>OY821754.1:50396872-51775703 GCA_963682095.1 Potentilla sterilis
GGCACACAGATTTTGTCAGAATCTTGTCATTTTTCAACCGTAGACGTATTTCATTATTTCGGTCATATCTTATTTCACGACACATTTGCATTTGAAGAATGAATTAATGGGTTGTCGATAGTGATAGAAAATGGAAGGTGGTATTTTTTTTATTTTTTTTTAATCATAGACGACGAAATCAAACCCAGTACTCGTCGGCTATTCTTTTGTCGTTTTGTGTCTAAAATAAAATATGTATTTTTCAATATGGTTTTGGCCGACGAAATCACGCATTTTTCGTCGGCTATAATTAGTATAGCCGACGAAATAATGCATTTTTCGTCGGCTATTATGTGAAAAAAATAAAAAAAATCAGTTGTGTTACACCTCTCGTACCCATATGTCCTGTTCATATATAACCAAAATTGAACATAAAAAAAAAAACAGAAACCCAGCAGTCTACATATTTCAATTTTTTTTAAGGGGTTTGGAACCCAGCCTAGCTGGGAGGCTCATCCCCACGCCCGTTCATTAGAAATGAGTGGATTACAAATGAAAGGATTACACCATCTAAATTACTTAATCCGTCGGATTGTAATCGGAATCATCGGATGAGTCTTCTTCGGTTTCTGAATTGCTCGATAGGGGTAATCTATGTCTTTCCTCACCACTAGAGTCCTCGTTAGTTTCTTCATTTGGATCAACATCAACAAGCAGTGGCTCTTCACGTCGAATTCGCACCGGCGTGTCTAGGCGAATAAAAGAGGAGTCAGGAATACCGTTTGAGTTGGGCTCTTGATACGCGGTGCCCCCTTCCTCGTTCTCTTCAGCCACTCCAAGTGTAGACGCCCGGTAAATGTTGCGATGGTGGATAGTGTTGACTACTTTCCACGGGTCACCCTTGGCGAGATCATCAAGATAAAACACTTGTTTCACCCATGTGGCTAAAACGAACGGGTGGTCCTCATACCATGATGTACTAGTGTTCACAGAAGTTATGCCGTATTGATCAGTTTTCATGCTCTGCGACCGTGTGTCAAACCATCTACACTTGAAAAGGTGCACTTTCATGCCTTCCCCATAATGCAGTTCCACAACTGAATGGAGAACACCGTAATAGTCAACTCTATCATCCACACCATGTGCCATAACCCCTGAATTTTGTGTTTTAAGTCTGAGGTCTCTCTCTTCACATCGAAATAACACACCATTCACCTTGCACGTCGCATAAACTTTTGAATAGACCGGCCTCATCGCTAGAAGTCTGAGTTCATGCGACCAATTTGGGTGATTATCATTTTTAATAAGGTCCATCTGCAACCATCAGAATCAACTATAAATATGAATAATTATACACAATAATATATAAACACGTATATAATAGTGTTAAAGTTACTTACCCAGCGGCCGAAATACTCTGCGAATGTCCGGTTGTGGTAATCGAGATCACCGGCTACTCCATCATAGTTTAGATGCATGTTCTTCCAAAACTGAACTTCTGGACAGTTGATTAGTACCCACCAATGTGCAATGGCTACCTCATAATCTTTCAACTTGTAGGAAACTGGCATGTTTCCACCGAGTACAATATCGTCAGAGAGTATGGAAAGATTGAACTGTGAAGGTACATCTTCCGGTATGCTTTCCTGTAACGCTCCTAAATACAGCTTCATGTAGGTGACGCACTCGTGCGCAATATATGCTTCAGCTATACATCCTTCAGGTGCGGATCTGTTTTGGACAAAATCACCGTATTGTCCAAGTTGCCTATAAATCAAGTTTTTAAAGTGTTATGATAATACATTAATACTATATCACATATATTGATGAGGAAATTAACATAAGGTGTAAAATACGTACCTTTCCATCGGATACATCCAAGTGAAGTGCACAGGACCGGTAAGCAACAACTGCCGAGAAAGATGGATCATGAGGTGAGGCATGATGTCGAAAAAATTTGGAGGAAATATCATCTCAAATTTACACATGGTATGAACGATGTCTTGTTACATTTCCCGGAGGTCAGATTTTCTCACTTCCCGTGTGCATACCTTCTGGAAAAATCTTGCCAACGCTACTAACGGCTCCACAACGTGACGGGGAAGGAACGGTCGAATGAAAACAGGGAAGAGACGTTGTAGCAGGATATGATTGTCATGACTTTTCAACCCGTAAAGATTGTTGAATTGTCTGTTCACACACTTGGCTATATTTCCAGCAAAGCCTGAAGGATACTTGGCCCGACTTATCCAATGGAAAATTTCTGATTTATGCTCAGACTTGACGGTGGAAGGAGCTTGAGGAATTTTTCTCTTCCCTTGTTTGAACCATAGTTGTTTTCTGATATTCATGTTTTGCAGATCAGTGCGAGCCTTAGGACCGTCTTTCGTCTTCCCCTCCAAGTTCAGCGTTGTGCCCACCACACTTTCAGAAATATTTTTTTCTATGTGCATAACGTCTAGGAAGTGACGGATCAGCAACTCACACCAGTATGGGAGTTCCCACAATATGCTCTTATGTGTCCAGAATTTGTACTCAGGTCTTTCAGGTATTTCCGCTACAATATCGGGATGATTGCTGAGGGGCCCAAAATCGTACTCATTAAGCACTGCTAAAATTTCTCTTCCCGTCCATCTTCTGGGAGGACCACCGTGTTCTTCGGTTCCATCAAATGCGGCGGACTCGTAACGCCAGTGGTGATCCGTCGGAAGGTACACACGATGACCCATTCTGCATATCTTGTTGCAATGAGTGGTGCTCCCATAATCGCTGAGGCACTCTAGACAAGCCTTGTATCCCCTAACAACGCTGCCCGACAACATCCCATAAGCAGGAAAATCACTGATGGTACCAATAACCATGGCATGCATCTGGAACGTCTCCTTCTTGTACATGTCAAAAGTGGGATGACCAACGTCCCACAATACCTTAAGCTCTTCTATCAATGGTCTCATATACACATCGAGACATTTCCCTGGGTAACCAGGCCCCGGAATCAACAACGTCAACATATTATATTCCTTCTTCATGCACATCCACGGAGGAAGGTTGTAAGGTACCAAAACCACCGGTCATATACTGTATGAAAGACTCATGGTGCCGAAAGGGTTGAACCCGTCGGTTGAGAGCCCGAGCCTGACGTTTCTGAAATCTGACGCAAAATGAGGAAACTCATTGTTTATATGCTTCCAAGCCGCTCCGTCAGAGATGTGTGTCATGATATCTGCGTCTCCCGCGTCCCGCTCACCGTGCCATCTCATAGCCTTTGCGGTGGTTTCTGACATGTACAACCGCTCAAGCCTATCTCTCAACGGAAAATACCGAAGCACTTTCACAGGTTTCCTATTGCCTGCTCCCGTCAACTTATATCGGTCACACTGACATATCGGACATGCGTCAAGGCTAGCAAGGTCATTCCCTTCTGCATCTTTACCCCAGAAGAGAACGCAGTCAAATGTACATGCATGGATCTTAATGTAGGAAAGCCCTAGATCTTTGAGGATACTTCGGACCTTACGGTGATTGGTAGGATTACGATGACCCTCCTCCAACAACGAAGAAGTGTATTGTAGATATTCATCCACTTGCCTGATGCTCGATTTTGTCTCGACTTTAATACTCATTACCTCCATCACACTTTGAAGAACTGTCTTCTCAGAACTTGAAGACACAGGGGTCTGTTGCAATGCAATAAGTTTGTTGTACTTGTCAAAGGCAGCAGTGTTGACAACTTGTGGGAACGGCTGCACCGGGTCATGCATATATTGTTGCCCACGTACACCGCTTTCAAAAGAAAACACGTCGTTGACGAATGCCATTGTTGGATCGTTGGATGTACTACTACTGCCCGCCTCAAAAAACTGCCCATGATCATGCGATCCATCTAATGATGGCTCACCGTGATATATCCAACGTTTGTACTTCGGCCAAAACCCATTACTCTTTAGGTGCTCCCATACTGTCCTAATCGGAAATCGACACATATCACTGCGACACTTACATTTCTTGCACGGGCAATAATGGTATTCATTCCCGTTTGCATTTTCCTCGACGAACTGCAAAAAATCCACAACTCCTGTAGTGTATCGTCGGTCATGCCTTGGAAACGAAATCCAATTCTTATCTCGATCCATATATATATAGCCTGATAATAATATATATGTATAAATTTAATTAATAAGAAATTAATTAACACATATATATTACAATATATATTATTATCAACATCAACTCATATATATATACCATTAATTAACAACCATTATTTAAGTTCATTACACTATCAACAACCATTAATTAACATATATATATATATATATATATATTTTAACACTAATTAAAATAACATCAAATTAAAACACATAATTAAATTCTAACTTAAAATCAACTCAACTACAACTCAAAATCAACATATATACATACATTCTAACACTAAAACAACAACAAAACAAAAAATCACTTACTATATCAAAATCACTAAAACTCAAAATCAACTCAACTAAAACTCAAAATCAACATATATATATATATATATACACACATATACGTACCTATATATAGCTCCACAATGTAAGAGAGGACGGATTTCAACAATACCCACAGATTTTTCACTCTTTCTCCCGTTTTTTTTTCGTTTTTTTTTTTTAAATGAGCAGCTGCTGTCCAGATCTGAAAATATAAAGACTTATAGCCGACGAAAATTTCAATTTCGTCGGCCAAACTTTCAAAAGTTTTCGTCGGCTATACTTTAAGAGAAAGGCCGACGAAAATTTTAACTCGTCGGTCATTCTAGGGGTATAGCCGACGAAAAATATTTTTTAGGGACGAAAGACAAAATCGTCGGCCATTCTTGTGGAATAGCCGACGATTTTTTAGCGACGAAAGACAATATCGTCGGCCATTCTTGGGAATAGCCGACGAAAATAGTATGTCGTCGGCCGTTTTTTTTTTTTTTCGTCGGTAATGTGCTTTTTTCTGGTAGTGCTTACTTCTAGACTATAACCAGGATTCCTTACAATAATGATCTAATTCACGAAATTATTATTAACTTGATATGGTTCTGTATTTGTTTTCATGTAGAAGTAAATATTGTCATTAAGCATAATTAGCATATAATATGTGACAAGTCCAAATTGATCTAACATATACTCAATTAGTTTTGCGTGAGATGGTTGGAAATATTAAGTGAGAGAACTCACCCAACTGTTTTTAGTTCCAGAATGGAAAGACCTGCTACATGCACTTCACACTCAACTCAGTCTGTCAGTCATAAGCTTCCTTAAAATGCTTTATATCGTTCGGGTCAGAAAGCTCTTACAGAAGTTTTTTGGTACAAGAACTTCAAGAACTTCTCCTCTTCCCAGCCACCCCTCAACAAACCTAGCATATATTATCAGTACTTCTCAGTAGTGGGAACAAAATTTCATAACATAATTCTGAAAGTGGACATTTTTTCAGGAAGAAACTTCATGATGGATGAATTGTGAAAGTTTTGGAGCATCAAATAATCAAATTGTAGCAACACCAAGCCCTATTAATATTAGCACAAGAAAAGAATTCTAATATATTTACTGAGGAATTTGTAGTGAAGTCCCATCTATGGTATTTAAGACACCAGATTAATAATGAACAAACCAACATTAAAGCACAAAATGACAATGAAGAAGAAGGTTTAAGGAAAACCTGAAATGCGGTGGAGTTTAAAGTAAGATTCCTAGAACTGATGTGGAAAGACTAATGAGAGTGTTCTTTTTAAATGTTGATCGAGTTGATAGTCAGCACTCTTCAGCCATGCTAGGGGATTTAAAAATATATGAATGGGGTCTCTGAAAAATATGTATGGATTTCAGGCAGCTTTGATCGATTACACAATCGAACTATTCAAATCTTCAACCATTTGATTTTCTGGTTGCCTAGCTACCTATTTATAGTAGCATCAGCAATGCTCTCTCTCTCTCTCTCTCTCTCTCTCTCTCTCTCTCAAAAAGGAAAAACAAAAAGTACAAATAATGCATCTAATAAATTAGAACATCCTGTGCAATGTCACTCTCAAGTCTCTACTAAAGCCAACTATTACAAATCTTGCTTTTGAGTGACTTATCACTTTGTTTTGCTAATTCTTTACTTCTCTCAGAACCAAAGAATCAGCTAGAGACGGGTCCTTCCTGTCTCACTTCCTAAAGTAGCTTCAACGCGCGCTAAGTAACCAAGCATATACTCTACAATGCATATACACATGCATATATAAAGGATGTTTTAGGTTTTAGCATTCCGTTATTTGATCATTACTTCTCTTCAACGGCAAAGAATCCAACGAAAGTTTGGTTGGTTAGATTCCTTATATAAGTATTGCATTCTTGATGCTTACTTACAACTGGTGCAGTGGTTTGATAAAATTAATACTTTGATGCTTGATAAAGTAAAAAAATACAGGTACTTTACAGGCCCTGCATAGAGGAATTAAAACTGAAATGAAATGTTGCCTGCAGCTTATACCGTTTCGAGTCAAATTTACTGAATTCACAGTAAGAGATAGTCAGAGAAGGAGATGAACATATTGGAACATGTTGAAATTCTACCATTCCATGTGGGAAATGGTGTGCCTATATATTTTCATGGTTGTGGTATTGATACTCTACCAAGTACTAACTGTTCGTTTCAGCTGTATGAAAGTGACACGCGATTTCCATCCGTGTATTTGATCCATGTGTCAAACTAGGCTAGTTTAACTAGCTACCGCATACCATAAGTACGGAAAATATCCTCCCGAGCTCACCAAGTACAGAGGTACATACAAGCAGCTAGGTAAATACAATATTGAAATATGCAAAGGAGAACAAGATCAGCTGAATTGGTTCTACTTCACCAGAAAACGTGACTTTGATTGCCATGCATGTTCACTGCACTATGGGGATGTATCCTCAAGTTACAGGGATCATGCATTCATGCTTACCAACAATACATCCTTATTGCTCGTTGATAAGAAAACGAGCCTTATTCCTTTTGATAGGAGAGAAACTGTGCATTCTTCCCTTTGAGCAGTGTGGTAAATTTTACAAATGGATTGGTATATGAATGCTCTCGAGCAGATATAAACATCCATCGCAGAGGGTTCTAAAAGAAAAGAAAATTGTAATTTATCCATATGTCTAATTGCTCTAGCTTGTTCAAAAATGAGACAAAGCACTTGTTCAAAAATGAGACAAAGCACTTACTCATTAATGATTGGAAACTTGCAGATGATAACCCAAAAGTACTGACCATGTTTAATTACCAGAAAAATTATATACTTATCAGTATTTGCTACATTTGCAGATTGACAAAGTAGACAAACCAATGCTCAGTAAACAAGTTCAATAGCTACTACTTTTGCGGATGTTCAGTGAAGATGTTAAAGATGTTCAATCATGAGCATGAAGTTAATAAAAAAAGAAGAAGTGATACCAGATTTGATCTAAAACACTGTTCGTTTAGAGCTTCCACAAGGCTTTAGCAAGATCAAATTAGTTGATCATAAACTAAGACATTCTTTTAAAGATGAACTGATAATACATAAACAAATGCGGAAGTACACTTAACAAGCACTTAGGTTACTGGGGTATTGTTGATGCCTTGATGGCTTCTAGCATGCTCTTCAGCCTCTTCTTCCTGCTTCTGCATTGCCTGTCCCATCATTCTAGCAGCTAACGGAAGGCCACCACATTTTTGTTTTACTTCTGATTTCAATTCTTCCAAGGTTGAGGAAATGGTAGGTAACAGATCTTTGTCAACCGAGTCTTTGAAAATTGCCCAGCAGCTTCCAGTGTCCAACATGGGCTCAAGGTGATGTACATTTTCCTTCCCAACCATCATATTTGCTAGCTCTTCATTTCTGCTTGTAACTATTACTCTTCCTACACTGCCTTTTGGAAATCCAAATGCTAAACTTTTACCCCCACTTCTTATCATGAGTCAAATTGGAGTCCAACTCTTTGTACCATGAGTCTGTCTCCCTAGCACCATCAAGCACAATTAGATACCTCTTTCCCAACAATTGCTGATAAAGAGCACATATCAGTCCTTCTAGGCCAGGTTTTACATCACAAATCGACTCGACTATTGCCTCTTCGACTCCAAGGTACCTCAACATTCTTTTGACAATTGCTACTTCAAGATCATCATCATTCTTGTCTTCATCCCAGTGTCTGGCCATGCACACCCAGATCCTTGGATTGAAGTCTTTTTTCACTTCATCTTTGTTGAACATCAGTTGGCAAAGCGTAGTTTTTCCTATACCATCCCTGCCGACAATGCCCACTGCCTTGAACTGATGAACGTCACTTCCTTTCTTGAGAAGCAAGTTTTCCATGGACAACACCTCATCATCAAATCCATAAACCTTTGTTGCAACTACTAAGAGTAGTCCATCTCAAAATGTCTATCTTGTGAGCTTGAACCACCATTATTACATTGTTCACCAATGCCTCGATTTGATGCTTCCTGGATTCCCTTCTTGATCTGTTTCAAGTCTCTCCGGATTCTGTTAATAGTAATTAGCTCATCCGGAGTGTTGAAACCGTGTTTTCTTGATAGCATCTTGCACTCAGTCAGAAGATTGTTGAGCTTGTAGAGCGTGTCCCTGCTGACTGATGGATGTGGAGCCGTGGATGGGCTGAACATGACTTCTAGCAATCTCTTTAACTCTTGAAATTGGTTGTACCTTGGAATCCTGAAAGTGCTTTTGTCCTTCATATAAGGCCGTTCAGGAACTTGTCTTTCAGGTGCAGTTCTGATAGGAGCATAAAATGCGACGTTCTTAATATGTTTTTACCCCCATTTATGCAATGCTTAACCCTTATTGTTGTAATATAGAGTCATGTTATAGAGTCAAGAGTTTTGGTGGAATTAAAGTGAAAACATGTGGAAAATAGAATAAAAATGCAGAAATTGTCAAAAGCCTATTCACAAAGTCTCTGAGATGTTTTATTGAATCTGTAAAACATAAACTTTGCTTTTGATAGATTTTTCTCTTCTCATTTGCAGTCAACATACTAAGGATTGAACAAAGGAAAGAATCATTAAAATCGGAGTGGAACAAAATGCCAAGAACTTCAAGTTCTTATCGGATGCAAATCCAAGAATTCCAGAAGATTTCAGTGTCCGACATCCAACTTTCTGAATTTATTCCCGACGATTTACAAGGAAGTTGAAGGTGAAATTTTTATGGATGAAAGCCCTGTGTGTCTAGTTTCATATGCAACTGGAATCGCAGAAAAAGCTCTCCTAAGTAGAGAGTTATGCCGGTTTGAATGCAAGAAGGTCAGATCTGCCGAGAGGAAGAACCTGCTGCCCGTTTTGAAGGATTTCTATTTTTCTACAACAATTTCGTGTCCAAGGTTGTAAGTGATGAGCTACTGAACATATTGGAGCATTAGAGAGTCATCCTTTCAAGGAAGAAGTCGAAGAACAAAAGAAAAGAAGTTTCCCTGATGCAAGCAGGAAAAGAAGATACAAAGGATGCTTTCCTGGCTCAACTAGGGAAAGCTACGGCTAGCTCTTGGATAAATTGTCCAAATGAGTTATGAGCCTAGTCCATTATTCAGTCCATCAAGCATTGATCCATGAAGAATTTGGCTGAATTAAAAAAGAAAAGAAAAGATTAATTTCGGAATAGAAAAGAAGAAGCAAGCCGAGTTCTACATGGATTTGGCTTATGAATGTGGACTGAATTCCATCCTTTGTGCAAGATTTTTGACTGAATTAATTCATGGAAAACCTAAAGAGATATTGCTCAATTATTCAGCCATTATCTTGGGAATTTTCGGCAGAAAATAGAGGAAGAAAATCGCAACAAATCCTGATTAATTTCGGGAAAATTCCTGTGCACGTCTCTCAACTTCCACGGACTCTCCCGGACAGCTTACAATGAATCAGAATTCGAGCCTTATATGGATAGAAAGCTAAGGGAGTCTAGTTTCCAACCCAACTGGAATCACCTCAATAGCTATTTTCTAGAGAGAGTTATGACGTAATCAATGCACGGAGGTCATTCTGCCGAATTCAGAAAATCAAGGAAACCTAAACCAATTCGGTTTTTGTTTGTGGCTAGCTTCTCTAGGTTACTTCCTCTATAAATACCAAGGCTTTTGCACAGAAAATAATCTTCTCTTCCCCTCAAAAACCTTGCCGAACCTCTGCCCATTTAATTTCAGAAATTGTACCAAGAATCCTTTGCCGAATTCCACCTTCATCATTCACCAAAATTCATCCTTCACCAATCCTTGCCGAATCTTCATAAGGTTGTAACATGGATTGTATTTATTTGGTTTTTGATTCTTTGTATTTAAACATACTTTTGTCTATGAAATATGTTTTAATTTCTGGATTTGTTTTTGGTATTGATAATTATATATGGGATCTTCGGATCTTTGTTATAAATGTTTGGGAATTTTGTATATGATTGCCGAATTATGCATGCTATTTAATTAAATTTGTGTTATGGGCAGTAGCTTTAGCTTATATTCTTAATTTAATTAGGTTTATTTTCATAATTCGTGTGCAACCGAAGGAGATGTCTAGATACATTCGAAAGGCCATGAGTGTTATCTAGGTGTTGAATTCATATGCCGATTTAATATATGTTGGATCTCAAGCGTTGTGGATTTTAATATGTATTAATCTAAGGGTAAGAGTAATTATGGAAATTTACATGTCGATGTGAGATGGGTGACGCCATACTTGCTAACATGTTCCAATTCGACAATATGTGCTTATGTGCTATTTGTGTTTAATTTACATGCGTTGTGTTGTTAAACCGATTAGTACCATGTTTAGGATTGCGCGCGTTTCGGATTCTAAATACTTATGATGTCTTAATAATTAGGATATGCTGCGTTGGCCCTAATTAAATTGGAGCTTAATTAATCTTGAAATCGTTATATGTTTGCTGCCCCTATTACTTGTTTTAATTTTGTTGCATGTATAATGAGATTTGTGTTTGGTGATTGTGTGAAAGGTGATGATCAATTGTATATAGTAATCTAGGATTTAATTTTCGTAAACTAGCAAGTAAATAATAATTAAAAATTTCGACAACCCCTCTTTTATGCAATACTTTGTGTGATTGAAAGCCCTTGATTTCCCCGGATAGAACGATCCCTACTTGTCAATACTACACTCGACAAAAGAAGGGTATTATTTGTATGAGATTGTTTTGCAGGTACAAATTGTGCACGCATGTGATCCCATCAAGTTCCATTTCCTGAGCCATTGGAACAGTTTCTGCAATAACACTCCGCTTCACTCAAAGTTGTTATAGCAAATTAGCAATTAGCAAGTAGTTATTAGTTCTTCTTCAAAACTAAATGACATGAAATGCGTTACACTTGCATGCTGTGTAATTGTTGCTTCAAAACCAGGTGGAAAGGTTGATGTCTAAGATTCATGCATAATTTCGTAAGCACAAACATAAAGATAAAGAAGGATTGGCAATGAAAGTGTGTGAAATATGAAAGAAGCTGTGGAATGGACTAAGGAGAGTGCATTCCTGTTGATATAGCTGATACGATACGTCTCATCACTTCTTTGCGGATTCTGTCTCGGTCGTTAACACAGAAGATAAACAGAACTAAAGGGCAACATATTGGAATATGGTGGCCAAGTCGAGAAATCATATAAAGTTACGGGAAAATTATTCAATGCTGGACTCAAGCATGTGCTTGAGTCAAAAACTGATCTACACCAATAGTGATCTGACAAGTGTACAAGACATTTATTAAATGAGTTTGACGGCGTTAGAGTCTGTTATTAAGGCGAGTGAGGGTCGGCGCTTCTTCTTCTTCTTCCTTTTTCAATTAAATCTCCTTCCTCTTTCCTTTCGTGCCTCCAAACTACAGATTTCTTCCTACTGCACCCAATGATCCTCTCAACGCCTCATCGAGGTCCCCTCTGATTTCGGCAACAAATACATCATCTCTGAGTCCAAGCTTGTCCCAATTCCTCAATCACTCCTCCACTTTCACATTCACCTCCTTCAGATCAAACCCAGGAGGGGCTGGGCGGAGGAGAGGAGGGAGCGGATGGGCTTGGAGAGGGTGGGGTGGTAGTGGCGGGGAAGTCGGGCTAGGCAGTTGAATGCGACGCCGTATGGGATGTGAGCGCTGTTGTGGATGACGGAAGCAAGAGCTGGGTTAAGGTATGGATTCGATTACCAAATTTATATTCTGTTTCAATTATATAGGCATTCTATTTTAGCTTTTGAAACAACGTACTAAGACACTGAGTACGTGCTAATGGAGAATCCCACACATTTCAATTTTCATGCTTATGTGATATGTTTTAAATCCAATCACTGTTGATCCTTGGGTGCAACTGTGTTGCTGTAGTAAATATTACTTCCCATCATCTCTGTCAACGCCAATGTGGGAAAGAGATATATACATTCCCAACAGCATTAGTTCCCAGTAAAGTTAATATATAGTTCAGTTTTCTTCAATTACAAAGAACTCAGCAGTGCTATGAAAAAAGCAAGATATCTACGGTGGGAGATTAGTATACTTGGAATGTCATTCCCAAAAAACAAACAAGGATAATAGTATGCAGACAGAATGAGTGGGTTATTTTTAGCAGTTCTCTTCAAATTACGTGTAAATGTAAGATGAGCACTAATCATAATTGAATAGAAGTCGAGCATGGTCCTTTTCAAGAGAGGAGTCTCTTTAATATGCTTTAGTTTTGTGGTATAGACTCTTTTGCTGAGACTATATTATAATTACCATTTGTGCTGCTTAAATTTTTTAGGATTATGAATATGCCAGTTACAATCATGTTGCTTATGACCTTGCAAATCATTTCCGTGAAATGGTAGCGAACTACCACTCTGAGGCACCTCACTTTTTGGACTATAGGAAATATCCAAGTAACTGTTGGTCGATCTTCTAACTGGTTATTCTTCATCTCTTTTTCTCCTTCTTGACATCTAGAACTCAATCCAGTTGTAAACAAGGAATAAGTATTTTGAGGTTTTATTGATTCCCTTCCTACAGGTCTTGAGGAGCGCCAGACATTTGTGCATCTGTATCTGAGCTCTGCAGGTTAGCCTCTCAGTTCCCCAACTTCTCTGTCAGTTACTATGAGTCTATTACACTGGTGAATGATGTTGGTCATTAATCATATATTTGACTGTTTAAGTTTCTAGTCTATGGTACTACAAGTCTGAACAAAATTAAATCATCAAAGCTTCAACATATGTGGCTCATAGTATCTGAAGTAGCTTAAGAATCAAGGATTGTGTGGGTATTGCATCTGAAAGGATAAATTTTTGGTTCGGATTTGTTCAGGGCTCCATAGAGGAAAGGTCTCTTTATTTAATCAAACTCACTGGTTTAAATAAAAAAATTAATGTTTGCAATTCTTAGTATAGTTTTCCATTCACCGATTCTCATACGACAATGAAGCAAAGTCATAAATTAACTGTCTTCTTAGAGAACTTTCAGTGATTTTGAAGCTTACTTTTCTCCTTGTTACATATAGGGGACGAACCCACTGATGCTGAGGTGGCACAGTTAGTCGACAAAGTAGATTAGTACACATTGCCAAACCATCTATTTTGGGGGGTATGGGGAATAATCTCGGTAATAAGTTCTACACTTTCTGATTAAAATTCTGTTGACAGTAGTCTGTGTATGCATGTGAGTGCCTATGAATTTGCTAATGGTGGATGATAGGGTCATGTGAACAAAATTGAATTTGACTACATGGAGTATGCGAGGAAGAGGTTTGAGCAATACTGGTTAAGCAAGCCTGCACTATTGGGTTCTTCTGGCGTTTTCGTGTGATAGAAATCATAGAATCAAGATTGTCTTCGTCTTTTGTAGCTTATTTGTCATGTAGAGGGCTTCCGGGTTCTTACCAGTGTGATGTACACATAAAATATAGCTTTCATTGCCTTTGACAGCACATAAAATCCGTACTGGATGAGACTTGTAAAGAATGTTTCTTTCTTATGTGTGTGCTAATAACTTGTACAAGTCTCAATAACTCAGCAGCATTGGTGCTCTAGTAAGCTTTATTGTATAGCATGAACTGATGAACGAGTGTACATTTATTGGATACTGGTGACAATGAACACTGTTGAATCAATTGTTGAATGTATCAGGTACAATTGTTGAATATATCACGTACAATTGTTGAATGTATATGGAACTTTGAGCACAAAATCATTAAGGGTATTTTTGTCATTTGTCACATTCTGATTCTCATTCCCATATAATCGTAAATACATGAATGAGTCCGATTCCAGGTAACAAGTAAACAGAGGAATGGGAATGACTCCACCCCTCTCCCATTTGGTTTTTGGTGATATAACCATAAGTTGTTGCATTATGAAACGACTATATGGAGGAAACGTCTCGTAAATAATCGGCACCGGCCGATGTGATTGGTACCTTTATTTAGAGACCCTGTATAAATTTCATGCACTTTGGACTTCGTTTGACCGTCACAATCTCTGATAAACCAAAAACATCACTAACATGACCTAAGGGAAGACCCATGACCGGGATGCGAACGGCGAAAGCCGTTTACATCTCCCAAACCACGTAATTTTCCTCGCTGAGCATGTGCGGTCGAATCGCAAAAACCTATTTAGCAAGGCTTCGGTCAATGGGGTTTTGTTTTTTTAAAATGCCTCATTTTTAGGGTGACCGGAGGTTCGGAAGGTCAAACGAGGTCGTAGTTGAATGAAAATTTGACGAGGTCCCTAAATATATATATAGATGACATCGTATGGTGTCGATTGACCATACTCAAACCTTGGGTTGTCGATCACCAAAGTGTCTACTAATGTATCATAACCTTTATAATAGGTTTGAAAGCAAGTTGTTGCATTATGAAGCGACTATATGGAAGAAACGTCTCGTAAATAATCAGGACCGGCCGATGTGATTGGTACATTTATTTAGAGACCCTGTATAAATTTCGTGCACTTCGTACCTCGTTTGACCGTCACAGTCTCCGATAAACCAAAACCATCACTAACATGTCCTAAGGGAGGACCCATGACTGGGATGCGAACGGCAAAAGCCGTTTACATCTCCCAAACCACGTAATTTTCCTCGCTGAGCATGTGTGGTCGAATCGCAAAAACCTATTTAGCAAGGCTCCGGTCAATGGGGTTTTGTTTTTTTAAAATGCCTCATTTTTAGGGTGACCGGAGGTTCGGAAGGTCAAACGAGGTCGTAGTTGAATGAAAATTTGACGAGGTCCCTAAATATATATATAGATGACATCGTATGGTGTCGATTGACCATACTCAAACCTTGGGTTGTCGATCACCAAAGTGTCTACTAATGTATCATAACCTTTATAATAGGTTTGAAAGCAAGTTGTTGCATTATGAAGCGACTATATGGAGGAAACGTCTCGTAAATAATCGGCACCGGCCGATATGATTGGTACCTTTATTTAGAGACCCTGTATAAATTTCGTGCACTTCGGACCTCGTTTGACCGTCACAATTTCCGATAAACCAAAAACATCACTAACATGTGTCCTAAGGGAGGACCCATAACTGGGATGCGAACGGCGAAAGCCGTTTACATCTCCCAAACCACGTAATTTTCCTCGCTGAGCATGTGCGGTCGAATCGCAAAAACCTATTTAGCAAGGCTCCGGTCAATGGGGTTTTGTTTTTTTAAAATGCCTCTTTTTAGGGTGACCGGAAGTTCGGAAGGTCAAACGAGGTCGTAGTTGAATGAAAATTTGAAGAGGTCCCTAAATATATATATATATATAGATGACATCGTATGGTATCGATTGACCATACTCAAACCTTGGGTTATCGATTACCAAAGTGTCTACTAATGCATCATAACCTGTTGACAGTAGCCACAGAGGGGCTACACAGGCCCACAGACCCGCAACCAGCACGCCCGGACCCGGACTGAGGCCCCGGAGCAGGATCCCCAACACCCGGACCCGAGGCCCAGCAGTCTACCTTATTACCAGGGGCCCGGGAGCCGGGGACGCCTGCCTGCCGAACAGACCACCAAAGTTCCCCCTTTGCGTACGAACAGAAGGGAATCAGTCCCACATCGAAGAGTAAGACCAGACCTCACGCTCGACCACCTATATAAGGGTCTTAACTACCCTCATTAATAGGTAACTCAACTCTCCAACTACTTATTATTCCCGCTTAAGTTATCTATTTGTCCCAACGGTACTGACTTAGGCATCGGAGAGGAGAAGACCGGCCAGCCCGGTATTCCCCTTAGTTAGCAGGGTTCGCAGGAGGAAATCACACCAATATCCACCAGTTTCTATCAGGCCTACGGGTTTGAGCGGAAAGATAACCTTTATAATAGGTTTGAAAGCAAGTTGTTGCATTATGAAGCGACTATATGGAGGAAACGTCTCGTAAATAATCGGCACCAGCCGATGTGACTGGTGACTTTATTTAGAGACCCTGAATAAATTTCGTGCACTTCGGACCTCGTCTAACCGTGAGAATCTTCAGTAAACAAAAAATACCACTAATATGTCCTAAGAGAGGACCCATGACAGGGATGTGAACGGCGAAAGCCGTTTACATCTCCCAAACCACGTAATTTTCCTCACTGAGCATGTGCAATCGAATCGAAAAAACCTATTTAGCAAGTCTCCGGTCAATGGGGTTTTGTTTTTTTAAAATGGCTCTTTTTAAAAATCACATATTTTTGATAAGGTTTGAGTCTTGATCCACTTGGTCAATTATTGTTTCATTCTTGCACTATAAGGACAGCTGTGTTACGGGAAGATAAATATCTCAAATTTTTTTCACGGGCAAGTACAACACATCGTATTGAGATTGTTGTAAGTTTCGAGAAAATTTTCAGGTACCCGAGCTATTTATCAAGATTTTATGATGTTGTAAATCATTTGAAAAAGAAAATTTGGACAAACACGCGGCTTGCAATGTGTCACGTGTCACTGTTTTGTCTTTTTAGTATGTTTCAAAATTCTCAAATCTTCCAAAACTCTTTGTAAATAGTTTGGTTTCTCCAAAAATTCCTAAAAAACTACTACGCTCTAAAGGTGATGCCCTCTATCCAACTATCTAAAAATTTTGAAAAGTTTATTGCTGGGAGACACGGCTGCCCTTATGAGAGGGAGGATGACAAATTGAGTTTATCTAGTGATCGAGATTCAAACATTGGCCAAAATATGTGAAAATTTTACCATAACAATACTTTACTATCGTGAACTAATCCGACAGTCATATTTTTATTTTGTTAATTTTAGACAAGTAAATCCTAATGTGCTTACTAATGTAGTGTAATTTGTTTATTAGGTTATATGTAATTGTATATGTTTCCAAACTAACTACACATAAGGAATGAAATTTGGAAAAACTGACCGTATGATATGATTGATGCAGTGAAATATGACTACGATAGTAAAATCACGTATTTTTGATAAGGTTGGAGTCTCTATCAGCTCGGTAAACTCTTGCTTAATTTTTCCTCTCTAAATATCTCACAATTTTCACACTGGCGCGTAAAGAAGATTGTAGTGAGATCGTGATAATTTTCAGGTAATTTTTTAGCTGTCGAACATGTTTAAGTGTATTTTTTCAAAAATTAAACAATTTTCAAAATTATTGAAAAATGAAATATGAACCCTGGTACAACAAAAAACCATATAATCTTTTACTAATAATTATTTTAAATAATTTATTATAATATCAAAATTTCAGAATTCCCACAGCTTCATTATGAAGCATTTCTTTGAAAAATAGATATAGAAAATTAAATAATTGGACCTAAAATTTGGGGAAAAAAATAGGATAAGGGTGAGTCGAAACATGGTTGATATGTTGCCAACGTAGCGCCTTAGACAAGCCACCAACCTTGCTAGAATGTTTATTGTTTTTCTTGTAACTTCATTATCCCTCTTTAATGTTCTTACTGGTTCATCTTCAATCTCCAGCTACTGGTACGCCATGAATAGATATCAGTCATATCAAACTTCTTCCCCTTAATCAAACTTGAAAGATTCCAGTTCAAAGAAAGAAAAAAAAAACACCCCGATGAAATCATGCTCTTCACCAACACCAAGAGATCTAACATCTCCTTCAAATTAGAGATGAGCAACTAACGCTTCAGCTTCCGTTTTCTTGACTTTCTTCACCTGGCAATAACTGCGGCTAGACCTTGCAGATCTCTGATTGCGTTGTGATAGAGTTATTCGGGGAGAGGAAAAGCTCCGACGAGAATTAAAGGAGCGGCGCCGTGATTTCTTGAGACCCCGTGAGAGAGATGAGGTGGCTTGTGGGATTCAGGAAGAAAAGGACGCAAAGAAGACAAACCAAGTAGCTAACGTCTTGTGGTTCTCATCCCTCACTCGCCGAACACCAAAGGCCGCCTCGCACTAACAACGCGTAGTTTCCACCCATCCCGTTTTAACAGCCACGTCACCTTTCTTTTGGCTCAAGCACATGCTTGAGTCAAGTACTGAATAAGCTCTCAAAGTTATGAAAATGAAAAGGGAAGGAATATGGCTCGAGTGAGCTTGATCTCTACTCAAACTGAACCCATAAAGAACATATTGATAGGAGGACAATGTGCGACGATATTAATGTGTTATTATCCCTTATTTGTGCTTTGTTAGTCTATTTAGAGTAAGATGGAGTCATAATATAGTTTAGTGTAATTTTAGAAGAGTTTTGGAAAAATGTGCTTAATTGTCAGAAAAATGACTAAGTATAGAAATCTGAGAAAATAATGCAAAATATGTCTTTTTCGTGCTTTTGAGACTTGTGTTAAAATGACTTATCCTTTTCCAAATTTGATGAAATTTGGTACGCCTTTATTTGGCAAGCTAAAGTGTATTGTGTCTAAAATTCAGATCAATCGGAGTTCGGAAAGTCACCCAAAAGATGGCTGCAACTTGGCAGTTTGAACAAAAATCACCAGGGACTACCAGGATTTTCCTGGGACTGTGTCCTGACTTCCGGAATTTCTGTACGACGCATCAGTTGGAACTGGTGTAAGTGCCTTATATGGATGGAAATCCCTACGAGTCTAATTTCTCCAGGATTTGGAATCGCATCAATCGGAGCACTGAGGAGGGAGTTATGCCGGATTTACTAGAGCAAGGTCAATTCTACCGAGAAAACTTAAGTTTCCCGGTTGCAACAGCAAATCTCTCCTTTGGATTTTTGGAAGCATGGATCGGCTATAATGGACCTAAAGACTTGTTGGACATGTCCATGCCAACCTAATGCAGCTGATTGAAGTCCAAGATCAGAAGAAGAAGTCCAAGAAAGCAATACTTTTCCCACAAGGAAACCTAAAACTAGCTTGGACAAGGAATTATCATTCCTTGGAGCTGCCGGCAAACCCTAGGCTGTTCCATATATATAGCCAACGAATTCTTCATAAAATGCATCTCATCTCAACCACAAGTACTAGCCAAAAACTCTACCAAGTCTCACAAGCACCAACACCCAAATACTTAGCCAAAACCATCACCACCACCAACCAAATCCCGTCCATCGTTTTATCTTCTGCTGAGCAGCATCTCACCACTCCACCACGTCTTGAAGAGCTTCTCAAGGTTCTAAAAGTGTGATCCACTCCCCCTATGACTTATGTATTTATTCATATTTGTGTGATTTGTAAGAACTTGTTTCAATTCTTTGTTTTTGTTAAACTTTTGTATGAACCGATTTTGTTGAAGTTTATGTAAAGTAGTTTAGCAGTTTTAATTTATGGATTTCGTGTGTATGGATAATTAGGGCAGTGGTATCTTGCATGTTTTAGGTTTGAAATTGGTTAGAAATATAAGGATTGAGACTTAAAAACTGAAACATTAGTATTGGCTTGAAGCATGTAAATCTAGATGTTAGCTTTTATCAAACCGGAGTAATAACAAATATGGCTAAATACTCAAAAGGTTGCTTTGATTCGTTTTGCTCACCTAGGGTATAATACTTTAGATAACTTGCATGTTAAAATAAGATGATTGACAACCTTGCTTGTTTTGCATGTCTCCGATTTAGACTATTGTGATTAATTGTTAAGTCTCAAAAGGATTAACATATATTCTAGTGTCCATACTCAAAAGGTCGATCTTAAGAATTTGAGAAGTCTTACAACTAGGTTGTAGTCGGAACTAAAATTGAACCTAAACATGTTGATACTTGTTCCTTACTTTCTTGCATGCGAGTCTGTATGTTAAAGAATCTTTTTGTGTGAATGGCTTGGTGTGAAAGATGATGATCACTTGTACATATTAGAATTATGATTTTGATTTTCGTACCTAGCTTAGGGCAGCCCTATGGCTGCCGATCCCTATTTCTTCCCCAATGTGATGTTTTTATGTATATATGTATATATTTTTGTCTAACATTCTCATATTTCAGGTACCCTTAATCCCCGGCTTAGAACGACCCCTACTTGCTTATACTACTAAAGATCTTTTGTAGGGTTATTATTTGTGTGAGCCTCGCGGTTCTCATCAATTTTTGGCGCCATTGCCGGGGATTATAAAAACTTGATATGTTTGAGTGTTAATTTGTTTTGTAAATTTTCGTGTGTTTGTATAGTTTTCATTTGAATTTTTGAAAGACACTTGAAACTTTAAATGCCGTTTGTATAGCTTGAAAATTCCTGGAAATTTCTTGAAAAACCTTGAAAAATTTGTTGAAGCCGTAGCTTGTATGAATTTGTATTTTCTTGTATGAATCTATTGAAACCGTAACTTGTATAAATTTGTATTTTCTTGCATTTTATTTTTTTTGTTCGTTTTGATGTGTCTTGTGTGTGTGCAGGTTGAAAAAGAAAGAAAAAGTGCAGGAAACTCGAAAGTTCTGCCCAGAACAGGAATCGGGCAGTGCAGTCCTCCAACTTTGGATGGCTGCCTTTTTCAGCTCACAAAACTTGGGACACTGTACCATATACCGTTGGATAGGTCTCTGAGTCTACTTTCAGTAGAATTTTACAGAAGTGAATTTGGAATCTTGAGCTGTTCCCAATTTCAATTTGAGTGCTGCAAGGTCAATCTGGCGAAACAAAAAAACTTGGCAGATCGATAGGTCCAATAAAAGGCCAAAAAAAGAGTACTTCTACTGGTCCGATTGAGACAAACTTTATATCTCTGGAAAGCTCCATGTGTCTGCTACAATATTACTTTAGAGCACTTTTTGGTTGGGTCGCTGAAATACACCCAAATTCAGGCCTCAAGAGAAGCAGACACATCTGCCGAAGAGGGCTGCCCCTGCCTACCACTGCCCACACGCGAGTGCCTACCTGCTGAGCCTGCTGCTACCGAGCAGCCTTATTGAAATGCTCCCACGCAGCCTGTATCTCCGCAGCCTGCCGAGACCAGCACACACTAGAAGCACGCTGCCAAACATCCTGACGAGCAAGCTGCTGCCACGCAGCCTATGCGCGCACGCTGCCCACAAGCTGCCGTCGTATCCACGTGTCTTGCCAAGCCGTATCCAAGACTAATTTCGACACGTATCCAACTAAGTAGCCGTATCTGATACACCTGTGCTACTGATGACCGTATCTGATATGAACACGGATACGCCATCCGATACGCTGCTATGCTGCTACCCTTGCACACTGCACATGCCCCTGCAACCAGCCCTGCTGCTGCCGAGAAGGCCCTAAATGCCTACTGCGATGCTGCTGCTGCAAAGCTGCTGCCGCAAAGCTGCTGCCCCTTTCGCTGCATGTTGCTGATGCTGCGCACCACGACACTGTTGCAGCCACGCAGCCCACCTACGCTGCCCTTGCCCTTGCGATGCTGCCGCTGCTGCCCCTGCGCACTACGTTGCTGCTACCCCTAAGCTGCCGAGCATCAACAATGGATGAACAAATACACAAAACACGCGGTGAAAAGTCTAGGCTACGGACTATAAAATTTAAGCGCTAATTAGGAGGCAACCCAATTCGACCAAGAAAAAAATGAAGGAGCCATCACCGAGAGTTTGAAATTTCTTAACCCTTCTCTTTTTCATTGGTTTGTGATGATATGCTAGAATATGTTAGACAATTGCATGCTTAGGAAATTCGTTAATTTAGTTTTGTACTTACATTGAGGGCAATGTAATTTTCTAAGTGTGGGGTGGGATAACGTATTCCGTTTATGTTTTCGTGTGTTTAGTTTAGAAAAGAAAATTCAGAAAATCGTAATACAAAAAATAGAGTGTTTAAATTGTTGTTTTAGGATGCTCCTAAATTGTCAATGATGTTATTTCTCGTCTTTGCATACATAGATGATGGTTGTGCATACTTTTAAAATTGTGAGTTTCATGAATTATGTACATTGGTAGGAGCATATAGGACTTGTTGATTAATAAAGCATGCATGTTTTAGCTAGTTTGTTTCCATAATAACCTATGTGAGCTTTAGAGCCAATTGCTTTCTTCTTGAGTGCTTAAAAGATAAAAATTCGATAGACACATAGGAAGCATGAAACCTCATAATTCTTTGACTATTCGATGACTATATGCAATAGCTTTCTATGGACTCTAGAATTGCTAGAACTCGCTCTTGTGATTTTTGAAACTTGATAGTCATTAAAATTGTCTTGATTTTGAAAAGGATTGAAAACGTTATATTAGGAGCACCACCATTACCAAATAAATCATGTGCTTTATTTGTGCCCGTTGTGGGACTCCTTAGAAAACCCCTTTGAGCTTACATTGAGCCTTTTCTTTCATCACCCTCCTAAAAATTCTATGCTTAGAATAGTTATATCTTAACCCTTGTCCTCGCGAGACTTGGCAAAAGTTTGAAATCGATTTGGAGGTTTGATGTAGAGTGATGTCATGAAACAAGTGTGGGGTGGACTTAGCTAGAAATTGTGTGAAAAATGTATATGCCGTGCCTAGCAAAAGTGAAAAATATGTAAACGGAAAGAAAAGAAAAGAAAAGAAAAACATGAAGTCCGAAAGAAAAAGAAAAGAAGCTAGGGCACGGTTTTGATTGAAAAATTTGCTAAGTCCTATCCTTGAAAAATGTTGTGAGCTTGGAGTTTAGTTTGTATTTGAAGGTCTAGCATTGTTAAATTTTGACCTTTGTCTATGATTATGATGTTTCGGGAAGTAAAGAATGAAGGAAGGGTCCAACAAGATAATATTTGACCCTTGGAGTGAAGCCATAAGGAGGATCAAGAATTGCCAAGTCTTGGTGACGTTTCTAAGCACCACTTATCCTACAATTCCTACCTTATATAGCCAAGCCCCATATTTTTTCCCCTATGACGTTTTCATGATTCTTGAGATGACATACTTTGATTTGTGGAGATTTTCTCAAGAGTTGAGCATATAGTTTTGGTCTAATCGTGCATATAGTTGTTATATGAGGTTTTTCCATAAAAATTCACAAAGATATTTCGTTTTTCATACTCTATGCAAGTTACTCTTCGTAATTCATTATCTTTCTCTTGCATATACTTATGAGTGAATACCATGTTTCGAGTGAAAAGAAGAGAGTATGCCTAGTGAGGAGGATCGGATTAGCTATACATGTTTTCATGCTTATGTGTTGTTTTTACATGTTCATATTGATGTTACATGTTCATGAAACTTGGAATTTTCTTGCTTAGCATTCTCATGTATCAACTTGAAAGCTATGTGTACATACGAGCCTGAGACAAATCATTAGGGGCAATAGTGTTTTGAGTCTAGTTTAGTTTAGTTTTGCTAAGGGACTAGCAAAAGATAAGTGTGGAGTAGTTGATAGGAGCACAATGTGCGACGATATTAATGTGTTATTATCCCTTATTTGTACTTTGTTAGTCTATTTAGAGTAAGATAGAGTCATAATATAGTTTAGTGTCATTTTGGAAGAGTTTTGGAAAAATGTGCTTAATTGTCAGAAAAATGACTAAGTATAGAAATCTGAGAAAATAATGCAAAATATGTCTTTTTCGTGCTTTTGAGACTTGTGTTAAAATGACTTATCCTTTTCCAAATTTGATGAAATTTGGTACGCATTTATTTGGCAAGCTAAAGTGTATTGTATATAAAATTCAGATCAATCGGAGTTCGGGAAGTCACCCAAAAGATGGCTGCAACTTGGCAGTTTGAACAAAAATCACCAGGGACTACCAGGATTTTCCTGGGACTGTGTCCTGACTTCCGGAATTTCTGTACGACGCATCAGTTGGAACTGGTGTAAGTGCCTTATATGGATGGAAATCCCTACGAGTCTAATTTCTCCAAGATTTGGAATCGCATCAATCGGAGCACTGAAGAGGGAGTTATGCCGGATTTACTGGAGCAAGGTCAATTCTGCCGAGAAAACTTAAGTTTCCCGGTTGCAACAACAAATCTCTCCTTTGGATTTTTGGAAGCATGGATCGGCTATAATGGACGTAAAGACTTGTTGGACATGTCCATGCCAACCTAATGCAGCTGATTGAAGTCCAAGATCAGAAGAAGAAGTCCAAGAAAGCAATACTTTTCCCACAAGGAAACCTAAAACCAACTTGGACAAGGAATTATCATTCCTTGGAGCTGCCGGCAAACCCTAGGCTGTTCCATATATATAGCCAACGAATTCTTCATAAAATGCATCTCATCTCAACCACAAGTACTAGCCAAAAACTCTACCAAGTCTCACAAGCACCAAACACCCAAATACTTAGCCAAAACCATCACCATCACCACCACCAGCCAAATCCCGTCCATCGTTTTATCTTCTGCTGAGCAGCATCTCACCACTCCACCACGTCTTGAAGAGCTTCTCAAGGTTCTAAAAGTGTGATCCACTCCCCCTATGACTTATGTATTTATTCATATTTGTGTGATTTGTAAGAACTTGTTTCAATTCTTTGTTTTTGTTAAACTTTTGTATGAACCGATTTTGTTGAAGTTTATGTAAAGTAGTTTAGCAGTTTTAATTTATGGATTTCGTGTGTATGGATAATTAGAGCAGTGATATCTTGCATGTTTTAGGTTTGAAATTGGTTAGAAATCAAGGATTGGGACTTAAAAACTGAAACATTAGTATTGGCTTTAAGCATGTAAATCTAAATCTTAGGTTTCATCAAACCGGAGTAATAACAAATATGGCTAAATACTCAAAAGGGACAATAGTGTTTTGAGACTTGTGTTAAAATGACTTATCCTTTTCCAAATTTGATGAAATTTGGTACGCATATATTTGACAAGCTAAAGTATATTGTGTCAAACATTCAGATCAATCGGAGTTCGGAAAGTCACCCAAAAGGTGGCTGCAACTTTGACAGTTTGAACAAAAATCACCAGGAACTACCAAGATTTTCCTGGGACTGTGTCCTGACTTCCGGAATTTCTGTACGAGGCATCAATTAGAACTAGTGAACGTGCCTTATATGAATGGAAAGCCCTATGAGTCTAATTTCTCCAGGATTTAGAATCGCATCAATCGGAGCACTGAGGAGGGAGTTATGCCAGATTTTTTGGAGCAAGGTCAACTCTGCCGAGAAAACTTAAGTTTCCCGGTTGCAACATGAAAGCTCTCCTTTGGATTTTTGGAAGCATGGATCGGCTATAATGGACCTGAAGACTTGTTGGACATGTCCATGCCAACCTAATGCAGCTGATTGAAGTCCAAGATCAGAAGAAGAAGTCCAAGAAAGCAATACTTTTCCCACAAGGAAACCTAAAACCTACTTGGACAAGGAATTATCATTCCTTGGAGCTGCCGGCAAACCCTAGGCTGTTCCATATATATAGCCAACGAATTCTTCATAAAATGCATCTCATCTCAAGCACAAGTACTAGCTAAAAACTCTACCAAGTCTCACAAGTACCAAACACCCAAATACTTAGCCAAAACCATCACCACCACCAGCCAAATCTCGTCCATCGTTTTAGCTTCTGCTGAGCAGCATCTCACCACTCTACCACGTCTTGAAGAGCTTCTTATGGTTCTAAAAGTGTGATCCACTCCCCCTATGGCTTATGTATTTATTCATGTTTGTGTGATTTGTAAGAACTTGTTTCAATTCTTGGTTTTTGTTAAACTTTTGTATGAACCGATTTTGTTGAAGTTTATGTAAAGTAGTTAGCAGTTTTAATTTATGGATTTCATGTGTATGGATAATTAGGGCAGTGGTATCTTGCATGTTTTAGGTTTGAAATTGGTTAGAAATCTAAGGATTGGGACTTAAAAACTGAAACATTAGTATTGGCTTGAAGCATGTAAATCTAAATGTTAGGTTTCATCAAACCGGAGTAATAACAAATATGGCTAAATACTCAAAAGGTTGCTTTGATTCGTTTCGCTCACCTAGGGTATAATACTTTAGATAACTTGCATGTTAAAATAAGATGATTGACAACCTTGCTTGTTTTGCATGTCTCCAATTTAGACTATTGTGATTAATTGTTAAGTCTCAAAAGGATTAACATATATTCTAGGGTCCATACTCAAAAGGTCGATCTTAAGAACTTGAGAAGTCTTACAACTAGGTTGTAGTCGGAACTAAAATTGAACCTAAACATGTTGATACTTGTTCCTTACTTTCTTGCATGCGAGTCTGTATGTTAAAGAGTCTTTTTGTGTGAATGGCTTGGTGTGAAAGATGATGATCACTTGTACATATTAGAATTATGATTTTGATTTTCGTACCTAGCTTAGGGCAGCCCTATGGCTGCCGATCCCTATTTCTTCCCCAATGTGATGTTTTTATGTATATATGTATATATTTTTGTCTAACATTCTCATATTTCAGGTACCCTTAATCCCCGGCTTAGAACGATCCCTACTTGCTTATACTACTAACGATCTTTTGTAGGGTTATTATTTGTGTGAACCTCGCGGTTCTCATCACATATAAATATAGGATCTTTTTGCTTTGATTATATTATATATTGTTGGGTTAGTTAAATATATAGGTGGCATAGTCTCATTTAGTAGCCAAGTACAATTCGGTCTAGTAACATGGTCTTCTTTGTTCAACGAAAGATTGTGAGTTTGACACACCAAAGATCTGCCGCAGCATTTCAGAAATTTACCCGATTGAAAAAAGAAAAAGAAGAAATAGACAGCAAAAGTGGATTTCCAAATCGGATAATCGAGGAACTATCATGTTACAATTGGGAGCTTACGCTCATACTAACTTTTTGTGTCTAGTGTGGTTAACTGATGTTATATACTCTAGCATACAACATTTTAGTTCTAGTATCAAGTATTAACATACATGTTCTAGGCCTACAGACTAGTCCATGCCAAGAGATATCACGTTTTCACTGACTACTAATAATAAGAGGTCGTCTATGGTACTCTTGAAGTATACTATATCCTTAATTTACAACTAATTGAACAAAAGTTACTATTTTTCTACACTAAATTTACAACATATGTTTTATATATTTACATATAATTAAACTAATTACCACATTGACAACACCAAGCCTAGTTTGACAAGGTGATACGACAAGGTGATCCACTCTCACCATACTTGTTCATTCTTTGCGTTGAAGGATTATCTGGTCTAATTTCTAATGCAGCTCAACATCATCATATTTATGGTATCTCTGTGAGCCCTCAAGCACCAACTCTACACCATTTGTTCTTTGCCGATGATAGTCTCCTATTTGGTAAAGCTACTGAAGCAGAATGTCATGTGTATAAAATTACGCATTCTACACACATTTATGAGCTTGCATCAGGTCAACAAGTCAACTTGAGCAAGAGTAGTGTTGTTTTTAGTAGAAATGTGGACTTAAATCTCCAACATGAGCTTGCAGCTATTCTGGAAGTTAAAAGAGTTGAGGAGCACGATAAGTATTTGGGTCTGCCTATGCGGGTTGGTAAATCCAAGACAGTAAAATTTGAATATATCAAAGAGAGGTTGTCAAAGAAGCTTATTAGTTGGAAAGCAAAACTTCTCAGTTGTGCAGGTAAATAAACCTCTCATAAGAGCAGTGGCACAGACTATGCCCTTATATGCCATGCATTTCTACCTCTTGCCAAAAGGCCGGTATGTGTGATGATATTCATCAACTTTGTGCTTCTTTTTTCTGGGGTGATACAGAAGAAAAAAAAAAAAAAATCCATTGGCGAAGTTGGGAGCGTGTGTGTCTCACAAAGCATGAAGGCGGTATGGGATTTAAAAATCTCTATGCTTATAACTTAGCAATGCTTGCCAAGCAGCCTTGGAGAATTTTAACTAATCCCAACTCTCTTCTTGCTCAATTGTACAAAGCAAGATATTTTCCAAATTCCTCGTTGTGGGAAGCGCAGCTTGATGACTCTCCATCATTCTCATGGAGGAATATTTATCAGAGTATATCAATTCTGAAAGCGGACACACAATGGAAAATTGGATGGACTTTCTGTTGATATATGGCAAGATCGATGGATTCCTATAAGTCCTAGCTTTACTGCAATAAAACCTCCAAACACCCCTTACAGTACTGTGGCAGAGCTTATTGATACAGATCGCAAACAATGGAAATCTGAGTTAGTTTGTAATCTGTTCCCTCCTCATGTGGCAAGCATAAGATTTTATGTATCCCTCTTGCTAGAAATCCAGGAGCAGATAGAATGGTTTGGACTACGGAAAAAAAAAGGTTTCTTCTCGGTGAAATCAGCATATTGGATTGCACGAGCCAAAGTCATGGAGAATGTTTTGGCCTCTACTTCAGGGGGAGATCTTTACAAACCTCTATGGACTGCGCTATGGAAGGCAAAGGTGCCAGGCAAAGTCCAAATCTGTGTGTGGAGGGCTTGTAATAATTTGTTGGCTACTCGAGACAGACTTCTAAAAAAAGGTTATGATGGAGAGGTGACTTGCTTGTTGTGTCCTCATTGTTATGAAGATGTGAGCCATCTCTTCTGTAAGTGTCCTACTGCTTACAATATTATTACAAGTGCACCATTTCATCTTCAGAATACTCTGCTTCCACATATTAACTTCAAAGGAGTGGATGCTTGAGCGAGCCATCTGTTAAAATGTTAATGCTTTCCTGGGAGGACTAAGAGTCAGTGTGGAAAAGCTGACATGCTTTCCAGCACCTGCTTCACTGTTCATTCCCACTGAGATCTTTAGCTTAGATATTTGTAGTATCATAGTACTATAATTTGTCAAGTTGATCTCTAGCTTACTAGCCTTAGATATTTTGTTAGGTTACTTTGTGCCCCCTATATAAGGGAAGTGTTTACTCTGTAATCAATAAGAATTTTGAGATCAAAGAAAAGCTGCATAAGTTCAGTCATCTTATTTTCTTCACACCCGCTCGCCACACCGTTCGCCAAGAACAGAGTGTGATATACTTCGCTCGCCAGAGTTAAAAGTTGAAGTATCAGGAATTCTAACATGGATTTCAACATGGTATCAGAGCTCTGTTGATCAATATCAACTGGGGAGTACCATCTGTTGATTCAGAAACAAAAAAAACAAACACAAGTCTTTATTTTTTCTGTTACTGGTATGGCTGCATCAAGAAGTTCAGAAAACAGAGTTCCAATCTTCAATGGAGAGAACTTTGATTTCTGGATAATCAAGATGGAAACCATGTTCATCTCACGAGATCTATGGAACCTCGTAGAAGAAGGATACAAGAGACCAGATGCAGAAGAGGAGCAAACAATTGCGCAAATGGCAGAACTGAAGTCGAACGTCAAAAAGGATGCAAGAGCACTCAACATCTTGCAGACTTCGGTCACAGATGAGATTTTTCCCAGAATCTCAAATGAGAAGACAGCCAAAGCAGCGTGGGATGTACTCAGCCTTGAATACAGAGGATCTGCGAGAGTCAGAGCTGTCAAGGTACAATCTATTAGAAGAGATTTTGAGTATACAAAAATGAATGATACTGAGTTGTTAGGTGATTATAGCACCAGATTGACGAATATAGTTAATCAAATGAGAACCTACAAGGAACCAATACCTGAGGAAAGAGTAGTACAGAAAATCCTACTGAGCTTGAATAGGAAATATGATGCTATTGTTAGTATTATAGAGGAGACTAGGGATCTGAAAACTCTAGGTGTTCAGGATCTAATGGGGACTCTGAAAGCTTTCGATCATAGGTTGTCTAGTCATGAAGAAGATGCTGAAAAGGCTTTCCAATCACTCAACCTAAACTCTAATAGGAGTGAGCCATCTAGTTCAAATTCTAAGCAGAAAAAGAACTGGAAAGGTAAAGGAAAGAAGTGGGAGGGAAAATCAAGTCAGCGGATGAAGAGCAACAATGAGGAGAGTAGCAACTCAGGGTACAACAAATGCACTGTCTGTAATAAGCTTCATGCAGGCGAGTGTTGGTTCAAAGGGAAACCAAAATGCTCAAACTGTGAAAATTTTGGTCATGTGAAGAAGGATTGTAACTACAAGGGAAATCAACATGCGAACAGCATTGAAGCGAGTGACTCAAACATGTTCTGTGTTACTCATGCTGCGAGTGCTGCAGTAGAAGAAAATGTGTGGCTTGTTGATAGTGCTTGCAGTAATCAAATGACGGCGAATGCCAATCTTCTACATGATATAGACTGCAACAGCATCACAAGAGTGAAAATGGGCAATGGAATGATGGTGGATACAAAAGGCAAGGGAATCATTGCTGTTGAAACCAAGTCTGGAAAGATGTACATCAGAGATGTGATGTTGGTTCCAACACTGGATTCAAATCTGCTAAGTGTCGGACAGCTCATTGAGCACAATTATCACCTTCATTTTGGTGATGACACTTGCAAGATATATCAGAAAGGGAGCAGCAAGAACCTGATGGTAGAAATCCAGATGAAGAGGAACAGAAGTTTTCCTCTGACCCTGAAATATGCAACTGAAAGTGCAAGAAGTATGGAGCTAAAGGATGATTCCTGGCTCTGGCACAAGAGACGTGGACACTTGAATTTCCAGAGTTTCAAGTTACTGCAGCAAAAGGAAATGGTGCAGGGTCTACCAAAAATAAATGATGCAAAAGAAGTGTGTGCAGGATGTGCATTGGGGAAGCAACACACACTCCCATTTCCGAAAGGAAAAGCCTGGAGAGCAAAAGTACCTCTGGAGCTAGTACATTCTGATGTTTGTGGTCCAATGAGAACTACAACTGATGGAGGAAACAGATACTTTCTGACCTTCATAGATGATTTCACAAGGATGACTTGGGTTTATTTCCTGAGGCAAAAGTCTGATGTGTTCGCCTTGTTCAGAAAGTTTCAAGCAATGGTGGAGAGACAATCTGGCCTCAAACTGAAGAAGTTAAGAACAGATAGAGGTGGCGAATACACATCGAATGAATTCAAGAAATTCTGTGAAGACATTGGGCTGGAAAGGCAGCTCACTGTAAGCTACACGCCACAGCAGAATGGCGTAGCGGAAAGGAAAAACAGAACGATCATTGAGATGGCCAAGTCCATGCTCCATGACAAGTCAGTACCTCAAGTATATTGGGGAGAGGCAGTAAATACTGCAGTGTATTTGATGAACAGACATCCAACAGTTGCTGTCCAAAGAAAGACTCCGTTTGAAGCATGGAGTGGCAGGAAACCAAGTGTAAATCACTTGAGGGTGTTTGGTTCAATCTGCTATGCACATATCCCAGAAGAGCTGAGATATAAACTGGATGAAACCAGTGAGAAGTGTGTATTCATGGGATACAGCTCTCAATCAAAGGGCTATAGGCTCTTCAATCTGCAGAAGAAGAAGATGATAATCTGCAAAGATGTTCTCTTCAGTGAGAATTCATCATGGGATTGGAACCAAGGTTCAGCCCAAAACAAAGAAGGAAATGTTCAAAATGAACAAGAGAATCCAGTAGAGCTGGAACTCAATCCGCAAGCAACTGAAGCTCGCTCGCCAGAAGATCATCCGCCAGCGACAGATCCGCCAGCGACAGATCCGCTAGAACCTCATTCGCCAGAATCTTCAGGAGCTCAATCAACATCAAGCTCGCCTCCAATGAGAATGCGAAGCTTAAATGAAGTGTATGAAAGCTACAATGCATGCTTATTTGAGCCAGAAAGATTTGAGGAAGCAGTGAAGGAAAATGAATGGCGAACTGCAATGCAAGATGAGATCAATGTGATTGTGAAGAACAACACATGGGAGCTAGTTGACAAACCAGACAACAAGGATGTCATCGGTTTGAAGTGGATATACAAGACCAAGCTGAACTCAGATGGGTCTGTACAAAGAAACAAAGCAAGATTGGTGGCGAAGGGATACTCGCAGATACCCGGAGTGGATTTCAATGAGACCTTTGCACCAGTGGCAAGGCATGAGACCATAAGAGGTCTGATTTCTATTGCTGCACAAAAGGGTTGGTATCTACCCCAACTTGATGTTAAATCGGCGTTTCTAAATGGAGTGCTGAAAGAAGAAGTATTTGTGGAACAACCACAAGGTTTCATCATCAAAGGCAAAGAGCAGAAAGTTTACAAACTGAAGAAAGCTCTGTATGGCCTGAAACAAGCCCCAAGAGCTTGGTATGGTGAGATCGATTCCTATTTCACAGCAAGGGGTTTTCAAAGGAGTGAAAACGAACCTGCCCTTTACACAAAGACTGAAGGTAAATCAAGCATTCTTATTGTCTCCTTATATGTTGATGATCTGATATTTACCGGAAGCTGTGAAAAAATGATTTCAAATTTCAAGTCTGATATGATGAAGAAATATGAAATGAGTGATTTGGGAATCCTGCATTACTTTCTGGGAATTGAAATAATTCAAGCAGTGGAGGGAATCTTCATCACCCAGAAAAGATATGCAAAGACTATACTAGAGAAGTTTAAAATGCTCGGTTGCAATCCTGTTGCAATTCCTCTAGTGGTCAGTGAAAAATTCTCCAAAGAAGATGGGAGTGGTCCAGCGGATGAAAATTTATACAGAAGCTTAGTGGGAAGTCTGCTATACTTGACTGCAACAAGACCAGACATTATGTATGCAGCAAGCTTGATGTCCAGATTTATGCACAATCCAACCAAGATACACTATGGAGCAGCAAAGAGAATCCTGAGATACATCCAAGGAACAATGGACTTTGGAATCCTGTATGAGAGGAATATAGAACCAAAACTCTTTGGGTTCTGCGACAGTGACTGGGGAGGTAGTGTAGATGACTTGAAGAGCACATCTGGATATACTTTCACACTGGGAACAGGAGTATTCTCCTGGGCTTCAAAGAAGCAGAAATCAGTGGCATTGTCCACAGCTGAAGCAGAATACGTCGCAGCTTCACTCGCCACTTCACAGGCAATATGGCTAAGGAGAGTCATAGAAGACTTTGGCGAGAAGAACAGATCAGCAACAACCATTCTCAGCGATAACAAGTCTGCAATCGCCATGAGCAAGAATCCTGTCTATCACAGTCGGGCAAAGCACATCGCCTTGAAGTTTCATTACATCAGGGATGCAGTCGAGGAGAATGAGATTGATTTGGTGTACTGCAATACAGACGACCAAGTTGCTGATATCTTCACCAAGGCACTCGCCAGAGAAAGGTTTGAATACCTACGAGGCCTGCTAGGAATGATAAGGCAAAGCATTAAGGGGGAGTGTTAAAATGTTAATGCTTTCCTGGGAGGACTAGGAGTCAGTGTGGAAAAGCTGACATGCTTTCCAGCACCTGCTTCACTGTTCATTCCCACTGAGATCTTCAGCTTAGATATTTGTAGTATCATAGTACTATAATTTGTCAAGTTGATCTCTAGCTTACTAGCCTTAGATATTTTGTTAGGTTACTTTGTGCCCCCTATATAAGGGAAGTGTTTACTCTGTAATCAATAAGAATTTTGAGATCAAAGAAAAGCTGCATAAGTTCAGTTATCTTATTTTCTTCACACCCGCTCGCCACACCGTTCGCCAAGAACAGAGTGTGATATACTTCGCTCGCCAGAGTTAAAAGTTGAAGTATCAGGAATTCTAACATGGATTTCAACACCATCACCATGAATCCTGCTTTGTTTGAACTTTGAACAGCTGATTACGGTAATTTGGTCTTTGTGGAAGAACCGAAACAATCAAACAATAAGCTCTGGTCAGGTTTGTAACAGACCTCCATTGATATTAGCTTAAGCAGTTTTGCATGGCTGAGAGAATTTCAAAGAGCAAGAAGCACTACAGTCAATGCAAAGAAACCTAAAGAGAAATTTTGGAAGCCTGCAGCTAATGGGGTGTTCAAACTAAATGTGGATGCTACCTTTTCGCCTAACCACAATCAGGGAGGCACTGGTGTTGTTATACGTGATCATTCTGGTAAGTTTATTGCAGCTTTTGCTAATCCAATCACGCACATAACTTCAGCCAAGCAATGTGAATTGCGAGCTCTTCGAGATGGACTTGATTTTCTCTGTTCTCTGCAAATACGTAATGTTATTATAGAGAGTGACTGTATAGAGGCCATTGGTGAAGCAAATGCAAAGGACTCTACTTTTCTTGCAAATGGAGCGCTCATTGATGACATTCAGATTGCAATGAGGCGTTTGAATCACGCCTCTATTAATTATGTTTCGAGAGATTGTAACAGAGTAGATCACGCCTCTATTGTCATGTTCTGTATTGGTTTTTTTGGTGAGATAATGGAGAAAAGTAGAAACCCTTGTTTTGAGTTGCTTATCATGTGATTATTGATTTGATTCTAATGAGCTTTGAGTCCTTTGAAACGTTAAGATAATGTACCAGCTTTTTCTTTTTTGGCCGAACAAGTGTATAGCTTGGTACGAATGCAATTATCTTCAAAGTTAACACGCGTTTAAGACCGCACAATTTTTTCCATTATTCCCCTGACCTGAATTATTACAGAACGGTTTTGAGTTGATGTATATGTCTATAACTGCAATCTGAAATCATAAATTTATGTGACCATTCACAATGATATGATATCACTCCTTGCATATGTTATTTGTACCATCCAGATATTACTGATATTGGTTTGTCCACTAGTATTCCTTTTCTGTTAATTCTAAAACTTTCTAATCATAGAGCTCTATTGGCTGATGTGTCCTGTGGTTTGGGTCATCAACCGCGTTTCTAAGTCCTTGCTGCACATTTTAGTGTTTGATGCTGCTTCTGAACCAGCACCCTGATTCCCCTTTCTTTGTTTTGTAGTTTGTTTCTCTTTCCCATTTCTTTCCCTCTGGGTTTTCCTTCTGGTATAGAGAGTTTTGATTGCGGGAAAAATAAATCACTCTAAAACTTTAGTGATCAACGAAGGCATACAATTTTATTTTATTTGTGTGACTGATTCCTATATAATAAATTATTTGTTAATTACAAATGAAGCGAAGAACAGTGACTAGTTTAATTTAAACTAAAATTATGCAACTTTGCTTACAATTCCAGTTCATCTTCATATCTACAGAAACTGTTATTTAATACTAGTGTACAATATATATGTTTACAGGAGAATGTGAGAAATATGTACCTTACATCCGTACACGCATAGAGATGTTATCTATCAATGCACACAAACCTGTAATCCAGAAAGTATCACTAAATTTATAAGTGCATAAGAAGATTACACGGACGAAAGTTCTACCGGCCCTTGCTGATTCATCTTCCAGTTATTACTGTGAATGGAGTAGGTTGACCTCCAGCTAAATCACATTCCGTATCCTCTTTGAAGGATGGAGGCATGGATGGCCATACAAAAGCCGGTCTTTCAGTTGGCAACATTGGTGGATCTGTTTCCCTGGTAAGAACCTTAAGGACAGTTCTCATGGAAGGCCTTTGATGTGGGTTGGGATGGCAACAGGCTAACCCCAAAGTCAGCACAGACACCATATCATCTTCATCTGTGTTTCCATCCAATCTTGAGTCCACAGCATCAAGAACTCTTCCCCTGCTGTAAAGATCTCATAGCCAAAACACTATGCTATTATTGTAATTACTCTGCTCAAGTTGATGCCCAGCTGGCCTTCTTCCACAGACAACTTCTAGCACAAGAACACCGAATGCATAGACATCTGTTTCAACTGTAGCCCTTGCTGTAAGAAATATTTCTGGGGCCATATAACCTAGTGTTCCTGCAATCTCTTTGGTTGAGTGGTGAGTTACTTCACTTTGCTGATGTGTACGAGCCAATCCAAAGTCTCCCAGCCGTGCAGTGAAATCCGAGTCTAACATGATATTGGTGGCTTTTATGTCTCGGTGGAGTACTCTCCTCTCGCATCCATTATGAAGATAATCTAGTGCCTGAGCTACCCCGCTTATGATGCTGTTCCTTCTCTCCCAGCTCAATGGTGGTTCCTCCATCTCTTTGCCTAAATTTTCATCCCCAAAGAGGAATCTGTCGAGGCTTCCATTTGGCATCAACTCATATACAATAAGAAGCTCCTGGCTTTCATAGCACCATCCAATCAATTTAACCAAATTCTTGTGACGAAGGCTGCCTATTGTGGTGACTTCTGCTATGAATTCTTGCTTGCCTTGACGTGAATCCTTTGAGACTCTCTTGACTGCTATTTCTTTATGTCCCAAGAGTCCCTTATATACTGTTCCAAACCCCCCTTTTCCAAGTTTGTTCTTGTGATTGAACCAACCTGTAGCTCTTTGAAGTTCTTTCAGTTTGAACTTAATTGGAGCCATGGCAGTGCTTTGAATCTCATCTTCTATTCTGGGGTATGCATCCTCCAGTAATTCCTTTTCACAGTGTCTTCTCCAGTAGATGTAAGAAGCAACTCCTGCTAGGAAGACCATTACTACTGCTGGGGTTGCAATCCAAACCCACAGTAGGTTTGGATTTTCATCTATACGTGAAGAGGTGAAGTTCCATGACTTTATGCAATTTAGCTGAGTGTTGTTGCCCGTGGAAGCTGAGAATCCCACATAAACCTTCTCCGGAAGATACTCTGAGAGATCAAGAGCAAGGGACAAAACTTGATCCTTCATCTGCTCCCCAGTTTCCTTGGTGTGGGAAACAAAGATGGTGAGGTTCTGGCTGTCATACTGAACTGTCACTGCATAAGTTGTACCGTTTGAAAGCCTGATCCCATATCTTGTCAAACTCTCTTGTTTGCGAGAGTAAATGCTATTTACATCCACACCCACATGGTTGTCATCAAGATCTTGCTCGTAGCTTTTACTTGTGTCAAACTCTACTGCCACAATTTTGGCTCTATCAGATCCATTGGAATTTGCATTTACAATTCCAAGCCATTGTCCATTGCTATTTTCTGGAAGAGTAGAGTTGGCCGTTAAGATAAAGGCCAGGCCTTCAGCACCTGGATATGTTTTGTTACTGATGTTAATTTCGAAGGTAGAGTTGAATGAAGCTTTCTTCCAACGACCATCTCCCCACAGCCTAAATTGCTGCTTATATAAAAACCTTCCAGATTCGTTGCTGATGGAAGCCGAAGAAAAATCATGAGTGACTTGGATCGCACCTGAAGCAATGCTTGAATTTTTGGATGCAATGAAATCTTTGTCATCCACTTTGTCTTCAAATATTGGATAGCTGAAATTCAAGCAACTTGCTTGAGTAACAGCACCACACAAAAGAGCTAGTAAAAATAAAAAGGTTTGAAGTGAAGCAAACTGCATCCTGCTCTCTTGTTCAGGAAGATGAAGCTTGAGAGACAAGAAAGATGGTGAGTTTGGTGATTTTTCAAGTTCACAGAAGAGATATATAAGGTAAACGGGTCAAACTGATGACTTGTATTAGGTGAAGATCTCTGTTTAGTCCAATTTTCTGTTTAAGTATGTTTTTTTATGGGTATCTGTGTACGGAAAAATACCTTGCGCTCGAGTGTTTATTTCTTTCTTTATATCCAAAATGTGGGATTTGTAATATGTTACTTGTTTTACTTTCAGGCTGCAAAATCTATATTGAGCAAGCTATATATCCATCACCAAAGGTTTGATGCATGTACAGTGAGTCTTCTTCATCCATATCAACATTAGAAATTATTTAATTTGTTTGTTAACTCATGTTTGATAGTCTAGACAACAAAATCATATATTAATCACATATAAGGAGAACGTGGCTAATGAAAATTTCAAGATCAACAGGTAAAGTTCATACCAATTTCATCATAACAGTCTTATACTGAAAATACAAAGAAGTTCCTAAATTTTACAAGCTAGGTTCCTGGAAACTACAAGAAATGACAAATGTACAGGGAAAAACATCTGATATTTCAAACGTTTACCACAAGTTGTGTTTCTAAGGTAAACAGTTGGTATGAATATTTCCCTGGACTTGGAATTGTATTCACACCCAGTGGCATATATACAAGTATGTTGCTATATGTATATATAATTATATAGAATTAATTTCAGTTTACCGACTTGAACTTTAGCTCAATCATCATTTCAGTCCCTGTACTTTTGATTTCATCAGCTACACCCCTGTACTTCCCTAAATTAATCAACTGATACCAATTTTGTAATTTCGTCCAAACAATCTATCAATACCAAAGGCTTTTTGGTACCATTTTCCTACATTAATGCACCGTTACCATATTACGAATATAAACAAGGCTAAACAATTCATATAATAAGGTTGAACAATAGAAAACAAATCATATATGGTGATTTCTTTTTGTTTTACCATATATGATTTGTTTTTGTTTATTTTCTATTGTTCAACTTGATTATATGTTTTGTTTAGCTTTATTTATAATCGTAATATGGTAACGGTGCATTAATGTAGGGAAAATATACCAAAAAGCCTTTGGTATTGATAGATCGTTTATACGGAATTTACAAAATTAGTATTAGTTGATTAATTTATAAAGTATAGGGGTGTAGTTGATGAAATCAAAAGTATATGGACTAAAGTGATGATTCAACCAAAGTTCAAGTAGGTAAACTGAAATTAATTCAATTATATATTATATACACATATATGTTGCAGTCTGATGATTGGATGAGGAGGATTTGTTTGTTTATTATTCTTATCAGGATGCTGATTAATTGTTACAAAATCTATTCAGCACCATCTGCAGAAATTTTGTTTTCTAAAGAATCCATCAGCTTAAATTAATCATTTGTTAAGTTGTGTTGTAAATCATTATAAGATAACACTTAACCAAAACACAAAATCCTTGTTATAACCAAGTCAATGAATATGCGGTCATTGACGAATATAAATCAACAACGAAACTTCAATACCAATCTCTTCATAATGACAAAAATGAAAGTTCACTGTCATTTAACCTATCATAGACATATAAGAAAGGGCAAAAATAACCAAGTAGATACATTTCTAATCTCTTATTTCAGACTAAGCACAAGTCCACCTTGGCTGTCTCAACAGAATAGTCAATAATATCATGTCCTACAAGTAGCTGTTGTGTTTTGGCTCGTTAATGCAATCTGGAGCGTAGGATTCAGTAGTCAAATTCAGGTTTAGAAAGGAAAGATAGCGCACAACTTTTCTATAAGTTCCAGAAAAATATATCTTTCAAGATTCTATTAAGATTTGTGCTAGGTTTAGGAATCCTAAACCATATTGTATCAGCAGTCCCTATTCAGTATAAATACGAGCTGCTGGGGAATTTCTAGGGTTAAGAAATACAGAAAATCTACAGAGAGAGTCAAGTGTGATAGAGAGATAAGAACTAGACAGGGAGGGAGTTTTAGGTTATGCAATAAGTACTTGTAACACCTAAATTCTTCATAGTGCTGGTGAATCTCTCAAGAGGTATCACTAAGTGGACGTAGGTCAAAGTTTAGTCCGAACTACTATAAAACTGCTGTGTTTTCTATTTTCTGCGTTCATCTTATTTTGCTGTGCCTATATTGCTAAGTACTAAGTAAAGATCTTAAGGCGGTTACCACAATAAGTGGTATCAAGAGCTTGGTTTAGGGTACTTCGCAATAGTAAACAGCAAGGGAGGAGTTGAAGACATGAGACCGTCTATAAAGCTATTTAATGGCAAGGACAACTTCACGCTTTAGCAGAGGAAGATGAAGAACATCTTGATCCAGCATAAGGTTTATGGAGCTCTATCAGCAAAGCCTGCAACCATGAATGATGCGGATTGGGGGGAGAAGTGTGAGATAGCAAAGAGTTGCATTGAGCTACATCTAGCATATAATGTCCTGCTTCACATCGGAGAGGAGTTGACAGCGAAGGAGGCATGGGACAAGCTTGAAAGCATTTATATGGGTAAAACCATCAGCAACAAGTTGCTCTGGAAGGAACAGCTCTTTGGTCTCAAGATGGAGGAAGGAGATACTCTTAATGATCATATATCCAAGTTTCAGAACTGTATAATAAACTTGGAGAAGGTTGGATCAAAGATGGATGATGAAGATACGGCTGTTATGCTACTGCAGTCACTGCCACCATCATTCAAGCACTTCAAAACCACCATGCTATTCAACAATGAGACGAAAACCTGGAATCATATGTCTGTTTGGGCCTAAATTGACATTTGTCCGAGATTGTGGATCGAGGCCTAAGAGGTTATTTATTAAAGAATAATCTGGTGTATAATCTTTCCTTCTTGGAGAAGAATTGGGGCTCCTTTAGGAATCCGAGAAGGAGGTGGTTTAAGGTAATTGAATCATAATTGATTGGGCTAACATTTATTTAGTCCTTGTAATTTAAGTCGGTCGCCTATTTAGTCCTTAATGTTTAAAATTAATCTATATAGTCCTTGAACTCACAATTTCTCTCTCAAACGGTACATCCGTCAAATTTCTCTGTTTCCTTGTTGATGTGGCCGTTAAGAAGTGCCAACTCAGACTCCATGTCACACACAAATTTTTGCTCAATTGTCTGAAATGACCCTAGTCTCTATTTCACGCAGTTTTACCCATATTCCTAAAATTCGAAACCTAGAAAACGCATCACTCTGTCTTTCATCTCTAAAATCAGAAATCTCCCAAAACCCAAAACTTGTAATCTCCAACACCCATTGATAGTAGTCCGATGGCATGAGCCTCAGTCCTAATTTGATGTTAATTACGCCGTAATCCGATATCTGACGAAGTCGAGAAGAAGGTGAGCAGCTCAGATAAATATGACGTCTTAATTCAAACTCAATAAGGCAGACAACAATGGTGGTGAAGGGCATCGAGGTTTGGGTTCCTGGAGAAGAAAGAGGTCAGCAAGAAGATATCACTGAGTAGAATATTTTTCTCGTTTTTAAATGGGAGTTTTGGAATTTAGGGTTTCTGGGTTTCTCAAGTAAGATTGTTGGGTATACATTTCTATTTTTGAAGATGGTAGATTTAAAGGATTTTGTTGCGGTTTTTGGTGGGTTTGATTTCTAGGTTTTACAAAAAGCTGATATTGGCTTTAATAAGTGTCTGTGTTGAGTTTTCAATGGTAATGTTGTGGTGTGGTCTAGTAAAGAATATATAGGTTTAAAGAATACATTGTTTAATCTCACATGTATTGTGGACAGACTATCTGCAAATACATTGTTAATTTGGATGGTTCTTATTTTGGCTTGTACCTCTTTATGGAGGCAAAAGCAATGGTTGCAGAGTCTTTATTACAGTATTGTAATTGTATTCATTGTAATCCTGCTATTTAGTTTTGCTATTTGGTGGGTTCTGGAAATGCAGGAAAATAAGGAGAGGAACTTGTTTAATGGGAATTGTCGAAAAAACAAAACTAGTTTGATGGGGAGACTATAAATTTCTTATTCATATTTAAAGTTAATCAATTAACATAATAAAGATGGTTGATATCTTTAATCAATGGTATGAAAAACGTTCTGAACCACTTTACTTTTTATTAGTTTTACTCCAAGTAAAGGATGGTTGATATCTTTAATAAAGATGGTTGATATCTTTAATCAATGGTTATATTATAGTTGTTTTATTTTTCTTGGACAATATAATATATAGCTTTAATCGTGAGGGTTAAATTTAGTTTATTAATCATTAATCAATTAACATAACTGATGCTAGCTAGTTATTAACTCTTTTATTAACAGTTAGGAAACTTACCAATGCATTTTACTTGTCTTTGCAGATTTTCCAAAAGATGAAGATGACATATACATGTATGACGACGACTTCGTTTTTAGTCAACCAAGTAAAGGAATAGTGATAAAAGAGCACGAGGACTATGTGCCTACTCAGTGTAGCATTGCTTGCGCAGCGAATCCGAAGGACAAAGAGAAACATAAGCTGTTTGAGGTACCAAAACCAGTTAAGAAGGCTAAACAATTTGGTTTCCAAGGTTCAAGTGGTACTTGCAAATCATATATTGAGCAAGGTTTAAGTGGTGTTGGTTCAGTTGGTGTTAGTTCAATTGGTGTTGGTGATATGCAAGAACTTGATAATTTGGATTTTCTTCAGTCAATTGGTGATCCTGATTATGAGCCTCTACTAGATGATGATGAAGTTGACATGTATGGATGTGATGATGATGATCATCTTGTTGATGAAATGCAGCAAGAAGAAGAGCAATGCAGAAGGTTACTTCTTCAAGGGATTGTCGGACAAAGAGGCCAAAATGTGCAACATGAGGGTGACTTTGTAGACAACGAGGATATGTTTGGTGGAGTTGATTCAGATGAAGAGCCACCTGATTATATTATAAACTCTGATGGTGAGAAGGAAGAAGAAGGGTTGTACTTCAATCCTAAAACGGATATGGTGAGGCCTGTATTCAAGTTGGGAATGATGTTTGGAAATGTGCAGATATTAAGGGATGCTCTTAGGGAGATGGCAGTACAAGGAGGGTGGGAGTACCAATATGAGAAGAATGACAAGGGAAGGTTGAAGGCTATATGCAAAACAAATAATTGCCCATTTTATCTATCTGCTTCTAAAATGCAACATGAGAGTACTTTAAAGATCTACCATTGGATCCCTAAACACAAATGCACAAGGACTTTTAACAACAGCATGGTAAGCATGAAAATGTTAGTGAGAAAGTTCAAGGACAGGATTGCACTTAACCCTGATTGGAAACCAGGTAATAGATTAGACCCCTACTAATTAAGTCATGCATTTTATGTTTATATCTTTCTTCTATTTTTTTTATTATTATTAGAATCAGCATTTTCACAGTTGGAAAGTAATTGTTATACTCTTTGCTATTGTAGATTTACTTGCCACGACAATGTCATCTGAGACTAGAGCTAGAGTTACAACACAAATGGCTTATAAAGCCAAAAAAGCTGCTTTGCTGGAAGTTGAGGGATCCATCAGAGAACAGTTTTCAAGATTGAAGGACTATGAGAATGAGCTGAAGAGGGTTGATCCAAATACTACAGTGGATATAAGGTGTGACTTCAACAACAAAAACAAAGATCCAGTCTTCAAAAGAATGTACATCTGTTTGGGAGCTCTGAAGAATGAAATTAAAGTTGGTTGTAGAAAAGTGATTGGCTTGGATGGAGCATTCTTGAAGAGTCCATTTGGAGGGCAGCTTTTGACGGCTGTTGGTGTGGATGCAAATAACTGCAGCTGGGTTATTGCATATGCCATGGTTGAAAATGAGAATACAGACTCATGGATCTGGTTTCTGGAACTTCTGTGCAAGGACTTAGATATCAATGAAGATGGAGTAGGATGGATTTTCATTAGTGACAAGCAGAAAGGTCTCATTCATGCATGCGAAAAAGTGGTCCCAAATGCACATATCAGGTTTTGTGTTAGGCATATGTGGACCAACTTCACAAAACTTTACGCTGGAAAAGAAATGAAGGACCAAATGTGGAAATGCGCCAAAGATACTACAATGAGTTACTATCTTAAAGACATGGAGAAGATGAAGGCTCTTAATGAGGAAGCCTACAATTGGATGACACGTAAGTACATTTATAATGTTTTATAAAGTTAGGTTGATTAGTGGATCAATTTTAAAAAAGTTTTAACTGCCTTTTTTTTTGTAGATGAAGATAGGCCTCCCATACATTGGTGTAGGGCATTCTTTAACACAACGAGTAATTGTGATATTATGGACAATAATATATGTGAGAGCTTCAACTCATGGATTGTGGGAGCTAGGGGTAAGCCACCAATCACCATGTTTGAAGAAATAAGATGGAAACTGATGAAAAGAATTCATTTAAGAAGGTAAAAAATGGAGAAGTATGAGGACACTATTTGTCCCAAGCCAAGGGATTCATTGGAGAAGAACAAGCTAAAGGCCGCCACAGATTGTATTTCAACTTTCAATGGTGGTGATGAAGCTGAGGTTGACAATTATGACAAAAGCAAGAATGTTGTCAACCTAAGGTTGAGAACATGTAGTTGCAGGAGATGGGATTTGACTGGGGAATCCCATGCAAGCATGCGGTTTCAGCCATTTATGAAAAGAGGCATGACCCAGATGATTATGTTGCTGAGTGCTATTCGAAGAAGACATATATAACTATCTACAACAATTTCATTAGCCCGGTAACCAGCATGGACATGTGGTCAAGGTGTGAAGATTCACCAATCTTACCTCCATCATATTCAAGGCAGCCTGGTAGACCCAAGACAAAAAGGGTTAAGGATTTATCTGAAAGGACACAACCTGCTCAGGGTAAGCTAGGAAGGCAGCAAAAATCCCTCACTTGTAGCAATTGTAGGCAAGTAGGGCATAATGTGAAAACATGCAAAAGACATTTGCCTCCAAAGGAGAATAAGAAGAGGAAGGCCAATAATGAAGAAGGTCAAGGTTCTGATCAGGTATATAAGCCCATTAATTTGTTTGTTATGTTTTTTCCTATTGTGTTAGAGTTTACTTACTGTTTTGTTATTTGTTGCAGGCCAAGAAAGGCAAGGCTGCTCCTATGACAACAAATGAATTGAGGGCAAAAGCAAGAGAAAGAGCTGAGTATCAAAAGGTAAATTTCATGTCTCTAAAGTTAACACGACCTAACATGAGTTTATATTATTTATTAGATATTAATGTGTTGTGCATTCTATTTTGTTAGAAAAAATATGCTACTGCCAAAGCTGCAAAAATGGCAGCAAATAGGTATGTGTCTTCCACATTAAGGCCGACACAAGTTCGAGCTATACCTACAAGCTCAATCCCGGCCCGGACCATGCATCCAAGTACCAAACCGACAATGTCAAGACCAGCCCAAAGTGCAGCAGTCCAAACTTCAAGCAATAAGACTGCAGCTGCAACCTTATCCAGAACATCACAGAGGATCAGAAATAGGTCAGCTGATGGACATGAAAAGTAGTTCTAAATTCATCTTAATTAGCATAAGGAGCAATATTATATATATCCTATTTTGTGCAACTTAGTGCTGTGTAACTTAGTTGCTAGCTCTAATCTTTTGTTAGGATGATTAGAGCTAAATTTCAAACGTATGATATTAGTTTGTGATGGATGTAATACTCCTATGGTGGTTTTTGTTAAGATACAGCTAGCTAATTAATGTAGGTTTGCCTATAATCAATAACATTGTTCTTATTCTGGAGATCCTCGTATTCTCATATACTGGAGGTGTGGTTACTAATGAATTGTGATTTTAGTTGTTCGAATTTGTTGATTAGTTCAGTTTCAAGTTCATATCAAGTTATTTTCATTTTTCGAAACTGTTGATGTTGCTAATATTATACATAAGGGGAGATAGAGATATAAGCTGTTTGTACATGGTTTATCTTTCTTTGCACATGTTATGTGTGTAAGGATTTTTGATTTAGCTTGGCGGGATTCTTTGAGGAAGAAAGGGGGAAATGAAAGGAGGGTATTTTGGATAGTTCAACACAAATTTGTGGGTGATCTGGCGCCGAGTTGGCACTTCTTAACGGCCACATCAGTAAGGTCACAGATAAAATTGACGGTTGTACTATTTGAGAGAGAAATTGTGAGTTCAAGGACTATATAGATTAATTTGAAACTTTAAGGACTGAATGGATGACCGACTTAAAGTACAGAGACTAAACAAACGTTTGCCCTAATTGATTTCAGAATCTATTATACTTGATACGCAAATATTGGGGTTCTGCATTCTCTATATAAAGAATTCTTATACGACTTGAAAAGGGTTCACAACCATCTTACAAACACACAAGCTTTTGCGCATCGCAAATCTTGCTAAGTCTCTCCGGAGAAAATTCTTACGCGTACTGCCTCCACAAACTGCAAACAACCACAATCCAACCCTGCCGCAACCTTACGCCCACCACCGGTCGCTGTATACTTGCGCGGTTATCGAAGTGTGCCTTGCATTTGTGTGAGCGTCGCTAAGACCTATCGCTTCCAGCATCCGCACATCGTAGCATACTTGCACCAACCTGAGTTGCACACTTGCACCATACGTACAGAGCTGCAAACTGCGCCATACGTACAGAGTCGCATACTTGCGCCAGTTAAAGCTGCAAACTTGTGTCGTGTCTGTATTCGCTGAAGCACCCAGTGTCAGTTGCCATATCTTGTGGTATATCGAGTCACTATCTTGCATAGCAAACCATTCTCCGCGGTCTTGAATTGTTGCTCTGCTTTGCATCTCAGGATCGAAGTAAGAATTACTCAATCTGCAATAGGTTGAGAAGAAAATCCTAATAGATTTTTGTTAGGTCTTGTTCAAGCCTCTTACGCCGGCCTAGTCAACGCCCGCGTAACAGTCGCTTGGTCAAGAGGTCAGGTATCAGGAGCAGACAAATACACTCTCCAGAGGTCGTCCACATTAAAGTTGTACCAACTCAAAGGTACTGGCACGCTCGCGTACATCACAAGAGGACTGGAATTAACGTCCTCCACCCCCACGTGTTGACTGTTCGCCGGGTGCTGAATCCGCCACGAACATTTTGGCACGCCCAGTGGGACACAATGTCAAAGATTGCGGGATCTAATCCATATCGACGAATCATGCATTTTTGCAATAAACCAGACCACAAGTTGTGCACCCCGCACAACTCATATGAGTGTAGAGGTTTAACGGAGGCACAAGCTTGCTTCAAATTTGGAGGCGTATTGGCTACCGGTGAAGATCTCACAGAAGCTAACAATAGCAACAACCAGGGGATTCCTGGAAATCCAATAGGTGTTGGTGACGAGAGTGATCCCACCAACATCTTGGATGAGGAGGCGGTTGACGCCTCAGGAATTGTAGAGATCTCTGAGGAGAATAACAGTGCGGTGCTTGTTGTTACATCTCCTGAAGATGTAATGGACTCTTTGAACATGATGTTGGCCAAGTTAGCATCAACATATGACACTCTTCAGAGGATTGAAGTTAGTTTGAAAGAGCTGAGGACAGAACAGGTTGTACATTCATCCAATATTAATTGGTTGGCGGATCAGCTAAAGATAACCGCCAACCAGATTGCTACTTATGCTAAGAACTTCAATGAGCAAGTGAAGATACAGTAGGAGCAATTGACCAAAACCTCGGCTGCTATTGAACAGTTATCAATATTGTTCAAACATAAGATAGACTCTGAGGTGCAGGAAACAGTGGAACCAATTCAACCCATGGTAATAGGAAGAAGAAAAGAAACATTTTCTTCCAATACATTAAGGCTACCTATTCAACCTCAGGGGCTTAATGTTTCTGGATCTTCAAGACGGAAAAGAGGAGGTGGAAGGCTTAATAATCCTCCATCTGATGAAGAAGACGAGGAGCCAGGAAAGGGAGAAGTCAAGGCTCTCACTCTAGATGTTGTGGATAAACTGTTCGAAGAAAAGATGAGGGCTATGCATGGCTTGCCAGATGCCAACATAACATATGTTAATCCACTTCCCAGAGAGGTGAATGCACTTCCATGGCCGCAGAACTTTAAGTATATCCGATTTACCCAATTCTCTGGGGATTCTTCGGAAGACGCTGAGACCCATATTACTTGCTTTAACAACGAGTGTGGTCCCTATGCAGATGATTCCATACTCAAGCTGCGAGTATTTGACACTTCATTGACTGGGTCAGCATTAGCATGGTATAAGGATTTAGCGCCAGGGTCAGTTCCAGACTGGAGGACTATGGAAATCCTCTTTAGGACCATGTTTGGGGTTGTTGAGGCTAAGGTCACTGTAAAGGTCCTGGCTGAAGTGGAACAACCCGGAGAGTCAGCCATGGCTTATCTAAAACGTTTTAAGTTGCAGTTGACCAAATGCAAAGATAAGCTTTCAGAGGACACTATAGTGGACTTGGCTATTGCAGGACTAGATGAGGAAGTTCAGGATGGTTTTCAGCAGGTGTATGCTACTAATATGGTTGATCTGACCAGTAGGTTGGCCGATCAACAACATTGGATTGATCGGATGAAGGAGAGAAGAGAAAGGAAGAAAGGCATCCCATTATCTTACTATCCAGGCACTTTGAAGCCTAAGCTGGGTGTCTCTTCTAGTTCAATGACGGTTGCAACTGTACAAGCAGAGTCATCTCCAAACCTAACTTGGGTTGAAGAGGATGAGGAAGAAGCAGTAGCGATTGTAGAAGTGGTTGGTCGCCAGCAACTACAATCAAAGAATGTAAGATTGTCCAAGGAGCCAATCATGGTTGTGACTTCCGTACCAACTAAGTTCGCATTTGAGTCATATACTTATAATGCACAAAAGGCTCCAGAGATCTTACTTGAACTATTTAAACAAGGGCGGCTTCAACATGAAGGAGGTTTTGTTCCCAAGCCAGACTACATGGCGGGTAAGAAATACTGCAGCTTTCATAACATGAATAACCACTATACCAAAGACTGCGTCAAGCTCAAGGATCAGATTCAAACATGGATTAATGATGGTGTCATGAAGGTGGAAACTGCTAAGGAACCTACTTGGACAGAATCTAGGCCATTCCCTAATGTGAACATGATAGATTTAATTCCCAGTCCATGTCAAGAATTGGAGCCTGGCAAGCAAGTTTCCAAGTTTGCAAATTATACATATGATGCACGTAAGGCTCCAGAGATTTGAGAATTCTTGGTCCAGGAGGGGATGTTTAGTCCTGATAACACTCGCCTGCCACAGAGGGAGACAGTACCTGGCGGGTCCTATTGTACTTTTCATCATTCTGACGACCATTATACTTTCAGGTGTGTTGCGTTAATGGATCAAATTCAAGATTGGTTGAATGATGGAACTTTGGAGTTTGCTAAAGAAATGGTGGCTTCTATCCCTGAAAAAAATTTCGTCGGCTATGTCAATTTTTCGTCGGCTATACCTTCTACCGACGAAATTTTCGTCGGCTATAATTCGTCGGAAAAACCCCGTCGGCTATACCAATGGCCGACGAAAAAAACCAATTCGTCGGCTATAGTAGAGTATGGCCGACGAACTTACCGACGAAAATATTTTTTGTCGGCCAAACTTGGGAGAAATTGCCGACGAATTTCGTCGGGTATTTTCGAGTATGGCCGACGAAATTCATTAACTATAGCCGACGAAATTCGTCGGCTATTGGGTTTTAACAATAGCCGACGATTTTATAAATTTTCGTCGCCTATTTCCTCGAAATATAGTAATATTTAATAGGCATTAATTAGTTATAGCCGACGAAATAATGTAATTTTCGTCGGCTATACATTTTATAGCCGACGAAAATTGGTAAAATTCGTCGGCTATAGTTATTATAGCCGACGAAATAATGCCAAAATCGTCGGCTTTTCTTACATTTGGGGGAAAAAAAATTAAATTATTTTCTAAATTACCATTCCAAGCAACCTGCAAATCACAAAGACAGTCCATGCATTTGCACCAACAAGAAACACGTCTAAATACCCTTTTTATTAAATTCGTTCTAATATACATAAAATATAACCCTAATCATCACCTAAACCACTAAAGTCCACCACGTCATCCCCAGCATCCTGCTCTCCATCATGCTCATCATCCTGCTGACCGAACTCGGGAGGTTGAGGTATTGGAGGTTCCGCTAACGGCTGAAACGGGGGCGGGGGTGGAAGGTTTTGTTGTTGTGCCGCGAACATCTCATACCACCAGTTTTGTTGGCCGTCGTAGTTGTGTCGCCGAATTCTGTCGCATTCAGCATGCCAACTGGCCATATCCAAATGATACTGCTGTGTTCTGCGGCGCAGCTCCTGTCCTGTCTGGGTCTAGGTCGCCAATTCTGCGGCCAATCGCTGCACTTCCCCCCTCATCTGTTGGCTCTCCCCGCCTCCCTTCTTTTGACCTCCCTTAGTGGTCTTCAGAAGCCCTAGTCCAGAACTTCCCAAACCCCGACAGTAGTAGTTGTTTGACCGGTTTGGGAAGGCTGCGTCGAACATCCTCGCTGCCGTTTGGACATTGGACCGGTCGACCTGCCGCAGGGCTTCTTCCAGATCTGCCTCTGAAATGTTCGGTTGTGTCTCCCGAACTACTTGCTGGAACACCTCTTGTTCGGCCCGGTTGACCCTCTCCTAATTGGACGGGAAAAAAAAGAATTAATATTCTAACAAATATATAATTAAGTAAAATTGATAATTAAAATTTTAAAACCGTAATGAACGACTTACGAGTTGTTCTGTCGCTTGTGGATAAGCGACCTTGAACGTCTCCACGTACGGGTTGCTATCAGGATGATCTCTAAGCGCCTCCTCCTGATATTGTGCAAACGGCCTAGAACCAGCATGATGGGGGGTTGTGTTGCAGCGGCGGTTCGCAGAGTTTATGCGAGACCGTTCCTTCAAACAAATAATAAAATATTAGAAAAATACATAAAAAAAATATTAGTGTAATAATTATAAAATAATTAAACTAATAATTAAAATTTTAACAAAATAAACATTTGTAGTGAAGTTTAGTATTTACCTGCATAACTGGGTTGTTGAAGTCTACTGTCTTCAACCAACGCCACTTGTACTCCCTGAACATGAACTCCCTGGGAGTACCCATACGACCAAGGTTGTCGTATTCGTTATAGTAGGAACGCAGCTCGTTCTTCCACTCTTTGAACCTACGAAAAAAACAAAAGTGCATTAGAAATATTATTAATATCATAAAATATTAATAATTATAAGATAATTATAATATCATAAAAACAAACGTACCTCGAGTTCTGCACGGTGTCCGCCCAATCCCGCTTGTGTTCGGCAATCTCGAAGAATGTCTGAAAAATAATATTTTATTAGTTTTACAATTCTAATAATACCGAAAATTATTAAATATTACGATAAATAAATTTAATTTTATAAATTACTCACCGACGCGGCGTTGTTCACCTCCCTCTTTATCTCTTCGGACACATCAGCCCACCGGGTCCACAACATAGGGACTCTGTCCCTAATCAGTGCCCCCACGCAACCCCAGTAGTCGCGTTTTTTCTTCCCCTGAACCTCCTGATTATGAGGTTCGTTGATCTGAATCCTCCCGCTGCGCTCAACAGTTCTCCTGAGCGTGTCAAAACATATGACCCCTCTCGTATTCCTCCGTGAACTGCTAGCGGCTGTCCCTATCACAAAAACGACGATTGGTTAATAAAATTAAATATTAGTGCGTTAATTTTAATAAAACATTTAATTAATAAAATCAAATGTTACCTGAAATGGATGACTCGTCTGTCGACTTTCCTTTTCTCCTCGCCGAAATAAGGTGGTCAGGGTCCTCAAATGGCTGCTGCTGGTATGCCTCTGCAGCACTCACGTACTGAGGCATATCAGGCCATATGGGCACACCACGATAGTCGACCTCCGGTATCGCCGGAATGTTGTACGGGAGGTAGAGCTGGTTTGGGAGAGTAGGAGCCTCAGTCGAGTCGGCAGCAGACGTCATCAGACTCCTCATCGGCTCCCGATGAACATCAGGCATACGAACCAGAGGAACGTCTGCAGCTATCTCGTCCTGAAATAGCTGCCGACTAAACCTCGGAGCATCTGGCCCGACAGGCGGAAGTGAACTGCTCGACGGCCGCCCAGCCTGGAGAAGGGTCTGGTGCCGAGAACTCACACTCCTCCGCGGCTGGGATGAATCCACAGTCCTCCTCGGCTGGGAGGAATCCACACTCCTCCGCGGCTGGCTGGTGGTCCTCTCAGGCTGGCTAAGGGTCCTGTCGAACTCTGCGGAACCGGCGGAACTTCCAGAACCTCTCGATCTGGAACGACGGCCTCCGAAGAACTGTCTGAATGCATCGGCCATCTGCAGCCGCGGCCATTTTAAATAATACTAACCATTAACCTAAATATAACTATTTATATACAAATATAACTATATTTCTTTATTAATATATATATATATATATATATATATAATTAGACTACTAATTTATATATATAATTAATTTAACAATTTATATAATTAAAATTAAATACATAACAATTTATATACCTAAATTATAACAAATATATAACAATTAAATTTATTAACAAATATATAACAAATATATAACAATATATATAATTAAAATTAAATATATAACAAATTATATACCTAAATTATAACAAATATATAACAATTTATATAATTAAAATTAAATATAATTAAGTTATATATATAATTAAGCTAAATGGTTTGTTTAAGTTACCAATTTATATAATTAAACAACCAATACCTAAATTATATCTAAATTAACATAAATACCTAAATTATACCTAAATTAACATAAATACCTAAATTAACAATTACATCTAAATTAACATAAATACATAAATAAATTATATCTAAATTTACATAAATAATTAAATAAATTATATCTAAATTAACATAAATAAATTAACCTAAATTAACATATTTAAATTAAAATAATTTAAAAAAAAAAAAAAAAACCTTACCGGATCGGATGGAGGAGGAGGAGAGTGGCCGGAGGAGGAGGAGGAGAGTGGCCGGATCGGATGGAGGAGGAGGAGGAGGAGAGTGGCCGGCCGGATCGGATGGAGGGGAGGAGGAGGAGTGGCCGGATCAGATGGAGGAGGAGGAGGAGCAGAGCTACGGAGGTGTACGGAGGGGGAGAAATATGAAAAATGCAGAAAATGGAGGCTAGGGTTCGGCAGTTTCAGCCTTATACCCGATAGAATAGCCGACGATTAAAAAAGATTTCGTCGGCTATACTTTGAATGTCGTCGGCTATACTTTAGGCGCTCAGCAGCCGTCCGATCTCCCCCATCCAACGGCGGACAATGGAAGGGCGCGGATCGCAAGAGTTTAGCCGACGAATTTAAATATTTCGTCGGCTATTCTTTGGACAATCAGCAGCCGTTGGATCTGAGCCATCCAACGGCGGAAAATAAGCGGATCGAAAGAGTTTAGCTGACGAAATATTTGAATTCGTCGGCTAAACCTTTGGTCAAACAGCGAAGTCAAACCTCTAAACGCTTTAAAACGGAAATTGGCCTGTCTAAATGACGTTTTTTGGCCTGATCTTCAACAGAGAATAGTTTCAAATCGATGAGACACGACTAATCGTATAAAAATTTTCCTCAAAATATTTACCGACCGTCAGGCTACCCATAGGAAAACGGAAGTAAAAAACAGTTAACCGCAACATTCGACACACAGATTTTGTCGGAATCTTCTCATTTTTCAACCGTAGACGTATTTCAATATTTCGGTCATATCTTATTTCACGACACATTTGCATTTGAAGAGTCTACATATAGTAACTATTTGAAACTATACATTCACTTAAACACTTAGTAAACAAGTTAAGGAACATTACTGCATATGTTCCGATTTTGAATCTAAAAGTTTGGAAAATCTATTCCAACCATCAGATATCACCGTTAAGATTAAAAACATGTATGAAAAAAAATCCAACTACATCTGACAACGTTAAAGGCTCGATCGGGACGGTCAAACAGCGAAGTCAAACCTCTAAACGCTTTAAAACGGAAATTGGCCTGTCTAAATGACGTTTTTTGGCCTGATCTTCAACAGAGAATAGTTTCAAATCGATGAGGCGCGACTAATTGTATAAAAATTTTCCTAAAAATATTTACAGACCGTCAGGCTACCCATAGGAAAACGGAAGTTAAAAAACAGTTAACCGCAACATTCGGCACACAGATTTTGTCGGAATCTTCTCATTTTTCAACCGTAGACGTATTTCAATATTTCGGTCATATCTTATTTCACGACACATTTGCATTTGAAGGATGAAGCAATGGTTTGTCGATAGTGATAGAAAATGGAAGCTGCTGTTTTTTTATTTTTTTTTGTAATCATAGCCGACGAAATCAAACCTAGTACTCGTCGGCTATTCTTTTGTCGTTTTCTGTCAAAAATAAAAGATTTATTTTTCAATAAATTTATGGCCGACGAAATAATGCATTTTTCGTCGGCTATTCTGTGAAAAAAATAAAAAAATCTGTGGTGTTACACCTCCCGTATGCCTATGTCCTGTTCATATATAACTAAAATTGAACATAAAAAAACAGAAACCCAACAGTCAACATATTTCAAGGGGTTTGGAACCCAGCCTAGCTGGGAGGCTCATCCCCACGCCCGTTCATTAGAAATGATCGAGTGGATTACAAATGAAAGGATTACATCATCTAAATTACTTAATCCGTCGGATTGTAACCGGAATCATCGGATGAGTCTTCTTCCGTTTCTGAATTGCTCGATAGGAGTAATCTATGTCGTTCCTCACTACTAGAGTCCTCGTTAGTTTCTTCATTTGGATCAACATCAACAAGCAGTGGCTCTTCACGTCGAATTCGCACCGGCGTGTCTAGGCGAATAAAAGAGGAGTCAGGAATACCGTTTGAGTTGGGCTCTTGATACGCGGTGCCCCCTTCCTCGTTCTCTTCAGCCACTCCAAGTGTAGACGCCCGGTAAATATTGCGATGGTGGATAGTGTTGACTACTTTCCACGGGTCACCCTTGGCGAGATCATCAAGATAAAACACTTGTTTCACCCATGTGGCTAAAACGAACGGGTCGTCCTCATACCATGATGTACTAGCGTTCACAGAAGTTATGCCGTATTGATCGGTTTTCATGCTTTGCGGCCGTGTGTCAAACCATCTACACTTGAAAAGGTGCACTTTCATGCCTTCCCCATAATGTAGTTCCACAATTGAATGGAGAACACCGTAATAGTCAACTCCATCATCCCCACCATGTGCCATAACCCCTGAATTTTGTGTTTTCAGTCTGAGGTCTCTCTCTTCACATCGAAATAACACACCATTCACCTTGCACGTCGCATAAACTTTTGAATAGACCGGCCTCATCGCGAAAAGTCTGAGTTCGTGCGACCAATTTAGGTGATTATCATTTTTAATAAGGTCCATCTGCAATCATCAGAATCAACTATAAATATGAATAATTATACACAATAATATATAAACACGTATAGAATAGTGTTAAAGTTACGTACCCAGCGGCCGAAATACTCTGCGAATGTACGGTTGTGGTAATCGAGATCACCTCCTACTTCTTCACAGTTTAGATGTATGTTCTTCTAAAACTGAACTTCTGGACAGTTGATTAGTACCCACCAATGTGCAATGGCTACCTCATAATCTTTCAACTTGTAGGAAACTGACATGTTTCCACCGAGTACAACATCGTCGGAGAGTATGGAAAGATTGAACTGTGAAGGTACATCTTCCGGTATGCTTTCCTGTAACGCTCCTAAATACAGCTTCATGTAGGTGACGCACTCGTGCGCAATATATGCTTCAGCTATACATCCTTCAGGTGCGGATCTGTTTTGGACAAAACCACCATATTGTCCAAGTTGCCTATAAATCAAGTTTTTAAAGTGTTATGATAATACATTAACACTATATCACATATATTGATGAGGAAATTAACATAAGGTGTAAAATACGTACCTTTCCATCGGATACATCCAAGTGAAGTGCACAGGACCAGTAAGCAACAACTGCCGAGGAAGATGGATCATGAGGTGAGGCATGATGTCGAAAAAATTTGGAGGAAATATCATCTCAAATTTACACATGATATGAACGATGTCTTGTTGCATTTCCCGGAGGTCAGATTTTCTCACTTCCCGTGTGCATACCTTCTGGAAAAATCTTGCCAACGCTACTAACGGCTCCACAACGTGACGGGGAAGGAACGGTTGAATGAAAACAGGGAAGAGACGTTGTAGCAGGATATGATTGTCATGACTTTTCAACCCGTACAGATTGTTGAATTGTCTGTTCACACACTTGGCTATATTTCTAGCAAAGCCTGAAGGATACTTGGCCCGACTTATCCAATGGAAAATTTCTGGTTTATGCTCAGGCTTGACGGTGTAACGAGCTTGAGGCATTTTTCTCTTCCCTTGTTTCAACCATAGTTGTTTTCTGATATTCATGTTTTGCAGATCAGTGCGAGCCTTAGGACCGTCTTTCGTCTTCCCCTCCAAGTTCAGCGTTGTGCCCACCACACTTTCAGAACCATTTTTTTCTATGTGCATAACGTCTAGGAAGTGACGGATCAGCAACTCACACCAGTACGGGAGTTCCCACAATCAGCAACTCCTCTTATATGCTCTTATGTTGTGCCCACCACACTTTCCGCTACAATATCGGGATGGTTGCTGAGGGGCCCAAAATCGTACTCATTAAGCACTGCTAAAATTTCTCTTCCCGTCCATCTTCTGGGAGGACCACCGTGTTCTTCGGTTCCATCAAATGCGGCGGACTCGTAACGCCAGTGGTGATCCGCCGGAAGGAACACACGATGACCCATTCGGCATATCTTGTTGCAATGAGGGGTGCTCCCATAATCGCTGAGGCACTCTGGACAAGCCTTGTATCCCCTAACAACGCTGCCCGACAACATCCCATAAGCAGGAAAATCACTGATGGTACCAATAACCATGGCATGCATGTGGAACGTCTCCTGCTTGTACTTGTCAAAAGTGGGATGACCAACGTCCCACAATACCTTAAGCTCTTCAATCAATGGTCTCATATACACATCGAGACATTTCCCTGGGTAACAGGCCCCGGAATCAACAACGTCAACATATTATATTCCTTCTTCATGCACATCCACGGAGGACGTAAGGTACCAAAACCACCGGCCATATACTGTATGAAAGACTCATGGTGCCGAAAGGGTTGAACCCGTCGGTTGAGAGCCCGAGCCTGACGTTTCTGACATCTGACGCAAAATGAAGAAACTCATTGTTTATATGCTTCCAAGCCGCTCCGTCAGAGATGTGTGTCATGATATCTGCGTCTCCCGCGTCCCGCTCACCGTGCCATCTCATAGCTTTTGCGGTGGTTTCTGACATGTACAACCACTCAAGCCTATCTCTCAATGAAAAATACCGAAGCACTTTCACAGGTTTCCTATTGCCTGCTCCCGTCAACTTATATCGGTCAGGCTGACATATCGGACATGCGTCAAGGCTAGCAAGGTCATTCCCTTCTGCATCTTTACCCCAAAAGAGAACGCAGTCAAATGCGCATGCATGGATCTTAATGTAGGAAAGCCCTAGATCTTTGAGGATACTTCGGACCTTACGGTGATTGGTAGGATTACGATGACCCTCCTCCAACAACGAAGAAGTGTACTGTAGATATTCATCCACTTGCCTGATGCTCGATTTTGTCTCGACTTTAATCCTCATTACCTCCATCACACTTTCAAGAACTGTCTTCTCAGAACTTGAAGACACAGGGGTCTGTTGCAATGCAATCAGTTTGTTGTACTTGTCAAAGGCAGCAGTGTTGACAACTTGTGGGAACGGCTGCACCGGGTCATGCATATATTGTTCCCCACGTACACCGCTTTCAAAAGGAAACACGTCGTTGACGAATGCCATTGTTGGATCGTTGGATGTACTACTACTGCCCGCCTCAAAAAACTGCCCATGATCATGCGATCCATCTAATGATGGCTCACCGTGATATATCCAACGTTTGTACTTCGGCCAAAACCCATTACTCTTTAGGTGCTCCCATACTGTCCTAATCGGAAATCGACACATATCACTGCGACACTTACATTTCTTGCACGGGCAATAATGGTATTCCTTCCCGTTTGCATTTTCCTCGACGAACTGCAAAAAATCCACAACTCCTGTAGTGTATCGTCGGTCATGTCTTCGAAGCGAAATCCAACTCTTATCTCGATCCATATATAGCCTGATAATAATATATATGTATAACTTTAATTAATAAGAAATTAATTAACACATATATATTACAATATATATTATTATCAACATCAACTCATATATATATATATATATATATATATATATACCATTAATTAACAACCATTATTTAAGTTCATTACACTATCAACAACCATTAATTAACATATTTATATATATTTTAACACTAATTAAAATAACATCAAATTAAAACACATAATTAAACTCTAACTGAAAATCAACTCAACTACAACTCAAAATCAACATATATACATACATTCTAACACTAAAACAACAAAAAAACAAAAAATCACTTACTATATCAAAATCACTAAAACTCAAAATCAACTCAACTAAAACTCAAAATCAACATATATACACATATACGTACCTATATATAGCTCCACAATGTAAGAGAGGACGGATTTCAACAATACCCACAGATTTTTCACTCTTTCTCCCGTTTTCTTTCGTTTTTTTTTAAATGAGCAGCTTCTGTCCAGATCTGAAAATATAAAGACTTATAGCCGACGAAAATTCCAATTTCGTCGGCCAAACTTTCTAAAGTTTTCGTCGGCTATACTTTAAGAGAAAGGCCGACGAAAATTCAAATCGTCGGTCATTCTAGGGGTATAGCCGACGAAAAATATTTTTTAGTGACGAACGAAAAAATCGTCGGCCATTCTTGGGGAATAGCCGACGATTTTTTATTTTTTTACCGACGAAAGAAAAAATCGTTGGCCATTCTTCGGAATAGCCGACGAAAAAAGTATGTCGTCGGTCGTTTTTTTTTTTCGTCGGTAATACTGTTTTTTTTGATAGTGTCAGACGTAAAACAGCAAACTAACAATAATGTGCATCAGCTAGGACAGGAAGAGATCGTGCTAGTGCCGCGTTCTAAGTTATGCCTTAATTGTAAAATAAGTTGTCAACTGCCTATAACATATGAAGAGCTGCAAATTGCACTTAAGGAGGCAGAACATAAAGCCTTAGAAAAGGTCAAGCAAACTCATCCAGCTCTTGACCGATCCAGGTCTGATGATTACAAGCGGGCGAAGTACCATCATAATGAACAAGAGACTTATGCCAGCAAGGTGAGGTCTTGGCCAGATCCAGGACCTTTGGGGGTTAAGTCTGTACCAGTTTCTGGTCCTTCCAGAGTATTGGATCAAGATGTTACAATTAAGCCTTATGTTCCACTAGCATCAAGGTCAGAGCTCAAGACTGACAAATGGTATCGACAGCAGAATGGTAAAGTTGTGGAGGTACTTCCTAATCAGACTAGGAACATGCATAAGTGGTATGGCAAAGCAAAGAGAACTCTGGATGCTTTGGGCAAGGAAGAGTTGACCCCAGAGGAACTTTCGGTTCCGGTTGAACACATACGGGAGACTTACAAGCGGTACAAGGCCAAAACATATGTTGATGCTCGCCGAGCACGAAACAGAGACATTTCACCGCCTCGTAGAAGAAGTGTTCACGAGAGGCTTTCGAAGCCAAATAAAGCAGAGGGTGCATCTAGGAATTCAACAAGGAGGAGATTAGTCTACTCCCTAGAAAGAGAGTCCGTTAGATCTATCGCATCAAACCAATCAGATCCTTTACCCAAAAAGAGCATCCTAGAGGCTAGGGTAAAGAGGGACTCCACTATCATGAAGCTGAAACCTAAAGAGGCGAGTGTCACTGCAGCTACAGGTATAACAGGGGTTCCAAAGGGGCAAGTGTCACGACCTGAAATTTCGAATAATAAAAATTCGAACTCATCGGCGTGTTAAATCACAATTAAACTCAAATACTTAAAACTTATTGTACAAATAACTAAGTATCACAACAGAGTTCACTGCGTGGCACCAAATACTCAAATTATTACATCAATAAAAGCATGAATGTAAAAATAGAGTCTCACACTAGCACTCGGCAATAAACAAAACCCAGCTAGATTAGACAAATGACCCCACCTTCTAGCCACTCAACTCAGACGCCTCCTCCTGGCTGCTGGTCAACTCCTGCAGGTCTAACCCCTACACCATTAATTGGTGCACCGGGTTGTAAACAACGAACCCGGTAAGCTTTAAAAGCTCGTGTGAGTAAACAGACAGAGACAGAGTAAAACAATTTCACTCACGAAATAATAAACACAAATCCAAAATATCCACCATAGTCAATCACACCACAACAACACAAGTCAGGCGCAATGACCACTGTCATTCCCCATCAACTCTCTCAATGGCAGACACACTAGAGCTCTAACTGATCGTAACCAATCACCCGGCCAAAGGGTTGGTTCACGATATATTTGCCGATCCCCCATCATCTCACAGGAAAGGATCACGCCACACGTGTAAGATCTCCAGCATAACACAGGAAAGATCTTACACTGGCTGTTGGTCTCCATACCAACGCAACTCACATCTCACAACTCACGCATACTCAATTTTACAATCATAAATCACCGAAAACACACCGAAAACACACCCTCAATATAAACTTATATAATTCACACTTCCACATCAATACACATCCACATCAATCGACATATATATTTCACGTAAATATATATATATATATATATATATATACGTAGGCATTCACTCAGGAACTGCCCACTAATACCAACTATAGTCATTGATCGTAAAATATTTTTAAAGTTCATTCAATTTAAAGACAAATATCATTTCCATAAAATAATTTTGCATATAACGATCCATTTACTATAATTTAACTCGTATTAAAAATGAACACAGTGAGGTTTACTCACCTGAATTCACTAGAGATGGTAAATATTCATTCCGCGTCGGTCGGAGCAGAAAGCGGGTCGATTCGGGCCGAAACAGCGTTCGGATCGGATCGCTACAGTACCGGTCAACGTATGGTCAACGATCAAAGTTGACAGTCACCGTTGGTTAACATGGCCGGCCGGGTCGAGTCTGGGCCGGATCGGGTTGGGTCAAATCCGGGTCGGACACAGAAACGGGTCGAGGGAGGTCGAATCAACTCGAATTCGATCCGCTCGATACCGCGTGATTCGGCGTGATACACCTACACAAGGAGGTGCGCAAGGAGGAGACGAGCCGATTGGTGGGCGGGTCGAGCTCCGACGACGCCTGGTGCGGCTGCAGCTCCGCCGAGAACGGCGGCAGTGGCTTTCGGGTCTTGCCATTCCGCGCACAGGCGGCGATTGCTGCCGATCCTTGGAGGGTTTTGAAGAGGAGGAGGAGACGCGTCGTTTGCTAGGTGGCGCGTGAGCTGTGGCGGTCGGACGGTGGAGATCGGGCGGCGAGAAGATTTGGGCGACGTGAGTGAATAGTAAACTTGCAGGGGCCGATCAGCAATTTCCGGAAAGAAGTTTTTGGGCTTTTCTGAAATTTCTGATTTTTCTGACAAATTCGGAAAAATCCTTCTATTTATAGAATTTCAGATTTTTCGGAACAACTTCAACATGTCGTAACTTCTTCATACGACGTCCGTTTCACGCGTGTCGCATGTCCACGCACTCATATCGTCGCGCTTTACAACTTTCGTGAAGGAAACTCTTTGAAAAACTCAATGGATCTCCAAGTCAACTTTTGGACCCTTCGAACTTAACGTTTTTCGACTTTTAATTATCGAACACACTCTCGACGTCGCGTAACGACTTAACCATCGCGTACAAACATTGCATTACTCGTAAAACATGCTTCCAATAATTACGAGAAATTTAATATAATTAACACGATTAAAAATCGGGTTATTACAGTAAGCAGTCGCTAAGGAATCCAAGCTAGCAAAGGCAGAGCCAGCCAAGCCTGTTATGATCTTGGCTCGGTCAAAGTTCTCGGGTATTCCTCCCGGTATGTCCTTGCCTCAATACATGGCACAAAAGCTAGGTACTGACCCACCTTCGAGGAAAGCGGAGAGTGAGTCCAAATTCCAGTCTTCGGACCCGGTGGCAGACGAAAATCTATCGGGGGCGGATGATGAGATGCTGGAAGATGATGAAGAGTTGTTGGATGAGAATGAAGCCATCTTAGATGGTAACATGGTTTCATTGGACCCAGAGGTGTTGGATTGCTACATGACCTTTATCTTATCTTCTGCTTATGCCTTACCAGCACCTGTGCCTACTTCTCAATTCATCCAAGAGGAAGGGAAGGACAGGCCAGTATACCATATACAAGAACCTCAAGATGAGGCAGTGACGAGCATGGAAGGAGAAAGGTTTCAATCCACCCACAAACCTCCACAGGGGTTGGCTGACCTTCTAAAGCTAAGTGTGGTGTTTTCGAAGCCTACATTCACCATGTCTCAACACCTCAAACCTCTTTATGTATCAGCGGAGGTGGCATGTTTCAAAATTAACAAAATTCTCATCGACACAGAAGCCGCGGTGAGCACTATTACCTATGCAGCACGGACACGAGTTCGAGTGTCCAATACGGACACGATTCGATACGTGGACTCGGCAAAATCAAAAATTAGTTGGACACAGACACGCGGTGGACACGTTAATTAAATAATATTATATATATATAATTAAAAAAAATAAACATAACTAAAAATAGAACCTTCATCTTTCAGCAAAACAAGGTTCAGGGGTTGGATGGGGGTGTTTCCGGGTCAGTGGCTTTAGGGTTTTGGGGTTTAGGGTTTAGGGTTTAGGTGATGAGATTGGGAATGGGTTTGGGAGACGCGGAGATGATGAACTATACCATTTACACTCCACACTGATCACATAGACACCAAGAGAAACAATGTCGTTTGAGATGACCTCGAGTGACCAGAGACCGACTCCGAAACCTGCCGGCGGCGACGACACATACGCCGGGGAAGTGTATGACGATGGGGCAGCACTTGCTTGACAAAGCAGCGGAGATGATGCAGTCGCTGAAGCCGGTGAAGCAGGTGAGCCAGCACGTCTGCACCTTCGCTCTCTACAGACACAACCCGACCCGTCAGATCGAGACGCACCACTACGTCCAGCGCCTCAACCAGGACTTCTTTCAGTGCGCCGTCTACGACTCCGACGGCTCCCACGGCCGCCTCATCGGTACTCTACTACTCATAACACCAAAACACAGTCGTTTTTGGATTAATGAACTTCTGCGTAAGGTGATAGGGTCGCCATTTTCAGAGTAGCTCTATCTCTCTCTTTCTCTCTTTCTCACAGGCGATCGACCAGGACGAGAGAGATGCCAAAGCAAGGGACGAGAGAGAGGCCGGAACGAGGGGACGAGAGAGAGAGGCGGTCGGCTGAAGAGCGGAGGGGAGGGGATTGAAAGGGATTGAAATCCCTAATTGAGTAAACCCCCAAATCTAAAGAGGAAAAGACGCATTTACCCCCGTGTCCAACAGCTTTGGCGTGTCCATGCCGTGTCGAACTCTAAATTTGCGTGTCCACCGCGTATCAGGGCGAATTGGGACGTGTCCGTATCCAATTCGTGTCGGACACGCGACACGCCCCCTTCCTTGCGTGTCCGTGCTGCTTAGATTATTACACTTAGTACTATGGAAAAGCTCAAGATTCCTAAGGAAAAGATTATAGGTACCACTATGAAGGTCAGAAGCTTTGCTGGTACGGTAACCCCAACCAGTGGTATCTTAATGCTCAAAGTAAAACTGGGGCCTTCTGATTCTTTTCAGGGACTCTTTTTTACTGAAGCCATTGCCTCATATAATATGATCCTGGGGAGAGATTGGATCCACAAGACACTTTCTGTTCCATCATCATTGCATCAAGAGATGATCATGTGGGATCCAGTGACCGACATTCCGGTACTGATCAAGGCGGATGAACGCCCTTATTCAGTAGCGGCTTGCTCGCTTGAGGCTGACTACTATTATAGCTCTATTAGACCTCTCAAGATTGAGGGTATTGACAACAAAGGACATCCAATTGGGGTGAACTCAACTGATCTCACTCGGTGGGGATTGGTACAAGCCAAATCAGACTATTCCAGGCCAGTCTCCATCGACTTCTTACCAAATAATATCAATGAGTGACAACCTCACAGTTGAGGAAACAGAAGCCTTTGCTTCTCTGATGCAGCGTTTGGCTATTTTTAGAGAGGAGCAATTAGCTTGGAATGCGGTCGCTCTAGTTGAGTGTATCGATGAAGACGAGATAGTTACTGTAGAGGTGGTGGAGGCTATATATACAACCAGCCCCAGCAGCATTAGATGATACTCCACCTAAGGTACGTGATCTAGTGGAAAAAGCTAATCTAGGCACTACTGAAGAACCTATGGAAGTTGGGATCAGCCAGTACTTAGAACCAAAATTGAGGCAGCAACTAATTCAGTTGTTGCAAGAATTTAAAAACTGCTTTGCAGAAAAATATCAAGATATGCCAGGACTATCAAAGGAATTGGTATGTCATCGTTTACCTATCAAGGAGGGATTCAGACCAATCAAGCAGAGGCAAAGGCGGATGAATGCTGAAACTGTAATAGCGGTTAAGAAGGAGGTTCAGAGCATGATTGATGCAGGAATTATCAGGCCAGCACAATATTCACAATGGCTGGCGAACATTGTTCCTGTCAAGGAAAAGAATGGCAAAATCAAAGTCTGTGTTGATTATAGAGATCTCAATGCTGCACCACCAAAATATATTTACCCTATGCATATTGCAGACACGCTAGTTGATGCAGTGGCAGGACAAGAGATGTTGTCTTTCATGGATTGGACGACTGGCTATCATCAAATTCCAATTTATGAGCCCGACATCCCTAAGACTGTTTTTTGCTGTCCTAGTTTTACAGGGGCTTTTGAATATCTCAGTATGCCATTTGGCCTAACCAATGCAAGGGCAACATATCAACGTGCTATGAATCTAATATTCCATGCCATGATATCCTAGGGGGTATTTTGGAGGTTTACATTGATGACGTGGTGGTAAAATCAAAGCAGAAGAAGGACCACATTACTCACCTTCGAGATGTATTCACCAGAATGAGAAGGCACCAACTTAGAATGAATCCAGCAAAATGTGTGTTTGGGGTTCGTGCAGGAGATTTCCTGGAGTTTGTGGTGCATGAAAGAGGCATTGAGGTGTCTGGAGATAAGGCACAAGCCGTTTTGGATGCTCCAGCACCTAGAAACAAGAGGGAGCTTCAAAGTTTGTTGGGCAAGATCAATTTCCTCAGAAGGTTCATATCCAATTTAGTTGGAAAGATTACTCCTTTTTCCTCTCTTTTGAAACTCATGGCAGGGGAAGACTTCAAATGGGGCTCTGAACATCAAGCTGCATTTGATAAGATTAAGGAATATTTGGCGAGCCCGCCAGTATTACAACCTCCACGACCAGGAATCCCACTCAAATTATATATTTCTGCTTCTAACAGTTCTATTGCAGGTTTGTTAGCTCGGGATGAAACAACCAGTGAAGGAAAAAAAATCGAATATGCGGTTTCTTACCTTAGCAGGACTTTGTTAGACGCAAAAACTAGGTACTCACCAATTGAGAGGTTATGCTTAGCGCTGTACTTTACCTGTGGCCCCCAATCTTATATTTCGTTTCTGGTTAATACAATTTAAATTTATAAAGGAAGACAATATATGTGTTTTTCTAAAATTTCAATCTATTCAATGACTTTGCGGTCAAAGCTTTTACAAAGTATGAAGGTTACAATATAAAGAGCTATTAACTAGCTCTGAAACCATGTCTATACTAAATGACTTTGATCGATTAAAAGGAAGGTTTGAATTTCTATTTTGAACTCTGTTTGAGAATTCCTCCAACAAGAAGGTGGGCTTAAAACAGGTTCATCTCCTCGCCTTGTCGATGAGGGATTTCCTTCCTTTGATCTCTCTTCTCGTCATCCTCCTTGCCTTTTGGACCTATCAGACACAACATTCTTCATCCGCCAATTTTCCTAATTGACCCCACGAGAATGGGGTATTTTCTGGGGATTCAGAAGAATAATGGGCAAGGATCCTCCATCCGCCAAATTGAAGCAATCTAGATGTTACCATCTTTCTTGCTAGATCTTGCTTGGATGGAAATGTCGGTCGAAAATCATTCCCAGTTTTTCCTCTAATGCTGAGGAGCAACTGAAGGAACGGGACCGCAAGGCTGACAGATGACACCTAAGTCGGTATCCAGTATTATACCAAAGGATAACGTGAAGAATCTGGCCAGATTTTGACCACCCATTCAGAAATCACGTTGTCCAGCAGAGGCATAATACTAGATTATGCGACTTAGAATTTCGCTAATACCAGATTACACGACTTAGAGGTGTTCGTAGGAACATATGGTTATAATCTGGGGGAAAAGATTGTGGAAGCCATAAGGGCTTTGAGGCGAAACTGGAGAAAAGAGTAGACAATATGGCGAAAACTGAATGATTGATCAATCTCAATGAAGGGGTTCCTTTATATAGCAGAATGTGTAAGAAATCTAACGACTGAGATTGATTCAGATTTATTACGCGAACTGCCAAAATGTATTGTGCAGTTATCACATTCAACCATTTTGCGTTAAGGGCGGTCAACGGGTCTTGAATTTCGAATCCTTGGAATTGATACTAGTAGTTACTGAACATTAAATCGAAGCGTTGATTTGTTGGTTAACGAAGCGGTTTGAAAAACTGTGCCAAATAAATGTGAATGGAGATGTGGGTTGAATTGGGCTCATTGGACCATAGCAAAATAAGATAAAATAATTATTACTTATGCCTAACCTACTTGGGGGGCATTGTCTTAAGTTCATATAAATTCATCCCTATTCTCCATATCTTGGCCTTCAAGTGATCAATGTAGTCCACGAGATCTTCTTCTTCAGCTTGATTTTGTTGCGTTTCATTTTGGAGAGCGGTTAGGAGAGTTCTTTGATCATTCGCGTACTGGAGACGCTCTGTTTGCCTTGCCCTGATAATAGCTATCTTCTGGTCAATTGCTTCTTTCTCTTTCTCCAGGCGAGCAATTTTGCTCTCATCATCATCGCTTGCAGCAGATACAAGGGCAGAATATTCATTCATAGCACTGGTGAGGGTTGCGGTTGAATCCTGAGTCTTAATTTGCTGGAAAGGAAGCGTTGCTGATTTGTCCTGAAGAAGTTTCAGAAGTTCAAGAAGGCTCGCCAGGAGGTTCTAATTCTGGTTGAACCGTGGCGGGCAAGCGATCAACATGATTTTGCAATGTTTGGACGAAAGAATGAAGTATGGCTGCCACTTCTACATCCGCAGGATCCAACCTTCCCAGTTGCTGCATAAAATTCCATGCTTCTCTCACTTCAGGGAGATATCTTTTGGGAGTTGGAAGCTTCAGAAGTGGATTTTCCCCTAGTGGAGGAAGGGAGTTGATCATCTTTAGGGATTGAGGAGTTGGAGTATGGACAGGAGAAACCTCAATCTGAATGTTCTGGCGGGGCAAGACAACAGTAGAGGTTTGCTCGCTAGTAACCTCATCATTCCTAGTTGCATCAAGAACTTCATTTACCTATATAAACATAAATGTGGTGAGGATTGGTAAAGATACTATGGAAAAATACAAGAGACAAAATATTTTAAAGAGGTACCTCTGTCACAGGAGAGACATCTGTCAGAAGCTCAACTTGTGGTTGCTCTTGAGGTTTTGGGGAATTGTTCAAGAAGGAACTGGAAGACATGGTTGAATTCTCTCCAGCATCTGTATTGGTTCTAGAAGAGGAGGGGGGAGCTACATCTTCAACTTCCAAGATAACTACCTCAGGACTCAGAGCATCAGCCACGGCTTCAGAGACATGTATAGCGGCAACTTCTTCAATCACTGGCTCTGCAGGGAGAGTTGGTGTGATCAGAGGGACAATCTCGGAAATTTTCAGAGTAATTGCCATGAGGTTGTTTGGAATACTAGAAGTACTTGTATCAGCAGGAAGAAAGCTTAGAGGTGGTACTTCGATAACGACATTCTCGCGAACTCATTGGTACTCATTTTCAAACCATGTACAAACTCGTTGGACTCCAGCGGAATCATGGACATCTTCATCTCCCAACTCAAAATTTCTAGGGGGAGATGAATTATGAGGTGGCTCAGAAGACTCACCTGAAGATACTTCAATCACAGCAGCAGCAGAGGTTGAAGTTGATTTGCTTCTTTTCCTTATTAATTCCTGTGGGAAAGATTTTATCAACTCACATGCTAATTTGTTAATAGATCAGTGGTGCAGTAGCATAAATAAGAATAAAATACAGATAACTTACTGGCTCATGATCCTCAGGATCTGATTTTTCATCAACAATTTGAGTTCTTCTTTTCTGGGCAGTTCTGATGGTGGAAGTCTGAGGGGCCTTTTTCTTCTCTTTACTTTTGCTTGATTTGTCAGAGGTCTATAGTAAGGGAAATCAGTTAGTGGTTTTCACTTGAAAATTAATATATAGATCAGTGAAGAACAAAGAAATACCTGCTCAGGGTCTATTTCAGGATAGAGAGGACCTCCATCAAGCACTTTGACATCCTCTACAGTAAGATACTGACGTTGGTTGTTGAAGAGAGCTCTGAAGTAGTGAAGAGATTGATTTTGAAAGAATTCTCCTTTGAATTGGGACCACCAGGCATGATACTCTTCAGTAGCTTCTCCAGAGATTTCTAGTTCAGGACACTGTCCCAAATTTGGAGAATTGGCGAGTCGCAAGGCATATACAAGGTTAGCATCTTCATCAGTAGGGGTGTTTCTACTTGGCCGCCAGGCTGAAAACATGTTTAGACTCTGGATTGGAGGATATGGCAGAAAATGAGTCAAGCCAAACTGTTTGGCGAACAGCTGGGGGAGCATATACTTCGACACCTTGTTCACCTTTATCAGAAGAGAATAGGGGAAGGTCCGCCATAGAGATGCATTGAAGAAATAACCTTCGTCCTTCCTCACATTGGTTGGTTGAGGGAAGGAAACCATCCTTCAAGGCCTTTGGGTGCCTCTTGTGGAGAAGCATCTGTGCTTCTGAGTAGAAGCCCTGAGCATCAGTGTTAAAAATCACATCGAAGCACACCGCGTAGCCTTGACCATATTTAGGTCTGCATCCAGCATAGGCGAGTCCCAACACTTTTTCTTCTGAAATCTTATTGAGCTCAGGAGGTGCTAGTCCGGGGAAGTACATTTGAGACCAAATTTCCAAAATCCAAAGAGGTTCAGAAACTTTGTAGTTTAGAGGTGTGGCGGACAGAGTATAAAGGCACCGATACAGATGTGTTAAAACTATTTGGACAAGGCCAATCTCCTTGCGTGCATACAGAATTTCAGCCATTCTGCTATAGGTTCTAGTCATTTTGTTGGCGGTTGAACAAAACACGAACTTGTTGAGCCAGAAATCTAAGAAGACTATTCCACCTATATCATCCTTGTAGGCTCGGAATTTTGTTATCCAGCTTTGCCAACTCCGAGTGGAGGGCTCTGGAAGGGTGATTGAGGGTACATTCGCTTCAGGATAATCATCCATATTGAAGGGTTTTCTGCCTAAGGGAAATCTTAAACCGGCATGCATGTTTAACAAAGTAATATTGGCTTGCCCAAACTTCAAATCAAAGGTATTGGCAGAAGGATTCCAAAGACAGATCAAAGGCATAAGAGCACACCTGTTTCCTCCTTTGGGGTTGAGTGCAAAGCTGATATTGAGGGCTTCATCAATCCCTGCCGCTCGCCATATACTTTCATCAAGCAATCGCCTTTCATGATACCACTGTATCATTGTCTGGGTTGGTAACGGCCAGGAAGAGGATGCTATTAGGACCTCGTAATGGTTGGAGGTCTGCCAGTCTCCACATGAAATGCCTCTTTCACGTAATGCCACCGGAAGAGGTCGTGATTCATCGATGAATGGAAATACAGTATCTTGATGAAGTTCTTATTGTCGTGGACCTAACCCGGCATGGCCATAGTTTTCGGGCGGCGTGAGAGAGGTCTGGTAAGAACTTCCGACTTCAATCATGGTGGAGGTTACTCTTTCTTTTCCTCTAAGGGCTGAAGCGTATTGAATCTCGAAGGCCATGGTCTGTTTTGTTTGAGAAGATAAGAGAATGGAAGTTGAGATGTGAATTGATGATTCTTAATCTGGGTTTTATAGAATCTGAAAGGGTCTCTCTGAGTGTTGAAACGGCAGGATTGGCAGTGATCAAGGGTTTCAGAGCAGTTCTCTGAGCTCAATTCGGTAACGTTTCTGAATTTTAAATGGGATCGGATTGGGCTTTCTAGCCTTTATCAATTTCGTTGGGTTCTTAATTTCAAAGGCTGGGGGGCAATGTTTGGGTCTAAATTGACATTTGTCCGAGATTGTGGATCGAGGCCTAAGAGGTTATTTATTAAAGAATAATCTGGTGTATAATCTTTCCTTCTTGGAGAAGAATTGAGGTTCCTTTAGGAATCCGAGAAAGAGGTGGTTTAAGGTAATTGAATCATAATTGATTTCAGAATCTATTATACTTGATACGCAAATATTGGGGTTCTGCATTCTCTATATAAAGAATTCTTATACGACTTGAAAAGGGTTCACAACCATCTTACAAACACACAAGCTTTTGTGCATCGCAAATCTTGCAAAGTCTCTTCGGAGCAAATTCTTACGCGTACTGCCTCCACAAGCTGCAAACAACCACAATCCAACCCTGCAGCAACCTTACGCCCGCCACCGGTCGCTGTATACTTGCGCGGTTGTTGAAGTGTGCCTTGCATTTGTGTGAGCGTCGCTAAGACCTATCGCTTCCAGCATCCGCACATCGTAGCATACTTGCACCAACCTGAGTTGCACACTTGCACCATACGTACAGAGCTGCAAACTGCGCCATACGTACAGAGTCGCATACTTGCGCCGGTTAGAGCTGCAAACTTGCGTCGTTTCTGTGTTCGCTGAAGCATCCAGTGTCAGTCGCCACATCTCGTGGTATATCGAGTCGCTATCTTGCATAGCAAACCATTCTCCGCGGTCTTGAATTGTTGCTTTGCTTTGCATCTCAGGATCGAAGTAAGAATTACTCAATCTGCAATAGGTTGAGAAGAAAATCCTAATAGATTTTTGTTAGGTCTTGTTCAAGCCTCTTATGTCGGCCTAGTCAACGCCCGCGTAACAGTCGCTTGGTCAAGAGGTCAGGTATCGGGAGCAGACAGATACACTGGCCAGAGGTCGTCCGCATTAAAGTTGTACCAATTCAAAGGTACTGGCACACTCGCGCACATCACAAGAGGACTGGAATTAACGTCATCCGCCCCTACGTGTTGACTGTTCGCCGAGTGCTGAATCCGTCACAAATAATGTCAAGATGCAGAGAGAAGAAGATAACTCTCAAGCAAGAGGACTTTATGTCAGAGGCAAGGAGAGAGGAAGGTCTAAGAATAGAGGAGGTGGATTTGAAGAAAGAGGCAGGTCTAAATCCAATGGAAAAGGTAAAGAAAAGAAGAATGGTTGCTTCGTATGTGGTTCACCTGACCACTGGAAAAGAAATTGCAAACAATGGAAGGAGAAGAAGGCGCAGATGCATGGAGAACACTGTCAGTCAGCCAATGTCGTTATTGGAGATAATAGTGATGATGGAGAGCTTCTCGCAATCTCAACCAGCTCCGGCGTGCCTAGACATTGGACCTTGGACACAGCCTGCACATTCCATATGTGTGCACACATAGATTGAAGAGAGGGACACCAGATCAGTTTTGATGGGGAACGATTCACCAAGCAGAATCATGGGAATCGGCACAATAAAGATCACCATGTATGATGGAATTGTCAGAACGCTGGGAAGAGTCAGACATATTCCACATTTGAGCAGAAACCTGATTTCTCTAAGTCTTTTGGATAGAGAGGGATTGCGGCATAAAGGTAACATTGGAGTGCTCAAAGTTGGAAAGGGTCAGTTGGTCTACATGAAGGGTGTATTACAACTAGATAACATGTATAAACTCATGGGTTCTACATGAATATTGGACTATATACATACAGATGTATGGGGACCTGTATCAACAAAGTCGATGGGTGGAGCTAGATATTTTATCTCCTACATAGATGATTATTCTAAGAAAGTTTGGGTATACTTTATGAAGACTAAAGATGAGGTTTTCTCGAAGTTCAAGGAGTGGAAGGCTGAAGTCGAGAACCAAACAGGCAGAAAAATCAAAGTGTTGAGAAGCGACAATGGAGGTGAATACAGGGATAATCAGTTCCTACAGCTGTGCAAGGATGAAGGCATCACAAGACACTTTACTGTTAAGAAGACTCCCCAACAAAACGGTGTCGCAGAGATAATGAACAGAACTCTCTTGGACAAAGAAAGAAGCATGAGATTTCATGCAGGGTTGCCTGAAGAGTTTTGGGCAGAATCACTTAACCATGCATGTTATCTGGTTAATCGATCACCTTCTAGGGCTATTAACTTCAAGTGTGCAGAGGAGGTGTGGTCTGGAAAGCCTGTTGATTATTCCAACTTAAGAGTGTTTGGTTGTAGTGCTTATGCACACTTTCCCAAGGATGAAAGAACCAAGCTGGAACCTAAGTCACTTGAATACGTGTTTATCGGCTTCCAGAAAGGAGTCAAAGGTTATAGATTATGGGATATAGTCAACGAGAAAAAGGTGATCAGCAGAGATGTTGTTTTTGATGAGAAAACTATGCCGTTTTAACAAAGAAGCTAATAGTAAGGAGAAGACGGTTATTGATGAAGAAGAAGCAATCGAGATTTCATTAGCTAAACGATCAGTAGAAGATTCTCAAGCTCAGGTGGAGCAAATTGAGCAAGTAGGGAATGATCAAGTAGTTATTGAAGAACCAGAGCAGCAACAACAGTCACTAGTTAGAGCTCAGGTGGAGCAGTCCCCACAAAGGAGTCAAAATCCTCCGAACCCACAAGCACCTGAGCCAGTAAGAAGAGTCATAGCACTTGACAAACCAAGAGGAATCCAAGAAAGGTACAACGGTATGGATTCAAACCAGAAGAAGAAGTGAGTCATGCTCTGACCATAAGTCAAGGAGATCCAACCACTTATCAAGAAGCTATAGAAAGCGCAAAAAGGGAAGGTTGGATTGCTGCTATGGCTGAAGAGATGGAATTTTTGCATAAGAATTCCGTGTGGGAGTTAGTTCCTAAACCCAAAGAAAGAAAACTTGTTGGGTACAAGTGGGTGTTTAGGAAGAAAAAAGGAATACATGATGATGATGCCATAAAATACAAAGCACGTTTAGTGGCAAATGGGTATTCGCAGAAAGAAGGAGTGGACTATGACGAGATTTTCTCTCTGGTCGTCAAACATACTTCAATACGATTGTTGATATCTATGGCAGCTCAGTATGATATGGAGATTGAGCAGATGGATATAAAGAATGTGTTTCTTCCTGGGGACCTTGAAGAAGACATTTATATGTCGCAGCCAGAGGGTTTTGTAGAAACAGGGAAAGAAAATCTGGTTTGTCGGCTGAAGAAGTCTCTATATGGACTTAAGCAATCACCAAGGCAGTGGTACAAGTGTTTCGACACATATATGCTAAAAATAGGCTACACAAGATGTCAATATGATTGCTGCGTCTACTACCATGTATTCAAAGATGGGGAAGTAATTCTACTACTGTTGTATGTAGATGACATGCTAATTGCATGTAGGGATATGTCGCATATTCAGAAACTTAAGAAGAAGTTGGGAGCTGAATTTGACATGAAGGATCTTGGAGCTGCACAAAAGATTCTTGGAATTGAAATAAGGAGGGACAGACACACAGGCAAAATATGGCTGTCATGATAGGAGCATAAAATGCGACGTTCTTAATATGTTTTTATCCCCATTTATGCATTTCTTATCCCTTATTGTTGTAATATAGAGTCATTGAGTCATGTTGGAGTCGTTGGCAAGTGTTGGTGAATAAACTGAGCTAAAAATGACTAAGTATAGAAATCTGAGCAAAAAAGTGAAATTTATGTTGTTTTCGTGATATTGAGGCTCGTGCTACACTAATCTATCCTTTTCCAAATTTGATGAAATTTGGTATGCATATAATTGGCAAGCTAAAGTATATTGTGTCAAAATTTCAGATCAATCGGAGTTCGGGAAGTCGCCCAAATGAAGGCTGCAACTTGGCAGTTTGAGCAAACCAATCCAGGGACTACCAGGATTTTCCTGGGACTGTGTCCTGACTTCCGGAATTTCTGTGGGACACATCGCTTGGAACCAGAGAACGTACCATACGCCGTTGGAAAGCTCTACGAGTCTAGTTTCTCTGGGACTTGGAATCGTATCAATCGGAGGTCTGAGTAAAAAGTTATGCCGGTTTGAATGCACGAAGGTCAAGTCTGCCGAAAGAAGAAAACCTAAACCAAGTTCTACATGGATTTGGCTTACGAATGTGGACTGAATTCCATCCTTTGTGCAAGATTTTTGGCTGAATTAATTCATGGAAAACCTAAAGAGATATTTCTCAATTATTCAGCCATTATCTTGGGAATTTTCGGCAGAAAATAGAGGAAGAAAATCGCAACAAATCCTGATTAATTTCGGGAAAATTCCTGTGCACGTCTCTCAACTTCCACGGACTCTCCCGGACAGCTGACAATGAATCAGAATTCGAGCCTTATATGGATAGAAAGCTACGGGAGTCTAGTTTCCAACCCAACTGGAATCACCTCAATAGCTATTTTCTAGAGAGAGTTATGACGTAATCAATGCACGGAGGTCATTCTGCCGAATTCAGAAAATCAAGGAAACCTAAACCAATTCGGTTTTGGTTTGTGGCTGGCTTCTCTAGGTTACTTCCTCTATAAATACCAAGGCTTTTGCACAGAAAATCATCTCTCCCTCCACAAAATCCTTGCCGAATCCCTGCCAAATTATTTTCAGAAATTTTATACAAAGAGCAAAGCCGAATCCATCATTCCTCACATCAATTCGATCACCATCTCATCAATCCTTGCCGAATCTTAACCAAGGTTGTAATATGGATTGTTTTATTTTGGTTTTTGTTACTTTGTATTTAAACATAACTTTGTCTATGAAGTATGTTTTGGTTTTTGGTTTTAATTTCGGTATTGATAATCATATATGGGATCTTCGGATCTTTGTTATAATTGTTTGGATATTTTATATGTGATTGCCGAATTATATATGTGATGTGATTAAATTTGTATTATGGGCAGTAGCTTTAGCATGTTTCTTGATTTCAATTAGGTTTATTTTCTTAATTCGTGGGGAACCGAAGGAGATGTTTAGATGCACTCGAAAGGCCATGAGTGTTATCTAGATGTTGAATTCATATTCCGATCTAATACATGTTGATTCACATGCGTTGTTGGTTTTGACATGTATTAATCTAAGGGTAAGAGTAATTATGGAAATTTACATGTCGATGTGAGATGGGTGACGCCATACTTGCTAACATGTTCCAATTCGACAATATGTGCTTATGTGCTTTTTGTGTTTAATTTACATGCGTTGTGTTATTAAACCGATTAGTACCATGTTTAGGATTGCGCGCGTTTCGGATTCTAAATACTTATGATGTCTTGAATAATTAGGATAAGTTGCGTTGGCCCTAATTAAATTGGAGCTTAGTTGATTTTGAATTCGTTATTTGCTGCTGCCCCTATTACTTGTTTTAATTTTGTTGCATGTATAATGAGATTTGTGTTTGGTGATTGTGTGGAAGATGTTGATCATATGTAAATAATAATTTAGGATTTATAAATTTAGTAAAAATTCAGTAGATAATTATACATAAAAATTGATACCCCCTTTTATGCAATACTTTGTGTGATTGAAAGCCCTTGATTTCCCCGGATAGAACGATCCCTACTTGTCAATACTACACTCGACACAAGAAGGGTATTATTTGTATGTAGTTGTTTTGCAGGTATTTTATGCTTGGATAACACCTCCATCATGTCACAGGAGAAGTATATTATGAAGGTACTTGAACGCTTCAACATGGATAAAGCTAAAGTTATTTCTATCCCATTAGCAGCACACTTTCCGTTGAGTGCAGAGCAAAGGCCATCGAATCAAAAGGAGATTGATGCGATGAAGAATGTTCCATATGCAAGTGTAGTAGGTTGTCTCATGTATGCAATGATTTGCACAAGACCAGATTTAGCTCAAGCATTGAGCGTTGTCTCTAAGTACATGTCAAATCATGGTAAGCGCCATTGGGAAGCAGTGAAATGGATTTTAAGGTACTTAAAGAAGACCATGCAGCTTGGGATCAAGTTTGAAAGAAGACAAGGAGAAGCATGCGTGGCTGGTTTTGTGGGCTCAGATTTTGCAGGAGACTTGGATAGAAGAAGGTCAACAACATGTTATGTTTTCACTTGTGGTGGAGGACCAATGAGCTGGAAAGCAACTCTTTAAGCAGTTACAACTCTTTCTACTACCGAGGCAGAGTATATGGCATTAACAGAAGCTTCAAAGGAAGCTATTTGGTTGAATGGGCTGGCAGGTCAGTTAGGTATTCACCAAGAAGGTATGGTAGTGAAGTGTGACAGTCAAAGTGCCATACATTTGGCAAAGAATCAGGTATTTCATGCAAGGACGAAACACATTGACGTTCGCTATCACAAGATTAGAGATTGGGTAGAAGCTGGAGTTATCATTGTGGAGAAGGTCCACACAAATGACAATACAATTGATTGTCTAACGAAGCCGGTTTCTGCAGAGAAGTTCAAGCGCTGTTTGAACTTGCTCAGTGTCACAGCTTGCTAAGTTGTGATTGAGCACCTCCTCACTTGAGGTGAGATGAGGCAGGAAGTATCCTGCCAAGGTGAAGGCTCTTGGAGGTTTGTTCGGGGTTACTTCACACTACCAGATCAGACAGAATAGCCGACGAAAAAAATTTCGTCTACTATGCCAAATTTTCGTCGGCTATTTCTTCTGCCGACGAAACTTTTGTCGGCTATAATTCGTCGGTAAAAGGGCGTCGGTAAAACGAATGGCCGACGAAAATAATGAAATCGTCGGCTATTTTCGAGTATGGCCGACGATATTACCGAAGAAAAATCATTTTGTCGACCAAACTTGGGCAAAATATCCGACGAAATTCGTCGGATATTTTCGAGTATGGCCGACGATATCGTAAACTATAGCCGACGAAATTCGTCGGCTATTTGTTCTGAAATATAGCCGACGATTTTATCTATTTCGTCGGTTATTTCGTCGGAATATATTAATATTTTAAGAGGCATTAATTAGTTATAGCCGACGAAATAATGTGATTTTCGTCGGTTATAAAAGTTATAGCCGATGAAATTTGGTAAAAATCGTCGGCTATAGCACTTATAGCCGACGAAATAATGCCAATATCGTCGGCTATTCTTACATTTTGGGGAAAAAATATTAAATTAATTTCTAAATTACCATTCCAAGCAACATGCAATTCACAATGACAATCCATGCATTTACACCAACAAGAAACACGTCTAAATGACTTATTATTTAATTTATTCCAATATACATAAAATATAACCCTAATCATCACCTAAAGCACTAAAGTCCACCACGTCATCCCCAGCATCATCATGCTCGTCATCCTGCTGAACGAACTGGGGAGGTTGAGGCATTGGAGGTTCAACTAACAGCTGAAACGAGGGCGGGGGTTCAAGGTCTTGTTGTTGTACCGCGAACATATCATACCACCAGTTTTGTTGGCCGGCGTAGTTGTGTCGCTGAATTTTCTCGCATTCAACATGCCAACTGGACATATCCAAATGATACTGCTGTGTTCTGCGGTGTTGCTTCTGTGATCTCTGGGACTCGGCCGCCAATCTTGCATTTTCTTCTGCCAATCTTTGCATTTCCCCCCTCATCTGTTGGCTGTCTCCGCCTCCCTTCTTTTGACCTCCCTTAGTGGTCTTCAGGAGCCCTATTCCAGAACTTCCCAAACCCCGGTAGTAGTATTGGTTTGACCGGTCTGGGAAGGCTGCGTCGAACATCCTCGCTGCCGTTTGGACATTCGATCGGTCGACCTGGCGCAGGGCTTCTTGCAGATCTGCCTCTGAAATGTTCGGTTGTGTCTCCCGAACTACTTCCTGCAACACTTCTTCTTCGGCCCGGTTCACCCTCTCCTAATTGAACGGGAAAAAAATAATAATTAATATTCTAACAAATATATAATTAAGTAACATTAATAATTAAAATTTTAAAATCGTAATCAACGACTTACGAGCAGTTCTGTCACTTGTGGATAAGTCTTCTTGAACGTCTCAACGTACGGGTTGCTATCAGGATGATCTTTAAGCGCCTCCTCCTGATATTGTGTAAATGGCCTAGAACCACCATGATGGGGGGGTTATGTTACGGCGGCGGTTCGCAGAGTTTATCCGAGACCGTTCCTTCAAATAAATAATAAAATATTAGAAAAATGCATAAAAAAATATTAGTGTAATAATTATAAAATAATTAAACTACTAATTAAAATTTTAACAAAATAAACATTTATAGTTAAGTTTAGTATTTACCTGCATAAGTGGGTTGTTGAAGTCTACTGTCTTCAACTAACGCCACTCGTACTCCCTGAACATGAACTCTCTTGGAGTACCCATACGACCACGGTTGTCGTATTCGGTAAAGTGGGTACGGAGCTCGTTCTTCTACTCTTTGAACCTACGGAAAAAACAAAAGTGCATTAGAAATATTATTAATATCATAAAATATTTCAAATTATAAGATGAGGAATTCCCAACGTACCTCGAGTTCTGCATCGCTTCCGCCCAAGCCTGCTTGTGTTCGGCAATCTCGAAGTATGCCTGAAAGATAATATTTTATTAGTTTTACAATTATAACAATACCGAAAATTATTAAATATTACGATAAAGAAATTAAAATTTTTAAATTACTCACCGACGCCGCGTTGTTGATCTCCCTCTTGATCTCCCTCTTGATCTCTTCCAGCACATCAGCCCACCGTGTCCACAACATAGGGACTCTATCCCTAATCAGTGCCCCCACGCAACCCACGTAATCGCGGCGTTTTTTCCCCTGAACCTCCTGATTACGGGGTTCGTTGATCTGGATCCTCCCCCTGCTCTCAACAGTTCTCCTGAGCGTGTCAAAACATATGACACCTCTCGTATTCCTGCTTGAACTGCTAGCGGCTGTCCCTATCACATAAACGATGATTGGTTAATAAAATTAAATATTAGTGCGTTAATTTTAATAAAACATTTAATTAATAAAATCAAATGTTACCTGAACTCGATGACCCGTCTGTCGACTTTCCTTTTCTCCTCGCCGAAATCAGGAGCTCAGGTCTCCCAAATGGCTGCTGATGGTATGCCTCCGCAACACTAACGTACTGAGGCATATCAGGCCATATGGGCACTCCACGAAAGTCGACCTCGGGTATCGCAGGAATGTTGTACGGGAGGTAGAGCTGATTTGGGAGAGTAGGCCCCTCAGTCGAGTCAGCAGCAGACGTCACCGGACTCGTCATCGGCTCCCGATGAACCTCAGGCATACGGACCTGAGGAACGTCTGGGCCTATCTCGTCCTGAAATAGCTGCCTACTGGACCTCGGAGCATCTGGCCCGAGAGGGGGACGTGAACTGCTCGACGGCCGCCCCGCCTGGAGAAGGGTCTGTTGCCGAGAACTCACACTCCTCCGCGGCTGTGATGAATCCACAGTCCTCCGCGGCTGGGATGAATCCACACTCCTCCGCGGCTGGCTGGTGGTCCTCTCAGGCTGGCTAAGGGATACACAAATCTATTACTTAAACAAATTTTTCAAGGTACTACAAGAATTTTTCTAGCTATACACAACATCAAAGATTCAAGGTACGTGGAGCAGAGGAGCAAACTGTGCAATGGACTTGTGCAGCCCACGGTAAGGTCATGCTTTATCCGATATACCTCAAAACTTTAAAGACTCAAAACAATTTTCAGAAATTTACAAAGCTAACATTCAAACAAATCAAGATTTTATAATCCCCGACAACGGCGCCAAAAATTGATGAGTCGCCGAAGCGAGCATCAAGCAATAATAACCCTACAATCGTTAGTAGTATAAACATAAGTAGGGATCGTTCTAAGCCGGGGATTAAGGATACCTGAAATATGAGATTGTTAGACAAATATACACATATACATCAAAAATCGTCACTCTTATGGGGGAAAGATGGTTCGGCAGCCCTAGGGCTGCCCTCTAACATCTAGGCATGAAATAATGCAGTAAATTAAATCCTAAACTATTATGTACATGTTGATCATCATCTCTCACGCATCACATAGCACAAAACACACAACTCACATACAAGAATTCATGCAAGACTCGGCAATATGGTTTAAGTTTCTTAGACTCTATTCAATTCCAATTTCAATTAGAGCCTCAACGGTCATCTAATCACTAGACTTCTTAAGTATTTTAGAAAACACTCAACGTCGAATCCTAAAATTATACTAATCATGTTTGAAAACACTCAACGTCGAAGACAAACACAAAGAGTAATTAAGCGCAAGAGTCTATTAAATTGGAGACATATCTTTAGGTATGGCGTCACTCATCCTATTAACATGCAAGTTTCATGAATTAAGTAACCTTGATTTTAACAACCTAGAATTCAGTTCGATCGATGCCTAACTCAATCCCAAGCTATTAAGTTGGATGAAATCGCAACCTACACAAGTGCCATGGCCTTGGCATCATGTAAATATTGATTTTTATGCACGAATTCATGAAACTAATCGAATAAAAACTAAAAATACATGAACATGCTACTGCCCTAATCTAACATACGAATTCAAGCATGCAATTGTTTGCAAAATTCATCACATAAATTCCAATAAAAATTGCAACTCATGTTCATCATACAAAACCAAACGAAAACAAAGTATTTTTATAACAATAATTGTGACTAAACCAAGAATAAAAATACAAGTCATAGGGATGGATCACACTTTAGAAACCTTGGAGAGCTTTATCTTGGTGTGGTGAATGAGGCTCGGCAGTGGCTGAGATAGGGTGTGGAATCAATGGTGAATGGTGGTGGAATCGGTGGACTTGTGTTTTAGGGTTTCGGTTTAGAACTTTGGTAAAGAGTTTGGCAAAGTGTCGGCTAGTGTTTTGCAAGAGAAGAGATGATTTTTCAGAATGAGAAGATGAGGTTATATATAGAGGAGAGGCTGCCGGCAATCCTAGTGTAAGAGGGGTTTCAGAAAACCCAATTAGTTAAGGATTTGAAACCTTCCTTTTCAAAGTCTAATTAGGTTTTCTTTTTCTGATTTTTCTTCAAGGCTTGGGCTTCACATCTTCATGGACTTCTTGTATAGGCTTTGGACTCCATTTGAAAGGTCTTGATCCATCGAAAATGCCCCAAACCGGCAGTTCTTCATTTTGGCACAAATCTGCCTATTCCGGCAGCTTCTCCTAGTTTGACTAGGAGAACTTCTTTCTTCGTATTTTTCTTTAATGCTTTAGCTTGGTGTCATCCTCCTTCAATCCTTAAGCTTGGACCATCTTCACATATGCATTTGTACACCATATGGTCCATTGAAAACAGTAATTGTGAAAAGGAGGCAGTAGCATCCTGGAATCGGCAGAAAAGACCTTGCTGTAGTAACTCCGGCATATCTCCCTCCTCGGAGCTCCGATTGATACGATTCCAAGTCTCAGATAAACTAGACACACAAAGCAACCTCCATATAAACAGTTTGATCAAATTCCATGTGAAACGTCGGAAATGAATTTTTGAAGTTGGGACACAGTCCCAGGAAAATCCTGGAAGTCCCTGGATTGGTTTGCTCGAACTGCTGTTTTGCAGCCATCTTTTGGGCAACTTTCCAAACTCCGATTGATCTGATATTTTAACACAACATTCCTCAGTATATGAATATTAAGCACACCAAATTTCAACAAATTCGGACAAGGATAGATCACATTTTTACTCATCTCAGAATCACGAAAAAGACAACTTGCATTATTTTTCCAGATTTCTTAAACTTAGTCATTTTTCGGATTCTTAACCAACTTTTCACCAAACTCTACCAAATTAACACTAAACTATATTATGACTCTATCTTAGACAAATAAGGGTTAAACAAAACATAAATAAGGGCATAAGCATATAATATCGTCGCACATTGTGCTCCTATCAATCGGCCATCTGGAGCTTGAGACATTAATACATTAATTAATATTAAATTATATTACATTAAATAACAAATTCTAATTAATATAATAACCAATAATACTAACATATTTTAAAACATACTAACAAATTAATATTTAAATTTTAACTAATTTTAAATAATACTAACCATTAACCTAAATATAACCATTTCTATACAAATATAACTATATTTCATTATTAACATATATATACATACAAATAACCATTTATATATTAACAAAAATATAACCATTTATATAATTAGGCTACCAATTTATATATATAATTAATTTAACAATTTAGATATAACAATTAAAATATACATTAACATATAACCAATATTAACAAATATATAACAATTTATATAATTAATCTACAAATTTATATATATAATTAATCTACAAAATTATATATATAATTAATCTAACAATTTATACATATAACCAATATATATAACAATTAAAATATACATTAACATATAACCAATATTAACAAATATATAACAATTTATATAATTAATCTACAAATTTATATATATATAATTAATCTAACAATTTATACATATAACCAATATATATAACAATTTAACACACACTTAAATATCTAAATTATATACCTAAATTATAAAATTAAAATAAATTGAAAAAAAAAACCAAAAAACCTTCGGATCTGTTTTGGCGGAAGAGGAGGAGGGGAAGGAGGAGGAGGCCGGTCGGAGGAGAAGGCCGGATTTCGGGATGTCTAGGAGGAGGAGGAGGCCGGATTTCGGCGTGTCTAGGAGGAGGAGGACGACGACGTTATCAGAATGGAGGAGACGCACGGCCGATTTGAGGAGCGGAGGAGGAGTTTTTGCGGATTTAGGGTTGAAAAAGTCGGGCTGCTGCGGCTTTCTGCTTTTATAGCAGAGAGAATAGCCGACGAATTAAAAGATTTCGTCGGCTATTTTTTGAATGTGGTCGGCTATTCTATGAACATCGTCGGCTATACTTTGGAAGATCAGCAGCCGTCTGATCTGAGCCATCCAACGGCGGACAATAAAAAGGCGCGGATCGCAAGAGTTTAGCCGACAAAAATTATATTTCGTCGGCTAAACTGAGAGAATAGCCGACGATTTAAAAGATAAAATTTCATCGGCTATACTTTGGAAAATCAATAGCCGTTGGATCTGAGCCATCCAACGGCGGACAATGAAAAGGCGCGGATCGCAAGAGTTTAGCCAACGAAATATAATTTTCGTCGGCTAAACTATTAGTCAAAGCACTAAGTCAAACCTCTAAACGCTTAAAAACGGAAATTAGTCTAGTTAAACGACGGTTTCTGGCCTCACCTTCAACAGATGATAGTTTCAAATCAATGAGATGCAACTAATCGTATAAAATTTTTACAAAATTGATTTAACGAACGTCAGGCTACCCATAGGAAAACGAAAGTAAAAAACAGTTGACCGCAACATTCGGCACACAGAGTTTATCGGAATCTTGTCATTTTTCAACCGTAGACGTATTTCATTATTTCGGTCATATCTTATTTCACAACATTTTTGCATTTGAAGAGTCTACGTATAGTAACTATTTGAAACTATACATTCACTTAAACACTTAGTAAACAAGTTAAGGAACATTAGTGCATATGTTCTGATTTTGAATCTAAAGTTTTGAAAATCTATTCCAACCGTCAGATATCACCGTTAAGATTAAATACATGTATGAAAAAGAATGCAACTACATCTGACAACGTTAAAGGCTCGATCGAGACGGTCAACCGGGTGAGTCAAACTTCTAAACGCTTAGAAATGGTAATTGGCCTGTCTAAATGACGTTTTTTGGCCTGACCTTCAACAGATAATAGTTTCAAATTGATGAGACGCAACTAATCGTATAAAAATTTTCCAAAATTGATTTAACGAACGTCAGGCTACCCATAGGAAAACGAAAGTAAAAAATAGTTAACCGCAACATTCGGCACACAGAGTTTATCGGAATCTTGTCATTTTTCAATTATAGACGTATTTCGTTATTTCGGTCATATCTTATTTCACAACATTTTTGCATTTGAAGAGTCTACATATAGTAACTATTTGAAACTATACATTCACTTAAACACTTAGTAAACAAGTTAAGGAACATTAGTGCATATGTTCTGATTTTGAATCTAAAAGTTTATAAAATCTATTCCAATCGTCAGATATCACCGTTAAGATTAAATACATGTATGGAAAAAAATCCAACTTCAGCTGACAACGTTAAAGGCTCGATCGGAACGGTCAACCGGGTGAGTCAAACCTCTAAACGCTTAGAAATGGTAATTGGCCTGTCTAAATGACGTTTTTTGGCCTGACCTTTAATAGATAATAGTTTCAAATCGATGAGATGCAACTAATAGTATAAAAATTTTCCTCAAAATATTTACCGAAGGTAACGCTACCATTAGAGAACCGAAGGAATAAAACCTTTGACCGCATCTTTCGCCACTCAGATTTTATCAGAATCTTGTCATTTTTCAACCGTAGGCGTATTTCATTATTTCAGGCATATCTTATTTCACACCATTTTTGCATTTGAAGGATGCAGCAATGGTTTATCGTTAGTGATAGAAAATAGAATATGGTCATTTTTTTTTAAATCATAGCCGACGAGAGACCCGTACTCGTAGGCTATTCTTTTGTCGTTTTAGGTCTAAAATAAAATATGTATTTTTTAATATTTATGGCCGACGAAATAATGAATTTTCGTCGACTATACATCTGCAAAAAAAAAAACAGTTGACAAGGAAGTTGAAGCAAAGTTCAGTTGGCAGTGCTGTTTATCTGCACCGAAAACTGTACTCTGTCTCGAAGGACTGGAAACCCTCTGACTCAAATGAAAAAATGAATGACTCAAATGGCAAAAGTTAAATGTTGCATTCGGCACACATATTTTATCAGAATCTTGTAAATTTTCAACCCTTTAATGTATTTCATTATTTCAGTCATATCTTATTTCACAACATTTTTGCATTTGAAGGATGAAGCAATGGTTTATCGTTAGTGATAGAAAATGGAATATGGTCATTTTTTGTTTTTTTTTTTAAATCATAGCCGACTATAGACCCGTACTCGTCGGCTATTCTTTTGTCTTTTTCTGTCTAAAATAAAATATGTATTTTCCAATATAGTTATAGCCGACGAAATAATGAAGTTTACACCTCTCGTATTCCTATTTCCTGTTCATATATAACCAAAATTGAACATCAAGAAAACAGAAACCCAGCAGTCAACATATTTTAAATTTTTTTTTTAAGGGGTTTGGAACCCAGCTTAGCTGGGAGGCTCATCCCCACGCCCGTTCATTAGAAATTAGTGGATTACAAATGAAAGGATTACATCATCTAAAATACTTAATCCGGCGGATTGTAATCGGAATCATCGGATGAGTCTTCTTCGGTTTCTGAATTGCTAAATAGGGGTAATCTATGTCTTTCCTCACCACTAGAGTCCTCGTTAGTTTCTTCATTTGGATCAACATCAACAAGCAGTGACTCTTCACGTCGAATTCGCACCGGCGTGTCTAGGCGAATAAAAGAGGAGTCAGGAATACCGTTTGAGTTGGGCTCTTGATACGCGGTGCCACCTTCCTCGTTCTCTTCAGCCACTCCAAGTGTAGACGCCCGGTAAATGTTGCGATGGTGGATAGTGTTGACTACTTTCCACGGGTCACCCTTGGCGAGATCATCAAGATAAAACACTTGTTTCACCCATGTGGCTAAAACGAACGGGTCATCCTCATACCATGATGTACTAGTGTTCACAGAAGTTATGCCGTATTGATCGGTTTTCATGCTCTGCGGCCGTGTGTCAAACCATCTACAATTGAAAAGGTGCACTTTCATGCCTTCCCCATAATGCAGTTCCACAACTGAATGGAGAACACCGTAATAGTCAACTCCATCATCCCCACCATGTGCCATAACCCCTGAATTTTGTGTTTTCAGTTTGACGTCTCTCTCTTCACATCGAAATAACATACCATTCACCTTGCACGTCGCATAAACTTTTGAATAGACCGGCTTCATCGCCAGAAGTCGGAATTCGTGCGACCAATTTGGGTGATTATCATTTTTAATAAGGTCCAACTGCAACCATCAGAATCAACTATAAATATGAATAATTATACACAATATTATATAAATACGTATAGAATAATGTTAAAGTTACGTACCCAGCGGCCGAAATACTCTGCGAATGTCCGATTGTGGTAATCAAGATCACCTCCTACTTGTTCACAGTTTAGATGCATGTTCTTCCAAAACTGAACTTCTAAACACTTAATTAGTACCCACCAATGTGTAATGACTACCTCATAATCTTTCAACTTGTAGAAAACTGGCATGTTTCCACCTAGTACAACATCGTCGGAGAGTATGGAAAGATTGAACTGTGAAGGTACATCTTCCGGTATGCTTTCCTGTAACTCTCCTAAATACAACTTCATGTAGGTGACGCACTCGTGCGCAATATATGCTTCAGCTATACATCCTTCAGGTGCGGATCTGTTTTGGACAAAATCACCGTATTGTCCAAGTTGCCTATAAATCAAGTTTTTAAAGTGTTATGATAATACATTAATACTAAATCACATATATTGATGAGAAAATTAACATAAGGTGTAAAATACGTACCTTTTGATCGGATAAATCCAAGTGAAGTGCACAGGACCGGTAAGCAACAACTGCCGAGGAAGATGGATCATGAGGTGAGGCATGATGTCGAAAAAATTTGGAGTAAATATCATCTCAAATTTACACATGATATGAACGATGTCTTGTTGCATTTCCCGGAGGTCAGATTTTCTCACTTCCCGTGTGCATACCTTCTGGAAAAATCGTGCCAACGCTACTAAAGGCTCCACAACGTGACGGAGAAGGAACGGTCGAATGAAAACAGGGAAGAGACGTTGTAGCAGGATATGATTGTCATGACTTTTCAACCCGTAAAGATTGTTGAATTGTCTGTTCACACACTTGGCTATATTTCCAGCAAAGCCTAAAGGATACTTGGCCCGACTTATCCAATGGAAAATTTCTGATTTATGCTCAGGCTTGACGGTGTAAGGAGCTTGAGACATTTTTCTCTTCCCTTGTTTCAACCATAGTTGTTTTCTGATATTCATGTTTTGCAGATCAGTGCGAGCCTTAGGACCGTCTTTCGTCTTCCCCTCCAAATTCAGCGTTGTGCCCACCACACTTTCAGAAACATTTTTTTTCTATGTGCATAACGTCTAGGAAGTGACGGATCAGCAACTCACACCAGTACGGAAGTTCCCACAATATGCTCTTATGTGTCCAGAATTTTTACTCCTCAGGTCTTTCAGTTATTTCCGCTACAATATCGGGATGATTGCTGAGGGGCCCAAAATCGTACTCATTAAGCACTGCTAAAATTTCTCTTCCCGTCCATCTTCTGAGAGGACCACCGTGTTCTTCGGTTCCATCAAATACGGCGGACTCGTAACACCAGTGGTGATCCGCCGGAAGGAACACACGATGACCCATTCTGCATATCTTCTTGCAATGAGGGGTGCTCCCATAATCGCTGAGGCACTCTGGACAAGCCTTGTATCCCCTAACAACGCTGCCCGACAACATCTCATAAGCAGGAAAATCACTGATGGTACCAATAACCATGGCATGCATCTGAAACGTCTCCTCCTTGTACTTGTCAAAAGTGGGATGACCAACGTCCCACAATACCTTAAGCTCTTCAATCAATGGTCTCATATACACATCGAGCCATTTCCCTGGGTAACCAGGCCCCGGAATCAACAACGTCAACATATTATATTCCTTCTTCATGCAAATCCACGGAGAAAGGTTGTAAGGTACCAAAACCACCGGCCATATACTGTATGAAAGACTCATGGTGCCGAAAGGGTTGAACCCGTCGGTTGAGAGCCCGAGCCTGACGTTTCTGACATCTGACGGAAAATGAGGAAATTCATTATTTATATGCTTCCAAGCCGCTCTGTCAGAGATGTGTGTCATGATATCTGCGTCTCCCGCGTCCCGCTCACCGTGCCATCTCATAGCTTTTGCGGTGGTTTCTGATATGTACAACCGCTCAAGCCTATCTCTCAACGGAAAATTCCGAAGCACTTTCACAGGTTTCCTATTGCCTGCTCCCGTCAACTTATATCGGTCAGAATGACATATCGGACATGCGTCAAGGCTAGCAAGGTCATTCCCTTCTACATCTTTACCCCAGAAGAGAACGCAGTCAAATGCGCATGCATGGATCTTAATGTAGGAAAGCCCTAGATCTTTGAGAATACTTCGGACCTTATGGTGATTGGTAGGATTACGATGACCCTCCTCCAACAACGAAGAAGTGTACTGTAGATATTCATCCACTTGCATGATAGTCGATTTTGTCTCGACTTTAATCCTCATTACCTCCGTCACACTTTGAAGAACTGTCTTCTCAGAACTTGAAGACACAGGGGTCTGTTGCAATGCAATCAGTTTGTTGTACTTGTCAAAGGCAGCAGTGTTGACAACTTGTGGGAAGGGCTGCACCGGGTCATGCATATATTGTTCCCCACGTACACCGCTTTCAAAAGGAAACACGTCGTTGACGAATGCCATTGTTGGATCGTTGGATGTACTACTACTGCCCGTCTCAAAAAACTGCCCATGATCATGCGATCTATCTAATGATGGCTCACCGTGATATATCCAACGCGTGTACTTCGGCCAAAACACTTTACTCTTTAGGTGCTCCCATACTGTCCTAATCGGATATCGACACATATCACTGCGGCACCTACATTTATTGCACGGGCAATAATGGTATTCATTCCCGTTTGCAATTTCCTCGACGAACTGCAAAAAATTCACAACTCCTATAGTGTATCGTCGGTCATGCCTTGGAGCGAAATCCAACTCTTATCCGGATCCATATATAGCCTGAAATAATATATATATATATATATATATATATAACTTTAATTAATAAGAAATTAATTAACACATACATATATATATATATATATATAAATCCTTAATAATTAATTACATTACAATATATATTATTATCAACATCAACTCATATATATATATATATATATATATATATATATACCATTAACAACCATTATTTAAGTTAATTACACTATCAACAACCATTAATTAACATATATATATATATATATATATATATATAATTAAACTCCACACACACATGCACACACACACACACACACACACACACACACATATATATATTTTAACACTAATTAAAATAACATCAAATTAAAACACATAATTAAACTCTAACTTAAAATCAACTCAACTACAACTCAAAATCAACATATATACATACATTCTAACACTAAAACAACAACAAAACAAAAAATCACTTATTAACTCAAAATCACTAAAACTCAAAATCAACTCAACTAAAACTCAACATCAACATATATACACATATACGTACCTATATATAGCTCCACAATGTAAGAGAGGACGGATTTCAACAATACCCACAGATTTTTCACTCTTTCTCCAGTTTTTTTTCGTTTTTTTTTTTAAATGAGCAGCTGCTGTCTAGATCTGAAAATATATAGACTTATAGCCGACTAAAATGTCAATTTCGTCGGCCAAAATTTCAAAAGCTTTCGTCGGCTAATGTTTCAGAGAAAGGCCGACGAAAATCCAAAATCGTCGACTGCAATATGAATATAGCCGATGATTTTTGTTTATACCAACGAAAAAACAGTATCGTCGGCTATGGTTACACTATGGCCGACGATTTTGTTTTCCCACCGACGAAAAATAAAATCGTCGGCCATTCTATAGAATTACCGACGAAAATTTTTAGTCGTCGGCCGTTTTTTTTTTTTCGTCGGGAAAACCCTTTTTTTCTGGTAGTGTCAAGAGGTTCAAGACATCCTGAAGGTTGCAGCAATCAGATTGGTATCAACTCACCAAGGTGGAGATTGTTGTGTTTTGGCTCGTTAATGCAATCTGGAGCGTAGGATTCAGTAGTCAAATCCAGGTTTAGAAAGGAAAGATAGCGCGCAGCTTTTCTATAAGTTCTAGGAAAGTATATCTTTCAAGATTCTATTAAGATTTGTGCTAGGTTTAGAAATCCTAAACCATATTGTATTAGCAGCCCCTATTCAGTATAAATAGGAGCTGCTAGAGATTTTCTATGGTCAAGAAATACAGAAAATCTACAAAGAGAGTCAAGTGTGATAGAAAGATAAGAACTAAACAGGGAGGGAGTTTTAGGTTCTGCAATAAGTACTTGTAACACCTAAATTCTTGATAGTGCTGGTGAATCTCTCAAGATGTATCACTAAGTGGACGTAGGTCAAAGTTTAGGCCGAACCACTATAAAACTGTTGTGTTTTCTGTTTTCTGCGTTCATCTTATTTTGCTGTGCCCATATTGCTAAGTACTAAGTAAAGATCTTAAGGCGCTTACCACAATAGTAGCATCTCATAAAAAGAATTCTGCAATAGGATTTGTCCAATTCTACTCTGATTTGTGTTCCATGCAAGTTAAGGTCTCTTTTTCAAACAAAACTGCCCCGAAATTGATAAATATAGTCATTTACCAATAAGGTGATTTGGCATAGTTTTCTCTCATGTGCAAAGGCTTCTGCACTATTGAGCCATCTTGTTAACAAATTTTAAAATTAAAAACTAATTACAAGTTACCTGCGGACTTTGATCTTTTAGTTTAAGTGAACGGACACCTTAAAGTTGGATATTTAGTAGAATTTCTCAGCAATTAGCCTAAGCCTAATAATAAATAAATAATTAATAACTATATCATCACAACGATGGTATGACTAATAATCTAACTCAGGTCCCGTGTAGCTCTATACGTACTGTTTTAGAAGTCACAAAGTCACGGTGGTCTTTACGGTGTTCAATCTCTTTGTACACCTCAATCTAAATGTAACAATGCTCAGGTGATTAGTTTCTCACATTGCAATTGCAAAGAAAATCGAGAATTTTTTAGTAGGGGAATCTTCTGAAGCCACAGGAATGGGACTACTGTGTTGATATACACTAATACACCACTACTTTTCTGCTTATATGGAAAAGAGCTTGCATATACAAACTGCAGTGCTAGTCGACAATCACCAGACAATAGGGAAAGGACCTGGCCACTCTACAACATAACCTAATTCCTATGTATATGTTAGTATATGCTTTGAACTAGTCGTCTGATGGCGCTGACAGAGGCGGGGATCTCGCTGCCCGGTCAGCGAGTCGGGGTCCAGGGGCGACGCGCTATGGTTTTGGGGGTTCGGGGGCCCACGATATCTGTTATGTTGGGCTAGGTTTTCCTTTTGGGTTTAGTATATAAACATCCTAAACCTAATTGTATTCTGTATTCTGTTTTCCTCAAGATAAATAAACTGCTCTTCTTTGCCCGTGGACGTAGCCAACACATCATTGGTGAACCACGTAATTCTGTGTTTTTTTTACATTCGTTATAACAGTATACATGGAACCAGAATTAAATTAAAGAATGTGAATATTCAGAGACTAATTCTGAATAGGAGCATTCTGGTTTTTCGTCGAGAGTATCCTCTGTGGATATTAATATTGCACTCCTTACATTCATAGACCAATCCTTCACAATGTTTCCACACACCTCAGGGAACAGTCAACAGTTTTCAACCTTTTATCAAAAGTTATAATACATACTCTTTCTCTTTTCAACAAGGGTCCTGATCGAGGTGTGGGTGAGCATCATACTTCTATGTGCCTCCTAACTTTTTGTGCGGATACTTCCCAAGCATGCAGCAAGGATGACGATCAAAACCGCAGTCTTTGCAGTAGCAAAAGCAGTTTTTTGGTATACATAGTTGCCTTCACATATTTCACAGTATTGTTCATTTAGCTATTTTTCAGCAACAGGATGGGTGAAATTAGGGGATGATTTTCGTATATGTGCCTAGAAAGGTAGTAGGCAGCTTTGCCGTAAGTAAGAACTGAACTAGTTGTATGTAAGCATCAAGAAAAGTAACAAATCCAGCAGACCGAATTCAGCACTGATTAAATTCTTTGCCGTTGAGAGAAGTAATGAATAACAGAATGCTTGAAACTCTACACATCCTTTATGCATTTGTATATGCATAGAAGAGTATATGCTTGGTTACTTGGTGAGCACTGCCAAAAGAAGTAGACAGAGCCGAAAAGAAAAAAAGAAAAAAAAAAGGTTAGGGAGAGAGACTTAAAGAAACATTCTCTATCTAGCTGATTCTTTGGTTCCGGGAGAAGTAAAGAATTAGCATAGCAAATTAGACAAGTCACTCCATAGATTTAGTAGAGACTTGAGAGTGACATTGCACAGAATGTTTTCTTTGGTGATCAGAAAAACAAATGGTTGAAGCGGCATGAAACCCATACATTTTTTTTTTCTAAGACCCCCTACATATATTCAATTCCCCTAGCATGCCTGAGAAGTCTACCTATCAACTCGATCAACAGTTAACAAGATTACACTCTCATTAGTAACCCCCACGGCTCTTTTTTTGGGTTCTCAGTTTCAACTTCACCCCCTTCAGGTTTTTCTTAATCTTTCTTCATTATTCCTTTTATGCTATATTGTTTTCCATTGGTTTGTTTGGAACCAAGTAGGTGGTGCAAATACCATGTGCCTTCATAACAAGAAAATTGCATAAGCTTGAGACTACAAAATTCCTTTGTATATTTGAATAATTTCTAACGCTAATAGTAAATTGGTTTTGCTACAGTGTTGAGGCTCCAAAACATCTATTTCTTCCCTCTTTTCTTCTATAATGATGTCCATTTTCAGTTAAGCTATGAAATTTTGTTCCAACTACTGATTTTCCTTCATTTCTGACCCTCAACACCATATAAAGCATTTTAAGGAAGTTGTCATCTAAACTAAAACGAGGCATGCACTTTGTTGAATTTTTGCAATTTTGGCATTCCTAAAATACACGTTATGTCAGGTGCTGACTTAAAGTATGAATTTTTCCAACTTATTGTGTTATTTTTTCTTCTTTCTTTTTTTCCAGGGGAAGTAAAAGACAGAGGAGCAATGTCGAAGATGGGGATGAGAAAGGGAGAGAAGTGATGTAATAACCCGATTTTTGTTACTAATTTCTCGTAATTTAATTGTGAACTATTTGGAGGATGATTTTTGAGGATTTGTGTTTCGTACGTTTTAATTAGTTGTTGCGTGACGTCGGAAGTGAGTTTCGAGAGTTAAAGATTTGAAAAACGTTGAATTTCGAGGGGCTAAAAGTTGACTTTCTGATCCGTCATGAATTTCGACAAGTTTCCTTCATGACAGTCGTAGAGCTCGACGATACAAGTTCGTAGACACGTGACACGCATGAAACGGACGTCGTATGAAAACGTTACGACCTGTTGAATTTATTCCAAAATCTGAAATTTCTATAAATAGCAATTTAATTTCAGAAAAATCAAAAAATTCTGAAAAAATCAGAAAATATCGTGAAACACTGTTCATCGTCCCCAAATTGAATCCGGAGCTTCTTTCGTGTAGTTCTCCCTCGTCCGACCACCTCTTAAGGCGTGCTACCTGTCAAAATGCTCATCACGACTTCCTCTTTCGTTTGAGCCACGCCACGCTAGGAGCCACCGCCCATGCACGGAGCAGCGGAGCCTGATAGCTTCCGCCGCTGTCGGTGGCGGTGCAGCAGCCGTTCCAGGCGTCGCCGGAGCTCGAGCCACCCACCGATCGACTCGTCTCCTCCTTGCGCAACTCCCTGTGTAGTTAGATCACGCCGAATTGAGCGGATCAAATTCGAGGCGATCCGATCTCCACCGACACGTTTCCATTGTTCGACCCGATTCAGACCCGACCCGACCCGGAATTGACCCGACCCGGTCCACGTTGACCGTTGACTGACCGTTGACCGGTACTGTAGCGATCCGACCAGACGCTATTTCAGCCTGATTCGACCCGTTCTCTCCGAGGCCCAATGCGAAACGGATATTTACCATTTTTTGGTGAATTAAGGTGAGTAAACCTCACTGTATTCGTATTAAATACGAGTTAATTATAGTATATGGATCGTTATATGCAAAATAGTTTTATGGAAATGATATTTGTTTTAAATTCATGAACTTGATCGACTACGGTTCATTGGTAAGTAAAATGATTTTAATATAAAAATGATTTTCAAAGGGTTTTACGATCAATGACTATAGTTGGTATTAGTGGACTATTCCTGAGTGGATGTCTACGTATATATATATTTACGTGAAATATATAATGTGAGTGTGCAATTGGGTGAATGTATTATATATGTTGTGAATTTATCATATATGTGATTATGTGAGTAGTGTGATGTGTGATTGTGTTGGTATGGAAACCAACGGTTAAAGTAAGATCTCACCAATAGTGGTGAAAGATCTTACATGTGTGGGGAGAGGATCTCGCCTAAGTGGTGAAAGGGATCCTTATGGCAAGTATGTCGGGACCAAGCCTTTGGCCGGGTGATTGGTTACGATCAGTTAGAGCTCTAGTCTGTCTGCCTTGTGAGATTTGTAGGGGAATGACGATGGTCAGTGAGCCCCTAATCTTACTCTTTTGGTTGATTGTGCATCGTGAATTTTTTAATGCACGAGTCGTGGTTGGTTGGGAGTATTTTCCTTTGTTGTTTTATTTATTTTATCCTGGACTTGTTTGTTTAATTTACTCACACGAGCTTTGAAAGCTTACCGGGTTCGTTGTTTACAACCCGGTGCACCAATTGATGCTGTAGGGGTTAGACCTGCAGGTGAGGACCAGCAGCCAGGGAGCGGCATCTGAGTCGCACGGCTAGTAGGTGTAGGCCTTGGTCTAGCTCGTAATTATTTTTTTGGGTTAGAGAGTAACAGCGAGAGACTCTTTTCTTACATCTATGTTTTTGATGATGTAATATGTTGAATGTATCGAGCCACGCACTCAAACTTTGTTGTTTTACTTGGTTATTATATGATAACTTTTAAGTGATTGAGTTTATTTGTAATTTTTAACATTGTCGAATTTGAATTTTATTATTCAAAATTCGGGGTGTTACAGTTGGTATCAGAGCGTAAGGTTACATATTTGGTGGTAACTGGTACTTTCGAGAGATGGTCCGACTGCAGCGGTTCACCATCATGCTTGCTCGTATTGGTATATTGCTGGGTATGTAGGGGATAGGGAGTTGAGTGCTAGTGTAGAGCGTTGTCTCTATAATGAGTTTAGGTGATCCTTGCGCTTCCAGATAGCTTTATGGCCTTGATTAATATATACTGTGTCTAACTTACACTTCGGTTTAAGTTTATGCAAATATTAATCAAGTGTTGTCTTGCTTCATAGGATGGATAGTCGTGGAGGTAGAGCTAGAGGCCGAGGTAGGGCCAGACAGGGTGGAGGCAGAGTCCGCCCTGTCGAGGAGTTCTATGAGGAGGAGGTGGACGAGGTGCCATTGGTTGAGCAGCCTGTTCCTCATGTGGTTGTGCTTGATGACGGCCACGCGCTAGGATTGATCCGGGAGCTTGGTAAGGTAGGGGCACCTGTGTTCCATGGGGGACTGGATCACTTAGTAGCCGATCATTGGATCCAGGAGATGGATAAGCATTTCGATTTGATCGTATGCACTGAGATTGAGAAGAGGAAGATAGCCACATTCTTCCTCAAAGATGATGCCCTGGACTGGTGGAGGAGTACTCAGAGGGTGAGAGATGTGACCGCTCTCACGTGGGAGGGTTTTGTGGAACTCTTCCGAGAGAAGTACTTCCCAGCCACTATGAGAGAGGAGTTGGAACTTGAGTTCATTGCTTTGACGCAGGGGGATGCGAGCGTCAGAGAGTATGAGACTCGGTTCTCCCAGCTGTATCGGTTTGTCAGGCCGATGGACGAGGTGTCTTTAACTCAGAAGTTCCTCCGAGGGCTGAAGCATGAGATCAGGACGACCTTATCTGCTCTTTGCCTATCTTCCAAGGCAAGGATATATGAGAGTGTTGTGCGCCTAGAGCAGGAGGCCAAGCTCCATGCCAGTGAGGTTGCTCTGAGAGATTCCCAGGGAAAGGGGAAGGCCGTTGCTTTGAGCAGTGGTTCTGGTTCAGGTCACAGAGGGGGACCTTGGAAGAGACAGCGGATCACTCAGCAGGCTCCAGCTAGGGTGTCGGGTGCACCCATCAGAGCCACACCGGTTAGGCAGGTAGCACCTGTGAGATGCTTCAACTGTAACGAGCTGGGCCACATCTCCAGAGACTGCAGGAAGCCGAGGTCCACGATATGTTACAATTGCAAGCAGCCTGGGCACATTGCTAGATGGTGTTCTCTAGCCCAGCCTGGGGGGCGGGTGGATCAGCAGAAGCAGTTGCCGGCAAGACAGGATAGAGTGTATGCCATTGGCCAGCGAGGCACCGAGGTGGAAGGTACTTTATCTGTTTTAAATTACCTTGTTAGAGTATTGTTTGATACGGGAGCATCTCATTCATTCATATCTAGTTCGGTGGTAGAGGTGCTAGGATTGGTTCCTACGCCTCTTGTTGGGTCTTTGTGCGTCATATCACCTTTGGGTGTATCTCTTGAGCTTGGTATGATTTGTGAAGCATGCCCGGTTGTGATTGGAAGCAGGGAGTTCTCTGCATCCTTGATTGTGCTTCCGGACCACACTTAGGATGTGATCTTGGGAGTTGATTGGTTAAAGCCGCATCATGCATTGATTGACTGCTTCAGCATGATAGTGTCATTTCGTATTCCCGGGCAACCGGAGTTTCACTATCGTTGCCTCAAGTCAGATAATGCTATGCGGGAGGGTATCATGGCACATATCGAGTCTGTGAGCAGTGAGGAAGCTATTGCAGATATTTCAGTTGTTTCAGAGTATACTGATGTGTTCCAGGAGATACCGGGGTTACCACCTAGGAGGATGGTGGATTTTGCCATTAATGTGGTACCTGGTACCGCGCCAGTGTCAAAGACACCGTATCGGATGGGACCGAATGAACTCCAGGAGTTGAAGATTCAGATTGAGGGGCTAGTCAAGCAGGGGTTCATTAGGCCCAGCACTTCTCCATGGGGTGCTCCGATGTTGTTTGTGAGAAAGAAGGATGGTTCATCCAGGCTCTGTGTGGATTATCGAGAGTTGAATAAGGTGACCATCAAGAACAAGTATCCTTTGCCCAAGATCGATGACTTGTTTGATCAACTTAGAGGAGCAGTGGTGTTCTCTAAGATTGATTTGAGATCCGGTTATCATTAGTTGAGGGTGAAAGAGCAGGACATTTCTAAGACCGCTTGTAGGACTCGTTATGGGGACTATGAGTTTGTTGTCATGTCATTTGGTCTAACCAATGCACCTGCAGCTTTCATGGACTTGATGAACCGTATCTTCAGTCAGTTCTTGGATAAGTTTGTGGTGATGTTTGTGGATGATATCCTGATTTATTCTAAGTCTTTGGAGGAGCATGAGGAGCACTTGCGAATTGTGCTGCAGATTCTTAGAGAGACTAAGTTGTATGCCAAGTTCGAGAAGTGTGAGTTTTGGAAGGAGGAAGTTAAGTTCCTTAGTCATGTGGTGTCGAATGATGGAGTCTCGGTGGACCCTTCCAAGGTTGAGGCCGTGATGAGTTGGGGTCACCCCGAGACGGCTACGGAAGTTCGTAGTTTTCTCAGTTTGGCTGGGTATTACCGGAGGTTCATTGAGGGGTTCTCTAGTATCTCTTCTCCATTGACCAGGTTGACCAAGAAGGATGTCCAGTTTGTATGGACAGATGAGTGCGAGAAGGCATTCAATGAGTTGAAGACTAGACTGACTATGGCCCCAGTGTTGATTATTCCCACAAGTGGGGGTGGTTATGTCGTATATATTGATACATCTTATCAGGGTTTGGGTTGTGTGCTGATGCAGCTTGGTGGTGTTGTTGCCTATGGCTCTAGACAGTTGAAAATCCACGAGAGGAATTATCCTACTCTTGACCTACAGCTAGCTGCAGTAGTCTTTGCCTTGAAGATTTGGAGGCATTACTTGTATGGTGAGAAGTTTCAACTCTTCTCGGATCATAAGAGTTTGAAGTATTTGTTCTCTCAGAAGGAGCTGAACATGAGGCAGAGGAGATGGATGGAGCTCCTTAAGGACTATGACTTCACCTTGGAGTATCATCCGGGAAAGGCCAATGTAGTGGCGGATGCCTTGAGTAGGAGACCAAGATGTGCTATTGCTTCTCTCATGCTCCAGGAGTGGCTCATGTTTGAGACCGCGTCTGAGTTTGACCTTGTGCCATCCGGTAGGGAGCAGGGGACCTTCCTTGGTAGTATTTCGGTACAGCCTACCTTGATTTTCAGGATTGTTCAAGATCAAGCACATGATGACTTCTCTCGAGCAAAGTTGGCTGAGTTAGTAGTTAATTTGATGGATGAGTGTCCATCTGAGTGAACTGTCGGATCTGATGGTGGGTTGAGATTCAAGGGCAGGTTGTGCGTACCAGATTGTGCTGACCTTAAGGAGGAGATTCTCCAGGTAGCACATCGATCACGATACACAATCCACCCAGGGAGCACAAAGATGTATAGAGATCTTTGTAGGCAATTATGGTGGAATGGGATGAAGAGAGATGTGGCAGAGTATGTATCCAAGTGTCTTACCTGTCAGCAGGTGAAAGTAGAGCATCAGAGACCAGCGGGCATGTTGAAGCCGCTATCTATTCCAGAATGGAAGTGGGAGCACATCTCTATGGACTTTGTGACTGGGTTGCCTAAGTCCAAATTGGGGCATGATGCCGTGTGGGTGATTGTTGATAGATTGACGAAGTCGGCGCACTTTCTCCCAGTGTCGTTGACGCACTCAGTTGAGGCTTTGTGCAAGTTATATGTGAAGGAGATAGTGAGACTTTATGGGGTGCCGGTATCCATTGTATCGGATCGGGATGCTCGCTTTACTTCCAAGTTCTGGGCTAGTTTTCAGAAGGCCATGGGAACCACCTTGGATATGCCCACAGCATTCCACCCTCAGACTGATGGGCAGACTGAGCGAGTGAACCAGGTGATGGAGGATATGCTGAGAGCCTGTGTCTTGGATTTCAAGGGGAGTTGGGAAGACCACCTGCAGTTGATTGAATTTGCCTACAACAACAACTATCACTCTAGTATTGGCATGGCGCCATATGAGGCTCTTTATGAGAGACTATGTAGATCTCCTGTTTGTTGGGCAGAGGTTGGTGAGAGTGCGCTCTTGGGTCCTGAGATTGTTCAGGAGACCACGGAGAAGATCTAGATCATTCGAGATAGGATCCGAACTGCTCAGAGTAGGCAGAAGAGTTACGCTGATTTGAAGAGAAGGCAGGCGGAGTTTGAGATTGGTGATCATGTATTCTTGAAGGTCTCACCAATGAAAGGTGTGATGAGATTTGGCAAGAAGGGAAAGCTGGCGTCAAGGTATGTTGGGCCTTTTGAGATTCTCAAGAAGGTTGAGGATTTATCCTATCGACTTGCTTTACCTCTTAGCATGTCCGGTGTGCATAATGTCTTTCATGTTTCGATGTTGAGGAAGTATTTACCGGATGAGTCACATGTGATTGATCATGGCACTATCAAAGTGAATGAGAATGCGACCTTCGTTGTTGAACCTGTTTGTATCTTGGATAGGTCAACAAAGAAGCTACGAAGGAAGGAGGTAGAGTTAGTCAAAGTACTGTGGAGTCACCATGATGAGGGTGATGCATCTTGGGAGTTAGAGTCTGATATGAAGGCTAAATACCCGCAGTTGTTTGTAGAGTAGTGTGTTTGAATTTCGGGGCGAAATTCCTTTTAGGAGGGTAGAATGTAATAACCCGATTTTTGTTACTAATTTCTCGTAATTTAATCGTGAACTATTTAGAGGATGACTTTTGAGGATTTGTGCTTCGTATGTTTTAATTAGTTGTTGCGTGACGTCGGAAGTGAGTTTCGAGAGTTAAAGATTTGAAAAACGTTGAATTTCGAGGGGTTAAAAGTTGACTTTCTGATCCTTCATGAATCTCGACAAGTTTCCTTCATGACAGTCGTAGAGCTCGACGATACGAGTTCGTAGACACGTGGCACGCATTAAACGGACGTCGTATGAAAAAGTTACGACCTGTTGAAGTTATTCCAAAATCTGAAATTTCTATAAATAGCAATTTAATTAAGAAAAATCAGAAAATTCAGAAAATATCGCGAAACACTGTTCATAGTCCCCAAATCGAATCCGGAGCTTCTTTCGCGTAGTTCTCCCTCGTCCGACCACCTCTTAAGGCGTGCTACCTGTCAAAATGCTCAGCACGACTTCCTCTTTCGTTTGAGCCATGCCACGCCAGGAGCCACCGCCCGTGCACGGAGCAGCGGAGCCCGATAGCTTCCGCTGCTGTCCGTGGCGGTGCAGCAGCCGTTCCAAGCGTCGCTGGAGCTCGAGCCACCCACCGATTGACTCGTCTCCTCCTTGCGCAACTCCTTGTGTAGGTAGATCACGCCGAATCGAGCCGAATCGAGCGGATCGAATTCGAGGCGATCCGATCTCCACCGACTCGTTTCCATTGTTCGACCCGATTCAGACCCGACCCGACCCGGAGTTGACCCGACCCGGTCCACGTTGACCGTTGACTGACCGTTGACCGGTACTGTAGCGATTCGACCCGACGCTATTTCAGCCCGATTCGACCCGTTCTCTCCGAGGCCCGACGCGAAACGGATATTTACCATTTTTTGGTGAATTAAGGTGAGTAAACCTCACTGTATTCGTATTAAATACGAGTTAATTATAGTATATGGATCGTTATATGCAAAATGGTTTTATGGAAATGATATTTGTTTTAAATTCATGAACTTGATCGACTACGGTTCATTGGTAAGTAAAATGATTTTAATATAAAAATAATTTTCAAAGGGTTTTACGATCAATGACTATAGTTGGTATTAGTGGACTATTCCTGAGTGGATGTCTACGTATATATATATTTACGTGAAATATATAATGTGAGTGTGCAATTGGGTGAATGTATTATGTTGTGAATTTATCATATATGTGATTATGTGAGTGGTGTGATGTATGATTGTGTTGGTATGGAAACCAACGGTTAAAGTAAGATCTCACCAATAGTGGTGAAAGATCTTATATGTGTGGGGAGAGGATCTCGCCTAAGTGGTGAAAGGTGCCTTATGGCAAGTATGTCGGGACCAAGCCTTTGGCCGGGTGATTGGTTACGATCAGTTAGAGCTCAAGTCTGTCTGTCTTGTGAGATTTGTAGGTGAATGACGATGGTCAGTGAGCCCCTAATCTTACTCTTTTGGTTGATTGTGCATCGTGAATTTTTTAATGCACGAGTCGTGGTTGGTTGGGAGTGTTTTCCTTTGTTGTTTTAATTATTTTATCCTGGACTTGTTTGTTTTACTCACACGAGCTTTGAAAGCTTACCGGGTTCGTTGTTTACAACCTGGTGCACCAATTGATGCTGTAGGAGTTAGACATGCAGGTGAGGATCAGCAGCCAGGGAGCGGCATCTGAGTCGCACGGCTAGTAGGTGTAGGCCTTGGATAGCTCGTTATTATTTTTTTGGGTTAGAGAGTAACAGCGAGAGACTCTTTTCTTACATCTATGTTTTTGATGATGTAATATGTTGAATGTATCGAGCCACGCACTTAAAATCTGTTGTTTTACTTGGTTATTGTATGATAACTTTTAAGTTATTGAGTTTATTTGTAATTTTTAACATTGTTGAATTTGAATTTTATTATTCAAAATTCGGGGTGTTACAAGTGAAGTCAAGTATGTATGTAGCAGATTCCGGAATTAAAAATTAACTGGTGCGTTCCTGAGTTATATTTATCACTTTATCTTTCCAACAAATAGTTATTTAGAAAGAATCAATTTAAACATATATGCAGTACTGTTTCTTCATTGGATGTATAGTTTTAGGATTCTAGGACTTGAACATTTGTCATTTTGTATTTTGTATCATTTATGTCTCTCGGAGTGTCTATACACAAATGCATACTTGGACCTTTTCTTAACTGAATGGTTTTGCATTCTGGTCTGATGTTTGAAATATATATCTAGATGTTAGAAAGAAACCTAAACAGAAATGAGTATAGATTGTCATGAACATCCTCTTATAATATGTTGCTATCTCTTTAGCTAATCAAACGCAATAACTACCAAGTCATAGATATTTTTATATTACAGATTGTAAGTCTTAAGTTGGTCAAAAGTGAAAATTTCTTATTTGGCTTAATTTAGTCCAGAGTGATGGAGCAAATCGATTGTATTGATTCCATCCCTTGTCATATCTTCAACTTTAAGCTGATTATGATACCCTGAATGACCATATTCCCCACATTTCGTATATAGGCAGACACTACAAGAAAAAAGGGCTTTGCCGACGAAAAAAAAAAAACGGCCGACGAAACACTTTTTTCGTCGGCTATTCCCAAGAATGGCCGACGAAAATTTTTGTCGTCGGCAAAAAAAAAATTTCGTCGGCCATTCCCATAGAATGGCCGACGATTTTTTTTTTCGTCGGTAAAAATGAAAAATCGTCGGCTATACTCCTATAATGGCCGACGATTTAAAGTTTTCGTCGACTATAAACTTTTGGAAGAATGGCCGACGAAAATTTTTTATTTCGTCGGCCATAAGTTTTTTTAAAAATAATTATTTTACGAATAATGGCCGACGAAAATTAATTATTTCGTCGGCCATAAATTATTTAAAAATAATTATTTTACGAACAATGGCCGACGAAAATTAATTATTTCGTCGGCCATACGTTTTTTAAAAATAATTATTTTACGAACAATGGCCGACGAAAATTAAGTATTTCGTCGGCCATAAGTTTTTTAAAAAATAATTATACGATTATTTCTGACAGAAAACGACAAAAGAATAGCCGACGAATACTAGGTTTGATTTCGTCGGCTATGATTAAAAAAAAAACAAAAAAAGAGCAGTTTCCATTTTCTATCACTATCGACAAACCATTGCTTCATCCTTCAAATGCAAATGTGTCGTGAAATAAGACATGACCAAAATATTGAAATACGGCTACGGTTGAAAAATGGGAAGATTCCGACAAAATCTGTGTGCCGAATGTTGCGGTTAACTGTTTTTTACTCCCGTTTTCCTATGGGTAGCCTTACGGTCGGTAAATATTTTGTGGAAAATTTTTATACGATTAGTCGCGTCTCATCAATCTGAAACTATTCTCTATTGAAGATCAGGCAAAAAAACGTCATTTAGACGGGCCAATTTCCGTTTTAAAGCGTTTAGAGGTTTGACTCACCCAGTTGACCGTCCCGATCGAGCCTTTAACGTTGTCAGATGTAGTTGGATTTTTTTTCATACATGTATGTAATCTTAACGGTGATATCTGACGGTTGGAATAGATTTTCCAAACTTTTAGATTCAAAATCGGAACATATGTACTAATGTTCCTTAACTTGTTTACTAAGTGTTTAAGTGAATGTATAGTTTCAAATAGTTACTATACGTACACTCTTCAAATGCAAATATGTCGTCAAATAAGATATGACTGAAATAATGAAATACGTCTACGGTTGAAAAATGACAAGATTCCGATAAAATCCTTGTGCCGAAAAAATGAAATCAGTCAAAACCCGGTTTACTGCAGATTTGGCGTCCGGCGTCCGAATGACGATTGTGATACCATTCCGGAAAGGGAACGACGCCAGGAATCAAACTCGATGTGTGGGCTTTTTCGGGCTTTCGAGTTCGTTTAGGGCCTCAAAACCGCAGTTTAGTATGTTTTCATAGAATAGCCGACGAAACATTCAAATTTCGTCGGCTATTCTCTAAGTATAGCCGACGAAACATTGTATTTCGTGGGCTAAACTCTTGATCCGCGCCTTTTTATTGTCCGCCGTTGGATGGCTCAGATCCAACGGCTGTTGATTTTCCAAAGTATAGCCGACGAAATTAATATATTTCGTCGGCTATTCTCTAAGTATAGCCGACGAAACATTGTATTTCGTCGGCTATTCTCCTTCTAAATCTTTTAAATCTTCCTCCCGCCTTTTTTCTCTCATCCTTCCCCCCCCCCCTCCTCCGGCCTCCTCCTCCTCCTCCTCCTTCTCCTCCTCCTCCTCCTCCTCCTCCGGCCTCCTCCTCCTCCTTCTCCTCCTCCTCCGGCCTCCTCCTCCTCCTCCTTCCCCTCCTCCTCCTCCCCCTCCTCCGGCCACCTCCTTCTCCTCCCACTACTACAAAAAACTCAATACACAACACAAATCAGACAACACTTTGAAAGTTACATATTGTGTGAATCACTTAACTGTTTCAGACGACCTAAAGTGAATAATTTGTGTTGTATGATGATACACATTTTTCATATTCTGAAAAAAAAATTTCCAGATTTTGTCACACAACTCTGAGACACATTTTCTGTTGTGTGATTAATGAAAATCTGGGCGGCAGAATTCCCTCCGACATTGAAACTCAAATTTGGGCAAGGTCTAGATGGACAGACAACAAAGTTATTTTTTTGTGTTGTGTGATAATGTCACATCCTGCATTAGGTGTCACCAAGTGCAAAGTGACAAATACTTGTACAACAGAGTTTCATAGTTTGGTTGTGTGAGTTGGTTTGCTTGTCATTGCCCCATTTTCATTTTGGCTCCAATGGCAGAGGCAGCATTTCTGAAAGCGGGAAAGTTGCCTCCATGGTTTTTTGGTTTTGAAAAACATACATGTGCTACAATTCTCACAACAGTGTATTTTGATTCTGTTGTGCAATTGGTTTGCTGCTTCTACTAGGACACTCTTATGTAATACCTAGTATAGAGCAAAGTAAGTTGGTACAACTGTTTAAAAGTGTTTAGTTGTGTGAATGTAAACCTAATATGGTCATGCCAAACTTGCCAAATTTTAGGGGAGCGGCAAATTTCCCTCTTCTCCAAAACATGCCAAATGAGCCATTAATAATTTTTTTCCTGTTGTGTCTGAAAGTTAGGTAAATTTGTAACCAAACACAAGCCGCATTCAAGTGAACTATTCTCGGGTTTTCTCACTCTTCTCTTGGAAACGAAACCAAACACAAGCCGCACTACCCACAGTTCTCTTACAAACCTTCTCATCATTAAACCTTCGATCTCTCTCGTCTCACAGCTCTTTCTCATCATTAAACCTTCGATCTCTCTCGTCTCAAACACAGCACTCGAAAACGGTAAGCCTTAAATTCGATTCTCTCATCCCACAGCTCTCTTCCTCGAATTTCTTCGATTTGAAGACACCCATTTCAGTTTTCTCTTCGATTTTGTAGGATTTCGCAAACCCTAACCCCTATTCTGTTTTGTTGGTGCATGTTCATTGTTGGTTTGAATTTGTTGGTGAATGCTTCAAAGACTTGTGGTTTTCTTCGATTTCAAAACGGTAAGCCCTAAATTAGATTATGTCTTCCTCTCTTTCTCGATTCTGTTATGTTTCTCTTCGACTTCAAAACACCCAATTCATTTTTCTCTTCAATTGATTCAATTTCACAAACCCCTCTTCTGTTTTGTTTCACAAACAACTCTCTTCGACTTCAAAACCCCTCTTCTGTTTTGTTGGTTTGGAATTGTTGGTGAATGCTTCATTTGTTTACTGTTGCTATTCAAAAATTTGTACAGATTTTTAACAAGTGAGTTTATTGTTTGTTGCAGTTCTTGCATGCGCACTTGCTGTAGAGGTGCTTGAATAATACTAAGGTATATTGTTTCAGAAATATGTAGAATCTTAATTGTTGGTAGTTATATATACTGTTGGGATTTGGTGCGTGCAGGGATATAGCTGTTTTGTTTGTATATTTGTTGTTAATGGTTGAATTTGGTGATTCTTAATATATTGTTGGTTGTTACATTGTTGGGATTTGGTGCGTGCAGGGATATAGCTGTTTTGTTTGTATATTTGTTGTTAATGGTTGAATTTGGTGATTCTTAATATATTGTTGGTTGTTACATTGTTGGGATTTGGTGCGTGCAGGGATATAGCTGTTTTGTTTGTATATTTGTTGTTAATGGTTGAATTTGGTGATTCTTAATATATTGTTGGTTGTTACATTGTTGGAATTTGGTGCGTGCAGGGATATAGTTAACAATATTGAATAACTTTATTTTGTTTGGAGGCATATTGATGCGTGTTTTTGGTGCCTGTTTTAATTGTTTTGTCAATAGATGGGTAGGGCATGGCTAAATGCTGATAGGAGATCTACTGAGTATATTTTGGGTGTTAAAGAGTTCATTGAATTTGCTTTGAGAAATTGTAGAGACCCACGAAATATTTTATGTCCTTGCACAAGGTGCGGAAATGACAACAGTTTTTCAGCCAGAGTAGTTAGGGATCATTTATTTGTCAATGGGATTGACACATCTTATAATATTTGGACTGACCATGGGGAGGTAGCAGCAGATTTAGAGACTGAAGAGTATTTTAATGGCAGCAACAGAGATTCTGATGAATCTGTGGGGGGTCCCTTTGGGATAGAAGTAGACAGTGACGTAGACATTGATTTTGAAGGGGATGAGGAACTCTCAGATGATTGCAATGAGTTCCAAAAGTTTGTAGGCGATGCCAACAAACCACTGTACCCCGGTTGTAAGTCTTACACTAAGTTGAATGCACTTGTACGACTTTACAACCTTAAAGCGAAGCACGGAATGAGTGATGTCGCTTTTGGAGAGTGGTTGGGTGTATTGGGGGATTTTCTGCCAGAAGGGAATGAGATTCCTGCCTCTTGCTATGATGCAAAGAAGGCACTAAGTGCATTAGGAATGGAGTACAAGAAGATTCACGCTTGCCCCAACGATTGTATCTTGTACAGAAAGGACTATGCTGATGAAGATGAATGTCCTACATGTCATGCTTCACGGTGGAAGCTAGGGAGAAACTCCAATCCTAGGGAAGGTGTGGCTGCAAAATTACTATGGTACTTTCCCCTCATTCCAAGGTTCATTAAGATGTTCCGGTCAAGTGAAACTTGTAAGAGTTTAACTTGGCATGCCACTGACAGAAAAAAAGATGGCTTTATGCGGCATCCGGCAGATGCAGCCACCTGGAAGTTAGTTAATGAGAAATGGCCGGAGTTTGGTGCAGATCCTAGAAACCTTAGACTTGCCTTGTCCTCAGATGGATTTAATCCACACAGCTCATTAAGTAGCAAGTATAGCTGCTGGCCTGTTATTCTTGTTATATACAACCTGCCTCCTTGGCTTATAATGAAGAGGAAGCACATGATGCTAACACTACTAATATCGGGGCCGAAACAACCGGGAAACAACATTGATGTCTACTTACAACCTTTGATTGATGACTTGAAGCTGTTGTGGGAAGGGGTTAGTGGAGTGTACGATGCAAGGCAAAACCAGTCCTTCACACTTAGGGCTTCTTTATTCTGCACAATCAACGATTTTCCAGCCTATGGGAACCTTTCTGGGAGTATAGTAAAAGGGTATAATGCTTGCCCTATCTGCCTTGAAAACACTAAACCTAAGAGGCTAGTCAATGGAGGGAAAATGGCATACATTGGGCACCGTAGGTTTCTGCCCAGAATTCACCCTTATCGAAGGCAAAAGGCTGCTTTCAACAACCGAACAGAGCATTCTGTTGCTCCAGTTCCTTTAACTGGTGAGCAAGTATTACATAGGCAGGAAACAGAAGTTCCAAAGTTTAAATTTGGAAAAAAAACTCCCCCTCCTCCTTATAAGGGTGCGGAGGATGAACGTAGGCCTTGCTGGAAGAAAATTTCTATTTTTTTCCAGCTTGAGTACTGGAAGTTTCTCCTTGTCTGACATTGCCTTGATGTCATGCATATCGAGAAAAATGTTGTAGATAGTCTTATTGGAACATTATTGAATATTCCAGGAAAAACAAAAGATGGTGTGAATACTCGCTTAGATCTGGTGGAAATGGGTATTAGATCAGGGTTGCATCCTAATCTGGAAGGTCCCAAGAAGGAGCGCTTGCCGTTAGCAAGCTGGAATCTGACGGCTGCTGAGAAGAGATGCATGTGCGGGTCGTTTTTTGGTATGAAAGTTCCAGAAGACTATTCTTCCAATATCTCAAGTTTGGTTTCCATGGCTGATTTAAGTCTCAGTGGACTTAAATCCCATGATTGTCACGCCTTAATGCAACAACTCCTCCCTATTGCCATCCGAGGAGTGCTTGAAAAGCCAGTTAGAGTTGCTGTGATAAGATTGTGTTTTTTCTTTAATGAAATCTGCAGCAAGACTATTGATGTGTCAAGGTTACCGAAAATTCAGAGTGACCTCGTTGAAACATTGTGTGAGCTGGAAAAGTACTTTCCGCCATCATTTTTCGACATCATGGTTCATCTAACAGTCCACCTAGTTAGAGAGGTGGAGTTATGTGGACCAGTTTGCTTTCGATGGATGTATCCGTTTGAGAGGTACATGAAGATTTGTAAGGGATACGTTCGAAACAGAAATCGGCCCGAAGGATGCATTGCCGAGTGTTATATCGCAGAAGAGGCAGTTGAGTTTTTAGCTGAACTGTTCTGCAAGGATAGGACTGTTGGAATCCCATCTCCTCTGAATACTTCAGACAGAGCTACATCAGGTGCTACTGTTGTAAGTGTTTATGGCAAGCTATATGATCAAGCTCACCTTTGTGTACTTCAAAATACGGATGAGTTCAGAGACTACTTTAAGTAAGTACTATCCCTTTATTTATTTTTTGTGACTTCTGTTACTATTTTTTTGTTCAGTAAGCACCAATATACTTATTGCCCCTGTTTTGTTGGTAATTGCAGTGAGCATTGGGAGCTTTTGAAGATGGAGTTCCCAAGATTTGCAAGAGATGAAAAGTGGCTGACTGACAAGCAAAACAAGACATTTGCTGAGTGGGTGAAAGAGACGGTAAGGTCTAAACACTCATGATCTGTGAAGAATTAAACTAGTCATGTTGTTAAGTTATACATTAATAGTTAATAATGATAATAAATGTTCTTGTATCGCAGGTTGCTACCCAACTGAGTGAACCAGGTCATAACATCCCAGAAATTGTGAGATGGCTTTCAGATAAGCCAAGTAATGAAGTGCCAAAGTTCAGTGGTTATAGAATTAGTGGAATTCAGTATAGCACGAAGGAGAAAGATGATATGCGATCGACACAAAATAGTGGTGTCTACTTGGTTGCTGAGACGCCACAAGTAGCTAGTGCTAGAGATAAAAGGATGGTTAGGGAGGACATGAGTTTCTATGGTGTCATTACTGAAATATGGGAGCTGAACTGTGAGAAGTTTAAGTTCCCTATCTTTAAGTGTGATTGGGTAGATAGTGGGAAGGGTGGTGTTGTAGTAGATGAGCTTGGGTTCACATTGGTAAACTTGAGTAAGAAAGGTCATTGTAATGACACTTTCGTATTGGGAAGCTGTGTTGAGTCGATTTTCTATGTCGAAGACCCTGTGGATCCACAGTGGTCAATAGTCGTGAGACTCCCAACTAGAGATTACCGTAATTTTGAGATTGAAGATGTCCTTGGAGACACTGCAATTTCTCACCCGTCCATCACAACGACAATGCCGTCGATTGAGTTAAGTGGCAACTTAGCTGATGAGGAACAAGTGGGCTACCTGCGAGTTGGGGAGGAGGATATAGTCGTTGATGGACAATAGAGACAGCTCTATTTCTTATATATTAAGTTATTTTTCTTTGTGTTTGTCATCCAGAACTTATGTGCAATTGATATATTATGTTTTGAATGAAACTGTGCTTGTCTTTGATTAATCATTATTTGGTATTAAATCTATCATATATAGTTGTTTGGTTGTATTGCTATATATCATTACTTGGTATAACCTTTGACTTAGCTTATTACAAATGTCTCTATTTATAAATCATGTAATTCAATGCCTAATGTTCCTCATATTTGTATGATAGATAATGACGCCATCTAAAGTTGCATCAAAGAAGGTTGCTGGTACGCCAAAGAAGGCTGCATCAAAGAAGAAAGCAAAAAAGTTGAAAACAAAGAAGACTACACCAATGAAGAGTACCTCAACAGCAGCTACTTTGTCCACTAGAAGGAAGAAGAAGAAATCAAAGGAGGCTGATGAACCAACCGAAGGTCTGAAGCTGCTAAAGCGAAATTGTGTCACAATGAAGAGGATTTCGAATCGCTCAAGCTTAAGACAGAAGAGAATTGTTCAATTCAAAAAAGGAACTCCATATGGGAAGGTGGCACAAGAAATGCAGTCCTATATTGGTGTGTTAGCACGCAAGAAGATACCAATTGTGAGGACTACTTGGAGAACTGCCAGCCCTAAAAACCCAGGAGGCGTCACAGCTGAGGAGAAGAACAAACTGTGGGAACGTATACAGGTATACACTTTCTTTGTTTATCAATTATGTCATACATTATTGATATGGTTTTGATCCTACCACTTAAATGACATGAATTATGGACACAGGGAGCATTTGTTATTGGAGAGGAATGCAAAAAAGTCGTATTGCGGTCAGCATCAACAAAATGGAGGGAATTCAAGTCCCGTCTTACAACGTCGTACATTGTCCCTTACTTGGATGAGCCAGAATTGCTGAAGTATCCCCCCCAAGATTATAAATTCATCAACCAAGATCATTGGACGCAGTTTGTCGCTGAGCGAACTAAGCCCTCATTTCTTGTAAGTTGTCCAGTGATGTTTAGATTAGGGGATAAGTTTTAAAATATGTATTGGATTATGAGTATGTGTATTTTTTTTGTTTATCAGACTCTGCGTAACAGTCAACAAATGAAACGCAAGCTGAATAAGTATCCTCACCGACTGTCCCGCAAGGGTTACACTGGTTTGGAGGAAGAGTTGGTAAGTGGAGTGTTTATAATCTTCTTTACATTATATCAAAGCTGGAATCATGTGGTTCATTTAAAACTGTCTGTTAATCAAAAGAGGATTTCTGTAACCGACTGACTTTTTCTTTGTATTTTATTTAGTTGAAGGCTGGAGACCTTAATGATGATGAGGAGGTTGAGAGGTTTTTTATGTGGATAGAAGCACGGAAGGCAAAGGACGGCACTTTCAAGGATGACCAAACAAAGCAAAAGGCTGAGGAGATAGTGAGTACTATAAGCTAATGTTCATCATGTACATGTATTGCTAATTTTTTTATTTCTGACTTTATTTTTATGTAAATGTGACTAGATTCAGTTGAAGGAGAAGATTGATCGTGGAGAAGAAAGCATAAGTGGTTCCCTTGATATCTTAGAAAAGGCTTTGGGGACAAAGGAGCATGGTGGCAGAGTGCGAGGGGTTGGAGGTTTTGTCAATCCAACTATATACTTTCATTTGCCTCGGGTTAAAAGGCCTAGCCTCCACGAGACGATTAAGATCAATGTGGATGCATATATAGCTGAGATTAAGGAGACTATCCTAGCAGAGGCAAGGAAGCAGGCTATGGAAGAGTTTAAGGCTGAACTGAAGGCAAACCTGCAACAACCAGCTACACATGGAGGTGGGGGACAAGTAGCTAGTTGTCCTGGAGCACTAGAGAAGCAGGTGTCACCTATTTCCGGGCAAGGCAGCTGTTCACAGATGGCTGATCGACATGTCAATGATGGATTTGAAGACCCTGAAGTACAAGCAGAAAAGGAAGTTATTGGGGAACTGAATGTGGAAGTCCCTGCTGTGCAAGAAGAAAAGGAAGTTATTGGGGAACTGCATGTGGAAGTCCCGAAAGAAATGGATGTGGAAGCTGGGAAGTTAGAAGGGAAAGGCGAGGCAAAAGGAAAGCTCAGTGATGAAGCAATTCGAAACTATATTGAAGCAATGGATTACAAAGAAGTCGGTAAAAAGAAAATTCCAAAGAGGAAGGGGGCTGAAGCCAAAACTACTAGACAGAAAACAAAGGAAGTGCCGGAGGTAAAACAAAGGGAGGGGGCTGAAGCCAAAACTAAGGTAAAACATATTTTTGTGAATACTTGAGTTTAAAAATTATGTGTGCTGTTAATATTTTTGCATATTGTTTAGAATTTAAAAATTATTACTATGACATTTTGTAGGTAATAGCACCAGAGGAAGTGCCGGTCTTGTTGGCAGTAGGTTCGATTGATAACATCGTCGGAACAGGCACAGTACTGCAAGGTGACCCCAACCAACTTGTTCATGGCGTCCCATTAGGGGAGGGTAATGTGCGTGTTTCAGTATCAGTCCCAACGCAGGAGAACGCGAAAGTTCCATTTCCTGTTAGTGATGAAATAGTCACTGTCCGACAGGCCTGCGGGAGTTGGGTAGCATGGCCTGAAGAGCTTGTCATTTATACACCTGTCTCACCAAGCGAGGTACGTATTAGGAGCCATTAGATTTAAATATATTGTATTTTGATTTTTACAGAAGTCAGATTACATGCTTAATTACTATGAGATTATGTACGTGTAGAAACCTCAAAAGAAGAGAAAGACAAATGGTCAAGACTTTGGAGTTTCCCATAAAGTGTTTGACTCGAAGCTCTTGAGGGAAATGGCAGCAGGGTTACCAAATTCATTAAGTATGTTGTGCATGTGGGGTGAAGAAGGGTTAAAAGATGACAAGACTATCAACTTCGACATGGAGGCTGAAGTGTTTGGGCGGATACGGAAGACATATATATTTGGTGATGATGTGCACAGAATGGCAAGTATGAAAGAAGTAACTCGGAACTGCATAGTGATATATCAGAGGTGTTATATATATATATATATATATATATATATATATATAATGTTTTTTTTATTTTCTTCTATTTATGAAATATGTAAACTCTGTACAGATGTGATATTTTGGTTTCTGGTTTGAAATTGTTCTTCATCTTTGGGTTTTAGGTACCTCTATGATGTCCTAAAGAACTACCTAATGCTTGATATGTTTGCGTTTGTTGATCCGGTCATGGTCGGAGGAAACAAAGCATGTGGACCAACAAAGAGCAAGGTTGAACACTTGAGTGCCAGGCTGAAAGCCTCAAAACCAGGACAACTTTTAATGGTGCCGTATAATGCAGAGTAAGTAGTTTGATAACTGTGCTTTTACATTGGTAATACTGTTAGTATTAAGTTAATACATATTATGATATGTGGATTTGAACAATTTCTGGTAACTTTGTAGTGAACATTGGGTGCTTACTATCATTGATCCTGAAAATGAGAAGGTGTATTTCTTGGATCCTATTAGGAGGCGGTTGCCGCTGGGCTCATCTGAGTGGAAAACCGTTGTTAACAGGTAATTACTTATAAGCATAACATGCTTGAACTTTGATTTATGGAATGACACTTACTTTTGGTTCAGTTGTGAGCTTATTGACTATTGTTTTGTTTTAGTGCTATGGCCAAATATAATGAATACATTGGCAGGACAAGTCTAAAAGTGGTTGACTGGAAACCGATTACGGTATGTATATGTTACTTTTGGTGGATTCTAGATTCTTGGCTAATATATGTACATTTCGATTATGTTACCTGTTTTGGGAGAGTGATTATTAATTGATTCACTGCTTTTAGGGTGTTCCCCACCAACCCAACACTATTGAGTGCGGCTATTATGTCATGCGGTTCATGCGAGATATCATAGAGGACAAGGACCAATCTATTTTTGTGACTAAGGTACAATCACTGCCTTCTGCTGCTTTTGTGTTTAATTGAATTGCTTGTATTAGGAATTTAGGATGCTGGTTCATTCCTAATAATTCTGTAATCACAGTCTTAGGTATATGCACTTATTCTTGTGTTATGCTGCTGTTCTTGTGGTATAACTAAATATGCATGTCAGAAAATCTGTCTACTAGGTATTTGAATGACTTCTGTTTTCTGCTGCTTTCAAAAATCTGTCTACTGAATCTGTCTTCTGTTTTCTACTGCATGTCAGAAGACAGATTATTGAATGACTTCTGCTGCTTTCGAAAATCTGTCTAATAGGTCATTTTCAGCTGCTTTCTGCTGCTGTGTTTGAATGACATGCTGCTGTGTTTGAATGACTTTTTGGGATAATGTTGACGTCTAATATTGTATACATTCGATTTCTTTTTCAGTGGGGCAGGAGAGACAATGGCCTACAGTACACACAAGATGAAATAGATGTGGTAAGGAATGAGTGGGCGAAGTTCATTGTCAGCAATTTGGTGTAGGAATGTTCATAGGGCTTCTGAAATGGGTTTGGCAGTGATGTTTATATGTGCTTATGTTTTATAAACTTATCGGTTTAAGCTAGCTATGTATGTATGTATATATAGGACTAATGCTGGCAGATTTTGAACAATATCAGCTTGTGCCTTCATGGTTTCAGCTGAAATGCTAGCTAGGTACGTAGGATTATTGCTAGCAAATTTTGAACAATATCAGCTTGTGCCTTCATGGTTTCAGCTGAATGCTAGCTAGGTATGTCGGATTATTGCTAGCAAATTTTGAACAATATCAGCTTGTGCCTTTCATGGTTTCAGCTGAAATGCTAGTTAAGTTTTAGTTTGCTTTTGCTCTATGCATCTATGTGGTACATTAGTGTGCTCCGGCCACTTGAATGATATGTAGAATGGTTCAATTTATGTATAATTATTGTATCTGCAAAAACTGCTCTTCTGGAAATGGTAATGGTTCAATGTACAACAGTTTACATGCTTTTTGAGACCTCATTTCTTGTGTATTTGAGGCTCAGACAACAAAGTGGTCATATGACCAAATGCTTAAATCTATTGTGTGATAGAAACTTATACAACACTATAACAGCATTATGTGTTGTACAATATGACCAAAAGCCGAATCAAACCAGTGTCACAAACAGCTCAATTCTGTTGTCTGGTTGTCGAATAATACAACTGTAAAAATATCATATGTTGTACAATATGACTAAAAGCCGCATCAAACCTGTGTCACAAAATCCTCAAATCTGTTGTTTGATTTGTAGAATCATACAACTCAATAAAAATGAAACGAAATCAGTTGTCTGAATCAGACAACTAAATAAGTGGGAGATGAAATCTGTTGTGCGAATCAGACAACAGAATAAAATTGCAATATTCTGTTGTATGTTTAAAACTTACACAACATAAAAGTATGTATATTCTGTTGTATGAACTAGACATGTCAGTGCAGCGAATGCCAAGCCAGCCATGGCATGGCATATAAGTTGTACAACAGAAATTATAAGTTGGTTGTTGGACGTTTCATCACACAAGCTCGAGATATACGACGGTTTTTTCGAACTTACACAACGGTGCAGCACCGTTGTGTATTGAGTTTTTTGTAGTAGTGTCCTCCTTCTCCTCCTCCTTCCCCTCCTCCTCCTCCTCCTCCTCCTCCTCCTCCGATCCGGTATTTTTTTTTGCCCAAAATGCAGTTATAGCCGACGAAATTGACATTATTTCGTCGGCTATAACTTTAAAATATTAATATATTCTGACGAAATAGCCGACGAAATTTCGTCGGCTATACTTCAGAACAAATAGCCGACGAAACCAAATTTCGTCGGCCATACTCGAACAAATAGCCGACGAAATCATTTTCGTCGGCCATAATTCGTCGGCCAAGGTTGGAATGGCCGACGAAATTTTTTTTTCGTCGGCCATTGGTATTACCGACGGCGTATTACCGACGACTTATGGCCGACGAAATTTTCGTCGGCAGATGGTATAGCCGACGAAAAAATGGAATGGCCGACGAAAAAAATTTCGTCGGCTATTCGGCCGTATCTGGTAGTGAGACGTGAAATGACAAAAAGGCTGATACTCTTGTTTTGGTGAAGGCTGAAAAAAATTATTCAGTATTCTCTCCCAACATGTCTGAGAAGTGACAAGTGTGAAGTATCCTATCAACTTGATCAACATTCAACCGAAATATCAGACTTTCATTAGTCTTTGAACAGATTGATTTGTGTTTAGAATCTCAGTTTCAAGTCCAGCGCGCCGTCTATTTGTTTGGGCCGAAACTGACATTTGTCCGAGGTTATGGATCGAGACCCATGAGGTTATTTAGTAAATGATAATCTGATATACATTTAATCTTTTTCTTCTTGAAAAGGATTTGGAATTCTTTTAGGAATCCGCAAAGGAGTGGGTTTATGGTAATTGAATCCTGATCGATCTCCAAATCTACTATGCTACTTGATACGCAAGTATTGGGGTTTGGCATCCTTTATATAAAGAGCTCTTGTACTACGTAAAAAAGATCCCCGATCAATCAAACAAACACACAAGCTTTTGCTCATCGCAATCCTTGCAAAGCCTCTCCAGAGCATCTTACGTGCACAACCTCCACAAACTGTAAACAACCACCATCCAACCTCGCTGCAATCTTACGCCCGCCACCGGTCGCTGTATCCTTGCACGGTTGTCGAAGTGTGTCTTGCATTCGTGTCGAGAGTCGCTGAGACCTATCGCTTCCAGCATATCCCCACATCGTAGCCGCAACTTGCCACCATACGTACAGAGCCGCACCTCGCCGCCATACGTACAGAATCGCTCGCTCACCTCGTGTTCATGTTCGCTGAAACACCCAGTGTCAGTCGCTACGCCGTAGCCAATCGAGTCGTTACTGAGGTAACAAAACACAGACCAATCTGCCATAGGTTGGAAGACAAATCATTCAATCTGCCATAGGTTGGAAAATGATCGTTTCCCGCGGTCTTGAATTATTGCTCTGCTTTGCGTCTCATGATCAAAGTAAGATTACTCAATTTGCAATAGGTTGAGAGAAAAATCCTAATATACTCTTATTAGGTCTTGTTCGAGCCTCTTACGCCGGCCTTGTCAACGCCTGCGTAACAGTCGTTTGATCAGGAAGTCAGGAATTGGGAGCAGACAGACAAGCTAGCCAGAGAAGTACGCTCGCCAGAAGTACGCTCGCCAGAGGTCGTCCGCATCGCAGTTATACCTAACTCAAAGGTACTGGCACACTCGCACATATCACAACAGGACTGAGATTGACGTCCGCCACTCCACGTGTTGACCGTTCGCCGGATACTGAATCCGCCACGAACACCATTCATCAGGTTTTCTCAATCTTTCTGCTCTATCTTAATTCATTAATTATATATGTTTATTTAATTTGTTAGTTTGGTGTTAATAACATCTCATCTTTGGTTAATACATACTAATAATTACTGAAACTTTGCATTAGCTCTTGACTACAAACATATTCTCGTAACTACAAATTGATTTGTGTAAATTAATATCATGTTGCCAAAATGTTGGTCGTTCAAAGATTCCCTTATATAAAAAGTCCCCTTTCAGAATTCACCAATTTCAGATAGGTAAAAAAAATTATTTACTTCGAATTGTCTTTATTGCCTCTTCTGTGTATGTGTGTGCGTGTGTTAATGATAATCTCCCAAGGGGGCAGATCATATTGCAACTATACAATTTGAGCACCACTAGATGATGATTCTTCCTGATAATAAGTGTGATGTGAACCTTTTTTCTTGTCATTTCATCTTCATTTATTACAAGTTATACAGTTGTAGGTAGTTCATATGCAATAAGCAACAAAATGTAGTTCCATTCATTATCTAGGTGCTAAGAAAATTACATTTTCTGCTACTAACCGTGGGTGAGGGAACAAAAAATGAATTTCTTTTATGGTTTTAAGGAAAATATTTATCTTTGAACCAAAACGATTTAGTGATAGTTCCAGTTACCAATTTACACTTATCTTCTTGAAGGTCTATATATAATTCTTTGTTATGAAAGTTCTATTTGTTATTTCTTTTATTAATTAATTTTTGTTTTGTTTTTGTTTTTGGTGTCAGCAGTGTCTTTAGGTACAAAGGAACATGTAAAGAAGATATTGGAGTTGTTAAAGAATCCCAATGTATCAACAGTAGTTCTTGATGGGAAGCGTGGAGTAGGGAAAACGTGGACAGCAAGAGAGATAGTCAAGAATACAGATTTAATACATGACACTCTGTGGCTATATCTGAATAACAACTATGACACAGAATCTTTTCACATAAACCTGGCTCGCCAGCTATCTCTATTCTCTATTCATGAGGAATGGGAAGATGATGATGATGATGATGTTGAGGAGGAGCAGAGCTCGAAAAAGTTGATGCCGAGAGTATCTGAGAAACTTGAAGCATTCGAATCTGCTGCGCATGAAGTAAAGAAACCATTTCTTCTAGTTCTGGATGATGTTCCTCATAAGCAGGATGTACAGGAGATTGTGCAAGAATTAAAAAAACTGCCGAGTCCAAATGAGCACAATTCTTTCAAGGTTTTAATCACCAGAGGTGAAAGCGATGACGAAGACAATGCACTGGGGATGAACCAGGAAATTGCAGTACAGCAGATAGAACCATTGTCTAGAGATGAGTACTCGTTGGCTTTATTTCGTAAAGAAATCAAGAATCCAAGATTTGAAAAACTATCCAATGCTATTGTGGAGATGAGTGAGGGTATTCCTATCAAACTCATCACGATAGCCAAAGCAATCAATTACTTGGCAGAGAAAGGTTCTAGTGCTTGGTCAATGGAAAATGTTTTGGAAGAAGCAGCTTATGAAGGAGGTTCTGCTAAAACTGCTATAAATCTGCTACTTCGCTCTTGGTGTAATGCATTGCCATCCGGTGCTCCCACTGACTGCTTTTGGCATACCATGCAGCTTCTCAACAAACACGGTGGTGTTCATTACAAGGAGTTGATAACACATGGATAATGGAAGGATATTTTGGATGCAACAATCAGATCGGGAAGGCCTATGAGCAAGGACATAAGGTTCTGATGGACCTTATAGAATGGGGCATGCTGAGAAAACAAGAGGATAATATGGTTGTCATGGGAGGAATAAATTTGATTATAACTGGTAATTGCAGACGTGAATTCAATGCGACTGGAAGACTGGGATTGGCTAATGTGTTTGAAGATGAAAAGTGCTGGATAGGTCTTGGAATGCTTGCACAGACGGATCGTATGATAAAATCATCATCCAGTCATAAGAACTGGGAGAAAGTTTCCACGCTAGTGATGGATGGGTATTGCATCGATAGGGAAGTCCCTGTAACATGCTTTCAACGCATGCACACTCTCCAAGTTCTCATGTTCTTCAAGCCTATGTTCAAATCTCTACCAGTACCCTTGGTTGGCAACCTTTCCATTCTTGTGCTCAGATTCTGTGATCGCTTGGAGAAGATTGATCATATTCAATAATTTCATAGCTGAAGTGTTCTTGAGATATCTGGTGCTACTTTGTTGGAGATGATCCCTGAAGACTTGTTTGCAAAGATGCATAATCTTCAAAGCCTTAACCTTTCTGAAGCCAAAGTCAAATCACTACCTAGTTCTCTTTTTGACAGAGTTGAACTTCAGTGGCTCATTCTTAGAGAATGTTCTCAATTGGAAACACTTCCAAGCGTAACATATATCCATGGTAAAGCTCAAGGTGCTTGATCTTTCTGGTGCTACCTCGTTCAGTACTTTCATAGACAAAACCTTTGCACCTCTCCAAAAACTTCATTCAATAAATCTTTCTGATTCCCAAATTACTCGCTTACCTTTTGTTCATGAGAATGATGCCCTAAATCATCTCCTATTACGTGGTTGTGCAAGTTTAGCCAGACTTCCAACCTTGAACACAATACCTCAACTTCAAACTCTTGATCTTTCTGGTGCTACAGGCTTAAAAGAAATAATGGTCGAACCCTTGGATAGCCTTAAGACCCTCAACTTATCTGGAACTCATATTAGTAGGCTACCTTCCAGTTTCAGCAACCTTGCTGATCTCTCCTTACAAGAGTGTCGTGAGCTTTCAAAATTTCCACTCACAAAAGGAAACAAGGATCTTGAATCACTGGACCTTTCTGGTTCTAGCACTGTGGCTGCAATTGAAGACAAATCCTTCCAGCATATGAGGCTTCTTCGAGTTCTCAACTTTTCAAAGGTTAAAGTAAAAGAACTACGTACCCTCCCTGTCCAACCTAGCTAACCTCTGTAAACTTTTGCTGATGGATTGTTCATGTTTAGAAAAGCTTCCAGAGATGGAAGGACTTAAACGGCTCCAGGAGCTGAATCTTTCTGGTTGTGTGGCATTAGTGGGATTACCAGACCTGAAGTCACTTGAAAAGCTGGAGATTCTTGATACTTCAGGTTGCAGGGTTTTGAAACAATTACAAGAGGACTCCTTTCAAAAGATGACTCATATTAGAACACTGAACCTCTCTGACACAATGATTGAGTTCCTACCACCCATTTGCAAAGCCAGAAGCCTATGTCACCTTATCCTCAGAAATTGCAAAAACCTAAAACAGCTTCCAGCTCTTGAAGACTTGTCAACACTTGAGGAACTCAATCTGTGTGGTGCCAGTTCTTTAGCCGATTTCAATTCTGAATATTTGAAGCATATGGTCCTCCTTCAAATTCTCGACCTGTCTGGAGTCCCACCAACAGTGCTACCATCCATGTCCAAAAACCTCAGACAGCTCTCAGTTAAGGGTTGTTCATCCTTAGAAAGAGTGTAACATCTTGAAGCACTGACGCTTCTTGAGATTCTTGATCTTTCTGGAACACAAGTTCTTCTGCCACCCTTAAATACTTTTAGCAAACTCCGCCAAGCTGAAAGATTGTTCACAGATAGAAGAGTTGCAGTTTCTGAAGTCGCGTAGTCGTCTGGAAGTACTTGATCTGTCAGGAACCAGAATGAAGCAATTTCCTTATGAGATATCAGAGCTTACTCATTTAAAGCAGCTTTATCTGCCAGACTTGAGGGATATGCAAGATCTTGTCTTGGGAAAGATAAAGCGTTTGCCACAAGAGGTCAACTGGAATGAATGTGGCATCTTTGAGTGTGCTGATACTTATGTGGGCAGTGACAAACCTTCCCTATCAGTAAGTGGCTATGAAATTTTTCACATTTTGGACAAACATCCAAAGTTCTGGGAAGAAAAGTTCAAAAAATTTCATTTCCATGTAAGGCAGCAAGGGGAAGATGGAAGTATCAATTACTGCAAAGATGAATTAATCTTCAGAGACGTGTACCTCCACACTAGAGATCTTAATCCTAAAAAGCATAGCAGGTCTTTGGATATCCATGGATCATACAGTCTCCCTAAAAATTTTGAGAGTGCCCTCAAGCGTGCGGAATGCATATCTTTGCTTGACAATGACCTTATAGATAGCCTATCTGATTTAGGTTCTGATAATGTGAAGGTCATGAGACATTGTTGGTTAGAGAGATGTAGTAAAGTCCAAAACGTTCTTTCTAACGAAGAAGCAGGTGTCACATTAGGGAGAAGTTTGGAGACTCTCTGGGTTTCAAACCTTCCAAATTTTAGCAGTCTATACAATGGGAGTGTGCAATCAGAGGTCTTTCAGAACCTTAAACATTTATATCTGGATTGTTGTCCAGGAATCGTAAATGTCTTTCCCTCCTCCCAGCTGCCACAAAACCTGGAAACTCTACATGTTCAGTTTTGTGATAAGGTGCAAACTTTGTTTGAATGTGATTCACAATCTAACTTTGAAATGTAAAGGTTAAGGAAGTTGTATGTACTAGAACTACCGGAGTTGAGGAGCATTGGGATAACATTGCCAGCTGAACTGAATCCTATGGTCATCGAATGCCCCAAGTTGCCGAAGCTCGACCAGGTCTCCAAGTAATCCAATCTTGGTAAGTTTCCTGATGCAGTTTATTGTTTCTTTATGATTGTGATTTAATTGTTGCTTCTGTGACACATTCTTACCTCAATATATTGCAGCTCATTATAATTTAACAATATGCTAGCTAGACACTACGCCATGTTGCTCGTCAAGCGACGAGGAAAAGTCAAGGGAAACAGGTAAGTCACTTAACAATATGTAGAGGGCCTGAAATACGACATGTCGCACCTGTGCACGATAATAAGCGACAGAGACGTTACCAGTCGCCTTAAACCATTCTAAGCGACTGAAACTGCCGTGCCCCTTTCTCCGTAGCAATATTCCCGTCGCTTTCACCTTTAGAGCAACTGTGATACTTGTTATGTCGCATATATCTTACATATATCTTTTACGTCGCACTTTTTCCAGAACTGTAAAGTGCTGGAAAGCAAAAAAATGCAGCTCTGCTGCGATTTTGCTGAAAATTAGTGATTTTTTCTCTTTCGGGGTTGTAAAGGTTGGGTCTTCACTTCTAATTGCTTTGAAGGTTAGTGTGATCTCTCCTTTTCATCTTAAATACCATTTTTTGTGTTACTATGTTGATTGTAGGTTTTGAAATTTTGGGTTTGATCTTCATATTTTGATGTATTTGTGTGTAATTTACGATTGGGTTCTTTAATTTGTGATAGATTTTGTATAGATTTTGTGTTTTTTACCATATTTGTGTTATAATATGTTTACATTCAAATTTAGACTCTTATAGTAAGAAAATGTTGAAATATTTATATATATATATATATATATATATATATATTTTTATATATAGTGGATAGTGTAATTTAAATTGATGACTTTTTGTTTATTTGTGGTTGATTAGTGAATTAGTGTTAGAATTATTAAGGAATTTGGTTGAGAATTTAGGTTTTTGGTATAATTAATATGTGCATAGTTAAATTTATAGTATCATTATATAGAATATTTTGAAAGTTTTATTGTAGTGTATTTGACAAAATTTGGCAATTATTAATACATTATTTGTGAAATTATTCTTCTCTAGATGGCATACCAAGGGGATAAGAGTTGGATGGTATTATGTAGAGGTGATAAAAGGTTTCTTGATGGGATAACAAAATTTTGTAATTTTGCGGCCTCCAATTGCAAGACCGAACCGAAATTGCACAAGTGCCCGTGTAAAAAATGTCAGTTACAATGGGTTCCTCTGCCATTATCTGACATGTTTCATCATTTGTGGAATAACGGCTTTATGAGTGGTTATACTATATGGGAAGAGCACGGTGAGCGTGCAGACATTCCCTTTATGTATGACCGAAGACAGCAGATTGTTGCAGAGAGGGCTTCTTCTAGTACACACGTGGCCACTGATTTTGCTGTGAACCCAACCATGGACATTATGTACGACACTTTCCCGTTTATGGATAGGTGGGCTACAGAACAGAATGTTAGTGGTTTAGGGGATGTCTTTGTTGATGATGTTGATCATTTAGACCCTATTGCTAAAGATGCTTTTGAGAAGTATAACAGACTCTTAACTGAAGCTCAGACTCCGGTGTACGAGGGTAGTAAGGAGACTGTTTTGACCACCATCCTGAAAGCAGTGAAGATGAAAATAGAGAATAAATGGTCAGACAAAAGCTTTGATCAAAATTGTCAGTATATCAAAGATCTCCTCCTAGAACCAAACAAGTATCCAGATTCATACCGAGCTATGAGGAAGATCCTGAAGGACATGGGTTTGGGTTATCAGATCATCCACGCATGCGAGCATGGTTGTATGTTGTTTTACAAAGACGACGCAGGCCTCGACAAATGTAACATATGCGAGTCTAGATGGAGATCCACAGAGGACGGTACGAGGGTTCCAAAGAAGGTGGTTCGATACTTTCCTCTTACACCGAGGTTGCAACGTCTGTACATGTCACCTCACACAGCAAAGGACATGCGGTGGCACGGGGAAAGGATGGCAAATCCAGAAGTTCTTAAACACCCAGAAGACGGGGAAGAATGGCAAGTGTTCGACAGGTCATTTCCAGATTTTGCTCGTGAGATCAGGAATGTGCGACTCGGACTAGCCACTGACGGGTTTAATCCGTTTGGAAAGACGGGTCTCTCTCACAGCAGTTGGCCTATTGTGGCGATGCCTTACAACTTGCCTCCTTCAATGGCAATGAAAAAGGAGTTTAACATGCTTGTTATGTTAATATCTGGTCCAAAGTCTCCGGGAAAGTGTTTGAATGTCTTTATGAGACCATTGATCGATGAGCTGAAAATGTTGTGGAGTACTGGAATTCAGACTTATGATGTACATGAGCAGAGAACTTTCAAAATGAGAGCAGTAGTGATGTGGACTATCAGCGACTTTCCTGGATTAGGGATGTTAGGAGGCATCCAGACTAAAGGATACAAAGCATGTCCCCTCTGTTTGGATGATGTTGATGCAAATAACTTAACAGGGAGGATGGCATACCAGGGTCATCATCGGTGGTTAGGCGAATGCCACAAATGGCGTTATGCAGCAGATAAGTTTAATGGGAAGGTTGAGGAAAGGCAGCGACCGCGGTCGTTGTCTGGGGATGAGATTATGCCCAAATCATATCTCATGAGTACCCGGTACATAGTTTACATATGAAGTTCAAGGTACATTCGAGTGGGGAGAGACTTTGTTGGACTCACGTAAGTATATTCTGGGAGCTGCCGTACTGGACCAAATCTAAACAGAGGTACACATTGGATGTCATGCACATTGAGAAGAATGTGTACGACAACATAAGTGGGACAATTTTCGGTCTTGAAGGAAAGACAAAGGACGATCTCAAAGCCCGCGAAGGTCTGAAAAAATTGGGGGTACGTGAGAAGTTGTGGAAGAAATTGAAAAGTTCGTCTTCCTCAAGAAAAGAGAAGGTCTCTCAAGCAGAGTATACGGTGCTTCCTGAGCAAAGGCCAGAGATCTTCGAATGGATTAAAGAAGCTCAATATCCTTGCAGTTATGCAGGAAGTTTGAAGAATAAGGTCAATGTGGAGGATAAGAAGTTCTATGGACTGAAGACGCATGACTGCCATGTACTACTGCAGCGTCTCCTTCCTGTGGTTATCCGAGAGTATTTGCCACATTATGTCGTTGAGCCGCTAATAGCGCTATCCAGATAGTTTCAAAAACTATGTGCAAGAGAGTTGAAGAAACAGGACGCCAAAGACATGAAGGAAGAAATTGTCTTGATTCTTTGTAAATTGGAAAGAATCTTCCCTCCTGCTTTCTTCACCATCATGGTTCATCTTATGATTCACCTCCCCGATCAAGTTTTGCTCACCGGTTCAGTACATTTCACATGGATGTTTCCAATGGAAAGGTGCGTATGACAAGTCTTTTCTGTATACATTTTAATTACATTACGTATTCTACTTACAGTTTCTAACTCTGAACCTCTTTATTTCACATACAATTTGGGGACTATAAGAAGTCTGTCAGAAACACACGCTATCCAGAGGGATGTATTGCTGAGCAGTACATTGCACATGAGTGTGTGACGTACTGCAGTTTCTATATGGGTGACGGCACGGGAGATGAAAATGTCCCCAATGTACCCCGCTTCGACATCTCTGTAGTTTCTGAACTTGTCATTCCCAAAAGTTTCGTTAGAAGTGCTCAATTCACTAGGGAAGAGGTCATGACGGCTCATTGGTGTATGATGTAACATTGTACAGAAGCGGCCAAATTCATCATAAAGCACCAACAACAATTACTAAAAGTCGCTCCAGATATCACTGATGAAAAACGCATTGAGCACTTTCATCCATATTTTAGATCATGGGTACGTATACCATCACTTTCGTGTGGATGTTTAAGGTCATAGTTGCTACATTTCTTTGAGTTTATACTAACTGTGGTTTATATTGTGTTACAGATGGAAAGTTTGGGATCTAAAGGATCTAGACTTTATAAGCGTGAACTTGACATTTTGGCATCACTCCCTCATGCACATAATATTTATTCACAATGTATTGTGAACGGAGTGAAGTATGTCACATGGCAGCGAGATCAGAGGTTGAAAACTCAGAACTGCGGGGTCATGGTAGAGGTGGACGACGTCATGTACTACGGGATTCTCGAAGCCATTGTCGAACTATTATATACAGAATGCATGTCAGTCATTTTGTTCAAGTGTAGGTGGTACGATACTGATACAGTGAAGTGGGATTACGGTCTTCTGTCATTGGACACATCTACTAGCGTATTTGAGGACTCACCATTCATCCTGGCGTCTACGGCAAGACAAGTGTTTTACCTAGATGACCCAAAAGTCGGTGAACCTTGGAGAGTCGTTAATGTGGTGTCACATAAAGGTACGTACAGTGCTAGTACACTTGCAACGGATGAAAGTAAACGACTTGAAGTGGATGAACTCTATCAAGAACCTACACCAGACTCGATCACAAATTACATTCCTATAGACGGTTTCACAATGGACTACGGCGAACTACCACACATTGAGCCTAACACTGACTTTGAAAATGACGAGGATGGTGATGAAGATGAAGAGGATAGTGATGATGATGAAGACGACGATAACGCCGGGTATGAAGATCCGGACGACGACACAGAAGATGATGATGCCAATAAGGAGGAGGATGATGACGATTATGACGACGAGTGGCTACATGAATATGATTGATCATTTTTATTCATTCATGTACCTAAACTGAATTCTAATTGAGTGTCACAGAGCCAAAACTGCATTCTATTTGGAGATATATTTTACTGCACAATGACTATGAAATTTGGAATGCACAGGTAGGATCCGTGGGGATTTATATAGAAAACTTAGATTTATATAGAAGACTATAAGCGACTGCGATGTTGACTAGATAGCTTAAAAGGTCTCTAAGCGACTAATCTTATGTATACCCGTCGCTATAAGTTTGTAACTCTAAACCTCTTTAAGCGACTAATCATACCCGTCGCTATAAGTTTGTAACTCTGAACCTCTTTAAGCGACTAATATTATGTATACCGTGGCTTATTTCCTTCATATAAGATATATTTTACTTATAGAGTATGTAAAAATATAAAACGTTAGGACGTTTTGAATGATAGACATGTTAATGTATGTATTGTAGAGTAAGTAATTAAAATTTGGTACAAATCGGATGTTATTTAACCATTCAAAACTCGAAAAAACCTAATATGTCACTATGTTGACCACACAACTACGATTTGACCAAAGAGTTTTTCTCACGATCCGCGACCCTAACGACCTCTGATTTGCTCAAAATTTGAACCACATCTATGAATTTACGTACTTATTATATCTAACGGTCAATTTCTCAATCGGATGTCGGTAGCATATAGCGCCTTTAATAACCAACACTAACTCTCTTAACTCAATGAAACGGTTATGAAACTTAACCTCACATTTAGAACTTGATTTATCAAGATAATCCATTTGAACAAAATGACCATTAGATTTTGAACGTACGTATTATAGAGTATGTGGTTAAAATTTGGAATGAATCGGGTGTGATTTTGCCGTTCGATCGTTCAGGAAATCGCATATGTATACTCTTTGACTTTAAAACTAAGCTTTGACCGCGACTCTAACAACCTCCGTTTCGGTTCTAATTTGAACCACAACTCTCATTATGTGTAGTTGTCATAGATTAGGGGTATTAGACTCAATCGGAGGGCCGTTGCATATAACCATTCTTTGTACTTATAAATTTGTTTCAATTCGCAAGTTTTAAAGTCACTATGTTATTAAATAAGTCGCTTCAGAGTATGTGAGGCAACTAAGTTGTATATATTAGTCGCTCTAAAATGTTTTGAGAATTTTTCCGTGAAAATTTTCAGCCAAAATTTGAAATTACATTTCGTAATACATGGTGCGACGGGGTTATTATTTTGCCATCGCCTATAGGGTTCAATTAAAACCCAATTTCAGAAAACTCAGTCTTCCTCTTCTCACTCCTCACTCTCTTCTCACTCTCCGATCTCAAACCCAGAAACCCTAATTTCATCCCCAATCTTCTCACGCTCATCATCTTCCCTCATCCCTTAACCCCAATTTCTCAAACCCTAACCCCCAATTTCAGCCCCAATCCCCAAAATCACCCGAAATCACAAAATGCCTCCGAAGAACGTTAAACCACGTTTCGTGAAGACAAGGGCCCAACGCCTGGCCGATAATGCAGCTATTAAATCGACTCTTCGGAAACGAAGATCACCGACGCCGGCGCCGCTTTCCAATTCCGCCACCACCTCGGAATCTGCAGAAACAAGCCCCACCGCCGCATCAATTCCTGTACAGCCACCAAGACCACCCCCACCACCTCGGACTATTTATGCTCCTGGTTTGGTCGACACCTCCGCTGCCGCTTCTGGTTCTGCTCCCAACGACGACATCGACCTGGACTTCGAACTGGGTCCTCCAATCAACCCGCAGTCTGTACAACCGACGAATTCTGCCTCCCACTCCAACTACCCCATAATTCCCACTCCAAGGAATTCTGCTTCCACCACCGACTCCACCGCCGGTACGATGGTGCGCAGCATTCGCTGCAAAGATTTGGTCGTCGACCCATCAGGTAATTGATGAATTGTGTTTCTACTGTATACATTTCTTGTAGTTTGAATGTTCTTGTCTGCTTATTAACTTATTAAAGTCATTGCAGAACTATATGTGAAAATATTGGGCCATATATGTAAATCTTTCTTGGCTCAATACTGGAATTTTGATCTTGAATTTGCAGGAATATACTTATCTCAGCATCCTCTCTTCGATCTGATCGTTTGATTAGATAGTCTTCGTGTATGACTCGTGAGGAATTTGGAATATTGAAGCGTCTTCTCTTCATTTTTTCAATCATAAGTTAGATTCAATTGAACTCTGTGATATTGAGAGTAATTGAAAGAACAAACTATATGTTAATAAATGAAGTCCTGATGTCTCATGTCTAGAATGCAAGTTTATAATTAACAATGCGCGCGGACCTTAATATGAATCCGAATTCAGGTTTAGTGACTTACATATGGTTTAAATTTCATCTGAATGATCAGTAATGTACCACATTTTTTCTAATGTAACAATAGCGCGCAGAGAAAAAATACCTGCAGGCTTTGGTATAAAACTCTGAAATTAGAACACCATGCCTATTTTGCCACTTGATATGCAGTTGCAGCTATCTAAAACATCGTTTTCATAGAGTTTAACTTAAACCTAATGTTGGTGTTCTGTTTTTTCCTTGCAATTGTTGTTTAGACAATTCTGAAATATGTAAGACTTCTGAAATAAGAGATGAAATCATGAAGCCATATAAAAAAAACCTAGCATTGTCTTGAAGGTTTTGATATATAAAATAAAAAAATATCTAGTTTCTCATCCATTATCTCCAACGGTGACACATTAGCTGATTGGCTAATTGAGAAATAATGCAGAATGAGTGGATATCAACACTCGCTCTTTTTTCACATGAGAAATTAGCACACAGAATGAGTGGATGACTAATGGTCTAGTTAGTGATCTTTAATGAACCCAGCTAGTTAGTGATTTTAAGTATTTGGTTTTATTTGAAAGAATGATTTATTTATTTATTTATTTATTTTTCATTTTAATTTTCATTGTTCTTCTCAAGGGCTTGATTTCCAATTTGATATGATATTTATCAAAGAGACTCGCATTTTGTGTTTTTTGAACTTAATTAACTTCTTTTCATCAAGTTATCACACTTTGTGTCTTAGTGATGGAGTGATAAGTGTTTATGCATTATATTAATGATGTTGATTTGATAACTTGTCCCCTATTTTATGTAGCTGGACCACCCAAAAGAAAAAGAGGTGTGGTGGTCGGTATGAAGACGAAGGAGATGGTGCGCCTTACCAAAGCCAAAATTGTTGTGGAGTGGGACGATAAGCACAACATGCCTGCCGATAAAAAAGTCACAGCTCAACTGTCCCGTGACATAGGCATGAAGGTGAAGGACGACGTGCCAATGCTTGCCTCCGTTTACGGCGATCTTGATCATGACTTCAAGGGCATTGTGTACTCCTACATTGCAGTAAGTGTCCAATTTTTTATATGTTCTTCTTTTCAACCTATTACACGTATACTATTACTAATATTTGTCCTTGATTAAACTGTAGGGCTTCTATGCAATCGACCTTCAACACGATGGCCAATTCCAATGGGTTCAAGATGTGGCAGCTTCTCGGTTCAAGGATTGGAAGCACAAATTGGGAAAAATTCGGGGCTGACGTTCCATTGGAGTTCCTTAAACGGCCTAAAGAGTGGGAGTGGATTTATGCAAATTGCTAGGACCAGGATTAACAAGTATATGTACATCTTTGATTTAACACCTTTGCTGAAACCAGTTTAACACCACTCATCCTTGATTTGATTTGTGTTCAGGAGTTAAGTTTGAGGATGAAGAGTATCCGAAGGGCTCCCACCCGGATGAACCACCATTCGGGGACCACTGCAATTAGTTACCGGGCACAGGAGCATGCGTTAGCGGGACATGCAGCCCCCTTGGTCGCAGCCTTTAAGGATGCATACGCCAAGGATAAGATTGGCGCTACATACGTGGTAATTACCTAAAACTAAACTAAGATTCATTCATATGTTTTATATTCTATTTGTATCACGTAATTAACGCTAGCTCTTCTGTAATGTTATAGGAGGCAATGGAACGGGAGGTTCAAGAGAAAGTCGACCAGTGGAGTAGAGACCACCCGGACGTTGAAGCTGGAGAGGCATTGCCTGTTGAAACCCAGCTCAGTGTCATAACGGCACGAGTTGGTGAAGGAAAGGGCACAACATATAGAGGACTCGGCAGATACATGAGGCGAGAGCCCAAGAAGAGAGGAGATGTCTCCCGTGTTAACGTAGATGCCATCGTGGAGGTAAAAGTGCAGGAGCGAGTTAAGGAGCAAATGAACGCTATGCAGGAGGAAATGCAGCAGCAAATACATCAACAAATGCAGCAGCAAGTGGATGCAGCAGTGGATGCACCAGTGGCTCTTGCTGTGGCCAAACTTTTGGAGAAGCAATCCCAATTGCAAGAAGGTACTACCTCCAATGACAACCCCTCACCCTCTAACATTTAGTCTCTTTATTTGGTTGTTGCTTCATCACCAACGAGCCGAGGGGGCTGCTGCGGCTTCTGGTTTAGTGTTTAGGTCATATTTGGGTTAGTTTGTGTTGGTTTGTAATGGATATTGAGTTTCAAGACAATGTAATGTTTTAAACTCTATTTAATGTCAATGCAATGTTTGTGTGTGAGATTTGTTGGTTGTGTTGAGTTGAATGTTGCTGTGAAAGCTTTTGGAATAATGCAGGTTTTTTTGTACAAAACTGGGCATTACAGATACAGGCCCTGCATTGCAATATAGGGAATTGATTCAGGCGACTAAGAAACATAAATCAGTTGCTTCAATGGCCATTTAAGAGACGAGCTAAACCTCTGTCGCTCTAACACACTCAGCGACAACAAAAGCCAGTCGCTCTAACAAGGATAGCGACTACCCAAGCTAGTCACTCTAACGTTACTAGCAACAGGGTATTCCAGTCGCTAATTGGGACACCTGTTAAGAGACCGCATTGTATTCCAGTCGCTAGCGAGGGAGGTAAAAGCGACTGGGTATCTATTCCCGTCGCCTTTAAGATATAGCTACATGTTGCTTGCGACGTCTTATAAGCGACTACGTTCCAGTCGCAAAATATCTTGTGCGGCTGTTCTGTAGTCGCCTACCTTGTTTTTCTCCAGTCGCCTGGAAGGACCTTTGGCGTAGTGAGAGTTGATGTAGTTTTAATTTCTTAAAAAATGATCATGTATTGTTTTGAGTTGTTGAAAGTGATATTTCTACAAAACCACAAAATGTTCCTACTGCTTTCCTTGAATTTACATCTGTGTCGTTGACGATTGGTCTCTCAGAGATTTACTGGTATTGGTTTGTATTTTTGTTGTCCTGATTTATTGATTTTTGATGATCATCAGTTTATAACTACATCAGTAGTATATGCATGCCATATGTATAGTATTGAGTTGTTTTTATTGTTGTTTCTTTTGTTATGTAAATATTTTTCTTAGTTAATAGAGTATGAGCTTGTAATGTTATTCATGCTCTTGCGCATCTCTTAACTCTTATAATGGCCGCCTGTAGTTTATACTTTACAGAAAAGCTGTAGGTTTCAATTATGTATAACTCAATTTGTTTGCATATTTCTCCTGTCCGCCACCCATCTACTGATGGATAAATGCTTTTGACGTTCAATTCCTTTCTTTTTTTTTCCTTGATTATTGTTATCTAACTAATTAATATCTGTTTTCTAACATCCAGGGTCAAGATTGAATGCAGAATTCTTGTCTTTGAAAGAATAATGTTGGTAATGCAATTGTGACATATATTAGTTTGCAAGAGCTCGTAACCATTGCAAAATATATGAGTGAGTATTCTACTGCGTTTGAGGATGTTCATTTTGAAGTTTTCCAGAGATCGATCTCAGAGCTGTCATCAAAGGTGGATGATTTGACAAGTTCATCTAGAAGTCTTTTCTCACTTGGCCATTAAGGGGAGCGTTATGATTAAATTAATCATTGGAAAAATGACCATTTGCACATAAATAGGTTAAAAATTGGCTATTCCAATATTTATTGCCCAGATCAATGAATCTTGATAAAAATACATAATTACCCTATATTAAACCCTAATATCCTCACCTCTCTCTCTCTCTCTCTCTCTCTCTCTCTCTCTCTCTCTCTCTCTCTCTCTCTCTCTCTCTTTCCTCGTTGTCTTCCTCTTCCTCCAATTCCGAGCTCTGCGATCAATGTAGGATCTCAGCCCCTCCCCCACCTCCGATCTCAGTTACCCCCCAAATTCCCATGAAGAATCCGAATCCAAACCCGAACCCTTCTCTGACTTCTCCTCCTTCCGCCTCCCCAACTTCGACGACCTCCTCCTCTTCGACCCCTCCGACTCGACCTCTCCTCCTTCCCCTCTCCCCTCCCGCCGCGTGGCACCACCACCGCCACCCCCGCCAACTCTAACAACTCCAACTCCGGCGCCGTCTATTTGAGATTGTGAGGAGGGAGGAGTCTGTGACACGTGGACAGAGAGTGAGATCGAGGCGGGTGAGGATTGTGGGGAGTTGATTGGAGCAGAGAGGGGTGAGGGTGCGGCGGTGTTTGGATTCTAGGGAGTAGAAGGACTTGCAGACTAGAGAGAAGCAAGTCATTGTTACGCTGTATTTGGTGGAAAACTCATCGAGCTGGTGCAGCCAATTTTAGAAGGGAGGTGGCTACCGCCTGAGATGGTTGATTACTAGTACTTGCTTGGTGGCTGATCTGACCACAGTAATCAGATTACTGACCCCCAGTAATTAGATTACTGTAACCTGATTACTGGGGGTCAATAACCTAATTATTGGGGGTCAGTAACTTCATTACTGAAAATTTGTAATCAGCAACCTGATTACTGGGGGTCAGTAACCTGATTACTGGGGGTTAGTAACTTGAATACTGGGGGTCAGTAACTTGATTACTGGAAATCTAGAATATGTAAATTGATTACTGGGGGTCAGTAAATTGATTACTGTGGGTCAGTAACTTGAATACTGGGGGTCAGTAACTTGATTACTGAAAATCTGTAATCTACAAATTACTTACTGGGGGTCAGTAACCATAATCCAATAACCTGATTATAAAAAAAAATATCCGGCGAAAAAAATGTGGTGACCGGAATCCGGCGACCAGGCTCCGGAGGCTCCGGTGACCGGCCATGGGAGGCCGGCGGAGTTTGGTGACATTTCGGCAAAATTTCTCTATCTTCAAAAATCTGTTAGATAAGACAGAAGGACAAAAAAAGAAGAAAAAAAATAAAATTGTACTAGGATTGAAAATGATTTGTTTAAATGAGCAATAGAGTTGTAACCTTTTGTTCAATAGGGGAGAAAAATAAGATGGTCATTGGAATAGGTAATGAGGAGGTCAAATTAGCACTAAATGGACATTTTCTATTAATCATTTTCATGTTCATGTTCGTGTTTGTAATTTAATTTGAATCATAAATTTTCGCCTTTTTGTCCCGAGGGCTTTGCTAAGTGTTCAGCCTTTCTTTTTTTTTCCCCAAGGATCGTCAATTTGGATATTATGCATGTGTCATTCAAAATTTCTTATTGATGTTGATCTTACTAGCTAACCTTCGGCATGAAAGGTGTGATTTCCGTGTTGATTTTATATATGAAAACTTTTGTTGTCATTGTGGTTAATTTGGTTGGACATTCTGTGAAAGCAAAAACAACCTAGCTCTTAATAAACTCCTCAGTGCTCACATTGTTGAGGCTTGCCAATAAAAAATCAAATCAAAGACGAACAAAATCTATGCGCGCAAGTATAGTACGTACGTTGTTGATCTAAATCCACAACCATAGATCGGAAACACTGGTTTAAAGAAGACACAAAGTAAATTAAATTCATTAATAAGGACACGTACATGGTAAATTATATTATTTGCTATTAGTCACCAATAAGCTAGGTGAGGCTACAGCGCCAAAGGATAAAGATAACAAGCACAGACACAAACACTGGCACTCTTGCAGGCAAGGAACGCCAATTGCATCTAGTAGATCGATGCAACAAGCCTCTTAACCTCGCTACAATTTTATTCCAAGCTGCACGCAAATGATAAAATTACAAACAAGGTAACGCCACAACCAATGGAAAAATGGAAACAAGCACACACACACACACTGACACACTTTTGCTGGCAAGGAACGCAATTGCATCTAGTAGATGGTACGCGTACTGTAGTCTCGTGCTTATTCGGAAGAATGGCTAGGCACTTGGGCAGCAGGCTCAGACGACGACAGTAGTCGAGAAGTATGAGGAACAACTGGATACGTCTTGGTTTCTTGAGTCGCACTACCGGACGGCAAGGGTTCCTCTCTAGCCAGGTAGTGGATGTTGAAGCTGTTAATCCCTCTAAAAAGACCATCATGCTTTTGGTAAACTCTTCTCTCCCAATTAAAAAGAGTGTCTTCCTGAGTGTAAGAGAAGGGAACATCACATGAACCCTGTGTCTCTATCCTGGTAACCGTGACACGAGTCATTGGTGGCACCGTAATACTAATCCGATCCTCGCGTGTTTCTTCAACTGTGTAACTTCGTCCCCACTCGTATGCTGCTGTAAACTCAATGGAAGTATTGATCTCACCGTTTGCTATGAACGGAACACCGGCTCTGAAAGTGGTAGACACGCCAACGGTGGTTGACACAGTGGCATTCCATGTACTAGTCCTCGTTTGAGTATGTGTGAAGGTGAGCTCCATATTCTGAGGTAGTGATGTTATGTTATTAAAATCTTGGCGCGTCGCTTCTTCCGGGTTGTTAGTGTAGATCCTCGTGTCTAGGAGGTTGAAGTTGACGTCGAACACTAGTCTTGATCTCACGAGCTCTACCACCACAAAGCGTGCTTCTGGGACAATGGAGGCGGCGGTGGCACTGAGCACATTTTGCACATTGGAAGCGCTCCCTCTCATTAAGTAGTTGTCGTTACCCGAGCTTCTGAAAGCGACGATGATGCCTTCAGTACTCTCTCCAAGCTTGACTGTCGTCGCCCCAGCTGTGGCTCGTGGGCGAGTTCTGAACCCTGAGAGCTGAGTCTGCATGAATCCATTGAGCATCAGAACCTCGGTTACGCCTCCAGAATCCGTCGTTGACATTGCTACTATGGCACTTAATGCGGTATCTTCCATCAATATCATTACCGTGGACCTCGTGCACCACCGATTGATGCCATTTGTCGACGTCGGAACTGAACTGTAGAAATGGCTGGTTGTTGATCGTCATGAACCGTAGGTAATTGCCGTTATCCGCTTTAAACGCCACGTTTCTGGGCATCATGAACAGAGGTCCCAAATCGATGAAAAAGAACATCATGTGAGATGCAGTTTGGATATTTGGAATTGGTGGCACTTCTTCAGATACTGCAAGAACAGGATTCTGTGCATCGCAGAATAGGTTGCGTCCGGTTTGAACATGCACCAACTGAATGCTTATGGCAGAAATAACAGGGATATTTGAAGGCAAGAACATGGTGCATCCCCATGCTGATTCGTCCTCCACAGGTTACTCAGCCACCGGTGCCACAACGGATTCGCCTTCTCTCCGGATGGCCAAGAACTTGTTGTTGTAACTGCATCTTATGTGCACTCGTCCGTTACCCAACCGTGCCGGCAACACCTCTAGCTTAGCTAAAGGACTCAAATCGTAGTCTCCGTCTGCCACGAGCAATCCGTGTGTCTCCACATCTTCATGTACGTACTGCACAACTCTGCTGGGGGCGTTTAATGGATGCCGGTATAATGGATGCCGGTAAAGTTGCAGGTGCTAGGGCCATTTTCGATCTCTGGGTTTTGGATGAATTGATCTGATAGTCTGATGGTGTGCTCAGCTTGCTCCATACTGCCCCGTTATATATACACACATAGATGCATGGAAACTACTCCATAGAACCAACATGCATGTAATTCTAGTGGTGGTACCCATACACAATAACTAAAATCATATAAACATGCACTTATTAAAGTAGCTCGCACTTATTAAAGTAGCTAGCTATGTAAAACATGTCAAATAAACCTATCGATCTCGATAAATCATTGCAGTAGGTAGAATACTATTCTGTGTCGTGTTGTTCTGGATTGTTAATTATTGATAGATAAAGCTGGCATGGATAAGTCGCCAAACCCGTGAAATTTTTCCTGTACGTTTTTGGTATATATATAGACGGAGACATTTCCTGCACGTTTTTGGTTTGTAGGCTTGTGGCCGTCGGAAATAGTTCAAACCAAGGTTTTAAAAGGCTAAGGCGTAGCCGAGGCGTTCTCGGGAGAGCCTTGCCGCCTTGAGACTTGAGGCGTATAAGGCGTGAGCCTTACGAGATAATATATATAGTATATATATAGACGGAGACATTTCCTGCACGTTTTTGATTTGTAGGCTTGTGGCCGTCGGAAATAGTTCAAACCAAGGTTTTAAAAGGCTAAGGCGTAGCCGAGGCGTTCTCGGGAGAGCCTTGCCGCCTTGAGACTTGAGGCGTATAAGGCGTGAGCCTTACGAGATAATATATATATATATATATATATATATATATATATATATGTGTGTGTGTGTGTGTGTGTGTGTATCTATATGTGTATAAGAACATATATGTATATAAGATACATATATAACACATGAAAATCCACAAAAGAGTTTTTATAAATATAAGATTCAATTTTAAAACTTAATAGTTAATACTATCATATTAATCATCAATTCAAACTAACATGTATATGGATAATTCCCAATATTTGATAGTTATTATCCATTTAATAGTAGAGTTATTATCTATTGGTAATTCAAACGTTATCAAACAACATTACTCCCATACTTCTTTTCTTTCTCACGAACACAAACTATTGTATCTCTCTCCTCCCTACCGATCTTCCCTTCCTCTGCTACCTGCCTATTCTCTTCCACCAAATTAACTTCTCTCTTTTCAGATAAATGTCAACTAAATCTCTCTCTGAATTTGGGTTTGCCAATCATTTGATTGCTTTAAGTTGGGGCTGGGTTCCATTGAGGTGTTTTGTTCCTTGTAAAATTTCATTGACTGATCCTCAAAACCTGTAGGAACAACCACCAGAAATCTGAACCATACCCATTTGGCCAGCTTTGGAATTCAAAGAGATTCACATTCACAATCTCCATCTTGGGCATGGTACAAGATCTGCGAGATCAACCCATTTATTTTCAAAGAGATTCTTTTTGAAATTTCCTTCACGTCTTCTTCTTCAACCATTCCACCTTCACGTCTTCTTCTTCAACCATTCCACTCTCTCTCTCTCTCTCTCTCTCTCTCTCTCTCTCTCTCTCTCTCTCTCTCTCTCTCTCTCTCTCTCTCTCTCTCTCTCTCCTGAATATTTGCTATTCGACGGAAAAAGAAAACCGGAAAATTTTTTCTGGGCGTGCGCGTTAAACGCTTTTCACGACGCCTCGGACGCCTTGGACGCCTTGCGCAGCGCCTTTGGCGCCTGTGCGCCTAGGCAGCTAGGCAGAGGCTTTTTCTTCAACGCCTACCGCTTTTTGAGCCCGAAGGCGCGCCTGAGGCGCGTTTTTTAAAACACTGATTCAAACCACGGTGGTCTGAGGCCGTGTCCCTCCCTTTAGTGTCCTGGAATTGAATTAAATTGAATTAAATTGAATTGGGAGTTTTTGAAGAGATGGTGGTGTGGAGTGAAATCTAAATCCGGGTTTAGTTTTAGGGTAAAGTACAAATAAATACCCGAACTTAAGCTCATTTTAATTAAATATCACATCTATAAATTATTTCAAATAAATACCCGAACTTTAAAGCTCATTTCAATTAAATATCAAATCTATAAATTATTTTAAATAAATACCGGAACTTTGAAGCTCATTTCAATTAAATACCTCATCTATATAAAATCCTACAAAGTTTCAACTCCGTTAGACATCCCGTTAAAACAACCGTTAACTTGTTTATGAGAGGTGTTTGACTTATTGACTTGACCCGCCATCGAGGGTATTTTAGGCAACACAAATTTATTTCCGCTCAATGTCTCCTATAACCCTAAACTTTCAGCCATTTTCCTCAACATTTAAGCTTAAACGAAAGTACTACATTGCAAATTACAAAATGGAAATCAACTTAATTGTATGTAAATAAATATTTGTACGTAGCTAATTTGTTTTGGCAACATAATAACTGAAATTGAAATACATTCAACCAACGTAATCAAAAACAAATGCAAAGACAAATGACATGATGCCAAGGTTCATCATAACATAAGTCTGAAGATTACAATTAACCCGCGGCCTTACAATTAATATCAAAGTAATATAAGTTTGTATTGCCTAAAATATCCTCGATGGCGGGTCCAGTCAATAAGTCAAACACCCCTCATAAACAAGTTAACGTTTGTTTTAACGGGATGTCTAACGGAGTTGAAACTTTGTAGGATTTTGTATAGATGGGGTATTTAATTGAAATGAGCTTCAAAGTTCGGGTATTTATTTGAAATAATTTATAGATGGGGTATTTAATTGAAATGAGCTTCAAAGTTCGGATATTTATTTGAAACAATTTATAGATGGGTATTTAATTGAAATGTGATTCAAAGTTCGTGTATTTATTTGTACTTTACCCTTAATTTTATCACCACAAAAAAAAAGGAATATATTAGCAATAGGTACACATAGCAGTGATAGCACATATGTCTCCATAACTCAATGGGAACAAATATATATACTCGAAGTATCAAAGAGGACATTTGTACGTTATATTGTCTCCTTTTTTTTTTAATCAAACAGTCAACCAAATTGTATTTCAGCAAGCAAAATCAAGATAACACGCTCGAGGACCGACGATAAGAGTTATCTCTTATGACTCAAACAACTAGCTATCACTAGGAACACCAGCCAAAAAGCCAATATTCACCCACCTCTTCAGTACAGTTTATAGCGCTATAAATCAATTCAAATATTGATGTAGAAGTTGTAATAAAGAGTACCAATCACACCAATTTTGAATTGTGACTAGATTCAAATTAATCCATATATTGGATCATAAAGACCCAATCGAGCCAAACCCAAACCAATATGAGGGTATTTAGTTTGAGCTTAGGGAGGGCCCAAATATGCCCAAGCACAATGAAGCCCACAAGGGTAAACCCTAGGACCAGATGTAGCACCTGCAGCGCCGCCGTCATCTTCAGGCTGCCTTCTCCATCGTCAAGGGTCAAAAAGTCCCACAACAGTTTTTTCGGCAACCTCAGCGCTGCCACCGGCACAGAACAGATCATGAAGCCTCCGTCATTTATGACTACGACGTCATCCCTCCAATCTGCCATAAATCGCCACCAACCAATAGCAGAGTCACCTCTTGACGAAGGCAGAATCTCCGCCATTGTTTCTCGTCCAATCTTACCCAAGATCCGATTAGCCAAAATGGTTCCAACATTCCCATCATCAACAACAGCCACGAGGGATGTGTACGAGCCGATATTTAGGAGATCCCACAGACAAATTTGTGGTACCCCAACCTTCATCTTGCCCTCGCCACTACCGCAGCCGCCGAAAGCATGTCGGTTCCAAAGAGGAGGCCCAAACCCGCCACTGCTAGCACCCAGCCTAAACTGTCAACTCGCCTTCGACCAATTGAACCAGATCTTACAGCCTCCATTATCTTCCCATACAACATCACCTAGAGCTAACTGTTAGATCATAATTCTCATACATTTGTATATGCCCTAAAACATGAAAATTACTTGTTCTCTGAGTTTAATTAAATGTTAACTAATCCATTTTCATGTTTTGTAGAAAATTGTGACAAGAGGAGAAAAAAGTGAAATTCCGGCAATTTTTCTGTGCACCACCACTCTTGGCGGCACACCACCACTTGAGGCGATGCCATGTATTTTCATGTCATCTTTATGGAGGAGCAAAGGAGGAGTAGTACATGGTGGCGCGATCACAACTAAATTTCAACCAAATTGGTTGCATTTCAACTCCACCACCTTTTTTCTCTTTCCCACACCATCATCACTCATCTCATTGTCCAAAAGTCAAATCTATTGCATGCAAAAATCTGATTTATTTTTTAGGTAATCATCACCTTTATCTTCATCATTACCTAGTCTAAACTAACTCATACCTTTATCCTCATCATTACCTAGTCGTTGTAGTATAGTGGTAAGTATTCCCGCCTGTCACGCGGGTGACCCGGGTTCGATCCCCCGCAACAGCGCTAAAAATTGACGAGTGCCTGAACACGCGCATATAATAAACCCTACAAGAAACGTTAGTAGTATAACAATAAGTATGGATCGTTCTAGCCAGGGATTAAGGGTACCTGAAATATAAGAATGTCACACAAAAACGCACAAGTGTATACATAACAATGTCACTTTATTTACATATATACAAAACATGAAACGAAGTCAATGGGGATAGGTGAGGTTCGGCAGCCCTAAGGCTACCCTATAACTAAAGAACACAAAAATAAAACATAATTTAATATATACAAATTTGGTCGACATGTTTCACACAAGCAAATAATACAAAGACTCTTTAACATGTAAAACACGTATCCAAGAAAGTAAGGAACAAGTACTAACACAATTTAGACTTAACTTGGTTTCGACACAACTAGATCCTCCAGCGGTTTTCTAATCATTAGACTACGTAAATTCTTAGAACCAACTCCAGCGTATAATCCTAAGGTGATGCTAATCCGGTTTTACACGTTTTAATATTTAAGCATATAAGTCTGAATCGAAGACATGTAAACAAGCAAGGTTGTCAATCATCTTATTTAACATGCAAGTTCTAAGGTTTTCATCTTATTTAACATGCAAGTTCTAAGGTTTTCATCTTATTTAACATGCAAGTTCTAAGGTTTTTACTCTAGGCGAGAACACAAATCAAGACTACTCCAGCGTATGACTTATTCATAATTCTCTAGTTTGATGAAACCTAACATCTAGAATTATATGTTCTTGAATAAAACTAATATTTCGGTTTCTAAGGCACACCCCTTAGATTACTAACCAATTTTAAATCTTAAACATGCATCAAATACCACTGCCCTAATTATCTATCACACGAATTAAACAAGTTAAAATCATGAAACCATCATACAAAATACAAATCATGCAATCGGCATTCATACAAAAGTAAAATAAAAACCAAGTAACGAATCGAGTTCATACAAAATACACAAACTAAAATAAACACAATAGCCATAGATGAAGTGGATCACACTTTTAGAACCTTGAGAAGCTTCGTCAAGTATGGTGGAGAGCTGTACGGCAGAAATTTGGAAGATGGAAGATGGTGCGATAGGATGAAATCAGTGGAATCAGGGTTTATGGCTAGGGTATTTTTGGTGTTTGGTGCTTATGAGACTTGGTAGAGTTTTGGCTAAGTGTTTATACTTGAGATGTGACAAGTTTTTATGTGGAATTCGGTCTCTATATATAGGGGAAAGGCACGGCAGAATCCCTATGCAAATCGGCAAGGAAAACCTTTTCCTTGCCGGATTTGGTTTTCTTTATTCCTTTGATCTTCTAGGAATCCTCTTCTGCCAATTTTCTTCTTGGATCGGGCTGCAACACTTCATGGACTCCTCTTGTGAACTCAGCAACTCCTCATGATGAATTTTGGTCCAAAGAACACGCAGCAAATGCTTCAAGAACACACCCGACAGAATAAGCTCCGGAACCGGCAGTTTTCCTAGCCGAGCTAGGAGAACTCTCCTCTTGATATTTTTCGATTCTCTTTAGCTTGTTGGCTTCCTCTAACCTCTATTAGGCTTGGACAATCTTCAATGGTGCAATCGAATGCCATCTTGATAATTAAAAACGCAAAGGAAGGAAAACGGGCAGTAAGTTCCTCTGTTTTGGCAGACTGGACTTTGCTATCTTGCAACTGGCATAACTCTCTCCTCATGAAAGATTTTGATGTGATTCCAAGTTCTATAGAAACTAGACTCATAGAGATTTCTATGCATATGTAGTTCGTACTATGATTCTTTGTGAATCGTCCGAAATAAATTCTGGAAGTTGAGTGATGTGCCCAGGAAAATACTGAAGTTCCTAGTTCCGATTTTAGCTTGCAATTCTTGGTACCTTCTTTTGCTCCGATTTCTCTAACTCTTTTCATTGCTCAATTCTTGGCATGTCTACTATATATGAGAGAAGAAAAATCCATCAAAAGTAAAGTCGAGGCTTTACAGAACCAACGATTTATCATAAGTACTCAGAAATCGGCTAATAGCATTTTTACACATTTTTATCTGAACTTAGCACGATTTCATTGTAACTCTACCAAATACTCATAACTCGATATTATGACTCGATTCTAAGACAATAAGGGTTAAACATAGTATAAATTAAGGAAATAATACATTAAGAACATAGCATTTTATGCTCCTATCACCACACCATCATCACTCATCTCATTGTCCAAAAGTCAAATCTATTGCATGCAAAAATCTGATTTGTTTTTTAGGCAATCATCACCTTTATCCTCATCATTACCTAGTCTAAACTAACTCATACCTCTACCAATCTTTTGACATTGTTTTTGGGGAAATTTCTCAACTCTCACACTCTTCCTCTCCTCTCCCATACGGTTTTGAAGGGGGATAGCTGATCAAGAGGGCTCTCCCCCTCTTTCCACTCCTTCACTCATCTCTATTGAACTCTCTCTCTTCCCTCATTCATCCATAACCACCTACACCACACTCTACCTCTTTTGTCTCTCTATTCTCTACATTTTCCACTATTTTTTCCTCTACAAACCTCCATAACCACCACCTTCAATCCATAACCTCTATTACCACCACATTCAAGTCCACCATCTTTTACTTCTACCCATCTCACTCCATATACACAAAGCTTCACCACTTCCCCATCCTTCCATTCCACACTCCATCATCGAGCAAGGAGAAGAAAGATGAGTCTAGTGTCATTTGAGGATTCACCACCACCACCATCATCCTCACCATGACAAGGCCTCCATGAGTTCATCCTCACCATCCTCAACTTGAGCTTTATTAGTCACTTATCTACCCTTACTCTTTAATTTGTTGTTCATGAACATGTTGAAGGTTGTGTATTTGATCATGAGTGAGTAGTTAGTTTGTTGGGGCTAGGGTTGAAAGCGCTAGCCAATCTTGTATGACATTGATGTAAATATTGTGTTTGATGCACTTTTCATTAGCACTTTAATATGCTAGATCAAGAGTTGAACATTCATGCTTGAATTTGATCAATTTGGGTATGTTTGTTTGCCATGACATGAGAAATGATTAGGGGTTGATTAATCTTAGTTGTTTGAAGCATGACAACATATCATATGTGCATATTAGGGTTGTGAACTACAATCACTTAGAGATAAGCATGGTTGGTTTGCCTAATTTCTTCATCTCCAAGCTTTATGCACTTAGGGAAATGCATTAGATACCTAACCAGATTGAAATACATGCTTGAGTAGTTGAGTATTACACCCGAGAGGGGTTGTTTGATACCATCAAAGGAGAGTGACCCTTATCATACCCGAGAGGGACGTAAGGAGAGAAATTGGCTAATTAAAATGACATCATTCACATTAGAAGCATCATTGTTTACAAGAGAAGCTAGAGGAGAAAACCTTAAGTCCCAACTCCCATCCATTTAATCACATCTAGTTTAGCATAGCTTAGTTTACATTTCAAGTAATCATTTAGTTTCTAGGCAACACCATTTCCAAACCAAAATCAAATTACTACACCATCTTGCATATATTCACCATGAGTTTGGATTCACTTTGTCCCTTTGTTTGTCACTTGTACATTTACATATTCATCTAGCATCCCTTAGGTTTCCCTAGTTAGAGTGAGTTTTCCAATCTCTTGGGTACGATATCCCCTACTCATAACCCCCCTACACTATAACTTGACTCTTATACCTGAGGGTGGCATTTTGTCTAACATTAACCGAGATATACCTGATCTCAAACCTTCTACATCACCCGCAGCCATCAGACCAAGGATAAAGAAAACAAAACAAAGGGAGGGTGGCTGGAGAGAAGTCCCTCCTTCCCTCGTCGACACTACCAGAAAAGGGGTCATAGCCGACGACGCCATCTCGTCGGCCGTTTCCATTAAATCGTCGGCTATAGTCATAGCCGACGATACTTCGTCGGCTATTCCGTCGTCGGGAATGCCCCGTCGGCTATAGTATAGCCGACGACACTGAGGGTAAGTCGTCGACTTATAAACCACGAAGTATAGCCGACGAACAAAGCGTCGTCGGCTATTATGAGAACATTGCCGACGATAGAGTCGTCGGCTATAACTCTCCCCTAACCCCTAAACCCCGAAGTATAGCCGACGACTCTATCGTCGGCTATAAGTCGAGGCATAGCCGACGAATTAATTCGTCGGCTATAACCTTTGCCGGCACCGGAAACGGCTTATTTTTGCTGGAAGCCGGGAGGTTATAGCCGACGAAATATGGTCCATTTCGTCGGCTATAACCCCTAAATATTTTTAAAAAAATTATAAATTTTGTTCGGGCCCAATTCCACTTCGTCTTCGGTTTGCCTGCAGAAAATCCACAAATGTACATCCAAATAGCCAACAAATATCCACATCAATCCATCCGTAATATCCTACTGTACAAACCCCCTAACTAGCCATCTACGTACACTAACTACTCATCACCCCCTAAATGGATGGCGTCGTTTACGGGATCGTTCGAGTTCCGGTGGCTATGGCTACCCTGATCGCCTGGCGTACTCCGATGCGGGGGAGGAGTGGGGACGACGAAATCGGGCATCTGTGGCGGAGGCGGGGGCTCCTCTCCAGCTCGCTGGGCCTCCCAAGATTGCCGCATCCATCGGTACATCTCCGCCGCGGCCGCGTTGCTGGCCAGTTGCACCGCAGCCTGCTGCTGGAGCGCCTCCACCGCCCTCGCCAAATCCGCCTGCGTCCTCTGCAGCTCTGTCTGCAAGTCTCTCCTCGTCGAAGCTGCACGCTGCGTGCTGGGATTGGCCGGCGTGTACTTCAGAACCCCATCTCCCGCCGCGCCTAGGCCTCTCTGGTAGAAGTAGTTGTTGCCAGTCCCTACCGCCGCGTGCATGATCTGAGAGGCCAAGCGCGGCTCAAGGGTGTCGATCGTGGAGGCAAACTGCACGATCGCCTCGTCGGACGCCCCTTCCCCCAGAGTCTCTCGCGCGATCCTCAAGGTGATCGCGTCGGTCTCCGCATCTATTCTCGCCTAATTGACAAGAAAATATAATAAACGAATTAATAAAAAAAAATATATAAATTAATTTAATGAAACACTTTTATTGAAGATGGGCGAATACTTACCACTTGGTCGGGACGGTCCGGATACATCTGCGCATGAATCCACGACAACGGGCTCGGCGGTCGGTCCCTCCTTGCAATCTCTGCCCACTGCCTCCAGGAGCGGGCGCTGCCGTGGTGGGGGTGCTCGTTCCTCTTGCGGTTGTCGCTGTTCGTCTTCGAGATTTTCTTTATTATAAGAACGAACATATAAACGCAAATATAAATTAGTAAGTAACTTAAAATATTAGGAACTAACCAAAAAAAAATTATTAACTAATTTAGTTTAATTAGTAACTAACTAACTAACTAATTTAATTTAGTAACTAACTAACTTACTAACTACCTAATTTAATTTAATTTAATTTAGTAACGAACTAACTAACTATGTAACTAACTAACTAACTTAATTTGATAACTAACTAACTAACTAATTAATTTAATTTAGTAACTACATAATTTAATTACTAAATAACATTAAAAAGTTATAGACTATGCTAAATTTTCTTACCGAGACTCTGTCGCTCCCGAAGTAGGCTACCAGCCATAGCCACTCATACTCCCTGTACCGGAACTCATGGGGGGTTGCACCTCGCCCCAAGCCCTTCTCCACATGGTACGTCCTGTGGTGCGTCGACAGCTCGTTCTTCCACTCGGAGTACCTATATTAACATAACACAACTGTTAGATATATTCGTACATCTTTAATCGTCTTCAATCTAACTCGAATGATAGTAAAATAACGCGAAACACATAACCTGTTCTTCAGCTGCTCGTCTCTCCACCAGTCCAAGGTAGGATGGACTCTAAACCATTGCTGCAATATTATAAATTAATTAGAAAATATTTTTATATAGTTATAAGGACTCAATTCATAAATGTTTATTTTCTATAATAAAAATACGATTTAACTCACCGACAGTGCATTGTACACTCGCGCCTTGATGTCATCGTACACAGAGCCCCAGTCGGGCCACAACATTGGCACCCTGTCCCGCACGATCATGCCCGTCGCGTTGATATACTTGGTCGTGGTTTCTCTCCTCTCGATCGGGCGTCCATCCTCACCGGGACCGGGCAGGATCTCCCTGATCCCACCGACGAGTTCCCTCTCCAGGGTCGACATGTTCACTAGCCCTCTGGTCCTTCTCGTCCCCGCGGGTTTATTTACGAGGACGCCTGTTTCATAATTAAAATGAATACATACCTAATAAAAATTCCGTACTAACTAACTAATTGACTAACAAACTACGTACATAATTTACTAACTAACTAATTTAATTTAGTAATTAACTAACTAAATAATTTGCTAAATAATTTAATTTAATAACTAACTAGCTAAATTAAATTAATTTACTAAATAATTTAATTTAGTAACTAGATTAACTAGCTAAATTCTTTAATTTACTAACTAATTTAAATTACTAACTAACTAACACATTTAATTTACTAACTAACTAACTAATTTAATTTAATAACTAACTAACGACCTAACTAATTTAATTTACTAACTAATTATGAACTAAGCTTCGACGTAGTTAAATAATTAATTAAACAATCTAAATAATTAATTAAACTAACTAATTACCTGCGTCGTTGTACTGTTTGTCCTTCTCACGAACACACCACAGGCCGCGGCAGTCCTCTGAGTCGAAATTCCTGTGGACGTAGGCCTCCTCCCAGGGAATCTCGTGCGGCCGGTCGGGCCTCCAAATCTGCCTCCCCCTAGCGTCGTACTCGGGGATGGCAGGGAGGAACTGGACCATGTACATCCCCGATGGCGGAGACATACGGGGCGTGGACCCTGAGGGGCCTGATCCCCCTGTCGGTGGGCCCTGTCGCTGTGGAGGGACAAGGAGCATCTCTGGAGGGTCCTGATCGTCGCGCGGTGGGGTCGGCTGCCGATCCTGGAACAGTGCTGAAGTGCAGTGGGGTTTGGAGGGTGCGGTTGTGTGTCCTCCTCTGACGCTCGAGATTGGGCCCGCTCCCTTCGACTCATACGATGAGCCCACACGTGTATCGCTCGGGGTAAATCCCATCAACGTCTCCTCGCGCCTGTTCATTGGCCGGCGTAGGCCCCGACGACCGCTGGGTCCGCCCCCCCCACGGCTGTGTCCTGCCTGAGCTTCGGGGTCGCTCTCGCTCGGTCTGGCAATCCAGCGGTCTACAGCGCGGCGGTTTTCTGCACAATTAGTATATAAAATCCATAAATTTCACAACAATTCCACAAAAAAATAAAAAACTTCATTAAATATATATATACATAATTATATATATACCTAAATATATTTATACCTAATTATATATATATATTCTGAAATATATATATATATAGATATATATATATATATATATATATATATCCTCCTAAAAATTCAGTATAATTCCACAAAAAATAAAAAACTTCATTAAATATATATATACCTAATTATATATATACCTAAATATATTTATACCTAATTATATATATATATATATATATATATATATATATTCCGAAATATATATATCCTCCTAAAAATTCTTGTTAATTCCACAAAATTAAAAAAAATTCCACAAAATTCACAATAAGCCCTAAAACACTTATACCTAAATCATTTAACCCTAAAAAACAATTAACCCTAATTCAATCAAAAAAATTCTAATTCAAAACCCTAAATAATTCAATAAATCACAATGAGGGAGAGCCGGGACTACCTGACATGGTGGTGCGACGGGGACGAGGTCCGGTGGTGGTGCGGTGCGGCGGCGACGGCAGCTAGGGGCGGCGGCTGCGTTCGCACCTGTTCTGGAATGGGCGAAGGTCGATGGTGGTCGGGGAGGGTCGGGAGGGCTCGGGGAGGGTCGGTGGTGGTCGGTCGGCGTCGGGGAGGGTCGGGCGGCGATTAGGGTTTGAGGGGAGCCGGTAGAAAATGAGGGAAAACGGTCTGCTTCGCTTTAAATCGAAGGACTATAGCCGAAGATGTCCATTTTAATTCGTCGGCTATACTCTGACCCTAAATCCGGGCCGGGCTGAAGTTGGGCTTTGCGAGCCGAGGTACGGGCCAGGCCTTGGGCTGTGCGGGGGGCGGGCCGGTTATAGCCGACGAATTTAGCCATTTCGTCGCCTATAGTATGAATGTCGTCGGCTATACCTTTAATATCGTCGGCTATACTTAACGCGCTCAGCAGCCGTCCGATCTCCCCCATCCAACGGCGGACAATGAAACGGCGCGGATCGCAAGAGTTTAGACGACGAAGTTAAATATTTCGTCGGCTATTCCTTGGTCAAACTGCAAAGTCAAACCTCTAAACGCTTTAAAACGGCAATTGGCCCGTCTAAATGACGTTTTTTGGCCTGACCTTCAACAGAGAATAGTTTCAAATCGATGCGACGCAACTAATCGTATAAAAATTTTCCTCAAAATATTTACCGACCGTCAGGCTACCCATAGGAAAACGGAAGTAAAAAACAGCTAACCGCAACATTCGGCACACAGATTTGTCGGAATCTTCTCATTTTTCAACCGTAGACGTATTTCAATATTTCGGTCATATCTTATTTCACGACACATTTGCATTTGAAGGGTCTACGTATAGTAACTATTTGAAACTATACATTCACTTAAACACTTAGTAAACAAGTTAATTAAGGAACATTAGTGCATATGTTACGATTTTGAATCTAAAAGTTTGGAAAATCTATTCCAACCGTCAGATATCACCGTTAAGATTAAATACATGTATGAAAAAAAATCCAACTATATCTGACAACGTTAAAGGCTCGATCGGGACGGTCAAACTGCAAAGTCAAACCTCTAAACGCTTTAAAACGGCAATTGGCCCGTCTAAATGACGTTTTTTTGCCTGACCTTCAACAGAGAATAGTTTCAAATCGATGCGACGCAACTAATCGTATAAAAATTTTCCTCAAAATATTTACCGACCGTCAGGCTACCCATAGGAAAACGAAAGTAAAAAACAGCTAACCGCAACATTCGGCACACAGATTTTGTCGGAATCTTCTCATTTTTCAACCGTAAACGTATTTCAATATTCGGTCATATCTTATTTCACGACACATTTGCATTTGAAGGATGAAGCAATGGTTTCGGTCAATATACTTTAGCCGACGAAATGCAAGTCGTCGGCTATACTTTAGCCGACGAATTGCAAGTCGTCGGCTATACTTTATCCGACGACCTTCAACGTTTTGTCGTTAGCCGACGACTTGCATATTAAATTACCCAGAATGGGCATTATAGCCGACGAAGTATGGTCCATTTCGTCGGCTATAATGCTTATCTTTCTGAAAATTTGCCATTTAGGGCCTGAAAATTGCCTATTTCACCTGATAAATTCCTGAACATCACACAAACAATTCAATACAATTTCCCATAAACTCTGAAAACGGTAATTAAGGACAAAAATGTATTCATACATGCATGCACCATCGTACACAAATACATACATAAATAGTATACTAAGGATGATAATCAGAATCATCCTCATCACTTGAGTCAGACGTAGTATAGTAGTTAATATCTGGCAACCGGTGCTCGTACTCGTCGTCTGAGTCATCGTCTGTCTGAGATAGACGATTCGGATTAACATCATACATGGGCACCTGACCCCTAGGAAGTCGAACCACTCTGCCCGGCGTCACGTTATTATCGCGGATGGTGGAGGATTCCGGAATGTCGACGGCGTCCGGCTCTTGGTATGCGGTCGCTTCTTGACACTCTGTGCTCACACCAAGTGTGGTAGCACTGTATATGTCTCGCTGAGACACATGGTTAACTACCTTCCACGTGCCTTTGTTCAATGGATCATCAAGATAAAAGACCTTTTTGGCCGCTGTGGCGAAAACAAAGGGGTCATCTTCATACACACTAGTGGCGGTATTCACCGAAAGTATGCCATGCATACTGATCGATCCTTATGCGGTGCGGCCTAGTATCAAACCATCGACACTTGAACAAGTGGACTTTCATGCGGTTCCCATAAATGAGTTCAACAACTGACTGTAGGACACCGTAATAATCCACGCCCCCCTCTGCACCATCGACCATCACCCCACAATTCTGTGTTTTGCGTTCCCCGTCTCTAGCTTCACATATATACTTAACGCCGTTGACATCACACATTGGGCGGACTGTGGAAGATATCGGCTTCATCAACAACAGCCTCAATTCCTCTGAGTAATTTCTATGACCACCCTTCGCAGCCACGTGCATCAACTGAAAAATATAACTCAAATCACTTGGTGTGTTTATGATTAAAGAATAGGGAACTGTAAAAGAAAGCCATCTAATATATATATTTATTCACTTACCCATTGCGGATAATAGTCTGCAAACGTCGTGTTGTGGTACTCGAGATCACCGCCAACTTCCTTGCACTGAAGATGGGTTCGTTTCCAATATTGTACCTCCGGACAGTTTATTAGAACCCACCAGTGGGCAATCCCTACCTCATGGTCAGGCAACTTGTCCACACCCTTCTTCTTGAAGCTTCCGTATAGTACAACATCGTTGGCGACGATAGATAGGTTGAACTCGGGGTCATCTCGACTTGGATGTTGTGGGGGGTCTTCCATCGCTCCCAAGTACAACTTGGCGTACGTTACACACTCATGCGCAATATAAGCTTCAGCAATACACCCCTCAGGCGCAGATTTATTGTGCACATATTTCTTGTAGTCTCCAAGTTGTCTGCAAGGTTAACAAGTGCATGTTAAGAGCATGTAAATTTTATTTAAAAATATGTATAAATCAAATTTATGAATAACATGTACCTTTCGATGGGATACATCCAAGTGTAGTGTACGGGACCGGTAAGCAACAATTGTTGGGGAAGATGGATCATCAGGTGAGGCATGATGTCAAAGAAGTTTGGGGGAAATATCCTCTCAAACTTGCACAAGATAAAAACGATTTCCTCATGCATTCTCATGAGGTCTGATTTTCTAACTTCTCTAGCGCATACCTTCTGGAAGAATCTTGACAACGCCACCAACGGCTCAACCACTTCATCCTCCAAGTACGCTCGAATGAAAATAGGGAAGAGGCGTTGAAGCAGTACATGACAGTCGTGACTCTTCAATCCGTACATCTTGTTGTCTCGGTAGTTAACACACTTGCTTATGTTACCCGCATAGCCATAAGGATACCTGCATAGCCATTAACAACAATTAGATTTCATGCAGTCCCATGCTTCTGGAATACATGCCTAATAAAAAGTTACCTGACATTACTCATCCATCCAAAGATTTCATGTTTCTGGTCCCTGGTGACGGTGTAAGGAGTTTGGGGCATTTTGCTCCTGCCCTCTCTCAACCACAAATGGTCCCGCAGTCCCATATTTCTCAGATCAACGCGTGCCTTGGGGGTGTCTTTTGTTTTCTTCTCCCAATTCAAAACTGTGCCAACCACGGCTTCACACACGTTCTTCTCTATATGCATGACATCCAGGTAGTGTCTGATAGCCAACCTGGACCAATAAGGAAGTTCCCAGAAGATGCTCTTGTGTGACCAGAACCTATACCGATCGGGCCTCTCTGGAATCGTGCGCAACACATCGGGATGATTGCTAAGCGGACCAAAGTCATACTCATTCAACACTGCCAATATTTCCTCCCCTGTCCATCGCTCCGGTGCCCAGCCCCTTTCTTCAGTCCCATCAAAAGCCTGTGCATCGTCCCTAAATGGATGGTCATGCGGAAGCCAACAACGGTGATGCATCTGGACAATCTTGCTGCAATGAGGACTTGAGCAATCAACAGTCATGCACTCTGAACAAGCCCTGTAACCCCTGGTGACGCTGCCCGACAACATACCCCTCCCAGGAAAGTCACTGATCGTGCCAACAAGCATGGCACGCATCCGGAACATCTCATTTTTGAACCGGTCGTAGACCAGGTGGCCTTTCAGACTCAAGTACCGAAGCTCCTCAATTACGGGTCTCAAATACACATCGAGACACTTTCCCGGATAACCTGGGCTTGGAATCAACAATGTGAGCATGTTATATTCCTTCTTCATGCACATCCACGGTGGAAGGTTGTACGGAATCAAAATAACTGGCCACACACTATACTGAAGCTCTTTCTTGCCAAAAGGGTTGAAACCGTCGGATGATAGCCCTAGCCAAACATTTCGAACCTCTGATGCAAATTCAGGAAACTCCAACACATTCTTCTTCCAAGCCTCTCCGCCGGCGGGATGTCTAAGGGTGTCATCGTCAGGCACATTCCTCTCAGCCCACCATCTCATAGCTTCGGCCGTGAAAGCACACATGAACAACCGCTCAAGCCTATCAATCAGCGGGAAGTACCGAAGTATCTTCACAGCTTTCTTGTTCCCTTTAGGAGTGAACTTATACCGCTCTGTATTGCATACTGGGCAGTATTCAAGATCTGCAAGTCCTTCCCCGTAAAACAGAACGCAATCGTATCTGCATGCATGAATCTTGATGTAGGAAAGGCCGAGATCTTTAAGGATATGTCGCACCTTATGATGACTGGTAGGAAGCCGATGTCCGGGGGGCATCGCCCCACCCCATATCTTCAGCCAATCATCAACCGATTTGACAGTGCCTTTGTTCTCCGTTTTGATCTTCATCACTCCCATGACAGATTCAAGGACAGTCTTACTGCATCCGGGGTACAACGGAGTCTGTTGCAATGCGATCAGATTGTTGTACTTTTCCATACCACTTGTGTTGACCGGTGATCGGGGTAATGGCTCGAGTGGCTCAATATCAGGGAAACACTCCATCTCCGGAGGAGGGAGTTGCACATCTGGTGCTTCATCAAAGACACCGCTCTCACGAGGAAACATATCGTTGATCCAGTTCGTTGTTGGATCATTGGACGAACTCCCTCTCTCGGCAAATTGTCCATGATCATGAAGACCCGCAAACTCTGGTTCACCGTGATAAATCCAATTAGTGTATAGGACCCAAAATCCTTATCTAGCCAGGTGTTGCTCCACTTTCTCTATGGAAAAACGTTGTCGTGGACTGGCACACTTGCAGTTTTTACACGGGCAATAATGAAGTGTAGTGTCTCCACAGTTAGCCATCACAAATTCCAGGAAACTCCTAACTCCATCATGATACGCCTGATCCCATCTTCCAAGGGTAATCCAACTCTTGTCCATCCTGTAAATTCAATAAATAAATATAATTATATATAGATATGTATATATACACGTACTACGTACATACGTACGTACTAATTAATTAAAAAATTTATCATTACACACACACACATATATATATATATATATATATATATATATACACATCCCTAAATTAATTAAAACATCGTCAAGCTCCCTAATTAATTAAACACAATATATTTTTTATATATACCAACAATATATTTTTAATTACAATTACATTAATTAATATATATATACGTACATTTTTTCATCAAATTCATCTAAAATCACCTCTAAATCAACAATCAATCACTAATCTTCAACAAAACTTCAATTCTATCTAACCAACATATCAACCCATTAATAATCTCATCTCAACACATATATATATATCAAATTAATCACACATTAATTTATTCTAATTAAACTCTAAATTAACACACCTCTGCATATAACCAACTAAATCAACACACACAGCAATATACGTACCTTTCAAACTTATGGCCGAGGTTTTGGACGATTTCAGAGCGTTTTCGAAATTTTTCGAAAAAATTTCGATGAAGTGAGCTCGTTGGTGCAGAATAGATCTGATATAAGGGTTATAGCCGACGAAGACCCTCCTCGTCGGCTATAACAAAAAACTTTTCGTCGGCTATAGTTATAGCCGACGACGTCAAGGAAAAGCCGACGATGTGGCCGACGAAAGAGTAATTCGTCGGCTATAACCCCTTATAGCCGACGAAGTACTCTTTCGTCGGCCGTTTTTTTTCATATCGTCGGCTATGACCCCTTTTCTGGTAGTGCGACCTGCCAAAGAGAGAAAAGGAAGAAACCCTTCCCTCCTAGTCGGGGGTTCACCGTAATCGGTCATGTTCGAAAGTCACCGCCGCCGTCGAAGTTTGGTCATTTTCAACCCTAGCAGAGAGAGCAAGGGAGAAAACGATATCAAATTTAGATATATGTATATGTTATATTGTCTCCTTAAGCGTTTCTTTTTGTAATGGATAGTCACTCTTTTTTTCTGATAAAAAAATAAAAGATGTATGTTCTAGTCTCAAACATTACAAAATTTGGTTGTGGCAAGCAATTTTGTCTGATAAAGAAAACGTTTGGTGGAAAATGATGAATACTGCCCTTCTGTTTCCTCTTGCTAATCTTCTCGATCGGTAAATTTGGCTTCGAAGCATAATAATGTTGTTGTTTTACTCATCAGCTAATGTTGTGGTTTCACCAAAAAAACAAAAACTCATTTGAAGCAAAACTGGGTGTAGTGTACGTTGAATTTATTTTTGATTGAAGTGTATGTTGAATGTGCTACTCCCATATCCTTAAGTTATTGCATGCATTTGACGACACCAATATGTACTTTTTACCTTATTAGAAGAAAAATAAAGAAATACAAAGAGGGGACTAAGTCAAAACCTGAAAGGAGGGGTCAAGTCCCACCAAACTAAGGCCGTAGAATTAATATCATAATTTGCCAACAAGTCTGCAACTTTTCTACCTTTCCGAAATATGTAAGACGAGCGAAACTGCATCGTCGTGGAAATACAGTGCAAACAATTTCTCCATGCAACCCTTAATTGCCAAGGAACCAAATGAGGAGATGGAGGAAATCAAGGACAAGAGAAGAATCTGTACCTCTAGACTCTAGTCATATACTCTTTACCCTTTTCAATTAAAATCAAGATAAGCCGCATCTCTTACAAAATAGTTAGCAAGTCTTGCAATCAGTTTGTTTGTTCCTTCACCAGAATATATCACGTGTTCCTTCCTTAAATGTCCTGGAATTAAATTGAATATGGAGTTTCTACAGAAATGGCGGTGTCACTGGTGTGGAGATCGAGGAACCTAAATCAGGGTTTCGTTTGATGCATGCATGGGAGTTTTTTCTTTTGTTGAGTTACCTTTCCAAAATTTGGTTGTGGCAAGCAATTTTGTCTGATAAAAGAAAAGGTTTAATGGAAAATATATGATGCTACCTGCGCTTCTGCTTGTTAATGGTCTAAATTGATGAAGTAGGCTTGTAAACATGCTAAAGTTGTGATTTTACTCATTAGCCGCATTTCCTTCTTTTGGGAAAATCTGCTCTAATTGAAATCCATCTGTACATATCTCCGACTACAACGTACAAAACCTGGTAATCAATTCTTACAATCAGATTGTTTCTGAAATGGAGTAGTATTATAACTTCGCGGAACCGAAGGAAAATTTCTGAATCTTGTGTAGATTGATGTGTTGCTTTTTGATAGTTTCTCTTTTCTTCAAACTTCAGAACACTGAACTACATTGTATATATAATATCTGAGAAAGTAAAATGAGTTGGTCATCTTCGCTTGTATTTAAGCACAAACAAAATGAGTCAAGTAAGACACAAATGACCATGCTTTCTTAGTTTCTTTCACAAACATAGCAGAGCAAACCTCCAACAATTTTAAATCTCAAATTTGAACTCTGTTTTAGCCTGCCCTCTCACTCTATGGCAACTTCGAATAAGGAGTACGGTTTCAATAAACACTACTCGATCAGCAATCCAATTGTAATCTCATGGGACATTTCTTCCTAGGGTTTTATCTGTACCTGTAGTGAGTGATACTCATACACAATAAAAACCTGTGAAACAAAAATGCACATATATATTTTTGCTTTGAAAGGAATAAACATGCACATTTTAAAGTAGCCAGGTATGATATGAATCAGTGCAGTAGCCATAATTGTGGTTTTGGTCGGTCTTGCACAAATTGGTGCGTACACGTGAAACTTTTCTTGTACGTTTTTCGTTTGATAGTCGACAGATTGTTCGTGGCGGATTTAGCACCCGGCGAACGGTCAACACGTGGGGTGGCGGACGTCAATTTTAGTCATGTTGTGATGTGTGCGAGCGTGCCAGTACCTTTGAGTTAGGTACAACTTCGATGCGGACGACCTCTGGCGAGCGTACTTCTGGCGAGTATATCTCTGGCTAGTGTATCTGTCTGCTCCCAATTCCTGACTTCTTGACCAAGCGACTGTCACGCGGGCATTGACTAGGCCGGCGTAAGAGGCTCGAACAAGACCTAACAAAAGTATCTTAGGATTTTCTTTCAACCTATTGCAGATTGAGTAATCTTACTTCGATCATGTGATGCAAAGCAGAGCAATAATTTAAGATCGCGGGGAATAGTTTTCCTCCAACCTATAGCAGATTGGTTTATGTTTTGTTACCGGAGTAACGACTCGATTTGCTACTGGCGTAGCGACTGACACTGGGTGCTTCAGCGAACGCAGACACGAGGCGAGCGTGCGACTCTGTACGTATGGCGCAGTATGCGGCTCTGTACGTATGGTGGCAAGTTACGGCTACGATGTGTGTGCGGGTACTAGAAGCGATAGGTCTTAGCGACTCTCAACACTAATGCAAGGCACACTTCGACAACCGTGTAAGTATACAGCGACCGGTGGCGGGCGTAAGGTTGCAGTGAGGTTGGATGGTGGTTGTTTGCGGTTTGTGGAGGCAGTACACGTAAGATGCTCCGGGGAGACTTTGTAAGATTTGCGATGCGCAAAAGCTTGTGTGTTTGTTTGATGGTTGTGAACCTTTTCTACGTTGGACAAGAGCTCTTTATATAGAGAATTGCAAACCCTAATACTTGCATATCAAGCAGCATAATAGATTTGGAGATCAATCAGGATTCAATTACCTTAAACCACCTCTTTCTCGGATTCCCAAACGAACCCCAACTCCTTTCTAAGAAGGAAAGACTAAATATTTATCAGATTATTCTTTCATAATAACCTCGTGGGCTTCGATCCACAATCTCGGACAAATGCCAATTTAGGCCCAAACACAGACATTTCCTGCACGATGGTTCGAGGCCTTGTTTAAGTTTGTCATCGTCTTCAGTCAGTTGCCGAGCAAATTAGCCGCTGTTAATATCGTTTTTCATCACCACCATCACTACTTTTCCCTTCCTGTCCTGGAATCGAATTGAAGAGTTTTTTAAGAGATCAATGGTGTGGACTGTGGAATGTGGGGTCGATGGAACCTAGCTCCTATATCAGGGTACGTATAGTTTGATTGGAGTATTTTAATTTATCTTCTTCTTAGTATGGTGTATGTTCTAGTTCATCGATCACTAGAAAGGCTTCCCACGCTACGTCGCGGGATCAGTTACTGCTCAGCAATCTATGCGAAGTTTATTGAAAATTTGACAGATCATGATCGATATATAAGTTTGGAAGAAAAGCAATATAGATTTTAGCTAAGCAGACTATGACTGATTTGTGAACCCTTGTAAAGTACAAAACTTAATTCTTCTCATAACCTAGGATGAAACCAAGTTCACCAGGTCACAATTTCATCAATTTCTCATATATAGACATCGATCAATAGTAGTAAAAACTTAGTTACGAGTAGTGCAATGCGTATTAGTTGAATAACTGTTTGGAAGAAGCACACTTGTTTGATCATCTCATGATTCTCATCCCTTTCTCTTGGTTCGTTGATGCTTTGGCTTTCTTCCCTGCTTCCAAACAGTTCTTATATGAATCAGATAGCCGTCCCTTGAAGCAGTAGTAAAACCAGGATCGGAGCGCTCTGTACACTAATTATAATTTTGCTAGTAGGAAAAAATTTCTCGGAAAAAGGGTGGATGAGCATTTTTCCAATTTTTAGAGTTTCTCTCTTTTCTTACAATTTACATTAGACTATATGGGTTCTTAAAAGAACCTATTTAACATTATGGAGGAGAAACCATCCAAAGCCATGTAACAGTGTACCAAAATCACTTCTTCCAGTGAGAGAAAAAACCCTAGCGCTCTCGCGAAACTTTATCGAGAAACCACTCCGCCGCTACAGTGGTCGGGGACATGTTTCGTCGACCAATCCTTCCAAATAGTCACGATCCATCTCTCTCCAGTGCTTGTTTTATCTGATTGTTGTAGTTTTCTCCTTCTCGATGTCTGCTTCTCGTCCTGAGTTGTTGCGCAAGGAAGGGTGTGCGTCGAACTGGTCTGATTCTCCTCGTGTCGGCCTTGGTGCCGCTGGTCAGGCTGCCCTGGTAGACAAACATGCTTACCGGGTTGCTCGGCTTCTGGGTCAGCGTAACCGATTCCCAGGTTTCATGGGTACGATTCCAACCATCTGGAGGTTACGAAAACGTTTGTCTGTTCATGAAGCTGGAGATCGTTTTATTTTTCAATTTGATCAGGTGGCTGATCGAAAGAGGGTGTTGAATGGAGGTCCGTGGTTTTATAGAAACAATATGCTGATTCTGAATGAATATGATGTGGCGAGCCCGGCTGAATTGGTGCCTCTGTTCTGGTTAGAGGCGTGGGTGACGATTCAGGGCCTTCTCTTCTGGCTGCGAAATCGTCCTGCCTTGTTAGCAATCGGCAATTCTCTGGGCTTTGTCGTTGGGGTTGACCAGGCAGCCTTGACCAGGAGGGAACCTGTCCAACGAATCAAATTGGAATTTGATGTGCGTCGGTGAATTCACACGAAAATGCAATTTGATTTTTCTCCTTCAATGTCAATTGATATTGACTTGTTTTATGAGAAGGTTTATGGTTTTTGCCTTACTTGTGGACTATTTTTACATGATGCTACGGGATGTGATCGTCTATTGATAACAGAACGTGAGGTTGTGCCGGAGGTTGAACCCAATTCGGCTTTTGCTAATCTGAGCATTACTGAGACTGTGGTGTCCCCTTCACCTGGAAGTCGAAATCTAGTTTTGACAGAGGCAGTTGCTATTCCTTCGGAGGTGATGGAGGTGTGTGCAGAAGTTGTAATGGAAGCAAATAAGGAGGTTCAGCATTCAGAGATGACAAGGGATGTGCCGGTGTTGTTCCCTGGAAAGTCTGATGTTCTGCACTCTGTGATTCCAATAAGCAGTGTTGAGGGGAGTTCTGCTTTCACCTTTGCAGCTGTAGCAAAGGAACCTCCGTTGATTAATCTACTCAAACGAAAGTCAACATCTGAATGGAGTCACTCTTGGAAAAAGTATATCCAGTCAGCTTCAAAGACGATGGAAAAGAGTCTTGTCGTGGTGAAACATAAGACTGGAAAAATTGGCCGTCCCAAAGGTAGCAGGAACAAGCCAAAAGAGTCTTCGGCTAATGTTGAAGACCAAGGAACAAAAAAGAGGCGGTTTAGGAAGAAGCCTCCGAAAACTGACTCTGAGATGGGTACTCCATCTCATGAGTCTGGTAATAAAGACGATGTTTTGAAGACTTTAGATGTCGCTGATATGGAGACAGGTCGTTTGGTGGGAAAGGAGGCTCCCGCCTCCTCCTGCTAAATTGGATTGATTTTGAATCTAGTCACAGTGTTAGCGTGCTTGGATTCCTTTTAATCTTGCTGCTAAGTTTCTCTGACACTGAGTTTTCACTATGCGTTCAATGTGGATGAAAAGGTAGGTGTATCTTTGGCTCTTTAGCCTAGTTCTAGGTTGGTGAGTCATAAGAGGTAGCTCTTATTGTCGGTCCTATGGGTGTGTTATCTTGATACTGCTTACTGAATAATAAATTTCTTGACTTCTGATTCAAAAAATATGGGTTCTTAAAATTACATTAAGAGACATGTTTATATTACGATTACAAAAACATATTAAAAAATAAATTATCTCAAACGAGGAGGGATCTGGTCAAGGAAGATCTCATTTAGGTGCAACCCTAGATATCTATGAAAACCCCAAGTAGAAGAAATCTAATCAAGGAAAATCTTAACTAGTTGAAACTCTTCGTGAAACCCTTCGAGGAAGATCTCAATTAGGTAAAACCCTTTAAAGAAAATCTCAACTAGCTAGGTGAATCCCTTTGAGGAAAAGTTAAAACCTTCGAAGAATATGTCAATGTGAAACCCTTCAAGGAGAGATGAAACCCTTTAAGAAAAAACTCAGTGAAGTGAAAGCATTATTTGCATCTTTATTTCTCTTTAAAGAAAATGGACGTTGTTTAAGGCTAACAGAATGCAAAAAATAAGAAAAGGACACCGAGGGAGAAAAACCATGCGGCGGCTGCAAACTAGGGTTTGCTTTCTTGAGGTTGATTCTCCATCAACATGATCTAATACTTTGAGGATTGATTTCACCATGGCCTCTCCAGGTTTGGTATGTCCTTGGTTGTTTTTGAAGGAGGATTTTAATGAACAGGTGACGTCGTATGTTTCTACCGTTGCTCACGCTCACCCTTTGCTTTCTTTTTCCGATTTGCCGTCGCCGGTGGTTCTCGATGGCAACACAACAGTCACAATTTCATAAGAGAGCTATCAATTGGATCTGGACAAGTGCAAACATATGCTCTTGGGAAGACTCCATTTGACCTCGGATGATAAAGCTTATTCAACATTAGACCTGCATAAGAAATTAGGACATTTATGGTGTGATATTGAGCAGTGCAAGATTATCCCCATGGGAAGAGGATATTATACCTTTAAATTTCCCTCTGCTGCTTCTTTGTTGTCTGTATGGGAGAAGGGAGCGATCTCATTGAAGCCTGGCATTTTGAGATTTATGAGATGGGTGCCAAATTTCTCTCCTGCTCTACAACGTAACACTAATGCACAGATTTGGGTGAGATTTTGGGATCTAGGTTTGGAATTTTGGGAGACAAGAACTCTCTTTGAGATTGCTAGTGGTATCGGGGTGCCTATCAAGGTTGATCCTAATAGACTACAGCAGAGATTAGGGCTCTATGCTAGGGTCTTAATTGACATTGACCTTTCTAATGTTCCACCGTCTCAGTTGGTTGTTAAGAGGAAGAATGGGAACTCGTTTCTTATGGAGACTGAGTATGAAAATCTCCCAGACCTTTGTTCCCATTGTGGTAGTGTTGGTCATGAAGTGACCAAGTGTAAGTGAGTTTGGTCTGCACCACAAGAATCGGTGGAGGTGGAGGCTCCTAAAGGCCGAGATCGGTCTCGGAAGCGTCGTAGGAGAAAGCAGCAAGTTTATGTGGCCAAGGGGAAAGCTATAATGATTGATATCACCCCAACCACCAAGGAGGATGAAGGGGAGGGTCCTTCGTTTGCACACAAGTCTCCTTCCAATGTTTGTGAGGAGAGTCAAGCTAATTTGGTGGTTACTAATCCCCAGTTAGTAGCTTCTATTCCTGTCATGGATGTGCAGATTAATCTTCAAGCTCAGAGGAAGATGTGTTACTAGGGAGGGCTGACAACATAGGCACTGAGCCTCTTCATGAGCTGAATGCAATAGGTAATGAGAAAGATCCAATAAGCTCTCCAAGTAATGGTAATATTAATATTTTCATTGGTAATAGTTTTGAGATTCTTGCCCAGATGCAGCATAGTGCAGATGAGCAAGAAACAGTTGGGGAATGCAATGATATATTGGTTGACACGAATAATAAGGATTCTGTTTTGGTAGAATCTAGTGTTCATCAAACCAAGTTCTGCTGGGGTGATTTGGAAAATGAGGAACCCCTTGGTCATCATGCATATGTTGTAACCGAGAGGATAAATTCTTTTAGTTCTTGGTTTGATGAGGGTGAAACAGCTAGAGAAGACGAATCTTCTTAAGTCTCTCCCAAAGTCTCAAAGGAAAAAAAGTGAAGACTAAAAAAGATTCAAGAGATCTTTACCCTGCCCGTAATCGGACGTCCGTGGTGCGTCTTAATCTTTAATGCAATTGGCTTTGCTTTTAGTTTTGTTTTGGTTGTCTTCCGGTTTTGTTGTTTCTTCTAAAAGGTTTTTGGTATCATGTCCCCCCTTAGATACTATCTTTTTTATTTAACAAATTTGTTTTGATTGAAAAAAAAAAAAAATGATGGCAAACCAAAAGAAAAATGGACGTTGTTTGTTTATATTAAGAAAAATGATGTGGGATCTGTTTTTCGTGAATAAGTCAAAAAGTAATTTGTGTTAAAGCACTTGTAATTAATTTTAAAACGGAAGAAAGTTACAGTATCTTCATATGAGAAAATAATAACAATAATTATGAGGAACACACCTTCCACGATAAAAGGTACAAGAATGTCACTCAATCAATCATTGGACTATACAACAGCCGGCCAAGGCAACATTTCTCAAGTGCCTTAAACGGTCAAGAATCTTGCTCCTATCAAACTTAGCCTTGGAATTTGCAAAAGAACATGTTCTATGCCAATGATCCCCAGAATACACTTTACAAATAGGAACTCCAAGTGCGGATATTTCAAGAAATAGTTATAACTTAAAAGCCAAACACTTAAAACTCAAATCATCAGCAAAGAGATTGTATGAGACAGATAGGAGCAAACAAATTGAAGCGATGGAAAGAGTGGAAGAGAAGCTCAGCTTTCACCACTTCAGCCATGAACATTCACTCGAACAAACCAATTCACCTCTCAACCAAAACAAAACATGTGCAGGCTGCAATCTGATGAAACTCCCCGGTAAAGACTACTACAGCTGCAGAAAATGCCCATTTTCCCTACACCTAGTATGCTACAACATCCCCCGAAAAACTTGCCACCCAGCACATCAAAATCACTATTTGAATCTCCATCCCTCACCTTCAGGCAAAGGAGCTATAAATTGCAAGGCATGTGGAAAGCATGTCGCCGGATTCTACTATCATTGCGCGGAATGTGTCCTTTACTACCATAGCCTATGCTCCATCTTGCCTTTCTCTATTGCAACTGCATCACACCCTCACACGTTGAAATTGTCCTTTTCACCTCCTTTTGATTTGTGCTGCGATATCTGCAGTGAGCCTGGTTATGATGGTTGGCTCTATAGGTGTCACATATGTGAGTTTGATGCTCATCTTTCATGTAGCATATCTAATCAAAAACTTCTTGACAGTTCTCAAAGTTACAATATTGAAGGCAAGGAGCTATTGCAGTTGGTAAGGCATGGATTTGTAAGAAGTGGATCACATCAGATTACAGAAGCAAACATGCCTGATACCATCGTTCTGAACCCAAGACCACAATCTTTTCATCGAGATTCATCAGCACCTGTCTCTGGAGACACGATTATGACTCCGAGTCATCAATTTAGTGATGCATATTTTTCCATAGATTTGGCCAAGTCCTATTCTAACTCACCCTATTGTCACGAGCTTAAATTTCGATCCCCCGATCGCTCGTGCGGCCTTAGCAAACCCCTATGCTAAGTCAGCCTTTCCTTTGGTCGAACAACCCTTAGGCTAGAAAAAAATGGACGAGGGAACCAAGTCGATGAGGAATATCAACTTGTATTGAGTTTTAAAGAAACTTTACAAAATTGCAAAATTCCTAAAATTGATGTTTCCCCCGTGCCTGGCGAATGTCGCCCCGACAGCCTATATATAGAGGCAGCCAACCTCTCCGAGAATGCCCTAGAATTTTCTAGCTGCACCTCGTGTCTAGAATCTTCTATACACACCTAGACACTCCTAAGTATGTACAAGCGTATCCTAGAAAGATCTAGATACGCTGAGGTTCCCTCCGGAACCTTCCCGATTTTGGCACCTTGCGACACTCGCTCTGCACTGCCTCCCCGATGCCGGCCGACGGCTGCACTGGTCTGCACAGTGCTGCCGACCCCTGTAATGCCCTCTCAACCGCTGCGACTCCCTGCGCACGTCCAGGCATTGCCCTGCCGATAGCTGCGACGCCCTGCGCACTGCTCCTTGCTTGGCTGCTCCGCCACGCCGTGTCGTCCTCCGACACGCTGCTCCAGCATGCTGCGCCTGCTCCGCGTGCCCTGCTCCTTTATGCTGAGCTGCTCCGCGCAGCCCAGCACTGCGCTGTGCCTCCCTACACAGCCTTGTGCCTCGCCGCCCTGCGGCATACTGTGCTGCCCTGCAGCACGCTGCGTCGCCCTGCGACGCGCTGCGCTTCCCCGCACAGCATTGCACCTCTGCGTTGCGCCGCCTTGCACGGCCCTACCGTGCGACGTTGATAGGAGCACAATGTGCGACGATATTATATGCTTATGCCCTCGTTTATGCTTTGGTTAACCCTTATTTGTCTAAGATAGAGTCATAATATAGTTAGTGTCAATTTTGGTAGAGTTTTGGTGAAATGTGCTTAATTGTCCGAAAAATGACTAAGTATGAGAAATCTGGAAAATAGTGCAAAATATGTCTTTTTCGTGATTTTGAGACGAGTACAAATATGATCTATCCTTGTCCGAATTCTATGAAATTTAGTGTGCTTAATATTCATATACTGAGGAATGTTGTGTTAAAATTTAAGATCAATCGGAGTTCGGGAAGTCACCCAAAAGATGGCTGCAAAACAGCAGTTCGAGCAAACCAATCCAGGGGCTTCCAGGATTTTCCTGGGACTTTGTCCCAACTTCGAAAAATCATTCCCGACGACTCACAAGGAATTTGATCGAGATATTTTATGGGGAGATGGCCATATGTGTCTAGTTTATCTGAGACTTAGAATAGCATCAATCAGAGCTCCGAGGATGGAGATATGCCGGAGTTACTACAGCAACATCAAATCTGCCGATTCCAGGAACCTACTGCCCCCTTTTTGTGTTTTCTGTTTTTGATGGACCAAATGTTGTACAAATGCATATGTGATGATGGTCCAAGCTTAAGGAAGGTTAGAGGATGACACCAAGCCAAGGCATTGAAGAAAAAATCAGAAAAAGAAGTTTCCTAGAAGAACCAAGAAAGGAAGGAACCAAAACCTTGTTGCACAAGGATTGCCTTTGCCGATTTGGACTAGGTTTGCTACCTAGGGTTTCTGCCGAATTGCCTCTATAAATAGCCATGTTTTCCTACAGAAAAACTTGTCACATTCCAAAGCAAAAATCTAGCCAAAGCTCTACCTAAATTTCCCAAGAGTCCTACATACAAACCTTAGCCGAAACCACCACCATCTCACCCAAAAATCCTGCCGACACACCCATTGCCGAGCAGCCATCTTCTCCACCAACCATCGGATCCACACGAGTCGAAGTCATTCAAGGTGTCTACAAAAGTGTGATCCACTCCCTACTCTCGGTTTTGTAATTTTTATGTAGTTATGTTAAACTTTGTCTATGAAGTTAGCATGAATTCTTGGTTTCAAACTCTATGTCTATGTATTGTTTGGAGTGAAATTTGGTTTTATAATTTGTATGTTCAATTCGTTTTCTTTGTCTTTAAATGGGTTTTGGATGTAAGAATATGGATTGCATGCTAAAGAGTAAGGTAAATATGTAATGAATTAGTAAGTAGGATAATCGGCAAAATATGTGTTGAATTGATTTTAGGTTTTTCTTGACTTGTTCTTTAAATTCGTGTGCTTAAAGATTGGTAGCCTATGTAAGTGCAATACGTAGATTATTGATCTCATTAGCCGAAAAATTAATATGGATTAAGTAATCAACGAGTTACTTAGTTTGTGTTGTTTTTCACGAGGGTTAGAGTAATTTAAATGAACATGCTTGTTGATGAGATGATTGACAACCTTACTTTATTAACTTGTTCCAACTAAAGAAAAAGACTTTGTGCTTAATTACTTGTCATGTTTGTTTACGTCGGTTAGAATATTCAAAGATGACTAGTATAATTTTAAGGTTAGGCGGTTAGTCACTTAAAATACATGAGGAGTCTTAATCAATTAGTAGCCGGTTAGGAGCTAATTGGGTTGGAGTTAAGTTAAGTCTAGAACTCTTTAATGCTTTGCCGTGAGTCTTGCTTGCTTGTTTGTTATGTGTTTTGATTGCTTGCGTGTTAGTGCTTTGTGGAAGAATGTCGACCAACCTTGTAAATAGTAGCTTTAGGATTTAATTTCATGTCTTAAATTCATGTCTAGGAATTTAGAGGCAGCTTTGCTGCCGATCCTATCTCAATCCCCCTTGATTTCGTGTGAATATGTATATATGTATATAAGTGTGACAATTGTGTGCATATATGTTTGTGAATATTTGTGTTAACATTCTCATGTTTCAGGTACCCTTAATCCCCGGCTAGAACGATCCATACTTATTATATACTACTAACGATTGTAGGGTTTATTATTGCTTGATGCTCGCTTCGGCGACTCGTCAATTTTTGGCGCCGTTGCCGGGGATTATAAAATCTTGTTTTATGTGAATGTTAAACTGTGTTAATATTTGTGATGTAAAGTTTGATAACAATCTGTGTCTCTAACTTTAACGTATACTTATATATCCTAACTCTCTAACATGACGTTCTAACTCTTGTATTTCTTTTTTCTCTTCTAATCTTGAAAAATTTGTTGAAATCGTAGCTTGTATGAAATTGTATATTCTTGAATTTTAGTTTTTTGTTTTTGTTCGATTTTATGTGTCTTGTGCGTGTGCAGATTGAATTGAAAAGAAAAAAAGTGCAGGAAATACCAAGTTCTGCCCAAAGCAGAATTCCGGCAGTACTGTATGTCAACTTTGAATGGCTGCTGTTTTCAGCTCACAAAACCTGGGATGCTGAGCCATACACCGTTGGAAAGATCTATAAGTCTACTTTCCGTAGAATTTTACAGAAGTGGATTTGGAGTTCCGAGCTGCTCCCAGTTTCAATTTGAGTGCACGAAGGTCAATCTGGCGAAGCAGAAAACTGGGCAGATCAATAGGTGCGATTCAAGGCCAAACAAAGCATACTTCCGCTGGTCCGATTGAGGCAAATTCTACATCGTTGGAAAGCTCAGTGTGTCCACTACAACATTACTTCAGAACAATTTTGCATTAGGATACTAGAACACACCCAAATTGGAGCCTTAAGAGGAAGTGTACGCTGCCAAACATTCTGCCGAGCTGCCAAGCTGCTGCCCCTGCCTCTGTCCTGCAGCCAACCCTGCATGTCGAGGCCAGCACACACCTAAACCATCCTGCCAAGCACATTGCCCTGCTCATGCCACTGCCAAGTTGCAGCCTCACCCTGCTGCAGCTTGCCCTGCTGCTGCCGCAATGCTGCAGCCTACGTACCCTGCTGACATGCCGCAAAGCTGCTGCCCCTGCTGCTGCCTATCCTTCCACCTATGCTGCACTTGCCAAGACCCTGCGCACAAGCTGCTGCTCCTGCTGCCCCTGCACGCTGCTGCTGCCCCTACCCCTGCCGAGAACCTGCTACTGCCGAGAGGGACTGGTGCCCCAACTGCCGAGCAATGCACATGATGAATGGATAAACACACGGTGGAAAGTCTAAGCAATGGACTATAAACACAAAGTCTGTGCTGCCTTGTGCTAGGCTGCTGTGCGCTCCACAGCCCTGCACAGCGGTGCGACACCCTGTGCTGCCATGCAGTGCCCTGCACTGCCTTGCACTGTGCTGCACAGTGCTCCAGAATTGCCTAGACACGTCTGGAAGCTTCTAGAGTCTCCCGGAGATCTCTGCGACACTCCAGACTGCCCAAGGACCCTCTGTCCCTCTCCGGAATCTTCCTTGAGCCTTGCATCTCCCCTATGGTGCTCAAGGAGCCTCGCGGGTTGTGACGTACTCCCGCGGCTATGGCTGCAACGCCCTCGTCGCGCCTTCACGATATTACAGGTCCGTGTCCTCGCACTGCCCTCGCATGCCTTCGGACACCCTCCTTGGCTCGACATGTCGCTGCCCAAGGCCCCTGGCCTCGCGGGGCACGACCCTAGTTTGGCCCCTGGCCTTGCGGGTCGTGACATTCGCCCCCGCCTATTCCCTCGACGCCCTCGTCGAGGTGCTGCGAAGTTGCCGGACTTAGTCCCTGCAGTACCGTCGCATATGGGACTCCCATCTTGTCGCGGCTTCTCGCTGCCTGTTCCACTCGACAAGGCACTCCGCATGCGGCACCCTTGTGCCAGTGGCCGTCTCGTCCGCGAGCACTCTTTCCTCCCAGCGGAAGCCATCCGCGAGCACCTACTGCTCCCAGCGGAAGTCTTGTGCAAAGCCACTCGAGCTACACCTTGCTTTTGTGACACCCCCGCATCACTAAGCGCGGCACGACCCAGTCCGTCTGGTCGAGTGACAAGAGATGTCGGCTGCTGCCCCAGCAGTCGCAATGCCAACAACACCATCAAGTCTTGTTGCGTGCCTCTCCTCATTGGCACCACACAAGTCTTGTCACCGTCCATGACGCACAAGCTGTTGGCAAACGGCATCGGAATTGCCTTGGCTTGCTCGTGGAACTCCATGCCCAGGATGACTTTGTAATCATCCATTGGAGCTATCGAGAAGTCCAATTTCCCGGAACAAGCTCCCACGCTGGCCTTGACTTGATAGGAGCACAATGTGCGACGATATTACATGTTTATACCCTCGTTTATGCTTTGTTTAACCCTTATTTGTCTAAGATAGAGTCGTAATGTAGTTAGTGTCAATTTGGTAGAGTTTTGGTGAAAAATGGTTAAGAATCCGAAAAATGACTAAGTTTGAGAAATCTGGAAAATATTGCAAAATATGTCTTTTTCGTGATTTTGAGATGAATGAAACTGTGATCTATCCTTGTCCGAATTCTATAAAATTTGGTGTGCTTAATATTCATATGCTGAGGAATGTTGTGTTAAAATTTCAGATCAATCGGAGTTCGGAAAGTCACCCAAAAGTTGGCTGCAAAACGGCAGTCCGAGCATTTCAATCCAGGGACTTCCAGGATTTTCCTGGGACTTTGATCCAACTTCGAAAAATCATTCCCGTCGACTCACAAGGAATTTGATCGAACTGTTTTATGGGGAGATGGCCATTTGTGTTTAGTTTATCTGAGACTTGGAATCGCATCAATCGGAGCTCCACGGATGGAGATATGCTGGAATTACTGCAACAAGGTCAAATCTGCCGATTCCAGGAACCTACTGCCCCCTTTTTGTGTTTTCTGTTTTTGATGGACCAAATGGTGTACAAATGTATATGTGAAGATGGTCCAAGCTTTATGAAGGGAAGAGGAAGACACTAGGCCATGGCATTGAAGAAAAACTTGAAGAAAGACGTTCTCCTAGTCACACTAGGAGAAGCTGCCGAATAGAGGCAGATTGTATGCCTTTGTGTGCTGCCGGCAATTGGGGTATTTTTCGATGGACCAAGACATGTCAAATGAACTCCAAGATCATACAAGAAGTCCATGAAGATGTGAAGCCCAAGCCTTGAAGAAAAATTCAGAAAAAGAAAACCTAATTGGATTAAGAAAGGAAGGTTGCAAAACCTTATTGCACTAGGTTTTCTGAACTCCTCTTTGCTTAAGGGACTGCCGGCAGCCTCTCTCCCTATCCTCTATATATACCCTCACTTTTTCATTCTGAAAAGCATCTCATCTCAAGCATATTACACTAGCCTAAAGCTCTACCAAGTCTTCCAAAACACCAATACCTAAATACCATAGCCGAACCATCATCACCATAACCATATTGCCGAATCCCTTCCACCTTGGTTTCCTGCCGATTTCTGTTCTAGCCGAGCACCAAGGAGCAGCAGCCGATCCATCTAGTCACTTTGAGGAGTCTTCAAGGTTTCTAAAGTGTGATCCATTCCCCTATGGCTTTTGTATTTATTTATGTTTGGTTGTTTTGTACGAACTTGTTTCGATTCTTGGTTTTTCTTGAAACTTTGTATGAACCGAATATGATGTGTTATGCATGGTTTTGCTGAATTTTAACTTGTGTTTTGTATGCATCGATAATTAGGGCAGTGGTATTTCGCATGTTTAAACTTAAATTGGTTAGAACTAAGGTTAGGGCAAATAAACCGACACACTAGTTATGATTAGCATGTAATTCTAAGTGCTAGGTTTCATGTGATAGAGTAACACGGATAAGTCATACGTTGGAGTAGTTTGTTTTGTGTTGCTCACCTAGGTCTAATAAACCTTAGAACTTGCAAGTTAAATAAGAAGAATGACAACCTTACTTGTTTGCTTGTCTTCGATTAAGACTCATATGCTTAAATGTTGAAACGTGTGAAACCGGATTAGCATCACCTTAGAAGTCATACGTTGGAGTAGTTTCTAAGAAATTAAGAAGTCTAACAATTGGAAAACCGTTGGAGGCTCTAGTTGTGTCGAAACTAATTTTGGTCTTGAACATGTTCAATACTTGTCTCTTACTTTCTTGCATGCAATTTGCCTGGTTAAAGAGTCTTTTATGTGAACTGTTTTGTGTGAGAGATGATGATCACTTGTATATAGTAGTCTAGGATTTATTTTCTGTTTTTATTGCCGAACCTAGTTTAGGGGCAGCATTGCTGCCGAACTCTTATACCCCCATATTTGTGATGTTTTTGTATATTTGTGAATATGTTTGTGTCTAACAATTTCATATCTCAGGTACCCTTAATCCCCGGCTTAGAACGATCCCTACTTGCTTATACTACTAACGATATTTTGTAGGGTTTATTATTGTGTGCGAGCTTAGGTTCACATCATGACTCCTCGAACCGTGCCCTACACCGGTTTAGCTGCTGAGTTGATCCCTTTGATGGAGCCCTCTCCATCGCTCACCCTAAGTCCCAGCCTTCGCGCCTCCTCAATCGCGATGAAATTGTGCGTCGACCCCGTGTCGAGCATTGCCGTCGTGGGCTTTCCACATATCGCGATGTCCACATAGAGTAAGCTCTTAGCCTGACCCTTAGGCGTGGATTGGATCGCATTGAGCAGCTGCATAGCTCCCAAAGGTGTGCTGCCATCGCCGCCCTCGGCTTCTACCTCGCCTTGACGACTTCCCTGCAAGGCGCTCAATGCCTTCTTCTTCATTGGGCAGTCCCTCGTCCAGTGAGGACCATCGCAAAAGAAACACCGCTTGTCCCTTGTTTCCTTTTGCTTGCCCCTATCCCTGCTCCTAGCCGAGTAGTCACCTTGACGTGGCGAGTCGTTGCGCTGGCCTCGATCTCCCCCGCCGTTGGCATGGCCGCTCTCCCTTTCCTCTGACCTGTGGGTGGACTCCTTCGGACTAGTGTAGTCGATTAGGCCCTCGGCTGTGGAAATGGCGGTCGTAAGGTCCAAAACCCCACGACGTCGTAGCTCAGTCTTAGCCCATGGTTGGAGACCATCCATGAAGTTGAAGAGCGCCTCCTTGTCGGGCAGATCGGGGATCTCAAGCACTAGGCTGGTGAACTCTGTGATGTAGTCTCGAATAGCCCCTTTGTGCGTGAGTCTCCGCAAACGAGCTCTTGCCTCATGCTCGGCGTTCTCGGGATAGAACTGCCTCCTCAGGTCCTTCGTGATGTCATCGAAGGTAGATATGACGCACATACCCTTCTCGATGTCACCTTGCCTTCTTCGCCACCACAGCATGGCGGTATCGGTGAGGTATAGAGCCGCTGTCCTAACCTTGGCATCTTCCTCCGTGATGCCAACGACTCCAAAGTATTGCTCCAGCCCCATAAGAAGTTGTCAACCTCGCGAGCGTTGCGCGATCCCCTGAAGCTACTAGGCTTTGGCACCTCGATGCGCCTCACCTCCATTGTCCCACTACTGCCTACTTCTGCCGCCAACGCACGCTTGCATAGGACCAGCTCCTCCCTCATCCTCTCGATGTGTGCTAGCGCGCCGTTGAGTTCCCTCTCGTGGGCTTGACGCACTCGGGCAAGTTCACTCTTGAACTCCTCGCGTATCTTCATCTCCATTTGCGATAGCATGTCCTTGATCGCAGAATGGATAGCGACATCCTCCTCTTCTAGACCGTCAGCCCGTTGGCTTAGTTCTTCCACTCGGATTCTTAGCTCCTCCATCTGGACACCACCGTCAATCACACTTGCCTCCACATGAGCAAGACGTGAATCAAGGTTAGCTATCAACTCCTTCGACGTCTCCCCTCGAGATGTCTGTGGGTTGGAGATGTCAGCGCGGCCACTCTCTTGCGTCGCCACTACGACAAGATCAATCCGAGAAGCACCACCCTTGGCACCCTCGGTAGGCTTGCCAGTACCACCCCTAACCATGGTGTTGGACAGAATATCGGATACGACCCCTCGTATCGGACACTGGCTTCAGGTATCGGAACTGCTCTTATCCCAACTCAGCTCAGATAGACCACCCAACAAAGCTTCGTGCCGGAACGAGTCCTCCTTCAATGGTCCTCCTTCCTTGCGAAGGCACCCTGCCTACTCCACACTCGACGGTGTGAGCGCTTGGCGACTTTGCGGACACTTTACGAAGGCTCCCTGCCTACTCGTCTTCTACACGAAGACCCTCGTCTCAAGGACACTCCCCAGTGTCAGCGCTTGGCGACTTGCGGACTGCCGGAACCCTGCCTACTCAACTCTTCCGCGAGTGAGCGCCTGGCGTCACGAACGCTGATACCACCACAGGTATCAGATGGCTATGTATCGGAGCTTGGCTGATACCAACCCCTTGGTATCGCAAGTTGGATACGATACAAACACAAGAATCGGAAGGAATGGTTGGGATACCCACTCAGATCGAGTGGCTCTGATACCAACTGTCATGAGCTTAAATTTCGATCCCCCGATCGCTCGTGCGGCCTTAGCAAACCCCTATGCTAAGTCAGCCTTTCCTTTGGTCGAACAACCCTTAGGCTAGAACAAAAATGGACGAGGGAACCAAGTCGATGAGGAATATCAACTTGTATTGAGTTTTAAAGAAACTTTACAAAATTGCAAAATTCCTAAAATTGATGTTTCCCCCGTGCCTGGCGAATGTCGCCCCGGCAGCCTATATATAGAGGCAGCCAACCTCTCCGAGAATGCCCTAGAATTTTCTAGCTGCACCTCGTGTCTAGAATCTTCTATACACACCTAGACACTCCTAAGTATGTACAAGTGTATCCTAGAAAGATCTAGATACGCCGAGGTTCCCTCCGGAACCTTCCCGATTTTGGCACCTTGCGACACTCGCCCTGCGCTGCCGTCCCGATGCCGGCCGACAGCTGCACTGGTCGGCACGGTGCTGCCGACCCCTGCAATGCCCTCTCGACCGCTGCGACTCCCTGCGCACGTCCAGGCATTGCCCTGCCGATAGCTGCGACGCCCTGCGCGCTGCTCTTTGCTTGGCTGCTCCGCCACGCAGTGTCATCCTCCGACACGCTGCTCCTGCATGCTGCGCCTGCTCCGTGCAGCCCTGCTCCGCGTAGCCCAGCACAGCCTTGTGCCTCGCCACCCTGCGGCATGCTGTGCTGCCCTGCAGCACGCTGTGTCGCCCTGCAACGCATTGCGCTTCCCCGCGCAGCATTGCGCCTCCGCGCTGCGCCACCCTGCACGGCCCTACTGTGCGGCGTCGCCTTGCACAGCCTGGCTGTGCTGCCTTGCGCTAGGCTGCTGTGCGCTCCACAGCCCTGCGCCTCGCGGCGCCCTGCACAACGGTGCGACACCCTGTGCCGCCATGCAGTGCCCTGCACTGCCTTGCACTGTGCTGCACAGTGCTCCGGAGTTGCCTAGACACGTCTGGAAGCTTCTAGAGTCTCCCGGAGATCTCTGCGACACTCCAGACTGCCCAAGGACCCTCTGTCCCTCTCTAGAATCTTCCTTGAGCCTTGCATCTCCCCTATGCTGCTGAAGGAGCCTCGCGGGTTGTGACATAATCCCGTGGCTATGGCTGCGACGCCCTCGTCGCGCCTTCGCGATATTGCCGGCCCGTGTCCTCGCACTGCCCTCGCATGCCTTCGGACACCCTCCTTGGCTCGACATGTCGCTGCCCAAGGCCCCTGGCCTCGCAGGGCACGACCCTAGTTCGGCCCCTGGCCTTGCGGGTCGTGACACTATGCTCAGAATTATGTAGGCAGCAAAGAAACTGGTCATCAAGGTCCAAAGGGCAGTGCTGAACTAGTCCAAGTTACATTTGAGTCCATCAAAAGTACTATTAAAACCAACAAGGTTTTGAGCAACAAAGTAGGACCAGAAAATAGAATGGATGAAGCATTCTTTCCTCGAAGTGACACTCTTAACAGGAAGGAGTTAGTCCCAGAGAAGAAAAGTAAATCAAATGAACCAGTAGGGAGGTCAAATATCGGAAATCAGAGTACCAAATCGGATACTGTAAGTTGATTCAAGTACCAATTATCACTTGGTTTCTGCATTTCAGAGTGTACTGTCTAAGCCTGCTAACTAATTAAGAGTTGCATAGGAAATCCTAATAATCGCCATGGCTGCTAATAATTTGTGGAACCACGCAAATTTTTGTGCTCTGTTTGTTGATGTTTTTTTCTCCATGCGTGCATGTTTGCAGCAAGAGTCAAGCGGTTCATTTTTCCAGATGCTCTGTGGGTGCTGCAATCCTAGATACGAAAGAAGCATCTGACAAAACTGGCTTTCAAGAGGGAAGCAGATGGAAGGGTCAGTTTAAGGGAGTAGTATTATTTCTTTGATAGAATTAATTCAGTCTGACTAATGTTAACGTGAGTCACCCTTGATTCACTCCAGATTACATTCCTAATTGTATTATTTTATTATAGCAATTGTATGTAATTAGGATTGTAGAATATTGCGGTGTAAATAGGGATCTCTTTCCTAATAGGTTGCTAGAATACTTTGTATACATATCCCACTATTGGGAGAAGATAATATATCAGAAAATTCCCCAAACTTGTCTCTCTGATTTGTTTCTGTTTGACTTGGTATCAGAGCAGAGAGATCCTTTTGGACTCTGTCTCATTTTGTTTCCGCTGCAAATTTACCTTCGTTTGTTTGTCCTTTGACTTTTGCATTTGTTCTCAAATTCGTTTTGTCCTCCTTGTTTGAAATTAAACCCTAGTTACACCCTTATTTGTTAGCCGCGAATTTGTGCACTTTGTCAGAAAAATTTGTTTATTGAAACAAGAAGAATGGATGGAGAATTGGTTCTCAGTTCATTGTTTGGTGAAGATGGAGGATCATCCGCTACACCCCGTGATGTTGTTGTTGTTCAAAACACAATAGATAACTCTAGCTTTGGTATAAAGCTAGATGGCTCCAATTATCAGATGTGGCAGAGGCTTATGAAGCTCTATATTCAAGGAATTGGTAAGTGGGGCTATGTGACAGGAAGCCTCAAGAGGCCATAAGAGGAACCCAAAGCATCTGCATGGGATACAGCAAATACCAATGTGATGGGGACCCTCCTAAAGGCTATGACTTCAGATGTGATGGAGTTGTTTTCAAATTATGATTCTCCCAAAGCTATATGGGACTCTGTTGCGGCTACTTATTATGATGAGAATGATTTTACTTGTGTTCATGAGATGAATTACAAGGCCTTCAAGATGACTCAAGCAGGACAGCCAGTTGCGAATTTCTATGCAAGTTTGAAGACTATTTGGCAGGAACTTGATCAGCGACACCCTAATCCCTTGACATGTGAAGCCAATATAAAGGCCTATCAAGCTGAAGAAAATATGATGCGTGTCCATGTATTTCTTGGAGGTTTGGATTCTCACTTCGAAGTTGCAAAGAACGAGTTACTGCGTCTCACCACCCCACATTGGAGCAAGCTTTTGCTTACATACGGAGAGATGAGTCCAACAAGGCTGTTACAAAAAGCTTGCACACTAAAGTTTCTGGTTTGATAGTCCAAGCAAGATCATCTCCTTTACTGCCTCAAATTCCAAAGGGTGGGAATCAAGTGTATCGGCCTAAAAGTTAAGGCAATCATTCTGGTCAGAACTATAGCGGAGAAGATTCATTTATCAATCAAGTGATTTGTCACTATTGTAAGAATCTTGGTCACTACAAGAGTCAATGTCCTCAACTTATGAGACGCAACTCAAACAACCCTGGATGGAAAGGTGGTAACAGTAAACACGTAGGCAAGGTTGCGTTTCAGTTGGTTCAAGAGCAAGAGACCGACTTCTATGGAGTGGAGGGATAATATCTCACCAAGGGTAATGCTCTTGTGACTCAAGAGAAACGAGGTAAAATTGGTGTTGCTTTACATGTTTCAAGCTTTACTGATAGTAATAGTTGGATAATTAATTCTGGTGCGTCTGACCACATAACCTATGATAAGTCCTTGTTTGTTGAGTTGTCTTCTCCACCCATAATGCATGTGTCTAATGCAAATGGCGAGTCTTTTCCAATCTTAGGAATTGGTTTGGTTCAGGTTACGCCTTCCATCATTCTCTATAATGTTTTGTTTGTCCCAGCTTTGTCTCATCACCTCTTATTTGTGTCTCAATTAAACTCACAAAACAAATGTTCTGTAACCTTCTTTCCTACGTACGTGATCTTTCAGGACTTGTGCACTCGGGTGATAATCGGCAAAGGGGACCTGAGGGAGAGACTGTTTCATTTGGATTGCATGTACGCAGGACAAATACAAGCGCCTCCAAGAAATCAAGCTCATGTTGCCCTGACATTGAGTTCTGATCGGTTGAGCGAATTATGGTTATGGCATCGCCGGTTGGGTCATCCATCCTTTGGGGTCATGAAGAAATCAATGTCATCCTTATTTTTGGGAATAAAAGAGTCTAGTTTGCACTATGAGACATGTGCCTTAGCTAAGAGTCATAGATCTAGCTATCCTTCTAGTTTTCAATCTAGTACAATGCCTTTTGAAATAATTCATTCTGATTTATGGGGAGCTTTCAAACATTCCACCCTTTCGGGAATGCCTTACTTTGTTTTGTTTATTGATGATTTCACTAGATTGACCTGAGTTGTTTTACTCAAAACAAAAGATGTTGTATTTTCTGCTTTTACAGCTTTTCATAATCTTGTTCTTACCCAATATGATGCTCGTATTAAGACTTTCATGTCTGATAATGGGGGGGAATTTGTCAATCATTTGTTTCGTGATTATTTCCACAAACGACTTGTCCACAGACTCCAGAACAGAATGGGGTCTCTGAACGGAAAAACAGGCATTTGTTGGACATGGGTAGAGCTCTCCTTCTTAGTGCTAATATGCCAAAGTATCTATGGGAAGAAGCCATATTGTGTGCCTCTCATCTCATCAATCGTCTTCCATCTTCTACCTTTCAAGGTCGTATACCCTTTAAGGTATTGTCAAAGTATGTTCATATTCCATCCCTAAACACTCTTCATGCCCGTGCCTTTGGATGTGTTGCATACGTTCACTTGTATAGGAACCAACGTTCAAAACTAGATGAGAGGGCTCTCAAGTGTATCTTTGTAGGGTATGGGACTAGTCAGAAAGGATACAAGTGTTACCATCCTCCTTCCCAAAGGTTCTATGTCACTATGGATGTCACATTCAGTGAAGAGACATGTTATTTCTCGCCATCTCCGACCCCTATTCAGAGGGAGCAAGGGGGAGAGTACTTTGAAGATTGCTATCAAGCTGGTCCAACGATCGATCGTTCCCACCTGAACGATCGATCACCTAGTGATACAAAAACCTCTGGCAGAGAGATGATCGATCGCTGCACACTCCAGTGACTTCATAAATAGAAACAATCGATCGCTCGTCCTCTAGCGATCAATCACTGTATAGTCCAGGGACTTCAGAAACATAAACGATCAATCGTCAGGTGCTCAACGATCGATCGTCAAAAAGGCTCGAACAGTCCAGTGAGTTAACGATCGATCGCCAAGGTATCAGCGATGAATCGTTGGCAGAGGAAAAAGAACCGGTTACTACGGATGCCACAACGATCGATCGCCAGGTACAAAGCGATCAATCGTTCCGTCCAGACTCAGAAAATTTGCCTCTTGAAGACTCTCCAGTCTCTCTCTCTCTCCACCAAAGGTCTCTCTTGCCTCATCTTCACTCGAGGTACCCACTTTGTCTTTGTCTTCTAATCCTCCTTTGTCTAATAGTAGTATGCCTTTAGTTAATCTTTCACAAGTTCAAATACGAGTCTTGCCAGAACGAACTACTCATGGTCAAGCACCAAAGCAATATGAACCTTTATTGAGTGCTAAGGCTAGGTATCATGTAGGGAATTATGTGTCTACCCATAGATTGTCTAAACCATATGTGTTCTTCGTGAATCAATTATCCTCTGTATCACTTCCCAGTAAAGTACAGGATGCTATGAAAGATGAGAAGTGGGCGAAAGCAATGACTGTTGAGATGGATGCACTTGAAAAGAATTGTACTTGGGAGCTTGTGCAGTTACCTGCTGGGAAGAAAACAGTTGGTTGTAGATGGGGTGTATACGGTGAAGCACAACTTTGATGGTTCGGTAGACAGGTATAAGGCCAGGCTAGTAGCAAAAGGATACACCCAGAAGTATGGTGTGGATTATGATGAAACCTTTGCTCCAGTTGTGAAAATCAACACTATTAGAGTGCTCTTGTCACTAGCAGCCAATTTGGATTGGCCTCTCAAGCAGTTCGATGTTAAAAATGCTTTCTTGCACGGAGATTTGAATGAAGAAGTTTACATGGATTTGCCTCTAGGATACCGCACTGCCACTGGAGAACATGTAGTATGTCGTTTGAGAAAGTCAGTGTATGGTCTTAAGCAGTCTCCACGAGCCTGGTTTGGTCGGTTTACAATGTTTATGAGAATAATTGGGTACAGACAAAGTAATTATGATCACACCTTCTTCCTGAACCATCAAAAAGGTAGTGTCACGGCACTCATTATTTATGTGGATGACATGGTGGTCACTGGTAATAATTTGGAGGAGATAGGGAAGCTACAGAGAGAGTTATCTGCTGAATTTGAAATGAAGGACCTGGGAAATCTAAAATATTTCTTGGGCATGTTAGATTATAGACCTGTTGATACCCCTATGGAGCAGAATCATCGGCTAACTGAGTATCCAAATCAAGTACCAAAAAACAAGAACAGGTATCAAAGGTTAGTCGGGAGATTGATATACTTGTCACACACCAGACCAGATTTAGCTTATGCTGTTAGTGTTGTGAGTCAGTTTATGCATAATCCGAGTGAAGCATATATGGAGGCTGTGTTTCGAATTTTGAAGTATCTTAAGTCTACACCAGGTAGAGGGTTCCAAATCAAGTACCAACAAACAAGGGCAGTTATCAAAGGTTAGTCGGGAGATTGATATACTTGGCACACACCATACCAGATTTAGCTTATGCTGTTAGTGTTGTGAGTCAGTTTATGCTTAATCTTAGTGAAGCACATATGGAGGTTGTGTTTCGAATTTTGAAGTATCTTAAGTCTGCACCAGGTAGAGGGTTGGTATTCTCTAAACATCAACGTCTTGATGTGTTAGGGTATATAGATACAGATTGGGCAGGTTGTGTAACTGACAGCAGGTCTACTTTAGGCTATTTTACATTTGTTAGTGGAAATTTAGTTACTTGGAAAAGTAAGAAGCAGAAGGTTGTGGCTCGTTCAAGTGCTGAAGCAGAGTATAGAGGAATGGCTCGAGGATTGTGTGAATTATTGTGGTTAAGGAACCTGTTGAGAGACTTAGGTTTTAAGCCAAAAAATGCTATGCCATTGTTTTGTGATAATAAAGCTGCAGTTGAGAGTATGACATAACCAAACATGTGGAGGTGGATCGACATTTCATTAAAGAAAAGTTGGATCAGCAGATCATCTCCTTTCCATTTGTGCCAACAGAAGAACATTTGGCTGATATTCTTACAAAGGCAGTTTCTAGCAAGAGATTGGGTGACTCACTTGACAAGTTGGGCATACGTGATCTGTACGCTCCAACTTGAGAGGGAGTGTTGGCGTGAGTCACCCTTAATTCACTCCAGATTACATTCCTAATTGTATTCTTTTATTATAGCAATTGTATGTAATTAGGATTGTAGAATATTGCGGTGTAAATAGGGATCTCTTTCCTAATAGGTTGCTAGAATACTTTGTATATATATCCCACTATTGGGAGAATATAATATATCAGAAAATTCCCCAAATTTGTCTCTCTGATTTGTTTCTGTTTGACTACTGAGTCGAGGCAATGTGTCATAATTCCAGTACGTATTTTCTTGTATAATCACATGAAGATCACAACAATGTAATGAGGTTACGTATTCTATCATGGGGTCAAATGTTATGGCAACTTGTATGTGCAAGTGTGCAACCATTAAAATTCTAAGTAACCTCATAGGTAAAAGATTGTTCTTGATGTGTTTAAGGGATAGCCAGAAAAGTGTAGGTAAAAAGCCTAATTAAAGAGGAATACGAGGGGAAAGAGGTCCATATTATTCTACAAATTACTTCAAAGAAGTTGGGGTAAAAATTACGTAGCAAGTAATGTAAACTAAAAGAGTTTCAATTGTAGTTAATAATAATTCAGTATTGTAATCATGATTGATGAAGACAAGTTCATAGGTCATTTGGTTGGCAATAGCCAATTTTTAGCATGGCCGGTTATCGTGAAGTGCATTTTGCGTTAAGTTTTGTCTAGCTCATGTAAACAATATAACTGTTTGGTCAACTTTTCTTCTCATTTATGTGTATCAAATGATATACTTGATAGAGGATTTCAAGCACCAAGGTGCAATGATCTAAAAGGCACTAGGCGCGGTGACCCATAGCCTAGCACCTAGACGGACTAGGCGGAGACTAGGTGGGGATTAGGCGATTTACATTTTTCACATTTAATTAATAATTATTATATTTAAAAATAGTTTATTATGAGTAACTTGGAAAAATTTAGCATGACCTTTCTCTAAAAATGAGCAAGCCAACCTGTAAATTTACAAGCAAGTATGATTTGCAAATCAAAGCACTATTATCTCTTAGAGGATCATTATAAATTTATAATCACCACATGTCCACATCACAACTTCAAAATATTCAAATGATCAAATGTAAACCGGTAAACGTCGCAAGCCGGGAAGTTTAAAACATAGCAATAGTCTCAGATAAAATGAAATTTAATGTAGAATTCAACATAGCAAATATAACCAAAATAACTTGCAAACCTAAGAATCCACATCTTCTTCTTCTCCATATCCCTCAACTACTGACCTACTGTAGTGTTTCTGTTGTAACCCGTAGGCCTGACAGAGACTGGTGGATCTTGGTGTGATTCCTTCCTGCAAGTCCTGCTAACTAAGGGGAATACCGGGCGGGCCGGTCTTCTCCTCTCTAATGCCTAAGTTAGTACCGTTGGGATAAATGGATAACTTAAGCGGGAACAATAAGTAGTTGGAGAGTTGGTTACCAATTAATGAGGGTAGTTGAGGCCCTTATATAGGTTGTCGAGCGTGAGGTCTGGTCTCACTCTTAAAATGTGGGACTGATCCCCTTCTGTTCATAAATTGGGGCAGCTTTGGTGGTCTGTTCAGCAGGCTGGCGCCCCCGGCTCCCGGGCCCCTGGCCAAGAGGTAGGCTGCTGGGCTCCGGGTCCGGGTGTTAACGATCCTGCCCCGGGCGGTGCTGCTGCGGGTCTGTGGGCCTGGGTAACCCCTCTGTGGCTACCGTCAACAAGTCCCCCAAGTTCCCGGTCAAGTGCAATCTTGAATGGGGACTTAAATATGTCTTGCTCTGCAGACCCGCAGGGTTACAGACCCAACGGTGCCCTAGTTCCCCAAGTCTGTGTTGAAGATTGGGCTTGGCCGGGCGTTCGAGCAGAAAGCCTGTTATGATGGTGCGTGGTGATGCGAGTGCATGTTCATGATGATGTGCAACAATTATGAGTATGAGTTGTGATGATGGTGGTGTGGTGCTTGAGTTCCGTCGTGCCCTGCATATGGAACGGGGTGAACCCGGACGAGTGCATGGGATGATACTGTGGCGTTGCAATCCACCATGCCATGCATATGGGATGGGGTGAACCCGGATGAGTGCATGGGATGATAATGTGTCGTTGAAATCCGTCATGCCATGCATATGGGGCGGGGTAAACCCGGATGAGTGCATGGGATGATAATGTGTCGTTGAAATCCACCATGCCATGCATATGGGGCGGGGTGAACCCGGACGAGTGCATGGGATGATAATGTGGTGTTGAAATCCGCCATGCCATGCATATGGGGTGGGGTGAACCCGGATGAGTGCATGGGATGATAATGTGGCGTTGAAATCCGCCATGCCATGATCCGCAAGGACTTGACCGGTGAACTGTCATGTCGGAACGAGTCAGATATGAAATGCTCCGGGAGGACCCGGCCGGTGAACTGCCATGTCAGAACGAGTCCCCCAGTGAAAATCGCTACCCACGGTGGTACAAACCGGAGAATATGTCCTGTGTTAGAGGTTAATTCCCGGTGGGGGGTTGCGGCCATGTTATAGCACCGGCCAGCACCCGCTGATTCGTCCCAGCTTGTGTTGGAATAAGCATGGGTAATGTGCAGGGTTGCGAGCCTGCGGGGAGACCTGTTGGGTGCGAGCCAACAGATCTACCGGTGGGATGTTGCGGCCGTGTTAAAGCACCAGTCAACATCCGCTAGTTCTTCTCAGCCGGAACGTTATAGGCGTGAGGTTATGTGCAGGGTTTCTAGCCAGCGGGGAGATTTGCCCTGTGTTAGAGAAACAATTCTCCCGGTGGGGTGGCCCGGCCATTTGTCCCCCATATTTTTCACAGCTTTATGTGATGCAGGGTTTCTAGCCTGCGGGAAGATTTGGCCTGTGTTAGAGGAACAATTCTCCCGGCCAGTGACCCAGTTGTTGTTGGGTGTACCACTGATCGTGTCATAGCCCTTGTTCGTACAGGCGTGATGTATGTGCAGGGTTTCTATCCTGCGGGAAGATTTGTCCTGTGTTAGAGAAACAATTCTCCCGGATTTATAAAGCCCGATGTTTTGAAGCCTTGAGTTGTTGCTGGCTTGTTCGTGCCCGTAGGCGCGAACGAAAGTGACTAAACCGATGGAATGCCACAGAACCGATGTAATGCCAGGTGGAACCGGTGGAATGTATATTACCCGTTGGAATGCCTGTGAACCGGTGGAATGCCACATAACCGATGAAATGTATATTACCCGATGGGATGTCGATAGCAACGGCAGTGACCCGATGGGATGGCTTTCCTTGAATTGAGGTTGGCGCTTGGGGAAGTGGTGGGCGGCTGGAGGCCTCGGTTCTTACCCCCATCTCCTTCAACTGCTGTTTGTAGGCGACGCAAGTGGCTGACATGCATTGAAGGAGAAAGCCCATCAGTCCCATCAGTTATGATGGCGTGGGGATTTTACCGATACTGGGACATGTGTCAGTAGGGAGCGGTCTGAGATGGAAGGCCCTGATTCGCAGGTGTTTGACTTGTCCCGATTGAGTATTTTGGGGGGATTACAGGGGTGCCTAGGGTGCCGGACCTGTCTATATAAAGGCCTTCCTTGTCTCATTGTTTACTCTTTTTTTTTTTGCTCTTGTTTGAGAGAGAAGAAGAAAATGCTGGAGAGGAATCCGGAGAAAGTTCTGTGAAGGTATTCTCGTGCTATCCGTGCTTCAGGCGTGCTTGCTCTTACATACGATTGCTCGGTGTTTTCCCAGGACTGACTTTCCTCGGTTGTGCATAGTAATCGGTAAGTTCCGCCTCCTTTGTTTCTGTTTTTCCTTTGTTGGTTCTTGTTTTGCGGGGGTTTTCTTTTGCCGGGGGATCCCTATTGCAACGGATGATTGTTTGGAGTGGGGAATCTGCGGCAGATTTGGCGAGCAGCCGCAGAGGGCGCTGTTTTAGGTTGTCGCTGACCGGCGGTGGGGTTTTGTTTTCCTCCCCCTAGGTTACATAGATTCTGGGAGCTCTGATGGAAATTCTGAATCGGCCGCCAGACGACCTATGACGGACGATGAGGAAAGGTTGGAGGATTGGCTTGCGTCGGTTTCCTCGGAGTCAGAAGCCGTCGCCCGCTCCCGGGGCGAGGCCTCGCCGTCCGGGTATCTGGGGCACGAAGACATCCCCCATGGGGTACCCTTTCCTGGTACCTCGCCCACAGTTTACACAATTGGGGATGGGGAAGGGGCTGTGGTGTGTGACGAACCGGAGGGTACCATGAGTCCCGCAGAGGTTGCCGCCTTCTGGGAAACGTGGAGTATCCCGGATGAGGTGAAATTACGGCCGCTGAATCCTGGAGAATTGGCTTGTAACCCGGAGAAGGGTTGGGTTGTTGTTCATGGAGGCCAGTTCCGTCACGGGTTCTCCCTCCCGCTGCCAGACTTTGTGCAGTACATGCTCAGCGCTCTGCACGTGTCTCCCGCGTAGATTCCCAGAAACCAGTGGAGGCAGCTGCTGAGCCTTTGTTGTCTGTACGAGCTGTCCGGGATGAGCATGCCGACGGTGAACACGTTCCGGGCATTGTACAGACTGTCCTTCTCGAAAAAGAAACGGTGTCGGGGTTGCATCACCTTTGGCGCCCGGCACTTTAAGCCTATTATCACCCACCTGCCTTCCTGGCTGGACAAGAGCTGGAGAAAGAAGGTAGTGATGGCAGGGGGGAGGTGGTAGAAGAGGAGGAGGACGTATCGGGTTCCTAGTGCTTTCCAGCCCCTTGGCGACCAATCATACGTACTGTCTGAGTTGGAGCGGGATAGGATTGCCACGATATTCGAGTGCTGGTCCGGGCTTGAGCGAAGATCCTACAACTTCATACGGCGGGAAGTGTTGGAGTACTGCTGCCTGGGGCGGGATCCTGGTGCGTAGTGGGGACTTTAGCAGTGAAGTTCCCGCTGACCGAGTTTATACTACGTCTAACTCTTTGTTTGGTGTTCTGCACGTGCATCTTCCCGGATGGTGAGGATCTTGTCTCGAGGCTGAAGGAGAAAGGGGAGGTCGTTTAGCGGACCACGGTGGATCGGGAGACTGGTAGGCTTAGCATCCACGCCGTGTCGGTGGCCGTGGATGTTGCGGATGAGGACTAAGTTTTAAGGCGTGTGAAGACTCATGCCGCGGGATCCTCAGCGGGGCCCGGAAAGGGAAAAACCACTGGTGGGCCGTTAAAGGTTCATGGTGGAATGGATAGGATTCCACATCGAGTGGGATCGGTCCCACTTGTCACCAGGGTCTCCTTGCCTGGAGCACAATCTTCTTCACCGGTTGACCTGGGTGAGAAGAGGAGGAGGATCATGAACGTCCCGCCTTCTGCGCTGGTGACGCTGACTGGTCAGTCGTCTGGTGAGAACTTGGCGAAACAGCTTAAGTTGAGCAGTGGTGGGATGAGTCCCGCTAGGGATAGAGCCGCTGCGGCTTCAAGTTCTGCCGCCCCGCAGAGTAGTCCCGCTCCGGTGGAAGAACCGAGGAGGGGAGGTCCGGAAAGCCCGTTCGTCCGGAACCTGCTGGAGCCTGGAGGACGTGACCGGCCTGGGTCTGGATAGGCCTGGGGCCGCTGGAGCCCTGTCGGGGGAAAATCGTCAGAAGAGCAAGGAGTTGGTCCTCCGGGTAAGAATAGTTTGGTTCTACGGCACCGGTCGAACAACATTTTTTTTTTATTTTTTGTTTTTTTTTTCTAATCGGTGGCCTGTCATTCTATAGCTGTTGTACAATCTATACCAGCCGGACCCGAGTGAGGACCTTCCGGAGCTGAAGAAGCAGGTGGCCGTTCTGGCCGGCGCCCGGGAGCGCTTGGAGGCTGAGAAGTCCAGGCTTGAGCGGGAGAAGGTCAGACTGGGGGAGAGGGCCAGGAGGCAGGTGGCCAATCTAGAGGGCCAGGTCCGGAGCCTCGAGGAGGAGAAGGAGCGGGCTGAGGAGGAGAGGGCCGAGCTGGAGGCCAAGGTGGATGAGCTCCAGTTGGAAGATGCCGCTGCGCATGCCGCCACCGTCGATGCGGCTGGAGAAGAGGACCCGGAGCTTTTCCAGCAAGTTATCAACAAATATCACGATAGTGAGCAGTTTCTTGTCCTTCTGGAGAAGGCTAGGGAGGCGGGTATCGCCGATGCCTACGTGGAGTGGGAAAAGAAGGTGTACCTGAATACCTCGCAAATGCCGCAGGCGCAGGCCGATGATGATATTGATGGGCAGCCACGGGAGGAGGAGCAGCCGGAAGAGGAGGGCGGACCTCAGCAATCCAAGCCCGCCGGGGAGGATGCGGCGGTTCTACCGAAGGAAGCCGGTGGACAGGCTGAGCCCACTGGGGAGGAGGCCACGGCTCCTTAGGCAAATTTTTTTTATTTTTTTTTATACCGGCCTGGAAAATTGCTGGAATGGATTTTTTTTTTTTTTTTTGCTCACCGGCTTTTGTGTTCCCTGCCTTTGGATTTTTATAGTACCGGTGGCTTGCCTTTGTTGACAGTAGCCACAGAGGGGCTACAACAGGCCCACAGACCCGCAGCCAGTGCACCTGGGGCCGGCCTAGGGCCCTGGACCGGATCACCAGCACCCGGACCCGGGGTCCAGCAGTCTACCTTGCGACCAGGGGCCCGGGTACCGGGGGCGCCAGCCTGCCAAAGAGGTCACCAGAGCTGCCCTTTGGTGTGCGAACAGAAGGAAACCAGTCCCACATCGAAGAGTGAGGCCAGACCTCATGCCCGGCCACCTATATAAGGGCCTCAACTACCCTCATTAATAGGTAACTGATCTCTCCAACTGTTTATCATACGTGCTTTAAGTTATCTATTCATCCCATCTATACTAACTTAGGCATCGGAGAGGAGAAGACCGGCCCGCCCGGTATTCTCCTTAGTAAGCAGGTTTACAGGAGAAGATCACCTAGTTTCATCTGTCTCTACCAGGCCTACGGGTTTGTACAGAAATAATTGGCGCCGTCTGTGGGAACTTGGATAAAAAACCATGTAAGCATTACCAATGGCAGAAAGCTCAGAAGCAGGCCAGGAAAGAAACGCCACCGAGGAGCGGCGTGTTGCACCAGGGCAAGCGCTCATCTCCACCCCGAGAGCAGCGCAGCGACCAGGGCAACCAGGAAGACGGGAGCTGTGGGAGGCCGGCCGGCACGCCGGGGCCATACCATGATAACTCGCGTGGGAAAGGCCCGGTGGAGAGCGACCAGCCAGCGCACCGGGGCTTTTCGCTAACGTTCTCGGACGATCCGAGCGACAGGGAGGAGAGCCCGCTCAGTGATAGTGACCGGGACACCACGTATAGCCCCGACCGGCACGATATGGCTGGGGAGATACGGGCGATGAGGGCAGAAGTCGGTCGCCTGCGCGAGGAGGGCGACTGGGATAGAGCAAAATCCAATGCCCGATATGCGGAAATAGAGACGGTGAACGCTGCCCTGGTAGCCGCCCTGGAGAGAGGACAGCAGCGCAACGACGCTATGACCAGGACACATGCACCCACACCAGGCCGTTCTCAGCGGTTTGAAGCGGGACAGTCGTCTGGCGGACGGCCCAGCGACCCCGAGCGAGCGGAGTCCCCGGCTGGCACGGCTCCACCAAAGAGCACGCCGACGCCCCGGCAACCACACGCTTCATTCGAGGATGAAGTCATGACCCCGACTGCACGGGCGTTGCAGATACTCACATACACTGTGTCGGATCTGAAGGCCCAAATGGAGGCCAACGAGAGAAGAGCAGCGCGGCCGATGGAAGGCGCGCGATTCAAAAAGCGCATGGGCCCTTTCTCGCTCCGAGTTCTGGAATCAGGGAGGTCTGGTAACCAGAAATTCCTAAAGCTCACGTACTCAGGATCCGGCTGCCCGTACCAGCATCTGGACAGTTTCCGGTCCCAGACGTGGGCCAAGGGCTATTCCGATGCAGTATGCTGCAACATTTTCCAGGAAACCCTGTCTGGAGAGGCGCTCAGCTGGTTCTATGAGCTTCCGGCGAACTCCATCGAGGCGTTCGAGCAGCTGGCCGACCGGTTCGTAGGCCGCTTCATCCTCCGGGTCGAGGGAGCCCGGACATCGACCATCCTCTTCAACTGCATGCAGGCACCTGGCGAGGAGCTGAGGACGTTTGTCAACCGCTGGCAGACGACGACGGCCGGGGTTCGGAACCTCGACAAGGGTATCGCCGAGATGTCGTTCAAACAAGGGCTCCGGTCAGGAAAATTTTCCTACGCCGTACGGGTGGAACTCCCGCAGGGGTATGACGAGCTAATGGCGATGGCCATCAGGCATGCTCAGGTCGACCATGAAACGTACGGGCAGCACCTGCTGAAAAGAAAGCGGGACGAGCAGCAGGAGGACCACCCCCTGCAGGAGCACCCCCCCTCCCGGCCAAGAAGACAAGGCCAGCCAGCGGAGCGAGAACCGAAGTGCCCGACCGAGCCGACCCAGCAGAAATTGGGGGCAACGGCAGCAGAGGCCCTACCATGACAAACCCCAGGGCGAGCACAAGCCGGCGCAGTACCGGCAAGAACGCCCCCTGGCAATCATGCCAGCAGAATGTCAAGAGGTCTTCACCACTCTGACCTCTTCATACGAGGACATCTTGCACGAGAACGGGAACATCATTCCCCCACTGCCCAGGAGAAAGTACCCGAAGGGGAAGCTTACCCCGGCGCAAACGGGCAAGTACTGCTCCTATCACGATGAAGCTACTCACCGGACAAACAAGTGCTTCGCTCTCAAGACCGCGGTGGAGGGTCTGATTAGCAATGGCCAGCTCCAGCGGTATATAGGGGAAAGGAGAGCAGATACCGACCGGGAGCAGGGACAGGGCTGGTAGGCACACCCAAACCTCCAAGCGGTTAGTTTGGCATATCATCGGTTCAACCGCTGTAACATCATGAGATATGTATGCCAACTATTTTGAGAAAAATTCCACCGGTTCCACCAGTGCAAGTGTATTTATATCCAAGGAGTAATACAAACAAAAACTATTCCAGCGGGTTTACAAAAAAAGAGCAAAGCATAAATCTTAAGGAGCCGCGCCTCCCCCCTCAGCGGGCATTCCACCAGCTTCTCTAGATGAAGCCGCCGCACATTCTCCAGTAGTTTGAGGCCCGCCTTCCCCTTCCGGTTGCTCCTCGCCTACCAACTGCTCATGGATATTCTCATCAGCTCCGGCCTTCGGCATTCGAGAGGTATCCAGGTACCCCTTCTCTTCCCACTCCACGTAGGCGTCCGTGATGCCCGATTCCCTAGCCTTCTCCAGGAACTTAAAGAACTGATCGCTCTCATGATACTTGAGGACAACCCACTGGTAAAGCTCAGGATCCTCTTCTCCAGCCGCAGCGGCAGCGACGGCGCGCACAGCGGCAGCTCCCACCTGGAGCTCATCCACTTTGGCCTCCAGCTCGGCCCTCTCCTCTTCAGCCAGCTCCTTCCCCTCCTCGAGGCTCCGCACCTGCTTTTCCTGCTTGGCCACCTGCTTCTTGGCCCTCTCCTCCAGTCTGACCTTCTCCCGCTCCAGCCTGGACTTCTCTACTTCCAGACGCTCTCGGGCTTCTGTCAGAGCGGCCACCTGCCTCTTCAGCTCCGGCAGCTCCTCGCTCGGGTCCGACTGGTACAGATTGTACAACAACTACACAACAGGGAGCCAATTAGGCAAGCAGCAAAGGTAACGAGTTACGAGCGGTGCCGTGGCACCAAGCAATTCTTACCCGGAGGACCGACTCCTTGCACTTTTGGCGGTTCTCCCCTTCCAAGGCTCCGGTGACCCCAGGCCTGTCCAGACCAAGGCCAGCCACATCTGCCGCCAGCTTCCGGGCGAAGGGACTCTCCAGTCCCCCCCCCCCCCTGTTCCTCCGCAGGAGCGGGGCTACTCTGCTGACCGGCAGAGTTTGGAGCAGCATCAGCCTTGTCCCCAGCGGAACTCGACGCACCGCTGACCACCTTGAGCCGCATCGCCAAGTTCTCACCTGACGACCGGCCGGTCAGCGTCACTAGCGCGGAGGGGGGAACGTCCATGACCCTCCGCCTCTTCTCACCCTGGTCGTCCGGTGAAGAAGATTGTGCGCCTGACCGGGTAACCCTGGTGACGAGCGGGACTGATCCCGGCCGGTACGGAATCCGGTTCACCCCACCAGGAACCTTTGGTGGCCCCCGGTGGTCTTGCCCTTTCCAGGTCCCGCCTTGGGCGCAGCAGGGTGACTCTTCACACGCCTCAGAATATAGGCGTCGTCCTCAACGTCCATGGCCCTCGGTTCGGCATGAACGGTAAGCCGACCAGACTCCTCATCCACCAAGGTCCGCGAAACGGCCTCTCCTTTCTCCTTTAACCTTGAGAGAAGGTCTTCACCGTCCATGGATAAGGTATTGTCGGGTTTGATGACCGCCCGGGAAGATGCACCTGCAGGACAAGCAAAAGGTTAGTGTTTAAAACTCGGTCAGCAGAAATGCCACCGCTAAACCTTGCTACGCACCGGGATCTCGCCCGAGACAGCAGTCCTCCAACACTTCCCGCCGAATGAAGTTGTAGGAGCTTCGTTCAAGATCGTCCCAGCATCCGAGTATAGTCGTAATCCTTTCCCGCTCCAACTCGGATAGTTCGAACGACTGATCGCCAAGGGGCTGAAAGGCACCAGGAACCCGGTACATCTTTCTCCTCTTCTGCCACTTCCCACCCGCCATCACCACCTTTTTTCTCCAGCTATTATCCACCCAAGAAGGCAGATGGGTGATGATAGGCTGGAAACACCGGGCGCTAAAGGTCAGACAACCTCGGGACCCTCGCTTCTTCGAGAAGGATATCCTGTACAGTGCCCGGAACTCGTTCACCGTTGGTATGCTCATCCCGGACAACTCGTACAGGCAACTGAGGCTCAGCAGCCGCCTCCACTGGTTCCCGGGAAGCTGCGCGGGTGATAGGAGCACAATGTGCGACGATATTATATGCTTATGCCCTCATTTATGCTTTTTTTACCCCTTATTTGTCTAAGATAGAGTCATAATATAGTTTAGTGTTAATTTGGTAGAGTTTGGCGAAAAGTTGATTAAAAATCCGAAAAATGACTAAGTTTGAGAAATCTGGAAAATAATGCAAGTTGTCTTTTTCGTGATTCTGAGATGACTAAAAATGTGATCTATCCTTATCCGAATTTAATAAAATTTGGTGTGCGTATTATTCATATACTGAGGAATGTTGTGTTAAAATTTCAGATCAATCGGAGTTCGGAAAGTCACCCAAAAGATGGCTGCAAAACAGCAGTTCGAGCAAACCAATCCAGAGACTTCCAGGATTTTCCTGGGACTGTATCCCAATTTCGAAAAATTATTCCCGATGACTCACAAGGAATTTGATCAAACTGTTTTATATGGAGGTAGCTTTGTGTGTCTAGTTTATCTGAGACTTAGAATCGCATCAATCGGAGCTCCGAGGAGGGAGATATGCTGGAGTTACTACAGCAAGGTCTTTTCTGCCGATTCCAGGATGCTACTGCCTCCTTTTCGAAATTTCTGTTTTCAATGGATCATATGGTGTACAAGTGCATTTTTGAAGATGGTCCAAGCTTAAGGAAGGAAGGAGGATGACACCAAGCCAAGGCATTGAAGAAAAATACGAAGAAGAAGTTCTCCTAATCAAGCTAGGAGAAGCTGCCGGAAAAGGGCAGATTTGTGCCAGTTTTGTGATAGGCCAGCTGGGGGCATTATTCATGGATCAAGTTCACCAAATGAAGACGTCAAGACCACATATGAAGTCCATGAAGATGTGAAGCCCAAGCCTTGAAGAAAAATCAGAAAAAGAAAACCTAATTGAACTATGAAATGAAGGTTTCAAAACCTTATTCTACTAGGTTTTGTGATTGCCTTGTGCAACAAGGGCTGCCGGCAATACCTAGCTTTTCCTCTATAAATAGCCAACTTTACACAGAAAAAAAGTGTCACATTCTAAAGCAAAACTCTAGCCAAAGCTCTACCAATTTTCAGCCAAAGATCCTACATAAAAACACAAACCAAAATCCATCACCACCACCATAAAATCCTGCCGATTCTCCACCCTTCATCCAGCCGCCACCGATTCTCATTCCATAGGATCCACACGACTTGAAGCCATCAAATGTGTCTCCAAAAGTGTGATCTACTCCCTACTCTTGGTTTGTAATAGTTTTTATGTAGTTATGTGTAGTTTTGTCTATGAAACTCATATGTATGTTTGGTTATTGTGTTTTCATGTCTATGTGAAAAACGATTGTGAATTTGGTTTTATAATGATGCATGTTAATGTAATTCTTATGGTATTAATTAAGAATTTCAAAGATAAGTTTCGAATTGCATGCTAATTTGTAAGGGAAATATGTAACAAGATAGTACTAGGATAATCGGCAAAAGCATGTTAATTTAGTTGTAGTTTCGTACTTGGTTAGTTCTTTAAATTCGTGTGCTTTAAAGGTCGGTGTTTTACACAAAAGCTATGTGTGAGACATTGATCTCATTAGCCGAAAATAATATGGATGGGGTAAACAACGATTTGCTTTATTTGTGTTGCTTTCACGAGGGCTAGGGTAGTTTAAAGAACTTGCATGTTTAATATGAAGAGTGACGCCTTATGTGTTAACTTGTTTCCAATTAAAAAGACTTTGTGCGTATTTGCTAGCTAGTTCATGTGTCGACGCTGCGTGTCATGTAAACCGGTTAGTAACAAGATTAGGATTAGACGCTGCGTTAATTCTAAGTACATAAGAAGTCTGGTAACGATTAGATGGCCGCTGCGGCTCTAATTAGAATTGGAACTAAGTCGAGTCTGCATCAGCTTAATGTGATTGTCATGAGTCTTGTTTATTATCTGGTTATGTGTTTTGATTGCTTTTGTGCTAGTAATTTGTGGAAGAATGTCGACCAAACTTGTATCTAGTAACTTAGGATTTATTTTCTGCTTTATTTTTTTTCGTGCTTAGTATAAGGCAGCCCTATGGTTGCCGATTCCATCTATTCCCCCATTGTGACGTTTTTGATATGTGATTTTGTATATTTGTACATGTGTTGTTTATCTGACAATCTCATATTTCAGGTACCCTTAATCCCCGGCTTAGAACGATCCCTACTTATGTCTATACTACTAACGATTGTAGGGTTTATTATTGTGTGCGAGCTTAGGCTTCCATCAATTTTTGGCGCCGTTGCCGGGGATTATAAAAGCTTGATTTGTGTTATTGTTGTGTGTATAATGTTGCTGGAAATTTTTGTTGTAAAGTTGTAAAGTTGTAATTTTTAGTTTTCTTTTGGGATTTTGTAAAGTAGAAATATGCTTCGGCATGTAGAGTTTAAATTTTGGAAGTTGCATGGTGTATATTGATGTATGTTTGTAATTACTTAGTTTAATTTCTAGGAAGTTGATAGTGTTGTGTATGTTTGAGTTTATTGTAGTTTCTAAAGTGTAACATGTAGGTGAAGCCTCTTTTGTTGATCTTAATCTAAACCCTTCATACGAATGGTGCCATGTTAGGTATGTTTTTGTGTAGACTGGAAAACGTGGGATACTTCCCCCCCACGCATAAAGACGCTAACTTGGTATTATTTTTATGAGGTTGAGGGCGGTTTTGAACAACACTTGTAGACCGCTAGGGATCCGTTGTTTGTTTTACAAAGTATGGGGAAGTTATTATCATATATATGGTTCTCAGGTTTGTCTAACTGGATCTCAAGGCCCACAGACTGATGTTCATTCTCGGTGAGTGAGTCGATAGGGGGTTCGCCCTCCGTGGTGTCCAACAACGAGTCCTGCCTGGTTCCTATAGGGGGTTCGCCCTCCGTGATTTTAATAACCTTTAAAACGTAAAATCCGCACGACCTAGTCGACAGCTTGTGCCGAAGCATCACCTCACTTTAGACGCTAGAACATAACTTGACATATGTGACCTATTTTCTTCAAAAGATAAAACAAGTTGTGTGGTTCGAACTCTTGAGGTATATCGGGTAAAGCATGATACTACCGGGGGCTGTATCAGTCCATTGCACCGTTATCTCCTCTGCTTCACGTACTTCGAGAGTTAGAACAAATTTAAAAGGAATTAGACTTAGTGATTACATGGTCATGAACGTTTCAATTTTTCATCTCTTATTGTCGAATATGTTGATGCTTTGCCGAATGTGAATATGTGTGTGCCATTGTTTGAAAGATGTTGTGTAATTGCCAATGTCGTGGCTTGTAATGATGTATATTCTTGCATTTCTATTTCTTTACGATGTTCTAACTTGTTTAAATGTTGCAAATTTCAGAATAATGCATGTCCGAATCTAATATTTGGACACGAAATCATCAAGGCCGATTGCAACGTTTAGATCAAGAACTCGCCATTGCTATGTTAGTGCCATTACCGCCATCATCACCAACCAGTTCATCAGTGCCGTCACCTACATTACCATCATCACCTTCATCGCCGTCCAGATTACCATCATTGTCGTCAGGTTCTGCTAGTGAGCCGAGCTCGCCCTCCATTGTTTCGTCGTCGTGTGATCTTGGAAATCCAAAGTTTGAGACCTTTGCCGAGCAAGAAGAAGAGGAAGAGAGAATGACTTCAATCCGATCACAGAATGGTCATGTTGCTGGAGCTGATGTTGCTCCCTCTAATATCACTTATCCTCCCTTGGAAGCTGACAAGACGGGAGAGATTGAATTGAGGAGTGGATTCCTCCACAAGCTGAAATCGTTTTATGGGATGCCAAGTGAGGACCCTAACAAGCATCTACAGTGGTTTAACTTCACCACGGAGTCTATGTGTCCACGAGGGACCGATTTGCAACACTTCAAAATGAAGGCTTTTCCGTTCTCGTTGGAAGATCAAGCGAAGGAGTGGTTGTTTGAGGTGCCTAATGGTCGCATCATTTCGTGGAATTCTATGATGGATGAGTTCTTGCTCAAGTACTTTCCCGCTTCACGTATCACTGATCTGAGGAAGCAAATTACTAGCGTGAAGCAAGCCGGAGATGAGACTTTCTTCGACTACTATAAGAGGTTCAAGTCCCTAGTATCTTTGTGTCCATCGCATGGCATTAGCGATGGGCTCTTGTTGCAATATTTCTATGAGGGATTGCGCATCATGGAGAGAGAGTTTCTTGACTCGGCCGCGGGAGGTAGCTTTTTGGAGTTGAATGCCGGAGCGGCAAGAAGCTTGTTGGAAGTTCGTGCATTGAACAACCAACAATTTGGCATGGCACGAGGCAATGTGCGCAAAGGAATGAGAAAGTGCATGAGACGTCTTCAAGCTCAAAGTTAGAGGAGAAAGTGGATAAGCTCACCGACTTGGTAAGTAATTTGATGAAGAAGCGTGCCATGGTATGTGGTATTTGCACCGAGGGCCATGAGACCGAACAATGCCCTCAATTTGGATCGAATGAGGGAGTAGAGGAGTGCAATGCTATTGGCTTTCAAGGAGGCCAACGTTTTGGGAACTTCAATCCGAGGTTCAATGATCACCCTAACTTTCGATGGGCAAACAATGACAATGTGCTTAGGGCACCTATGCAACCGAGAGAAGGAGGAGCGCCATATGCGCCGAGGGCACCCTTTGTGCCTCGGCAGCCGTTTCAACCAAACCACGGCAACTACAATGCCATGCCGAGCAATCACCAAGCCGTGCCACACCAAAGAGGGCCGAGCCAAGGCCAAACCGCACCAAGCAATCCGAACTATGATGCTTTGCTCCAATCTTTGTCAAGTGCGACTCAAGCATTGCTCGCGGGGCAACAAAATCAACAAAAGGACATTGGTGAGCTCAAGACTCAAATGGGCCAAGTTGTAGACTTTATGGGAAGATTTAATGAGCAAGGGAAGTTGCCAAGCAATACGATTCCTAATCCGAGGAACAAGCATGTCAAGGTGATTCAAACTCGTAGTGGAAGAGAGTTGTTTCCTCTAACAACTCCAAAGAAGAAGCGAGTAACTTTTGATGTCATTGAGGATGAAGAAAGGGCTGCCGGACCTGCAATTGCCGGCAGCCAAGTGAGCAAGTCAAGCAGCAATGCTACAGCCGGCAAGGATGCTGCCGAGAATGAGGATGCTGCCGAGACTAAAAAGGCTGCCGAGAGCCATGCAGCCGAGAGAAATAGTGCCACCGGCAACAAAGAGAGGAAGAACAAGGGGTTGCGCAATGAGCTTGAGTATGATCCCGCAACAGCAAGGAGTGAAGTAGTGCCGAGCCAAGCAAGCAAGGGAGGGGTGCCGACCTCAAGCATTCCATTCCCTTCTCACTTTGCTAAGTCGAAGAAGGACAAATCCGATGAGGAGGTGTTGGAGATTTTCCGAAAAGTGCAAGTCAACATCCCTTTGTTGGAATGCATTAAGCAAGTACCGAAGTATGCTAAGTTTCTAAAGGAGCTATGCATGGCTAGAAGGCATACGAGGGAGACTCGTGTGGTGACTATGAGCGAGACGGTATCGGCCGTTATTCAAAGGAAGTTGCCACCAAAGATGAAGGATCCGGGAAGCTTCAATGTACCTTGTGTGATAGGCAACACTCGTTTCGAGGATGTGATGTTAGACTTGGGAGCATCGATCAATGTCATGCCGCTCAATGTATACCAAACTTTGAGTATAGGGCCTCTCAAGAAGGACAATGTCATCATTCAACTGGCGGATCGCTCAAGTAAGTATCCGGAGGGGTATGTGGAGGATGTGCTTGTGCAAGTTAACCAATTGATATTCCTCGCTGATTTCTATGTGGTTGAGATGGAGGATTCGCCGGTCAATAGCACTCAATTGCTACTTGGGCGACCATTTATGAGGACGGCACGCACAAAGATAGATGTGGCCGAGGGCAACCTAATTATGGAGTTTGATGGTGAGGTGATCAAGTTTAATGTGTTTGATGCCATGAAATTTCCCAATGTTGATTTGAAGGATGGTTGCGCCATTGATGTTTTGGAGGAGGTCGAGCAAGTTATGTCGACCTCGCTCGACGCATAGCAATTAGCAATTGAGCAAGGGGTCGGATTTGACAAGAGGGGAGAACGAGTTATGAATGAGGCCGAGCCAAGCATTGCCGAGCCTTACACCATATTGCCGAGCCTTAAAGAGGTGGTTGCCGAACTCGACGCCACTCCGACATACACAAAGAACTCGTTCTTGTCAATTCCAAGTGCCACAACCAAATTTAGACCAAGTGTGGAAGAGGCCCCAAAGTTAGAACTTAAAGAGCTCCCTAGTCACTTGAAGTATGTTTATCTTGGAGAAGAAGATACTCTACCGGTTATTGTGTCTTCAATGCTTAGTGAGAAGCAAGAGATTGATTTGATAAGTGTGCTTAAGAAGTACAAGACCGCTATAGGTTGGACCTTAGCGGACATCAAGGGAATAAGCCCTACTACATGTGTTCACCGCATCTTGTTAGAAGAAGGAGCTAAGCCGACTAAGGAAGCTCAACGTCGACTTCACCCTCCAATGATGAAAGTTGTGAAAGAAGAGATTATCAAGTTGCTTGATTGTGGGGTGATTTACCCAATTTCGGATAGTAAGTGGATATCTCCCGTACAAGTAGTGCCGAAGAAGAGTGGTGTAACGGTTGTCAAGAATGAGAAGAATGAGCTTGTACCACAAAGACTTATAACCGGTCATCGGATGTGCATCGACTATAGGAAGCTCAACGCTACAACAAGGAAGGATCACATGCCTTTGCTGTTTATGGACCAAATGCTTGAGAGGTTAGCCGGCCATTCTTTCTATTGTTTTCTTGATGGGTATAGTGGCTACAATCAAATCATGATACACCCGGATAATCAAGAGAAGACCACTTTTACTTGTCCGTTCGGCACATTTGCTTATCGACGGATGCCATTCGGTCTATGCAACGCACCCGGCACGTTTCAAAGATGTATGTATGCTATCTTCTCAGATTTTATTGAAGACATTATCGAAGTGTTTATGGATGACTTTAGTGTGTATGGAGGCACCTTCGATGCATGTTTGGGGAACTTGGAGAAGATACTTGAAAGGTGTGTAGAGACCAATCTTGTGCTCAATTGGGAGAAGTGTCACTTCATGGTCACGCAAGGTATTGTACTTGGGCACATTATTTCGGCAAGAGGCTTAGAGGTTGACAAAGCCAAAGTGGAGCTAATTCAAGCATTGCCGAGCCCTAGATGTGTTAAAGATGTGAGAAGTTTTCTTGGCCATGCGGGGTTTTATAGAAGATTTATCAAAGACTTCTCTTCAATTGCCAAGCCATTGAGCAACTTGTTACAAAAGGAGGTGACGTTTGAGTGGTCGGATGCATGTGAGGAAAGCTTTTGCCGATTGAAGGAGTTATTGTGTTCGGCGCCGATCTTGGTGTCTCCAAATTGGGACGAGTCATTTGAGTTGATGTGTGATGCTAGTGATTATGCACTTGGAGCGGTACTTGGACAACGAATTGAGAAGAAGCCTTGCGCCATTTACTATGCTTCAAGGACTCTCAACGATGCTCAACTCAACTACACAACAACGGAGAAGGAACTCTTGGCGGTAATTTTTGCTTTGGAAAAATTCCGATCATATCTTTTGAATTCCAAAGTCATTGTGTATAGTGATCATGCCGCTTTGAGATATCTTATGACAAAGAAGGATGCTAAGCCGAGGCTCATTCGATGGATTCTTTTGCTTCAAGAGTTTGATATTGAGATCAAAGACAAGAAGGGAGTAGAGAATGTTGTAGTCGATCATTTGAGTCGCCTTGTTAATGAAGAGGATCGGCTGCCCCTATGTGAGACCTTTCCGGATGAGAAACTTTTTCGACTTGAAGTACATGAGCCTTGGTATGCCGACATTGCGAATTTTCTTGCTACACGCCGATTCCCTCAAGAGATGCCGAGCCACCTACAAAAGAGGATTAAGAAGCAAGCTCGACACTTCTTTTGGGATGATCCGTACTTATGGAGGCAATGTGGTGATCAAGTTATTCGAAGATGTGTTCCGGAGAATGAACATCGCTCCATCCTTGCTTTTTGTCATAGTGAAGCTTGTGGTGGGCATTTTGGACCAAAGAAGACGGCATTGAAGGTTCTTAATTGTGGATTCTTTTGGCCTACGATTTTTAAAGATGCATTCATGTTTTGCAAAGCGTGTGATAGATGCTAAAGAATGGGGAACATTGGAGCTAGAGATCAAATGCCGCTCACGCCTATCATGGAGGTTGAAATTTTTTATCTTTGGGGTATTGACTTCATGGGACCGTTTCCTTCAAGCAAGGGCTTTCTCTACATATTGCTTGCGGTTGATTATGTGTCAAAGTGGATTGAAGCCAAGGCTACACGCACCAACGATGCCAAGGTGGTAGCCAAGTTTCTCAAGACCAACATCTTTTCACGTTTTGGAGTTCCAAGAGTCTTGATTAGCGATGGAGGATCACATTTTTGTAACCGCACCATTGAAGCCTTATTGAAGAAGTATGGAGTCACTCATAAGGTATCTACACCTTATCACCCCCAAACAAGTGGTATGGCCGAGGTAAGTAATCGAGAGATCAAGCAAATACTTGAGAAAACCGTTGGACCTTCAAGGCAGGATTGGAGTGATCGTCTCGACGATGCTTTGTGGGCTTATAGGACTGCATACAAAACTCCGATAGGTATGTCACCTTTTCGGTTAACATATGGCAAAGCATGTCACTTACCGGTTGAGCTTGAGCACAAAGCATGGTGGGCGGTTAAGGCCTTCAACATGAACATTGATGAGGCCGGCCTTCATAGGAAGCTTCAACTCAACGAACTTGAAGAAATACGGAATGAAGCTTATGAAGCCGCATGGATTTACAAGTAAAATACCAAGGTTGCTCATGATAAGATGCTTCGACGGAAGAAGTTTGAAGTTGGCCAAAAAGTTCTCTTGTATCATTCACGACTCAAACTTTTTCCGGGTAAGTTGCGCTCTCGTTGGCTTGGACCATTCATTGTTCTTCAAGTATTTCCTCATGGAGCCATAGAGATTCAGAATGAAGTTACGGGAATTACATTTAAGGTAAATGGACATCGTCTCAAGCCTTACTACTCTTCCTTTCAAGAACACACGGTGGAGGCGGCTTGCTTATACACTGCCCCACGAGCACCGCCACCATACCTTGCTGCCGGACCTGCAAATGCCGGCAGCTTAAGCGAAACACTGCCGGACACAAACCCCACTGCCGAGAGGCAGCTTCTCCCTCCAGCTACACCTACATCGTCTGCCGGACCTGCCATCGCCGGTAGGATTAACAAGCTTATACAAGAGACCAAGAGCACTGCAGCTGCGACGCCGGATACGCCGGATACGACTGACACACTGCCGGACACGCTGCATAAGCCGGATATGCAGAATGAAGCCCAATCAGATACAGCTTGCAATGATCTTCTTGTTGAACTTCTTCTTGCCGATTTGAGCTACTTTGGAGCAAGATGAACACATGCAATCAAAACGGTGAAAAGTCTAGGCTATGGACTATAAACACAAAGCGCTACTTGGGAGGCAACCCAAGTCGATCAAAGAAAAGTGAAGGAGCCATCACCGAGAGTTTGAAATTTCTTAACCCTTCTCTTTTTCTTTGATTTGTGATGATATGTTGGTATATGTTAGACTACTGCATGCTTAGGAAATTCGTTGATATAGATTTGTGCTTACATTGAGGACAATGTAATTTTCTAAGTGTGGGGTGGGATAACGTATTCCGTTTATGTTTTCGTGTGCTTAGTTTAGAAAAGAAAAAGGGTTTTGTGTCAAAAATACAGATCAATCGGAGTTCGGAAAGTCGCCCAAAAGATGGCTGCAAAACAGCAGTTCGAGCAAACCAATCCAGGGACTTCCAGCATTTTTCTGGGACTGTGTCCCAACTTCGAAATATCATTCCCGATGACTCACAAGGAATTTTATCAAACTGTTTTATACAGAGGTAGCTTTGTGTGTCTAGTTTATCTGAGACTTGGAATCGCATCAATCGGAGCTCCGAGGAGGGAGATATGCCGGAGTAACTACAACAAGGTCTTTTCTGCCGATTCCAGGATGCTACTGCCTCCTTTTCGAAATTTCTGTTTTCAATGGATCATATGGTGTACAAGTGCATTTTTGAAGATGGTCCAAGCTTAAGGAAGGAAGGAGGATGACACCAAGCCAAGGCATTGAAGAAAAATACGAAGAAGAAGTTCTCCTAGTCAAACTAGGAGAAGCTGCCGGAAAAGGGCAGATTTGTGCCAGTTTTGTGATAGGTCGGCTGGGGGCATTATTCATGGATCAAGTTCACCAAATGAAGACGTCAAGACCACATATGAAGTCCATGAAGATGTGAAGCCCAAGCCTTGAAGAAAAATCAGAAAAAGAAAACCTAATTGAACTATGAAAGGAAGGTTTCAAAACCTTATTCTACTAGGTTTTGTGATTGCCTTGTGCAACAAGGGCTGCTGGCAATACCTAGCTTTTCCTCTATAAATAGCCAACTTTTACACAGAAAAAAAGTGTCACATTCTAAAGCAAAAACCCTAGCCAAAGCTCTACCAATTTTCAGCCAAAGATCCTACATAAAAACACAAACCAAAATCCATCACCATGGTGGGAGCCGAAACTCACACTAATTTAAAACCCTGTAAAATGTCATCGTTAGTATGGATAAATAGGGTTCGATCAATCCGGGGAACTTGAAGGGTAATCGAGAATTAAAGTGTTAATGCAAACATAAGAAAAGAACAAGGGGGGATTCGGTATTGGGATTAAATACTTACTGAAAATAAAAACCTAAATTAAATATACAAGTGATCAACAATTCCACACAAAGCATAGCACAAAGAACTCAAAATCATGCATGACACGAACCAAAGAACAATTAGGCAGCAAATATACAATCGGCAATTCCCATGATTTACTTAATTCCAATTTTAATTAGAGCCCTCAGCGGTCCATCTAATCGTTAAGACTTCACAAGTATTTAGAGTTAACTCAGCGTATCACTCTAAACATAATGTTAATCGGTTTAAAAACACTCAGCGTAGAAGTTAAACACGAAGAACATATAAGCACAAAAGCCAAATTGGAAACACATAAACAAGCAAGTCGTCACACATCTTGTTTAAACATGCAAATTTTCAGAATTATGGTAACCCTCTTAAGTGACTTAGACACAACAACTCAGCGTATGATGCAATCTAAATTACTTTGGCAAGTGAAATCAAGACCCTTGGAACTGCCATGACAAGGGCAGCCCGCACGTACAAGACTTTTATGCATAGAATTCATGAAAATTAATCAAGCAAACCAAAGAAATATAACTGAAATATACCACAGCCCTATTCAAATAATTCGGAAATCATACATAAAATTGTTCACATAAACATCATAACTTCAATAGAAACCGAAATTAAAACATTCATATAAAACCAAAATTAAACCAAGTATTATTACAACAAAGATTGTAACAAGGCAGAAAATAATACAAGCCATAGGGATGAATCACTACTTGAAAAACCTTGGAAGATTCGGCAAGAAGTGGTGGAGTGCACGGATGAAGGTAGGTTAGGGTTCTTGCGATTTTGTGGTGGGAGAATGGATGTGTTTCGGCTTGAAGATTTTCTTCCTTCACTTGAGAGAACTTTGGCAGAACTTTGGCTAATATTTTTGTGTAGAATGTGATGATCATGAAGAGAGGCAGCCGGCCTCAATATATGGGGAGCAAAGGAAAACCCTAGCCATTAAGGATTGGTGCAAAACCGGCAAGTATTGAGAGTTCCTTCCTTTTCTATTTTGGCTGAATTCTTTTCCTTATTGCACAAAGGTTTCTTACCAATTTGATGTAAGAATAATGTCCCTTTCCTCGTATGATTCAGCAATTAAACCTTCCCTTTTGTAGCTAGGACAAACCGGCCAAACCTTCCTTCCTCTTTTCTTCTTTTCTGAAATCGGCAGACTGACCTTTCGGCATTGATTCTAGCATAACTTTTTTCTCAGGAAAGCTTTTAATGCGATTCCAAATCCTGTAGAAACTAGACTCAAAGGGCTTTCTCCCCATAAAAGGGTTTCCCCAAATTCGTTATGGTTCGTCCGGCAGAAATTCCGGAAGTTGACAGACAGGAATCTGCCCGATTCTGAACAGGGTTCTTTAAGTTTCTTCTCTTCTTTCCTATTTGCATCCGAGATTTCCTTGCCTCTTTAGGTCTTCTTTTCCTCTTGTTTCAAGATTTCAATTGTGGAAATATTTTCTGAAAATTCAAGAAAATAAATATGGTAAGTTTCGGCAAGAATAATCTTCCCTATTCAAAATAGGTTTCCTTCATCAATCCGATTTCCTAATTCATTTTAGTTTCCTAGACAAGCTAGGTTTTCTAATCCGAATAGGTTTCCTAATTTCAATCTTCGTCATTTTTAGAAACGACAAAGCATTTTTACTTTCCTGGTTCAATTAGGATTCCTAGTTTGACTAGGAATTTCCGAAACTTTTCTAATTCAATATCAATGCGCACGATTTCATCTTATTTCTGCCAAAGACTGAAGACTCGATCTAATGACTCGATCTTACATAAATAAGGGTTAAGAAAAGCATAAATGGAGGTAAAAACATATTAAGAACGTCGCATAAAATGCTCCTATCACACCACCACCATAAAATCCTGCCGATTCTCCACCCTTCATCCAGCCACCACCGATTCTCATTCCATAGGATCCACACGACTTGAAGCCATCAAATGTGTCTCCAAAAGTGTGATCTACTCCCTACTCTTGGTTTGTAATAGTTTTTATGTAGTTATGTGTAGTTTTGTCTATGAAACTCATATGTATGTTTGGTTATTGTGTTTTCATGTCTATGTGAAAAACGATTGTGAATTTGGTTTTATAATGATGCATGTTAATGTAATTCTTATGGTATTAATTAAGAATTTCAAAGATAAGTTTCGAATTGCATGCTAATTTCTAAGGGAAATATGTAACAAGATAGTAAAAGGATAATCGGCGAAAGCATGTTAATTTAGTTGTAGTTTCGTACTTTGTTAGTTCTTTGAATTCGTGTGCTTTAAAGGTCGGTGTTTTACACAAGAGCTATGTGTGAGACATTGATCTCATTAGCCAAAAATAATATGGATGGGGTAAACAACGATTTGCTTTATTTGTGTTGTTTTCACGAGGGCTAGGGTAGTTTAAAGAACTTGCATGTTTAATATGAAGAGTGACGCCTTATGTGTTAACTTGTTTCCAATTAAAAAGACTTTGTGCGTATTTGCTAGCTAGTTCATGTGTCGACGCTGCGTGTCATGTAAACCGGTTAGTAACAAGATTAGGATTAGACGCTGCGTTAATTCTAAGTACATAAGAAGTCTGGTAACGATTAGATGGCCGCTGCGGCTCTAATTAGAATTGGAACTAAGTCGAGTCTGCATCAGCTTAATGTGATTGCCGTGAGTCTTGTTTATTATCTGGTTATGTGTTTTGATTGCTTTTGTGCTAGTAATTTGTGGAAGAATGTCGACCAAACTTGTATATAGTAACTTAGGATTTATTTTCTGCTTTATTTTTTTTCGTGCTTAGTATAAGGCAGCCCTATGGTTGCCAATTCCATCTATTCCCCCATTGTGACGTTTTTGATATGTGATTTTGTATATTTGTACATGTGTTGTTTATCTGACAATCTCATATTTCAGGTACCTTTAATCCCCGGCTTAGAACGATCCCTACTTATGTCTATACTACTAACGATTGTAGGGTTTATTATTGTGTGCGAGCTTAGGCTTCCATCAGCGGGAGACACTTGCAGAGTACTGAGCGTGTACTGCACGAAATCTGGCAGCGGGAGGGAAAACCCGTGGCGAAATTGGTCTAAGTGCACGGCAACCCAACCCGCCTCCAGGTTGCAGGCCGACTCTCCGGGATTCAGCGGCCGTAACGCCACCTCATCCGGGATACTCCATGTCTCCCGGATGGCGGCAATCTATTCGGGGTTCATACTACCCTCTGGCTCATCGCACACCACGGCCTCTTCCCCACTCCCGATGGTGTAGCTCACAGGCGGAGTGCCAGAAAAGCACACCCCGTGAGGGATTTCCTCAGATCCCGAGGACCCGGAAGACGAAACCCCGCCCCGGGAGCGGTCAGCGGCTTCGGCCTCCGGGGATTCCGAACCGAGCCAATCCTCCAGTCTCTCCTCATCGTCCACGACAGGACGCCTGTCGGCCGATTCGGAAGCCCCATCAGAGCTTGCAGAAGCCATTTAAACCTCAGGGGAAGAAAACAAAACCCCACGATTACCGTCAGCAACAGGCTAGAACGGCGCCCTCTGTAGCTCCTCCCCAAGATTACCGCAGACGCCCCACTTAAAACAACTCACAGTCGGCAACAGAGCCCCCCCCCGGCCCCCTCCCCCACCGTAAAACGCCAAAAAGAAAAAGAAAAACACCAGGCAAAGAAAGCAAGACTTACCGATTACTATGCACAACCGAGAAAAGTTCGTCCTACGAAAACACCGAGCAATGGTAGGCAAAGAACAAGAACGCTTGAGGCAACGGATGTCGCGGGGCACCTCCACAGAGCTTTCGCCGGATTCCTCTCTAACCTTCTCTTCTTCTCTCTGAGCCAAGAGAAAAACAGAACTTATGAAGGCAGAGGAGGCCTTTTTATAGACGGGTCTGATGCCCTAGGCGCTTGTAATCCCCCCAAAATACGCAATCAGGGCAACTCAAACGCCTGCGAATCCAGACCCTCCATCTCAGATCGCTCCCTACTGGCACGTGTCCCAGTATTGGTAAACTTCCCATGCCATCATAACTGACGGGACTGATGGGCTTCCTCCTTAAATGCATGTCAGCCACTTGTCCTGCTTACGAGCGACAGGTAAGGGAGATAGGAGCGGGAACCGAGGCGCCAAGCCCCCCCACTTCCCCAAGAGCCGTGGCAGTTCACCGGTTAGGTATCATTCAACCGGCTGCATGGCATCTCCATGACAGCTCACCGGTTATGATCTTTCAACTGGCTCGAAGGCTTCTCACCGGTTATGATCTTTCAACCGGCGCCATGGCAGTTCACCGGTTAGGTATCATTCAACCGGCTGCATGGCATCTCCACGACAGCTCACCGGTTATGATCTTTCAACCGGCTCGAAGGCTTCTCACCGGTTATGATCTTTCAACCAGCTCCATGGCAGTTCACCGGTTAGGTATCATTCAACCGGCTGCATGGCATCTCCACGACAGCTCACCGGTTATGATCTTTCAACCGGCTCGAAGGCTTCTCACCGGTTATGATCTTTCAACCGGCTACATGGCAGTTCACCGGTTAGGTATAATTCAACCGGCTGCATGGCATCTCACCGGTTAGGTAATATTCAACCGGCTCGAGACCATCTCACCGGTTAGGTAACATTCAACCGGCTCGAGAGCATATCACCGGTTATGAGACATCCAACAGCTCCATGGCATCTCACCGGTTAGGTATCATTCAACCGGCTCCATGGCATAACACCGGTTATGAGAACATTCAACCGGCATGGGCTTTATACACCCGGGTGAGTTTACATCTAACACATGTACGTTGTCCAGCAGGATAAAAACCCTGCATCGCACTGAACTGCGGTCAATGTGGGGCTCCACGGCGAGACTTGTCACCTCAACGCCACCCCACCGAGCAGATTGTTTCTCTAACACAGAACAAGTCTCCCCGCAGGCTAACAAACCTGCACATTACCTCACCGCTTATTCCAACACAAGCTAAGAAGAACTAGCCAGTGTTAAACGGTGCTTCAACATGGCCGCAACACCCACCGGGGCACCTGTTGGCTTATTCCACGCTCCAACAGGCCTCCCCATGCTTATCCCAACACAAGATGGGCCGAGCCACCGGGCTACTCCCGGCCTGTCGTTGGTACAATTTCATTTTGGGAACTTGGGGGACTCGTTCCGACATGGCAGAACGCCCGGTCAAGATCCCATGCACTCTCCGACTCGTTCCGACATGGCAGAACGCCCGGTCGAGATCCCATGCACTCTCCGGGTTTCACCCCGCTCCATATCTATTGCATGGCGGATTTCAACGCCCCATTATCATCCCATGCACTCTCCGGGTTTCACCCCGCTCCATGCTCATGGCACGACAACACTTGAGCACAATACCATTTGTATTGCAAACATACTCATAACTGTCGCACATCATCATTAACAGGTACTCACCACGCCTCCTCTGACAGAACGCCCGGTCACGCCCAATCTTCAATACGGACTTGGGGGACTGGGCACCGTTGGGTTGGTAACCCTGCGGGTCTGCGGGACAGGAGCAAGACATATTAAGTCCCCATTCAAGATTGCACTTGACCGGGAACTTGGGGGACTTGTTGACAGTAGCCACAGAGAGGCTATAACAGGACTACAGACCCGCAGCCAGTGCACCCGGGGCCGGCCTAGGGCCCGGGATCAGATCACCAGCACCCGGACTCGAGGTCCAGCAGTCTACCTTGCGACCAGGGTCCCGGGTACTGGGGGCGCCAGCCTGCCAAAGAGGTCACCAGAACTGTCCTTTGGTGTGCGAACAGAAGGAAACCAGTCCCACATCGAAGAGTGAGGCCAGACCTCACGCCCGGCCACCTATATAAGGGCCTCAACTACCCTCATTAATAGGTAACTGATCTCTCCAACTGTTTATCATACGTGCTAAAAGTTATCTATTCATCCCATCTATACTAACTTAGGCATCGGAGAGGAGAAGACCGGTCCGCCCGGTATTCCCCTTAATAAGCAGGTTTACAGGAGAAGATCACCTAGTTTCATCTGTCTCTACCAGGCCTACGGGTTTGTGCAGAAACAAGCTTGGATTTCGTTCAAAACAGTTTGAATATATATCTGGTAATGTTACATCGGCTGAACCATTGGTATGCCAAGCTAATTGTGTTGGAAAAATTAGCACTTAGCCTTGGGCTCAAAATTTCTTGTGCCGCTTGACCTATCGCTGAGCCCGGGCGTGCTTACCAGCCCTGGTCCCGGTCCCTGACGGTATCTGACTGCCTTTCTCCTAGGTACCGCTGCTAACTAATCCCTCTACCGCTGTTTTGAGGGCGATGCAATTGTTTGTCCTATGGGTAGTCTCATCGTGGTAGGAGCAGTATTTGCCTGTTCGCGCCGGGGTGAGGTTTCTCTTTGGGTGCTTCATCTTTAGCGGTGGGGGAATGATGTTCCCGTTCTCGTACAGAATGTCCTCGTACGAAGAGGTTAGAGTGGTGAAGACTTCTTGACGTTCCGCTGGCATGATCGCTAGGGGGCTTTGTTGTCGGTAATGCGCGGGCTTGTGCCCGCCCTGGGGCTTGTCAGGAAAGGCTTTCTGCCGCGGTTGGTTCCCCCGTTAGTTGGTTGCCTTCCGTCGGGCCTTTCCCGCGCGTGCTACCGTTGCATGCCCCTGGTGTGCCGCTCGGTCCCTGATAGCTGCCTTCAGTCTGGCCATCTAGGCCGAGGGGCTACTCCCGTATTGCGATCGGGGTAGCAATGAGCACTTGCTCTAGTAGGATCCGCTGATCCTCTTCTACATTTCTTTCCCGCCCCGCTTCTGAACTTTCTGCCATGTTTTTTTTTTTGAACCCGCTCTTCTACCCGCTGGTAATGCAACGAAACTTTTTTTAAAATCTTCCCACAGACGGCGCCAATTGTTTCTGTTGTAACCCGTAGGCTTGACAGAGACTGGTGGATCTTGGTGTGATTCCTTCCTGCAAGTCCTCTCTGATGCCTAAGTTAGTACCATTGGAATAAATGGATAACTTAAGCGGGAACAATAAGTAGTTGGAGAGTTGGTTACCTATTAATGAGGGTAGGTGAGGCCCTTATATAGGTTGTCGAGCGTGAGGTCTGGTCTCACTCTTCGATGTGGGACTGATCCCCTTCTGTTCATATATTGGGGCAGCTTTGGTGGTCTGTTCAACAGGCTGGCGCCCCCGGCTCCCAGGTCCGAGTGTTAACGATCCTACCCCGGGCCATGGACCGGGCCCAGGCGGTGCGGCTGCGGGTCTTTGGGCCTGGGTAGCCCCTCTGTGGCTACCGTCAACATGTAGTATCTCAATAATTTGTAACTAAAGTACTAAACACAGATTAACTAATTAATTCCAAGTGTACCAAACGTCCAAACCCAAACAGAGTATCCATCATTACAATTACAGAATTGCTAAACCATATTGATCAGGGAGTTAGAAGTGGATTCAAACAGAGTATTCAAACAAGTAATTGAATGGAGTGAAACAATAGGGAAGTCAGAAGTGGATTCATCATTCATACAATCATACCAGAGAAGGCAAAGATTGGGAAGCAGAAGTTGAGAGGGCCGAGAGTCAGAGTAATGGGCATACGGATTTCCTCCTTGCTCCTTCTTTACTCAGTTAGTTGGGTTCCTAGGATTGGAGGTGTGTTCTCGCTTTCTCGGTCTCTTCTGCTTGGAATGCCCCGCTGTCCTAACTCTCTTCTCTTCAGGTCACACGATATCTTTGCCGAATGATAAGAGCATTCGGTGGAAGCAGAAGCTGAGAGGGACGAGAGGCAGAGTAAGGGGCATACAGATTTCCTCCTTTCTCCTTCCTGACTCAGTTAGTTGGGTTCCTAGGATTGGAGGTGTGTTCTCACCTTCTCGGTCTCTTCTGCTTGGAATGCCCCGCTGTCCTAACTCCCTTCTCTTCAGGTCACACGATATCTTTGCCGAGAGATAAGAGCATTCGGTGGAAGCAGAAGATAAAAAGGGAAGCAGATAGGTACCGCCGCCCACCGGTCCGCCGTACGAGAGAGAGACTGAGAGAGAGAGAGACAGATTAGGTTTTCTTCACTTTTCAGGTTTTTGGACTTTTTTCACTCCCGGGTGACCCGACCCGCCCGCCTCACCCCACGCCTAGGCGTTCCCTGGGTGGCTTACCGCCTAATTGAAGAGAAAACAGTGAAATCGGGGCGGCTTGGCTCTGCCTAGCACCTAGGCGGCGCCTGGGCGGAGCTAGGCAACGCCTTTTAGAACATTGCCAAGGTGCTCTTGCACTAATAAAGTGCAAGTCACGTACATTGTTAGTTTTTCAACTCCGTTAGTGTTCTTTGATACCTCAGTGGATACATCTTGTAGACGCCGTTTTTTTGGCTTTGTGATCTTGTGATTTTATTGTTGTTAATCATGCTGAGATTGTGGCTCCTTTCCGACCTGTTATTTTTCTCTTTGGTTATAATATTTTACAATTTCATCTTCTCTCTCCCTCAAATAGTAGTGGCATGTAAATAGTTGATGATTAAGCAAATAACTGAGATTGCATACTGTCGCTTGTATTTCGGTGTTTAGAATAATTGACAAGTTGTTAAAGGTGGTACTGACCACCATAAACCATAAAATTACTGGTCTTACAGCTCCATTAGTAGCCAAAGCCTAATCTTCATATATTCTCAAAATAAATCATCAACTGTGATTTTCAGTTTTACAGCATCGACAGAATTATTAATCAATCTTGATCAACTACCTACTCAAGTACAACAACAGCTAGCCAGGCCTGCAAGAAGCCAACCTTATTTTTGGAGCTCCTCCATTTGAAATCAAATAAACTTTGTACCTTCTGCTGGCAGGTAGCTATTATTAATATTGATATCAAAATTATTATATACTTCTTGAACATGGCTAAGAGAGGAGGGAGGAATGGTAGAAACTTATATACAATTGTTGAGAAAGCAAAAGGAACCCAATAATATGCACTGGCCTTACAATCCATGATTTTCAATGATCAGTCTGATAAAATCTGATTGGCTTTGCATGCTCTTAAAGCTATTGATGTTGATATCGATATTGAAATTGAATCTATCATCTCAGTGGATAAGCAGGTCACCAATGCTCTTTTTGGGGCCCTTCATTTCAATGCGACACATACATGTTTAACATATTAACAATTATTTACAATATATTAAAACACAAGCAAGACTATTGTTCATATGATTGAACATTTTCGAATTTTGTCCTTATTTTAGATTTAATTATAATTGTGCCATTATTTGTTTTTTTTTTTTTTTTTTTAAACCATTAAGCCACCCAACATGGATATGTTTAAATTTTTTTATTGTTGTTGAATTATCCATTCCACCGCATACCTAATTCAATGAGACCATTCAGACCCAATAATATTATGTCTTTCATTCTCCACTTCTTCTCCTCCGACTCCTCGATACCATTTTCAAAAAAAGAAAACTGCTCGATACAACCAAATTTAAACTCAAATTTGCAGTATTTATTTGCGCTGCAATGTTATCTTCCAAATAGATTTGGTTTTGTTTGTCTTTGGCTTCTATGTATCATTAAAATGTATTGGGTTTTAATTGATTTATTTAATTGTTTCAAAAATTTATTTTAATTGATTATCGAGATTGATTCAGTTTTGGGTATAGAAAATTAGGTCATTATCCAAAATTAAAGTTTAGAGATTAGTTCGCCAACAATAATTTGTTGCACAAACCAATTTGTCGTTCCACATATTTTTACCCGCAACAACGCTCGGGCACTTGACCTCAAACACAAGTACAAGAACACTGTTCATCTAATTGGACATTTCCAGATTTTATCCCTATTTCAAGTTTAATTACAATTGTGTCATTATTGTGAATTTTTACCCGCAACAATTTATCTATATTTGCACAGAAAAAAAAACTGCTCTTTACAACCAAATAACACAAATTTACAGTCTATATTTGCGTTGCAAGGTTATCTTTTTTTACGACTGCTCGATACTATTTTCAAATAAAAGAAAACTGCCTGATACAACCAAATTTAAACTCAAATTTATAGTCTATATTTGCGTTGCAAGGTTATCTTCCAGATAGATTTGGTTTTGTTTTTCTTTGGTTTCTGTGTATCACTGAGATAAATTGGGTTTAATTGATTCATTTAATTTTTTCAAAAATTTGTTTTAATTGATTATCGAGGTGGATTGAGTTTTGGCTATGGTGAATTATGTCATTATTAAAGATTAAAATTTATAGATTAATTCACCAAAAATAATTTGTTGCACCCAGCAATTTGTCGTTCTACGGATTTTTACCCGTAGCAACGCTCGGGCACTTGAACTCGTACACTACTACAAACCAAGCAAACCTTCTTCTCTTGCAAATCGATTCAAGAAGCAAGGAATTATTTGTTAATCTGAAATGAGAAGGAGAAAAAAAAAATTAAAAAAAAATCAACGCACAACCTCACGAGTAAGGTTAGGGTGTGTTGATATATAGCATGTTATTGCAGATATGTAAGACTGTAGCATCTATATCTCCAACTAGGTTGCTCAAGCTAGTTAGATCACATAATCCAAAAGAGTCAACTGCATGTAAAGCTTGCAGATAATCACTCTCCAAAATAGCCCCTCTAGTTGACTACAATTCCAGCAAGAGAAGCAGGTCTTGCTTAATAGTAATTTCCACTGAAATAATGAAAGTTTTCTAGTTGGAATTCACTACTAGAAATATGGTCTATGGGGACATATAGTTTGGAGACATTTATATTTGTGTCCCTTATTTCCTTCATTTGGGGACATTTATATGTATGTGTCCCTATATTAGCAAAAGGCACACTTATATGTCCCTAAAGTCATGAAGTGGGTCTATACACATATTTAGGGACATTTATATGTCCCTTCTTTGTATTTTGTTGTTATTTTATTTACAAAACGTATCTGTATACAGTAGAATACCATTTACAAAATTATCAATAGACCATTTGATTACTGTGGCAAAACCTAGACCGTTGGATTACAGTAGCAAAACCTAGACCGTTTGATTCACCAGAAATGGATCTCAACAAAGCCCTCACTGTTTTGAGCCCTCATTTTCTCCGCCTCCCTCCGCAAAATAACCAGATGAACCCTACTCCAGATAAGTCTCAGATGAACCCTCCCATCGCCGCCCACACCTGCACCACAACAGCCACCACCAACCTCTGCCTCCGCCGCTTCGTCGCCGCGAGTCTTCGGCTGCGTAATTGGTGTCGAGATCTTCAACGGCTTCGAGCTCTCTACGATCCCGAGACTCACTCGTTCGAGCGCGGCTTCGTCGAGAAGAAGCAAGAGCTCTCTAGGTTTCGAATTACTGCTTCGATTTCTAGGGTTCCGGTGAATTGCTAACTTAATGATATCTGCTTTTTCTGGTTCAGATAATAAGGTTTTCCCTAATTTTTACATACTGGATGGATCTATGTAAGCTATGGATCTGAGCCAGTTCATTTCAACTTCTCTCCTCTTTCATTCTGCTTTGCTGGAGCTAGAGTTATAATTTCAAGTCACGTATGTAATGAGTTTAGGGATATGGGGTTAATTTTGAGATCTGGAGTTTGCAGGTGCTAAACTTGTAAAGGCTGCTAGGAGATGCAGTTTCCAGGGGGGTATAAACTCTTGCTCACCCTTTTATAAACAAAATTCCTACAACTTTACATCCATATTTGCTAGTTTGAACAATTGTTAACTGACCAACTTAATGTATCTGTAGATTAGCTTGGATGTATATACAAACAAAATTCCTACAACTTTACATCCATATGGAGTGCTGTGAACTGAGAATACGTGATGGATTACTCAGGTGATTATTGGAGATGTAAGTGTGCATATGCGCTTGTTTAACTGTAGATATATTTGGCAAACTCTGACATAGGTGATCCAGCCAGTAATAACTAAAAGAATTTGCAGGATTTTGGCGAGCTGATTTGAGATCATGAACATGGGATTGGGATTTGTCTTTCCTAGCTTATTTTGTGCTGAACTGATACAGATTAGTATTGTTACTAAATTGAAATACGTTATTATGTATGCAGTTAAGTTTGTAACTGGATGCGAAGAAGAGGATATTGTAGAGATGGTCAGAGAAAATCTTAAGCATGTATTCCATCTGTCTTGCAGAAGACTGAAGTCTGGAGAGGGCAACTTATCTGTGTTTGGTACAAGTGATGGATGAGAGTCATTAGACACAAAGGTTTGTCTTCTTCCTTAACAATATGCAAAGCTACTTTGGAATCAATTATTCTCTTACAACTCACAAAGATCTCATTCATATCATCTCTTGGTCCTCAATATAATTATATGCTTTTCTGACTATAATTCGTAATGATTCTGACCATGCTTTGTATAATCAGTAAAATGTGTGATTGTTCTAAGTATCATTGGAGCATGTTAGAGTATGGGAACAAGTACACCTGAAGTGCTTTGATTCAACTGTTAAAAGTTTAATTAAATTAGTTCTCCTTTATAGTTTGTACATAGGCTTATGCACAATTGTGGTGGATTGGATATTGTTTTGGGACGCGAATGTAGTGTTGGATTTTGTATATATATATTGTTGGATATTTGAATTTTAAGATTTCAATGGAAAATATGAGATTGTGTGATTAATATTATTTTGTTTTTGAAATATAATATATTTAATTATTTTTCTGAATCTGGGTTTTGCAAATTAGTCCCTATGGGAGGGGGGAGGGCAAATAATGAAAATTAAGCCAATGGGGACACATAGATAGTGTCCCTAATTGGTGGAATGTATTTGTACAAATGTTTGGTATTTGTACTCTACTTTGTAGTTTGAAATATCACGGGTCCACTCTTATATATAGGGACACATAAATTATGTGTGCCATTTAGCAATAGGAACACCTTCAAAAGGCACATATACACTAAGTGTCCCTTTTGCATCAATAGAGACATATATGTCTCTATAGGTAGCAATAGGCATACATAATAAAAGTCCCCTTAAGCCTTATTTCTAGTAGTGGAAGAAGCAGTCAAGAACTCAACTTTCTTGCGATGGAGTACACGCCTGCCATATAGTCTTCCACTCCTCCATATTGTTTAGATATTAACCATCTACATTCATCTTGACGAATCAATCAATCATAAGTGGCTGCGAGTTTTAAGTTTAACAACTACTTTATGGGAAATATTTGATTCCAGTGGATGGCAGATCAGCCTGAAGATACCACGCCAAAGCAGAAGCTACTAAGATCGGGCCATCTATGTTGATCACACTCCATAGTAAATTTGTAATTCCTATTCTTCTACAAACTCCACAATATGACCAACAATTTTTCAAATTGCCCAGAAGGCAAAGATAGAACTCCTTCAAGCAGCAACACTTCCATACAAATATAAAAACAGAAGTGTATATAGGAATGGAGGAGCACTCCAAATTATCCTAGCAATCGAGACAGCAACAAAGAACGTCTCCCAGAGACTCCAAAGGGATGGACGAAGTAGACAATGTGACTCACCGGTATTACGGTATATGTATTCTTTCAAATTTAGAGCCACAAGGGCTGGCCGGTATTTGCTGATTTTGCTCTCCACGTTAATATGGCTACCTTAGCTTTCCGAACAAGCTAGTGCAAAACATTTGGTCCAGCAGTTGTTTACTGATGCTCTTTGGCAGGGCAATCTGGAGTGATATGACAAGCTCTGGTCTAATGTTGCTACGCCATCAATGACTTAGTTTCCATGGCCTTTGTTCAAGCAAATGCAAAGCTCAAAAATGCTTTTATATTTTCCACACAACAGAGAATGTATAAGTGGAGAAAATGTCACGCCCCGGTCCCGACGTCGGTGGGGTTTAGGCACCAGGCGCCGATCTCGAAGTGTGATCGAGTGTTGCAAAGTGGAATGTAAATAAAAAATAAAAACACTTCTTTCTAGGTTCTTCATTCTAGACTCGTCCGACACTTCGACTCGACAAACACTAACCAGTTCTTTGTAAAACAGCAGGTAAATGGGTGGATGAGCAAAACCACACGCTCAGTGAGTGCCCTATGTAATATGCCAGCAAAGCCATATCATTTTACGCACGCTACAAAATACGTATATCATATATTTCACGTCGACCACAATACAATTGGTCACATAGCACAATCCCTTCTTATTGGGCATCCTTCAATTTAGTGATCTCCCACGGGCCCCTAATGGCCTTCATGCCCTATACACCCGTGTGCCACATCCTTAATTCGGCATAACCCAATTAAGAAGTTCACATGTTTCATGACTAGTCAAACAATGTGTTTCTGTCAGAACCCGGAGGGCCTAACAAAAGCAATAATAAAGATAGATCGACACAATGATTTATAGTGGTTCGCCGTGCCGTCGGAGGGCACGACTACGTCCACTTAGAATATACTAGGATCGGTCAATAGGTCATCGGGGTTACAAGGGTGGAATGCCCAGTTACCAGTTATCAGATTCTAAGGGGGAAGCATTCCTTTTATAACTAAGGAAGGCCCCCTCCTACACCATGTTTCCAATGTGGGATGGAGATACATAATTCCTACTCACGAAGCTACTTGAGGAGCCCGGAGGCATGTCTTCCGGATGCGGCACCGGTGATCTTCCACAACGAAGATGCAGCTGAGGTGTCAGGCTTCCCGATACATGCCGGGATCGGGATCTACCGCGCCAGTGCACGGTCTACGAGGTCGCCGGATATGCTTGGCGGTGCACCATATATATCTTCAACAACTCCCCCAAGTTCCCGAGTAAGAGGCAATCTTACTTGAGGAGTTAACATCATGTACCGTCAAGCGTAGGTGACGACCGAGTGACGTCACCCCCCACTAGTCCCGCAACTCCTCAAGTAAGATGGACTCATACTGGGCGTTCGAATACTGAGTCCCCCAGGTTTCCTGGTGAACTGCCTTTGTCGTTGGTTGATCTTGACTGGAAGTGATACTTCCTTGCTAGTGCTCTCCGGGTTGGGTGCCCATACCAAATTCCAAAATGGAGAAATGTTGATGTTGGGTGTACTGAGCAGCAGTTTTTTTTTTTTTTTTGACCGGGTCGTTGACCGTTGACCGTTGACCGGGCTGCTGACCCGTTTCTCCCCCTTTTTTCTTCTTCTGTTTCTCTCTTACTGCTACGGGTGCAGTTGCTGCTGTCTTTGCAGCTCCTGCAGGCTTTTTTGCCTCCGTTCCTTTCTGTTCTCTATCTTCTCTCGGCCTCTGGTCTCTGCTTTTTCTTTCTCTCTTCTGGTATTTCTTTCTCGTCTCATGCCCGGAGAGGAGGATGACTGCCCGTATAGGAGGACCCATCGACCGGAGAGGAAGGCAGCTGGAGAGGGACGACCGAGCCCTGAGAGAGACGACCGCAGAGGGAGACCAGCGGCGTCGGCGCCCGAACCGGGGAGGAAGACGACTGAAACCGGAGAGGACGCGATCGGTGTCCCGGAGAGAAGGAGTTGTCGGCAACCCGGAGAGAAGGCCACCGGCCACCGGCACCCAGGGAGGGAGCAACCGGAGAGGGAGAGGAAGCCATCGGCGAACCCGGAGAGGTGCCATCAAGGAGGGATGTCCGGATGCAGTCGACCCGTAGACCCGCTGACCGGGCTGACTTGTTGACCACTTTGACTGGAAAAAACTTTTTTCTCTTCCTCTTTTTTTTGTCGGGTTGCTTCCCGTTGGTACTACCCCGGAGGATTTTACTGAATTGCAGTTGTTCATGAGTAAAATATATCTCACATTATCACTTGATACATATGCGCGTAAATCAAGAAGTTTGGGAGTTCGAATAATCCCTTTTTCTTTCCCTCGGGTGTTACTGATGTGATGCACGCTTATGATGCAGATGCAGTAATAGTCCCCCAAGTTCCCGATTGGGATTTCGACTAGGAGTTCGAATATTCCCGTTGACTCGTTCTTATAATCAAACACGCGGGGAAAGGCAGCTAGGCTTTCCCGCTTATAGGTATGTTTGTGCATGCAGAGTTTTTAGCCTGCGGAAAGAAGCTCTTGTGTGAGAGGATCAAGTCTCCCGGGGTGAGGCGGCCCTGTGTTGGTACCGGCCAACGTCCCCGATCGTTTCCCAGCCTTTGTTCTTACAAGCATGGGGTACATGTTCAGGGGTTTTTAGCCTGCGGAAAGAGTTGCATGTGCTAGAGAACAACCTCTCCCGGTGGAATGTCTCAGCCGTTGTTACTGGCTTACCCTGTGGAATGCCTCAGCCGTTGTTACTGGCTTACCATTTCTCGGAGGAATAAAATTCCGGAAGATATAACTCGGCCAGTCACACACGAAAAGATGCGTACTGATATGGTGCGTAATACTAAAATGCGATGCATACTGATATGCGTGCAGCGATGCATACTGATATGCGATGCATACTGATATGCGTGCAGTACTGAAATGTGATGCATACTGATATGCGATGCATACTTGTATGTGTGCAGTACTGATATGCGTGCACTGATAAGTGATGCATAATGAACCATGCTCATACATTTATCACATGCCTACTTATCAATATGCCCGAGGTAATCCTGCTCAGACATGCTAATGTTCTTATATGCGAAGTATGTTTTGAGTGATAATAAATGAAAGATGGTACTTATCTTTGGAGAAAGCTGTCGGGTGTTTGAATAGCCCACGGGAATGATTCCCGGGTTGCCCGGTGATTGTCTACGAGAGTATAGAACAGCTTGGGTGGCCAAAGAAAATTGGCGGGTGTCCATAGAAGATTTCCTCAGGTCCAACCTGTGTTGACCCGCACCCAAACCAAACCCAAACCAGCTGACTAGCTGGGCCAACTGACCAGGTGATGACTCGCTGAGTTTTTTTTTTTTTTTTTGGGAGGGGTTTCTCTCTCCTGCCTTCTCTTTCTTTCCCGCTCTTTTTCTCTTCTTTCTTCTTCTCCTTCTGGCTGCTTTGGTTTCTTTCTTCCTCTGGTTTCTCTGTTTCTTTTTCTTTCCTTCTTTTCTCTCTCGTCATGCTGGAGGGAGACGACCGCACCAGAGGAGAGGGAGAGGAGCCAATTGCACCGCACCCGGAAAGGGAGTCACCTGTAGAGAGGAGGACCCAAACCTAAGAGGAAGGCCTCAGGCATCCGGAGAGCGAAGCCACCAGAGGAGGAGTGCGGCTGCGCGAGTGCTTAACTGGAGACCAGGAACCTGTTGACCTTTCTCTTCTTTCTTTTCTCTCTGCTTTTGTTTCTTTCTGGTTTCTCTCTCCTTCTCTTCTCCTCTTTATTTCCTTCCCTCTCTCCTGGTTTCTCTCTCCTGGCTGGAGAGGAGGACGACCGGAGAGGGAGGCCCAGCGGTGAGGACCCGAACCGGAGAGGGACCTTCCGAACCGGAGAGGAGGAGCCACCGGTTCCACATGCATTGGAGCCACCGGAGGCTTAGCTCCATGCTTCTCTCAGCAGCTCGATGACGCCATCACTCCTGCAGCACACGACATCCGCAAGAGACGTACTGCCCCAGCGATCGTGGAGGTGGACGTCGGCGCTGCGGCGGAGAAGATGGACTACGTCGGTACGGCCCTGGCAGGCGGTGACGTGGAGGGAGGTGCGGCCCTTGATGCCGGAGGAGTATTGGTGCCGGAGATGGGGAGGTCCTGGATGCCTCGCAGGTTGCCCTCGTTGGCCAAGTACACGAGCAGGACCCGGTCGATGACGCCGTCGCCGTCGCAGGTCGGGTCGGGTGCGAGGGAGGACTGGCGGGCAGAGTGAAGCGGGGTCATAGTACCGATGATACTATGAACTCGACCGGTGCCCAGAGTGAAGCATCTCCAAGTTGGGGAGCTGCGAGTGTTGGAGTTGCGGGAGGGGGTCACCGGAAGGTGATTTTGGGCTGCCGGGCACGAGAAGCATCATGCGAGCTCCGTGCTTCCCGGGTCAAAAATGGGCCCGGATGCAGCTGACCCGCTGACTTGTTGACCGGGTTGACCGGGCTTGCATAAGTTGGGCCAGCAGGGTGTTGTTCCATAAAGTCCTAGCTGCTTGCCAATGGTGTTATTTATCTCCTACGGTATGAACCTGTATGATTACGGACCTGGCGAGTAAAATCTATGGGCTGCCTGCTGGTAGAGCAACACAATCTTTTTGTAGACTCTTCCCACAGACGGCGCCAAATGTTTCTGTCAGAACCCGGAGGGCCTAACAAAAGCAATAATAAAGATAGATCGACACAAGGATTTATAGTGGTTCGCCGTGCCGTCGGATGGCACGACTACGTCCACTTAGAATATACTAGGATCGGCCAATGGGCCATCGAGGTTACAAGGGTGGAATACCAAGTTGCCAGTTATCAGATTCTAAGGGGGAAGCCTTCCTTTTATAATTAAGGAAGGCCCCCTCCTAAACCATGTTTCCAATGTGGGATGGAGGTACATTATTCCTACTCACGAAGCTCCTTGAGGAGCCCGGAGGCATGTCTTCCGGATGCGGCACCGGTAATCTTCCACAACAGAGATACAGCTGAGATGTCAGGCTTCCCGATGCATGTCAGATTCGGGACCCACCGGGCGCGGTTGCACGGTCTACGAGGTCGCCGGATATGCTTGGCGGTGCACCATATATATATATCTCCACAGATATGTCGTCCCGCTACCTCGCGTCTCTCACCGCCCCGCCGCGCCCCTCGCCGCCCCGCCGCACCGCTCGCCCCTTTCAGTCGAACCCAATTAGGGTTTTATGTGAGACTGAGAATATGTGAATATATATATATATATATAGCATGGGTTGTAATTTATGAATTTTCAGGGTTAATTATGTCATTAAGTCGTGAATGGGTTAACATCCCATTACTGTTAATTCCATGTTGATGGTATAAAAAAATTAGGTCTTGTTATTAGTAAATATCACCACAAAATTGTAGTTTTGGGTGATTATGTATTTATGGAATGAACTACTTTCCCCCTCATTTTCCCTTAGACCTCGTTTGGTTTCCGGAAAGGAAATTAGTTCCTCCTCCTTTCCCACAGGAAGGGAACTTGATGGGGAAATGAGTTTTCTTTTCGTGTGTTTGGTAACATAAAGAAAGTTAGCAAGAAAGCTGTAAAAAAAATTGTAATTAATGTAATAAAATAATAGTTGTGAGTAATAAATGTAAGGAATTGAGGAGGGAAGTTGGTTCCTTAGGTTTATAGAAGGAACTACTTTCCCCCTCATTTTCCCTTAATGTAGGAAAGTTGTTCCTTTCTTTTGTACATACCAAACAAGAGAAATGAATGAACTTCCTTTCCCAAACTCTCAATTCCGCGAAACAAACGAGGCCTTAATGTAGGAAAGTTGTTCATTTCCTTTGTGCATACCAAACAAGAGAAATGAATGAACTTTCTTTCAGCGAAACAAACGAGACCTTAGTCGACCTTAATGAATATTAATGATCGATGCGCAATGCCAGAAACAAGCTCGATCTTCAGTAAATTACTCTCGATAAAACTCAAATTTACGTTCTAGTTTGTGGAATATGTTCATATTTATACATGAAAAAATGTCAATTTAGTACTAATTTGGCCCCCTCATTACTCATTTCAATGACCATCTTATTTTCTTCCCCTATTAAACATAAGGTAACAACTCCTATTGCCCATTTGAACAAATCTTTTCAACTCTAGTACAATTTTAATTTTTTTCTTCCTTTTTTGTCCTTCTGTCTTATCTAACAGATTTTTGAATTATAACGTGCTGAAAAAGTGGAAGATAGAGAAACTTTGCCGAAAGGTCACCCAACTCCGCCGGCGTCCCATGGTCGGTCGCCGGAGTCTGGTCGTGGGAGTCGCCGGATCACGGTCACCAAATTTTTTTGGCCGGAATTTTATCTTATTTTTATTTTTTTCTCAGGAATTTTTTTTTTCAATATTAAATTACTGACTCTAACTTTAAGCATGTTACTGACTCTCAGTAATCAGGTTACTGATCCCCAATAAGCACTTACAGATTCCAGTAAGCATGTTACTGACCCTCAGTAATCAGGTTACTAACTCCCAGTAAGCATATTACTGACCCCTAGTAAGATGATTACTGACCTCCAGTATGCAACTTTGCTGACTTCTTATAAACAATTACTGATTTTTTTCAAATGAAACTAAGTAGCATCATATAACACATATCACAATTCCAAAAGAGATTCTAAATCCAAATAAATGAGGTCTTACAAACTTCTTGCTAAAGAGACATATCATATAACACATTTTATACAAGATTCCAGTAAGATGATTACTGACTAGCTCCAAGTATCCAGGTTACTGATCCCCAATAACATGATTATTGACCCCCAATAAGATGATTACTGACCCCTAGTAATAATATTACTGACCCCCAGTAAGGGTTTGCAAATGCAAAATTAGAGAGAAATCGAGTCGGGTCCTTGAAACCTCGATCATCTCCTGCATCTTCGAATTGGCCATGGCTTTGTTGACTCGAGTGAGGCATGTGACTCGGTTCTCTCTACTCCACCGCCACCTCCTCTTCCCCCACCACCTACGAACGCCCTCCTCCGCCTGCCACGTCGTTCCTGGCGGGACTCCCCAAGGAGGTGGAGTTCGTGATCTCGAAGGTCAACGCGAGTCGGGTCTTTGAAACCTTGATCATCTCCTGCATCTTGGACTTGGCCGCCACACGTAGACGATGTCAATCGGCGGGAAGAGGAAGCGGGAGAACTCCGGCGATGACTCTAGGAAGTCGTTGGCGACGGAGATGGCGGCGATCTTGGTGCGCGGGAAGGAGTGGAGGTCGAAAGAGGCGATGGAGCCTTGGGGTAGAGCAAGGAGCAGATTTCGAGGCGGACGACGGAGATGTCGAGGGAGGCCACGCGCTCCGACGTCGGGGATTGAGTTAGGTGGTGGAGGTGGAGGCCGAGTTGGCGGAGCCGATGAAGGCGGAGGCTGTGGTTTCCGGCTGTGAGGTGGCGGTGGAGGAGAGGATGAGGAGGAGGGTGAGGGTAGTGAGGATCAAAGAGTGATTTTGAAGAGTGAAACTCTAGCTTGAGAGAGAGAGAGAGAGAGAGAGAGAGAGAGAGAGAGAGAGAGAGAGAGAGAGAGAGAGATATGTGGTTTTAGTATAGGGTAGTTAGGTATTTTTGCCAAGATTCATTAGAGTGGGTATGGAACATTGAAATGAGCAAATTTTTCCCCATTTTTGTGCAAATGGTCATTCTCCCTTTATACAATCGTACCTATGCATGTATATTGTACGTAGGTATATGAACAAGCTCTCTCTAGAGAGAGAGAGAGAGAAAGAGAGAAGTAGAAAAAGTTTGGTAACTTATCAATGTTAAGAGGGCTACTGATCGAAATGAACATCTTAGATTTAACAGTAAATAATCTTAATTAGAAAACAACAATCTTATAGCAGTAAATCAAACCATGCACAAACACTCACCCAACCCTGCCATCCTCATCACACGGCTCCTTTCCGAGCTTCCGTCGTTGGCGGCAGCGCGCTTTTGTGATTACACCACAATCTATGAATGCAATTTCAGCCCAACAGTCGAGACTCTGCTTCTCGGCCGCCTCTCGGGTGGTGGGGTGGTGGCGACCAAATCAAGCAGTGTTATGTATTAACTGATAAAACCATCTGTAAAACAAGATTATTCTTCTTCTTTTTTACTAAACTGAAATACGTACGGACGTGTACGTATATACGCATACCTGGTCAAAAGATGTACAGTAACAACTGAACTAGCTAGGGTCTCCTGGTGTAGTTCCCCACAGAAAGAAATATTCTTTCCAATATTAAAGTTAGATTAATTTGCAATTAAACTAGACTCGATTGCATCTACTTGTTTAATATAAACCCATCACTCACGCGAAACAAAAGCATTAAACAAGAAGATTATAAAGAAGATCATGACAATGATAAATCCAACACCTTATCGAGCATCTGTTTATATCATCAAATCGAATCACACATACACGCAAATTGCAAGTAGTTGAAAGCATAGTTGCACCAAGTTAGCTAGTTATTCACACTTCAAACCTCAATTTTGCTCTTAACTCTCAACCACACCGTATAGTTGAACGAATTAATAGTTTGACCTACTTGTTATTCTCATCATCCACTGCAGCTGCACTATTCGCTTGTCCAAGCAAGCTACTCATGGATCGCGCCTTCACAACACCGAGCTTCATTCTCTTCTTCGTGACCAGCAACGGCTTTTGCTCTTCACTGTGTTCACTTTCGTCTCGTTGATCTTCCCCGTGATGATTGACATCAAGTAGCATATCAGGTTTACGCTCTTGAACCGTTGGCAGCTCCAAGGATGACGCTTTTGATAATTGCCAGGACTCGGTCTCAATGGATCCGATAGAACTTGCCAGAGACCGACTTCGGACGCTGTTCAAGCTCCTCAGCCTTCCTTTACCCAAGTGATGCTCGCAAAGCGAGTACCCGACAAGTGTTTGTTGGCAACACCTCCATCCTCTTCCGTTAACTCGACTGCACCTCGATCCTTCCATGATCGCATTGCCTCTTGCTCTCTTCTTAGGACTCGTACCACTACCAACATTCTGGCCGACACCTTCTTTCATAATGACCCCATCTCCTTGCTTCTTATCGTCACTTTGTTGACCGTCATTTTTCTTCTCCATCTTGGCCTGCGTTAATTTCTTCTCCTTCTCAACTCTGGTCGCCTCCCCGAAGCTCCCTCTTCGCTTCTTGAACGGGAACGCTTTCTCTCCGTCAAACCATCCCCCAAGAACTATCCAATATTGAAACGCAGTTCAACAAACTCATTTCAGCACGAGCTAGAAGAAATCGTAGAGATTATTTCATGAGCAGTTTACATAATAAAACAAGATTATTGACCTCGATGAGAAGTACATGATGATTCTGACGCAAATCCAGATATAGTTTCTGCACCCAACATGCTTCCCTTCCTAAACATCAACCACCACCACACGCACAGTTGCACCTCAAGAGTTTACAGACCAAATGAAAAGAAAATAACCACCGGAAAATAAAAAACAAAAATAGATATAATCCTAATTTCTGGGACCAGAATATCCCATGCTAACGTGCACCGCATGGGTACTTTAAATTGTTAGCCAATATGGAGAGAAAAAAAAAAGGAGGTAGAGGATTAGATTAGATGGGAAGGTATGGTGGCTAGCCAAAGCTGATATAAAAACACCTACAACAGTATATTTCCACTTACTTACAGCAAATAATTTCTATTTTCTTCTTTTTTCTTTTTGATTTTCAGTAATGAGCTGGGATGACTAATCAAAACCAATTAGAAAATCTTGGTCTCCTCCATTTTTACTACAACCTAGATTTCATGAACTAAATATGACAACTTTATGTATTACACTATGTTAACGATTATACTAATTACCTGGTATTGTTACCCTTCTTCTCTCCCTGATCTCTTGATCCATCTTCGTCTTCGAGTTTCAATGTCTGCAATAATCAACTCCAAATATTTATGATCCAGACTCATGCTCTCATGGGTGCAAACGAGAGTGCACCACCACTATTTTAATCTAGTAAAAACCAGAAATGGGCTGCGAATATTTTCACTAACCGAGCAGTAATTTCTCTTCTTCAGCTCCCTGGAAGAATCACAGCCGTCGTTGGTTGCTGCACCAATCAGCGGGAGAAGCCGGCGATTGGGATGATCAGACGGCTGAGGAGGGAGAGGGCCCACAAGGTCAAGTCGTTGGGAGGGTTTTGGATCGTGGTGGAGTTGTTGTTGTTGTTGTGGTTGCACCAAGGAAGGTGATGATGATGATGATAAGCAGTGGCTGAGGTGGGGATCTGATAGAGGCACGGGAGAGAGAGACGAGAGAGGCAACGGGACCTGTCTTTTCCGGATCCTCATCGGGTTATAAGAGGAAGTATTTGGGCTTCGGAGTCGACCCGGAAGTGGAGTTTCCGGGGCGGATTCTGGTGGAGGAGAGAGCTGAGAAGGGTGGAGGTGCAAAAACGAACGAAATCGAAATCAAAAAACTACAACCCCCAGCGGAGAAGAAAGAGAGAGAAAGATTGCTGCTTTTGATTTGTTGCACCACAAAGAAGGGAGAATAGTAGTAATAGAGAAAGAGAGGAGGGGTCGGCACGTGTGAGGGGTCAACTTAGAGGCGGAGCGTGTGGGAACCGGCTGAAACGGTAAGGCGGTAGAGAATCGTAGAGAGGGGAGGAGGGAGGGAGGGACAGGGTACGGACGACTGTGCCAGGGTGGAAGGGAGAGAGAGAGAGAGAGAGAGAGAGAGGAGGGAATACAAAATGATGGGAGTGGGTAGTTTTATCGTTTATACTTTTAAGAACGCCACCGGGTGGGTCCCGAACACCCTTAAGTCCCCGAACAGCGACCCCTGCAGATGCCTTTCTCTGTTTTCATTTTCTCTTTCCTTTTTTTCCCATTTTTTACATGGTTCTTTTTACCGACTTCCCTTTTTCTTTTTTACCTCTGCTATACAGTATGTTTCTACTCATTTCAAAAGAAATTAAAGAATGTTTTCACGTGACCGTACGCCTCCATTTGCTACGTATCTCCATGGCTGCATCAGTGCCCCTCCCTCAGTGGTGAAGACTACAGAAGGTAAATATATTCAGGTTACTTGTAAGTAATTGGTAAATTTAATTTTCAATTTTTATTACCATTTTGACATACTTCCTTTGTATTGAATTTCTTTTTAAGGCAAATGATCATAAAAACAACATATATATAGTACACAATTAAAAACATAAAAGGATAGCATTTGTATCATTGTATGTATCAACAAATATGTCATGGTTATAGGAAATTAACCTGATACGTGTGTGCCTAGTCGATCTAGAAGCAACATATTTAGATTAAAACACTATATTATTTGTTTAAAGTTAGTATATGAACCATGATTCAAATACTAGCTACTTCTCATGCTAGCAATTTGAAGGTGTAAGAAGTTAGGGTTACTTTGCAAGAGCTCCGAATCCTTCGGTGCTATCGAGCGGCGAAACCCATCTAGGGTTAGCACTATGGAGGTGGTGACCTTCTGGCCCCCAGACCAGGCAGCAAGGGAGGAAACGACAAGGAGATCTGGCAGGTCGACGATGTTGTTTCGGGTGGAGCACTGGAAAGAAGACGATGTTGTTCTAACCGACGGTAGAAGGGGTCCTGGGCTCGGTGACGTTGACGGAGGTTCCGCAGAGGGATGCGGTTCTTCAGGTCGTCCAGCGCTCAAAGCTTCTGACTGGCGTGGTGCCGGCGTTCGACGGACTCAGCTGCCAAAGGCGGGGATGAAAGCTGCTGGGAGAAGGTTCCTCGGGTTTGGGCTCAAATTCAGGTAATTGGCCTGGCTCTGGGTTCAGCCCTAGGGCGGGAGCAGATTGGGGTTGGGCCAGGGCAAAGGGATATGAGAAAGAGGATGATAATAGCAGCTCCAACTCGCAGGGAATAAGCAAGCAGTGATTTGATTGTGCATTGACTGGGGTGGAGCTTTTATGGGAGTATTCAATCTCTATGATCGAGTCTTCTATGAAGAGGTTTAGACCGCTTGTACCACAATTGCGTGTTAAGGCAAGTAAATGATCTAGATCCATTAGTTTGTAGGACGTGAGTTTGTGTGCTCGTGTAGGAGATTGCTTAATTGCGAGCGTACCAATTTCTTATTAGTTTTGCTTTACTTATTTTTGTAAGCGTGCTAGACTATAACTTTAAACTGTTGATCTAGACTTCTATTAAAAAAAATGAATCATGATTCAATTAGATAATAATTTGTACTCCTCTAAGTATAGGAAATTTCTAATATGAGTTAAAATCGCAAACAGGCTAATCTTTTGAAGATGATAGGGAGTAAAAACCAAAAATAGATAAAAAAAAGTGAGTTAAACAATGCAAATGTGACATATGAGACAACTTTTTGAAAGAATGTACATGAAACAAAAGCATAGAATCTGATTTCGAAAGGAAGGAGAGAGAGAAGGAAGGAGAGCATATCCACTAGCAACCTAAACCACCATCTTCCCCGCAACTACATTTGACAAGTTTCCAACATACCTCACATATCACATTAAATAAAAGGAAAATATATATAAATTTCACTACCAGAAAAGACATTATAGCCGACGAAATTACAAATAACGGCCGACGAACTCTTTATTCGTTGGCTATAACAATTATAGCCGACGAAATTCGTCGTCTATAGTGGTATTTCGTCGGCTAAAATGGTTATAGCCGACGATATCGTCGTCGGGTATAGTTTTACCGACGGCGTATTTCCGACGATGTTATAACCGACGATATGTCGTCGGGTAATGGTTATAGCCGACGATATCGTCGGCTATAACCATTATAGCCGACGACTTAAATTCGTCGGCTATGATGCCTTTTCTGGTAGTGTTTGTTCATTTAGGCAATTCATGAGATCCATGCAACATGTGATACTTAAGATATCATGACAATAGAAGCTCCTTACAACATTACTTTTTTTTAAATCTGTCAAATTTACATGAACATAATATAAGATGCATGATTGTTTAAAAATTTGTGGAACTCATAATTAAACATACTGTGGGGAAAATGTCTGAAACGCAATAAAATGTGTGGGATATGTTCTAATCTCTATCGAAGAAAAAGAGAAGATATGTGTTGAAAATGCATGGTGTTTGATGCTTCACTTACAGAAAGGTATTGAACGTGTACTTGAGTCTACTATAACATATATTAAACTGCTATAGAAACCAAGTAGTCGATATGTCCGAGTGGTTAAGGAGACAGACTTGAAATCTGTTGGGCTTCGCCCGCGCAGGTTCGATCCCTGCTGTCGACGTTCTATTTTTTGCAATTGGTACTATTGAAGTGGAGCAAGCTCATGCCTACTGAACAGTGGCGGATGCACGTGAAGTCAAGTAGGGGGAGTGAGTTTTATTGTTAGTCTATCTCCATAGATGAGTGCACTCTCTTACAAAAAAATTGGAAAAACTAAGACAAAATCGCATGCGCAAGCACAATCCTTTCCGCAAACGCATGCTGAAAGACTATCTCAATAATAATGGAAGTGTTCAAGGAAGGATAATTATGTAACTTTCTATGTGTGTCTTGACCTAATTACACTAGATTGGTAGTTACCTTATTAGATAGGGAATCCCTAATTATTCGGGATACTTGATGTAATGTCTATATTAAGGTCTCTTTATTAATCAATAAAGACTATGCTTTGCATCTATTCCTTTTTTCCTACAACACGTTATCAGCACGTGGCTCTAGCTTTCGTCTAATAGCCTTGAAAAATTCATAAACCCTAGGTTTCCAATCTGAATTTTTTTTCTTCAGAAACCCTAGATTTCTCTTCTGCCCGCAACTGCTTGTCAACAAAGAAGGCCCTCCCCAGAAATCATCTTCCGCCGACAACCCTTCATCGGAAGAAAGAAAAATTCCTATGGCACCAAGTTCTACCGACAACCCCTTTCTCGGCAAAGGTCCAGAAATCTCATTCTACAGACGACAGTGTTGTCGGTAGAGAATCGAATACAGAGGGCACCTGTGATGACCCGGCCTTAGGCTGGATTGTGTGAACTCAGACCTGACCTGACTAGGAAGCTAGCAGGTAAGTAGGCCACAAATCCCACATCGCCCGAGGGAGTGTGGATGCGATGCTTATATGTGCAGGGTTAACACAATATGATTAGACGCGTTTTGGGGGCGCAGTGACTTCGGAGGGGATAGGAACTCCGAAGTTAAGCTTGCTCGTCCCGTAGCAATCCCAAAATGGGTGACCTACGGGGAAGTTGCTTGTGAGCTCCCAGAAACAAAACCGTGAGGGGTGATTCCCAAAGCGGACAATATCTCAAAGTGTGCCGGGCTGTTACAAAATGGTATCAGAGCCTCTCCTCGCCCGGAAATGTGCCAACGCGGACGTCGGACCCTAAGGGGGGTAGATTGTGATGACCCGGCCTTAGGGTGGATTGTGTGGACCCAGACCTGACCTGGTTAGGAAGCTAGCATGTAAGTAGGTCAAAAATCCCACATCGCCCGAGGGAGTGTGGATGCGATGCTTATATGTGCAGGGTTAACACAATATGATGAGACGCGTTTTGGGGGCGCAGTGACTTCGGAGGGGATAGGAACTCCGAAGTTAAGCTTGCTCGTCCCGTAGCAATCTCAGGATGGGTGACCTACGGGGAAGTTACTTGTGAGCTCCCAAACAGAAAACCGTTTGGGGTGATTCCCAAAGCAGACAATATCTCAAAGTGTGCCGGGCTGTTACAAAATGGTATCAGAGCCTGTCCTCGGCTGGAAATGTGCCGACGCGGACGTCGGACACAAAGGGGGGTAGATTGTGATGACCCGGCCTTAGGGTGGATTGTGTGGACCCAGACCTAACCTGGCTAGGAAGCTAGCAGGTAAGTAGGTCACAAATCTCACATCGTCTGAGGGAGTGTGGATGCGATGCTTATATGTGTAGGGTTAACACAATATGATGAGACGCGTTTTGGAGGCGCAGTGGCTTCGGAGGGGATAGGAACTCTGAAGTTAAGATTGCTCGTCCCGTAGCAATCCCAGGATGGGTGACCTACGGGGAAGTTGCTTGTGAGCTCCCAGAAACAAAACCGTGAGGGGTGATTCCCAAAGCGGACAATATCTCAAAGTGTGCCGGGCTGTTACAAAATGGTATCAGAGCCTATCTTCGGCCGGAAATGTGGCGACGCGGACGTCGGACCCTAAGGAGGGTAGATTGTGATGACCCGGCCTTAGGGTGGATTGTGTGGACCCAAACCTGACCTGGCTAGGAAGCTAATAGGTAAGTAGGTCACAAATCCCACATCGCCCGAGGGAGTGTGGATGCGATGCTTATATGTGCAGGGTTAACACAATATGATGAGACGCGTTTTGGGGGCGCAGTGGCTTCAGAGGGGATAGGAATTCCGAAGTTAAGCTTGCTCGTCTCGTAGCAATCTCAGGATGGGTGACCTACGGGGAAATTGCTTGTGAGCTCCCAGAAACAAAACCTTTTGGGGTGATTCCCAAAGCGGACAATGTCTCAAAGTGTGCCGGGCTGTTACAAAATGGTATCAGAGCCTGTCCTCGGCTGGAAATGTGCCGACGCGGACGTCAGACACTAAGGGGGGTAGATTGTGATGACCCGGCCTTAGGGTGGATTGTGTGGACCCAGACCTGACCTGGCTAGGAAGCTAGCAGGTAAGTAGGTCACAAATCCCACATCGCCCGAGGGAGTGTGGATGCGATGCTTATATGTGCAGGGTTAACACAATATGATTAGACGCGTTTTGGAGGCGCAATGGCTTCGGAGGGGATAGGAACTCCGAAGTTAAGCTTACTCGTCCTGTAGCAATCCCAGAATGGGTGACCGACGGGGAAGTTGCTTGTGAGCTCCCAAAAACAAAACCGTGAGGGGTGATTCACAAAGCGGACAATATCTCAAAGTGTGCCGGGCTGTTACAAAATGGTATCAGAGCCTGTCCTGGCCCGGAAATGTGCCGACGCGGACGTCGGACCTAAGCAGGGTAGATTGTGATGACCCAGCCTCAGGGTGGATTGTGTGGACCCAGACCTGACCTGGCTAGGAAGCTAGCAGGTAAGTAGGTCACAAATCCCACATCGCCCGAGGGAGTGTGGATGCGATGCTTATATGTGCAGGGTTAACACAATATGATGAGACGCGTTTTGGGGGCGCAGTGTCTTCGGAGGGGATAGGAACTCCGAAGTTAAGCTTGCTCGTCCCGTAGCAATTCCAGGATGGCTGACCTACGGGGAAGTTGCTTGTGAGCTCCCAGAAACAAAACCGTGAGGGGTGATTCACAAAGCGGACAATATCTCAAAGTGTGCCGGGCTGTTACAAAATGGTATCAGAGCCTGTCCTCGCCCGGAAATGTGCCGACGCGGACGTCGGACCCTAAGCGGGGTAGATTGTGATGACCCAGCCTTAGGGTGGATTGTGTGGACCCAGACCTGACCTGGCTAGGAAGCTAACAGGTAAGTAGGTCACAAATCTCACATTGCCCGAGGGAGTGTGGATGCGATGCTTATATGTGCAGGGTTAACACAATATGATGAGACGCGTTTTGGGAGCGCAGTGGCTTCGGAGGGGATAGGAACTCAGAAGTTAAGCTTGCTCGTCCCGTAGCAATCCCAGGATGGGTGACCTACGGGGAAGTTGCTTGTAAGCTCCTAGAAACAAAACCGTGAGGGGTGATTCCCAAAGCGGACAATATCTCAAAGTGTGCCGGGCTGTTACAAAATGGTATCAGAGCCTGTCCTCGGCCGGAAATGTGCCGACGCGGACGTCGGACCCTAAGGGGGTAGATTGTGATGACCCGGCCTTAGGGTGGATTGTGTGGACCCAGACCTGACCTGGCTAGGAAGCTAGCAGGTAAGTAGGTCACAAATCCCACATCGCCCGAGGGAGTGTGTATGCGATGCTTATATGTGCAGGGTTAACAAAATATGATGAGACGCGTTTTTGGGGCGCAGTGGCTTCGGAGGGGATATGAACTCTGAAGTTAAGCTTGCTCGTCCTGTAGCATTCCCAGGATGGGTGACCTACGGGGAAGTTGCTTGTGAGCTCCCAGAAACAAACCTGTTTGGGGTGATTCCCAAAGCGGAAAATATCTCAAAGTGTGTCGGGTTGTTACAAAATGGTATCAGAGCCTATCCTCGGCCGGAAATGTGCCGACGCGGACGTCGGACCCTAAGGGGGGTAGATTGTGATGACCCGGCCTTAGGGTGGATTGTGTGGACCCAGACCTGACCTGGCTAGGAAGCTAGCAGGTAAATAGGTAATAAATCCCACATCGCCTGAGGGAGTGTGGATGCGATGCTTATATGTGCAGGGTTAACACAATATGATGAGACGCGTTTTGAGGGCGCAGTGGCTTCGAAGGGGATAGGAACTCTGAAGTTAAGCTTGTTCGTCCCGTAGCAATCCCAGGATGGGTGACCTACGGGGAAGTTGCTTGTGAGTTCCCAGAAACAAAACCGTGAGGGGTGATTCTCAAAGCGGACAATATCTCAAAGTGTGTCGGGCTGTACAGCACCCATAAATTCACTCTGGGCACCCACAGCCTCTCCGATCTCGGCTCTGAACCGGAACCCCTGTTGGCCACCAAAGCGGCTTGCACCTGTCGACGTCGCGCTCGCCTGTCTTCTGCTGACCCTCGACGCGCATCCGCCCAGACTTGAACAACCTTCGGTTTCGATTTCGTCTATTGCTCCAACGACGTAGCCGAGCCCAGCGCGGCCCTAAATTCGGCCGCCCCAAGCTTATCGAGCCATGCCCACTCTGGAGACGACCCCGACGACCCATGGAGGTAGTCGTCCAACTCCGAGACGACGACGCCCCACCGTCGTCCTCCGCCGTTCCATCCTCACGGTAGCAGCTCTAGCCCTGCGATTCGACCCTGATCTGCTCTACCCGGTTTGCAGACCCGACCCGGTTCGGCTCAACCCAGATCACTTTTGATCAGATCCAAAATGGTAACTAGTTTTTACCTCAGTTAAAAAAAAGTGTTTACCCTATGGGTTAAAACAGTTACTGCAGTATTTCTTTATTAGTTTTACTGCCCTATATATGGTGAATCTGACTAACCATATGCTTGTTCTTTTCCATGAAATTTATTGCACGACACATCGCGATGGAATTGCGAGAATTATTCGTTGCACGTACATGGAAGAGCATCTCAAATTTGCACAAGGATCAGAACCGAGTCCTCAAGCGCAATTTATATTTCTACGCAGTTCATTTGGCGAACTAGCAAGTATGATTTAATAAAAGTTCTCGTTTTTTGCAATTTGAATTATTTGAATTTGTATGTTGGAACTTGTGTGTTTTTCATGACGATACAAAGGGGCCCCACCCACCCCAGCGTATCACAGTATTTACGGGGTAACTGTGATGTTACCGTCTAAAGTTATGCTTGTGGCTGTGATGTCACTCTGAACCACAACTCTTCGTGACTATCACGATTCTGACAGAATATTGTCGATACTTGTGACAATCCTAAGGGAGTCACAAAAGGGGACAAACTCATGATGTGCGACGAAAATTGTCGCTGTAACATCGATATGTGACAGAAATTGTCACAACAAATATTGAATTGAGTTACCATAATCTTGGTCTCGACCTAATTTCAATACATTCCCTCTTGAAAAAGAAAAATTGACCACAAAATGCGCCCAGAAAAAGAGGGGGAGGCTATGCCTCAAAACCCCCATGTCATACAGAAAAAAAAAAAAAAAAAAAAAAAAGGAGAAAAGGGCCATTGAAAATAAAGGAATCATCTCATTGATATGGTTCTACATCGGTTCAACAATTTCAAATAATGCAATCATATGGTCAATGTATACAAGAGATACATGGAAGAATATGAGAGTATATCCTCATGATTATGGATTTTTTTTTTATTTCATAGTCAAAGTGACTACAAATCCGTTTATTTTGTGAAGGCATAGACCTCACATGTGTGACTAATGCTACTTAGTCGATACACTCTTTATGGTCCAGACCTCGATGTAACCGTTGGCATTTTGATGCGTACATGGTTCGATTCCCTAAAAAGCTATATGTGAATGCAATGAATCGCATTACACATTTACATGGCATGTTGATTTGAGTTCACAAATCTAATTGGCTATGTTAACTCTGAAAATCACAAAGATAGACGAGCCTATGCTCGTCAAGAAACAAATAGACATGCTTGCGTACATGCACGGATGCATGCGCATTGCTCGGCCTCGGCTTCGGCACTCTTGCGCACACCAAAGCCCGCCTTGCCTAGCCTCGGTTTCGGCCTTGGCTTGGCTTGCGCGCTGCTTGGACAACAGCTCCGCCGCAACCGAACAATGAGGCACGCCTTGGTCTCCAGACCTTGGCACGCACGCGCCCACCAATTACCCCCCCCCCCCCCCCCCCCGGCCTTGGCCCTGGTGTCGGCCTGCACACGGCCCGGTCCGCTGCCCCTCTCGGCCCTATAAGCCCATGCACTCATCCTGGCACGAGGCTTCGGCCTCGGCATGCCTTGTAAAATATATTGTGTATGATATTGTGAATATATAATTGAAATAAATTCTTAATTTGAAATTAAAATAAAAATTTCAGAATCAAAGAATGGAGTAGGATTATACTCAACCAATACCAATGTAGTTTCAAATCAGAAGGGAAAGAGTCGAGTCGTGTGTGTCACACACTGTCCTTAAGACAGTTACGCCGCCTATACTGGTGCAACAGGCCTATTGGCGCTCGTCTCCCAGGATACAATGACCTTTTGAGCTCTTGTGGCTGGACTGCTACAAAAACACCTACGAACTGCTAGTACATTCTATCTATCACCAGAGTAAAAACAAGAAGAGTAGAGCAGAAAACGACTTTGTGAAGAGGACAAAGCTAAATGCTCTTGGTGTCTTTTTTGTTGTATTTGAACAAAGGAATATGTCGCTCTTTATATAGGGAGAAATCAAGCTACTACTTTAATTGCCATGAATTCATAAATAAATTTCATATCATAAGTTATATCCGTTACATAATGAATTCATAAATAAATTCTGATTCATATGTCATAACTATTTCCTCAATGAATTTCATTTCATACGTTACAACAGTTACACAATGAATTCGGTAGTTACAGAATTCAATCTCATTAAACATGTCGTTACAGTATTTAATCTCATTGAATCTGTTGTTACAAAATTCAAAGAGGTTATGTTGTGACACATTCCAGAATTCAAGTAGTGAGCAGGTTTTGGGTGATAATTTCTTATTCACACCATAACAAATTTAAGCAGATGATTACATGAATTTGTAACCCTCAAACCGGAGAATACAAACTCATAACTTATCATTAACGAATATTAAGTGCGTCCACTTAAATTCTTCAAATTAAATTGGTTAAAATAAACGGTGATTTTCACCATTTTCCAACAATTCCTCACATGAATGAAATTAGCGACCAAAGACTCGATAGACGTGGTGAAAGATTTCTACGGTTGAAACCTGCTTAGGATAGATAGGTTTGACCCTTTGAACCTTCCTTTGTGAGAGTATGTTTACTTTACTAACTAAATAGTATACGTGATGTCTTTGAACTATTCGTCATTTGTGTAAATGATGACATACGTCACACATGAATCTTCCTGGTACTTTTACAGTTCTCACTATTGTGTCCATTTTGGCCCTGGACATGCGCCTGGTTCTGTAAGAGTTTGATAAGAATTGTGCCCCAACAATTCCTTTAGAAGCGGCCCCACTTCTCTCTTACATAGGTGATGAATGCCTAAGCACGCACACAATAATAAACCCTGCAATCGTTAGTAGTATAGAAATAAGTAGGCATCGTTCTAGCCGGGGATTAAGGGTACCTGAAACATGAGAATGTTAACACAAATATATACATAAATACATCAAAAAACGTCACATAATGGGGGAATGATGGCGTCGACAGCAAGGGCTGCCTCTAATGACTGGACACGAAATAAAAGCACAAAAATAAATTCTAAACTACTATTTACAAGGTTGGTCAACATTCTTCCACAAATTACTAGCACAAAAAAAACTCAAAACACATAGCAATTTAATAAGACAAGACACGGCAAGAGTGCACAATATCCTAGACTCGACTTAGTTCCAACCTAATTAGCTCCTTATCGGTTTACTAATCGATTAAGACTCACAAGTACTTCAAGATTAACTTATCGTCGAAATCAAACATGCAAAGTAATTAGGCACACGGTCTTTTTAGTTGGAAACATATCAATCAAGCAAGGCGTCACCACTTCTTGTTAACATGCATAGTCGTTTAAACCACTCTAGTCCTATTTATGTTGACGGATATAAGACCAATACTCAAAACACATCGCGAATATGCTAAGTACCAATCTTTGAGGCACAAGGATTTAAAGTCTAAACCCAGACCGAATTTATAGAATCAAAGTGAACATGCTTGCCAAAACCTATCCTATCTCTTTACTTCATATTTTCATTATAGGTTAGCATGCAATTCGAAACTTATCTTTGAAAATCTTTATTAAACTCATAAGAATAAAATTAACATGCATCATTATAAAACCAAATTCACAATCGTTTTTTACATAGACATGAAAACACAATAACCAAACATACACATGAGTTTCATAGAAAAAACTACACATAACTACATAAAAACTATTACAAACCAAGAGTAGGGAGTAGATCACACTTTTGCAGACACCTTTGATGGCTTCAAGTTGTGTGGATCCGATGGAGTAAGGTTTGGTTGGTGGTTGGATGAAGGGTAAGGATCGGCAGATTTTTATGGTGATGGGGTGGTGTTTTCGGTTTGAGTTTTTATGTAGGGTATTTGGCTGAAAATTGGTAGAGCTTTGTCTAGAGTTTTTGCTTTAGAATGTAACCCCTTTTTCTGTGGAAAAGTTGGCTATATATAGAGGAACAAGGCTAGGGTTGCCGGCCTCAACAAGGAAGGGGATTTCCTTTTCCTAGTTGGCTTATGTTTCCTTGTTGAATAATTATTGCATTCTTGGACTTCTTTTTCTGAATTTTTCTTCATAGCATGGGCTTCACATCTTCATGGACTTCATATGTGGACTTGAAAACTCCATTTGGTGAACTTGATCCATGGAAAAATGCACAAACCCGCCAAGAACACAGATCGGCAGCTTTGCTTGCCGATCGGCAACCAATCCTAGCTTGACTAGGAAAGCTTCTTTTCTTCATGTTTTCCTCCATTTCCTTGGCTCAATGTCTTCCTATATCCTTTAATAAGCTTGAAAAATTTTCATATATGCAATTTCACACCAAAATGTCCATCGAAAACAGAAACAAAGGAAAAGAGGCAGAAACTTGGTGGAATCGGCTGGAATGACCTTGCTCTGGTAAATCCGGCATAACTCCCTCCTCGGAGCTTTGATTGAGCAATTCCAAGTCTCAGAGAAACTAGACACGTAGAGCTTCCTTCATATAAAAGGGTTTGATCAAATTCCTTGTGAAACGTCGGGAGTGAATTTTTGAAGTTGGGACACAGTCCCAGGAAAAATCCTGGAAGTCCCTGGATTGGTTTGCTCGAACTGCTGATTTGCAGCCATCTTTTGGGTGACTTCCTGAACTCCGATCGATCTGTATTTTTGACACAAAACCCTTTAGCAAGCCAATAATATACATACCAAATTTCATCAAATTTGGAAAAGGATAGGTCACAATTCCACTCATCTCAGAATCACGAAAAAGACACATTTTGCATTATTTTTCAGATTTCTTAGACTTAGTCATTTTTTTTGGATTCTAAAGCACATATTTTCAAAACTCTACCAAAATGACACTAAACTAAATTATGACTCAATTTTAGACAAATAAGGGTTAAACAAAGCATAAACGAGGGCAAATACATATTAATATCGTCGCACATTGTGCTCCTATCAATAGGTGATCTCTTAATTAAGAGTAACCCGCATTACTCCGCTCGAATTTCCCGACGCATAAGAATCATTAAAAGGTTTAGCTTAACCTCATTCTTTACGGGCATCACTATTTTTCATCATAGGAATGGACCTAGGAAAACTGCCCACAGTGATCCGACATTATCTCTACAATTTAGTTGTCCCTTTGAACCTAGATCTTGGGATCTCCAGTCAGCTAGGTTGGGTATCCACTGTAAAGATTTTTAATTCATGAGCTTTAGTCTCATTCCTCTTGATGATTTATCAACTAACTCTCTAGTTAACCTTTTGGTTAGCGGATCCGCAATATTATCTTTTGACTTCACATAGCCACTTAAGATAACTCCAATAGAGAGTAGTCAATTGGTTTTACGTCCTCGAAGGATGCGTCTAGACGTACTATTGCTTTGTGCCCTGCTAATAGCTGATTAAATATCACAACACATGCAGATTGTAAGCACAGGTTTTTCCCATCTTGGAATATCTTCTATAAATTAGTATAACCATTGTGCTTCTTCCCCACGTTAGTCTGGTACCACAAACTCATACTTCATTGTGGATTTAGTTATAATGGTTTGTTTGGAGGATTTCCATAACACTGTTCCACCTTTTAGTGTGAACACATAGTCACTAGTACACTGTAAGTCTATCATGTTAGATATCCAGTTTTCATCACTGTATCCTTCTAGGACAGCTGGATTGTTTACACAATTCCAATATTACTCGTGTATCTCTTTGGCTTGCTCACATAAGCAATATCCATATTTTTCATGTCAAGTATGAAATTTAACATATCTCTAGTGGATTTGATCATCTTATTATTACTTTCAAGGATACGCATGTCATTAAGTATTCACTTGCTTTCAAAACGAGTTTCACCTTTGTCAATGTTAATTAGTCTTCATAAAGCATCATAATTAACATATATCTTGGTCTACCATGCCATACATTTGGATGGCTCAACCATTTAGGTAAAACTTTATTCATTCTTTGACAAATATTTTTACAAGAATTAAATAATCATCCACTCATGGCCTTATTTTATTTTAGACAAAACAAATTTGTCGTCACTGAGTTTATACTTATATAGACCTCAGGAACATACAATTCTTTAATTCCTCTCTACAATTTATTTTATAAACTTGGCTTGGCCATACCACAGCTCCAAGTCTTTTAATCCACAGTCATAATCATTGACTTCATCCATGTCCTGTTCGTTGGACATATTCTCATCAAATGCAGGCCACTCACAACTTGCAGTACTTTCCATCATAGTGTTTAGTCTTTGATGTCCTGGACCTGGATGTTCAGTCACATCCTCATCATCATCAACAATGATGACTTCATGCTGTAAGCCAGGCTGTAATTTCATTTCATCATGTCGTCCTGAACACGACTCTCATTTGCATTCATATAAAGTCAACGATTTTCTGTAGTTGACGTATCTTACACTATAGTTAACAAATGGTGCAAACCTTGACTCATCATTGGGACTTTCCCATATCAAGGTGTGTAGCTCAGATGGACGACCCCACAACACCTCTGCCCAAAATGTCTCAGCGTTGTGTGCTGCTGCTACTTCTACCTCCTCAAAGGTGAAGTCTTCAGTGTTCTCTTGGAGCTTTAGTTCTACCTCAGCCTCCAAGAAATCTCCATCTTTCACTAGTGTTGTTGAGAATTTTGTCTCTTCTTTCCTGATTGGATAGATATTCACAATCATCTCAACACAGCTTTCAGGTTCTCCATCAACACTCATACTACTCACGTCCTTCTTGACAACCAAGGGACTTGATGGGAATTCTAGCTCAAGTGCTGCTTCAACACCTCCCTTCACTATCTCAGTGACATCTTGAATGACATCTTCATTTTTCAATTGAAGCTCATTCAACTTCTCAGATTTTTCTCTTTGTGAGACTGAGACATGTCCATTAGCAGTCACATCCATGGTCGGCACCTTGATTGACTATTTGGTTGTTTCATCAATTTTGTAATTCTGAAAAAACACACCCATAAGTGTTAATTAATATAACCACTTTTTTCTCAATTCAATGTATTTGTAAGCTACGAATTCCGTAAGGCAACAATATCCTTATAGGCAACCAATTCCGTTTAGGCAACCATTCCGTAAGGCAACAATAAGTTTAGAAAGAAACTTATATCCGTTTATTTCTAAAACTGAACACACACACAGAAAGTGTAAGAATATTGAAACTCGACGTTAACGAGTATTTGAAAATTATATAAGCAATATCAATGTAATTGTCTTAAAATTGTAAAATATAATGGGTATGATATTACAAATATATAATTGAAATAAATTCTTAATTTGAAATTAAAACCAAAATTTCAGAATCAAAGAATGGAGTAGGATTATACTCAACCAATACCAATGTAGTTTCAAAGCAGAAGGGAAAGAGTCGAGTCGTGTGTGTCACACACTGTCCTTAAGACAGTTACGCCGCCTATATCGGTGCAACAGGCCTATTGGCGCTCGTCTCTCAGGATACAACGACCTTTTGAGCTCTTGTGGCTGCACTGCTACAAGAACACCTACGAACTGCTAGTACATTCTATCTATCACCAGAGTAAAAACAAGAAGAGTAGAGCAGAGAACGACTTTGTGAAGAGGACAAAGCTAAATGCTCTTGGTGTCTTTTTTGTTGTATTTGAACAAAGGAATATGTCGCTCTTTATATAGGGAGAAATCAAGCTACTACTTTAATTGCCATGAATTCATAAATAAATTTCATATCATAAGTTATATTCGTTACATAATGAATTCATAAATAAATTCTGATTCATATGTCATAAATATTTCCTCAATTAATTCCATTTCATACGTTACAACAGTTACACAATGAATTCGGTAGTTACAAAATTCAATCTCATTAAACCTGTCGTTACAGTATTTAATCTCATTGAATTTGTTGTTACAAAATTCAAAGAGGTTATGTTGTGACACATTCCAGAATTCAAGTAGTGAGCAGGTTTTGGGTGATAATTTCTTATTCACACCATAACAAATTTAAGCAGATGATTACATGAATTTGTAACCCTCAAACCGGAGAATACAAACTCATAACTTATCATTAACGAATATTAAGTGCGTCCACTTAAATTCTTTAAATTAAATTGGTTAAAATAAACGGTGATTTTCACCATTTTCCAACATGCCTTTGGCTCTTTAGCATGGCATCGGCCTTGTCAGGTCTTTGCTTTATGCCTCGGTAAGCCTTAGCTTCGGCCTCGGCTAGCATCGGCAACTCATATGACCTTGACTCCAACATCAAGCCTCGGCCCCATAAGCTTTTGTTTTTGCCTCGACACGCCTTGGTTTCGGCCTTGGCGTGCCTTGACATTTGCTCGGCCTCGGCCCGCCCGTGCACTACCTTGGCTAGCCTAGCACGCGCATATGCTTGACCTCGGCCCTCCCTTGCCTTGCTTCGGCTTGGCTTCCATTCTAGCTTGGCTTCGACCTCCGATAGCTAGCCCATAGCCCCGGTCTTGGATACTTGGCTTAGACATTTATGTCTATATAGTATCGATGATGGCTCATTTGGTTGTTTTTCGGCTCTATTTTTTAGCGTTAACGGATGTATTTACTACGCATTTAAGCATGTCTATGTTTTATCTTGTGATACTACACGCCATGTTGCACACTCTATAGGAATTGAGTATATATTTCGGTTTATATGTCTTGGCATAAAAACCTTGTCTCTACACTCTTATGAATGTATCATAGAGACATTGAGTGTGTAGCTAATCTTCATCGAACCTTACTCTCCACTTAAAGATATTGGTGCCAACGTTTATCACCTTGAAATTCATTGTGAAAATTGAAGAAATTTCTTATGTATCGCTTCTAATGAATGCGCACAATTTATGAGTCAATATTGTGAATGTCTTTCACGTATACTATGATTCGGATTCTTTGAATCGGCGACTCACATAGACTCTAATGAACATCGTCCGAAATTTTGGCCGTGTTTTGATGATCCATATATGAAAGTTACATGGACATCCTTTCTTTTGAGCAAATAAGCTATTGGGATTAAAGATGACATTAGCGTCACTCAAGTCTTCCTCCAAGTCAATGGAAGCACTATTTATGCATTTAAAAGTGCATATGATCCCCCTTATGATCCTTCGTTAGCTATGCTCAATATATGGAAGCCTAATCTTTAGCAAAGTTTCGGAGTAACGCCCTCTTACGCTAAAGATAATGATACATAAGATGATAACCTTAATGCCCTATCATGGTTCAATATGAGACACAATGATACTATGGTGATATACCTAATGGTTAAAACTCAAGCCATAACACTTAGATGTTATGAAGCACTTTCACAATGATTGAAAAGTAGCAAAAATCTAAAATTTCTGGTTTACCAGCTCGCGGACTCGTCATTGTGAGGACCGGTTCACCTACTTTTAGGCCGTTTCTTGAGGTGAAATTTGGTCCACCGATTCTTAATATCCATGGCTACATGCTCATAACATTTCAGAGCCATTGGACACATGGAAGATACTGAACCGCTCGACACAAATGTTCACTGACCTCCGGAGACTGTTCCGACCGGTTCGGTATGTGTCCGGCCAGTTTCGGCAATGAGGTTGATGGCATTGGAATCCTAAGACACGTTTCTACCTACTGTTAAAATTTGGTGGCATTTGGTGTCCCAGAACTTAGTGAAACGTTTCAGGAAGCATACATGCATGTTACATTTTGTAACGGAATGCATCCTGTTAACGTATAAATGTTAACGATCAATACCATTTACCGTCCACACACTTTATGTGCCATATTGCGCTACCACAAGCGCTCAATGATGGGTTATTTGATTATAAATAACTTCTTTGAATAAGACATAAGCTTCCACCTATAGTCCGCTATATAGAAACCTTAACAGGTGATCTCGTATATGTCACTTTTTGATGAGCCAGTCTCCCCGTTGTTAGGGGGAGAGAAGAACAAGTTTGTTCAAGTAGAACGACTTGGCATTGCCGTGGTTTGTCCTCACTGTGCCTCATCATGTTCCCAAAGTCCCATAAATCAAAGTGACGAGATTTGAAATACATGCTGCAAAGAGTAAACTATTGGTCTTTCAAGGAAAAGATCGGAATAGTCCTCTTGTATCAAACATGCTTGTAAGGATTGATGTCCGGATAAATGGACACATTGTCACCCATAGATGGTGACATGGTGACTCCACAAAAGTGGTAGATGGTGTCACTAGGTCATGACTCTCACAAGAAGTGTAGAGAGGGCACTTAGTTCGATATACTCTCGCCGAATGCGAGTATGGCACAACTTGATCCTTGGATCAATGACAACTCATTCGTCTCATCGATTTTCTGGATTAAGGTCATCATTGGGGGACGCTTCAATGAGAAGCCAATCCATATAGAGATCTCTATAAATGCAAATTACACTAGTGTACATGAGGACGTGGTATATGAGTTAGATATCAAACACACTCACTTCGTTGAAGCAAATACCAACGTTGTGAATTGGCCTACACGGAAAGATATGCGATCCAGTTTATACAAAGAGATAGGTCCTTGGTCAGGTGATGCCGACACCGTAAGTGTAAACCCTATCGATAATCTTTGATGGAAAGCGTAGTGAGAAAAAGAGCCTAGACTCACGTTGTGGCGCAAGGTCTCTCACAAACGCCCTGAAATCGACTACGATGACATATGCTCTCGTAATGGAGTCATATCACACTCCACTACCTTGTCATTTAGGTAGTTCCGAAAAACTAAACATGCAGCTTATGAATCATCTCTATTGGGACTAAGTAAAGAGATGTACATAAATATCATGAACGGATCAGTTTTCACCCAAGTCAAGTGAGCAAAAACCACGAAGTGCTTATGTTATCAGATTAGGATGTTCTCTATATGGGTTCAAATCTTCTGGTTGGATATTGTACAACGCGGTTGAGCTACTACTTGATTGGAGATGAAATGTAAAGAATCATGCCTATTTGCGTGTGAACTCCGGATGAATTGTGATTGAGATATCACTAATCCGACCTTAAGAATGAAAGAATTTTGGGAATACTTGGTCTCGAATGTGAGAACCGTTAGTGATGAACTTATTCATATATCGGCTTATGGAAATCTAAAGGACGTTAAACCAAATCCTATATGCATCCCATGATCAGTCGATGTCTTGAGAAGACTCGTTTCGTCTATATGACGAGAAGTCTTGGGAGATGAAACTCTCCATCTAAGTACCATGTGCGCAATTATGTACTTGTCATAATATGCTCGACTCCACATCTCATTCGCTATAAACTTATAAAGCCAAGGTAATGGCTAGATGCGCCCATGCAATGTCATGGTATATGGTGGTACTTTCTTTCAAGAGAGAAAAGTTTAGGCTCATTCGATCCCATCATGAAAGACACATCAATAGGCAATTCCAGAATCTGCTTGGTTTTGTACGTCAATTTCCCCAAGACCTATAGGACAGTCCACTCACTAGAAAATGATGAAATTAGAACCATTGGAAAGGTCTATGTGTCTAATTTCCATAGATACCAACCATTTGATCATAGCTATCATATTGAGTGAGTTATGGCTGTTTTAGCAAAGAAGGACGAATCTGTCCGATAATTTGCAGATCAGTCACCTTCGATGGAGCTTTGTGATTAGCTCCGGACAAACCATGTTGTGTACTTTATATCACTGGAAATATATGGGTGTCTAATTTTCAGAACTCTTTACGGTTCATTCATACCTATTGTATCGAAGGAATTATGACTGTTTAAGTACACGAAGGTCATGTTGCACATGAATCTGATTTTCAACGCGAACTCTAGTTTTGAGTTGTTAAGCAACCTTCTTCCTTAAGACCAAGTAAAGCTAAGTGTAGCTGGTATAATACAAAAATAATGTGGCCGTATTCAATGACTCGATCATTGGCCACGCCTACTTTTGAAGCTTGTGAGGAGTGTTTGTATACGCCATTTATCTTAACTCCGATATTGGGTTACCAATCAGGGGGAGTTGTCTTGTAGACATCAGGGGAAGTCTACCTCACATATAATCTTCAACTGTAGTTATTGTGTTGTACTCTTTTCCCTTTGACCAAGCTTTTTATTTTTACCCAAGTGGTTTTGTTTTGCTTGGCAAGGTTTTAGCGAGGCAACATGTTATGCACCGTGTCACATTAGGTACGCGACACAAGGGGGAGTGTTCAAGGAAGGATAATTCTGTAACTTCTTATGTGTGTCTTGACCTAATTAGACTAGATTAGTAGTTACCTTATTAGATAGGGAATCCCTTTATTCGGGATACTTGATGTAATGTCTATATAAAGGCCTCCTTATCAATCAATAAAGACCACGCTTTGCATCTATTCCTTTTCTCCTATAACAGGAAGCTCAATATTTGTATTATTCTTTCTTTCCATACATATCATACTCTTTTTTATTACATCTTTGATGAAAATAATTTCCAGAATATACATTTAAATTTGTTTAGTGAATAAAACAAGAACAAAAGTATGATGCAACTCATAAACGGAAAAAAATTGACAATAGTACTTCTCATTAACGTAAAAAGCTAACGAAGATAGAAAATTCAATCGAGAAATTCTCTTCTTCTTTATTTTGGGAATTTAAAAATTGAGATTTTTTTTTCTAATTGATGACACCACTACACCAATTAATGCATCAGATAACACTACACAGTCAACGGTTTTACGGCGTAACGTTGTGTGACAAAAGAAAGTGAATCACATAACAGTTTTTAAGAGCAGTTCGTTGTGTGATCCTATAAAAAATTTTAAAGTTGATTTTACAAAAAAAAAACTGCACAACGGTTTCAACCATATATGTTGTTCGTATCATACAAAAAAAAGCGGCAACCTCCCCTCATAAGATTACTGAAATATGGGTTGTAATTATACAACAGAAAATACTAAATACATTGTGTGAACGTAGGTCTTCAGAGATTCACACAACAGTTTTTCATTATCAGTTGTGTTATAAATCTTTCATGTAGGATTCTGCCGATCGTTTCCTCGATTTGGTGCTCACATTGTCCGCAACCATAAACCTTTGGGGAAGATAGCATGTAGGTTTTTAATCCAACAACATAGCTACGAAAAAACTGATGTCTGAAGTTACAGACACACAACAATTTTTATTTCACTGTTGTGGGAATACAACTCTCATGTTTTAGGATGATCAAAGCATTTCCTCAATTTGGCACTCACATTCCCAAAAATCAACAAGTTTTGTGTAAGATAGCCTCAGTGTTTAATCACCTAACAGATTTTTCTTAATACCGTTGTATGAATATAAAGCAAAAACGTATCTATGCTTATGCTTCCCTATGGAGAGCTAACTCATTGAGGGATAAAGGACCCAATTTTTTTGCATGATCTCATACACCCCATCTTTGTGAGAGTGTGAAAGTTGACAGATTGAAAAAATAAGGTACAAGAATGTAGTTAAAAACGTTTTTCTTTTAAATAAGTATCGTGGATTTATGATTTATCCATCTGATCAAGACCCAAACGTTATCAAAAATTTGAGAATTTCGTACCATGACCTTATTTCATTACGGTGATCACATCCAACGGTCGAATGTTTGTTTTATCGAGTTTCGTCAAGTTGCTCGTTTGAATCATGGTTATGCCTACTAATATCATATAACTTGTTTGTTAGGTTATATATAAGTGTGTATCTTTCTAAACTAACTATATGAAGCAAATGAAAAATATAGAAAACAGGCCATACGATGTGATCACGATAGTGAAATATGGATATGGTACGAAACTCACTCATTTTTTATAACTTTTTAGCCTCGATCGCATGGGTTAACTGTAATTGTGCCTATTTAATTGACCGTATTCATACAACAATAGTATTTAGATGCATTGTGTGACTGTAATCATACAAGACTAATATTTAAATGCGTTGTGTAAATGTAGAGTTTAGAGTTTAGGGTTTTTTGTATTTGTGTTTAGAGTTTAGGGTTTAATCACCCAACATATTTTTTCTAATACCGTTGTATGAATATAAAGCAAAAACGTATTTATGCTTATGCTTCCCTATGGAGAGCTAACTCATTGAGAGATAAGGGATCCAATTTTTTTACATGATCTCATACACCCCACCTTTGTGAGAGTGTGAGAGTTGACAGATTGAAAAAATAAGATACGAGAATATGGTTCTTTTAGATAAATATCGTCGATTTATGATTGATCCATACGATCAAGACCCAAAAGTTATCAAAAATTCGAGAATTTCGTACCATGACCTTATTTCATTACGGTGATCACATCCAACAGTCGAATGTTTGTTTTATCGAGTTTAGTCAAGTTGATCATTTGAATCATGATCATGTCTACTGTTGACAGTAGCCACAGAGGGGCTACATAAGCCCACAGACCCGCAGCCACTGCATCCGGGGCCGGACTAAGGCCCGGAGCAGGATCACCAGCACCCGGACCCGAGGTCCAGCAGTCTACCTTGTGACCAGGGGCCCGGGGACCTGGGATGCCAGCCTGCCAAAGAGGTCACCAAAGCTGCCCTTTTGTGTGCAAACAGAAGGAAGCCAGTCCCACATCGAAGAGTGAGACCAGACCTCACGCCCGACCACCTATATAAGGGCCCCAACTACCGTCATTAAGAGGTAACTGATCTCTCCAACTGCTTATCATATGTGCTTAAGTTATCTATTCATCCCAACTGTACTAACTTAGGCATCGGAGAGAAGAAGACCGGCCCGCCCGGTATTCCCCTTAGTGAGCAGGTTAAGCAGGAGGAGATCACATCTAGATTCTACCAGGCCTACGGGTTTGTGCAGAAACAATTGGCGCCGTCTGTGGTAAGTATTTGATCCACGAAAAAAGTAGCGTTGCTCTACCGGAGGGTAGAACTCGATCGATCCTTTGAAAGGCAGTTTTTGAAAGTAAGTCCACAAACTGGAGGCCATGGAGGGAAGGAAGATAAAAGCTGGCGGGGGAGGGCTGAAAGAGCGAGTCCGGGTCCCCGACCGGGCCCAGAACATTAAATCTGAGGTCAGCGCGAGGATTGTCCCTTCTCCCGACCGGGACGGAACTCACGATCGCCGGGGCTCAGACAATCCTGACCAATACGATGCGGGGGAGGAGATAAAAAAAATGAAGGCAGAGGTTGCGCGATTGCGAGAGGAGGGCGATCGAGACCGACTAAGGGCGGATGCCCAGTGCCAAGAGTTGGAAGCGGTGAACATCGCCTTATTGGCGGCCCTGGAGAAAGGGCACCACCAGGACATCTCTCAGGCGGCATCACGGCCCGCAAACAAAGGTAACGAGTTCCCGTACCTAGAAGTGGGGCAGCCTACGGGAAGGAGAAAGATTGTGCATTTGCCCATGGCACTCTTTCCGGAAGCTCTGAGGAACTCCGGCCCGGTTGAGCCCCCATACCGAACGAGCTTGGCATCGAGCGAGCAGGACAGCTCTACCGCAAGTGCGCTTCAGACGCTCTCCGCCTCGGTGTCGGACTTAAAGGACCGGGTGAAGGCCAGCGAGAAAAGGACGGTGCGACCGCAGGACAGTGCGCGATTCAACGAGCGCACTGGACCTTTTCCACACCAGGTTAGAGAATCCAGAAGGCCTAGTAACCAAAAGTCCCTGAAACTGACGTACTCAGGAACGAGCTGCCCATACCAACATCTGGACAGTTTTAAGTCACAAACAGGCACAAAGGACTACTCAGATGCCACGTGCTGCAATGTGTTCCAAGAGACGCTCTCAGGGGAGGCATTGGGCTGGTTCTACGAGCTGCCAATAAACTCGGTGGTAACTTTCGAACAGCTGGCTGATAAGTTTGTCGACCGATTCGTCCTTAGAGCCACGGCGGCCCAAACGTCAACGATCCTTTTCGATTGCATGCAGACTCACCACGAACCGCTGCGCCCCTTCGTTAACCGGTGGCATATCGCCACGGCCGGGGTCAGGAACTTGGATAAACGGATCGCTGAGATGGCATTCAAGCAGGGGTTAAGACCCGGGGAACTCTTGTATGCCCTGCGAGTAAAGGAGCCGCTGGGGTACGACAAGTTGATGGCCGTAGCCGTCAGGCACGCCCAGGTGGAGCATGAGACGTATGGGGAGAAGATGTCCAAGCGAAGGTCGGATGACCTACTACCACCGTCCTCCCGTGAAAACAAAGCGGGGTGGCAGGATCGCAACCGTACGCCTACGACCAGCAAGAAAGCCGAAGTATGGGAGGATTGGCGACCCCGCCGGAGCGGCAACAACAGTTCACGGGCAGGTGGAAGACCACCACCTTTGCGACCGGCACGGCTCCTGGCAGCAGCGCCAACGGGGCGATCACCGCGGGCCCTGGCCATTATGCCAGCAGGAAAACCCGAAGACCCAGCCCTTCGAACTAACGACCAACGGCCCCAGAGAATGGTTGTGGACGGCCGAGTCCAGACAGATGACCCGCAAAGGGACAGGCAGGGTGCCCGAGAAGTAGGAACCATAAGCACCCGAGTCCCTGGAGGGATCGAGGTGCCCGGAAGCATTAATATGATACATGATGGGGACCACATAGATCGACTCACCCGGAGCTCGAAGAAGCGGTGCTTAAGGTCTATCCGGGGAAAGGAAGTATATGCCTTTGGAGGAGGAAGCGGCCAGGCCGCTAAAACCGGATGGAACTCGGTCATGTTCTATGAGGAAGAGGAACCGGAGGATCTGATCCAACCGCACAACGATCCCTTCCTCATTACGGTCCAAATAGACCACTGGATAACCAGCCGCATGTTAATCGACATCGGAGCTTCTGTCAATGTGATGTTCCGAGACGCATACAAGGGGCTGCATCGAGGAAGGAGCAAGTTATCCTAGGATAACGAGCCGCTGATAAGCTTCTCTGGCGAGGTGGTCCAGCCTTTGGGATCGGATTACCTGCCGCTAATCTTCGGCGAGGGAGACAGGATGAGGAAGGAGCACCTGGAGTTCATCATCGTGGATTGCCTGTCCTCGTACAATGGCATAATCGGCCGGCCGGGGTTGTGGAGGCTGAAAACATTCATAGCCGGCCATATGCTGATGTTAAAGATGCCTTCACCCACCGGCGTCATTACCATACGCGGGGACCAAAAGATTGCTCGCAGATACTATGCGGAGGCACTGACCCACGGGAGAAAGCGGACCGAGGTCTTCACGGCTACTTAACAAGCGCCAGTACCGGATCCGAGTATTGACCCCCGTGATGATACCGATTCCGACGACGAGAAGCTAAAACGACCGTCGGCCGTGGAAGAAACCGAAACGATCTCCATTTCGGAGGATCACCAGGAGCGAAAAGTGGTGATAGGAACGAAGCTCGCCCCGGCTGTCAGGCAAGAGCTCATCACCTTTCTCCTGGACAACAGTTCGGTGTTCGCATGGTCCTACGAGGACAGGCTGGGCATATCCCCAGATTTAGCCGTCCACCGGCTAAATTCGTTGCCCAACGTTCCCCCGGTGAGGCAGAAAAGGAGGTCCTTCAGCCCGGCGAAGTATGAGGCGATCAGAGAGGAAGTGTAGAAGCTGAGAGGCATAGGTTTCATCCGGGAAGTCCAGTATCCCCGATGGCTCGCCAACGTGGTCATGGTCCCGAAGAAGGGAACCGACCGGTGGCGCATGTGCGTTGATTTCACCAACCTAAACCGGGCGTGCTCAAAAAACAGCTTCCCGCTCCCCCGAATAGACCAGCTTATAGACTCCACGTCCGGTTTCAAACTACTCAGCTTCATGGATGCCTACGCCGGATACAATCAAATACGGATGAGCCCGGACGATGAAGAGCACACCTCGTTCACGACTGACCGAGGGACCTACTGTTACAAGAGGATGCCGTACGGTCTAAAGAACGCCGGGGCCACATACCAAAGGATGGTAAACCGCATGCTGGAGCAAGAGATGGGTAAAACGGTGGAAGTATACGTGGATGACATGCTAGTCAAAAGCTTGACCGCAGAGGCCCACGTCCGAGACTTGGCAGTAGTCATCGGTAAGATGCTTAAGTTTGGGATGCGCCTGAACCCGAAGAAGTGCATTTTCGAAATTTCAGAGGGCCTGTTCCTAGGCCACATTATCAGCCAGCGGGGAATAGAAGCTAACCCGCTGAAGGTCCAAGCGATCCTAGACATGGAAACACCAGGGGAAAGAAACCAGGTCCAGATGCTGACCGACCGACTGGCACCCCTGGCCAGATTTATCTCCCGCCTGACCGATAAGTGCGCCCCATTCTTTAAACTGCTCAAGGCTCAGCAGTTCAAGAAAATTCACTGGGCGGCGGAGCACGAGGCGGCATTCCAATCCATCAAGACATACCTGTCTACAGTGCCTCTCCTATCCAAACCAGTACCGGGCGAGATGATATACCTCTACATAGCTGCATCAGGAACGGCCGTCTCCGCGGCTCTCGTCAGGAAGGAGGGCACGCTCGACCTCCCGGTATACTATGTAGGGAAGGGACTTACCGGAGCCGAAAGCCGATGCCCTGACATTGAAAGACTGGCTTTGGCTCTGATCGTCAGCGCCAGGAAGCTCCGGCACTATTTCCAGGCTCATTCCATCACCCTATATACCAATCACCCTCTACGGCAGATCCTGCAAAAACCGGATACTAGCAGCAGGCTCGTACGGTGGGCAGTCGAGTTGGGAGAGTTCGACATCACTTACACCCCGCGAACGGCTATCAAGGGCCAGGCCGCTGCGGATTTCATATGCGAACTCACCCCGATGGCGGTGGGAGCGCACTCCGGCCGGTCCGAGGGCACCGAAGCAGTTCAAGCCGTAAAGGTCGAACCAGGCCTCCCCAGCGGTTGGAAACTCTATGTGGACGGCTCCGTAATGAGCAAGCGGAGTGGAGCTGGCGTCATGCTAACCTAGCCCGATGGCCAGTCGTACGAGTATGCCCTGCGGTTCCTCTTCAATACTTTCAACAACGCCGCTGAGTATGAGGCCCTCATAGCCGGTTTGCAGTTGGCCAAGGAAATGGGGATCCCATCCTTGGACATATACAGCGACTCGAGCCTGGTGGTAAACCAGATGAACGGGCTGTTTGGAGTAAAGGAACCCCAGTTAGCCTCCTACCAGGCTTTGGCCAAAGCCCTGATCGAGCTGGGCATCACAATTCAGCACATACCTCGGGAAGCAAATAGGCATGCTGACGCCCTGGCAAGGCTGGCAACTGGAAACTACCCACCGGAGTACCGAAGAGCTAAGATTGAAACCCTCCAGAAACCGAGCATAAGCAAGACCATCTCCGAGATATTCGCGGTAGAGGAGGCGCCACCAAGCTGGATGGATCCAATAATTAGATACTTGGTTGACAAAACCAGCCCCCAGGATAAAGTGGAGGCTAGGAGGCTACACCTCCGGTGCGCCAGGTACAGCCTCCTCAGCGGCAAGTTGTACCGAAGAGGGCACAGCTTCCCCCAGCTAAAATGTGTGACTAGAGAGGCGGAAGAAGCCATCATGCGAGAAATCCACGAAGGAGTGTGCAGTAATCACTCGGGTGCCCGGTCCCTGTCTCACAAGTCGCTACGGGCAGGATACTTTTGGCCGGACATGGCAGCAGCGTCGAGAAAAATATCAGGCGCCTGCCACAAGTGCCACATGTACGCCACTACACCTCATGCTCCGGCAATCGCGTTGTCAATTCTGTTAGCGCCATGGCCGTTCGCACAATGGGGGCTAGACATCATCGGCCCTTTCCCAATCGATGTGGGACAGTACAAATACGCCATTGTAGCCGTTGACTATCAGACTAAGTAGGTCGAGGCGGAGCCCCTAGTAAAGATTACCGAGGAGCGGGTAAGAAAATTCCTATGGAAGAACATCTACTACAGGTTCGGGGTGCCGCAGACCATAGTCACGGATAACGGGACACAGTTCAACAATACCTGAATGGGGACCCGGATGCTGTTCGCCTCAGTGGCGCCCCCGCAAACCAACGGCCAAGTTGAAGCAGTCAACAAGATTATCAAGAGTCTCCTTAAGAAGAAGCTCGATGACAAAAAGGGATGTTGGGCTGAGGAACTCCCCGCGGTTCTATGGGCCATCCGGACGACAGCGACCGAGGCAACAGGGGAGACCCCGTTCTGCATGGCATTCGGGAGCGAAGCGGTGCTCCCCATAGAGACCGACATGCCCAACGGCAGGGTCGAGAATTACGACGCCGAAACAACGCTGAGGGCATACGGCTCAACCTGGACCTCATTGAGGAGCGGCGCGACCACGCGCATATGCGAAACCAAACATACAAGCAACGGGTCGCTCGGCACTATGACAGAAAGGTCCGGGAAAGGAAATTGCAAGTGGGGGACTGGGTCATGAAGAAAGTTCAGAAAAAACCGCTGGCCTTGGAGCCAACGTGGGAAGGGTCCTACCAAATCACCGCAGCCGCGGGTCCAGCAGCATTCCACATTATAGACACCGAAGACATCTACTCCACCCGCCCATGGAATATCCAGCATCTGCGGTTCTACCCTAAGTGAGATTACTGTCTTCAAAATGGACAGTAATGTATGTAGTACCAACGTTGCAATACAGATGGTCACTACCTCTAGAATAAACTACAGCTGATTACAAAGTATATACATCTGCCAGGTATATATATAAAAAAACCCGCTAATCAGCGCCACCGGAGCCTTCAATTCCCTACCCCCCACCCCCCCTCTCCCGGCCTTGAGAGACCGCTCTTGCTCCATCTTCTCGGCCAAGGCTACCTCAGCCTCCATCCGCTCAGCATCAAGCCACCCTTTCTCCCTCCACTCCAGATATGCATCATTTATACCCTTTGCACGGGCGGCCTCCAGCATCTCCGCAAGCTCCACCGACTCCCGAAAATCGTCGATAGCCTTATCAGCGGCTTCAGCAAGTCGGGATTCTACAAGTTTCTCCCCTCCTTTGACGACTGTTGTTATTTGGGTCTGCAGCTCCAAAACCTTCGCCTCCAACTCCGTATTCCTCTCTTCCCGAGCGGCCGCCAGCCGACCGGCCTTCTCCCTCTCCTGCACGAGCTTAGCCGCCAGCCGACCGGCCTCCTCCCTTTCCTGCGCAAGCTTAGCCTCCGCCAATGATAGCTGCACGGTGGGTCCTCCACTTGCCTCTCCAGGACCGGAGTCTCCTCACTAGGCTCAGCGGCGTAAAGGCTATGAACCAGCTGGTACAAATACACAAAAGAAGAACATTAGCTCGTACCACAAAAAGGGAGAGGGAGCGCAGAAGAACCTCAGTTCCACACAGGTACGCAACCAAACTTACCCGAAGACCCAACTCCACAGCCTTCTTCCTGTTCTCGCCCGGCCGCATAGCTCTAGGGGCCTCCCGATCAAGTCCCAAGGCCTCAATGGTAGATGCCACGAACCTACCAAAACCACCACCACCAGAACCGCGATCGGCTTCCGGCTCCCGACTCCTTCGGCCACCGGTTCCCTCTGCCAGAACCAATGCTGACCCCCCACCAGCCGAGCTTGACGCCCCGGCATCAAAACCCTCACCCTCTTAGCCGGAGCTTCGCCAAGACCGCTTCTACGGTACCCAGTCATCTCTGCTGCCTCTCTCTCCTGCGGGGCTCGTATCCCCACCGGCCGCGCTAAAGGTTCCGGACCCGGTGAGCCCACCGATCTCACTTCCTGAATAACAAGTGGGGCGTTATCCTCACCGCCCGGCCGCCTACCGTAGTGGGAATCTGGAAACACGAGCGGCACAGGGGTGTTATGCACCGTGCTCTCTAGAGTGACCGGATCTACAACGGTTTTCGAGGCCATCTCCCCCATCTCCATCAACCTCTGGGCCACAAGCTCGTCATCCGGCTCGACGGTCTCATAGCTCCGAACAGCGAGCCGGGGGGCATTAGCTGCAAGTCAATGAACTGAGCGGTTAGAGTAAAATACGACCCCACAAAACAACAGTGCAAGACACCTTACCAGGTTTCTTCCCCATCTCGCATATCTCCAGCACATTCCACCGGATGAAATTGTAAGAGCTCCGGCCCAGATTGTCCCAACAAACAAAAAGCCGGGCTAACCGTTGCCTCTCCAAGTCGACCAACCGGTACGACTGATCCCCGATAGCTTGATAAGTCCCGGACACCCGAAAGCTCCTCGAACTACGCTGCCACCTACCCCCGGCCATCACAACCAACCTCCTCCATACATTCGAAACCGACGACGGCAGGTGAGTGATGGCAGGATCGAAGTCCCGTGCGGCAAAATTAACACAGCCGCAGGCCTGGGCCTTTTTGCTATAGAGAATCTTATACAGCGCTCGGAACTCATTTATCGTGGGCCAGTCCATGTTGCTCAGACTGAATAAGCAAACGAGACCAAGCAACTGCCTCCACTGGTTGCTAGGAAGCTGGGCGAGGGAGATATTTATCAGGCTCAGCACATACTGGACAAACTTCGGCAGAGGCAGAGATAGCCCGTGCCGAAATTAATCCTCAAAAACGGCAACCAAACCCTCCTCCGGGTTGCAGGCCAGTTCCCCAGGATTTAGGCCCCGGAGCTTAACGGAGGAGTCAATGCCCCACTTCGCCCGAAAATCCCTTATCTCGTTAGCAGTCATGCTTCTGGTCGGCTCGTCACAAAAAATCACCCTGTCGCCATCCAACAGCTGGTACCTCACGGACCCCCCCGTCGGCGCACGGCCGACACCGACCGGATTGGCTGACCTCCCAGATGCCATAAAACCTAAGAACAAATTTAGTTGTGTAGCAAGATAACAACACAGACAGACGGCAGATGAAGAGCCAAGCTTCAGCAAAGTACGACAGGAAGAGAGGAGGGGGGTGCGAAGCATCTTATAGGTGGCAAAACTACACCTTGTTGATAATTAGGGCAAGCAAAAAGGAGAGGCAACCCCAGCCGCAAATCCCCTCCATCTCAGACTGCTCCCTGCTGACACGTGTCCCAGCATCGATAAAACTCCCAAGTCATCATAACTGATGGGTCTGATGGGCTCTCTCCTTCATTGCATGTCAGCCACATGTCCCACCTACAAGCGGCAGTTAGGGGATGTAGGAGCGCGAGCCGAGGCGTCCAACCCCCCCACTTCCCCAAGAGTCAACCTCAAATCAAGGGCAGGCACATCACCGGTTAGGTAGTATCCAACCGGCTTCATGGCATCTCACCGGTTATGTAGTATCTAACCGGCTCTATGGCATCTCACCGGTTATGTAGTATCCAACCGGCTCCATGGCATCTCACTGGTTATGTAGTATCCGACCGGCTCCATGGCATCTCACCGGTTACGTAGTATCCGACCGGCTCCATGGCATTCCACCAGTTGACATTCAACCGGCTCCAAGGCATTCCACCGGTTTAGTCACTTTCCCTCGCCTGTGGGCAGGGACAAGCCAGCAACAACTCAAGGCTTCGAAACACATTGGCTTTATAAACCCGGGAGAGTTTACATCTAACACATGTAAACTTTTCCAGCAGGATAAAAACCCTGCATCACACTGAACTGTGATACATATGGGGATACATGGCGAGACTTGTTATCTCAACGCCACCCCACCGGGCAGATTGTTTCTCTAACACAGAACAAGTCTCCCCGCAGGCTAAAAAACCTGCATATTAGCTCACGCTTATTCCAACACAAGCTGAGAAGAACTAGCAGGTGTTAACCGGTGCTTCAACATGGCCGCAACACCCCACCGGGGTACCTGTTGGCTTATTCCACGCTCTAACAGGCCTCCCCGCAGGCTAGCAACTCTATTACCCCACGCTTATTCCAGCACAAGCTGGGCCGAACCACCGGGCTACTCCCCGGCCTGCCTCGCCGTTGGCAGCAATTTTCACCCTGGGAACTTGGGGGACTCGTCCCGACATGGCAGTCCACCGGTCGAGTCCTCACAATCACCAAGCCTTTTCTACCCGAATGCCCGGTCACGCCCAATCTCCAATGCGGACTTGGGGGACTGGGCACCGTTGGGTCGGTAACCCTGCGGGTCTGCAGGACAAGAGCGAGACATAGTAAGTCCCCATTCAAGATTGCACTTGACCGGGAACTTGGGAGACTTGTTGACAGTAGCCACAGAGGGGCTACATAAGCCCACAGACCCGCAGCCACTGCATCCGGGGCCGGACTAAGGCCCGGAGCAGGATCACCAGCACTCGGACCCGAGGTCCAACAGTCTACCTTGTGACCAGGGGCCCGGGGACCGGGGACGCCAGCCTGCCAAAGAGGTCACCAGAGCTGCCCTTTTGTGTGCAAACAGAAGGAAGCCAGTCCCACATCGAAGAGTGAGACCACCTATATAAGGGCCCCAACTACCGTCATTAAGAGGTAATTGATCTCTCCAACTGATTATCATACGTGCTTAAGTTATCTATTCATCCCAACTGTACTAACTTAGGCATCGGAGATGAGAAGACCGGCCCGCCCGGTATTCCCCTTAGTGAGCAGGTTAAGCAGGAGGAGATCACATTTAGATTCTACCAGGCCTACGGGTTTGTGCAGAAACATCTACTAATGTCATATAACTTGTTTGTTAGCTTATATATAAGTGTGTATCTTTCTAAACTAACTATATGAAGGAAATGAAAAATATAGAAAACAGACCATACGATGTGATCATGATAGTGAAATATGAATATGGTACGAAACTCACTCATTTTTGATAATTTTTTAGCCTCGATCGCATGGGTCAACTCTAATTATGCCTATTTAGTTGACCGTATTCATACAACAATAATATTTAGATGCATTGTGTGGCTGTAATCATACAAGAGTAATATTTAAATGTGTTGTGTAAATTTAGAGTTTAGAGTTTAGGATTTTTGGTATATGTGTTTAGGGTTTAGAATTTAGGATTGAAGTTGTAGAGGAAATTTTCCCTCCCTTTTTTTTTATTTTTTTATTTTATAAAGATTTTGGCACATTTTGGTTTTAGAGGGAAATGTCCCTCCCATTTTGAGTATTTTCCCTCTCTTTTAGAAAAACTATTATTTTCTATCAAGTTCAATATTGTTAGGAGACAACAAAATAAAAATAATATGTTGTCTCATTGTTTTGAGCAGTGTGCTTTTCATTTAACTCCATTCTGACTTTTTCTACACTCAGACCAAAAGGGACTCATTTTCATTGAGCTCTCTCTTCTCAGTTCTCTTCTCAGCTCACTCTCTCTCAAAAACACGCCTTTCCTGTCTCAATTCGCAAAAAAAAAAATCCCCAGATAAATACCCACCTCGCACTGTCCCGCCTCCACACCCCCCCCCCCCCCCCCCCTCCGAATTATAAAACTCCATTTCCGATCCCCCAATCCCTCTCCTCCATTTCTCCTCCTCATCCTTCTCTCTCATCCCCCAAACCCTAAAACTCGCTCTCTCTCATCCTCGATCCCAATCGATGCAGACGATGGAGGTCGTTGCGGAACCAGACGATGGAGGCGCGGCGGAGGGCGGCGCTGTTGTTGGGGTCGAGGGGGCGGCGGGGGTTGAGGGTGAGAGGGGATTGGAGGAGGTTGGCGGAGATGGTGGAGTTGAAGGAGATCTTTGAGGGGGTGGGGGCGACGGTGACGGAGAGGGAGGAGGCTTGGGTTGGGATTTTGGCAGAGGAGGAGGAAGTGAAGAGGGCGGTGGTTTTGGGTTGGTTGAAGAAGTGGTCGGTGGGAAGGATTGAGGAGAGGGAGAGTGAGAGTGAAGCTGTAGCGAATGGTACAGATGAAGAACAAGAAGAGATGAGTTGCTGTTGTTGCTCTTCTGGTGATTCTGGGTGGTTCTTTGAGATTTGGGGATTGGGGTCCATTGTTGCTAGAGGGATGAAGATAAGCTGATATTGGTGTGTGTATGTCTTCTTCTTCTACCTCTGCTTCTCTTCTCTTCTCTCCCTTTGGTTTGCTTCACTGTATTCTCACTCTATTGCTTCTAAGGAGTTAGCAGCCCAGGACAGAGTAAGGAACTAAGGATTTTAAGTTACGTCAGTGATAGGTTATGAGTCAGTAGCAATGCTTTATTAATTTTGAAACGAGTGACTATATGCAGGTTCTTTTCGGAAGGCAGAGACTCAGAGGATAAATTTGGCAGGGCGTTCTCTGGTTTTGGAGATTTTTCAATCTAAAGAGTTCGATGTTGGTTCTTCAGCTCGGAGAGGTTAGTGCTGCTTGTTTTGGTTCTTAAACATTTGTCGACCATATTGGAGCCTTAAAGTGAAGATATTGATGAGAGTCTTTCTGTTTACTAAAAGCTATATGGAAGAAACGTGCAAAAATGTATCAGTATCACCAACTAAGTTATATGTTATATGCTAGATTTTAATAAATGGAGGAGAGCTTAGAATTGATAATGTATCACCAACTAAGTCATATACTGTATGCTAGATTTTATTAAATGGAGGAGAGCTTAGAATTGATATATAGGATGGTGGAGTAATTATCTGGTTTATTTGTCCTATATAACTTACAAATCACCAGTTACTGCCTTTCTTCTGCTTTTGTTTAGAATTAATGGTACATACGCTTACTGATGTCTATGCATGTCTTCCTGAAGGCTTGGACCATTGGATCACAGTACCTATTGGCACTCCCAATAATTTGTTAATTGATGAGCATGAGATTAAATTTGCTAGATCAATGACGGAGAGGAGGCCGGGAAAGTCGCAGGCATGATCTAAAGCTGGATAGACTGTCTGAACGTGAAAAGGTAGATATGAACATAATATACATTCTGTTGAGTGTTCCCATTTTCATCTCTACTTCTAACTTATCCTTTCACATAAGTGCTTAAGTTAGGAAAGATATGCTTTATGTTAAAATTAGAGCATACACCTGAATGATTGGCAATCGGGGGAGAAGCCAAAAGCCTCATATTGTTATGTATGAGTTAGAGTTCTCAATGGTAATTTTATGATCTCAGCAAGCCCCCTGATGTTGGTCGTCCAACTGCACTTGAGTTATAATGGGTCACATGTAGCATGTTTTGCATGTGCGTCTGACATGTAGATTGCTTGCTAAGATACAGTAGGTACTTTTTCTATGTAGAGCTTAGTCTTTCCGATGTCAAGTACTTTAATCAGAACATGTAATAACTTGCTATCTAGTATAGATAGTTTCCGGTATGACACTGCAACTTCATGATGCAAATAATGCCACATATTGTTTAATTTCTGAGCATGATAGTGTACGACAGTCCCCGCCTTACACCATCCTATATTACTTCAATACTTGATTATGAAATGAGTATAATTACATCACTTGAGCTATATGCTGCTGAATAATTTAGCAGCTCCGTTTACTGTGGCCTCTAGTTAACCTCCATCCCCTCCCAAGTCACTACAACTATATTTAAAGTATATGGTTTATTTTAATGTATGTTCATCATGTTTATTTCATTTCTTGACTGTTGATTGTTTTTCTTGTTTGGTTATCAGAAAAAAACTAATTGTTGAGATAGTCAAGATACAAAATGATGGAACAGTTGAAGTTGATTTAGAGAGAAGTGCAGGTGGTGATCCTTGTGTTTTGGCAGGATGTAGTTAATCTAGTATTGAACTTCCTTTTTTTTTTCTTTTTCTTTTTTATCAATTTAACTGCTTTTGGTGGTGATATCTGGTTGGCAAATCACTTTCTATATCTCTCCGTCTATTTTTGCCTTTTACGCTGTCAGCCTTTTTGTGGTTCTTCAGAGGCTGGCCTCTAGCATTTTTATCAATAATGGAATTGTATACGTATGTCTACCTGTTCCTTATCATGAAGGAGATCATTGAATACAAGGACACATCGTTGTTTGCTACCAAGGTATAAAACCTACCAATAAATGAGTTTCAGTTGGTTAGCTTGTGTTTGTTGCATTACTTAATTTCTAAAACTCTAAATAGTTTCTGATACTTATGCATTTCTCTATTTTGAATATACTTTAGTGGGAGAGGAGAGAGAATGTCCTTGAAAATAGCCAAGCAGATTTGGATGAGGTGTGAGTGGAGTGGGCAAACTTTGTCCAGAAATATGTGGTACATGAAAGTGTAAATCTGAAACACCAACACAATTGCATACAAACATAAACACATTTATTGTACACACATACACAATCATATACACACATAGAGAGATAACTATGTAGTTAAATAGAATTAGGAATATGTACCTGCTGAAATTGGAGCAGTCATCTCTTAAACAAACATCGATCTTCTATACGTCTCTTTGTTATGCAATCTTTCTATGGGGCAAGAACTTATTTGCTAGTATATAAGAGAGTATAGGGACCTAGTATTTATAGTGAATGCATCATAATACAAAACCCTCCCATAAATGGCATTTGTATCTCATAATGGCTGCAATCACTAAGATATATTTCAGTTATCTTCTTTAGGTCTTCCCACTATATTCATACACTAAATGCATTCAATAGGGAATATGAATTGCTTAACATCTCTAATTATTTGTCATGTTGTAACAATAATTGTTGCACTAAATATAAACTTGTAATTGTTCAATTTCAGCTTACAATCTCCCACTTGAACACTTACATGTTTATACAACAAGAATATTGTAGTTCCAGATATAGTAATTAATCCAAAGTGTGCACCTGAGACAAAAAACATTCAAACGTCTAATCATATCTCTGTCAAACCTTAATCATGATGAAGAACTGCAGAAAAGGCTGCACTTAAAAACACAGCTACATCATGACCATGAACTACATGAGACACAAGATATCACGTAATATATACAATGCTGATTTAAAGAATCATCTAAATGCATTTGTATATGGTCCTCTTAATGGTTCCATATGCCTGAACCTCAACACATAATTGCATAAGCAACTGTTCTAAATGTGTTATCCAGCTCAAGTCTGGAATGAAAATAAAATGATTCAAAAATAACTCATAACCTGAAGCTGTATACAATTATGAAACAGTTATTTAAAGAATCATAAGAAGAAGAAAAACAAGTACTGCAGTAACAAAATATATATTTGGATCCAACAAAACATGAATTTCATTTGTAAATGAATTCAAAAGGTTTAAACTTGATGAGATAAAATTTTCAGCTTTCCTACATGAACACTGACTCCCACTGAACTTGGCAAAACTCTCACAAAACTCAATTATTCTAGATTAGACAGAATGCCTATATGTTCAGTAAGTTTCTTGAAAGCTGAAATGGTTAGTGGCTTAGTGAAAGGGTCTGCTAATTGGTTCAAGGTGTTGATTTTGGCAATAATCAACTCCTTATGCTTCACCCTCTCTCGGACACTATAATATTTCAAGTCAATGTGCTTGGAGTTGGTGGATCTCTTGTTATTCTTTGTGAAATAAACTGTAGCAGAGTTATCACAATGAATCTTCAAGGGTCTTGAAATAATACTGTCAACTAGCTTGGTTTGTACAAGAAAATTCTTCATCCAGAGTCCTTGACATGCAGCCTCATAAATAGCAATGTACTCAGCCATCATGGTAGAGGTTGCTACTTGCTTTTGCTTTACACTCTTCCAAGCTATTGCACCTCCAGCCAACATAAACACATAGCCTGATGTCGATTTTCCAGAATATGGAAATTGGCCAGCAAAGTCTGCATCAGAATAACCTTCTACTTCCAGACTTTTAACTCTTCTATACACCAAATTATAACCCTTTGTTTTATGAAGATATCTTAGCACTTTCTTTCCAGCAACCCAATGCTCATGTCCTGGATTTGATTGAAATCTCGTCAACATACCAACTGCATAGGCTAAATCCGGCCTAGTGCACACTTGTGCATACATTAGGCTTCACCTAGAATAAGGTTTGGTTTTCATATCTTCCTTCTCTAACGCGTTCTTAGGACATTGATTTTTTTTCAACTTGTCACCTTTGGACATAGGTGCAGAACCAGGTGAACAAGTCTGCATTTCAAACCTCTTAAGCACCTTTGAAATGTAGGTCTGCTGAGACAAACCTAAAAGATGTTTAGATCTATCCCTGCTGATTTCTATCCCAAGAACATATGAAGCCTCCCCTAAATCCTTCATATTAAAATTTTTAGAAAGAAAACGCTTTGTTTCCTGCAATAGCCCTTTATCAGTGCTTGCCAGCAGAATATCGTCAACGTATAACACCAAAAAAAAAAAAATTCTGCCACTGACTTTCATGTAGACACATTCATCAACAAGATTTTCAACAAAGCCAAAAGAAGTAACTACTGCATCAAACTTTAGGTACCATTGTCGTGAGGCCTGCTTCAACCCATAAATGGATTTGTTCAGTTTGCACACTAAATGTTCCTTTCCAGGCTCTATGAAACCTTCCAGTTGTTTCATGTAAATCTACTCCTCTAAATCGTCGTTGAGGAATGCCGTTTTAACATCCATCTGGTGCAATTCCATATCATAATGAGCTACTAGAGCCATTATGATTCGGAATGCATCTTTGGTAGACACTGGAGAAAAAGTCTCATTAAAGTCTATTCCTTCTTGTTGCGTGAACCCCTTCGCCACTAGTCTAGCTTTGAATCTCTCCACGGATCCATTAGCACACCTTTTGGTTTTGAAAACCCACTTACAGCCAATCGGCTTGTGAGTTCCAGTAGGCTCAACTAACTCCCATACATTGTTATCATACATAGACTTGAGTTCAGCTTCCATTGCTTCTGTCCACTTCGAACTTTGATCACTATTGATGGCTTGTCTAAAGTTTTCAGGATCATTTTCTTCTCCCCAATCAAATTCAGCTTCCTGTAAGTACACAATGTACTCTTGTGGGTTAATGGCAGGTTTTCTAACTCTTCCAGATCTTCTAAGTTGTTGAGGAGGTGCTCCTGCATCAACTTGGGCAGCCTGTAAGTTTTGAGGCTCAGGTTCTTGTTCTACTTCACTCTGGTCAGCTACTGCATTTTCATAAACATCATCTTGATCTGCTGCAACAACTTCAGTTTGTGGTGGTTGAATGTCTCCAACTGCAGCTTCTAAAATGACGGGAATGACATTGTCTTCAGACTCATCTTCAGTTAACTCTTGAAACTCAAGCTCAAGGTCTTCATAGGTGTGAGAATAATTGATTTCATCAAGGAAAACAGCCTTGTTGGTCTAAATTATTCTTGTAGTATGGGAAGGGCAGTAGAATCTATAACCTCTGGAATTCTCTGGGTATCCAATGAAGTGAGCTGAGATTGTCTTTGGATCAAGCTTTCCTACTCGAGGGTTATATGGACGAGCTTTAGCCTTGCAGCCCCAAACATGCACATGATGCACACTTGGCTTTCTGTTTTTCCATAACTCAAAAGGAGTTCTAGCTACAGCTTTACTCGGAGTCCTATTTGTGATGTAATTAGCTGTTTTAAGAGCCTCTCCCTACAGGTGTCTAGGCAAACCTGAGGTGCACATCATACTCCTCACCATGTCGAGAAGAGTTCTTTTTCTTCTCTCTGACACGCCATTTGATTCTGGTGAGCCTGGAGTTGTGTATTGAGCTTGTATCCCATGCTCCTGCAAATACAAAGCAAAAGGACCATTCTTCTGTCATGCTTCAGTATATCTACCATAATACTCCCCTCCTCTATCTGACCTCACTGCCTTAATCTCCTTCCCTAATTCTTTTTCTACTTCAGTTCTAAAAATCTTGAATTTTTCTAGACTCTGAGATTTTTCTGAGATGAGAAACAAAATACAGTACCGGGTGTAGTCATCTATGAAGGTAATAAAATATTTATTACCACATATGATCTGATGTGCAAAAGGTCCACAAATGTCTGTGTGGATAAGTTGCAGAGGTTCTGTACTCCTATTGGAATCCTTATTCCTGGATTTAGTCATTTTCCCCTTCATACATTCAATGCAAGTATCAAAATCAGAAAAATCTAATTCTGGCAGCAAGTTTTCTTTCACCATTCTCTGCAATCTTTCTTTCGATATGTGTGCAAGTCTTCGATGCCAAAGATAAGCTGAATTATCACTATATTTTCTCTTTTTACTTATATCATTCTGAGTATTCTCAATCAGCAATATTTCTTTAGGATAAGAGCACTCAAGGGACTAATAATCATTCAACAAACAAGCTGAGCCAATATAATGGGAATCATGAGAAATTTTTATTCCATAAGAGTCGATGAAAAAGGTACATCCGTGTTTAACTAACTGAGAGACCGAAATCAAATTCCTTTTCATAGAAAGAATATAGTAAACATTTTTCAAATCAACATGAGTGCCAGACCCTAACATTAGACGAACTGTGCCTATAGCCTTCACACTCGCTCCCATGCCATTCCCAACTGCTACTTGCACCTCATTTCTCCTTGGAGCTCTCTTGCTTAGAAAGCCCTGCAATGAATTCGTAATGTGAATCGGAGAACCAGTATCAATCCACCAGGAATTAGAAGAGAAATCAACTAAATTAACCTCAATAGAGAAAATATCTAACTGTAACTTACCCTTCGTTGCCATCCAATCCTTGAATCCTTGGCAATTCTTCTTCATATGCCCTTCCTTCTTACAGAAAAAACATTTGAAGACTCATGGTTTCTTACCCTTATTGCTCACAGGCTTCTTGGGGCCAAGTTTGTAAGGCTTGGTCCCGCTGGTATCTTCTCCAGAACCAGCTCCCTTGGAGACAACAGCTTTGCCTTTCCCCTTCCATTTCGCCTTTGAAACCAAATTCACAGCTAGTGGCTCATCCCTCTTGATCTTATCTTCCTCTTGTACACATATCGCTATTACCTCATTCAAATCCCACTTATCCTTCTGGGTGAAATAGGTGGTTTTCAGCTGACCAAAAGAGGCAGGCAGAGTTCTAAGTGACTGATGCACCACAAACTCAGAGGGTAGAGGAACCTCCAAATCTCCAAGCCTAGTGGTGATGTCGATAATCCTCATGATATGCTCACGGACACTATTAGAGGAATCATACTTGGTTCCCATCAACATGTCCAGCAAAAGAGAAATCTCAGCCTTCTCATTCTCTCGGAACTTTGAAGCAATAGCAGCGATAAACTCAGTAGCTGTATCACTGTCAGCAATGCTTCCCCCAACCAGATCAGTCATGGTTTGCTTAAGAATAAGCTTGGCCATCCTGTTGGCTCTAACCCAATCTCTGTGTTTCTCACATGCCAGGGGAGTACTAGTGTCATCTATAACTGGTTCAGCTTCAGTCAAGCACCAGTCAATGTTCTGGAGGCCAAGGTAAAGCTCTATGGTCTGCTTCCACTTCTTAAAATCATAGTCATTGAGAGGTTCAATGGTTGCAAGGGATAATCCTGAGCTGCTGAAATAAAGAAAATAAAATTTAATTTTCTGCCTTAGTTTTTATCAAAACAGTTCCAGAAAACTAAGAATACAAAAGAAATCAAGTCACACCAAAATAACTCGAAATCAAAACATAAAATTATGGTAATCAGAATCCCCAAAAGTGCATATTAGTTTTCAATAACATATCTTACCTGTATGGCAAAAGAATACGTTATTGCTTAAGTTTCTCAATTGCAAAACCAGAACAGTAAAAACCAATATATCCCCGAAACAGTCAACACATGTATAGCAAGAAGAAAAGTCCAGTTCACCGAATTTGGCTTCCAATATTTCATGATGCACTGTTTTACTTTTAAGAACACAATAGTCAATCCTTCTGTTGAAGATACAATTCTGTTCCAAAAATTAAAGACAATTTTCCTAGTTCTATATCCAAAAGATCTCAAAATAATATATTGACAGATTGATGTGTACAACATGTATCAAAATACCATTTTGCAATCTAGAATCAGTGGTTATTACTCTTTAATCATTAACACAGCAAGCCAAGTTAAATCTAAATAAAGAGAACAACCTGTTCATCAACAAATTTCAATGAGCAAGATAATGAAAGCTGGGAGATAATCTTGTCAATAATTGAAGACGAACAAATATATGTAAGTCAAATACAACACAAGAGCAGACAATTGATCATTCAGAAATTCTCAATCAATTCCAAACATCAAAAAATTCAAGATCAATCGCACCAAAGTAAATTCCATCTGGTCTCCATCTACTCTAACTTATGAGCATGTCAGGAATGCCTCTAGTGTTCAAATACTCAATCAACAGGAATTATGAATATATAAAACAAAATTTCGAAATTGGAAACTAACTCGGTGTTCCTGCTGCGCTGCAAATAGAGTTAATTGAAAAAGCATAGACATATATAGCAATTTCGAACATGCATCTTGGAGAAATTTGTTTCAATCATGCGGAAATCACAGGATCAATTTGAAATTTTCTCTAGAACCCTATTTCCCAATTCTGGGAAAAAGGAGGCAGAAGATGACCACGACCAGTTCAATTGATGGAGTGAAGATCATCAATTAAATTGTGCACGTGTGTAATTGTATGTATGTGAACTTTGGGCAAAGGCTTAAATTGTTGGGTCTTTTAGAGACAATGCTTAGGCCTTAATAACATAATTATCATATAATCATTCTTTGTTATTGCAATATGTGAACGTACAAATTCTTGAACTTAAACTGAAATGGTTTATGAAATATGCAATTGGCTCTGATACCAATTGAAAGTGTAAATCTGAAACACCAACACAATTGCATACAAACATAAACACATTTATTGTACACACATACACAATCATATACACACATAGAGAGATAACTATGTAGTTAAATAGAATTAGGAATATGTACCTGCTGAAATTGGAGCAGCCATCTCTTAAACAAACACCGATCTTCTATACGTCTCTTTCTTATGCAATCTTTCTATGGGGCAAGAACTGATTTGCTAGTATATAAGAGAGTATAGGGACCTAGTATTTATAATGAATGCATCATAATACAAAACTCTCCCATAAAAGGCATTTGTATCTCATAATGGTTGCAATCACTAAGATATATTTTAGTTATCTTCTTTAGATCTTCCCACTATATTCATATACTAAATGCATTCAATAGGGAATATGAATTGCTTAACATCTTTAATTACTTGCTCTGTTGTAACAATAATTGTTGCACTAAATATAAACTTGTAATTGTTCAATTTCAGCTTACAGTACAGCCATGATTGAGGTAGTTGCAGCCTCTTGTTCAAGTGAAAACATATATTTTGTGTTTCTTAGCTGGTACAATATTTCATGCTTATATGTGGCATGTTTTTGATACAATTGTAGATTATATGTATCAGCTTTTGATGTGCCAAGTTAATGGACATGTACTAGAATGCTTTGTTTATGTTTAAATGGTTGTTTGGATTATGTCCGGATTAAGGTTATGACAATGATATGGATGATTTTGGTTTCTTTTGTAGCAATTTTGATTTTATAGCAGCTACTGTTCATTTGGTCATTTATGTAAAGCTCAGACAACAAACTCAATGACATGTTGTGTGAACAAAGTTTTCACACAATTAGATTTATATGTTGATGAAACGTTGTCCGAATACAATAGTTACACAACACGAGTTATATGACAATCCAACGTTGTCTGAATACATAATTGAACCTTGTTTGAATCAATGATCATACAACAAATTGAAATTCTGATGTAACGTTCACACAATGGGACAAAGAAATAGTTACGTTGTATGAATAACATATCACACAACAGAATAGAGAGAAAATTTACATTGTGTAATCATAAATCACATAACAGTTTTCCACCGTTATGTTCACACAACATATTGTTGCACCGTTGTGTGACTCTCGACAGAATTGTAGAAAAGCCACTCGACAGCTGCGCAGCAGTTGCTGTCGACAGCAGCTCGGCAGGTGCCGAGCAACTTCCAGAATTTTGTCGATACTCACACAACGGTGAAAAACTTGGTTGTCCCATTTTTATCAGACAGCGCTCGTATACACAACGGTATCGAGACTGATACGACCCGAACTTAGAATTACCGTTTAACTGTTTTACTTTTATTATTTCTCCTCGGGAATTGTTTTTACGATTTGAAAGTTCTAAACGTTGACTTTTAAATAAGTTGACCCGGCCAAAGATTTTATTTCTTGCCGAGGTAGAGCACGTTGAAACGAGTTCGTGGACACGTGGCACGTGTAATTTGGAGTTCGCATGAAAAAGTTATGATGTAAAATCGGAAATTGTCCGATTTTGGATGAGTATAAATAGCGGGAGGAAAATTTCCCGAAAGGGAAAATCCCCTATTTTTCTCTTTTTCCTTTTCTTTTCTTTTCTTTTCTTTATTTTTTTTTCTTCTCTCTCTTTTCTGTCTCCTCTCCCCCGACCCAGCACCGACCTCCACCTAGCTCCGCCGTCCGGCCGAACTGGGCCGGCGCCCCGGTCACGTTCGGACCGGCTCGGCTTGCTCGTCGCGTCGGTGGCAGCAGCGCGGCGTGAAACGCCGCGGTTCGGCGGTGCAACGCCAGAACGGGTTCGACTGTGTCGAACCGAAATCGGCCTCCTCCGATCGCCGTTCGTCTTGATTCCGGTCGGGAATCGAAGACCTTGATCCGTGCAATCATTCCATGGAGGGAATTGGACCGAATTGCACCAGGTAAGGAGGAATTGGAATTTGAAATTTTTTAGGGTTTTATGATTTTTTGTGGAGGTTGTGATTTTGATGTTTTTGTTGTAATTGGAGGCTAGATTAGTGTTTAGAACATTGTTTGGAGTTGATTGAGTATAATTTGGGGTGGATTTGATTGATTTTTGAAGAAATTGGAGGTTTGGTATTTCGGGCCGCCGTTTGCGGCGGCTGAGGCTGTTTTGGGGCGGCAAGGGCGGCGGAAAGGAGGTCCTGAGGTGGTAGTGATCCTTTTGGGTGAATTTGGAGCCGAATGGAGGTTGTTTTGCCTCCTGTGGCGGCGCTGCCGGCGGCGGCGGTAGCGGCGGCGCCACTGTTGCCAGCGGCGTGAGGAAGAAGATGAACAATAACGCTAAAAAGGTAAAACGGTAAATGGTGAAAAGTAAATGGTAAAACAGTAAAAGTAAACAGTACACAGTAAATAGTAAAAATCAAAAGGTAAACAGTAAAAGTAAATAGTAAACAGTAAACAGTAAATGGTAAATAGTAATTGGATTTTAACCATTTACTGTTTGACTTTCAGAATTACTGTTTGACCTGGAATAATTACTGTTTGACCAGTAGTTTTGACTGTTGACTTACCGTAAAAAGGTTAAAAACTTATTAAAAGGGTTTTACGACGGAATAACTGGAAAAAGAATTAATCGGACACGGAGTGGGTGTCCTGAGTAATTGCGGACTTAGATTATTTGGTATTGAGGCGAAATTCCTATACCGATAAGTGAAAACGGAAAAATTGGAAGTTTCGGACGAGTGAGGACGTCCGTAGATTTATCGATTATAATTAAATTCCGAGTTTCGTAATATTTAGAATTTTGTCCCTGTTACAGGTCGAGAGGTTATTCGACGGGACGAGAGATCAGATTAACGGCGCGCTCGGCAGTACTGTGACTGGATTTTTATTTTGAATAAATGCATGCATAATTGTTTTAATGAAATGAAGTTTATTTTAAATAAATGCTTTGAGAAGCATGAGAATTCATATAATTAAAATGAAATGATATTTAAAGAAATATATGTTTTGGGGTTATGTTTTACTACGATTTTAGTAGTACGTGATTTTATCCGGAAACGAGGTTTTCGGAAATAATATGTTTTTAATTGTTCATAATTGATCATACTGAAAAGTTTTAATGGTATTTAAATGAAATGACCGGAAATGAGATTTCCGAAAATAGTAGGATTCGATAAATCATACTTAATCGTTTTATTGTATTTTATACTTGTACGACCGGAAATGAGATTTCCAGGGAGTTTATCATTTCATTATTTGTGATTTTCGACATGTGAGATGTCGAAGTTATATATTATTTTTTTATATTTATTTTATGACATGTGGGACATGTCGGATGTATATATATTCTTTTGAGACTACGAGTTTATGTGATTATATATATGAGCCTCAGATGTACGGTCGGGGACTATACGGATTTATATATATAAGGGGAAGCGTATTTTCGGTTTTGTTTTCGGATTTTCACCATATCAGGGTCCAGATATATATTGATGCTAGCTAGCTTATTAACCTCATCCCACGCGAGGTGACGACTTGACCATATAGGTCAGATTCACGCTCGGTGGTTGACGGAGTTGTGGTGTAGAGGTTTAGCGTGGGACGCGGACGCTATAGAGAGTCTTGGAGGCTCTGACCCTTAGTCTGGGAGGCTATTATTAAATGGTGGTAATGACGTTCCCCTATTTTATTATATGATATGACCAATGGGATTGGTCAGGATATTATATCATTTGGGTTTCGGGAATATTTTCTCTATGAGACTTTCTGTTATTTAATAAATTTCCGAACCAGCGGGGTTGGGGTTTTTATGCGACCAATGAGATTGGTCGAGAAACATCACAAATGGTTTTCAAAAGTATATTGTTTTTGAATACATATAAAAAGAATAATTATTTATTTATTTGATTTTATATCAGCGAGGCTGATGATTTTTAAATATGATTTTTTTTATATAAAACGTGTGACGTTTTATTTATAATGCATGCACTGTGGTTTTATTTCTAAAACTCTGGGAAAGTAATATAATACTTTCATTTAAAGTACTATATTAAATCATATTATTTTTATCCACTCACTCTAACGTTTTTAAATTACTTTCCCCTGGACCCTTCGATTTAAATCGCCTAGTGTGCAGAGTAATAGTCAGAGGTCAAGAGTACTCGGAGTCGAGGCATAGCTGTCATCCTTGTTGTTTCCGCTAGGTGGGATCCGTGATCCCTTATTATTATAATTTCTTGTTCTATTTCTATTTGTAATTCCAGTTCATTGTTTTAGATTGCTCTGATTACTTGTGAGTAAATTGAGTTTGATTTTGAGTTTATTGTGGCGGTTGTTGTGATTTGGGGAGCAGGTGGCTCCAGGTGTTTCGTTTGGAACTGGAATTTAGAAGTGTTTTATTTGTTGCAGGTGTTAGGGTTGTCCATCTTAAGATTGACTTATCGATTTATCGATAGAGTTAGTCTTAAGGTGGTCCCCGCAAGGCCTTATCCGGGTTTCAAGGTGAAATCTGGTTCGGGTCCTATCAGAGACAATTCACACAATGGTTTTTTGCCGTCGTATGATGCACTTTTTTGTGTAGTGCACAATTTCTTTAAATGATTTCTTGACCCAAAGACTACGTATCTTGGGAGTTGAGAAAACTCTTAGTTACACGTGTAATGTTAGGCTTAAAGAAACATTTATGGTTTTTCTTTTTTATTTTTGTTGTTGAAATTATGTTGACGGTAGCAACATATAGGCTACCAGTTCCCACAGACCAGCGCTAGGGCCGGGAAAGTAGGCCCAAGTACCCGAGGTTCGATACCGTGTAGTCGAGTTCCAATAAAGGCCCGAGAGCTGGTGGGAGAAGTCCAAAAAGAAAGGGTCAAAGTGCATCTTAATTGTGCAGAATGAGCCACCAGTCCCACATCAAGGGATGAACTCAGCTCATGCAGCCAGGAGCCCATATATTGGCCCAACCACCTTTATTAAATGGTATTGACCAATCTACCTACTTCCACTTATTGCTTATATTCCAATCCTATCTGTACTAACTTAATCATCGGAGTGGAACCGACCGGCCCCCACCGGTCTTTCTTAATTAGCAGGAGTTTAGATCATATGTGGGAGAAGATAGCATCAAGCCCAACAGAAAATCCCACCTGGTAACTGTGAGTCTACGGGATTCAGACATAAACAAATTATAATGATCTTTTGTTTTCAGTTACGTGCAAGTTTTGACCATTTATTAAACAGTTACGTTGTTTAATAATTATCTCATTTTTTAATTTGAAATGTTATGTTGTTATGATTCCATTTAAATTCACTTTTGTTAATTTTAGAATGTATATATTTAAGTTCATATTAATATGCTCAATAAAATTTCCTTATACAAGTAAGGTTTGATTGGGTTAAGTGTGGGCGTCCAGACCCAGAGGACCGAAACCCAAACCGAAAAAGCTCGAATCGAGCCGTGCTTGAGAAAAATCTTCATTTCGGCACAAGGACAGACTCGAACACGCAGTTCTCAGTCTGTGCTCGGGCTTCAACTATCCTGCCCCGAAATCCCAAATCCAATTCGAGTCATACCTCACCTCCTCACGTACTCTTTAATTTTACACATCAAAATTACAAATACAATGTACACTAATCACTCTCTTAAGCGCGATCCTTCTAAATTTAACTAGAAAAACTTCTATATAAGAGAAATGATATGGTGAGATCTCTAAAACAAGAACAAGCCAAGATGACTTTTGGATGGACTTCAAGAGATTCATCCAATCTAGTTTCAAACTTCTTAAGATGGTGATCTTATTTAAAAACTAATCTATGAATCTCTTCTTTCTGAAAATGTGTTTGGAGTGCTAATCTTAAGTCGCGAGGAAACCTTAGAGAAAGAGGTGAGATCAAAAGTTTTATACTATGGGATATGTCATCCGAATCTTCACATGGTGAATTGGTATAGAATGACTGGGATTCAAAGTTTGGGAATCAAAAGGCCCAATAACCCAAACCAGGAAATTCAGCCCATGCCTTCCTCGGGTTTGGGTCTTCAAAACCTGAGACCGAACCGACCCAACTATTTTGAGATTGGGCTGGGTCTTTGTAATTTTCGGACACGACCCAACCAATGCCCACTTCTACATTGGGTATCTTAAAGGTTTTTTTTAGCGAATTTTGTATTCCAAAAGTAAAGAGTAAGTGTAAAGGGCAATATAGATGAGGTGAGCAAAAACGAGAGCTTATTTCACGCACCAATGTGTACTTACACGGTTACACCAATAGTGTAAAAGTCATGTACACTGTTAGTTCATCATCTCTGTAAGTGTTCATTTACACCTCAGTAGTTGGGTCTTGTAAACGTCGTTTTTCAGGCCTTGTTTTTTAGAAAATTATTTTACGCACCGAGGTGCAAGTGAACAACATTCAAATATGCAACCTCAACTATTCGTTTAATTACAAACTATTCACATGACCATAATATTTGAAGGTGTGTGAAGATGAAGTTGTAAAAATTATAATTAAAACAAATTAGAGAGAACCACAATGTCAGCATGATTAGCAACAATAGAAATCGCAAGAAAAAAAGTCAAGTCTTTAAGGAGTTAAGGGACATTAACGGAGTTGAAGAAATATATGTCATGACTTACATACTATCGGTGCAAGTACACTTTTGTGTGTAGAATAACTTTCCGCTTCTATTATTGTATTTTACAACTTCAGCTTAACCCAGAACAAATAGTTGAAATTGTATATTTGATTATCGGTTTAATTGCACATGAGTGCGTAGAATAACTTTTCTGGCAAAACCTAATAAGTAGTTCTGCTTCCTTCCGAGTTCCCTACTTTCACTTCCAAAATTGATTAATCCGCCATCAATTGTGAATTGACGAGTCGGACTGTCCGAGAAACCATATATATAGGCCGAACAGAAATCACGGTTCCGTGCGAAGCCTACCGAGAGTCTCACTTCCAAGTGCCAACTCCCAACTAGAACACAACTCAATTTGCGCCACAGATGTACAATATCGTGGGCCCACAGGAACCTCATCACAGCCGTCTATCACAATCGAAAAAAAAGTTCCGAGGCCAACGAAAAGCATCATCTCCCTCTTAATTCATTGCGGTCACTCTATCCCTCTCTTTCTCTCTCCCCTTCTCTGTGGACTAGATCGATAATCACCTAAAAGAAAAACAGGGTCGGGTCACCCATGGCGAGTCGACTCGGACCGAACCCAGCTCCGGGGGTCTCCACCTCACTGCAACTCTTCCTCACCCATCACCACCGTTAATTCGCCACCCAGGTCTTCCAATTTTATTTTTATAATAAATTTATGACAGTTTTGTTATTTATCATCTTCTGAAACCCTAGGTTACCCAGGTCTAGGTCAAGAGCCATTGACCTAAATCCAACCCAACTTGAGTTTCCCAATTTGTATCGGTCTTGTTCAGTTTAAGGTTTTTGTATCCTATTATCATAGGATTCGTTTGTATTTCTACAATAAATTAGGGTTTTCGTGCTTCAATTATGTTATAGAGTTAGGGGTTTTGTCGGGTTTGTGTAATTTATATTGAGTGAGCATTTTTGGGTTAAGTTAGTGATGGGTGAGGAGACATCAGATGCAATGAACCTTGACCTGAATCTGGGTCCTGGTCCCGAGCCGGCTTCGGCCGCCATGTCCAATGAGTCTGTGAATTTGGAGAATTGGATGGAACAGCCTATGCACCGAATTGCGGAAGCTTTTGGGATTAATCCGTTTCGACGGAGGTGGCCACTACCTGAAGGACATAATGTTTCGTCGGAGTTGAATCAATTGATGGTCAATTCTGGGACTACGAGCATACTACAAGCAGGGGAGGGTAGTGTTGCTGCGGAGGAAAGAAACAACGATGTGTTTAAGAAGTGCGAAAATGTCAATGGGGTTTTGGAGAATGAGACTTCGGAGGAGAAGGATGATGTTGAAAAGAGCAGTGGCAGTGATGGTAGCTTTTTCGATTGTAATATATGTTTGGACTTGGCTAGGGATCCAGTATTGACTTGTTGTGGTCATTTGTTTTGTTGGCCATGCCTCTACCGTTGGTTACATGTGCATTCCGATGCAAAGGAATGCCCAGTTTGTAAGGGAGAGGTAACTCTCAAGAACGTGACTCCAATTTATGGTCATGGGAACAATATTCGTGAGGCAGATGACGACTCAAACCTTAAGATTCCTCTTAGGCCTCATGCACGGCGGGTTGAAAGCTTGAGGCAAACTATTCAGAGGAGTGCATTTACTTTTCCGGTGGAGGAGATGATTCGACGCCTTGGAAGTAGATTTGATTTGTCTCGGGATTTGGTTCAGCCAACAGAAGATACTCCCCGGGAATCTGCAACAGAAAGAACTAATGGCTTGTTAAATAGGATTCTTACATCTCGAGCACTGCGTAGAGAGCAGCAAACTCAGGTGGCACCAACTGAAGTTGTGGATCTAACGCAAGACAATAGTACTAGCCTTGATACAGTAGAAAACCGGCGGCTTCAGGCCGTGCTACTTCGAAGAACACAATCACATAGAGCAACACTTTCTTCTCTGTCATCTGCATTAAGTTCTGCTGAAAGGTTGGTGGAGGCTTATTTTCACAACCACCCTATTACACCTGCAGTTAGAAATCAAGAGCCGCCTCCACCAGTTGATGATAGAGACTCTTTCTCAAGTATTCAAGCAGTTATAAATTCTGAGAGTCAAGTGGACACAGCTGTGGAAATCGATTCTATGGTTTCCATTTCAACTTCCTCTTCCAGAAGAAGGAATGAAGCTTCAAGGGTTTCAGACATGGACAGTGGAGACTCCCGTGCCCCCAGAAGGAGAAGACTGAACTGAACTGGTCCACACTATGTTGTATGTGCTCTTTGCCTTTATTTTATTACCCTTGCCCCTGCTTAAATGCCCTTGTATTACTATTTCACTGTTTACACTCTAGGAGTGTTCACCTTTTACTACAACTTTGTCCTTTGACATTGATGAGGTGATTATCAACTATCTGCTTGAATTATTTGTTTTTACACCAATGTTATGATCTTCCTTAACCTCAGGGGATTAGGTGTTTAATTGTGTGGCAAATCAGAGTTGTACTCTTGTACTACTACTAGTAAGACTAGTTTATTGGCTCAGACTGTACATAAACTCAAGAACTTCTATGCCAACGTTCATTTGGAATAATTTTCTATATATTCAAATAATTTTTCTGCTAATCAAAGTCTATTGGAGTTCTTAGTTTCTTGTAATATTCTTGATTGTGAACCCCATTATAGTCTTGATGCTTTAACTATAGCCAGTTCCCTTTATGAATTGCTGAATATTAACATAAATCAAAGTATCCCCTCAAAAAGTTTTAATTGACTATTGTTTCAGGTGCATTCAGAAATCCTCTTTCATAATCTATTGTCATGTTATTATTTGTGTCATTGATTGTGGTTTGTCAAGAACATTACCGTCTCTTATCTCTTATAATTATGGAAGCCAACAGTGTTGGGTTATTCTAACATTTCCTTTATCACTTTTACCAATTTAGAACATACGATCTGTTTTTAATCTTAGTAAAACTCAAGATATAACTGATAGTCTGATAGGTTTGTATTTGGTTCCATCAGGGATGAGTTCTATCAGGGATGAGTTCCCGATTTCATTTCAGAACATGAAAGTTGGGATTTAGCTGGTAATTCATGACAGAATCCCTAATAATTGCTACCAAATTCTGCCTGTGCAGAATAGGGTTATAATTGTATTTGAAAAGCTTGTCACCGACAAACCATCTTACTTGAAAGGTTAATGTTTCACCAGGTTGCCTAATTGGTGATTCAGTTGCGGAAAGTGTCCCTCACTAATGTAGAGATTGCCTTTCACTAGTATGGTGCTCATTATCCCAGATTTACTGTTTATTCTCTCAGAGGCCTCTTTTCATCTGTTGCCTTTTAAGTGCGTAGTCTCTGTCTAGTGCCTCTCTTCTCTCTTGGAAAGCTGATGGTTCTTATCTGGTATATCTGGCGAGCTAGGAATTTAAAGCTTTGGGAGGATTCAGTCCCTAGTCTCAAACATGTTGCTTTAAAGGTTATCTTTTTGTTGGATTCGTGGCTCAAAGCTCATGCTCCACACCTCAAGATTCTTGTGCCTTGAACTTTCTTTGGCTTGGTACCTAGATGGGGCGTTTAATGCTTCCAATGGTAATCACAATTTTCTTTCAGATGTGAGGATATGCCATGAAATCTGACACAGATGACCTGATTTCCCCTTCAGGTGGGGAGTTCAGTTGGCTATGGATCATGGTCTTAGCTTTATTATTTTGAATCAGACTGATGTAAGATGAGAAATGAGTCATTTTCAACAGAGAAATTGAGTGCACTCATATTAAGAAGAATGGTTTGAGGATTAAGACTTTGTATTCATAATAACTTTTTAATGGTGGAATTGCTAGATACTTCTTGTGTAGGATGAGAAGCAAAATCAGGAGGCCAGCAATTCCATCATCAAGAAGACTATAATATAAATTTTCAGTATGCAAATCGTTCTTCTTAAGTGACTTATCTTCATCGTTCTTCTTAAGTAACTTTGCTTCGGTTCTCGCCCTAGCAGACTCCGGAGTTGTGCATGCCTATTGGGTTGAGCTATGTTCAGGTTTTGTACTCTTTGATTTCTAGTACGTTTCTTTCTGTATGTTCATCAGGAGGCCAACTCTTTATCTATGCTCACTCGCTCGCTGGCCTCTCTAGTTGGTCCCCTTGTTAAATCCATTTTCCTTCCACACCGCCTATATTGGCTGATTTGTTTGTGGGACAATCAATGTAATTGGAGCTTCCAGTAACGTTTCCTAATAAAATTCAAAAACCAAGAGTCCCGTCCCCTCCCATTCAGAAAGAAGTAGAATCCTAATGCCCTAATTTTTGAAAATGGGAAAATAGTAGAGATCTTCTTCAACAATAGTTGAGGACTTTCTTAAATTTACAATCAAAACCAACAACAATTGAGACTTTCTTCAAGTTATGTGTTGGCTTTTTAATTCTAGTCTAAGAGATAGAAATATAAACATATTTAACAAGTCCAAGCGTTTTCATCACTTCTTGCTTCAACATCTTCCTTTCTCCTCAAATCTGAAATTTTATTAGCCTTCTGAGTTCATTAAAATGATCATACTCTTCCATTCTTGTGAGACACTGGCTTTCATGGAGACAAAAGAGTTGAAATCACTTACAAGATGATGCTCAGTTTAAGAAAAGAATGAAGATGCTTGGCATATTATTAGCAATTTCTTGAGATCATAACTCAAAAACAGTATTCAGTGCTTAAACAAAATACTGAGAAATGGTACTGTGTTATTGCCATAGATCGATCAAATTCTCCTTGTTCTTCTCAAGCAGCTTTTGCTGTTAATATCAGATCAGTCATCGGTACATCAGTTCCCTATACGTCAATGCTTTCTAAGGATCCTAATTTCCTTTGTGCAGTTTTCTCCATTACACAAAATGAGCTATCAGCTTTAGAGTTAAGCATGATCTTAAGTTCAAAACCACCAAAGCTAATGCTGAGTACTGCTGCCTTGTCCTTTAGCCATATTTATTTACCTGTAATCTCAAAATTATATTCATAGCTGCTGGTAGGTAATAAAACCATATTAAGCACTTCTATTGTCACTGTGATACTGCTCTCGATGTGGTCTAAATCTTTGCAGAAGCTACCTATAGTTATATTCCCACCACAATCTAAAGTACTAAACTCACATAAATAATTTGAAACTCTGAAAATGGATGCAGAGTTGCAGACAGTGAATTATCCATCTTAATATTGCCACAAGATTTTAGTGCTGAAATCATTTATTTGTTACTGTTTGGGCCACAATTAGAATTTACTTCAATTGGGCTTTTACCCCGAGGCCCAGAAGGGTTTAGGTTAAACCAAATCCAATATGAGTACCTCTCGTTGCATTTAGGAAGGATTGCTTGGAGCGAAAGTATTGATTTGGTATCCGATCAGATTGGGGTTGTTTTGTAGTAATCCAATTACTGAATATATGAGTTACCTAAACGGATAATAGGGTGTAAACGCTGATTAGGATAACTAGGGATTGTTTCGGGTAGCAATCCATTGGAAAAGATATCTTAGCTGAATCAGTAGTGGATTCTCTTTGGAGTCGATTTGGTTTATCTCGGCTTTAATGGCGTGATGATCCGAACAATATTCGGTTGGAGTGAGTCCCCTGTATTAAGAGGAAGACTGATCTCATTTTATTCTCAACCGATTTGATTGGGGGCGGAATAAGGAAGGACAATCCTAGTCAATCCCGGAATCCGCCAGTCTGGATCTTCATGCACTAGGGTTTCGGGAACCCTATAAATATAACTCTTTTGCAACTGAAAAAAGGTTCTCAACCATCTACAAACAAACACAAGTTCTAGCGCAACGCTAACTTGCAAAGCCTCTCCGGAGCAACTCACGCAATTTGCCTCCACCTGCGATTGATCTCATCTCGCATTCGTGTCGAGTGGTTGCTGAGCGTCTCACGCAATTTGCCTCCACCTGCGATTGATCTCATCTCGCATTTGTGTCGAGTGGTTGCTGAGCGTCTCACGCAATTTGCCTCCACATGCGATCGACCACGTCTCGCATTCGTGTAGAGCAGTTGCTGAGCCTATCGAGTCAGTCCGCTACTCCGGTAGCAATCGAGTCAGTCCGCTACTCCGGTAGCACACACCCGTGGTCTTGGTTTAGCTCTGCTTTGCTTCTCCGGATCAAAGTAAGATCCTCAATCCTCAGGGGGTTGGGAAGAAAATCCTATTAGAGAGTTCTATTCAGGTCTTGTTCGAGCCCTGTACGCCGGCTTAGTCAGCGCCCGCGTAACAGTTGCTTGGTCAAGAAGTCAGAGTTTATTGGACGCAGACGAGAGGACGCGCCAGGGGTCGTCCGCAGTCGAGTTGCACCACTCCAAAGGTGCTGGCACGCCTAAGCACACAGAAGACACGCGAGGAGCACGCATCCTCCACCCCCAAGTGCTGACTGTTCGCCGGGTGTTAAATCCGCCACGAACAGTTACCTACATACTCAAGAGAAAGCATATCAATGTTTTACATAAATATATATATATATATATATATATATATATATACATAGTTTTTGTAATTCCCATATAACATAAGCTAATGTGAGATATTTGAAAAGATTAAAACACAAAACTGAAGGAAAAATTACCTTTCTGAGTTTAGGCATTTTCCGATGAAAATGTAGAGCAAATTTGCATCATGTATCTTCATCTTCACCTAAATACTATTCTACATACTAGTCTTACAAATTATTTCCAGTTTTACTTCCAACCTATTATGAATTAATTTTGGCTAAAACATAGCAAATATTATAATATTTTTTCTTATTTTAAACTCAACATATTAAGCGATTTTTCTATCACAGATACTAAATAGACTTCAAAGATTTCACATGTACGTGTTATCATTTCTGATGATGTGATAATTTGTAGTGATATTGTGATAGTTGATCTAGCTGCATCTTGTGTGGTACTTTAGGGCGGAGAAATATGAAAAATCAAAGACATTAACACCGCAATGTACGAATGCCATAAATTTTTGAGATATTTTGCATCTTGTTGTCAAGTCTTTTCCCCCACACTTTGCCTTTCAAGTTTCAACTGTTTTTGACTCTTTGGATCTCTCTTCTTCTTTGTATAGTCGTGTTCTTGTAGGAAGTTGAAAGTTTAAAGTTGAAAAGACTATCCATCAGCAGTTACACAGCTATATGAGCTAAGAAAGTGACTGAGATCTGTGGATTAATTGATCCCCTTATTACAATCTCAGTGTATATGACAATTATTGGTTGTGACAATCATTGATTTTATGTACTCGATTTATATATTGAGGAAAGTACAGACTACAGAGACAGTAGTGAATAGTAGTGGTGAATTGTAAGGCATTGCGCAAATCCTGCAAAAATCTGGCCATGTTTTCATCTAATAAATAATGTTCTGGGTTCATTTTTCTGTTTTATTTGTCCTAGTTGGTATAAGTGCTAATCAAATTGCAAATTCTTGTTTATGTGCTGATCCTCTCCCACCTTTCTCCAATTCTGCAACTTAACCGTACCGGCCGGCGCCATTGCAGTGGTGCAGAAACCTCAACTCTCTTACCTTTTAAGTCTTTAACGTAATCTATAGATACGTAATACGTATGATTACGTGCAGTATAGTATACCCTTCAAACATGCATGTGTACTATAGATCTGAAAGAACCTCTGCGGATGATCAATTCAGGCCATGCTGATAAGTTAAAGTGTGATTGATGATGGTGAGTGAGCAATAATGTTTTCTGTATTTGATGTATTTGTATGTTTTAGGTTGGCTTTTGTAGCCTTAATACTAGAAGTGTTTAGTGATATGATAGTCGACATTAAGCCTGAAAAAGTGCGAGAAAAGGGGAATGCGGGAGAGAAATGATTGGAGAAGGCAAAGGCTATGATTGAAGACATGCACGCAGAGTCTGAGTGAGTTTTAAGTTTTGAGTCATGCCCATCCTCCCCCCTATAGCCTTTGGTCAACAATCCTCGTCCCTTTCTAATTAGTTCCTTAGCCAAACATTCATGATCAATGTGTTATCATTTCCTATAGGAATCAATACTTTATAATTGAGCAAAGGTTATTTATGCTTTTGAAATATAAGCTGACCAAAATGCTTTTGAAAATAAGGAGATGACTCCCAGTTCATCATTGTATTTTGGTTTCAAACTGAAGCTTAAACAACAACTGTACTTACTCAGTTAACTAAACAGTAAAAATAAAAGACAAGTAAAAGGCCAAAGACTACTATCATCTTCGACAATGGCAACTAGATACTTCCAGGCTTTCGGCCCTCTTTGGTCGACATCGGAATTCACTGATCTCTACTAACTAGCAACCGGCCTGAGTGTTTTGCCGTTTTGTCTTCTCAGTGAAATGAAATTTTAACTAGGTAAAGGAAATTACATCAACATATTTTTTTGAAAGGATTACAGCAGCATATTAGATTAAGGAAATAACATCAAGATTAACTTCCATGATTTCAGAACGTTAATTATTCCTTGATCAAGGTGTGATCGATCATCATGGTCAGTTAAAAGCATATTTTGGGGGCTTACTGTTCCATTCTTTGGCAACATAATTGAGCAGCATCCCAGGTTGAGAAGGGACATAGGATGCATGATGTTTATGATAATGTTGATGATGATTATGATAAATATATATGAAAAAGAAAAAGAATGACAAAATGCCTAATGATTATGTCTAGAGGGGGAACAGAGATCCTTCTATTTCCAGGGTTGCATGCCTCGGTGTCTTCTCTTTGCTCTCATCTTTGGGTAATCATCACGAAATAACAATTATTTCTTTTGATGATGATGTGCTTTCTAGAGCCTATCTAGGAATATTAGGGTTTGGGAGTGTGCAATTCTATATGTAAATGAACTTCTCATATAAATCATTGACCAAAAAAAATAACAAAAAATTCCCCTATAAACCAGTGATGACTGGTGAGTCCACTATTAATCAATTCAATCATGTTGCATGATTATGCAAACTATAATTTAGCATTGAATGTTATTAGTTAGACTGTTACATTAACAAAAGATGTATAGTTAACATTATGTTTTCGAATTTTGCTGAAATGTGTTTAGGGTTAGAATCAAATTTGAAATTTCTGGTGATATAAATGAAGGTCACCTATCAGCAATATGAGGGTAGAAAATGATCTAAACTTTTCAGAAATACCAATACACTATTAGACAATTTATAGGCTAAACTCTATGTATAATACCTAGTGAATTTGACAATGATTACTACACCGTTAATTTTCTCCAAACAAAACTAAATAACTAAGTGCTTATACTAACCTCTCGATTTTGACTTACATTAGTGTCATTCTAATGTAAAACTGATGAGCGTATTAACAGTTATACACGGTAGATTTGATGTTTGGTGTCGGTGTAGGATTTCTACTTATTATACATTTTCGAGAAGAGAACGACTCATAAACAGGGTGTATGGCTTCGCCATGAGACTTTTTCTAGCATACAAAAAACTATATTTTATTATTTTAGCCAATTTGTAGATCTTTATTAGGTTTTTTTCGGTTTAATTTATTTTTGAGTTAATTATTGAGCTTTAAGGATTGGTTGTTAGAATGAACTCTAGGGTTTGTTTTCTAGAATTTTAGGAAACCTTATACAGATACAAAGCCTCATCTTTCATATGATTAATCAAACAAATTATGAAAGTTTTCTCATATTCTCGGATGGATTTCAATTTTATTTGTTTTGGGGCTTATGACTCAGATTACGGCTACCATGGCACCGTCTAAGTTGGTGGTATGAGCTCGGACATGCCAATTTGCCTCCGGAAGACAAAGATAGGTCTTCCTCCAAATTGTTGATCTTGCGAGAATCTGATTTCTATCAGTTGATTGTTGACTGAGATTGACTTTCCTTAGTTGCATGGTTTCATCATTATGCCTTGGATCTATATAATCGATTTTACTTGAGTCAGTCTTATAAATACGAGTTCTCGTAGTAACAAACAATATATAGTTTTCTATCTCACCTTTCTCATGATGGTTGTAAAATTTTATCATGTAAAATGCAGTGTTAAACTTTCAACTATTTCAGAAAATCAACCTATACACACACTCTAAATGTTCAAAATGGCACGGAGACATGTCCACAAAATGATCGCAAAGCCTCCTTGACAAAACTCACAAAATAATTAGTGAAAGATCTAAATGTTGGCCGCAAGTAGATAAATTATACACAGTAAATTCTAAAATGTAACCCAAAAGAAGAATTGAGAAAAGTTGAGTGTGTTTTGGGAAAGATGGAGAAATAAGGATGGGAGGGACCTAGGGGAGGAGTGGTCACTCGCGAAGCATTTGACTCTCCATGCAAACACATTAATTCCAGACTAGGGCTGACAAAGCCTTCACACTTCCAGGCCATCATTGCATAGTTCCCCTTTTCCCGGTGGCTTAATGGCCGGGGTGGGGTTGAAACTTGAGACAAACCCTTCTTTTAATATTTTCACCTTAAAGTTACAGGGTTTGGTGCCATTTTCAAGTTTTACTGAGAGCTACTGGTAGCTAGCTAGCTTGCTTCTGGGTTTTCTGATCTGGCTCTGTCTCTGCGGCCAAATCAAATCTTTGCGCGCAGGTCCCCAAGAGATCCACTACGCAAAGGATATCTTGTTGTATCAGAGTTTGTCTCTCATCTCGTTTTATTGTTAAGAACTTAGAATTGCGTCTTTATTGGATGGCCTGCATTTCCAGCAGTAAAAATGTATGCCCAGTATTGGATACTTCTTTCTTTTCTTAACTGTGTCGAAGCCTGGTGGAGTTTCCCTCGAGTATTTCAGTGTGCTTCTTTTCCCGAAGTTTTTATTCTTGTTTAGAAACTTTGTTTCTTTATCAAGGGAATGAGCAAATGACTTAACTATAGAAAAGAGAGTCGTGTAATTGACGGTTAATTAGATTGCACCATAAGAGAAAGGACATCTTAAAAATCAAAGTCGATTAACACGAGTGATGAGACTCCAAAGTAAACAAACTTCGCTGGTGACGAATCCTACAAAGTACCCTAGGAGTAAGAATCGGTAACAATTGAGGATCCAAGGGCAACAAAAATTTTACATATTGTTTTAAACTACGAAGAAACTATAACTCCTTAAATAATAGACGAATTTTAGTTCTAACAATGAAACGCTACAACATAAACAATTTTAATTCATTGAAGCAACTCTATGAGTGTGGTTTAGGCCTAATCCCTCAACCTCCTCCTTGTACATTTTTTTTATTAATAATTTTATTGTTAGAACGCGATTTAAGGACTTACTCAAGAAAAGAAAAGAAAAAATAACTATACCAATCAAAGAAACTCAACACGGTTCTAACAAAAAAAACAAAGCCGTAAACAATTTTATTTTTTTACTTTCATAAAGAATATATATCACAGTCTATTCAGTGAGTAAAAAATTTGAAAAAAAAAAAAATATATAGTATAGTCACGTACAATTAATCAATCATGCAATAATGTGTAGCTAGGGAATGAAAGAATCAATAATGTAGATTATGTTGTAACGATGGCTGATAATTCCGGTACCGATGAGGGACTGCATGATGAGAAGAACACGATGATGGGCGGTGATAATTAAACAGGACAATAATGAAAAATTAAAGAGTAAATTCCCAATAATTAATGGGAAGATTGAGATAGAAAGGTTAATAAGATCCGACGTACAAATGATTGGTGGTGTAGAGATTGTCTCCTCTGGTCTCTGCACTGTGTCCCCGCCAAGCCACCGCCCATCATTAATCATCATTTGCATGGCTCCTCCTGTTTTCTGCTTCTTCTTCTTCTTCTTCCTCGCGCCCATAACTCTCTCTCTCTCTCTCTCTCTCTCTCTCTCACGCGATACTCACGTGACTTAGCCTTCGTCCCTCATAACCCCCTGTTTCCCTGCTATCATCGATCGTCGATCGTCGATCGTCGATCTGCATTTACAGCAACTCATACATAATACATGCCGACGTACACACACATCTGGGTCGACTTGGCTACATCACACGCTTCAGTTATTTCCTTTTGTCATAGATGATGTGATGATTAACTGCTCTATATATAATGCCTGCCATACGTACAGTCGGATACGTACGTAGTCGGACGAATTGAAGAAGAGTGAGTATTCTCGTGATTATTTATAGACTTACCTAAAGTATAATTTAGAATTAATTTCAATTTACCTACTTAAACTTTAGTTTAATCATCACTTCAGTCCCTATGCTTTTGATTTCATCAACTACACCCATATACTTTTTAAATTAATCAACTAATACTAATTTTGTAAATTCCGTACAAACAATTTATCAATACCAAATACTTTTTTGTATATTTTCCCTACATTAATGCACCGTTACCATATTACGATTATAAATAAAGCTAAACAAATCATATAATCAAGTTGAACAATAAAAAATAAACAAAAACAAATCATATATGGTAAAACAAAAAGAAATCACCATATATGATTTGTTTTTGTTTATTTTTTATTGTTCAACTTGATTATATGAATTGTTTAGCCTTATTTATAATCGTAATATGGTAACGGTGCATTAATGTAGGGAAATGGTACCAAAAAGCCTTTGGTATTGATAGATTGTTTGAACGAAATTACAAAATTGGTATCAGTTGATTAATTTAGGGAAGTACAGGGGTGTAGCTGATGAAATCAAAAGTACAGAGACTGAAATGATGATTGAGCCAAAATTCAAATAGGTAAACTGAAATTAATTATATAATTTAAGAGCGGAATTCGATCTTCCTGCATCTAGTTACTAAGGGAGCCAAACTCAACTCATTAGATCGAGGGCACTCAAGATACTCACGTACATAACATATTATGATGATCGACTAGCTAGACATAATAATCACGAGAATACTCACTCTAAATTATAAACATTCTAAAATATCTGAGGGGATTGATCATTAGCAAGGATATTACAAATTTAGTTAAAATCAGCCATAATGTTGTTTAGATGCGATCTTATACCTCATTATATTCAAGTTGTTCTCATGGTCTCACCGGAAACGACTAAAGCTCACCCAACCCTCTCAATCTTACCATAAAATCAACCGGAAATTATTATTTTCTAACTTGATAATTGAATATAAATGGTTTGTCATCGGGCACTAGCTAGCTAGCTAGTTTGCATTTGTTTATCTATGTTTTCGTGGCATGAATGGCATTCTAAATGAGAATGCTGTTTTAGACAAGTTGCACACCTTCCATGACCGCGAACAAAACAATCTATTCTTTAACGTAATTTGACTCGAACATAATCTATATATGATTGTGTTATCTTTGAATCCAGAGTTTGAATTCTAAGACCAAAATAACAAAATGGTTTCTTATACTTTGGTTTGAACTCAATCAGATCCTTCAGTATTAAAAACGGCCATATACAGTATCACTTAGTCAAGAAGGCGACGTCTAGGGTTTTCTTTTCTTCTGTACTTACCTCCATATCTGACTTAGCTGCTAAGTCTAAATCTTATAATGGATTTGATGATTGATGAGAAACAAACATAAGGGCTCCCCAGAATTATATATGGGTAATTGACTATTTTCTAAACCCAGAATATAGAGATTGCATAATCAATGGCACAAGATAATGATTTGCTTTAAGATGCTAAAATTCAAAAGGGACGGGACCAATCCCAAGATTTACTTCTACAAATGAAATACACTCATATTTTTCTTTGGCGAAGAACAAGTAAAAGACCTAGTGGCGCCAGCAACGAATAAATTAGGCTGTTTCAAACAACTAGCTAGGCTCAATGCCTCAATGATCATGAGTCAATTTGATGGAGTGCCAAAATGGAGGTAGACAAGTATTGATAACGACTTCGTTATCGACTTATCCCCTACTTTAGAATAGACTCTTCCGAGGAGTTACAAGATAATATACTTGGCATATGTCTATTGGAAATTAATATATATATATATATATAATTCCTTGATTCTCATTATCGACTCGATGCAAAATAAAATGCTGATACGAGCGACAACAATAACTTCATTGATAGAGTTCGAGCCTAGTAGAGGTACACACCGAATTCATTTGCTCATGTACGTTTTATAAAAAATATAACATGGCTGAAAACATATATACCGAATTTATTTTGAGTCAAAACTTTCGTTACTTCGAACTCATTGTATGTAATTTAGTTGAAATCGTCTCTTGATTAATGAATTTATTAATTTCTCTAAAAAAAAAGGTTTACTTCCGCCCAACATAAGTTAGGTTAAGCAACAACATATAAAGATGTGGCAGATAGGTGAGCCTGACATAATCACACTGCACTTATGTGGTGATTAAGGGAATGCATGAGGGAGTTTGGGGCTTAATCCCAGAGAGCTAGAGTCATACATGCTTAGGGTGGTTTGGTGCCACAAATATATGTGAAAGGGTCCGTCGCAATAATTGAGATTTGTATATAATAAATATATCATTCCCTTTCCCATTTCATCTATCATTAAAGCCTGCATGAGTTCAATAATTGCAATGATCCCAAAAGCATGACATATATGACCTCTCGATGTGCTGCGGCTGCATTATTTAATTACCACGCGCGTGGTCCCCACCCAACCCAAATTATTATTGAGGATTCAAATCCCTCAACCCAGAAAAGGCCTGACTGAAGAAGAGGGGAGGGGGATCGAGGAGAGAGTCTCCATAGGATGCCCTTCCGCTCTAGTCCACTGCTACCAATTAAAGCTTTTAGTGTTGTCTGTCTATCTACCAAAGTCTCTCCACAAGCACACATATATATATATATATATATATATATATTAAGCTGCTTGAGAAATTGTTACGTGGGGCAAACACATCGGGCGGCTCCTGAGACCGACAAATCCTATATTGCCACGTGTTCAATTTTTCCACATAAACACTGCTGCAAGTACAAAGTTCATCGGAAAGAAATATCCGATCAAACCAACCCCTTCATTCTCCTTCTTCCTTCTTCGTTTTTTTTGGGAAAAAATATCCGATCAAACCAAAAGCCAAAACCTTATCAAACTTTCTTGATCAAAATCCAAATGCTTCCACACCATCGGAGATGAAACCTTCACCACCATTCAAATCCCAAGACCCTCTTCTCTTTGACTCGAATTCAACATCTGTATTCGCTCTGTTCTCTCTCATCCCTTCTGTCTCAAACCCATCAATGGCTTGGTGTACCCATCAGATGGAATGGGAAGAATCGAAGACCTTGATGTACAACCCTTGTGTGGGCAGATCGAGGCCGTTCTTGCTAATTTGAAGAATCAAGAGGCTTTTTAAATTTGGAAATCCCCAAAACCCATATGATGCTTTTGATTAAATTTAGTAAAAAAAAAGAAAAAGAAAAATTTAGGTGTTGAATTAAGGTCAGAGTGTCAAGATTCTGATAGTATCGGCCTCGTCGCCCGTCGTCGATTTTGAGTAGGTTACGAATAAGAAAGGAAGAAGGAGAAGAAGGGGCTGGTCCACTTGTTTGATCGGATATTACTTTCCGATCGACTGTGTTTTTGCATATCAGCGCTTACGTGGAAATGTGAGTACTTGGCAATATGGAATTGGTCGGTCCCAAGAGTCACGTGGTGCGTTTGCCCCGTGTAAGATAGCTGCTTAATTTAATTAGTTAAAAGACAGAAAAGCAACTTGCCCCCATAAACTACACGAAACAAAAGTGCTTCCCTGCCTTGGAATCGTAAGAGATTTACCACTTTGTCTGCTTCAACCAAAACATATTTATATTAGTCAATGACCCACCCCATCACTCATTTTGTTTTCTCATCATCTTAATTTGACACGTTACGTAGTAATAATAATAATTGGTAAATCGTTGCTGCTTCACTTGTTTTCATTTGTTGAGACATTTTTTCTTTTCTTTTCTATCATACACACACATTACCTCTCACTTAATCAAGTTATTTATAGTAAAGTAAGGGCGTACTAGAAACAGTTTAGACATTTCATAAATATATATATCTTAAAAATCACACTAATACTTTTATTTTGAAATAATCAATCCACTTTACACATAACCTATTTGATTTGGAGTAAATATAGATATGCGTTATTGGAATTTTTGTAGTTTTATCGAGCATTAATAATTTATAACGTGAACACATATATAGTACGTAATACATTAATTTATCATAAATTTTGAAAATTCTCTAAATTTGAAACTTTGGACGGATGCTAAAGATTTTCTCTTTTAAACCCAAAGTTAATTAATATCATCTCTATTCACCCATCATGCTAGCAAGCCAGCCAGCCAGCATGTTTAGTTGCCGAGAAAACGGAATTGGGTGTGGCTCCACCCAATAGAGTTGGAATGATACGTCGTCACTCACAACAGAACAGAGTAGGTAAAGTTGCACTACAGCTCTCTCTCTCTCTCTCTCTCTCTCTAAGCTTAAAGCTTAAGCTGCCTGGGTAGCTGCTCTCTCTGGTTGGTGAGTCAGCGGTCCAAAGCTAGGAGAGCCATCAGAGTCATTTCATTTCAGCCCAGAAAAAGACGATGAGGAAATTCAAAGAAAAATAAAGAGAAAGGTTGGAAACTGGGAAAACAGCTACATTGATCATTTGAATAGAAACAAAAACCCAACAGTGCATGGTAAACCCTTATCATTGTGTATTTGGTAATAACAACAGGCACCCCCTCCCCCGCATCATTCCCCCTTCATATTACCATCATCATCATCTTCTTCTTCATCATGATAATATTTTCTAAAAACCAACATGCCCCCATCATTTTTTATATCTATCCCTGTCGATCCATGCCATCAGAGTTTTATAATTGTGTTTTTCTTGATTGTTTTCTTATTTTATGGTCATCATAATCGGGGCCCTTGTTTGGTATGGAAAAGAAAGGACAATTATTTATATAGCAAACAGTGGGGACGATAATCACTCTTCACATCAATAGTTAATATGCATTACATATCTACTGTATTTGATTGAAATAAAACATTCTTTCCCCAAGTAATGCTTTTATTGTAAAACCTACCCAAATTCCTATTATTTTCAGCACAAAAGTCAAACTGATTTCAATTTCTCATATTCGATATATACCAGTTTCAGTTGATATGTCATTTTCACATAAAAATCTCTCATAATACTCTTGTTCAATATGAACTAATCAACTTTGCATTTACTAGATTTTTAGAATTATTTTAAGAATGTCCGAGTAGTTAATAAATATTGGTTCGTCAAGAAATGATGATGATTGGATTGCAACGGTTCACCTTCACAACTAGAGACATTTTCAATGTAACTACGTAAGGCGAGAACAAATTTTAATTCATGGAGAGTGTTGTTGCGTGGAAATTAATCCACCGACGTAACCTATTTTTCAGCAAGAACAAAGCCGATGATTGTTAGAGTAAATTTTCTTTTCTTTTCACATGGGCATTAGAAGGAATGCACATTCGATCCATCCCCGATTGCAATGGTTCACCTTCGCGGGTTGAGATTTGGTACTTTTATTAAGAGGCATGATTAATCGATCATGCATTTAAAATGAGAAAAAAAAATTGATTTCTCGAGTATCTTGTTAATTACGTACGTAGAGGTTAATCCACTACTTAAATACTTGTTCAATAGCATTGGTACATCACCTAACTTTCTCTTCACATGGGCAATTATAAGGAATTAACATCTGTTTGTTTTGTGAATAACCGAATGTACGTATTTATCAATATATTAGACAAATAAATTTTTAACATAAGCTTATCTATTATTAACGTAAACGGTACACCGATAAAACAAGTTACGGTATTGGGATATTTGTCAGATACACTCATTTTAACTTGGTTATGTGTATTCATATTAGATTAAACAAGTTTAACAGGTTTGAAATCACCTGTATTATTTGAAATAGCATTTTATTTAGGATTTACCAAATCTATATGGTCTTGTATTGACAATGAGAAAAGAACAATAGTGGAAGAAAACAATAATTTTTTTTGCTGCAGAAGATCGAGGAGCATGCATGCGCTTAATAATATTTTGACTACCAAAAGGATAAAATCTACTGTGTTTTCATTTTGGTCTCTGACTCCCGACTCCGACCCGGATCTCTCTCTCTCCCTCTATCAACCACCGTTGTATAATTAAATACATTCACGTGCGTTTGTCAACCTGGATTTGTCGGTCAATTCCTCTCTCTCTCTCATCACACAGAACCAAAAAGAAAATGAAAGGAAGGTTGTGTTTATGTGTTTTACACACATTGCATTTTAATATAAAAGAGAGAGGGAGTGGATAGACATAAGACTCTCTCTATTTATTAGACTTTGGTCTCTCAATTCCATCTCTCTTTTTATACTCCTCAAAGCCCCTCCTTCCCTTTCCACCATTATTTTCCCAACCACAACGATTAAAAAAAATGGAGCTTGCTCTCAGCCTAGGCGATGCTCCGAAGCAGTTTCTCTTCCTTGACAAAACCCCAAGCGTGGGCAGCAGCAAGGATCTAGGGTTTTGCATGGCGTTAGGAAGCCGGGAAGGCTATGATCAAGATGACGAGAGTAGTCGGAGAAGAATGAGAAGGGTTTCATCAGATCCACCTGTTCAGCTCAATCTCTTGCCTTCTGCTCCAGTCATGAAGACTTCTTCCCAGCTTCGCTTCCCCTGGCTCACTGATAACTGTAAATAACTAAATACCGGTTCTTAATTGCTTCTTCATTTTCTATGTTAATCCATTTGGGTTGATTTTCTTAGCAAACAAAACACGACCCAAGTCTTTGTTTGTTTTGTGCTCAAATGGGTCTGTGTTGGTTTTGTCTGTAATGGGATTTTGATAAGATGGGTACTTTTGCATTTTATTTACAGTGGCAGTGTCCGAACCGGCCGGTCTGGATGAACCAGTGAAGGGTCTGGATGTGAACCGGTTTCCGTTGGTGGTGGGCACGGCCGACGAGGCAGAAGAGGCAGCGGCGCAGCTCTCATCTCCGAACAGCACCGTCTCGTCGTTCCAGATGGACTTCGGTGTTAGGAGAAGCAAGAGAGACTTGGACTTGGAGGTGCTGGAGACTGAGAGAGCGAGTTCAAGAGCGAGTGACGACGACGAGAACGGGTCGACTCGGAAGAAGCTGAGGCTCTCAAAGGACCAATCGGCTTTTCTTGAAGAAAGCTTCAAAGAACACAGCACCTTAAATCCTGTAAGTCAAAAAGCTACAGACAAAAACCAGAAATTCAATACCATAGACTCGATCTTTGTTTTCTTTATTATGCGTGTATGAAATAAATCCTTAGCATTTCTTTATTAGTTGATTAATTTTTGACTGAATATTTCGCAGAAGCAAAAAATAGCTCTGGCAAAACAGTTAAATCTTCGTCCACGCCAAGTGGAAGTGTGGTTCCAGAATCGAAGAGCAAGGTACATATTTTTTATTATTTAATTTTCCTTACTCATTTTGTATATATTTTTATTGTTTATATACATCTAAAAAAATCCATTATTGTAACTGTTGGATTAATATTTGGGGTACTGTTGAAGCAGACATGGATTTGGATTTATTTTGTTGCTTGCATTGTTTGGTGAAATATTCAATGATGTGATTCAAACTGCTCACACAGGACCAAGCTGAAGCAGACAGAAGTAGATTGTGAATACTTAAAGAGGTGCTGCGAAACACTGACAGAAGAGAACAGGAGGTTACAAAAGGAACTGCAAGAATTAAGAGCCTTGAAAACTTCTCAACCTTTCTACATGCAGCTTCCAGCCACAACTCTCACAATGTGCCCCTCCTGCGAGCGCGTCGTCACCACCGCCTCAGCCAACACTGCCACCACCAACCCAACAACCACCACCATCAAGTCGTCTTCTCCTTCTGGTCTCACCAATAACAATTCAAGGTTACACAGTCACAGTAATCCCTTTGCTCAATCCCAGGCTCACATGCAGCCAGCCTCAGGTCCAAGCTAACAAAGGTGCTGCATGATCAAGATCGATCCTTTAGCGCTTGTTACTCCATGAAACAATCCATTTGTATTTATTTTTGGGTTTTGGAGTTCGTTTGGTTTCATTTTATTTGTTTATTTTTGGGGGGTTTGCCCGATCTTCGTCTCTGTCGTTTCTTCTTTAGAGTTTTAGAAACGAGAGACTAGCTGGAGAAGGGTGATCATGATATATATTTGTTCATTAAGGAGAAGAAAGTAGGAACGATTTTGGTAGACATCAAACCCCTAAGTTTGTGGTTTTTTCGTGTACTGATCGATCGATTGCACTAGTATATTTCGTTATTATTTGTTATGGAGATGATCGATTGCACTAGTAATGGTGTACATTACTACATTAATGGCTGGTCACGTTTTTCCAATGATCTCATCATGCATGAGAATAAAGGAGGTGTGGGATTTCCTTCGTGGTTTGAAATATCCTATGAAACCATCATGATTGAAGAACCCAGTACGGCAAATATTAAATGTTCATCATATGGATCTTGCTTCGATCTCTTGCTTACTTTTTACCTTTCGTTGCGTCTTTTTCTTGTCCATCAAATACAATTACCTTTTCTTGATCTTATCATAGTTAAGTACATATCTACAATTTGAAACAATTTGAATGGTCGAGATTAGATGACTTCATATAGATAGTGGGCCATGTGTATAAAGTATTTTAAATGGCTAAGATTGTGTCGTGTACTTACACGGCCGTGCATACAAGAATTTTCGATGTATGTCTATCTATATCTACATGTACATGTAAAGGAAAATGACATACAACTATCCGATATAGTATCACAGTACCGAAAACCTACAAGAGAATTGCAAATTAAGAAACAACGGAAACTTTCCATTTTGTGTAAGGCTTTGGCGTACTTCTTTTAGTTATAGATTTTTAATATCGACGAGGGAAATAGAGGGAAAGGGCAAAGTTTAAAATGTGCCCCGCCATGCTTCCTACGAGGTTCTACTGTAAAGAAACCGAAATAATTTGGTGTGAATGAAACTATGTTGAAACTAAAACCTATAGCTGAAACTATGTTTGAAATTTAATTTGGAAAGTCTGAAACCAGAACTCCAAAGATCCATTTGACCCGGGTTTAGAACGCGCCTCACGCGTGAAGAAAAAAGAGAAAAGTATTAGGTGTGCGCCCTCTCCCGGTCGGTCCATGGCTGGTTGGAATCTGTCTGGACATGGCTGGTTGGAATCTGTTTGGACAGATCGGCGACGGATGGTTACGCTGCAGCGTCGTGGGGATCCTTGCTGTTGGCGGCGACGAGCTTTGTCATGTGAATCTTGGGTTTCGCTGAGATTCCTATTTCATGGCAGGGATGAAGCCACCGTGGGTTCTCTTCAGTTTAGGTGCGGATCTCATCTGTCAACTCTACGAAGGCGTACAGCGGGGTGGCGCGCCGAGGCGTTGGAGTAGCGTCGCGGGGTTTCAACATGCGGCTTGGTTGCTGGCGGCGTGGCATTCGTCTTCTGAAGAAGGGTGGTTGGGCTGGGCCTCTGCTATTGGGCCCTTTTGTTGGGCTCTTGGGTCAGTGTGGTTCCTAGTTGTGTGTTATTTTTTTTTTGTATTAGTTTGCTCTTTGATTTAATTTTTGGACCTGCTTAGGGTGGGTTTGGTGCAGCTGGACTTATAAGTAAAAGCTGACTTATACTTATTTCTGAGAATAAGTTACTGATAAGCAAAGTAGCTGAGTGTTTGGTAAACTGACTTTTTAAAAGTGCTGTCAGTGGGAAAAGTTGTGACAAGGTGTTTGGTAAACCAAAAACTGACTTGTGCTTATATTTGTAGAATGACCAATTTAGACATGAAAATATTAACTTCTTATGCTATAGTTTATTACTTTATTTTTTATGATTTGTTTAATTTTTCATTATATGTCCATTTAAAATTGACATTATTACGAAGTATTTCTATAACTCAAGAATTGACATCAAGTACCAACAAAACATAACTTAACATAAAACCATTTCCCGATACTAGCATCAATAACAAACCACATCTTAATTAGCATGAAGTAGCAATAAAAAAATTGTCTAATACATATCATTCCAGGTAGCAATATCAATAACAAAATACATTTTTCATTTGCATCAAGTACCCACAAAAAATATCTAGAGACATTTAAAAATCCCTAGTACCACGAGCATTCATCAAACTTTGAGTAATTTCTCTTCTTATAACTTCCATTTCTTGTGTCTCATGACCATAAAATTCTTCTTGCGCATCATTATCCATCTCCATCTCCATCCCATCACTTGATATGCTTCTCAAATTTTCTTCTATTTCGACAAAATGCCTGTCACGAATAGCGTGTCTCCTTATATAATTATGGAGAGTCATGGTTGCAATGACAATCTTCACTTGTTTCTCAAATGAAAAACCTTCCATGTTTCTTAAAATGTGCCATTTCTTTTTCCAAACTCCAAATGTGCGTTCTATAACACTTCTAAGAGATGAGTGAATTTGGTTAAATAACTCTTTTTCATTTTCTTGGTGCTCGTTCACGATATTCTTGAAAATGTTGTTTTGGACCTTTATAAGGTCCTAGAAAGCCATTCATTTGTGGGTACCCCGCATCAACGACATAATATTTTCCTATCAAATGATAAAAATACTAAATTTAATTAAATTTCACATGATAAAGTATTAAAAAAAAATTATGTAAAAAATAATTAAATGTATCACCTTGTGGAGGTTTAGGAAACTTCAAATTGGAATTGTGAATAACCGATTGAAATATTCTTATATCATGAGCGGACCCTTCCTAACCGGCATATACAAATGTAAATTGCATATCAAAATCACACACTGACATAACATTTTGTGTCGGTATTCCTTTTCTACCAATAAATGGTATTTGATGTTGTGGAGATATTGAAGCGGGAATGTGCACTCCATCAATAGCACCAATGCAATCCTTAAAATAATATAAAATATTTGTAAATTCATTTCAAGTCCTCCAACGTTTTCTAACATCTATAAACTAGAGCTTTACTCCCAAACTGCAACTCTTCAGTTCAGCCTACCATCAACTATCTGAATTTCGTTAAAGATCAACGAAAATCAGTTAAGACATCAAATGACCACTTTCTGTTTCCCCAACGTTGGAGTTAAACCAGTTTCATCAAGGCCATTGACAAATGTTCGGAGACAACCGTTAATTGTGCGGGGGGCTTGGAGCAGATATGTCGCAACCCTTTCTTTTCACTAACAATCTAACAACAAGTATAGCATAAATAAAAACTAAAAAAAACATTATACCTCATTAATGACAATCTGGTGTCGTGTTCCTAGCACTGTTATTTCTGACATTGCCAAGTGAAGGATGCAAAGCTCCAAGATTCTGCTTCCCGGCTCATCCTAATTGTAATAACATGGGAGCAAACTGTGTAAGGTCATAACAAACTGGAGGTAATATATCAAGAACTCAGTAATAATCTGTTTATTGGTTCAAAAGGAAGGAGAAAAGGTTGTTTAATTTTATCTACAGAGAAAGGATATTTCTCCACATCTAATTTTGAGATGGAGAAACTTTGTTTTGTGTTCGTTTTCACAGGCAAGCATAAAGATATACTTTCTCCAAGTCAAATTGGAATTCAACCACCAAATTTTCTACATATATATAGGTTAGCATGACTTGGAAGCACAGAAGCTGACTGAATTAGATTTGCTACTTGTCAAGAACTGTACATTTTCTGAATCAGCTGCCATATTTAAAGGATGTAATGCTGGTTAGCCACTGGAACATTACTCTCATACACAGACAAGGAGCAAAAAGCTCTGATCAAGAAGCCCGAGGATTTCAAAATCTAACACTTGTCATGATACTAAAGGCATTATATGCATTTCAATCTAATTCATTATGATGTGCCAGGCAGCGAAAGATGGAGGTCTATGACTAGCCATCTTTGGCGGATATGCAGGATGGGAGAATAGATTTCAGACCAATTGAACCTAAATATTTCTATTTATGGTGACATCCATTCAGAGCACCAGTGCACAAAGTGTAGACACACCCACTTCCAGTAGCACCACCATCAACATTAATAATCAGGATTACAGTAGACAAATAGAGATTAGTTTAACTTGGGCAGAAAAGTTACAATTAACTTATTTGTTTCTTTTCATTTCAAAGAACAATAGTCTCAACGTCAATTTTTTTGGTGCATAACGATACTACTAGTTCCAAAAGGAGTACGGCGAAACAAAGAAAAACCAGATATTTGCCTATTCCCATCTTGCAGTCATCTGAGATATGCTAGTATAACAAATACTCGGACATGCTAGTATTAACCTTCCAGTGGAGAAACTTTGACCAATTAAGAGTATGTGCACACATTATTTATTGATGTGGCCCCACCTCTGGCAAGGTTAAAGCACATAAACCTGGGCAAACAATGCAGAAACATACCATCACAGCAAAGCACAGACAAGTAAGCTGCTGCAGACAATATGGAAGTGTGATACTGTGACTTGACCTCTAAACCTAGAACACACCTTCCAATTTGGAGGGGCAACTCTGTCAATGACAAGCACATGACTGTCCCATTTATCCATGACTGCAACCAAAAGTTTCCTTGCAAATCTGGAACAAAAAAGAAAACATAAGTAGTTGTTCTCTGTAACAATCCTGTTTGCTATGTTCGTTACAGCTAATGGTTGCAGCTACACAGTGAATTCAGTTCAATATACGTGGAAGGTTTACCTTAAAATCAGTTTGCTGTATACCAACTTTGGAGGAGCTGCAAGAACTTCCGCTTCTGAGATGGAAACAGACTACTACATATCATTCCTCTTGAAAGTGCAGTGACAGCAATCACAGAGGAAATGGAAAACAGAGTGAACCCAAATAATTTCTAATATGGAGAGCTCCCAGCCTCCCATATATGTTTTGATTTAAAATGGACCAACTACACATTGCATCTTAGCTCTGTATATTTTATTAGTAAGAAGATAAATTCACTAATCTGGCTTAGTGTAGTTGTCTCTTACCTTTCAAACAGTTTTGATTGAAGCACTATAGCTGAGACGAATTAATTACAAAACCCAAAAGCATTTTTGTTTACCCTTCTGGAAATGAACCCAGAAAGTTGCAGTAGAGAACATCAGCAAGACAAGAGTTTCAAATACAATCCAACCAGTTTTGGTTACCCTTCTGGAAATCAACCCAGAAAGTTGCAACAGAGAACATCAGCAAGACAAGAGTTTCAAACACAATCCAATCAGCACTAAAGGGGAAAAGGGAAAGAACATTTGAATAAGGGAAAGAGGTTCAAACACAATCCAACTAGCAGAAACCAAACCTATAGTACATAGAATGCAATCAAAACATAGAGAAAAGATGAAGAAATAAACCCCATAAAAATTGTAGAGATTGAAGGGAGAAAGGTTCACCTGCGTGGTGGGTTTGCACTCCTGCTATGCGGCGATAGTTTCTTCGGGGTGTACGGTTGGTTTGGGTTTTTAGCTTAGTTTTATATATAATGGCAGTCTTGTAATTAGTGAATATTAGCAAGGATACCCATTGCCATTTTATAAAATTCATTAATCCGCGAAAATAAAAACAAGGTGACTTATAAGCAGAAGGTGGGTAGGAGCAGCTTCTCCTTTTCTTTGAAAATTGACCCATACTTTTTTAAAAAGCTACTTATATGTTGTGTTACCAAACACCAAATTCTTCCGTGCTTATAAGCAAAGGAGCTTATAAACTCCCCCAAACGCAACCTTATTAGATCTCAAATAAGTCTCCACTCTTTCGAGTTAGGGTTGTCGTCATGGATTCCGAGGGGTGTTTTGATTTGGGTAGCTGGGTCGTTGTTACAAGAACCCAGTCTTTTGTCGGCTTTTGGCGGTGTGTTATATTATTAGCCTGTGTTGAGGAGTCCGGGAGATCCTGGGATGACCCACCCAATGGTTTTCCATTGTGGCTAGATCCTGTCTCAGTAATTGCTACCTACTTGATCAAGTTAACTCGATCGGTTGCCTAACTCAACGCTCATTGGATCCATTGACATGTCAGTCCCTCTTCTTTGGAATGAGGATAAGTAGTTAGAGTTTATTGCTCGTAGTTGTACTCTCATGTTGGGTGCTATGATTGTCTTATATTGAATGAAATTTCCCTTAATCAAAAAAAGAAAAGAAAAAAGAATGAGACCATATAGAGGGGTTTGCGATTCCTATGAACTTAGGGAAGGGTATTTAGGAAAAAAAATAAAATAAAACTTTAAACAAAACAGGACATTATTAGTTGTTTGTCTAGCCTTCCTGCAACGCGTCTTGTGCGTGTGGAAGGGCTGTGCTCTGCATGTGTATGTTTTGGTTTTCGATTTTTCATCATGTTAGTCAATTATACAACTTGGTTTGGTTGAGAACAAAATTGAGTCAACAAAGAAGTGGGAACTCTGAAAATTGGAGTTTGAAATTGCTCACTTGCGGTATCACGGAAATACAGTGAAAATTTAAAGAGAGAGATAGAGGAGAAGAAGAAAAAGAAGAAGAAGAAGAAGAGAGGAGAAGCGGTTTGATCAAATACAAACTCAGAAGAGATGATAACGAAGGGCCAAACAAAATTAGAAGACAACCAAATAGAACAAAATTGCTCATTCCAATTACCCAATATGACCTATTCACCGATTTTCATACCATTTGGGTTTAATTTTGCTCTCGTTTCACCTATTTACAAAAATTGTTCATTCAAATTACCCAAAATTCAAACCCAATTGTCCACCAAAGCCCTTGCTGGCGTCCTTGGATGACACTGAGTTGGTCATGAAGGGCTTCAAGTCCCTAGTACCAAAGGCTTGGAGTGCTTCTTCTTCTACTCCTGCCGTCACCGAAAAAGCAGGATCATGCCGGATCTGTCTTGGTGACCACCAACACACCGTTCGTCGTTTCCCCTTTTTAGAGTTTGTTCCAGCTTGTTCAACTGTTGGCCCTGACTATCCAGTCATATGTGACGAATGTGGTTATGAGCAACTCCAGCCTACTGAGTCTTTTATGTTGGCAGTGCTGTAATCGGGGAGGAAGAGCTGTGGAGGCGTCTACATTTGATGAGAAATGTCGTCACCACCTTGCACAAGATTACACACCGGTTGAAGTGGAGTATGAATACATAGACCTAGACAACCTCTCAGCAGAAGAACCAGAAGACTATGTAAGGTCATGGTACGTAGACTTTGATAGGAACCTGTAGGGTTATTGTAAAAGTGATGTGATGAGGATGGTAAACATGGCTCGCATAGAGGTACAGTTGTTTACTTGTTGAATCTGGGTGAGAGTATAGAGAAATTAGAAATTCCAAACTTCAGAGTATGAGAATATTACCAATCAACTCAATTTCAATCTCATTTGCTGCAACACAATGAAAGAACACATTTTTGGGTCGATTATTAGAACTAAAAGATGTAAACTACTAGAGGGTAAGACCGGGTAAGTTGAACAAGGTAGCTCCAATCCTTGAAATCCATGAATCCACGTAAAAGCTAGTGTAGATAATGAATATTTCAAACTTACATCTGAAATAATAATCTGAATAAATGAAACAATATTCCCTATATATACAACATCAGTCGAGAAAGGTCGGTCCATTTTCCTCCCATGAAAATCCCTTCGATGTTAGTCGTGGAATTCAAAATAACATGTCATCTCTGTTAGAATTATATCTAATGTGGACTCAATAATACCTTATGAGAGTGCAACACACATATACATCTTGTGAAATAAGTAAAAGAGATTAAATGATAAATACTTAACTTGGATATTAATCTCTATAATCTGTTGAGATAAATACAAGAATTTTAAATGGTATATATCTTTATGCTATGGTTATCATATAGAGTTATCTAATCAGATTGAATTTTGAGTTGCCTTGTGAGATGGGACTCAAGTGGTCTGACTAGAATATAAAGGGTCCCTGTGCAAGCTTCATTTTAACGTACAAAAGTCATTTCTCACAGTGAGTACTAAAGCTGGAGTATTGCATAGAAGCTTCCCTTTGCAAAAGACTAATGACACTCAACATGAACAACCAAGGTACTCTACTGTCCTTGATTGTATTCTCAATTGTATGTATATGCTGATAACATGAGACAATGTATTTGTACTTATTTGTGGTTACAGTTCAACCTACATAACATGTAGAGGCTAGTGCAGGCCGAAAACCCTACATTTTTGCCCTCCCGAATGCAATGTTTCTTACCCTCTCAACATCATTCTACTCTAGCTTTGGTTACGAGTTTCAATAATTCATCTCTATTGCAAATGTAGTATCCCGGATTGAAAATCCTCCTTGACGTAAAATCCATGAGTTACTGTAGACAAAGATCGTTGCCGATGCAATATTTACCCAAGAAGATAAAAAAGGGTAAATTACAAAACGAGAGTTTTCCTCTCATATCAAAGAAACAATATATTCTAGACTCAGCTCTCAGGACTAACACTGCAGTCCCAACAAAGGAAAAAAAGAGAGTCAAAAACATGACTAACAGTGCAAGGCCTAACAAATTATATTCAAACATGGATCTTCCGACTCTCAATTATAGTATGGAATGTTGCCAAGTTAGAGTCAAACATCCAATGTGAGAAGTTAGAAAAGGGTTCCTCACAATTAATATAGATTATATATTCATCAAAAGCAGTAGACTCGGCAACTTCATAGAGCAGTAATCAAAGGAACATGAGATCATAACATATCCCACTATTTTCTTTTTAATAAAACAACTAAATAATTAGAATTAAGACATTTACAATTCTCAAAGCCTTTTAAGGCCAAAAGAACAAGATGTGGTAAAAGAAGGAGAAGAAATTTACAAGTGAAAATTGCACCCACCAGCTAAAATCCCTCTCTACACTCTCTCACTCTTCACTCTTCCCTCAGCTCTCTTCATTCACATAAACAGATAAGTTTACTACAAGCTCAGGTTCATGTCTCCAAGAACATCATTTTTCTTCACATAACTTTGCTTCCATGTTTTGTATCAATAATGCCAAAAAGGGTCGCAAAAAAAGAGAGTATAGTGCTACAGTGTGATTTAGACACAGTTTTTAGTATGTATTGATTATCGCATTCTTAAGCTTGTGTAACCTTTACCTATGCTCTCTTCTTCTGCTGTTGCAGTTGCTCGTGCAGATTTTTCTTGTGCAGTTTTACTAGGAGCTCGGCATAAAGAACCTCATTCCATGCGTCTGGAACACCTGGAAGGCACCAATGGCTGCAGTCCTGGAAGCTTATTGGGGATTTCTTTTCTGCAGCGGAATATTTTTGCTTCCGGTAGATTGACGGGTGGCCGTCCTTCCGAAAATCGGTCATTCTTGTGATATTGAGATAGGTGATGTGGTGTTTCATGTTTTTCAACACCTTCTCAAGTACCAGCATCTTTGGCGGGTATGGCCTTAGATAAGTTTCGTTGAAGATAGGTATAGTCTCACTGTCACATTGTCCGCCAGAATTCCATTGTCCACCACTGTTGGAAGAGAAACAAAACAAAGCATAAGTGGATGCAAATTTTAAGAAAAAATAAAAATCGTTAACTTCAAACATGTTCTGAAGAAAAAGCTTGATGCTATTCATACAATCACTAATTTCATAAGAATAGGTTTCCATTTTTTTAACTCAGTTGAATGGTGATGAGGAATGTTCAAAAAGAAAACTACTAACAGAAGGCCAGACTAATGCAACATAAGCATAGGTTGATCATTCCAGTTTACCTGAAATGGGAAGCAGAATAACCCCGAAAGAATACCATACTTTTAGCCGTGTCAACACTGGTATCAACCCATCTGGCCCAAGTAGTCAAAGCTTTCCGAAATGCCTCAAGAACATTCAGTTCACCATAAACATGGCTACCTTCTTGGTAATAGTCTTTCCTGCAAATGTTCCAAGCTATTTTAGTTCCCATCGACAGGTCTAAATTATAAACAGCATCCGTCTGGTTTTCAAAACATTAACTTGAAAACACTATGGCCATTGAAGTAGTACTAAACGTACCCTTTCGCAGTTTTATCATGTGTCCACCAGTGTCCAGTGTTGAAAATGAGAATATCTGCATCTTTGTATAAGTTAGATGATCGCCCTACTAAATCAAGACGAAGTGTTTCTTTCTTTGATCCATCTTTGTCCGGCATTTCCCATTCTCGAACCAAGAAGGGAGAAACAAAGAACTCCACCGTGAAATTGTAGTCCTGCCAATCCATTCAATTAAGCAGAGCATCATAAGAAATAAGTTCCACTAAATTAGGAAAATGCTACTGCACAACCTAAGAAAAGATCATGTCAAATGATAGGATAAACCTACTTTGAATATGAAGGAGTATGAAGCTTCCCCTCGAAAATGGGTTCTTCCATTGGCCTCATAAACCTTGCTTTTATCTTTCACCGAATTCCTTAGAATGCAAACCAGAGATTCCCACATATTCCTGTTGAGAGAATCACCAACAAAGACCAAGCGCTTTCCTCTCAATAACTCTAACATATGATTTGCATCCAACCTGATCATAAGCAACATTTTCACATTGAGTAAGTTTTAGTGAATCATAAACATAAACTATATCAATGGAAGTTCATCAATAGCAATATAAAAATCCAATTTTAAATGCTGAACACAATCAGAAGTTCCAAACTCTAAATTCGTCAGATCCCTATGAATGTCAATTAATCAAAGCCTATCACCCATGAAAAAAAACTTCTCACATCAATCACGCCAGAGTCCAAACCACAATTCAAAGCCAGTTAAAGGACCCCTTCCATAAAATTAAGGAAATAACGAATTGAAGTAGAAGTGTTAACAACAATAGTTTCCACTACATACCTTGGGAGAGTACAATCCTTAGGCTGCCATTTGTACTTCTGATAGTCCTTATCAGGTCTACCATTACGAATACAATTGAACTGCTCATCAATCAAAGGACACGACCCTGGTTCATAAAGAGGGTGCGAATCATCCTCAACCCATTCCCCATGAAACAAATCACAACTCAACAAAGACTTTATCAAATCCTCCTCCTTCCCCTGCTTCACCGACACACTAGTTTTTGTTCCATTCCCCTGTCTCTTCAACACTGTCGTATAATTCGCCGCCACACCCTTCTCAGCAACACTCTTAGTCTCGTTCTTCGTACCGGAACCCGATTTCGGAGATGAGCTTGTGGTGTTATTGGCCGGAGTTGCAATTGTGGTCTGATTTGCCTCTACAACTGAATTTGGGGTGTTTAGAGTTTGGTTTTTCACAAGGGCTTGTTCAGACACACTTGAACTGTTCTTGGAAACTAAGGATGGGGAGTTGGATGTCTGATTTGGGCTCAGAACTTGTGGGGTATCACTATTCACAATGGGCTGAGTTTGGCTAGAGGGTTGATTATCCACAGAGGTGTTACTAGATCTATATGGTTGCGTTTGTGGAGGAGAAGCAGAGCTTTGAAACTGTTGGGAGGAAGAAGAAGAAGCATTGGGGTAGAAGAAAGAAGAGAAGAAGGAAGAGAACTGAGATCCATTAGCGGAAGTAGTGGTGGAGGTGCTGAAAATGTTAGTGAACCAAGGAGCACCAGAGTTTGGGTTTGGATTGAAGGCCAAGAAAACAGTGAAGGCGACAAAAGCGAACATGAAGCCATAAGCGAAGGCGACAGTTCGTCTGGTTTTGATGATGGAGAAGAGGCTCTTCATGTCTGAGACCAATGTTCGAGGGCTGATGGGGTGGTTGTGCTTTGTTGGCTCGGCCATGGTGGAAGTTGTGGAGAGGAGCCAGATATGGGAAGAAGAAGAAGAAGACTCTGAGGTGGATGAAACACCAGCCCACTACACTTTTAGTGAGAGAAAGTTTAGAGAGAGAGAGCAGAGATTGAATGACGTTGAGGAAAGTGGTGAGTTTTACTATGGGGTTGGCCTGAGGGACCAGAAGGCATGTGCGGCCTGGGAATAATATGAACGATTGACCCTTAATAGAGGGAATATTTACGAGAGTGCCAAGTGTAGAAGAGAGAAGGGTGTCTTATTTCAACCAATTTTTAAAGGAAGGGAAAGGACGCGTGAAGGTACAGTTTGAGGGCTTGTAGTAAATTAATAAAATAATATAAAAGGGCATTAAAGGCAAAGTCGGCCTACTACTTTACCCTGTTTCCTAAAACTTAACTCACTAACTTCATAAATATTAGCCCTTTTATCAGTATTTACAAGTAGGTAAAATAAAATGATCAGGGAGTGAGTTTTACTAACTTCATAAGTAGTAGTCCTCTTACTAGTATCTACAAGTAGGTAAAATGATCATGGAGTGAGTTGTAAACTCAAACTTTTGCGCTCGAATCTCCCACCTTTGCAAGTTTCTATCTATTGTAAGAGTTGTACTGTTAATTTATTACCAGTAAAGAATTTTTATTTATTTATGAACATATAGAAATACGAAAATAAGTTAAGAGTCACAGCAGAAACCCTTTATAAAAAAAAATACAAAAGCAAACAAACGAAACTTACTCAGAACTCACAAGAGTAGTGGATGGAGTGTTGTGGTGGTTTGGGCACATCCAATGCTGATCAGAGTGGTAAAAAGGAAAAGGTAAGTCCACAACAGGTAATTACTGGAGTCGTAAACTTACCGTCAAGAATTATATGTGATGAAGTGGATGACAGAGCAAGGGGTGGGCCGGTGGGACCTCCTCCACCATTCGGACCTGACGGTGACGGAAGAAGTAGACGACGGTGGTAATGGGACAAGAAGTAGCAACATGAGTTTTTTTTTTTTTTGAAATGATATTAATTTTGATTAATTAAGATTGGAATCACCGTCAAATGGGGTTGTGTTGGTTCGGAGAAATTGGGAATCGGCCAAATGTTGGGCGGGTTAGGAATTCGATGAAATATTTTTGGGATCTAGTAATTGGATTTGTTTTGGAGATTGGAGCTCTCATGCTTGATGATGATAAATTAAGCAAACCATAATCAACTTTTGACTCCTAAACATGATTAATTGAAGCAAACCTAATTAACGATGATCAATCCCGTCTTCACAAGGAAGATAGCTAGTCACTCTTTCTTGGACTGGAAAAAAAAGCACTAGAAATCCCCACACATGGTAAAGGACTGTGGGTGATACTTAGACGGTATTATTGGTTAGATTAAAATATTTAGACTTTGATATTAGAAAATGTGACAAGTTGTTGTTGAATTATAAGTAGTGTCACCACACACTTATGTTCAATTTTTATTTTTTTTTGTATCAAAGCCCTATAGCGGCTGCATTGGGTGATTAAGTGGAGAAATATTGAGATTTAACAAGATATGTATGTATAAGTCTGTGAATCAGCTCGATACAACTATTAGAGCTTGACTCATTTTAAGGAGTATAGAAACCACAAACAACTTCACTAAAAATATGTTGCCATTTCTTTTTCATTAAGACAATAATGAAGGGACAAACCTATGGAAATATATCTTTCATTTTAAGAGAGATGGTCTCTCTCTCTCAATTAATACTTCATTTCAAATAATGAAACTTAATGCGACTTTGATTATTGGGGTGAATCGACACAAACAAAACTAATTAAACTTGTGGACATCAGTTCAACTTCCTCAAAATACATTGAAGGTCCTACTAATTTATGCTTTGGAATTTAACTAATTAGTCAATATAAGTGCCCTCGTAGAGTTTATTATTCAAACTAGTTATTCATACATGTTCTGTATATAATATTTTAATTTGAAAAAATAAAAATAAAAAAAGTTAAATAAGACAGATTACAGAGAGACAATAAGAGAAAAAGATAGGATATAGGATAATTGTTTTAATTTTTTTTTTATAAAAATCTATTTTGTTATTGTTATATTTAATTTTATAATTAAATTATTATTTAAAATATTTTAATATTAGATAGTTATAACTGTAAAAAAAAAGAAATCAATTACGGTGGCCGATGCATCTTCTTTAATAATAGTATGTACAATCTGAGTAGGATCATGGACTTGACCAGAAAGAAGCAAAAAAAGTGATATCAGATTTTGTTACAATCCAGGGCACGCATTGTGTCGTATTATTATTCTACGGTTTAATTAACACAGAAGAAGTGATTAACACGTCAGGAGGTTAAACCTTGTGCCGTACAATTCGACGTGGACTTGTTTGAGACGCGTCAACCCCAGAGTCATCCACTCAACATGTCGGTGCTAATTCTGATGATTTTTATTCTAAATTATTTAATTATTGGCTAATCGTTATTGCAGCATCTTCTTAGTCCAATAGTCACTGACTATGACTCATGCATCTAATTTTCCTCCCTCTCAATCAAGACGCCATGCCTATTCACTTCTGTTTTTGTTGGTCTGATTTTTCTTAGGGTTGGAAAACACAAACAGTATTATCTAAAAAAAGAAGAGAAATAGTAGAAAAATTACCCAATCTCTCTCTTTCAATCAATTTCTGACGGAAAATTATTTTTGTGAATTTACAGTTAAATATACGATCTTAACTATTCGTTAAATCACTAATTATTCACATGACTCTAATATTTGAGGAGCGGGTGAAGATAGAGTTATAGAACAACGTAACCATCATTGCTTTCTCACTTATGTTTTTGTTGGTTTGATATTTTTCTAAACACAAACAATATTGACTATAAGAAAAATACTAGACAAAATTCACTCAAATTATCTATTAAACCCATCTATGACAGGCTTCGTTGTTTAATCGTTCTCTAAAAATAATATATACATAAAAAATTAATAGATAAATATGTAAGACAAGCTACTATTTGAATATTTTGATCAAAAGATGTTCAAACTTGAAGCTTGAAGGAGAACAGAAGGAGCAAACCAATGGAAGGCATTGGAGGTTCTAGTTGAACAATGTGCCGGCATGCCAAAAAGGTACCTAAGTTTGCGAAATTAATATTAACATAACCCAGAACAATGAAGAACACTAATAAAGGAAGAAGGACGAAGAAAGCAAGAGCAAAAAGCTCGACACTATTATATAGGCTTGAGCGTCAATACTTCGATCGAAGATATGCCTTTTATTCCCATTGGTGTTGAAATAGGGGATGCAAGGCTTTTATACAATCTTGTGTGTATGTGTGTCATACATTCGAATGGGTTGGAGAATATTGTTGAAACTGAGATAGTTAAGCTAGATACAAGACTATTTGTCCGAGTTACATGTAAGATATATTTATGTTTATGGACGTATGGTGATATGATGACACTACGTCACAAAAAGAGGCATGAACAACTAAATAATTAACGGTCGCTAAGTCATTGTTTTACGGAGTTGAACGTTCGAAAAGATTATTTTCTCCCGTCACATTTGCATGTAAAAAGTTGTGAATATATACTTACATAAGATATTTAAAACGATCAAATTTTGAAAATTTATAAATATAAGTAAATATAATCAGGTGCACCTGACTCTTTACTTTTTTTTGAATCAGTTGACAAAAATATATTGCTCAGTAAACAATATAAGGAATAAAATCCCCAATAAGGCGATGTTTCTGCACAAACCCGTAGGCCTGGTAGAGATTGGTGAATCTAAATGTGATATCCTCCTGCGAACCTGCTAACTAAGGGGAATACCGGGCGGGCCTGTCTTCTCCTCTCCGATGCCTAAGTTAGTACAGTTGGGATGAATAGATAACTTAAGCACGTATGATAAGCAGTTGGAGAGGTCAGTTACCTATTAAAGAGGGTAGTTAAGGCCCTTATATAGGTGGTCGGGCGTGAGGTCTGGTCTCACTCTTCGATGTGGGACTGGTTTACTTCTGTTCGCACACAAAAGGGCAGCTCTGGTGGCCTGTTCGGCAGGCTGGCGTCCCCGGTCCCCGGGCCCCTGGTCACAAGGCAGACTGCTGGACCTCGGGTCCGGGTGCTGGTGATCCTGCTCCGGGCCTCAGGTCTGCTCCGGATGCACTGGCTGCGGGTCTGTGGGCTTATGTAGCCCAAGTTCCCGGTCAAGTGCAATCTTGAATGAGGACTTAATATGTCTTGCTCCTGTCCCGCAGACCCGCAGGGTTACCAACCCAACGGTGCCCAGTCCTCCAAGTCCGTATTGAAGATTGGGCGTGACCGGGCGTTCGGGTAGAGAAGACGTGGTGATGTGAGTACCTATTAATGATGACGTGTGACAGTTATGAGTATGCTTGCAATACTGATGATATTGTGCTCAAGTGTTGTCGTGCCATGAGTATGGAAAGGGGTGAAACCCGGATAAGTGCATGGGATGACAATGTAGCGTTGAGATCCGCCATGCAATAGATATAGAGCGGGGTGAAACCCGGACGAGTGCATGAGATGATGTGGCATTGAGATCCGCCATGCAATAGATATGGAGCGGGGTGAAACCCGGACGAGTGCATGGGATGATGTGGCGTTGAGATCCGCCATGCAATAGATATGGAGCGGGGTGAAACCCGGACGAGTGCATGGGATGATGCTGTGAGGACTCGACCGGTGGACTGCCATGTCGGAACGAGTCCCCCAAGTTTCCCAAGGTAAAATTGCTGCCAACGGTGGGGCAGGCCGGGAGTAGCCCGGTGGCTCGGCCCAGCTTGTGTCGGAATAAGCGTGGGGCAACGTGCCTGCGGGGAGATTTGTTCTGTGTTAGAGAAACAATCTGCCCGGTGGGGTGGCGTAAAGATGACAAGGCTCGCCTTGTATCCCCATATTTATCACAGTTCAGTGTGATGCAGGGTTTTTATCCTGCTGGAAAAGTTTGCATGTGTTAGATGTAAACTCTCCCGGGTTTATAAAGCCCATGCCGGTTGAATGTCACATAACCGGTGAGATGTCATGGATCCGGCTGAATGTTACCTAACCGGTGAGATGCCATGGAGCTGGTTGAATGTTACCTAACCGGTGAGATGCCATGGAGCCGGTTGATTGTTACCTAACCGGTGAGATGCCATGGAGCCGGTTGAATGTTAACCTAACCGGTGAGGTGCCATGGAGCCGGTTGGATACTACATAACCGGTGAACTACCTTGGCTCTTGGGGAAGTTGGGGGGGGGCTTGACGCCTCGGTTCCCGCTCCTATCTCCCTTAACTGCCGCTTGTAGGCAGGACAAGTGGCTGACATGCATTTAAGGAGGAAGCCCATCAGTCCAATCAGTTATGATGGCGTGGGAAGGTTATCGATGCTGGGACACGTGTCAGTAGGGAGCGATCTGAGATGGAGGGCCTGAATTCGCAGGCGTTTGAGTTGCCCCGATTGAGTATTTTTGGGGGATTACAGGGGAGCCTAGGGCATCAGACCCGTCTATAAAAATGCCTCCTTTGTCTTCATTATTTCTGTTTTGCTCTTTGGCCCAGAGAGAAGAAGAGAAGGTTGGAGAGGAATCCGGCGAAAGTTCTGTGGAGGTGCCTCGCGATATCCGTGCTCCAAGCATTCTAGGTCTTTGCCTACCATTGCTCGGTGTTTTCGTAGGACGGACTTTCCTCGGTTGTGCATAGTAATCGGTAAGTCTTGCTTTCTTTGCTTCGTGTTTTTCTTTTTGGTTGGTGTTTTGCGGCGGGGGGGGGGGGGGGGGGGGGGGTGCTCTGTCGCCGACTGTGAGTCGTGTTGAGCGGGGCGTCTGCGGTAATCTTGGGGAGCAGCCGCAGAGGGCGCTGTTTTAGCTTATTGCTGACCAGCGGTGGGGTTTTGTTTTCTTCCCCTTAGGTTAAATGGCTTCTGCAAGCTCCGATGAAGAGAGATTGGAGGATTGGCTCGGTTCGGAATCCCCGGAGTCCGAAGCCGCTGACCGCTCCCGGGGCGGGGTCTCGTCTTCCGGGTCTCTGGGTTCTGAGGGCATCCCGCACGGGATGCGCTTTCCTGGCACTCCGCCAGTGAGCTACACTATCGGGAGTGGGAAAGAGGCCGTGGTGTGCGATGAACCGGAGGGTATTATGAACCCTGCAGAGATTGCCGCCTTCCGGGAGACGTGGAATATCCCCGATGAGGTGGCGTTACGGCCGTTGAATCCCGGAGAATCGGCCTGTTACGCCCCGAACCTTGTTCAATTTCTGGGTAAATTTATTTAAATTTTTACGCTCTTGAGGATTGTTTTATTTTTGTGGTAGACCGGAAATCGTTGGTTACGTGAGGTAGAACACGTTAAAACGAATTGTTGGGTTGAGTTTTGTTCTCGTCGAAGGAAATTTAAAAGGGGTGTGTCAGAAATTGAGTTATTTCCGATTTTGGGCATGTTATAAATAGAGAGAATGTTTCCATTTTGGGAAACATTTCCTCTTTCTCTTTCTATTCTTCTTCTTTTCTCTTCTGGCCCGACTCCCTCTCCACCGACACCACCACCAGTTTTTCTGTCCGGCCACCAAGCCGAGCCCCCACCGGCGCCGGACAACGTGCGCCAGCCCCCTTGGCCTCCCAACAGCAGCGGCTTGGCGCCCTCGCCGACGTGCAGCCCCCGAACCATCACCTCAGTGGAGGTGGAACTCCTTTGGCCGGCCACCTCTTGGCCCGATTTGAGGGGGGAAAGATAGAACTTGACGTGGGTAGCAACTCCACCCAAGGAATTGGACCAAATCGACCCAGGTAAGGAAATTACAAAATTTGAAATTTTTAGGGTTTTGAGGATTCGGAGGGGGATGGCTGAAATTGATGGATTTTGTGTTTTTAGAGATTGGAATTGGGTTTGTGGTGTTGTTGGGAGTTGAATTGGTGTAATTTGAGGTTCAATTGGTTGAGTTTGGTGAAATTGGGATTTGGGGGAAGTCTGGCCGCCGTGACAGCCGCCATGTGCGGCGGCTGCAGCGGTGTTGGGCGGCGGAGGGAGGAGGAGGTACGCCTTGGGTGGTGTAGCAGAAGTTTAGGTAAATTTTGGAGTGGTTTGGCTATGGCGGAGCTGCGGCGGCGGCGGTGAGCTGCTGCTGTTGTGGCGGCGGCGGCGGAACAGTAACAGTAAAAGTAAAAGTAAATTGGTAAGTGGTAAACAGTAATTCGGTAATAGTAAAACAGTAATAGTAAACAGTAATTCAGTAATTAGTAAATAGTAAAAGTTAAACAGTAAAAGTAAATTAAAATTACCATTTACTGTCAGAATTACAGAATTACTTTTGACGATTTTCTTTTCACTTTTGGACATTCAATTAAGATGAGTAAATGCGAGAAAAGGGGATTCTCGGCGAAAAAGAAATAACAAGGGAAGTCAAGGGCCTCAATTGGGATATAATAACTAAGTTCAGTTATATTCCAATTGGAATTTCGTAGTCCGTGTTTGGGAGGCTTCGTTGGGAGGACGTCAGTGAATTAAGTTTTTATAATTTAATCTTGAGTTCGGGTTTTCTAAATATAATCCTTTTCAGGCCGAGGAGAGACTCAACGAGAGGAGGACTCGAGTCGGAGACCGGCCTAGTACTGTGAGTGGACTTTTATTTCAAACTGATGCATGCATAAACATTTAAATACTTTTGGGGTTTATATGTAATATTTTATTTTGAGAATGATGTGGATTATCGGATGTCGATAATCTAGTTTTAATTGATGATTTCTTTGTGATCGATTTTCAAATGGTTTACGAATTGAGGTAAATTATTCGACTTATTGATATCTATATTTACATTGATATTTAATCGGAATGGAGGTTTCCGACGATTATATGATTTTGCTTGGTTTCGATATTTATGACATGTGAGATATGTGATTTCATTTATTTTCTATGAGGCTATATTTGTGGTTGAGTATATTTATATGTATAAGCCTCAAATGTACGGTCGGGGGACCGTACTGATTATTTTATATATAAGGGGAAACGTTCTTTCGGTTTTGTTTTCGGATTTTCACCATATCAGGGTCAGGATATTGATATATTGATTGATGCTAGCTATCTTAGTCGCCTGAGCCCACGCGAGGTGACGACTTGACCATATAGGTCAGATTCACGCTCGGTGGTCGACGTGTACGGGCATGGGGAACCTATTGAGAATCTTGGGACTCTTTGTGATTTGACCCTTAGCCTTAGGGGTTACTGTTAAATGGTGGTTATGACGTTCCCCTATTTTATTATATGATATAACCAATGGGATTGGTCATGATTGATTTTATATTATTGGGTTTCGGGAATATTTTCGCCTATGAGATTTTCTGTTATTTCATAAATTCCCGAACCAGGGGACTGGAGATTTTTATATTAACTGCATATGAAATTAAACATCTCAGTAATGCATGCATCCTGTTTTCAATTATGGAAAAAAATGAGGAAAGTAATATAAATGATATATGTTTCTTTCTTTGTATATTTACGGTGTATAGTTATATTTATTTTTGTCCACTCACGCTAATGTTTTGAATTACTTTCCCTGGGCCCTTCGTTTTAAACTGCCCAGTGTGCAGAGCTGTTCGGCGCTAGTAGGAGGTAAGATCTAGAGTTCTTTCCGCTGTCAGAAACAGTAGGTTATTATAGTAGCCTACTTGTAAATTATTTTTCCTTGTCTAGTCGCTCTGATACAGTGTTGTTGTTGTAAACCTCAAATGTTCACCTTTGAGTGTAACTTGACGTCTTGTTGTTATGCTATTTTATTTCTTTTATTTTCTTTTGAGAAGTTGAATTCTATTGTTGGTTTTGGGAGTTGTTTGATTGTTGGGGGAGCAGGTGGCTCCTTGAGTCAGGTTGGAGATTGTAGAAGTGTTTGGTTATTTTTCTCACAGGTTTGGGTCGTCCATTTTAAGAGGGGTTATGCCGAAATTTTCTCTTTTTCGGTAGAACCTCCCTTGAAATGGTCCCCGCAGGATTTACTCTGGGTAACAGTGTGTTATCCGGGGCGGGTCCTGTCACGGCCTGTAACCCGGAGGCGGGTTGTGTTGTTGTTCACGGAGACCAATTTCGCCACGGGTTCTCCCTCCCGCTGCCGGACTTCGTGCAGTATACGCTTAGCGCTCTACAAGTGTCTCCCGCGCAGCTTCCCGGGAACCAGTGGAGGCAGCTGCTGAGCCACGGTTGTCTGTACGAGCTGTCCGGGATGAGCATGCCAACGGTGAACGAGTTCAGGGCACTATACAGACTGTCCTTCTCGAAGAAGAAAGGGTGTCGGGGTTGTCTGACCTTTAGCGCCCGACACTTCCAGCCTATCATCACCCATCTGCCTTCCTGGGTGGACAATAGCTGGAGAAAAAAAGTGGTGATGGCGGGTGGGAAGTGGCAGAAAATGAGCAAGATGTACCGGGTTTTTGGTGCCTTCCAGCCCTTTGGCGACCAATCGTTCGTGCTGTCCGAGTTGGAGCGGGAGAGGATTATGACGATACTCGTGTGCTGGGACGATCTTGAGCGAAGCTCCTACAACTTCATACGGCGGGAGGTGTTGGAGTACTGCTGTCTCGGGCGGGATCCCGGTGCGTAGCAGGGTTTTAGTGGTGGCATTTCTGCTGACCGAGTTGATACTAACCCTTTGTTTGTTCTGCAGGTGCATCTTCCCGGACGGTCGTCAAGCCCGGTAATACATTATCCATGGACGGTGAAGACCTTGTCTCGAGGTTGAAGGAGAAAGGGGAGGCCGTTTCACGGACCTCGGTGGATGAGGAGTCCGGTCGGCTTACCGTTCATGCCGAACTGAGGGCCTTGGATGTTGAGGACGATGCCTATATCCTAAGGCGTGTGAAGACTCACCCCGCTGCGCCCAAAGCGGGACCCGGAAAGGGCAAGACCACCGGGGGGCCACCAAAGATTCCTGGTGGGACGAACAGGATTCCGCACCGACCGGGATCGGTCCCGCTCGTCACCAGGGTCACCCGGTCAGGCGCACAATCTTCTTCACCGGACGGCCTGGGTGAGAAGAGGCGAAGGATCATGAACGTTCCTCCCTCCGCGCTGGTGACGCTGACTGGCCGGTCGTCTGGTGAAAACTTGGTGAAACGGCTCAAGGTGACCAGCGGTGCGACGAGTTCCGCTGGGGACAAGGCCACTGCTGCCTCAAACTCTGCCGGTCAGTAGAGTAGCCCCGCTCCTGCGGAGGAACAGAGGGGAGGTCTGGAGAGTCCCTTCGTCCGGAAGCTGGCGGCAGATGTGGCTGGCCTTGGTCTGGATAGGCCTGGGGTCGCTGGAGTCTTGGCGGGGGAGAACCGCCAGAAGAGCAAGGAGTCGGTCCTCTGGGTAAGAATTGCTTGGTGCCATGGCATCGCTCATAACTTCTGCCGGGTCTCGTTACTTTTGCTGTTTGCTTAATTGGCTCCCTGTTATTTTGTAGCTATTGTACAATCTGTACCAGCCGGACCCGAGTGAGGAGCTGTCGGAGCTGAAGAGGCAGGTGGCCGCTCTGACAGGAGTCCGTGAGCGCCTGGAAGTGGAGAAGTCCAGGCTGGAGCGGGAGAAGGTCAGGCTGGAGGAGAGGGCCAAGAAGCAGGTGGCCAAGCTAGAAGAGCAGGTCCGGAGCCTCGAGGAGGAGAAGGAGCGGGCTGAGGAGGAGAAGGTCGAGCTGGAGGCCAGAGTGGATGAGCTCCAGGTGGGAGCTACCGCTGTGCGTGCCGCCGCTGACGCTGCGGCTGGAGAAGAGGACCCGGAGCTTTTCCAGCGGGTTGTCCTCAAATATCACGGTAGTGATCAGTTTCTGGAGCTCCTGGAAAAGGCTAGGGAGTTGGGTATCGCCGATGCCTACGTGGAGTGGGAAGAGAAGGGGTACCTGGATACCTCTCGAATGCCGAAGGCGGGGGCCGATGACGATACCCATGGGCAGCCGGCAGAAGAGGAGCAGCCGAAAGGGGAAGGCGGGCCTCGACCATCTGCCCTCGATGGAGAAGATGCGCTGGCTCCATCCGGGGAAACTGGTGGGATGCCCGCTGAGGAGGGAGGCGCGGCTCCTTAAGATTTTTGCTTTGCTATCTTTTTTTTTTTTTTTTTTTTTGTAAATCCCCTGGAACGGTTTAGGTGCTTATACCCTTTGGATGTACATTTTTGCTCCGGTGGAATTCCTTGGATTTCTCTTAAAATAGTTGGCATACATATCTTATAATGTTGCGTTGGTTGAACCGTTGATATGCCAAACTAACTGCTTGAAAGTTCTAGCACCTAACCCTTCACCGGGTCCGGGCGTGCTTACCAGCCCTGGCCTTGCTCCTGGTCGGGATCTGCTCTCCTTTCCCCTATATACCGCTGAAGCTGACCGGTGTTAATCAAACCCTCCACTGCTGTTTTGAGGGCGAAGCAACTGTTCGTCCGATGGGTAGCTTCATCGTGATAGGAGCAGTACTTGCCCGTTCGCACCTGGGTAAGTTTCCCCTTTGGGTATTTGCTCCTCGGCGGTGGGGGGATGATGTTCCCGTTTTCGTGCAAGATGTCCTCGTATGAAGAGGTTAGAGTGGTGAAGACCTCTTGACGTTCTGCTGGCATGATCGCCAGGGGGCGTTCTTGCCGGTACTGCGCCGGTTTGTGCTCGCCCTGGGGTTTGTCATGATAGGGCTTCTGCTGCTGTTGGTTTCCCCAATTTCTGCCAGGTCTGCTTGGTTGGGCGCCTCGATTCTCGCTCTGCTGGCTGACCTTGTTTTCTCGGCCGGCCGGGGGATGCTCCTCCCGCTTTCTCTTCAACAGGTGTTGCCCATACGTTTCATGATCGGCCTGAGCGTGCCTGATGGCCATCGCCATTAGCTCGTCATACCCCTGCGGGAGTTCCACCCGTACGGCGTAGGAAAATTTTCCTAGCCGGAGCCCTTGTTTGAACGCCATCTCGGCGATACCCTTGTCGAGGTTCCGAACTCCGGCCGTCGCCGTTTGCTAGCGGTTGATAAACGTCCTTAGCTCCTCGCCAGGTGCCTGCCTGCAGTTGAAGAGGATGGTTGATGTCCGGGCTCCTTCGACCCGGAGGATGAAGCGGCCTACGAACCGGTCGGCCAGTTGCTCGAACGCCTCGATGGAGTTTACCGGAATCTCATAGAACCAACTGAGCGCCTCTCCAGACAGGGTTTTCTGGAAAATGTTGCAGCACACTGCATCGGAATAGCCATTGGTGTACGTTTGGGACCGGAAACTATCCAAATGTTGGTATGGGCAGCCGGATCCTGAGTATGTGAGCTTTAGGGATTTCTGGTTACCAGACCTCCCTGATTCCAGAACCCGGTGCGAGAAAGGGCCCATGCGTTCGTTGAATCGCGCGCCTTCCATCGGCCGCGCCGCCCTTCTCTCGTTGGCCTCCATTTGGGCCTTTAGATCCGACACAGAGTCGGTGAGTATCTGTAATGCCCGTGCGGTCGGGGTCACGACTTCATCCTCGAATGAAGCGCGCGACTGTGGGGATGCCGGCATGCTCATTGGCAAAACCGCGCCGCCCGGGGACTCCGCCCTTCTGCGGTCGCTAGACCTTCCTCCCGATTACTGTCCCGCCTCAAGGCACTGAGGTTGGCCTGGCGCGGGTGTAATTGCCCTTGCCATAGCGGCGTTGCGCTGCTGCCCTCTTTCCAGGGCAGCGTTTACCGTCTCCATTTTTTCATACCGAGCATTGGATTTTGCTCTATCCCTGTTGCCCTCCGCGCGCAGGCGACCGACTTCTGCCCTCATCGCCCGTATCTCCCCCGCCATATCGTGCCGGTCGGGGCTGTACGTGGTGTCCATGTCGCTGTCACCGAGCAGACTCTCCTCTTTGTCGCTTGGATCGTCCGAGAATGTCAGCGAAAAGCCCCGGTGCGTTGGTTGGTCTCCTTCCACCGGGCCTTTCCTGCGCGCGCTATCGTTGTATGCCCCCGGCGTGCTGCTCGGCCTCCCACAGCTGCCGTCTTCCTGGTTGCCCTGGTCGCTGCGCTGCTCCCGTACAGCGACCGGGGTGGAGATGAGCGCTTGCTCTGGTGCAACCCGCTGACCTTCCGTTGTATTTCTTTCCTGGCCCGCTTCTGTGCTTTCTGCCATTTGGTGATGCTTACGTGGCTTTTATACAAGTTTCCCACAGACGGCGCCAATTGTTTCTGCACAAACCCGTAGGCCTGGTAGAGATTGGTGAATCTAAATGTGATCTCCTCCTGCGAACCTGCTAACTAAGGGGAATACCGGGCGGGCCGGTCTTCTCCTCTCCGATGCCTAAGTTAGTACAGTTGTGATGAATAGATAACTTAAGCACGTATGATAAGCAGTTGGAGAGGTCAGTTACCTATTAAAGAGTGTAGTTGAGGCCCTTATATAGGTGGTCGGGCGTGAGGTCTGGTCTCACTCTTCGATGTGGGACTGGTTTCCTTCTGTTCGCAGACAAAAGGGCAGATCTGGTGGCCTGTTCGGCAGGCTGGCGTCCCCGGTCTCCGGGCCCCTGGTCACAAGACAGACTGCTGGACCTCGGGTCCGGGTGCTGGTGATCCTGCTCCGGGCCTCAGGTCGGCCCCGGATGCACTGGCTACGGGTCTGTGGGCTTATGTAGCCCCTCTGTGGCTACTGTCAACATGCGACAATAAGAATTACTCCCTATAATAATTAAGAACCTAGCTGCACTTAGGAATTCAACCATCAAAAGTACATCCACTTTCTGAAGATCGTTTATAGCACCTTTATTTTCACAGGCTCAAATCACTTATGGAGAAGCTGGAATAAAGGGTAACAACCCATGAGTTGAGTCTGCCGTTGATTCAAAATTAGATTTGACTATAGGTCATAAAGACCCTATCCAGCCAAATCTGCACCAGAGAAGTGGCTCTAATCTCAGTTCCAAAGTAAAATTCAGCCCGGGCAATGTCAAACCAAAAATCCATAACCTTGTCAAACCCTAGTTTGCTTAAAATCCACATTAGAGCCTAGCTGGCCCAATAAGAAATTGTTATGGGCACCCGACCCAGTGTAGAACCACCACCATCGTCCCCGACCTCATCTCTAACACCAACACCGCCGCCAGCCTGCATCAGCCGAAGTTCGTCACCGACATCACCATCACCCGGGCTCGTCGACCACCACTAACCCGCCATCATAAACGGACCAGCCACCAGATCAGATCTGACCCCCAACAAAACCAGGCTCCAGAAGAAAACAGACATCGATCGTCGGCCTCCCTATCCAACCCAGACCAATGACTTTCCGACTCCACGGCTTGTCCGTTGTCGTCAATGACTACCTTACCAGCCTCCTGGATCGACGATCCTCCAAGGTCGACGCCACCGACTCTAAACCTAGGGGAGAACCCAATATGAGAGGCAAAAGGTAGGAAGCCCCTCCACCACCAAAAATCCTCAGGACTGCCACCAATCAAAACCAGCACCATGAGTATACTAGACCCTGGATCGGGAAAACAGTCGCCGCCAAATCCAATAGCAATCCAGACCCGATCAAGAACAATCGGTTTAGGACCACAAGCCTCCATCACCAATCCAAATCCCAGACTAAGTGGACCACAAAACAGAAGAGACAAAAGCAACCATGCGAAAACAAGACAAAAAAATTCCCCCACCACCGCTCACCGACATGCCAGAGGTGGAGGAAGGAGAGAGACCCTTCCTTCGAGTAGGAGGTTCACCGTCGCCGGCCATTTTGATATGTTTTGTCGAAAGTAACGCCGCTGGAGAGGAAACCCTAACAGAGGTTTTCGATAGGTTTTGTATATACCAGTTTGAAAGTGATGCACCCGACTCTTTACTTGAATACTCTAAAACTCTCCTACTTGCAAGAACTACTAAACAAAAATTTTAGGTAAATGGAGGAAACTAAACCCTAGCCGCAACTTTTCTCTCCTTTTAACCTTTCTCTAAAAAACCAAGTCCCAACCTCTTTTCCCCTTTCTCTTGGAACATCTAGATCTCCTCTTATCCATTCTATGCCTTGAGAGAGGGGGGAGGACCACCCATTCTTGTCTTACTTTTTTCTACCCTTGTTGTGGTAGTTTCTCTGTTCGCCAGTGACATATCTCATTTTCCTTTGATTTCCAGTTTTTTCGTTTCCCCCAACATTTCACCCAAATCGTCACTCAAATCTGCTGTCTCTTTCCTTCTCAGAAGACCCAACCTATTTCTCCTCATGGTTTCAAAATCCAGATGCTTCAAAGTCAAAATGCACATCCTGCATTATCATTAGTGGTTTTAGCAAAGGTTCGCCGTATCGTATATCAAACTTAGGTGTGTTTGCGATTTCCATGTCTTCCTCACCAATCTGGGATCCTCTTTCTTTTGGTTATCTATCAGTGTATATTATCATCAATGATCAACTTTGAAGGAAGTTAGTAAAGAATGAAAAATTCTCGATTAAATGGGCTTACTGGTATGCTTTTCTATATACTCTCTTAGTTATTCTCTAATTTGGCAAACTGTTGGTATTGCAATCTTGAAGAAACTGTGGAGACTAGTATTAGAAACAAGGCAAATGTCAGTTCATATATGGAGAGTGTGCCTCGATATTTTGCCATCTCTTGGAAATCTCGCTTTGAAACATGTTGCATTAAACTCCACAGTGATCAACAATAATTTGTATATGTACTAGTTTATTTCTACCAATATTTTCCTTTGTATTTCCCTTAACTTTATTAATTTAACTAAATTTTCATTTTATAGGTAGTTTAGAGTAAAAAAATCAAAAAGGAAGATAAAAAGGAAGAAATGATGGAATTCGTGGAACAAGAGGAGGAAAAATGCAAAAGAGAAGAATACTAGTTCAATAAGGAAACATTTTCCTATTTGTATTAGGAATGCAAGTCAAAGAAGAAGATCATTTTACGAAAGAATGAGGAATCATAGTCGGAGTAGGACTAGGATTCCTATTTCTGCTAGGAGTCCTAATTCTATTATGATCAATTTAGGTGAGGATACAAGATATAACGCCATAAGGAGATTACTTTCCTAGTTCTACCTTGATTTTACTTACTTGTGATTGGTTGAGGAATTCTTTGAGAGCAAGTAGTAAGGCTTGTCGTCCCTATATATAGGAGTTGCTTTAGGCTACGTTTTCTCACGCAATAAACTCTCCCATCTTCCTCTCCGTTTCTCTAGTGACGCCGTTCAAACCTTCAAGTTTTGAAGACCTCGGGTTCAAGGAGAAGCCGCCACCGCCTTCCTTTTCATCCATGCTCTTTGTAATTGCTTCAAATTCTTTTTAGTTTTTAATATTGATTTTCGTTTTGGATTTCATTATTTGGTTGCATAATAAATCCTCAAGATTAAAGTTAGATTTTATATTTTGATTTCCAAATAAGCATGATTAATTCTAGTTTTCTTATTGATTTTCGATGTCATATTCAAACATGGCTGTTGATTCTATGCACATGTAACCATTATGATTCAAGTTGTTCTAGAATGCATGCTAGGATTTTCTTGATTCTATGCATCCGTAGCCTTTGCATTTTAATATTAGCGACGATACTTATCAAGAAAATCCTACATACATTATAGAACAACTTGATACATGACGTTTACATGTGCATAAAATCGACAACCACACTACCAGACTGAAAACTTTAGGCGACGAAATATTTTCGTCACCTAAGAGGTTTTTTCGTCGCTTAAGTACAATTTCGTCACATAAATTTTGTCGTCTAAAAGTGGTGTCCTAAGTACTTAGGCGACGCAACATTTTCGTCATCTAAGTATTCTGGTGACGACAAAAGGTTCTTAGAGGACGAATGAGCTTAACGTAGGCGACGAAACATTTTTATTCGTCGCCTAAGTGTACCACTAAAGCGACGAAAATTGCCTTAGTTTTTCAGTAATTATTTTTTTTCTTTTAATTAAATTGCTTAGGCGACGAAGAGTAAAAATTTAGTCGCCTAAGTCGTCCACTTAGGAGACGAATATCCTTATTTTCGTCGCCTTAGTGGACAACTTAGGCGACAAAGTTTTATCTCTTCGTCGCCTAAGTAGTTTAATTTAAAAAAAAATATTGGAAAGTTGAGACAAAATATAATTAATATATTAAAAAATTTATTCAAACAAATTAAATACCTAATATTAATAAAATTTGTTCATATAAACTAAAACGCTAGGGATAAAGAAATTAAGCGTCCAACAATATCGTATGGGAGGAGGAGGAGCCTGCTAGCTACCTTTTGGGTTGACTGAAGACTTGCAAACATGCTGAACTGTTGCTCCAACCGACTAAGACGGTCTTTACCTTCTCGGTTCTCGTCCTCCATACGTGTGATACGGTCTTTGCCTTCTCGGTTCTCCCGCTCAAGTAGGGCGATTCGTTCATTGGCTTCTCGGACCTCCTCTTTGGCTTGTCATGCCTCCTCCTCTGCTGGTGCGATACAGTCTCTAGCCTCTCGGGCCTCCTCCTCCGCCCGTTTGATACGCTCCACATTTGAAGACCGACAACGTGCAGTGGAAGTTTCCCCTTGAGATGATTGGGAGCTGACACCGAAGGTTACTCCTTCTAACCCCTGAATCTCACCGATGTTTCGCGGTCCTAGTGCGTTTACAAGCATTTGGGCCTGAACCTGCTCGTCAAAATAGTGAATGATCTGATCTTCCAGAACGTCTGGGTGCTACTGCCTCACATCAGTCATCACCTTATCGATCTCGACTCTACTCTTTCGCTGCATTTGAAAATGAAGTGCATTAAAATCATAAATCAACTAGAATTATCAAAAACCAACTCATACCACATAAAAAACCAACAAGCAAATTCACATAAGAATAGTGTCAGATGATAAATTTAAACATAATAGGAAACTTACTATATTTTCTGCCGCTTCCCGGTGCTCAGGAGGGTACACCATCTCATAATTCTTCACCAACGCCAATGGGTCACCATTTTCCTTCAACTTGAGCGCCCCATAGATGAAAGGCTTTGAACCGGACCGTTGGTGCAATGTCTTCTTCCCCCGGTTGATTGTGTTGGCGGCCGATCGTCTCTGTAGAAGTTTACATTTGGGACAAATGAGCATTCAAACAAAACAAAAATCAAGAATGTTTACATTTGAAAGCGCAGACTAATGTTAGAAATTGTATACCTGGAACTCATCACTCTGGAAGTGTTGAAGCAGCCAAGACCAATCCTCCTTCCTATTTTTGAACTCTGAGTATTTTGTTAGGGTGCTTAATCCTAAGCCTGTTGAGCTTGCTCTTGAACCTTGTGTAGGTCTTGGCAGCATGGCTGTCAACCCACTTTACTGTCTTCTTATCACCCCAAGGGATGTCATAGACAGTTGTTACACAAAAAAATTGAACTAATGTGAAAACTGACTTAGGTATAGAAAAATAAAATATTAAAAATTTGAGTTGTTTTCTCCTTACTTTGAGTTCATCGACAAATTTCTGCTTATCCTCCTCATCCAGTTCCCACCAACTGCATGCAATCATGAGAATGATATCCCGAATGATATGGCCGATATCATGAGTCAGCCAAGTGTGTAGTCCGTGCAAGAACTCATCATCCATGATGATCTTCACCTTCTCTCTATGCTGCATCCAATACTGATGGGCTTTTAAGCCTTTGACCAACCCCCGTTTGCGTTTGGGGGGAGGTGCTGCCAAAATAATAAAAGTTTTATTAGGGAGTAATAACACATTTATAACTAAATAACTTAATTAAAAGTGTTGTGTTGTCTTTACCTCCATCAGACCGAGGAGGAGGTGTGCGCCGACAACTAATCTATTCACCATCGTCATCTTCGGTTTGAGATGCAGTTTGTGTTAATGGAGGGGCTGAACTATCTTCCACTGGCAACGGGGGAGGGATAGGCGGTGCTGATCCACTCGCATGCGCGACAGTAGTTGGCTGCGACGAACTCCCTTCTGAGGCATTTAACCTGTAAAGGCGGTTAAATGCCTCAGCTTCAGCTTTCCATGAGTCGGCGGCATATTTTTCCTGTCAAGAAACACGAATTTATATCACAAACACAACATATATCAACATCATATATACATAAACTCATAATCAGATTGGAATAGGATGAGTTCATCCTATTCGTTTAGACCTGGAAAGTAAGTTCTATTCTAGTTAGGAATAAGAATGCTAGCTTGCTTTCTTTGGTCTAATAGTTTTAGGAACCCTAATTTGTCCTTTTTGTAACCAGCACTTATAGTCTATAAATAGGGTTGCAGGGAGATTAGTCTATAAGTTACATACAAACACAAGGGCAGGGAGAGCCAAGGGTGATAGAGAGATAAAGGGGTGGGGATTAGCATAGGGATTTCAATTATTACAAGTAATAAAGTTGTTATTCTCCATAGTGATAGTGACTCTCAGGAGAGATCACACAGAGGACGTATGCAAAGTTTTGCCGAACCTCTATAAAAATTCTGTGTTCGTGTGTGCCGTAGATTCTTTATTATCTTGCTGTGATATTTGCATCATCATCCTATTACTGTCAAAGCATAACATAAGTCTACAAAGAGAAACAAGGTTCTGGGTAAAAATGTGTATATAAATATAGGACAAAATAATTGTCACTCCCTATATTTTTAGGGTCTCAACAGTTTAGTTCTCATGCTTTCAATTTCAACCGATCACTCCTCATACTTTTCAAATATCGACTAATTGATCCATCCATCTCTCTCCGTCCAAAATTTCTGTTAACTAGCTAACATGGACAATATACAATATTTACCTTCAATTATTTTTCTAACTTCCTCAAATACCCTCATGTGTTTATATTCTATTTCTTTCTCTCTTCTTCTCCAAAGAATCAGATCAAACATAAATGAACTCAAATCAAACAAGAATCAGGCCAATTGCACTTCTTTTCTCCTTCATCCCCAACGCAACACCCCAGAATTTCAAAAGGGCTCTATTTTGATTTGTTGCAAGCAAGCAGCTCTTTAAGATGGATCATCAGATGAATCGTATTGTCAAAGAAAGCAAGGGGGGGGGGGGGGGGGGGGGGGCATCATCTCCAATTGGCAAAAAATGTAGATGATGTCTTCTTTGAGAATGAGAACATCTGACTTCTTCAGCTCTTTAGCGCATAACTTCTGAAAAAACCTACACAACGCTATTATAAGTTCCACCACATCTGGATGCAAATAAGGTCGGATAACCACTGGAATAAGACATTGCAGCAAAACATGACAGTCATGACTCTTCAATCCATTAAACCTATTCTCCCCCAAGTTAATAAACCGAGATATATTTCCTGCATACCCATGAGGATACTTTACTCATTTAAACCATATGAAAACCTTCTTCTTGAAAGCCGGTTTAACAAGTGTTCTCGTATTTCCCTTTTCTTCAGATTCTCATGTGCTTTCACAGTGTCCTTACTCTTTCCTTTAATATCAAGAACTGCTCCCACAAGGCTGTCACTTACATTCTTTTCCATGGGCATGACATCTAGGGTGTGCCTAAGAATCAATTTCGACCAGTAAGACAAATCATAGAATCTACTCTTGTGTGTAAAACACCTGTACTGACCAAGGCGTTCCAGAACCGGTATTGTGGTATCACCGCTCAACACGCCGAAATCAAAAGAGTTCAACTTCTCGAAAATTTCATCACCATTCCAGGGACAGGGTTTAGAACGAAACTCTATTGTCTTGTCAAATGCTAGTGATTCAAATTGCCACGGGTGGTTAGCTGGAAGCTATCTACGGTGACCCAAGTAACACACATTCCCAGCGCACCAAACAGAATGGACTTCGTTCAACCAAACAGGACAAGCTTTGTATCCTTTAGTGGCCTGAGACGACAACATCCCGTAACCAGAAAAATCACTTATGATAAACATCGCAACTGCTCTCATCACAAATGATCTTCCACTGTGCCTGTCAAAAGTAAGAGCTCCATTTTTCCATAAATCTAACAGCTCGTCGAAGGTTGCAGATACACATCTTGACACTTTCCTGGAGACTTTGGACCGGGAATTAACAAAGATATCATTCTAAATTCCTTCTTCATACACATCCAAGGAGGCAGGTTGTACGACACAAGAATAACATGTCATGTACTATGACTCAAACTCATATTTCCATGGGGATTGAATCCATCTGAAGCAAGCCCAAGTCTTACATTTCGAACAACTTTTGCAAAATCTGAGAATGATCTGTCAAAGGGCTTCAATGCCTCGCCATCTGAATTGTGTCTAAGAGTATCATCATCTGTCCTTCTCTCTCTATGCCATCTCATTTATTTTGCTGTGTGTAAAGACATGTAAAGACGCTTCAATCTAGGAATTAAAGGGAAATGACGAAGCACCTTCACAGGAACACTGCTTTCCTTAACTGTGCTTTGCTCCCACCTTAGCGCGTGGCATATGGGACATTCATCAAGCTCGGATTTCTCTTTGTAAAACAAAACACAGTTATTCTTGCAAGCGTGAATTTTGTTATAACTGAGACCGAGATTTCCCAATATCTTTTGTACCTTGTAATAACTATCAGGTTGATAGTTAGGAACAAGAAGAGTTTCCTTATAATGTTTTAGTAGACTATCAAAAGAGTCATTTGTCCACCTATTCCTCACTTTCAACTGCATCTGTGAGATGATAGTCCCTAAAACAGTGTTAGGACTATTCTGGAATAATGGGTTGTGCACTTGAGCAAGGAGTCTGGTATACTTATCATAGTCACTACTGTCAACAAGAAGAATTGTGGCATCAGTGGTATCATCATAAACTGCCTTTTCGAATTCCTCTTCCTCGCGTATTGGAGCAAATGTAGGAAAAATATCATGTAGAATGTTCATAGCTGGGTCTTCATAAGACTAGAAAACACCATTAGATGTCCGGTCATGGTATCCCGCTTGGATTTCGGCAACCGTAGGTTCATAATCCACTGCTTCACCGTGTTTACTCCATGTTGTATAATTCTGCATAATACCTCTGTTACTCAAGTGATCGTACATTCTTACTATTGTCGTGCACTTAGTATTCAGACAACTTAAGCATGAACACCTGTGTTTTTTCTTTCCTCCACCATGTTCACGTACAAAATCCATAAAACTTCGTACTCCTTCTTGGTATTCAATGCTCCCCCTGGGGTACTGTATCCAACTCTTGTCTTTATCCATCGATCACTTGTCATATATATATATATATATATATATATATATATATAAGATAAACAACAAATAATCACAAATTAAGCAACGAACAATTTATATGCATGCATGTTTCTTCTCGACCTTATGCCTCCGGTTAGGGTCCTAATCCCATTCAGGAACACAAGACTTTGTTTCACAGTTTGTAGGTTTTGTGTATTCGTTTTCAGTCGTGGGATTTCGACAGCATCTCCCCACAGTTCCTCAAGTGCATGAATATCTATATACCTAGTATGCACTCGAAAAGCAATGTTGGGAGACCCCGTCGAAATATATACCCATGACCGCAAAAGAATATACAATACCTATACAAACTGTGAAACAAAGTCCTCTGCCCTCAAACTGTCCAAAAATGGGACAATTCAAGAATCATATGCTGATTCTCGAACGAGATTTCTAAGGATATAAATGCATGTACATCAGTGAATAAAAGAATTAATCATTCTTTCATTCACCGCTAATTATAAATCATATAACAATTATTTTCTTAAAATAATAACAATTATTAATTAAATTAATTAAGACATTTTCAAAACAAATAATTAATATATATAATTAAACAATTTCATAAAAACCAACAATTAATTGAGTATGTATGGATCAACAAAATGAATACTATCACCTCATAATATATATACACACACAACAAATATGTGACCGAAATTCTTCAACGGAATATTTCAATGGAAAAAATGAAAATTTTTGTTGAAAAAGATGAAGAAAGAGATCATACCAAGTTAAAAATAGATGGGTAGTAGAGGAGAAGGCTTAAGAAGACCCGATTTGAAGCTTTTCACATTCAAAAATGAAAATCGGTGGAAAATTTTTGTGGGGTCTTCTTCCAAATCTGGAAAACGAGTCCAGTTTATATAATCATGGAATACTTAGGCGACGAAACATTTCGTCCTCTAAGTTAAAATTCGACGCCTAAGACAAGTTTGGCGACGAAGATGAGTTCCGTCTCCCAAGAAACCACTTAGGCAACGAAACTTCATTTTCGTCGCCTAAGTGGACACTCAGGCGACAAATAACTCATATTTCGTCGCCTAAGAAGAGACACAGACGACGATATTTTTCGTCGTCAGTTTCTTCTCTAAGACGACGAATTGCAAGTTTCGTCACCTAAGAAGGTACTTAAGCGATGAAAGTTGCTTCTTGGAGGACAAATTTTTTTTTGTCGCCTAGTACTTCTTAGGCTACGAAATTTATAACTTTTCGTCGCTTAAGATTTTTTTTTTCTTGTAGTGATGTTTGCATATGATATTGAAAATCAATAAGGAAAACCTAAAAATGATCATGCTTCTAAATAATTAGAAATCAAACAATTAAATCTAACTTTTTTTTTTCTTCTTTTAACTTTTTATTTTATTTTTTATATAACATTATGATTTATTTCTAGATCTATTTCTTTGTGTAATGAGATAATTTGTCGTCACTAGGAAAAATGGATAATCCAAACAAAGAAGTGAGGTGTAGTTATTTAAGACTTGAAGCCCATTCATCCAACAACTACTTCACCACCGACTTCAGTGGACAACAACCAAACTTTATTGATGGATTACATATTACTAATATGATATTAATCATGACACTTTGAATTTGAAGGGTGACAAATGACAAGCCAAGACGGCAAGCAACATTGATAATTGGAAATGGTGTCAGATTTCTCTTTTACTGAAGTAATTAAACCGGCTCAAATGAAGATTATATTTCTAGTTTAATTTCTAGTTTTCAGTTAGCCAATTTTGAATCCTGTTGCGTTTCTCAGGCTTTTCAATTCATGCCTATTGTGAGGACAATTTTTCAACTTCATTCACTAGTCGATGCGCATTCTTTCTTTTTGCAGTTGGTTTATATGCTGGTATAGGTTTAAACCCATTCGTGGTTCATTGCTGGTTTTTGGTTATCTCTAGCCTCATCTGTGTACTGGAGAGAGTTTAACTCCCTTATTCCTTTTTAGGATTTGGTAGACATATGCTCAAGTCCGACGATTTTGTACTACGTTGTATCTATGCTTGAAACTTTAATTTCCTTGTATTAGAATGAATATTATGAACTTGGAATTTAGAAGAAAAAAAAGAAGAAGAAGAACTTAGATGAGGAAAGGCCAGCTCTGGCAGTAGCACCAATAAAGATGAGACCCAATAAGCATAATTGGAGTGACATACTGTCTAGCTAGTGAAGCAACTAGTTGAACAAAAAGAAAGAACGCACGCAAAGAATCGAAGAAGGAAAATGAAATCATGAACTGATCGAGATCTTAAAAAATGGCCGGGGCATGTGAAAACCCTGAGCTGATTAAGAAGTTGAGTGCAATAGGAAGCAAGGTTTAGCTTGCAAAGCTTATTAAGAATTTGATAACTCACAGTTATTATCAACTCTAAATAGATGGTAAAGGGTCGTGCACTCTCAATGGATCATAATTAATATAGTCGTTGTTAGGGTGAGTCAAACAGTCCTACTTAGATTGTTTGTAATTTGATATCACAACTGGGAGCCCTTCCTATAAAACAACAGACAAGTCTTCGAGAGTGACAAGATTAATATACAACTTAAAATATTGCTAATTAAGTACGTATTATTGTACGTATGTGGCATGCATGCATATGGATTGGAGAATATTGTTGAAACTTAGAGTTAGCTATGCTAGCTAGTCAAGCATATACTATTCGACAAGATATATATATATATATATATATATATATATATATATATATATATACAATTAGAATTTACTCCAATTGGGTTTTTACCCTGAGGCCCAGAGGGGTTTAGGTTTAAATCAGACCCGGTATTCATGTTTTCCCGCTTCTTTCAGGAAAGATTATTTAGAGGGAAACATGGATTTATTGCCTAATCAGTTAGGGGTTATTTTATAGTAATCCAACTATACAATATACGATTCTCTTTAAGGGATGATGAGGTGTAAATACTGATTGGGATAATTTGGGATTGTTTCGGTAGCAACCCATCCGAAAAGGATATCTTCGCCGAATCAGTGATTGATCGGCAGTGGACTCGATTTGGCTAATCTCGACTTTAATGAGTAGTGATCTGGACATATTTAACGGAGAGGAAGTTGCCTAAACAAAGAAGAAGTCTGATCTCGATTGATTTTTAATTAATGAGATTGGAAGCAGAATAAGGAAGGACAGTCCTAATGAAACTCGGAATCCGCCGGGCTGGATCTCACAGTCCTAGGGTTTCGAGAGCGATATAAATATAAATCTTCCTGCAACTAGGAAGAGGTTCTCAACCAAACACAAACACAAACAACCCCAAGTTCTAGCGCACCGCTAACTTGCCAAAGCCTCTACGGAGCAACTCACGCAACTCGCCTCCACCACTACGATCGATCTTATCTCGTACTCGTGCCGAGCGTTTGCTGAGCCTATCGAGTCAGTCCGCTACTCAGGTAGCAATCGAGTCTGTCGCTACTCAAGTAGCAATCGAGTCAGTCCGCTACTCCGGTAGCACACACCCGTGGTCTTGGTATTAGCTCTGCTTTGCTTCTCCGGATCAGAGTAAGATCCTCAATCCTCAGGGGGTTGGGAAGAAAATCCTGTTAGAGAGTTCTATTCAGGTCTTGTTCGAGTCCTGTACGCCGGCTTAGTCAGCGCCCGCGTAACAGTCGCTTGACCAGGAAGTCAGAGTCAATTGGGAGCAGACGAGAAGACTCGCCAGGGGTCGCACGCGATCGAGTTGCACCGCTCCAAGGGTGCTGGCACGCCTAAAGCACACAGAAGACACGCAAAGGACCTCACGTCCGCCACGCCACGTGCTGACTGTTCGCCGGGTGCTGAATCCGCCACGAACATTTTGGCACGCCCAGTGGGACACAGTGTCAAGATTGCGGGATCTACAACGGGTCATCCTTGCAAAAGGGTAACTATGTTTTGTTTGAAGAATTCCCACAAAGAGCTGATCAAACATAACACAGCTGAGTGTAGGGGATTAACCGAAGCTGAAGCTATTGAAGTGTTTGGCGGGACCTTGGGAGATGCAGCGGCTATTGCTATAGCCCTCAAGGCCGTGCGAAGCAGGAAGAATTTGAACTTGGTTTCCGCGACACCAGTTACGGAAATTGAGGTAGAAGAACTAGAGGGGACAGTTGCTCCTCGGGTTGACAACACCGCTCTGGGTTTTGTTAACCGAGCAGCTGCATCTAGTTTCTTGGAGGAGGGGTTCGCGGATGAATCCGCGGATCCGCCGACGTCACCTATAGCACCATTCACTGGGGAGACTGCAACTCCCACAGAGGTGACGGATACTCTGAGAATGCTGATTGAAAAATCTTGTGAGACAGATACAGCTCTGAAGAAGGCCAATACTGTGGTCGTTAATCTAAGTGAATCCGTTAGGCGGATGGAAACTGAGCAGAGGGGGTTCACTGCTAATTTCAAGTACCTCGCCGGTCAGCAAGGCCGGCTGGGGGATGACTTGGCTGCCCACATCAAGAATTCTGATATCTATTGGCAACAACAACAGGAGCAGGTGGCAGCTACTAACGCCACGCTTGCAAACTTGAATGTCTTGATGGGACAGTTATTTGATCGGGTCGACCAGTCTGAAGGGCCCAGCCGTGCAGTTAAAAATCCGCAGAGGGATCAGCGGAGACGCACAAATGGTCGTGGTGGAACTGGCGGACCTAACACTGAGGGCACTAACCATCAGATAGGAGACCAGGGTCCGCCTGTGAGGCCGGTTAATAACAATGCGCTGGAGCAGCCAGCGAACGTCGTGGCCCAGATAACTTTGGATGACATTGGCAGGATTTTCTCTGACAGGCTCAGGGAACTACATGGGTTGCCCAACGTCGATAGGACGTATGAGAATCCATTGACTCAAGAAGTGAATGCGATCCCATTCCCTGCTGGGTTTAAGCCAATCCGGTTTACTCCATTCACTGGCCAGACGTCAGAAGATGCTGAGACGCACATCATGCGTTTCACCAATGAATCGGGTCAGTACGGGGAGGACCCGATCATGAAGTTGAAGCTCTTTCCTACATCCTTGGCGGGGGAAGCAGCAATCTGGTATAAACGTTTGAAACCCGGGTCCATTCCAGACTGGAAGACCATGGAGGTTCTGTTCAGAACGATGTTTGGCATCGTTGAAGCAAAGATCGGGGTCAAGGACCTGGCAGAAACTGAACAGCGGCCTGATGAGTCGGCCACTGATTATTTACGAAGGTTCAAGCTGGAACTGACCCGCTGCGAGATGGAAATTCCAGAGGAGCATGCAGTAAGAATGGCGATTGATGGCCTGGTAGATGAGATCCGCCAGGGGTTCAGGCAGGTGCACGTGACCACGATGGCGGATTTGACTAATCGCCTGGGTCAGGAGCAGCACTACGTTGATCGGTCCAGGGACAGAAACGAGAGGCGGAAGGGTACTCCTACGTCCTATTATCCGGGAACTTTGAAGCCCAAAACTCCACTGCCGACTGCGGCTAAAACCGTAGCAAAACTTTGAAGTCCTATTACTGGGGTGTCTAGCCGGAATTTCAGTTTCTTTGGTGGAAAGGCCTGTGGCAACCAGAGGGTTGCGCTATATGTGAACCGTACTAGGGTTGCCATATCGGCTCTAAGTTGACAAGTCTATTGAGATTTCGCTAATGCCAGGGGTTTCCTTTTATACTGAATTTCGGGGGAAACCCAACTGTTAGGGGTTACCGGGGCTTTAATGCTTTGGTCTGTCCGGATTTATGAAATCATCCGTTCCGGGCGCCTGTTCAATTAGAAACCGGTGCGTATTAAAATGGGGATTTGACTTACGACTTCTCGGGTTTCCACAACGGTTCGGTGACCGTCAAATCCTACATTAATCACAGTTTACGTTTCCCATGCACCCGTTGGGCCGCCTGACGCTGGGCTTTTTCTTAGGCGCTCGGAGGCTAGATTTGTTTCTGGCGGATGGGCTTCTACCCGTTTTAAGGAGAGGCCGTTTGTTTTGTTATCTAGTTTACTCGGCTTTGCTTTCTCATTGCATATCCGCGCAGCCCAGTAAACTAGGGGGGCAACATGAGGGCAGTACCCGCGATCATCTTATCATCTTTGGTGGCGGATTTTCGAAATTTTTTGATGTTTTTCTGAATTCCCCTTAGGGTTAAGCCCTGTTGCTTTGTGAATCATGATTTTCAGGGACAGCCGCTTGGCGGCTGCCCAATTTGTTTCGCCTTTGTGAATAGGGTTTCGACGCAAGTTTTGTTCCCAACATTTTTATTTTTGATAAATTAGGAGGGCTTTGCGGCCATGGCTATTACAAAGGCAGAATTTAATTACATACGAAAGAACCAAATACATATCCGCGAACTAGCTCTGATGCCATCTTTGTATGAAAGGGATTTCCGTTGGTTCTTCGATCTGGACTCTTTCCGAGCAGGGGTCGAAGACGGAGATCTTGAGAGTTTGATGGATGGAGCATGAAGATTGTTTGGCAGGGATTGTCTTGGCGCCGAAGCAGAGTGGCAGATAGGCATCCGCTGCCTACAATCCCTCGTGGCTCCGAGAGCCCAATAGACGAACACCGGCTATCTCCGCAGAGGAAATGCATATATCAGATCCGGGAGGGGATGGCTGACACAAAATTTCCTTCATATCGAAGAAGACAACTGGTCTATTGAGGCTTGACCATCCTCACGCGGGCGGGTCTTCGATTCAAACGGAGACTAATGGTCTCATGAGGCGTGAGGAGGGTACCCGAACCGGCATCCATGCTAGGCCTCCGGCCGATGCGAATAATGGGGTGCTAAATCAGCAGCTACCAATCTATGATCGCATCCGCCCGGGACATAACATGGGATGTTATGGTTCAGGATTTGTTTAACATGGGGTGTTATGATTCGGGGTGTCCAAGAGAACATCCGAACTAAATCTGGTGGAAAGGATTGAGGAAGCCATAGCGGCTGATAGGAGAACCTAAAGGAAGAAGTAAGAAAAAACATTCTAAGTTGATTTGGGGTTCTTATTTTCGACCATTAAGGGGTTGCTTTTATAGTCTTATTAGAAAGCAATCCAAGGGCTGAGATTAACTCGCGCAGTTATTAGGCAGTTGGATGTTGGAACCGCGTTGGCATTTGAATCTCGAATTTTGGAGAAGCGGTTATGCAATTCCCACAGTAATGACGAGACAGTTGCGCAGGGATTGGTTTTTGAACCGAACTAAATTGGGCTTGGTTGTCAATTATATAAACAGAATACATGTATTTATCAAGCCAATGTTCATTGAGGGTTGGGCCTAAATTCATACAGCAGCAGGCCCAATCTCTTGATTTTTGCCTTGGACCTACCGATCGAGCGGTCCAGTTCTACATTGACTTTCTTGGCCTGACGCTCTCTCTCCTGAAAATTGGTTGCCAAAAGCTTTTGCTGGTTTAATTGTTCCGCGCGGTTGGCTTGCTTCTGGCGGAGGAGGGAAATTTTCTGTTTTATGGTCGCCTCCATCTCCTCAAGTCTGGCTATTTCAGCTGCCTCCGTGGCATTGCCAGCTGCAATGAGTAAATCTTGATAGGCACGGGCGGCGTTGGCGAAGGCCACGCCAGCTTCCTGGATTTGGGCATGCTGAGGTGACCGGGCAGCTAAACGTTCCTGCAGACTCTTCAGTTCTGTGGGGAGGCTGAGAAGGGCAGCACTGACTTCAGTTTGGTGCTCGGGGGGCAGCTGTTGGAGTTGGCCTTTAAGAATGTCAAGGGCGGAGATGAGTTCGTCCGCCACTTGAGTGTCTGCGGGATCCTTCTCTCACAGATGCTCTAAGAATCCCCATGCTTCCTGCACCTCTATAGGTTCCTCTTCAGGGCTGTCTGGCAGGGGGAAGAGGTTTTCAGCCAGAACGGAGAAGGAAGCAGCCTCATCCGGAAGTCCAGAGTCAGATCCGCCAGGGGTCACAGAGGACTGTGCAGATGGGGCAGTGATCGGGCCCGAGATGGCTTCGTTCTGAGACAAGGGGATTGGCTCTATAGCTGATTCCGCTGGGCTGGGGTCCGCCACCAGTAGGGTGGCACCCGTGGTTGCCACCCTTTCATCTTCCGCCTGTTCATTTTGAAGGAGAATCGTTAGTAATTCCGACCAAGGGAGGCGCCAATTCAAAGTATAGGCAGTGTATACCTCAGTAGTCCCTTGGTGAGGGTTTGTTTCTGGCAGGTCCAGAGGGACCTCTTGCTGCCCTTGCTGATCAGGGTCAGTTGGGTCGTCAGCGGGAGTTGAAGGTTGTTCAACCCGGGGGGCAGTTTCAGCCAGGGATTTCACACCAGCAATCGCTTCCTCTTCCGCTTGTGAGATATCAGGTGTAGAAGGGGAAGGCTCTCCAGCTTCTGGCTGCTCGGCGCTTTGGTTGGCGTCCTCTTCCTCTTCTTCTTCTTCCCCTTCTTCTTGCTCCACTTCATGAGTTGAGTTTGAGGCCGGCGGATTTGGAGTGGAAGAGTTACCGGGGGCACCAGCGGTCAATAGTAGGGGCTCGTCTGCCGGGCCCTCCGCCATGGTGTCATTTGGGTTCTCCTCCGCCTCCGGTCCAGTTTCTGCAGTGGCAGGAAGTGTCAGGAGTGGTTGGATGGAACTCTGACCAACTGCTAGAGCTAGGTTGGAGGAGGTACATGCATCAAGACAGCGCAAAGGAACATGTTGAGGGAGACTATCGCCGCAAATTTCAAGAGCAATTTGGTAGCAGTTCAGAAATTCCTCATCAGAGTGGGAAGAATTTGTCTCCTCAGAAGGGCCAGAGGACTCACCGGAAGAGATCTCAATCGGAATGGGGCCTCGGCTGGTTGCTGCAGCGGGCGAGGAGCGCTTCCTCTGAGGTGTCTGCAAGGAGGGATAAAGATGGGATATCTACGTTATGTAGGTATCTATTTGAACTCATGTTTAGAGATGCAAGGAAAAAAAGGAGCTTTTAAGAGTACTTACAGGTGCGTCTTCGTCCTCGTCAGTTCTCTCATCCGTTTCACTGATGGTTTTGCTCTTTTTGGGAGGCGGATGAGCTCTACATTCGGCCTTCCGTTTTCCTTTGTCCATTGGGGTTTGCTCAATTGCCTAGTTCATTAAACAATCAAGATTACGCGAGAGTTTTTCGAGCAAACCAAAACAGTAGTTTCAAATGAGGGCATATTACCTTTCTTAGGGGCAGGTCAATGTATAGTGGACCGCCCTTTAACACTTCTTGATCAGCTGGGGTAAGTTGTCCACCCCGATTCCGAAAGAACTTCTGGAAATAGAAGACAGACGGTTGGTTGAAGAGCGGACCTCGCATGCGTGACCACCATACCTGATATGAACCCGTAGAGTCCAGAGAGGCCCTTAGGTCTGAGTAGCAGTCCGGGTTTCGCAGGACGAGTAGCTCTAGGTCTGATCCGTCGCTGGCATCAGACGACCGCAGGTATTTTCTGCTGTTCCGCCACGCCGAGAACAGATTCGCACTTTTCAGCGGCGGATACGGCAGGATTTGGGTCAGGCCGAACTGCTGAGCAAAGAAGTGAGGCGCGTAAACCTCGTGGCCCAAGGATTTCTTGTCACTGTGGATGAATGGCAAGTCCACCATGGAGACGCATTGAATAAAAATCCGTTGACCTTTGGATTCTTGTCTGCTAGAGGGGAGGAAGCCTCGGGCTAGTCCACGTGGATACTTCAAATGGATCAGCCGCTGTGCCTCGGTAAAAAATTCCTTGGCAGATGTACTGAAAAAGATGTCGAGGCAGACGGCGTAGCTGAGGTCAAGACTAGCAGCGCATCCGGCATACTCTTGCCCCACCACTTGATCGGGCCTTGAATCCCTCTTCATGGTTGGGCTGAGTTGAGGAAAATGCATTTGGCACCAAATATCCAGAATCCAGAGGGGACCAGATTGTGCACACTTCATGGGCACGGCGGATATCTGGTGCAGACAGCGGTAGAGTTGGGCCAAAACGTGTTGGGCGAGGCCAATTTCGTGGCCAGCATAGATTACCTCCGCCATTCGGTGGTAGAGCTTGGTCATCTTGTTGGTTTGGGAGCAGAACACGAATTTGTTGAGCTAAAATGATAGAAAGGCTACTCCGCTGATATCACCACCCAGCTGGGAGGTATCGTTCTTCCACTTCTCAAAGCCAGCGGGCTCAATCCCACCAATAGCGCTTTTGGGGGCTGTCCTCTCGGGGTAGTAGCGCTCTTCAAAGGCGTGGGGGCCAATGGGGAACCCAAAGCCGGCATAGAGATCAAGTAGGGTCACGGAGGCGTGACCGAATTTGAACTCGAAGGCGTTAACTGTGGGATTCCAGAGGCTCATCAGCGGAACAAGAGCGCACCTGTTGCCTCCTTTTGGGCTGAGGCTGAAGCAAAGCTTAATCGCATCAGCAACCCCGGCTTTCCTCCAGATTTCTCGGTGTAGAGGGCGCCTTTCTGCGTACCAGGCTGTCATGTAGGGCTTCACCAGCGGCCAGGCGGCATGGTTTACGGCGGATTGGTGAGGATTGGTTTGAAAATTTGGGCACTCCGCCGGTTCGTCAGAGCGGAAAAGCGCCGGCAGCGGGCGTGCTGGGCTATCGAGGATCTGATGGGCTCCGTTGTTATCCTCAGGATGATAGGCCACCACGAAGGGACCCAGGGTGGCACGGTCCTCTTGAGGAAGGCTAAGGTTGGTCCGGTCATCTGCCCCGGAGCATTGGATAAGAGGGAGAAGTTGAGCCTTGGCTTGCTCCGCCACGGGGTACTGAATAACAAAGTTCTTTGAAGGGGCCATTTGGTTTGAATCTGGGTTTCTTCTGATTTCGGGCTAAGGAAGAGGAAGAAAAGGTGGTTTGAAGAAGAAACCAAGGGTCTCAGTTTGATTTATAGGAATCCGAAAGGGGTTCTTAAGTTGCGAAACGCTGGGTTTTTGCAGCAATCAAGGGTTTAGGTGAACAGTGTTACCGTTTCGAATTGGGAAGTCGTGATTGGCGAGGAAACGGTGCAACAATCCAATATTTAAATGCTGCGGATGGGCCGGAGATTGGGGCTCAGTCTCTCTTCTATTTCGATAAAGCTCTCAATATCGGAGACTGGGGGGCAATGTTTGGGCCACAATTGGAATTTACTCAAATTGGGCTTTTACCCTGAGGCCCAGAGGGGTTTAGGTTTAAATCAGACCCGGTATTCATGTTTTCCCGCTTCTTTCAGGAAAGATTATTTGGAGGGAAACATGGATTTATTGCCTAATCAGTTAGGAGTTATTTTATAGTAATCCAACTATACAATATACGATTCTCTTTAAGGGATGATGATGTGTAAATACTGATTGGGATAATTTGGGATTGTTTCGGTAGCAACCCATCCGAAAAGGATATCTTCGCCGAATCAGTGATTGATCGGCAGTGGACTCGATTTGGCTAATCTCGACTTTAATGAGTAGTGATCTGGACATATTTAACGGAGAGGAAGTTGCCTAAACAAAGAAGAAGTCTGATCTCGATTGATTTTTAATTAATGAGATTGGAAGCAGAATAAGGAAGGACAGTCCTAATGAAACTCGGAATCCGCCGGGCTGGATCTCACAGCCCTAGGGTTTCGAGAGCGATATAAATATAAATCTTCCTGCAACTAGGAAGAGGTTCTCAACCAAACACAAACAACCCCAAGTTCTAGCGCACCGCTAACTTGCCAAAGCCTCTACGGAGCAACTCACGCAACTCGCCTTCACCACTACGATCGATCTTATCTCGTACTCGTGCCGAGCGTTTGCTGAGCCTATCGAGTCAGTCCGCTACTCAGGTAGCAATCGAGTCTGTCGCTACTCAGGTAGCAATCGAGTCAGTCCGCTACTCTGGTAGCACACACCCGTGGTCTTGGTATTAGCTCTGCTTTGCTTCTCCGGATCAGAGTAAGATCCTCAATCCTCAGGGGGTTGGGAAGAAAATCCTGTTAGAGAGTTCTATTCAGGTCTTGTTCGAGTCCTGTACGCCGGCTTAGTCAGCGCCCGCGTAACAGTCGCTTGACCAGGAAGTCAGAGTTAATTGGGAGCAGACGAGAAGACTCGCCAGGGGTCGCACGCGATCGAGTTGCACCGCTCCAAGGGTGCTGGCACGCCTAAAGCACACAGAAGACACGCAAAGGACCTCACGTTCGCCACGCCACGTGCTGACTGTTCGCCGGGTGCTGAATCCGCCACGAACATATATATATATATATAAAATGTATATAAAATGTATGTGTACGTATTTATACTGGCTTGGTCATAAAAGAGGCATGAAGTCATGGACAAATGAGCTTAATTATACGAACAATATTAAGACTTTGAGATTTTTTTTCTTAGGGGCAAGATTAAGATTAAGAAGTGTATAATGTCGGATAGTTGCCTAATGTGTCTTTTAACATTCTAATTAATTTTGTGGTATGTTTATTAGTAATTCGTCAACATGATTCTGCAGACTTGCAAATGCATTATGCATAGGATGTAATATATTTCACAATTTCTACCAATTTGAACAAAGAGAGAGTTGCATACTCCATCTCCCTTGCTCGCAAGAATTGCTGAATTGAAAGATCTAAACCCAAGTTGGGAAACTGAACATGAAAATTCAGACCAACAGAGAGTTCATAAATCAACCCTCGATCGAGAGCTGTTGATATATACTTCTTTCCTATTAGAATTCAAATGCAAATAAAAGAAGACAACTTGGTAGTGGGGAACACGTACATATTTATTTTCTGACCCGTTGATCATTGATGAATATATATCTGCAGAGATCTCCAGCTAGTAGAGAATAATGGATATCAAAATAAGAGGGACGGACATGTGTGGCAAAGGATCTTCAATCGCTTTCTGCATTGAAGCCAATAATGCAGTGAGAGTGAGGAAAGCTTTACACTACTTCGATCCCAAGTCCCTACCAGAGTATTGGCATATAATGATATAATTAAGTCCCCACCTGAACCCTAATTCGACCCAGATTAACTAGGCAAGATCTTGTCTTGTAGATTATACCTCCTGCGGTGATGTTTCTTGGTATTCAGAAAATTAGATCACTACCTGTCCTTAGTATCCTTTCTGTTCCTGATCCAAACAAAAGAGTGAGTTGAAGTCGATTAATTTCCAGCTGCCTAGCTACTCATTCATCCAACAGCCACTTCTCCACCGACTGCTATGCACTTTAATGATCGATCATATAGCTAGTGTTAAGCGTCCAATTGTCCCACACACACAAGTTTAACAATGCCTATACTCCCCCACTTTAGCCACGCTGAAGGTCGGATATGAGTTTCCAACACAAAAAACCTCAGCATTAGTGTGTGTTGTATGTCATCCCTTATAACCTAAGAGTAACTCTTCATTTACTCCAATGTGAGATTTTAAATGGCTCTAAGCTAAGATACACTTTTCCAACAGCTTGTTCATCTTCATTGTCTTCATCGCAGCAGTAGTCATGACATTTTGAGTTTGAAGGGTGCAACTGACAAATGACAAGGCAAGACAACAACCAATATTGGAGTCCCTTATGAAATCTCTCTTTTCCTGTTATAGTTTTCTATCTTCTCCCTCTTCAAGGATGATAGGCCTACTCTAGACTGTCACTACCAATGAGAACAGATAAACAGATCTGCTGCTGCTGTCTAGCTATTTAAGCAACCAGTTGATGAACAAAAAGGAAGGAGGTACTCAAAGAAGAAAGAATATGAAATTATGAACTTAGATCTGAGGAAAATGGCCGGGCATGATCTCCCATGTGAAAACCCTGATTGAGCACAAAAAGTTGAGCACAAGATGTAGCTTGCAAGCATCAATAAGAATTTGATTATTCATAGTTATGGATTGTAAAGATGAATATATCACATGCCTGGTCAAGGGGCGTGGACTTGTTTCTACTTGGAAGTGTTCAATGTAGTCACTAGCTAGTATTCATCATATTTTCCATAAAATGTTATAGTTTGGTGCAAGCACTTAGGTCTTTCCACTCAAACATTGTATTGTCATTTGTGAAGTAAAAATTTTAAATGGCTCTTTTGGACCAAGTGTTAGATGCTTCTCCCCGGTAGATCAAGGAGAAAGGCATGAGAATTCTCTCTTTAGAATGCTACGAGAAGGAGGCTCAAAAAGAGGTTATTTGTCAAGACTTTTTTTTTTGTCAGATATTCGTAGAGACTAATCACAGAAAAAAAAAGCATTCACGCAATTTGCTTTCTAGCTACTTGTCTTTTTTTTTTCCCTTTTTTTTTGGGTGATGTTATTAACACATTAAGAATCTCTATTCACACACCCTTTCAAATGTTTTATTCTTTAAATTGGGTGTGTGAATAGAGAAAAATAGTGTGCTAATAACATTATCCTTCACTAGAAAAATATGTGACGTATGTCAATAGCGAAAAAAGTGTGTTAATACATTACCCTTCTTTTTTTGTAATATCTTTCTTCAATGATCATTATAAAAACATTAGCGAGAGACATTTGTTTTCGTCCAATACGTCCAATACATCAACAAACTTAAATTACACGTACAACTATTATTTGATGAGTCGAATTTATAACATTCCTTAGCCAGGAGAGACTAATATGTAACAAGACACACTAGTGACACTAGCTAGGACGTATATTTCTCGTTTAAGGTGATATTATCATTAGCTAAAGAGAATACAACTGAACTGATTACCAAACCAACAAATTTCTATATTTCCTCAAAGGTTTAAGAGTTCGTATGTATCACATTGTGATCGAATCATGTGGAGGCAAATATTGTTTATTTCTCAAGTGAATATCTTATAATTTATATTGATGAAATTGTGTAAATTGTTTCATAGATTACAAGGGAGTTGTGTTTAAAAAAATTAATTGTTTTGACAAATAGTACTGTTTCATGGAGAAACATGTTATATCATATGAAATGGCAACATATTACCTATTCGGAGTAAAAATATTCGGACGTGTTAGCAAAATTATGACCGTTTGCTGTCATCAATACCTAAAACTAAAAGTTGAGATTGCTGTAAACTAGTATTAAAACTCCAACTAAGTATTAAAACTCCAAACACGTAAGAATTTTGTATGAAAATGAGGAAATCAACAACATAGCAAACTAGGAGTTGGGCTAGAAAATTTTGTAAAGCTAGATCTCAACCCACAAGTTGAGTTGGCTACCAAATAAAAATGTGTAGGAGGAAATTAGGATATAGATGTTTGTTTGTTATTTAGAGCGAGAAATGGGCTGTATTGTTGGAGTCTTTAGCAGTTTAGCTCAACCAAGTGAGCCCAATAACTCCTTCCCAGATATTGAAAAATCACACACACAGTAGTCGACTACTATGTTTGTATTGTTCTCATCCACACTCCAACACATCGCTTGTGGATAAGCTTTCAAGACCATTGCTCCCCATTTGCAAAGGATCGAGACAAAACACCCTAGAGAAAGCAAACTTCAACCCCAAAAGCTCAACTAGCCAACCACACAAGTATCCATTTTTGGACACCAATTATGATTCTTATACAAAACCTGTCATCCTAATATCTTCACTGATCCTTCAATAGAAATATCTTCGCTGACTCTAACTCAAAGGCCATTGCAGCATTCTCATTCTTTCTTGCAGAGAGAGCAATCGGAGGATGTCTGTTCTTGCAGCAAATTCTTACATTTTGTGTAGAGAAGTGCATCACAGAGAGCATCAACAACAGTTTGGGAGCGCTGCAGGGGGCAGCTTTGCTTTGCCAACATCTTCTGGGTTTGGTTTTTCACATAGAAACAGAGATAGCAAGAAGATATTGAGAAGAGACTTGAAAGTAGAAGCCCTTTGGCCAGAGTCAAAACCCACTTTTGTAGTCATGGAATCAATAAACGACTCTGATCACCTTGATCATATATTAAGCCATGCTCAACAGCTCTCCCAGCCCGTTATCATTGATTGGTCTCTTTCTTACTCCCATACTCTCTTACTCTCATACTACTTCTTTTATAATCTAAATTTTATGGGAGTGTTTTCCTTACTTTTTGATAGGATGGCAGCTTGGTGTCGCAAATGCATCTATTTGAAGCCTAAATTGGAGAAGTTGGCTGCTGAATTTGAAACCAAGTAAGCCTCTCTATTCAAATTGTCACATTGGTTATCTTTGTAGTGATATTAAATTTGCATATAAGAGACTCCATTACATGTTGTGATCATTGACCAAAAAGAAGATTGAATGTATTCATCAACTAATTACTAACCATTATAGTTAATTCTGCACCAAACAGGGCCAAATTCTACTACGTAGATGTCAACAAAGTGCCTCAAACTCTAGTGAAACGCGGGAACATCTCTGTATGCCACATTTTACTTGCTAGTAAACTTTGTTTGCTATTTATCGACACAGTTTCACTGATTCTTTCTTCTGTTTTTCTGTTGCCAGAAAATGCCAACCATTCAGGTGAGAGTGGCAGATTTTATTTTGTGGAGCACAATTCAGTTTTGTTCATTATACTAGGGTACCTGGGAAATATTGTTTATCTGAATGGTTTCTTGTTAATAATAAAATGCAGGTATGGAAAGATGGGGAGTTTAAGGAAGAAGTGATTGGAGGTCATAAAGCATGGCTTGTGATTGAAGAAGTGCGAGAAATGATCCAAAAATTTGTCTGAGTTTTGTTCTGATCTTCCTCCATCTCCATAACTTTTGTAATCTGTTTTTCATTTTTCTTTTTCGGGTCATTCTTAATTTTTTCTTCTTCTTCCATATACTATATATAGAGAAAGAACATGTATAGTCAGATTTCTTTACATCTATTCATCTAGCTATCTCCTTTTGTTTTTTTGGGGACTGCAAATCCTCAAGTGTGTGCTCAAATTGAGACCGTTTTGGCTGATCAAGTAATATTTCCATGAGGAATGGGATTCTTTGTTCAACATCATCAACTGTGTTCTTTTCGAAAAAAAAAAGTTGTCTCCAATCCTTGCGTTTTCAGATTGATAGGCAAACCCCAATTGGTATCAGATATGAGCAGAAATGCTGAATAACATAGCACAACGGTGCTATCTCAGGCCAATACTTATTTGGTTGGTGATACCGACTTTGTTCGTACTAATAGAATGTTGGGTTGAATGCCTCAGTTCTTCTGATAATAGAAGTACCAAATGTTGAGATCTCATTGATAATAATCCAGCTACACCTACACGGATTTGCTACTGTGACTGGATCAGCATTGCCATATCTGCTTGGGACACCCAAGCGTTATAATACCCTGTAGAATCTTGTTCCTATGAACTAAATATGAACTAAATAAACCTCTTGCTCAGGTGATCTCAATTCTTACATGTTTCCTACTCCTGTCTAGGGGTATGATTTAACCAGTTTCTGACTCTCCAGTTAAAATCCCTCCAAATAACACACCAGAATTTGAATACCAAACGATGTTTTAAAACTTGACCACACTAAAGGTTCATCTCAAGAATTGTGCATGAACAAATAACTCGCTGTTTATTGCCAAGAAATTCAACGAAAATCAAAGCATCCAAATTTGTCTCCAGGACTCTGTCTTACATCCGCTAATCCATTTCAATAAAACAAGATGTCTATTCTATTAAGTTTCGGGTGAGAATTGCTAAGAAATATAACTGCTGGTGAAACTGCAAAAGAAAATCAAAGCATTCAGAGATGAGATCAGTCATCGTTTCATTAAAGTTTGATGTTTCAATAGAATTTTGATTCCTATAAAATCCCATTGTTAGTAACAGTTCAACATCAACTCAAATGTCTTACAACCACTGGAAGAAAAAGTGACTTGGTAGATTTTCTCAAAGAATCCATGTCACCATTAGGACATACCTCCACCTACTAAAATATGTTTATGATGAATACCAAAACAAACTATGAAACAGTGAATATCTCAAAAAACTTATCACTGAAAACCTCACGGGCCCCTAATAACAGGATCTGGAATCCCTGTGAATCTTAATTTTTTACACTGCTAATCACTACTTCACCTCAACTCTTTCAACAATTCTACATCTAAAGTCCCCTACTAGATTGCAATTTTACCAACTCAACTTTCTCACTATCTTAGACACATATACAACCGGGGACACTATACCTGATATATTTGGAAAGTTAACCACAAGACACTTGAGATTGGCCCAACCCTGCAAGCATTTACATATTACAAATTTCTACAGAAGCCCCTTACTTGGAAAGTTCACTACCTTAGACTCATACAACCTGTCCACACTTGGTATATTCCCTCATTGGAAATTCAAATACATAATACTGAAGATTGGCACCAAAAAGACCAACCATACTACAATTTATACATTCACATCAAACACACACTTCAAAAGTCCCCTAGTGGAGCCAAGTGAACTTCTGCAAATCCTATATCTGAGTAAAGCCCTCACTCACGATACCCAATTTATGAAACATCTCTTTAGTTCAAATAACTGAATTCATCCACCATATATTTGCCTAATTGACTATGTTCATATCACTCTTATAAAGCCTTTTGCTGGCAGTGTTTACTACAAGGAAAATAGATAAGGGAAGAATACATGCAACATTTGGCTAGAGCTGAAAAGAACAGGCCTCCATTTTCTCACATTTCCACTACTGATCAAGAGCCTAAATTCATCAGAACTTTAGATAGTACAACTACATAATTAAACTACATTACCGCCAATGCAAAGCTCTTCAAGTTCTGAGGCAAATGTTCAGAACTGATGTTCACTGGCAATATTACACTCACAATCAAGACTAAATATCTATACTCAACTGCCCACACTCAACAACCATTATGCTTAATGAGCATACAGAACAGAGGTGTTATTAATCCAAACAGTAAACTTGGGTTTATGTTTGAGAGTCAATAATTTCCTCAACCTATATATCATATGTGTACGCTAATGAGCATACTCAACAAGTGATAAGCACACAACAACCAAAAATTGCAAAATGGCAAAAACAATGTTTTCTCCGTAGCTCCCTACCCAAGCATGTACAAACAAACCCATACATCCAGCTGTGCTGAAAGTAATTTTAATAACAGGAAAAAAAAAAAACATAACTATATGAAGATCAATAAAATGACACAAATCTTTCTCACTCTTGTAAAACTCCAGGATGAATTTTAGTTATTGAAAATGTGAGAGGAATGACAATTCATTTAAATGACAATCCAACAACACTGACCCCAGCTTATCAATGACAGCACATACATTTGAGCAGCATTAGACACGGTGAACTCTAAAATCAACACTGAGTTCATGCTTTCGAAACAACCAAATTCTACAATTAAAAAGAAGAGGCTACTCATAAATCTTAAATTCCAAAACCAAAAACTGCCCTTATCCTCTGGAAGATAAGATCTCGCCATCCTCTCTCGGTATTCTCCACCACAGTGGCATTCCCATATCTGTATAGAAACACATATATCGTAAGCTCCTCAATCAAAATCATCACAATCACAGTATACTGACTTAAACTAAGAGTACCGAACTAACCTGTCTTCCTCAGGTACATCAACATGGGTTAGCTTGACAACAGTCAGACCAGGTTCAGGCTCGTCAAATGTAAGTGTAACCTGCAAAACACAACAAATCAAACTCAATCTACAAATCACAAAACCAACCAACATGACATCAAAACAACTAGTTTACCTTTGACTGAATCCCATCAGGCCAGTTCCCAAACCTCCAATTTTGAACAATCAACTTCCCATTCTGCAACTCCAAATTGGTGCCCGTCACCGAGCCATCGAAAATGCTAAATTCCCCTCCCACCTCCTTGCTAATCTTAGCATTGCTCTGCGTAAACCCCTTCCACCTATTCTCATCCATCAAAATCTCATACAAATTACACGCCCTGCAGCTAAACTTCTCCGTCATACTAATCGTCTTAAAACCCTTCTTCTTCTTCTTCTTATTCACCTCCTTCTTCTCCACCACAACCTCCTCCTTCTTAACCACCGCCGCACTCGTCCCACTACTCTTCGGCGCAATCTTCTTCGCCTCCGCCTCATCCTTGGCCGGTCCACCCTGCGCCATACTCTTCACATAAACCCTAATCTTGTCCAGAATCACTGGCTTCCCCTTGGCCACCATCGCCTCCTTAATCCTCCGCCCAATCGGCCCCTCGTCCTTCACAGTGACCTTCACCTCCGGATCTTCATCAGCATTCTCGTCGGCGATGTAGGGAATCTCGACGGCGCCATCGACCTTGAGCAACGACTTGCCGTCGGAGTCTCTCGCCTCGCCCTCCCAGGAGAGATTGACGCTGATTTCGTACCCCGGGATGATTTTACCTTTGCGGATATTGACGTAAGCATCACCGTCGACTTTCTCGACTTTGTTGGTCTTGACGAAGAGGTTGCCCTCGCCGTCGAGGATGGTGAGATTGGAGAGGAGATTGGTGAGGAGGTCACGTGACCAGGCGAGGCAGTCGGTCTCAGCCCAGTGCCAGTTGTGCACGTTGGCTCCGTCGGGTCGGTCCTCCACGATCCACCGCTTGTCGCCTTCGCCGTACTTGGCCATTGAATCGAGAGAGCGAGCTTGCTTTGGGGTTTTGAGGGTTAGATTGGGTGTTGGGATTGGGGAGGAAGAAAATAGAGAGAGAGAAATAGGTGGGCGCGTGTGTGAGGAAATCTGGAGACTTCTTGAGAGAGTGGAAGGGTCTAGAATTCGGGAGATCGATGAGGCCCAATGAAGTTTGGGTAGAAGGATCTAGAACGCTGGCACCACCTGATTGGTTTTTTAACTAATGGACGTTGACTGACCGGAAAACCCTAGTCAACACAAATTTCATGTTTGGCATCAAATATCTTTTGTTGTAAAACCCAAAGTCTAGAATTGGACGGTGACGAACAAGTGAAACTGAGGATTAAAAAACATGGATTTACCCACAAGTTGTCCACCAGAGTTCATTTCTTCATACACAACCTTAATTAATTAGGGCTTAGAAGAAATATATAGTGTACTTGTAGAGATAATAAACTTCAACGTCACATTAAAATTTACCAAAGTCAAACTCAAAGTTCGTACAGGAATTTTGCACTTGATAAACAAACATGAGCATTCTTTTACTTCTACTGGCTACTGGAACTTAATCCTAACTAAATTAACATCAACCAACTAAGATTTATTCATATATCTCAAACTATTTTCATAATCAAAGCAGCCACATGCAGTAGATCGAGGACTTGCTATATTAGGGATCATGCTTAGTGACACTGTTCAAAGTGTGCTTTTTCCTCGTTAAGAAGATAGGTGCGCTCACACATCGAACAATAAAAGCGTTTCTCTTCGGTCTGGCAAAATAGAAAAAATGTCTAAGTAAGTGAAGAAGATTGCCCGAGCTTGAAATGTTTTTAAAAAGTTGAAGAAACTATACCTTAGCGGTGGAGAGGCCTCTGGTGAATTCATGCTGGAGCTTCGTCTTCTTCTTCTTCTGCTGAGGGGGACGTACAGCTTGTTCGCCTCGCTGCATGTTTGGGGCGCCGTCCATTCTGCCTTCTCTCTCTCTCGCTCTCTCGCTCTCAACTAATGTCTTCTATCTCTTCTATGCTTCTATGTGTTTCTCCTGTGTTGTTTCTCGATCTGATCATGTCTATGTATACTGTCTTCTCTTTCTCTCTCAACTTGGACACTCGATCACTTAGTGTCTCGTTTGTATGAGTTGACTATGTCTTAACTTCATTGGCTTCCCATTTACAGGATGCATTATTCATAAGTGGAATATATATATTTGGTGAGGATCGAATTGCTTAATCTGTTGCATAAATAATTAATTTGTCGTCCCATATATACCATAGTATTAGTTTAAAGTTTTTGCATGATCATCACCACAGATATGCATGCAGAAAGGTATTCGCATGCCTCTGAATACGCAAACCCTAACATAGCTACTTGCCCCATTTGTTCTTTTACTTGGATTGGGGTACGTACATAATCACCGATCATATATATCTTCCAGCAGATATATATATATAGAGAACGAAAGAACAGACCCGTCAACTACTACGTACATATAATGCAATATGACAATAATGACAATACCGTATTTATCATATCTCCTCCGATCCTCTTCATCATTAATTATTGAACTTTTGGAAGGATCAAATGAATCATATATATTTTCTGGATACACAGCCTATATATTTATCCTACAACATGAGTTAATTGAAAATGAAAGCATTTGACGCGGTCGATCGCCTCGCCAATGACATAAGCTAGAATCACATGCATGCTGCAAGTCCTACAAATGGAAGCTAAATTAACTATGGAAGCAGCTTACTGCATCTTCCCGTGGCATATACGTACGTATGTGAGCAGCTAGCTGCAGATATATGCAATCACAATTGCCCCATTTCTACTTTTGGTCTTCTACTTCTACGCACTGGACTCGATCTTTCATCGTATTTCTTGCCTTTTGGAAGATGCAGTGAGCTATTATGTTCGATAATATAGATTGTATGTATATATATACACACATAAATAGTGGTCACGTATTAATTTGTTAGATAACTTTAATTATTAGACAATTGGTGTTCATGTATGTACAACCAAATGTGTATATATCACTATTTCGTAAAACGAAACTAACCGTTTAAAAATCTGTCGACATGAAAGTTGATAGTTAAGAATATGAAAATGCCTAATTGTGATTCGTAGTATCCATGGTACGTAGCACAAAAGAAAATTAAGCAACTAATCTTGGCTATAAAAAAGTATTTGCCGGCAAACTACAAGTTCGAAACTAAATCAATGGATTATATATGCACGCAGTTTGAAGAGTGAATGTGCAGTGCCTAAACATTTCGTGCACAAGTTGTAGTCCTAAGCAGCTAGCCATTGCAAAAACAGAAAATCGATAACGCCGTGAAATGAAAGGCAAGTTGAAAATTTCAAAAATAATCCGATGCCCAGGCTTCTAGATTTTGCAAAAGATAGGGAGAAAACTTGAACAGAAAGGGATCGAGTTGGATATGTTTCCATTTGTATCCTTGTTTCGTTCTCTTTCGAATGTAACTTTGACCCTGTTTCTTTTTAATTTTGTTTCTTTCTCAAAGTATAGTACTCATGTATCAGCATACTGTAAGTATTTGTGACAAGTTAAGGCAAGAAGTACAGAGAAAGATCGGGTTGCATATGGTAATTATGTACCCAGTAGAAGTCATAGAACAAAAGTAGGAATGGGGAAGTTGGGATTACATATTTAGGGTTTAGCTCGATCACATACACATGCCATTGGAAGATGCAGTACGTTAGGTGCTTGCGTAGTTGATTTAGCTTCCATTTATGGGAGTTGCAGCTAGCTAGTTTGAATTATTACTTGTGCTAGCTGATCGATGTCTTTGGCGTGAAAAGCTTTCATTTTTAATTTACTCATGTTGTAGGATATATACACAGCCATATAATTTGTTACATTTGATCCTTCTACTTACTAAACTTAATTTCGTTATTGTCCAATGACTTCGAATACCTAATTAATATTAACTTTCCTGTTAATTGATCGATAATCTCAGCACCTCTAAAATCATTCATCCTAATAAATAAATTACTCTACATAATGACACTCGATCAGTGAGCTTTTCCAGACTTAGTTCGTACAATTCAAGAGTATTTGCCGATAATCGTTTGTTAAAGTGAAAAGTTCCTTGAACGAACTTGGTCATGCATGGTACGTGCTCGATCGATCAAGAGTAGACAGACTAGAAGTTTTACCGATAATCAAAGTAAGCCCATTTTATCAATATTCCAATATTATAATCCTTACTCCCCATCGTCACCACTGAAGGAGATGCAAAGTCATAACTTTTTAAATTTTTTAAATTTAATTTAATTTTTTTTTATATATTTTTTTTATAGCTTGTGTTAGTGATTCAACGGTTAGCATCGCGTACAAATTGGTGACTTCAACTGATTTCTCGCAAAATATTAATTTGTTTGATCATTGAGGCTCGATTTGTGATTCTTTGTGCCCTTTTGCTTTTATTTTTCTCTACAAATTTCGTTATTCAGTTATGATCGACTTTGAAATGTCGTGAAGATAGGAGTGTAAAAGCTGGAAGATGTGGGAAGACTAGGGGTGGGATCGGTTCGGATCGGTTCGGTTTTGGGCCGAATCCGAATCCGAATCCGAAATAATATTCGGTACGAGTTCGGTACGGAACTTCGTTTTTTGGCTAGCTAACCCGAATTGACCCGATCCGAATGGGTTCGGATCGGTTCGGCCCATTTCGGTACCAAATGCTACTTTTTCGAAAATATGATTTTCCACTGTTCCAGACTTCCAGCTGATCAAAAGTCCTAATGTGACCAAGTCCCAAACAGTTTTTAAGTGTTCAACATAACAAACAAAGCTGAAATCATTACTCTATTAGACTATTACAGTCCCAAATATTCCAGAGTAGTGAAAAAATATAACAAACAAACTGAAATAACAATTAGTCTGAATCGGAACCATCAACACTGCCTCCATCTTCATCATCACTCTCTTCTTCTTCAAAATCATCGCCATCAACTGATTCATCTCCACTCAATTCCACGGTCCGTGTAGTACTCTCCAATGAACTTGCATGCTCTACGAATTGACAAAAATGAACCAAGTTACACAATACTACAACAACAAGTTCAAAACTAACAGCAAGAGTCAAAACAAGGTACTTGAACCAAAACAAACAGCAAGAAACAAATTAAACAGCAGCAAAAATCCAGAAATTATAGAAGTCATACCTCTTTCAACTTGCTCGTAAAGCTCAGTATCTTTGATGTTAGGAATATCCTCGATTGAGGAAACATCATTGCCCCGTAGCCAACTTTGAAGACAAACCAAAGCTTCCACTGATTTTGGAGTCAAAGAACTACGAAAGTTGTTTACTACCCTCCCACCAGTGCTAAAAGCACTCTCTGAGGCTACTGAGCTCACCTGTATAGCCATCACATCCTTGGCAATTCTTGCCAACACCGGGTACTTTACTGCATTCAGCTTCCACCAATCCAGAATTGGATAATTGTCATCAGTGCTTATCTCCACTGAATCTTGAAGGTACTTATCAACTTCATGAGTAGGGACTGCCACATTGGTGGAGGAGACAAACTGATTCCAGCGACTTATGATTTCAGCCCTACTGCCACTACTGGCTGTACCACTGCTAGTTGTGCTCTGAGATTGACGTAGTTGCTGATTTACAGCAGCCACATCTTCCGGCAGCACATACTCCCCGTACAAGCTCATCATGAACTCCTTCAATAGGTTTGTTCTACTGACCACATCCTCCTCCCCATAACCATCTAAGGTGAACAAATGTGTCAAGTGCACAAGCTTGTACCTTGGATCAAGAATCACACCCACATACATGAACGGATTTAATTGCCTACTGTCATGGTAGTATTTTGCAAACTTCTGCTTCATCTCTTTAGCCATATCTGCCAATATCTTCTTAGTGTTATCTCCAACTTGCAGAGTAGATGGGTTAGACAGCTTGCTAATCTCCGCTTCAATTGACAACACATCGTGGAAGGTAGTGTGTATTGTGGCATGTGTGGAGGCACTTACCCTCTTAGTTACATCATAGAACACTTTGAGAAAGAACACAAACACCTCTGCATTTTCCCAATCTTCCTCACTTGGTGGTCCAACCTTGCCACGCTTAGGTTTTAAAGGGACAGAAGTGATCAGATTTCCTTCCTCATCAAATTCTTCATCCGGCTCCTTGAAGTAGGCTCTATAGCACTCTTCATCCTCCCCCATCCTTGCAAAGGCAGCCCTGAATTTCAGGGCTGCTTCTAACATTGAAAATGTCGAGTTCCACCTTGTGGGGACATCCATCACAACTAGCCCTCTACAAGCAATTTTTTCTTTGGCAATGTTGCTCTTAAAAACATCAAGTCTATGGGCAGAGGACCTAACAAACTTAACGGCATTCCTAATCCCCAACACAGCCTTATTAAGCATCTTCAACCCACTTCCTACAATAAGATTACAAATATGTGCAGTGCACCTCATATGCATATATTTCCCCTGAAGTATAGGCTGGGCATTTCTAACCTTGTTTAATCTAGCTGTCACATACTCTAAGGCACACCTATTAGCGGCTGCATTGTCTACCGTAATAGTAAGGACTTTTGTAATACCCCATTTCAGCAAACACTCTTCAATTAATTTTCCTATTGAATTTCCAGAATGATTATGAATAGTGCAGAAGTTGATTACCCTCTTATGCAACACCCAATTATCATCTACAAAGTGCGCAGTGAGCACCATGTAGTTGATATTCTGCGGCCCACTAGTCCAAGTGTCGGTGGTTAGGCAAACCCTATACTTCCGAAGAGTCTTACAAACTTGCTTCCTCTTACTCTCATATAGAGCTAAAAAGCTTGTAACTAGAGTTCTCCTACAAGGTACTTGAAAGTCTGGTGAAGCTACTCGGCAGAATTTCCTAAATCCTAGCTTGTCCACAAAGCTAAAAGGCAGTTCATCAATAACAATCATTTCTACGCAAGCTTGCATTACTTCTTCAGGTTTAAAGATGTGAGCTCTCATTTTGTTCCCACAAGTTTTATCCCCAACTAATGTTTTCTGATTTTTATCAACTAACTTCCTCCCTGGAAAATACCTACAGGTCTTGTTAATGTGTTTGTTCATCCCTCCAGTCCCATTCTTTTCACTCTCAACAGCATAGTCTCCTAACTTTCCCTTGGGACAATATTTGCATTTAGCCCTCCTTTGAGTCACAATTTGATCTGGTTTCCCTTTGCATTTTATTATCTTTTCAGACACATACTCAGTAAAATGCTCCCAAACCCAACTACGCTTTCTAGAAGAAATAGCAGAGATAAGATCTGTACTCACAGTAGAATTAACAACCTCAACTTCAACTAGCTGAACTGGAGTAGTCCCAATAGATGACGCAGCAACAGATGGCTGAAGTTGATTAGTCTCAATGGATGACGTAGCAATAGATGGAACTACCTTGTTCTTCTTCTTTTTGAACTTCTTAAGCTGAGGAAAACATAAGATGCTAATCAATAATTTTAGTACACACTGAAAGTATACTTCATGTTATAGTCAGCAACTATACTCATATGAAAGTCAGCAACTATACTTCATGTTATAGTACACACTCATATGAAATCTAGATACTTACCCCATTAATTTTCACCATGGTTCAAAACAAAACCCAGCTACAGCTTCCGATCTCTAACCAAAACCAACAAGCCAACAATACTAGATATCAATCAAAGCGTAGCTCGAATTAGTACCTAACTGAGAGAGAGAGAGAGAGAGAGAGAGAGTACCTCAAGTCTGTGTTCAAGGGAATCGACGATGGGTTGTTGAGCGGTGATGTCCGTCGGTTGAAGAGTAATTGATGTCCGTCGGTTGAAGAGTAATTGATGTCCGTCGATTACTCTTCAACCGACGAGGTAGAGTGAGGCGAGAGGGAGGCCGAGAGGTAGAGTGATTGATGATTGATCGAGGCTTCAAGCTGGGCAAGAGGTTTCTAATCGATTAATTATAGAGAGAGGCAGCATTTCTAGGGTTCAAAGAGAGAGGCAGCAGAGTGAAGAAGAGGCAGCAGAGCTGTCTGAAAAATTAGGGATTTTAGGTTATATATGATAGAGAATAATACAGTGGGTGCATGTACATGATAGTAAAGCTGTAACCACTTCGGTATTCGGTACCATTTCGGTTCGGATCGGACCTGGAACCGAACCCGTACTGAAAATAGTAATCGGTTCGGTTTCTTTTCGGTTTCGGTTTGCTAGCAAGCCCAAACCGTTCGGTTCGGCCCAATTCGGATTTCGGTTCGGATTTCGGCTCAAACGGTTCGGTTTTTCGGTTTTTAATCCCACCCCTAGGGAAGACATGAACTAGCTTGTAAGATAGGAGTGTGAGGCTTTACCAAGTTAATTGGTGCTTTCTATTGTTTTCTTTTCTTTGTTTTTAATTATCCTTTTAGAATTGAGATTGGACGATTGACTATGAATCATTTCGAAAAATTTATAGATTTCCAATTACATAAAAAGAATCCCATGATTTGATTCAAGTCAATAAAGAAGACCACCGATCGTGTAACTCTGGATTTCCTATCGCAGTCCATGCATGCATGCATGCTACTGGCTCGTCTCGAGTTATCTCTCGTAAGAAATCCGATTAACGGGACTATTATTTTACGTGGCAACAATTCTGCTGGCCAAAACCTTAATGTGCGTGAAGCTAGGTCACCCGTCACCGTACCCTACCAACGCCACCAAATTGCTGTAAAAAATATATTGGTATGATATTGCATATATAAATTAAAATAAATATTAACTTTAATTTAGAAATTAAAATTCCAGAAATAAAGAATAAGGTATTGCAAGTAGTTTGATAAGAGTTATGTCCTGAATAACTCCCTTTAGAAGCGGCCCCACTTCTCTCTTGTATAGGTGATCTCTTATATAAGAGTAGCCCGCATTACTCCGCTCGGTTTTACCCGACACATAAGAATCATTAAAAGCTTGGCTTAACCTTACTCTTACGGGTATCACTGTTTTTCATCATAGGAATGGATTTGGGTACTCCCCACAGTGATCCAACTTCATCTCCACAATTTAGTTTTCCCATTTAAACCTACCTCTTGGGATCTCCAGTCTACTAGGTTGGGTATCCACTGTAGAAATTTTATTTTCCAATGGGCTTTAATCCCATTCCCCTCGATGATTTATCAACCAACTCTCTGTTTAACCCTTTGGTTAGCGGATCCGCAATATTATCCTTAGACCTCACATAGTCTATAGAGATAACTCCAGTAGAGAGTAGTTGTTTAATGGTGTTATGTCTTCGACGAATGTGTCTAGACTTACCATTATACATCTTGCTCTGTGCTCTGCCAATCGCAGATTGACTATCATAATGTATGCAAATTGCAAGCACAAGTCTTGTCCATCTAGGAATATTCTCTATGAATTGGCGTAGCCATTCTGCTTCCTCCCCACATTTGTCTAGTGCAACAAACTCAGATTCCATCGTGGATCTAGTTATGATCGTTTGCTTTGAGGACTTCCAGGACACCGCTGCACCTCCTAGGGTGAATACATATCCACTAGTAGACCTTGAGTCTTTCATGTCAGATATCCAGTTTGCATCACTGAATCCTTCTATAACATCTGGGTATGTTGTGTAGTGCAGCCCATAGGTACGAGTATACCTTAAGTACTTTAGTACTCTTGCAATTGTTTACCAATGCATGGCTCCAGGATTACTCGTATACCCGCTTAGCTTACTTACTGCATAAGCTATATCCGGTCTTGTACAACTCATTTAGTACATTAGACTTCCAATGACTCTCGAATATTCTAATTGAGAAACACTTTCTTCTTTATTCTTCGATAGGTACAGAGTCATGTCTACCGTAGTTCTGGAAATTCCAGATCCTTCCTTCTCAAATTTCTCCAGGATATTGTCTACATAATGTGTTTGATCCAGTACAAGCCCTTCTGATGTTCTTGTGATTTTTATCCCTAAGATCACATCAGCAAGTCTCATATCTTTCATGTCAAATCTGGAATTTAACATGTTTTTAGTGGAGTTGATCATTTTATCATTACTCCCGATGATAAGCATATCATCCACATATAGGCACAAAATGACATATCCGTTTTCCGTGTCCTTGACGTATACGCACTTATCACATTCATTAATTTTAAAATCATTGGTGATCATGGCGTTGTCAAATTTTTCATGCCATATTGTTTTGGTGCTTGTTTTAAGCCATATAATGACTTTACCAATTTGCACACTTTTCTGTCTTGTCCAGGAGTCGAAAAACCCTCAGATTGTTCCATGTAAATTTCTTCATCTACATCTCCATTCAGAAATGCCGTTTTCACATCCATTTGATGTACTTCAAGATTGCGCAAAGCTGCAATTGCAAGTACCATCCGGATAGACGTTATTCTCGTCACAGGAGAATATGTGTCAAAATAATCCACACCTTCCTTTTGCCTATAGCCTTTAATAACAAGTCTTGCCTTGTACTTGTCTATTGATCTATCTGCTTTCAACTTCCTTTTAAAAATTCACTTGGACGTTAAAGGTTTACAACCAGGTGGCAGATCCACAAGTTCCCAAGTGTGATTTTGCAAGATGGAGTCAATCTCACTTTTGATTGCATCTTTCCACAAAGGACTATCAGTAGAGCTTACTGCCTCTTTAAACGTACGAGGTTCACCTTCAACCACATAAGTCAAAAAATCGGAACCAAAGGATTTTTCTATCCTTGCCCTTTTACTTCGTCTAGGTTCAACCTTAGACTCCGACTCCGACTCAACTTGTTGATCTTGATCGTTATCAGTAACAGCTTGACTGTCTTCACGTGTCCGTTTAGAAGAATTAGATTCATCTATGGACCTGCGTGGAAATACATTTTCAAAAAATGATGCATTCCTCGATTCCATTATCGTGTCCTTATGAATATCAAGAACTTTTGATTCATGCACGAGAAACCGATAAGCCGAACTGTTATGTGCATATCCAATAAAAATGCAATCAACTGTTTTAGGCCCATTCTTTACCCTTTTGGGTTTATGAATTGTCACCTTGGCTAAGCATCCCCATACTCGCAAGTATTTATAGGATGGCTTCCTACCTTTCCATAATTCATATGGAGTTTTCACCTCTTTCTTTTTGGGCACCTTATTTAAAAGGTAATTAGCCGTGAGAATTGCGTCTCCCCACATGTTGGGGGGCATTTCAGAACTGAGTAGCATGGCATTCATCATATCCTTCGAGGTACGATTTTTCGTTCTGCCACACCATTCGATTGTGGTGAGTAAGGTGCAGTTCTTTGATGTATAATCCCATGCTGAGCACAAATATCAGCAAATGGCGATTCATACTCACCTCCACGGTCACTTCTCAATACCTTTATTTTCTTATTGAGTTGATTCTCAACCTCATTTTTATAGAGCACAAATTTCTCTATAGCCTCATCTTTGCTCTTTAGCAAGTACACATAGCAGTACTTCGTACTATCATCAATAAAGGTGATAAAGTACTTATTACCGCCTCTCGATTGTGTTAATTTTAAATCACACACATATGAATGAATCAGATCAAGGGGTTCATTATTTCTTTCAACATTTTGGAATGATGATCTTGTTAATTTTGCCTCTACACAAGTTTCACACTTATGTTTTCTGTCAATTTGGAATTTTGGTAAGTGGTCCATGTTAATTAATTTCCGCAAGGTATTGTAATTAACATGTCCTAGTCTACCATGCCACAAATTGGAAGACTCAAGCATATAGGTGGAAGATGAAGCTTCATTCATTTTCTTGACTATAGTCATTACATTCATTTTGATCATCCCACCGGTTACATAACCCTTACCCACAAACATTCCATTCTTGGACAAAACAAGCTTATTAGACTCTATCACTATGCGGAACCCAAGTGTGTTCAGCAGTGCACCAGAAATCAAATTCTTTCGGATCTCTGGAACATACAGAACATTGTTCAGAGTTAGCTCCTTCCCAGAGGTCATCTTCAGAGTCACCTTCCCTTCCCCTTGATGGCAGAGGTGGCAGAATTCCCCATGTACAGAATGTCCCCTTCCTCAGATGGTTCGAAGGTGGAGAACATCTTTATGTCAGCACAAACATGTTTGGTGGCTCCAGTGTCCATCCACCATTCCTTGGGGTTTGAATCCACCATGTTCAGCTCAGATATCATAGCACAGAGGTTCATCTCAGCAACCTCTTGAGTGACATCATCATTCAGGTTGGCCTCCTTCTTCTTGTATCTCCTTGGTTTGTTGCATTCAATAGATTTGTGACCAGCCTTGTCACAGTTGTAGCACTTGCCTTCAAACCTCTGTTTCTTGGAGACACCACATTTTTGTCCTAGCTTGAACAGTTGATTCTTGAACTTCTTGTTCTTGGAACTCTGGCCATGTTCCATGACATTTGCCTTGGCAGAATATCCACTGCCCCATGTCTTCTTCTCAGATCCTCGGTTGTCTTCCTCAATGCGAAGCCTGACCTCCAGATCTTCCATGCTCATTTCATTTCGCTTGTGCTTCAGGTAGTTCTTGAAGTCTTTCCAAGCGGGTGGGAGCTTCTCAATAGCACAAGCTACTTGAAAGCTCTCACCAAGAACCATCCCTTCAGCATGAATCTCATGCAGGATCAACTGGATTTCTGAGAATTGACTCATCACAGTCTTAGAATCCACCATCTTATAATCAAGGAAGCGGCCCACGATGAATTTCTTGGTGCCGACATCCTCTGTTTTATATTTCTTTTCAAGGGATTCCCATAGCTCCTTGGCCGTTCCCATATTGATGTACACATTGTACAAAGAGTCAGCCAGACCGTTCATGATATAGTTCCTGCACAAATAGTCAGAACTATTCCATGCATTTACAGCAGCAATCTTTGCTTGATCATTTTGGTCACCTTCGTTGAATTCAGGAGCATTCTCAGCCAGAAATTTAACCAGGCCAAGAGTGGTCAGATAGAACATCATCTTTTGTTGCCATCTCTTGAAATGCAGCACGTTGAACTTCTCAGGTTTTTCCCCGTGGGAAACTGAGACAGGTACATGCGCGTTTGGTGCTTGCATGGTAGACATTTGAACTGGTCCCTTACGAGCATTCATAACATCCGAATTTTCTCCGTTAGTCATGTTTTCTTAAACTGAAACACACACACAAGTGTAAGAATATTGAAACTCGAAGGTAACGAGTATTCACAAATTATATAAGCAATATCAATATAGTTGTCTTAAGATTGTAAAAAATATATTGGTATGATATTGCATATATAAATTAAGATAAATATTAACTTTAATTTAGAAATTAAAATTCCAGAAATAAAGAATAAGGTATGGAGAAATATTCAACCAATACCGAACGAGTTTAACGATGGATTACGAACAGTCAAGTCGTGTGTGTCACACACTCTCCTTAATACAACTACGCCGCTTCTACGGGTGCAAAAGGTCTGTTGGCGCTCGTCTCCCAGGATACAATGACTAACAAATTCTTGGAGCTGCATTGCTTCAAGAAAGTCTGCGAACTGGAGGCAGTACCTCTTTCTATCACCAGAATAGAAACACAAGAGCAGAAGAGAGAAAGCTTTTGAGAGGAGAAGAGTTGAATGCTTTTGGTGTGTAAAACTAAGAAATATGAGGCCCTTTTTATAGTGTGAGGAATGACTAAGGCTATTAAAATCAATCATCAATATAGGGAACTCAATGGTTATGAACATCTCACTCAATGGTCATAATCCACATTACATCATATGTTACTGGAATATCAAAAGGTTTTTCCAGTAGCAACTGAAGAGTCACCTGGGCTCTTACCATTTCCCTTTTTTCCAATGTGGGACAAACTTTGTTTTCCCATTTCAAATAGCCAAATTTAGATGACAATTTTTCATTCATCCCAAAACCAAATTAAACATATGAACACATAATCTTGTAGTCCTCATTATGGAGAATACAAATCCAAATTCATTTTCCAATAATTATAAGTGCATCACACTTTCCCTGCTGAGTAAGGGACAAGTCCTACGAGTTTTATTTGCAGCCCCCCTGAATAGGTAACAGTTGAACTCACAAACATGAATTTTTTCATATCCAAGGGAAAGATCCTTCAGGATTTTTTTAATTCTCGATTAACTCACAGGGAAATTATGCATTTTAAAAAACTTATGCAACCATCCACACAATTTATCAATACTCGTATCCGACCATCCATTTTCAACTTTAATTTCCATTACATGTAATATGACACTTAATACAGTTTCTTCACTCCCTTCATACAATGAGGTTTGTGACTCCCTTAGAAGCCTTTCATACTTAGCATAATCATCATCTACCTTGTCATTGAAGTGAACTTCGGTATTTTCTTCAACAACATTATGCGGTGCATCTTCATGGTATCCAGGATAGTATGGAAATACATCTTGGATAATCTCCACATGCGGGATCACTGAAGGACCGGCAACACTAGAAGCCTCGACTCTGCCTTGAAGCCACTGTCTTCGACTACTGATCATTGCGGATTGACCAGAAGCTTCCCCGTGCAGGTTTCAAACTGTGTAAGTCGGATCCAAACCATGGTGCAAGCAATGATGATACATCTCTATGAGTTTCATATAATAAGGACCATTTCTGCAAACTGCGCACGGACAAGGGAGAAATTCGATTCCAGCAGTGCGAGTGGAAACAAAATTGATGAAGTTAACTAAGCCTGTGCTGTAATCAGGGTGTGTAAAATGAAGATTCATCCAAGATTTGTCGGGGACATCATCCATGTTTCCTGTCATAACATAAACAGACAATATGTATAAGGTTAACACACAACATTTATGATACAATCAAAACTTGTCCCAACACTTCTTCTCCTTATGCCTCCAGGTTGGGTCCTATCTCCTTCAGGAGAACACGACTTTGTTGATCTTTTTGCTATTCATGTGATTTATGCTACAGTTTTGAGAAATTTCGGCAGCATCTCCCTACAGTTCCTCAAGTGCACAAAAATCTAAACAACCTAATTTGCACTTGAGGAACATTGTAGAGAGACACTGTCGAAACTCTATCCCAAAACTGCAACGAAAACCACATGAATAGCAAAAGAATCAACAAACTCGCGTTCGCTTAAAGTGTCCAAAAATGGGACGATTCGAGAATCAACAACTCATACAATACAGTTTAATTTCAACTTTAATTTCCATTGCATGTAATGTGACACTTAATACAGTTTCTTCACTCCCTTCATACAATGGGGTTTGAGACTCCTTTAGAAGCCTTTCATACTTAGCATAATCATCATCTACCATGTCATTGAACTGAACTTCAGCGTTTTCTTCAACGACATTATGCGGTGCATCTGCATGGTATCCAGGATAGTATGGAAATACATCTTGTATAATCTCCACAGGCGGGATCCCTGAAGGACCGGCAACACTGGAAGCCTGGACTCTGTCTTGAAGCCACTGTCTCCTTTTACTGATCATTGCCGGTTCATCAGAAACTTCCCCGTATAGGTGCCAAACTGCGTAAGTCGGATCCAAACCATGGTGCAAGCAGTGATGATAAATCTCTATGAGTTTCTTATAATAAGAACCATTTCTGCAAACTGCGCATGGACAAGGGAGAAATTTGATTCCAACAGTGCGAGCGGAAACAAAATTGATGAAGTTAACTAAGCCTGTGCTGTAATCAGGGTGTGTAAAGTGAAGATTCATCCAAGATTTGTCGGGGACATCATCTATTTCTGCACAAACCCTGGGGCCTGGTAGAGACAGATGAATCTTCGTATGATCTCCTGCAAAACCTGCTTACTAAGGGGAATACCGGGCGGGCCGGTCTTCTCCTCTCCGATGCCTAAGTTAGTATAGTTGGAATATATATAACTTGAGCACGTATGTAAGCGGTAGGAGAGATCAGTTACCTATTAATGAGGGTAGTTGAGGCCCTTATATAGGTGGCTGGGAGTGAAATCTGGCCTCAGCCTTCGATGTGGGACTGGCTCCCTTCTGTTTGTACGCCAAAGGGCAACTCTGTTGACTTCTTTGGCAGGCAGGCGCCCCCGGTCCCCGGGCTCCAAGTAGCAGGATAGACTGCTGGACCCCGAGGCCGGGTGCTGGTGATCCGGTCCCGGGCCTCGGGCCGGGCCCTGGTACACTAGTTGCGGGTCTGTGGGCCTGCTGTAGCCCCTCTGCGGCTACTGTCAACATCATCCATGTTTCCTGTCATAACATAAACAGACAATATGCATAAGGTTAGCAATCAAAACTTGTCCCAATACTTCTTCTCCTTATGCCTCCGGGTTGGGTCCTATCCCCTTCAGGCGAACACGAGTTTGTTGATCCTTTTGCTATTCATATGGTTTCAGCTACAGTTTTGGGAAATTTCGGCAGCATCTCCCTACAGTTCCTCAAGTGCACAAAAATCTAAACAACCTAATTTGCACTCGAGGAACATTGTAGAGAGACACTGTCGAAACTATATCCCAAAACTTAAACTTAAACCACATGAATACCAAAAGGATCAACAAACTCGTGTTCGCCTAAAGTGTCCAAAAATGGGACAATTCAAGAATCAACAACTCATCTCGATCAACTAGATGAGTTGTTGATTCTCAAACGGGAGTTCTAAGCTGATAAACAGCACAATTATATATAATACGAAACAATAAATTTACACACGGCACCACACTCCCCCAATAAGCCACTCGCATGTTTCAGAAACCCTAACTACCACAATCCACACACAACACAAACCAATTACATCATTAACTAATAATTTCAACCTAAACTACCATAAAATTCACAAAATTTCACTAAATTGCACTATTTCAAGCCATTTTAGTTTCACTAAATTTGGATTTAACTAAATTTCACAATTTCACTAAATTACACTAAAATTCAATTTCACTAAAATTTCACAATTTCACAAACTAACCTAAATAATCTCAATTTCACCAAAATCAACACCAACTCTATCATATATTCAAACACCTAACACTAAAAACAACACAAAAATACATTATAAACCAAATCCAACTCAAGATATCAAACACTAAATTCAACCAATTAAACCCAAATATGGTGATTACAATGAAAGGAGAGATTATACTAACCTACAAAGCAATTGGAAGAGAAGACCCAAGCAATTAGACCCCGAAATTGATGAAATCTGCCGATCTGCCCCCTTTTTCGCAGCTCTGGAATAGTTTTTTTTTTTTTTTTCTAAAACTTCAACTTCTGTAATCTGTTGAAGTCAAGGGCTTTATAACAGATTTTAAAACATGAAGCGACGACTATTGCTAAAAAATCGTCGCTTCGTTTCATATGTCAGCGACGAATATTGATGAAGGTTATTAACTTCGTCGCTTGAATTTTATGTCGGCGACGGAGATTGAATCTTCGTCGCTGCAGTATACAAAACATTGTCCGGAGGTGACAACATACCACTATTCGTCGCTTCAATAATTTGTGAGCGACGACTATTGATCAATAATGGTTGCTCTCGTTTTTTGAAGCGACAAATCCCCTATTGGTCGCTTCGATGTGTTGAGGCGACAAAATTTGTTTTTCCCGTTTCAATCTTCGTCGCTTCAGTCATTGTTTCCAGTAGTGGGTCTGATAAGACCGATCGCGAGTTTGAAGCTGCAATTAAAGAACTTACGTGATTGAAACTAACTATGGGGATAGCTATAGAAAAATATTTACAAAAAGGATCAGATCGTAAGAAATTTCAATACATATCATGTGTAACTTTTTCTTTATTTGTTTTGTTGCAACCAAGGACTAAAAATCCTCGATAACCTCGATATTTCTTCGAAATTTCCGTTTTTTTCAAACATCGATATTAATACTCATATGTTTTCGATATTTTACTTTTAGTCTATTTTTGTCTAAATATACAATTTTTACATACATGTTTTATAAAATTTCAATCGATATTCGATATTTTCTCGAAATTTCCATTGAAATTTCTTTTTTTTCAAACTATCGATATTTCCGTAATCGTCGATATTTAATTTAATACCTTGGTTGCAACTGCTTTACGTAAGTAACTCTCCTCGAGTTAAAGGCGGCAGAGGGGGAATTGGCTAGCTGTACTAATTGACAGCAATCGGCTAAAATCAAATGAACTAATTAACATGCACGTACCTGACTGTCAAAGAATAAAATAAAAAGAATGCACGTACACGTACGTAAGAGAGGAAGTGAAATATATGATTTAGAGAAGGTCCAGCTAACAAGAATGAAGGGCAATGACCGAAATCAGAATAAAGATTTAAACTTGGCCAAAATCCGCTCTAACCAAATTCATGTTGAACTGGGAACCGAGTGCAATTATATATAAAGGACGGAGCAGTCATGATCATATCTCACCCCCGTAGTAGCTGCCATCTAATTATTCTTTCGAAGCCCTAACTCGTTCACCAGTTATTTCTCTTACAAATCTCCATCTCAAATCTTTCTATTTCTGTGACTACCTGTAATATCCCCCTCCAGCCAACGGAGAGGGGGTGTTCCAGCTAACGGAGAGGGGGTGGTGTGCCTTATATGTGCATGCCCACCTCTATCTAATATGAGCAAGGTATTAAATATCGACGATTACGGAAATATCGATGGTTTGAAAAAAAGAAATTTCGATGGAAATTTCGAGAAAATATCGAATATCGATGGAAATTTTACTAAAAATTTATGTAAAAATTGTATATTTAGATAAAAATAGACTAAAAGTAAAATATCGGAAAGATATGAGTATTAATATCGATGTTTGAAAAAAACGGAAATTTCGAGGAAATATCGAAGTTATCGAGGATATTTTAGTCCTTGAACATGAGGCCATTTGGGAGCTTAGTGGCTTCGGAGGGGATGAGAACTCCGAAGTTAAGCTTGCTAAACTCAGAGCAATCCCAGGATGGGTGACCTACTGGGAAGTTGCTGGTGAGCTCCCAGAAACAAATCCGTGCGGATATTTGGGCTCAAAGCGGACAATATCCTATCTATATGGACTAGGCTGTTACACTACCATTCTACGAACCAAATACGATGAGGTTCATGACTCCCTTATCTCTTATCAACAAGATAGGAATTGAAGTCACTCCAAGAATATCCTAAGTATATGGGATAGGCTGTTACACTACCATTCTACGTACCAAATACCATGAGGTTCATGACTCCCTTATCTCTCATCAACAAGATAGGAATTGAAGTCACTCCAAGAATTCAGACGAAAGGTGTACGTTGTTGGTACATGAGGATGACCATGTCGAGAGATCCAAGAACTTGAAGAAGCTGGGTTCAACTCCGACAGGTTGTATGGATTTGTTTGTGGGTGAAGATAAGAAGAAATACTCAATTCCCCACAAGTACTTCTTCCACCCAAAGCTCCAAGAACTCTTCAAGAAGAACCCAGGACCTGTGTTCGATCCAAGAGCGAGCCGATTGTTCTTGCATGTTCTACGGAGACTTTTAAGCAGTTACTCTATTATATCGTCAGGAATCGATAAACATATATGAGCGCCATTATTGGAAGATGCAGTTAGCTGCTTGCATAGTTAATTTAGCTTCCATTTGTAGGAATTCCAGCAGGTGATTCTAGCTAAGCTAGCTAGTTTGAATTACGTGCTAGCTTATGTCATTGAGGTAGGGATCGACCATTTTTTTTTTCTTTTTCAGAAAGCTCGAGTTCTTGTAAGTCTCAGTTAACTTAGACGAGTTCTTCAAACTAACTTAGTTGTATATCCCATATAAACTTAATTGATTATAGTACAAAATTTCTAATTAAATTACTAACTATCATAACCTCTCTCTTTTTTTATGAGTACTTTGGAATTTAAGTATTAGACCCCATTGTTAGTTAAATATTTCCAAATTAATGAGCAAGGGCAATATAGGCCGGACAACTGATTGTTTATGTAACGATTAGCACAAGAGGAATAAGGACATCATCAGTAGCATAGGTACGAACCTTTTGAGAGAGAATTAGATATCTCTTCCCATAACAATATCAACTTGGTTTATGTTTGCTTTTTGTCATCGATTTATCGCTTGCTGGTTGGCTTTGTCGAGTAAAGTAGATATATATATATATATATATATATATATATATATATATATATATATATATATATATATATATTCTTTCATGCTTGATTGGTAATTTGTATTAGTTGACAAAGTCAATTATTACTTTATTAGTTAAGAAAAAAGAGAAATTCAAATGCCAAAGAGTTGGAGGTATGAATAGAAATTCTAAAAGTTTTCAAAAAATTATTAATTTGGAAAGTTTATGCTTCGATGCAAATATAGAAATACATCTGGTATTTAATGATTTGTAACCAAAATATTTTACACTTTTTAGACTTACAAATATAAGTTTTCAAAAAATAAAAAAAAATGCTTAGCGCTCTCCCTAACAGAGAGCTAGGGTTTCTTCGAGTACTGCCGCCTATGGTGATGGTGGTTCTAAAATCATATCCATTTTTATGGAGAAAATCGCTGGTCTTGGCTTGTTGTTCATACTATGCTGCTCCTTTGTTCGTCTTAAGGATTTGGAGTATCTGATAAGTTTTGGTGGGGATGGTGGAGATCTACGTTAGAACTTGGTTAATTCAGTTTCAGATCCAGTACTTCTTCGTGGCTGTGCCGGGGTTGAGGAGGTGCTTGGGCGGTCTACAGTTCGGCTAGTGTGGACATCTCTCACCACAGATGAAAGGAATAATCGGCTTCGACGGCGGTTCTTTTGGTTGGCGTCGGCGCGACAAGATATGGTGTTAAGGGCCTTTTGCTTGGGTTGGAAACCCTCTTGCCCGATCTAGCTTTGGTGGCGGCAGCACTAACAGCAGTGTACCGCTGAAGGTCGACGACGTCGTTGAGAAGATGGGCGGGGGTGCCCATAGCAATTCCATTTTGGGCTTTCGGGATTTCACTATGGGCCCGACAGACTCTCTCTTTGGCACTTTTGATTATGAGCTTGGATACTTACAACTTGATTTGGGCTTCTCTTTTGGTGTGAACTTGGTTGGATTGGGTCTTTATGGCTCATAGTAAGATCTTGTTGACAGTACCCGCAGAGAGGCTACAGCAGGCCCACAGACCCGCAGCAACCGCATCAGGGCCCGACCCAAGGCCCAGGACAGGATCACCAGCACCCGGCCTCGGGGTCCAGCACTCTGCCCTGCCACCAGGGACCCTGGGACCGGGGGCGCCTGCCAGCCAAAGAGGGCACCAGAAGGTACAAACAGAAGGGAGGCAGTCCCACATCGAAGGGTGAGGCCAGCCCTCACCCCCAACCACCTATATAAGGGCCCCAACTATCTTCATTAATAGGTAACTGATCTCACTCACCGCTTACATACGTGCTCAAGTTATATATATTCCAACTATACTGACTTAGGCATTGGAGAGGAGAAGACCGGCCCGCCCGGTATTCCCCTTAGTAAGCAGGTTGGCAGGAGATCACACAAGGATTCACCTGTATCTACCAGGCCCCCGGGTTTGAGCAGAAACAATTGGCGCCGTCTGTGGGAATTCTGAACAAAAAGCCGTGTAAGCAACACCGTTGGCAGAGAATTCGGAAAATGAGTCAAGAGAAAGGTACCACCGAGGAGGGACGTGTTGCACTAGTGCAAACGCTCACCTCCACCCCGGTCGTCACGCGGGAGCCGCGCGGCGATCAGGGCAACAGTCAGGAAGGAAGGAGCTGTGGGGGACCATCCGGCATGCCGGGGCCCCGCCACGACAGCTCGCGCGGGAAGGACCCCGCAGGGGATGAAGGCAGTCCAGTGATCCGGGGCTTATCCCTGACATTCTCAGATGATCTGAGCGATCGATCCGAGAGTCCGGACCGGGACCCTACGTACAGCCCCGACCATAACGGTATGGCGGGAGAGGTACGAGCAATGGCCGCGGAGGTCAATCGTCTGAGAGAGGAGAACGACCGGGACCGAGCCAGATCCAACGCCCTGTACGAAGAGATGGTGAAACGACCCGAACCTTAAAATACCCTTTAAAGTTTTAATTTTATTTTGACGATTTGAAAGAGGTCAAAGGTTGACTTTTTGGTAAATTAACCTGACCGAGAATTTTAATTCTCGACGAGGTGGGGAACGGTAAAACGAGTTTGTGGACACGTAGTGAGTTGAAATTGGTAATTTCGGGAAAAAGTTAAGACGAAAAATCGGAAGGGCGAAAATTTCTGGAAACGAACGGAAAATTCTGGAAAAAGGAATATTCTAGACTTGGGAGAATATTCCCTTCTTTTCTTTTTTCTTTTCTTTCTTTCCTTTTTCTCTCTCTCTCCCCTCCTCCCTTTCTCTCTCCCCGATCGGCTGGCCGAGTCTCTCTCCCCTCCACTGATTTCCGTCGACCGGCCGAACTGGACCGCCGCACCGGTCACGTTCGGACCGGCTCGGCCTCCTCGTCACGCCGGTGGCTGTGGCATGGCGGGGCTCGGCCCCGTTTGGCCGTGCGGCGTCCTTGTAGATCGGCCACCGATTGCACCGATTTCCCTCCTCCGGCCACCGATCGGCCTGATTCCAATGGGGGAAAGAGAGGCTATAATCGGCACGTTGGTTTTCTGAGAGGAATCGGCCAAGGTAAGTGGAAATTTCGTTTTGAAATTTCTAGGGTTTTTGAACCCGATTTGGGGGTTTATGAATTGGATGTTTTGGATGCTATTGGAGGTTGAAATTGTGTTTAGAATGTTGTTAGGAGTTGATTAAGTGTAATTTTGAGTTGAATTGGTCGATTTTTGGAGGATTTGGAAAATGGGGATTTCGGGGCCGCCGTACCGGCCGCCGTTTGCGGCGGCTGAGGCTGTTTTTGGCGTCGGGGATGAGTCCCCGAAGTGGGGGTGATCCTTTTGGGTGAAATTGGAGTTGATTGGTGAGGTTTGGCCACTGTGGTGGCGGAGCTGCCGGCGGCGGCGCCACTGTTCCGGCAGCGGGAGGAAGAAGATGAACAGTAATAGGTTAATTGGTGAATAGTAAAATGGTAAACTGTGAATGGTAAATAGTAAATTAGTAACTCAGTAAAAAGGGTAAATAGTAACAGTAAAAGGTTAAACAGTAAAGTGAAAAGTAAGTCTGACTTTTGACTTTGACTTTGACTTTGATTAAAAAAACAAACAAACAAAAAAAACAAACAAAAAAAATTTTATGCCAAAAATTAGCGACCAAAGAATCGGTTGAACATTGTTCCCAGTGGGTGGGTGCTGGCGGTTTGGGAGCAAAGACATTTTTAATTGGTTTTTTCAGACCTGTTTCGAATTTTCCGAGGGAATTTTCGGGACGGGTCCTCTCAGATGGAAGCGGTGAATGCTGCCCTGGTAGCCACCCTGGAGAGAGGGCAACAGCGTAGTAACGCCATGGCCGAGGCGCAAGCGGCAACCCTGCCAGTCCAACCCCGGCAGCTCGAGGCAGGGCAATCTTCGGACGGCCAGCCCGGTGATCCCGTGCGGGAGAAGTCACCAGCCGGCGCAGACCCGCCGAAGAGTACGCCAACCTCCCGCCAGCTTCATGCTTCGTCTGTGGATGAAGCTGACACCCCAACCGCGCGGGCGTTGCAACTGTTAGCCAACACCGTGTCGGACCTGAAGGCCTAGATGGAGGCAAACGAGAGAAGAGCCGCGCGGCCGATGGAGGGCGCCCGGTTTAATGAGCGTATGAGCCCTTTCTCGCACCGGGTCATAGAGTCGGGGAGATCAGGCAACCAGAAGTCCCTCAAGCTCACCTATTCGGGATCCGGCTGCCCGTATCAGCACCTGGACAGCTTCCGGTCCCAGACTTGCGCCAAGGGCTACTCTGATGCAGTCTGCTGCAACATCTTCCAGGAAACTCTGTCTGGAGAGGCGCTCAGCTGGTTCTACGAGCTTCCAGCGAACTCGATCGAGGCGTTCGAGCAGTTAGCTGACCGATTCGTAGGTCGCTTCATCCTCCGGGTCGAGGGAGCCCGAACGTCGACCATCCTCTTCAACTGCATCCAAGCCCCCGGAGAGGAGCTGAGAACCTTTGTCAACCGCTGGCAGACGGCTACGGCCGGGGTTCGGAACCTGGATAAAGGCATCGCCGAGATGGCGTTCAAGCAGGGGCTCCGAGCAGGAAAGTTTTCCTACGCCGTCCGGGTAGAGCTCCCACAGGGGTATGACGAGTTGATGGCTATGGCCATCCGGCACGCTCAGGCCGATCACGAGACCTATGGGAACCACCTGCTGAAGAGGAAGCGGGATGAGCAGTAGGAAGACCATCCCCGGGAAGAGAAACCCCGCCCGGCCGGGAGAACAAGCCTAGTCAGCGGACCGAGAACCGCGCCGCACGACCCAGCCGGAACGCCAACAGCAGAAACTGGCAACAGCGGCAGCGGAGGCCCTATTCCGATAGGCCCTATTCTGATAAGCCTCAGGGCGAGCACAAGCCGGCGCCATACCGCCAAGAACGCCCCCTGGCGATTATGCCAGCACCACCGGCTGGTCAAGAAGTCTTCACCGCTCTCACCACTTCCTACGAGGATATTTTACTGGAGAACGGGAGCGTCATTCCCCCATCGCCCAAGAGAAAGTACCCGAAGGGGAAACTTACAACGGCGCAGACGGGCAAGTACTGCTCGTATCATGATGAGGCTACTCATCGGACGAATCAGTGCTGTGCTCTCAAGACAGCGGTGCAGGGCTTGATCGATAACGGCCAGCTCCAGCGGTACGTAGGGGAGAGAAGAGCAGACCCCGACCGGGAGCAGGACCAGGCCTGGTAAACCCGCTAAGTCCGGGCGGTTAGTTTGGCATATCGCCGGTTCAAACCATTGTAAAAATCACAAATATATGCAAACTACTTTTGAGAAAATTCTACTGGCCCCGCAAATTCAAGTATATTCATAATCAAGCAAGCATACAAGCAGTAACCAATCCGGATAGTTTACAAGAAAATAGAAGGCAAGGGCAAAATCCTAAGGAGCAGCACCTCCACCCTCAGCGGTCAATCCACCAGTCTCCCCTACGATAGCCCCGTCGTCGACCTCTCCTTCGGCTCCGGCTTCGAGGGACTCGGTACCCTTGGTAAAAGAATCCAAGTCCGAGGGAACCGTTTCTCCCGGTTGCCCCTCCACCGGCAGCTGCTGAATGACCGGCTGCTCCGAGGCATCTCCTTCGGCAGAACCACGCGGCATCAGGAAAGTATCCAGCCACCCCTTTGCCGCCCAGTCCGTGTACGCGTCCGAGATGCCCTCTTTCCTGGCCTTCACCAGGAAATCCAGGAACCGGTCGCTCTCTTCGTATCGAAGAACGAACCGTTCATATTGTTCCGGGTCATCTCCCCCGGCAGCAGCAGCGGCAGCGGTGGCTCCCATCTGGAGCTCGTCCACCCTAGCCTCCAGCTCGGCCCTCTCGGCCTCGGCCCGCTCCTTCTCCTCCTCCAGCTTCTTGGCCCTCTCCTCTAGTCTGGCCTTTTCCCTATCCGAGCGAGCCTTCTCCACCTCCAGCCGCTTCCGGGCCTCTACTAGAGCAGTTATCTGTCTCTTCAGCTCTGGCAGCTCCTCGCTCGCGTCCGGTTGGTACAGACTGTACAGCAACTGCACGGCAGCAAAGACAATTAGTCAAACAGCAAAAGAAAACAAGCACTAAGGCAGTATCGTGGCACCGTGCAATACTTACCCGAAGGACGGATTCCTTGCATTTTGGCCGGTTCCCGCCCGCCAGAACACCGTCCATCCCGGGTTTGTCCAGACCAAAGCTGGCCAGGTCCGCTGCCACCTGCAGGACGAACGCGGTATCCGAGCTTCCCCTCGGTGCCTCCGCGGCCGCAGGGCTACTCTGCCGGGCAGCGCTAGTCCTCTCCCCCGCGGGGTTGGATTGTCAGCCACTGGTTACCCTGAACCGTTTGGCCAGGTTCTCCCGGGACGCCCCACCGGTGACTGTCACCAGCACGGAAGAAGGAACGTCCGGGCCCCTCCGCTTCTCTCCCCGGCCTTCGGGAGAAGAAGAACGTGCGCCTAAACGAGGAACCCGAGTCGCGAGCGGCACAGTAACCGAGCGGTTGGGGATCCTGCCCGCTCCACCGGGAATTCTCACCGGCCCTCCTGAAGACTTGCCCTTTCCGGGCACCGCCGCAGGCGCAGAAGCATGGGTCTTCACCCGCCTCAAGAGGTAGGCGGAGTCATCAACATCCAGGGCCCTCGGCTCCGAATGAGTCGTGAGCCGGCCGGTACCCTCTTCCACCGAGGTCCGTGAGACGACCGCGCCCCTCTCCCTCAGCTGGTTAGGGAGGTCTTCCCCGTCCATAGAAAGAGTAGTTTCGGGCTTGATGACCGCCCGGGTAGATGCACCTGCAGGACAAGCAAAAAGTTAGAATTTTGAAAGAATTAGCACGAATATCACCGCTAGGGCTTGCTACACACCGGGATCCCGCCCGAGACCACAGTATTCCAGCACTTCTCGCCGGATGAAGTTGTACGAACTTCGTTCCAGATTATCCCAGCAGCCGCGAACAGTCGAGATCCTCTCCTGCTCCAGTTCGGATAACTCGAACGACTGGTCGCCAATGGGTTGGAAGGCGCCAGGAACCCGGTACATCCTCCTCCTCACTTGCCACCTCCCGCCCACCATCACCACCTTCTTTCTCCAACCATCGTCTACCCATGAAGGCATGGTGGTGATGATCGGCTGATTTTTCCGGGCATTGAAGGACAAGCAACCTTTGGACCCCTGCTTCCTCGAGTAGGACAACCTATACAGGGCCCGGAATTCGTTGACCCTAGGCATACTCATTCCGGACAGCTCGTATAGGCAGCCAAGACTCAGTAACCGCCTCCATTGGAGCCCGGGAAGCTGCGCGGGCGACACTTGCAGCGCGCTCAGCATATACTGCACGAAGTCTGGGAGCAGGACCGAGAACCCGTGCCGGAACTGATCCTGGTGCACGGCAACCCAACCTTCCTCCGGGTTGCAGGCTGATTCTCCAGGGTTCAGTGGTCGCAGCAAAACATTGTCCGGGATACTCCACGTTTCCCGAAACTCCGCAATCTCTTCAGGGGTCATGCTACCCTCCGGCTCGTCACACACCACGGCATCTTTCCCTGTACCGATGGTGTAGCTCTCAACGAGAGCACCGGCCAGGCGCACCCCGTGCAGTATTTCATCTTCCGAAGAGTCAGCCCCGGAAGACGAAGACGAGGACGAAGCCCCGCTCCCGGAGCGGTCAGTGACTTCGTCTTCCGGGGCCTCCGAACCGAGCCAGTCTTCCAATCTTTCCTCATCATCCACAATAGGACCTCTAGCAGCAGGTTCAGAAGCCCCGTCAGAACTCGAAGAGTACATCTCGACCTAGGGGCAGAAAACAAAACCCTAGCGCTCGTCAGCAACAGGCCACAACAGTACCTATTACGGCCTCTCCCCAAAGTTTGCCGCTGAGCAACCCAGTCAGCGACGGAGATCCTTCCCCCCCCGGCCGCAAAACAACAAAGCAAAAGCAAGAAAACATCGGGGCAAAGAACGCAACTTACCGATTAATATGCTCAGCCGAGGACAGTCCGCCCTGCGAAAGCAGCGAGCAATGGTAAGAAGAGGCTTGGGAGCACTTGAAACAACGGATCTCTTGGGGCAAGGAACTTAGGGCTTTTCGCCGGATCTTCTTTTTTCTCTCTTAGTCTCTCTGAGTGCAAGAGGCAAAAGTGGAAAGAAGAGCAAAAGATGCCTATTTATAGAGGGGACCGGTGCCCTAGGCATTTGAAATCCCTCCAAAACACGCAATCAGAGCAACTCAAACGCCTGCGGATCCAGGCCCTCCATCTCAAAACCGCTCCCTGCTGGCACGTGTCCCAGCATTGGTAAACTGCCCATGCCATCATAACTGACGGGACTGATGGACTTCCTCCTTAAATGCATGTCAGCCACTTGTCCCACACGCTGGCGACAGGAGGGTAGGAGCAGGAACCGAGGAGTCAGGCCCTCCCACACTTCCCCAGGTTCCACGGTTGCACGCCATCTTCGCTGCAAGTCAACCGGTCATGATTTTTCAACAGGCTCGAAGACCTCTCACCGGTTATGATCATTCAACCGTTTCGAGAGCATCTATCCGGGTACGATCCATCCACCCGGCACCATGGCAGTTTCAACCGCCTGCATGGCCTCTTCGCTGCAAGGCTCGAAGACCTCTCACCGGTTGTGATCATCCAACCGCTTCGTGAGCATCTACCCGGGTATGAGCAGTATGGGCTCGTCTCGATATGGCATGTCGCCCGGTCGAGTCCGCCCGGCACCATGGCAGTTCACGGTTATGATCATTCAACTGGCTGCATGGCATCTTCGTTACATTTCACTGGGGGCCTCGTCTCGATATGGCATGTCGCCCGGTCGAGTCCGCCCGGCACCATGGCAGTTCAAGGTTATGATCATTCAACCGACTGCATGGCATCTTCGTTACATTTCACTGGGGGCCTCGTCTCGATATGGCATGTCGCCCGGTCGAGGACCGCCCGGTCCATGGCAGTTCACGGTTAGGTATCATTCAACCGGCTGCAGGCCATCCTACTGGAGACCTCGTCTCGATATGGCATGTCGCCCGGTCGAGGTCCGTCCAACTACATTTCACTGGGGGCCTCGTCTCGATATGGCATGTCGCCCGGTCGAGGACCGCCCGGTCCGTAGCAGTTCACGGTTAGGTATCATTCAACCGGCTGCACGCCATCCTACTGGAGACCTCGTCTCGATATGGCATGTCGCCTGGTCGAGGTCCGTCCAGCTACATTTCACTGGGGGCCTCGTCTCGATATGGCATGTCGCCCGGTCGAGGACCGCCCGGTCCGTAGCAGTTCACGGTTAGGTATCATTCAACCGGCTGCACGCCATCCTACTGGAGACCTCGTCTTGATATGGCATGTCGCTCGGTCGAGGTCCGTCCAGCTACATCTCACTTGGGGGGCTCGTTTCGATATGGTAGAAAGCCCGGTCGAGCCCGCCCACCGGTTACGTCGCATCCAACCGGCTCGAGAGCATTTTCCGGGAACGGGATCCACCCGGCCCCATGGCATATCACTGGGGGGCTCATTTCGATATGGCAGGACGCCCGACCGAGTCCGCCCGTCACCATGGCTTGACCCCGGTCATGAGAACATTCGACCGGCATGGGCTTTATACACCCGGGTGAGTTTACATCTAACCCATGTACTCTTGTCCAGCAGGATAAAAACCCTGCATCGCATTGAACCGCGATCAACATGGGGGCTGCATGGCGAGCCTTGTCACCTCAACGCCAACCCCCCCTTTTACCTCAACGCATATTCAACACAAGCTGAGAAGAACTAGCAAGTGTTCACCGGTGCTTTAAACAGCCCGCAACACCGGGGTAATCTCCCCGCAACCTAGCAATATGGGACTCGTTCCGATTTGGCAGATCGCCCAGTCGAGATCCCATACTCCTGGACTCGTCTCGATATGGCAGAACGCCCGGTCGAGGTCCAGTACTTAAGTTCAACTAGGGCTCGTCTCGATATGGCAGAACGCCCGGTCGAATTCCCATGAACCCCGCTCAGTTCAGTTTTGGCAGATCGCCCGGTAGAAGCACAGTCAACTCCGCTCCGTTCCGATTTGGCAGTACCACCGGTTCTGGCCCAGTTAGCTCCGCTTCGTACCGATAGGGCATAGTGCCCCATCAGATCCCCATGCACAAATCTCTTGCATGGCGGATTTCAACGCCTCATTATCATTCCATGCACAAATATCTTGCATGGCGGATTTCAACGCCCATTATCATTCCATGCACGCATCTATCGCATGGCATCATCTCATACACTCTACGGGTTCCACCCCGCTCCATGCTCATAACACCACAACACTTGAGCACAGTACTAGTTACATCACAAACGTACTTATAAACTATTACTTGCTATCGGTAACAGGTACTCACCTCGGTCACGCCCAATCTTTAACGCGGACTTGGGGGACTGGGCACCGATAGGTTGGTAACCCTGCGGGTCTGCGGGACAAGAGCAAGACAGATATAAGTCCCCATTCAAGATTGCACTTGACCGGGAACTTGGGGGACTTGTTGACAGTAGCCGCAGAGAGGCTACAGCAGGCCCACAGACCCGCAGCAACCGCACCAGGGCCCGGCCCAAGGCCCAGGACAGGATCACCAGCACCCGGCCTCGGGGTCCAGCACTCTGCCCTGGCACCAGGGATCCTGGGACCGGGGGCGCCTGCCTGCCAAAGAGGGCACTAGAAGGTACAAACAAAAGGGAGCCAGTCCCACATCGAAGGGTGAGGCCAGTCCTCACCCCCAACCACCTATATAAGGGCCCCAACTACCTTCATTAATAGGTAACTGATCTCACTCACCGCTTACATACGTGCTCAAGTTATATATATTCCAACTATACTGACTTAGGCATCGGAGAGGAGAAGACCGGCCCGCCCGGTATTCCCCTTAGTAAGCAGGTTGGCAGGAGATCACACAAGGATTCACCTGTATCTACCAGGCCCCCGGGTTTGAGCAGAAACAGATCTAATTTTGGATTAAAGGCATACTCAACTCACTTGGGTGTTACCCTTATTTTAAGATTCTAGGTGAGTGATCAGAATCAATGAAAATAAAGGTGTGCTATAAACGGTTTTCAGAAGGTAAATGTACTTTTGGTTGTTGAAATCCCAGTTACAGGTAGTGTTTTAGTAGTCATACGGAGTGATTCTTATTACCGGCCCTATTGGGTGTGTTATTCCTTGTACTGTTCGCTGAACAATAATATTTATTGACTTCTTGATTCTATAAAAGACTTACAAATATAAAAACATAAAAAAAAATAGCTAGTAAACAAAATCACATCCTTAGAAATTAAGTAGTAAATGATAAGAATTTAAACACAAATAAAATAGAAAAATTCTTCGGTCAGAGACTGAGAAAGTACACCATAGTTTTATAACTTGATGTTTGCCATAGTCCAAATTGGTGTTCGATTGCTCATCTTGATTGGGGTTGCTGCATCTCCAAAGCGAAAAAATCATTTCTCAGTCAGGTCGTATACACCGAAATCACGAGGTCGAGGAAAACGATCAAAAGCCAATGACTCCCAATCATGTATGAAGTATATGCAATTCGGCTCACACCCAAGAAAATTCGAAGCCATCACAGATATTACAGAGTCTCCCAAAAAGAGAGAAACATCACCTAAAGTGTAGATCTCGGCCCACTTACCATGATAGGCATCCAATTTGAAAACTCTGAACGCCACTGTTATGCGTGGTCGATGTCGTCGTTGACGGGATTGCATATACCTGTGAATCATTAATAGTCCTTTACCATCACTTGAATCCAGCATATATGTCTTACAAAAGCTCAAAGGTTGTTCAAAACTTTCTGCAACCAATGTAAATTTGAGTTGACTGATACTAATGTCACATGAAAAAACTTTGTTCTCATAATCAAGGGCATATAGTTTATCTTGAGCATAAACAATATCAAAAATATGTTCAGTAATCCCTGCATCAATATAAGTCCATCTTGTATCATCTTCAAGTCTAAACAAAGCCAGCCGACCACGATTTCCATATATGACTACAACGATGCAATCTTTTCTACTTGAGACCGGATCTGCTGAAAGAATAGCCTTGTAGACAAAATATTCATGATATTTAGTCCATTTAGTCCTATATTGATCATTAGACATCTCTGGAGGGTGTATTGGAGGAAGGGCAATGGTTGAATCGTCTGCAGTAGGTCTCCTGACTCTCCTCCCCATAATTTTTGAGAAAGGATTTATAAGGGCTACTATGAACTTCTTATCCATAGTTACCAACCATCCCTTAGAAAACCCGCAAAAACGTGTGTTCGGCAATTCCAATTGCAAATCAAGAACTCTTTCATTCGTCATGTCGCATAAATTCCATATCTCCTGTTCGCCCGAATAGGTTAAGAGCATTGGGGGCGAGTGTTCCCGGAGATTATCCTTGGCTACAGCATGCCATGACCTACAAACAACACTAAATCGCACAAAGTCTGATGCTGACGGTAATCGATGTAAAATCGAATCCAAAAGGTTTTGAGGCAGCTCTGCCCAAGCTAAGAATCCCATAATTTGACACCTACTATAAATTTGATCTAGCAATTTCAAGTTCTGAAATATGAGGTTAGGTAAATAGGGAGCAGAACCTGTCCTTCACAGCCTTTGGAGTTTGGGATCCGATCTCAATATTCCCTAACTATTTACTTCAGATATAGTTGGATACTGACGTGTGTGTATATAGATGAGGCAAATATATCCTACAACATAAGGAAAAACCCTAAACCAACTCATGGAACGAACAGGAAAACAATCTTGTACGTCTCCAATAAGAGTTAGGAACAATGATAATTTTTTTTTTCTTTTTCTTTTTCTTTTTCTATGAACCCTTGTAAGGGGGACCCGGAACAAACAGTTACAAACCCAAATATCCTGCTTCACATCTAAAATTGAATCTAAAAACAACTTACAAAATACAAAAGGTTTCATTTTTTTTTTTTTTCAGAATAAAAGTTAACGTAACGAAAAGTTTTGTTTTTATTCTATATGTAAATTTACATGAGAAACTAGCAACTCGGGTGTGTGGAGGCAAAATGGAATGGACTCACACTTTTTGGACATCCCATGTCCCACTCAGGAACTCAGGTTCAGTAAATGGAGCTTTCCAAAATAGCTTATATAAATTCTGATCAAACAAAAAGAAAAAAGTTTAACTTTGGAGAGATTCCTACATATAGACTGCTGTATAGGGCTTACAATTTGACGCCCTAATAAGTTTAAAGTTCAACCTTAATCAATTCTGCATCTAACCGATTATGACTGAACTTGCATTATATCTTTCAATTTCAACCCCAAAGTGAGTGCAATGGGTTCCAAATATCTATGTGCATGATAATTTACATACATATAAACCAGCAAAAGGCTTAGAGCGAACATAATTACATGAAACCTTTTTTCACCCTTCAAATTTACCTTTACGGAATCCATGCTGCCCATAATTTAGGATGACGGTGGCCTGAGAGCGTTCTTCGGAGCACTTATCCAAGGGGTACCTGCAATCGCAAATCTCCATAAAGCATTGACGTGCTCAGGTAAAGCATAGTTGATGCCTACACGCGGACCAATCAACATGTTTTCCGGCTGAGGACCATCTAAGATTTCCAAACCACCTGGCCAGACGGTCATCTATTTGAGATATACATAGATTTGTTTATATTTAAAGATGAAACAGCCTTGATTATCTATCATACCAGGAGTGTAGTGGGGTGGTTAGACCTAGGGTTGGACATCCGGATTTCGGATCGAATTTGAAGCAAATCCATATCCAATCCGAATTATTCGGTTTGAGATTTTTTTCATCCATATCCGAATTTTAAAATAGCGATCCGAATATTAAACCAATCCGGATTTCCGGATCGGTTCGGATCGGATTCGATTTTTATCCGAATTCAAAAAGTCTACTTTCTTAAGAATTAAAATTTCAAAATGTATCAAACAAGCCATAATCATAATTCCATAAAATGATTAAAATCAATTACTATAATCATAAAATCCATCACCATAACTATAATTCTATACTTAGTACATAACCAAATTTAAATTTATCATAAAGGGTTGACATGAGAGAATGAATTGGGGTGTTAGGGATTTTATATGGATTGATCATTAGATTAAGTGTTGGAGAGTACATAGTAAAGACATGGAACCAACGAATAATAATGCGATACGTATGTAAAAAGTATATAAATGTAAATTAAAAAAATTCGGATCGGATCGGTTTTTTTCGGATGGTTTATGAGGTTGATCCAAATCCAACCCGGTTTAAAACGGATCGGATCGGTTCATTATTTTTCTCACCCCAAATATTTCGGATCGGTTATCCAACCCGGAAATTTCAGATGGATCGGTTCGGATTCGGGCCAAATTCGGATTTATGCCCAGTCCTAGTTAGACCATTCTGTAGAAAGTCCCAGGGCTTGACCAATCTGAACATACGAAACTTGACTTGAGCAATTCAAAAACAGCTAACACAAAGAAAAAGCGCATGGAAATGGACAAATAAACTTCTCAAACACTTTAACTGTTTCTCAAAGAAGAGATACAAGTGTTTACATGCAACTAATCTCAAGATTAAATTTTGATACAATAATAGTGCAGATAAAACTTATATTGAGGCCAGAAGAAAAAAAGTTGGAGATTTTATATACATAGGTTTCTATTGTAATAGAATCAACATCATTGCACTAAAAAATCCGAAAGGAATTAAATACACCAACCATCAAGATTCATGCACTATGTTAGAAAGTAAATCAAATGTAATTGTGTATATCTTTTCCATTCAATTGTATTAGTTATGTATTATGATTTCTTTCTTTTATCGTCTCCTATCTTATTAGAGACTACTTGCTGTACAAGACTATTACTGTATATATTCTACAGTATCAATAGAATAATTCATTCCACCATAACATACTTTTCTATATGGCATCAGAGCAGGACATATTCTGATTTTTTTCTCACTTGATTTCTTCCCGCAACCGGCGTTGTTCTTTCTTTTCTGCCCGGCATTTTTTTCAACCCATATCGTTGCATCTCTTCCGGTGTTCTTTTTCCTTTTCCGGCCGAGGCCGCGCTCTTCAATTTAATCTGTACACCCAAGTTCCTGCTTTGGGCACCCAAGATTCGTTCGTCTGCCTCCAAGATCGATTCCAGCTCGTCGTCCTCATTTGTTCAGACTACCATTGCGGTCAGAATCGCCGTCGAGCTTTCCTTGTCCAGTCCTGACGTTCTCCAGTTTCGGCGTCGTCTTCAATCCCAGGCCTGTCTCTATTCCAGACCAGTCAAACCCAGATTCGTCTTCAATTCCGGCCAGAAACTTCTCAAGATCGTATTCAGACCGTCAGGATCGCATCCAGAGCGCTGCTCCTCTTTCCGGCGATTTCGACTCGATTACAACCGAGTCCGACCCGATTACAACCGAGTCCGACCCGAGTCCGACCCATCTCTCACAAACTTGCCGTCAACACATAATTATCAGTACAATTATGACAGACTTGCTATCAGTACAATTAACGGTGCAGTACAAATCATCTCAGGTCCACCGCCGGTGCACATTCACTGCCAGTTTATTATTTTTTCTGATTGCTATCTCTCTCCATGGCTTGCCTTTCCAAATTTGCTTTGTCTCTAGTTGATCCGAATAAGTGGATTATAGATAGTGGAGCAACTCATCATATCGTCAATTCATCAGGCCTGATAACTAATCGCAGCAAAGTCAATTCATCTGTTGCTTTACCTAGTGGCGCTAAAGCCCATATTTCTATGCAAGGATCTGTCATAATTAATGATGTTGTTCTACGGAATGTTTTATGCGTTCCCTCATTTCATATCAATCTTATGTCTGTTGGACGAACCATAAATGATTTACACTGTTCGGTAACTTTCTTTCCGTCTTGGTGTTTTTTGCAGGACTTGACTACGAGGATGTTGATCGGTGTGGGAAAGCGACGTGAAGACTTGTACTATTTAGTGGCGTTATCATCTACCATTCCCAGCAAACACCCATTTACCAGTCACATCAACATCTCTTTTGATATTTGGCACCGTCGATTGGGGCATCATTATTCTGTCTGTTTACAGCATATAGTTAATGAGTCCACTACTACAAAAAACTCAATACACAACGGTGCTGCACCGTTGTGTAAGTTCGAAAAAACCGTCGTATATCTCGAGCTTGTGTGATGAAACGTCCAACAACCAACTTATAATTTCTGTTGTACAACTTATATGCCATGCCATGGCTGGCTTGGCATTCGCTGCACTGACATGTCTAGTTCATACAACAGAATATACATACTTTTATGTTGTGTAAGTTTTAAACATACAACAGAATATTGCAATTTTATTCTGTTGTCTCATTCGCACAACAGATTTCATCTCCCACTTATTTAGTTGTCTGATTCAAACAACTGGTTTCGTTTCATATTTATTGAGTTGTATGATTCTACAAATCAAACAACAGATTTGAGGATTTTGTGACACAGGTTTGATGTGGCTTTTAGTCATATTGTACAACACATGATATTCACAAAAACATAAACTGTTGTATATCAAAACCTGAAGCTTTACCATAAAAATAGTATCAGCTAGCCATTACCATTAAAACATTGCATAAAACTTCCATATCATTTAAGTAGCCTGTGTACACAATTGTTTCAAACATGGCATACAGATTCCAAAAACAAATTTCTAACTTCACCTAAAAGTCTACATAGACAAAGGACTTGTTGCCCATTTGCTTTTCCTCGAATGAAAGAGCCTTTGCAACAACTCTACTACCTCAACCAACTATGAAAGAATCACCTCAACCACAATTTAAGTAACAGAGCATTACCTCCCATCTTTCTCTCTATATGCAAAACAATTCACCACCCCAAACACAATGTACAAATTTGTTGCTCAAGGATTGTTGAGAAAATACTGAAACATAGTTGCAGATGCAAGTCTTCACTGCTGCAAGCACAACATGGCAAAGAGATCAGATTTTGCACAAAGAATTTATGAAGTAGGAATTGTAGGATGAACAAGAGGTAAAGCATTGAGCAGAGTCAAGTAAAGCAAACTAATGGAGAAAAGAGAAACATGAAGATGGGAGTTACAGCAAATGTCAGATTCAGAACCATGATTAGAACATAGGATACCTCAAGCTGGCTGCAAACATTTCTCATGTCAACAGTCGGAACTCCTTGACATTTGATCCTCACTGCTTCTTCATGTTTCCAATGGTTATGAATATCATTCAGCATATTGTGAGTCAAACCATCCCTCCCTACAAGAAATCAAACCATAGTATTCAATAAGATTTCGGCAGAGAAAAAAAAAGGAAGAAGAGTGAATTTTCAATGAATACACTGCTTATTCTTGTTTAGCAATTGCTAATGGTACAAAACACTTCATCATAGCCAAAACTGCAACCTTTGTCTCAACAAGTATGATCAATAAACAAAAGAACATAGAACCCAACTCAGCATATGCAAAAATTATAATCCAGCAACAGAAGTTCATACCCAAAATTACCTATATCTACTACTCTCCCATCTCATAACCTCAAAACCAATTACTCGATACAACAACAAAGCTCACAACCACACCAATCAAACAAATCACGAAAGACCATAAGTTCCTAAACTCAACCACATTTAATTTTAACAATCAAATACCCAATTCACAAACCACATCACACTAACTAACCCCAAAAAACAGCTCAATCTTACAAAACTAGAACCATCCAGATAATCAAAACAAACACTGCAAACTCATCAAAAATCCAAAACCGATTACGAAAAATCCCAAATTACCCAAATTGATTTGCTTCTTGGTCTTCTCATTCTTTGCTTGGTATTTATATCTGGACTGGCAGTTACAATTTGCTTTTCAACCGGCAAGAATTTATTCTGCTTGAATTCCATGTCACCTGAAACACATGCAGAACCAATGTGAGGTAGGGGACCACTCAAGCCTCTCTTCCAAAGGAGTTCCACATATCACATCCACATGTTGACTCTCAAAAGATATGTAATGCATTTTGGTGCCAATGTAATAAATGTGTAAGTAAAGCTAGTATACTATGAGTTAATGAGCAGCAGGGGAATGACACCTACAGCTCTTGCAAGATTCAAACTGCCATTGACTCGTCCGGCATGGATAAAACCACCAGCTTTTAATATCCTTTCCTTCTCAAGCTCAAGATCAGGTTTGTGATCTCTGGACAGGTTATATGCCTGAAAAAAAATGAGCCAAATAAAAAAAACCATATGTGGAGTTTGCTGAGAATCAAGAACGAAGAATAATCTCAGTTGTAGACATCTTTAAAATCTTAAACACCCTTGGAGACTAGTCAAATATGCTATTCACATACAACCATATATGAAAAATTCCTAGATATAACACAGCGAGAATCACCAGCATTAGCAATAACAAGTTGGTTGTTTCTAATAATTGCAACACAAGCGGTGCTCCCAGAAGTTGGACCGCTGAAATCAGAGTGAGGCCCCTGAAAAACGTAACAGTTTATATTATGGAATGCATTGACACCACCATAAGAAACCTACAGGTATGAGGCATAGAAAATAGCAGTGCATGTGAAAGATTGACGCAGAAAGACGGAAAATAGAAGAGACAGAAAAGAGGACATTTTTCTCCCTTGTTTGGTTGGTGAGGAGGGAAAAGATTTGGAGTTCTTAAATTAATGTAAAAGCAGCATTTATGTATTATCAGGGAAAAGCGTTGTTTGCACTGATATGGGCCGATTCTTTCCTTCCACCAATCTTCCACTTTCGGGAAGATTAAAAGTTATATAAAAGCTGAACTACCAGAGGAATCCTGATATTCATATTACTAAAGTATAGCACACACGTAAGTCATGACCCTCACCAGATAAAAAATTTATCTCCAATCAAGTTAATGGTTCTTGCACTTACCTCCTCAAAAGCCCAATCATCAGCTTGATCATTACCCTCACTACTCCTCGGGGACCAGATTAACCCTTCTATCATGCCAGTAAACTTGTTAATCTTATCTCCCAGAACAGCTAACTCTCTCCAACCCCTTTGTCCACGCATCATTTCATCCATTCTGCACAAATCAACAGACCAACATCCTAAACCTTACAAAAAGAAAACAAAAAATTCATACCATAACTACAGAGGTAGATACTAAGACTTTGTATTATCCCTATCTCAAGTATGTGGACCGAATAAACGATCCAGGATGATAAAGAGATAGACCCAGGCAGCCTAATTTTAGCCTATAAGCTCAAGCCATTTAAAAGCAGCATCAACTTAAGTAAGAAAATGTTGTCAAATCCTTCTTCAGCAGGATGACCAAATTTGAAATGAGATTAACAATTACTACTTTAGATCTTTAGCATCTGATTACTATATCAACACGATGACAATCATAAGCTCTCCTACTTATAGTCTGCATTTCCTCAGGGTTCAAGCATTGACAAAACAAGCTAACTCTACTGAGTAACATCATAATCCAAGTTAGAGATATAAAGCTTGGTGCTTCCCTCTGTGTTCAACCCTGGTCTGCTCCAACCCAATGCCACCTCTTCCCTTCTTCCTGGTCCAGGCTGTCCTAGCATTATCTTCATCGAAACCACAAACCCATATCAAAAACACTAAAGCCGAAGCCTTTTTGGTTCCTCAGGTTGCAAAAATAGTAGAAACAGAGTGAAAAACTGAAACCCAAAAAGTCAAAAATGTGGGAAATGCTCACCGGCGGAGGAGTATGATACGGCGCCGTTCTGAAGGCGCGGTGGTTCATCGGCCGACCGTTGCTCTGCAGATTACCGAGGAGCTGAAGACGAAGGCGATCTGAGAGAAGACGAGGCACTCGGCTTAAAGGAGATTATGAGGCCTAGGGTTAGGGTTGCGAAGACGGGAGTGCCGCCGAGGTCAGGGAGGAAGGCGGTCAGGGGACGAGTGCGAAGACGACTCAAGCTAAATCTAAGGGAGACGGGTTTGGAGGTTGGAGAGAGCTGAGTGGAGATGGGTTTGGAGAGAAGAAGAAGGGTTGGGGTTGAAGAGGTTGTGGATGAGGCCGGAGCAGTGGGTTTGGAGGGAGGTGAAGGCTTGGTGGAGGTTGATTTGGGAGAATTTGAGGTGTTGGGTTTGGGCAAGTTCATTTTTTTCTGGAGGTGATTTTAAGAGAGCTCGGGGCTTTGAGAGAGTTTAGGGTGATGGGAAGAGACGGAGAGACTGAGAGAGAGAGGAGGAGCGGGCCGGTTTCAGAGAGTTTAGGGTGATGGGGAGAGATGGAGAGACTGAGAGCTGAGGCCATCCGAAATAAAATGTATCATTTGACTCAAATGTTTTGGTAAAAGAGGGAAATCTGCCGCCAACCAAAAATTTGGCAAGTTTAACATGACCTTACGTTTAACCTTCATACAACTAAAAACTTTTAAACTGTTGTACCAATTTCTTTTTCTTGACACAAGGTATTCCATAGGTGTGTTCTTGTAGAAGCTTAAAAACAATTGTACAACAGAATAAAAAACAGTTGTTGTGAGAATTGTAACACATATATGTTTTCAAAACCAAAAAACGATGGAGGCAAATTTCCCGCTTTGAGAAATGCTACCCCTAAGCCATTGGAGCCAAAATGAATGTGGGGAATGGCAAGCAAAACAAGTCATACAACAAAACTACGAAATTCTGTTGTACAAGTATTTGTCACTTTGCACTTGGTGACACCTAATGCAGGATGTGACATTATCACACAACACAAAATAATAACTTTGTTGTCTGTCCATCTAGACCTTGCCCAAATTTGAGTTTCAATGTCGGAGGGAGTTCTACCGCCAAGATTTTCATTAATCATACAACAGAAAATGTATGTCAGAGTTGTGTGACAAAATCTGGAAAAATGTTTTTCAGAATATGGAAAATGTGTACCATCATACAACACAAATTATTCACTTTAGGTTGTGTGAAACAGTTCAGTCATTCACACAACATGTAACTTTCAAAATGTTGTCTGATTTGTGTTGTGTATTGAGTTTTTTGTAGTAGTGGTCGCTTCATTGTCACTTTGATTCCACAAGTAAGTGTGAAATTTGTCCTTTGGCCAAACAAACTCGCAAATCTTTTCCTTCTAGTTCAATATCCACACACTACACCAATAAGTGCATCAGATAACACTACACAGACAACGGTTTTACAGCGTAACGTTGTGTGACAAGAGAAAATGAATCACATAACAGTTTTTAAGAGCAGTTCATTGTGTGATCCCATAAAAATTTTGAAAGTTGATTTTACAAAAGATATTGCACAACAGTTTCGACCATATTTGTTGTGTGTATCATACAAAAAAAGACGACAACCTCCCCTCATAAGAATACTGGAATATGGGGTTGTAATCATACAACAGAAAATAAAAATACGTTGTGTGAACCAAGCTCTTCAGAGATTCACACAACATTTCTTCATTTTTTGTTGTGTTATAAATCTTTCATGTAAGGCTCTGCAGATCGTTTTCTCGATTTTGTGCTCACATTCTCCGCAACCATAAACCTTTGGAGAAGATATTATATAGATTTTTAATCCAACAACATAACTATGAAAAAACTGATGTCTGAAATTAGGAGAGAAAAACATAAAACAACAGTTTTTATTTCACTGTTGTGGGAATACAACTCTTATGTTTTAGGATGATCAAAACATTTCCTCAGTTTGGCACTCACATTCCAAAAAATCAACAAATTTTGTTTAAAATAGTCACTGTGTTTAATCACCCAACATATTTTTCATAATACCGTTGTATGAATATAAAACAAACACGTATCTATGCTTATGCTTCCCTATGGAGAGCTAACTCATTCAAGGATAAAGAACCCAATTTTTTTGCATGATCTCATACACCACATTTTTGTGAGAGTGTGAGAGTTGACGGATTGAAAAAATAAGGTACGAGAATGTAGTTAAAAACGTTTTTCTTTTAAATAATTATCGTCGATTTATGATTGATCCATCTGATCAAGACCCAAACGTTATCAAAAATTTGAGAATTTTGTACCATGAACTTATTTCAATACGGTGATCACATCCAACGGTCGAAGGTTTGTTTTATCGAGTTTAGTTAAGTTTCTCGTTTGAATCATGGTTATGCCTACTAATATCATATAACTTGTTTGTTAGGTTATACATAAGTGTGTATCTTTTTAAACTAACTATATGAAGAAAATGAAAAATATAGAAAACAGGCCATACGATGTGATGATCACGATAGTGAAATATGGATATGGTACGAAACTCACTCATTTTCGATATATTTTTAGCCTCGATCGCATGGGTCAACTCTAATTATGCCTATTTAATTGACCGTATTCATACAACATTAGTATTTAGATGCATTCTGTGACTGTAATCATACAATACTAATATTTAAATGCGTTGTGTAAATGTATAGTTTAGAGTTTAGAGTTTAGGGTTTTTGGTAATTGTGTTTAGAGTTTAGGGTTTAGAGTTTAGAGTTTTAGAGTTTAGGGTTTTTGATATTTGTGTTTAGAATTTACAGTTGAATCACCCAACATATTTTTCCTAATACCGTTGTATGAATATAAAGCAAAAACGTATTTATGCTTATGCTTCTCTATGGAGAGCTAATTCATTAAGACATAAGAGACCCAATTTTTTTACATGATCTCATACACCCCATCTTTGTGAGAGTGTGAGAGTTGACGGATTGAAAAAATTAGGTACGAGAATATGGTTAAAAACGTTTTTCTTTTAGATAAATATCGTCGATTTATGATTGTTCCATACGATCAAGACCCAAACGTTATCAAAAATTCAAGAATTTCGTACTATGACCTTATTTCAATACGGTGATCACATCCAACGGTCGAATGTTTGTTTATCGAGTTTAGTCAAGTTGATCATTTGAATCATGATCATGTCTACTAATGTCATATAACTTGTTTGTTAGTTTATACATAAGCGTGTATCTTTCTAAACTAACTATATGAAGGAAATGAAAAATATAGAAAACATACCATACGATGTGATCACGATAGTGAAATATGGATATGGTACGAAACTCATTCATTTTCGATAATTTTGTAGTCTCGATCGCATGGGTCAACTCTATTATGCCTATTTTATTGACCGTATTCATACAACAGTAGTGTTTAGATGCATTGTGTGACTATAATCATATAAGAATAATATTTAAATGCATTGTATAAATTTAGAGTTTAGAGTTTAGAGTTTAGGGTTTAGAGTTTAGAGTTTAGAGTAGGGTTTTTGATATTTGTGTTTAGAGTTTAGGGTTTAGGGTTGAAGTTGTATAGATAATTTTCCCCCACTTTTTTTTATTTATTTATTTTTGGATGAAGGTTTCAGGCAAATTTTCATTTTAGAGGGAAAATTCCCTCTCATTTTGAGACACAACAAAATAAAAAAAATATGTTGTCTCATTCCCTCTATGGTTGTTAAATTCATTGAACTCTATTCTCACTATGTACATTTAGACAAAAACGAACTCAATTTCACTCTGCTCTCAGCTCACCGCTAACTCTTTCTTCTCAGCCCACTCTCTCTTATCATTCTCTCTCAAAAACCCACCTCACAGTGTCCCGCCCCCCCCCCCCCCGAATTCTAAATCCCCCTCTTCCGATCTGAATCCCTCTCCGCTTGGGCATCCATCTCCTCCATTTCTAAACCCCCCACCCACCCAAACCCAAACCCAAAATCCTCCCTAAACCCACCCTCAGCTCGCTGAGCCCCCAAAACCCACCCAAAAAACCCAACCCACCCGAACCCCTCCCCCAACTCCTCTCACCGGCGCCTCCCCTACCCCCGCGCCCCGGCCCCAACCCCAACCCGCTCCCCCCCCCCCCCCCCCCACCACAGTTCTCCCAAATTCAAAATCCAAAATTAGGGTTCCGATCCCCCAATCCTTGTTGTTGGGATTTGCAGAGGATGAAGGGTCGTCCTCTTCAGATTGTTGTTCTGGGTTTATGAAATTGAAAGCTTCTTTCTTTATCTTTCTGGGTTTTATGGGTTTTCTAGGTTTATGAAATTGAAGCTCTTTCTTTATCTTACTGGGTTTATGAAATTGAAAGTTTCTTTCTTTACGTTTTTGGGTTTTTGAAATGGTGTGATTTGTTGGGATTTGCAGAGGCTGAAGAGGATGAAGGGTCGGCTGAGGGAGATGAGTGAGTGGTGCAGGCAGCTTATGCGTGAAGACGATCTTGAGCAAGATGAAGAACTCGAAATAGGAGCCACTCAAGATATGCCTGACATTGATGGTATAAGAGATATTCCTAATGATACTTCTGCTGAGGTATTGATATGTTTCCTTACAGTTATGTGTTTGGTTACTTTTCAAGAATCTTGGGTCTTGTTGAAATAGGAGAAAGAATATAAAAGATGTCATATTTTGTTGAACCAGGCTCAGGGTTTGATAAAGCTTCTGTGTAGGTACGAAACAAGTATCACATGGTTGATTAGAGAGCCTCTGTTGTATTCTCCTTGTGCGTCTGTTACTCTTTTCTCCTCTTCTTGCTTCTGCCTCCCTCCTCTCCTTACGTTGGTGTCTTCCCTTTATATAGAGTTGTTCTTTAACTTGGCTAGTGAAGTTAATTAGAACTCATTCTTTCATTCTCTTGATGAGGACTGTATCCAGCGTACAACTTGCTTTGAACTTCCCTTTAATTGCTTTGTTTTAGGACTCATGCAGGGCTGAAAGTAAACCAACCTCAGATGGGCTCTATGTCTTTTTTTTTTTATTTCTGAAAATATTTTCCTTTTTGGCCTCTTTTTTTTTTTTTTGGAAGTAAACCAACACTTGGTATATCCCCAGCTGCTGGTAAATGATCATATAGCCCTATATGAGACTATTGGTATCTTTATCTTGGTAACACAGGAAGATATGATAGCCATGTTATTACCTTCTCTTTAAGCTTCTACCCATTTTGGTTACATGTTTAGAGTTGCAATTGTTTCTCCTGGTGAAATATCAGTATTGTTGTTTGTCATATGTAAGTAGTAACCCTCCCACTTGCTCTGCAGGGTTTAAATGCATATTCTGAGGGTGATCATTTACGTGCAGATAGATTCATAGAGAAGATAGTGTCCTTGTTGTAATCCTGTGAATGAATCATTGAACCTTAAAATTGTAGCTTTGAGTTACTGCTCTATCTAGATATAGAAGTGCACCTGCATAGCAATGTGATGCTATTTCTGTGGTTTTGCCTGTTGTAGGATATACACCTTGCCAGCGTTGAGAGCACAGTTTCTTGTGGAATCCCTGGCTGACTTGAAGAAGAATCTATCGAAGCGGGGTCTTAACTACTCATTCAACATGGGAAGCTTGAGGAGGTTCTGCCTTCTCTTGCAAATTATGGAGCTCACACAGTTGAGTGATATCTATACTGTTTTGATTCATAATAATGTTTATTATATTGGCCATCATTCCATGCTTATGTTTTTGCCAGCCTAAGATACCAAAGATGACCAAACCATTGCAACTATCGTGGCTAAAGAAGAAAAGCTGAAAAGTGATGGCAAGTTGGGGAAGAGGCTCTCCCACTTAGTTCTAGTTTATCGTCAAAGTACTAGATTGATCATTTTACTTTTGCTTTGGTTAGTAACATAAGCAAATTTCGCTTATTAGCATTCATGATCTTGGTGTATCTAATACATTGATATATTAGCTTTTGATTTCCCAATTGGGATTAATACAATGGTTTGGATGCTTTTGATGAGTTTTGGTTTGAATCAAATTGTTCATTTGGTAAATTAGTATAATTGATCAAACAACAAACTCAACGACATTCCACCGTTGTGTGAACAAAATTATCATACAACGAAATCATATTGTATTTACATGTTGTGTGTTATTCGATCACACAATGGCAGTAAGGAAAAAAAGTTATGTTGTGTGATCAAAAATCATACAACGTATTTTGTCCTACAGTTGTGTGATTCTAGACAGAATTTTTAGCAGGCGCTTGGCAGCTGCCGAGCAGCTTCCAGAATTCTGTCGATTGAACGGGAGCCGAAGCTCGCATGCAATAATAACCCTACAAAAGATCGTTAGTAGTATAAGCAAGTAGGGATCGTTCTAGGCCGGGGATTAAGGGTACCTGAGATATGAAATTGTTAGACACAAACATATTCACATATATACAAGAAAACGTCACAATGGGGGGATATGGATGGTACGGCAGCAAGCTGCCCTATTGCTAGGCTCGGCAACAATAAAAACATAAAATAAAATCCTAGATCTAATATTTACAAGTTTGATCATCATCTCTCACGCATCACATAACACAAAACACACAAGAATCATGCAAGACTCGGCAATTTAATTCAAGTTTCTTAGACTCTATTCAATTCCAATTTCAATTAGAGCCTCAACGGTCATCTAATCACTAGACTCTTTCTTAAATATTTAGAAAACACTCAACGTAGAATCCTAAAATTATACTAATCATGTTTGAAAACACTCAACGTCGAAGACAAACACAAAGAGTAATTACGCACAAGAGTCTATAAATTGGAGACATATCTTTAGGTATGGCGTCACTCATCCTATCAACATGCAAGTTCATGAATTAATAACCTTGATTTTAACAACCTAGAATTCAGTTCGATCGTTGCCTAACTCAATTCCAAATGATTAAGTTGAATGAAATCGCAATCTACACAAGTGTCATGGCCATGGCATCATGTAAACATTGATTTTTATGCACAAATTCATGAAACTAATCGAATAAAAACTAAAAATACAAGAACATGTTACTGCCCTAATCTAACATATGATTCAAGCATGTAATTGTTTGTAAAAGTCATAACATAAACTTCAATGAAAATTGCAACTCATGTTCATCATACAAAACCAAACGAAACAAAGTATTTTTATAACAACAATATGTGACTAAACCGAAATTAAAAACACAAGTCATAGGGATGGATCACACTTTAGAAACCTTGGAGAGCGTCGTCTTGGTGTGGTGGAAGATGATCGGCAGCAGCTAGGCTAGGTGATAGGATCGGTGATGAATGATGGTGGTGTAGGTGGAATCGGTGACTATGTGTTTTAGGGTTTCGGGTTAGAACTTTGGTAGGAAAATTTGGTAGAGTTTTGGCTAGTGCTTTGCAAGAGATGAGATGATTTTCAGAATGCATAAGTGGGGGTATATATAGAGGAGAGGGGGTGCCGGCAGCCCTTTAGCAAAAAGGAAAAAGAAAACCAAGTGGGAATAGGTTTTGAAACCTTCCTTTCATAGTTCAATTAGGTTTTCTTTTTCTGAATTTTTCTTCAAGGCTTGGGCTTCACATCTTCATGGACTTCTTGTATGATCATTGGACTTCAATTGATAGGTCTTGATCCACCAAAAATACTTCAATTGCCAGGCAACAACATCAAGCACACAATTTGCCTCTATTCGGCAGCTTCTCCTAGTGTGACTAGGAGAACTTCTTTCTTCAATTTTTCTTCAATGCCATGGCCTAGTGTCTTCCTCTTCCCTTCATAAAGCTTGAACCATCTTCAAAAATGCATTTGTGCATCATTTGGTCCATTAAAAACAGAAAACACAAAAATGGGGCAGTAGGTTCCTGGAATCGGCAGATTTGACCTTGTTGTAGTAATTCCGGCATATCTCCACCTTCGGAGCTCCGATTGATGCGATTCCAAGTCTCACGTAAACTAGACACATAGGACCATCTCCCCATAAAATATCTCGGCCAAATTCCTTGCAAGTCGTCGAGAATGATTTTTCGAAGTTGGGACAAAGTCCCAGGAAAATTCTGTAAGCCCCTGGATTGGAATGTCCGGACTGCCCTTTTGCAGCCAAGTTTTGGGTGACTTCCCGAACTCCGATTGATCTGAAATTTTAACACAACATTCCTCAACATATGAATATTAAGCACACAAAATTTCATAAAATTCAGACAAGGATAGATTATACTTTTGCTCATCTCAAAATCGCGAAAAAGACATATTTTACACTATTTTCCAGATTTCTCAAACTTAGTCATTTTTCGGATTCTTAACCATTTTTCACAAAACTCTACCAAAATTGACACTAACTACATTATGACTCAATCTTAGACAAATAAGGGTTAAACAAAGCATAAACGAGGGCATAAGCATATAATATCGTCGCACATTGTGCTCCTATCATCGATACTCACACAACGGTGAAAAACTTGGTTGTGTGATTTTTATCAGACAACGCTCGTATACACAACGGTATCGGCAAGATTCAGACAATGGTTTTTTCCCGTCATATGATGCACTTTTTGGTGTAGTGACATCTCGTTGTTTTTCTCTCATACATTGTGATAAGTGGGGACGTTATAAGATGCATTCTCTTAATGGTGCTCATTATTTTTTGACTATTGTGGATGATTTCTCTCGTTTTACATGGGTTTTTCTAATGCGTCACAAAAGTGAAGCGCAACATTTGCTTCGTAAATTTTTTGCCTATGTCAAAACTCAATTTAATTCACATGTCCAAACTTTCCGCTCCGACAGCGGAGTTGAATTTCTCTCTCTGCGAGATTTTTTTCTCGAGCAGGGGGTTATTTTCCAAACTTCTTGCGTTTATACACCTCAACAAAATGGTGTAGTTGAGCGCAAACATAGACATCTCCTAAATGTTGCTCGAGCTCTTCGCTTTCAATCACACTTACCACTTTATTTTTGGGGCGAATGCATTCTTACTACTGCATACACAATTAATAGACTTCCTACACTTTTACTTAATAAAAAGTCCCCTTTTGAGATTCTTTACAATAGACCTCCTGACTATTCTCGCATGCGTGTTTTCGGTTGTGTAGCTTTTGCAACTTCTGTTAATCCTTCATCAAAGTTTTCTCCACGAGCTCACAAATGCATTTTTCTTGGCTATCTAATGGGCCAGAAAGCTTATAAGCTATATAATCTTGAAACCAAAAAGATTTTTACTAATCGTGATGTTATTTTTTTGGAAGATACCTTCCATTTCACGTCTTCTTCTCAAGCAGTTTCACCACCTTCTTCTTCCTCCTTGCCTTGCCCTATTTTTGACGACGTTGTGCCTCATACTGCACCTGTGTCTCGTGGACTTCCATTATCCTCATCTTCTGGACCTCCATCGTCCCCACGGAGGAACCGAACCAACAGAAAGTGATTGGGAAAAGGCAAGGAAGGGGTTCTTCCAGTACGACGAGGCCTCCTAATCAGTCTCGCACAAATGGAGGTGTGGACTCTTCTGAAGCTACAAAACGGAGAAGAGGAGGTGGAGGAAAGTTTATTGTCCTTCCATCTGATGATGAAGAAGCCGACGAGCCAGAAAAGGAGGAAGGCTTGGTTCTAATTGTCGACGATGTGAATCGGCTGTTTGAAGAAAGAATGAGGGTTATGCATGGTTTTCCATATACAAACCGAACTTATGCTAATCCGTTTCCCTCCGAGGTGAATGCGCTTCCTTGGCCACTAAACTTTAAGTACGTCCGGTTCACCCAATGATTTCGTTTCTTGGTTTTATTTGCTACATTATCAAGTTTCGTTTTCATGGTTTTATCAAAGATAATATGCAAACATAAAATGTAAATAAGTAATTGGTTAGGTCTTAGGGATGCATGACTTGTTTTAATTCTTGTTTCGTACTTGGTTAGTTTTAAGAATCCGTGTGCAACCGAGATTGCTGCCCTATACAAGTGCAATGTATTGTGGGTGTCGATTTCATATGCCGTGGCAACATAGGTCAAATTAGATCATCGAGTCGGTTTAGGTTTGTGTTGTTGCAATAAGGGCTAGAGTAGTTCTTAAAAACTTGCTTGCTTAATATGAAGAGTGACGCCTTACGTATTAACTTGTTTCCAATTGAAAAAGATTTCGTGCTTTATATGCTACTTGTTTAATTTCTACACTAAGTGTCTTTAAATCGGTAGCTAAAGATTATGGTTATGCACTAAGCTAATTCTAAGTATCTTCGTGAAGTCTAAATAATTAGTAAACCACTAAGGAGCTAATTAGGTTGGAACAAAGTCGAGTCTAGAATATTTCAAGCATGTGTTTATGAGTCCCTACTTGTTACTTGTTTCGTTTTATGAAAGTTTTGGTATGTGCTTTGTGTGAAAGATGTCGACCAACATATATATATTAGTTTGTAGTTTTTATTTTCTGCCAAACTCTTATTCAAATCCCCCTTTGTGATGTTTAAATGTGTATATATGTGAATAAATTGTGCTAACATTCTTATATTTTAGGTACCCTTAATTTCCGGCTTATAACGATCCCTACTTATGTCTATACTACTAACGATTGTAGGGTTATTATTTGTGTGAGCCTCGCGGCTCACATCAATGGGGTTTGAGACTCCCTTAGAAGCCTTTCATACTTAGCATAATCATCATCTACCATGTCATTGAAGTGAATTTCAACATTTTCTTCAACGATATTATGCGGTGCATCTCCGTGGTATCCAGGATAGTATGGAAATACATCTTGTATAATCTCCACAGGCGAGATCACTGAAGGACCGACAACACTGGAAGCCTCGACTCTCTCTTGAAGTCACTGTCTCTGTCGACTGATCATTGCCGGTTGACCAGAAACTTCCCTGTGTAGGTGCCAAACTGTGTAAGTCGGATCCAAATCATGGTGCATGTAGTGATGATAAATCTTTACGATATCCTTATAATAAGGACCATTTCTGCAAATTACGAACGGGTAAGGGAGATACTGGGTTCCAATAGTGTGAGTCTTCACAAAATTGATGAACTGTCATACGCCTGTTATGTAGTCAGGGTGTGTAAAATGAAGATTCATCCAAGATTTGTCGGGGACATTATCCATGTTTCCTGTCATAACATAAACAAACAATATGCATAAGGTTAGCACACAACATTTATGATACAATCAAAACCTGTCCCAACACTTCTTCTCCTTATGCCTCCAGGTTGGGTCCTATCCCCTTCAGGAGAACAAGACTTTGTTGATCATTTTACTATTCATGTGGTTTCTGCTACAGTTTTGGGAAATTTCGGCAGCATCTCCCTACAGTTCCTCAAGTGCACAAAAATCTAAACAACCTAATTTACACTAGAGGAACATTGTAGAGAGACATTGTCGAAACTATATCCCAAAACTGTAGCAGAAACCACATGAATAGAAAAAGGATCAACAAAGTCGCGTTCGCCTAAAGTGTCCAAAAATGGGACAATTCGAGAATCAACAACTCATCTCGATCAACTAGATGAGTTGTTGATTCTCAAACGGGAGTTCTAAGTTGATAAACACCACAATTATATATAATACGAAACAATAAATTTCCATACGGCACCACACTCCCTCACTAAGCCACTTGCATATTTCAGAAACTCTAACTACCACAATCCACACAGAACACAAACAAATTACATCATAAAATTCTAATTTCACTAAATTTCACTTTTTCACAAAATTTCATTTTCACTAAATTTGGATCTAACTAAATTTCACAATTTCACTAAATTACACTAAAATTCAATTTCACTAAATTTCACAATTTCACTAAATTGGACAATTTCACTAAATTTCACTAAAATTCAATTTCACTAAATATCACAATTTCACAAATTAACTAACTTAATCTCAATTTCACCAAAATCAACACAAACTCCATCATATATTCAAACACCCAACACTAAAAACAACACAAAAGACATTATAAAACAAATCCAACTCAAGATATCAAACTCTAAATTCAACCAATCAAATCTAAATATGGTGATTACAATGAAGATGAGAGATTATACTAACCTACAAAGCAATTAGAAGAGAAGAGCCAAGTAATTAGACCCCGAAATTGACGAAATCAGCCGATCTGTCCCCTTTTTCGCAGCTCCGAAACAGTTTTTTTTTTTCTAAAATTTTAACTTATGCAATCTGTTGAAGTCAGGGACTTTATAACAGATTTTAAAACTTTAAGCGACGAATATTGGATAAATACCGTCGCTTCGTTTATTAAGTCAACGACAAATATTGACGAAGGTTATTAACTTCGTCGCTTGAATTTTATGTCGGCGACAAAGATTGAATTTTCGTCGCCATAGTTTACAAAACATGGTTCTTTGATGAGCGGATGCGACAACTTGCCATTATTCGTCGCTTCAATAATTTGTGAGCGACGACTATTGATCAATAATCGTCGCTCTTATGTTTTGACGCGACAAATCCTATATTTGTCGCTTCGATGTGTTGAGGCGACGAATTTTGTATTTCCCTTTTCATTGTTCGTCGCTTCATTTCTTGGTTCCAGTAGTGAACCAGCACCCTAGTGGTGAAGCCAAGGGTAACTCCAAGCAACGCTTCTTTTTGACGAACTCCAACCCATGCAGAATGCTCGATCTCTGAATTCCAAGAATGTTTTAATTCTAATAAATTTCAAACCATTCATATATAGCACGTACACATAAGACGAAAAGCTGAAATATATTAGAACCTTCTATATAAAGTTCGTAGCCGTGATCATATATATCTCACCTAGCTCATTGGCTTCCATCACATTCTAATTTGGAAACCCTAACGTTTCTCTCACAAAGTTCCATCTCTATTCTTACCAAGCCTAAGATTACCGGCTAGAAACCACATGATGTTCATGAATCCTGCATATCTTATCAATAAGATAGGAAGAAGCCGATCCAAGAAGTCAGACGAAGAAGAGAAGCAATACCAAGAACCTATGTTCCCCTCAAGTACTTTACACACCCCAAGTTGCAAGAACTTCTCAAGGAATACCAAGAACCTATGTTCGATACAAGGTTTGATGAGCCGATTGTGCTTGAATGTACTACGGAGAGCTTTGAGGATTTACTCCTTTTTTTTTTTTTGTCAAGAATCGATAAAGAGTAGTAATCAGAAGTTAATATTTTCTTCAGTCTGTCATATCACTACTGGAAAACCGGTTCGAAGCGACGACTTTTTGTCGTCAAAAGTCGTCGCTTCGACACCGAAGAGACAAAAAGGTCGTCGCTGGAGGTCGTCGCTTCGTTTTTGTCGTTTCGATTCCAGGCGACCACTTTTGCTACAAAAGTCGTCGCTTGGATATTTCAAGCGACGACTTCAAAGTTTGTCGCCACATACTGAGCGATGAAGTTTGGGTCGTCTCCTCACATTCGAGGCGACTAATTTTGAGTCGTCGCTTCCAATTCTAGGAGACGAATTTTGGGTGGTTGCTTACAATTTGAGGGGACGAAGTTTGGTTCAAAAGTCGTCGCTAGAGTGTATGGGATGATAAATTTCATGCGACGAATATCAATGTTCGTTGCTTCATGTCTCAATTTTCGTTTTAAAAAAATTTCCCGCCGATTTAGTTTGATTTTCCAGATTTTCCAAATTTTCCAGATTTTCCAGATTTCGTTTTTGCGGGGTTGGGGAGGAGGAGAGGGAGGGAGGGTGGTGGTGGGAGGGAGGGAGGAGGAGAGGGGGAAGAGGAGGAGAGGGAGTGAAGATGGAGGCGACGGCAGAGGAGGAGAGGGAGGGAGGGAGGCAGTGGAGGAGGAGAGGGAGGGAGGGAGGCGGTGGAGGAGAGAGGGAAGAGGAGGAGAGGGAGTGAAGATGATGGCGACGGCGAGGAGGAGCGGGAGGGAGGGAGGCAGTGGAGGAGGAGAGGGAGGGAGGGAGGGAGAGAGGAGGAGAGGGAGTGAAGATGGAGGCGACGACAGAGGAGGAGAGGGAGGGAGGCGGTGGAGGAGGCGACGGCAGTGAAGAGGAAGGAGGAGAGGGGGGAGATATATATATAAAAGGGTTTTGAATTATGGCCGTTAGATCTGGAAAATCTGACGGTTCATAGGGAGATCCGCGCAATGTGTTTTAATTGGTTCTCAGCATGTGGCGCGGATTCTCCACTGAAGCGACGAAGTAATATAATATTTGTCGCTTCAATAATATATAAAAGTGAAGCGACGAAGTAATACAAAATCCGTCGCTTCAATAATATTTAAAAGATTTTAAAATTTTTATTGATTATACTGAAGCGACGAAGTACTACAAAATCCGTCGCTTCAATAATATTTAAAAGATTATAAAATTTTTATGAGATTATACTCAAGTGTACAACTTTTCGAAGCAACTATATAAAAGAAGTAAAATTCTGAAAAACACTGTGAAATAACATTTGATCGTTATGATGAAATACAGTTATGGTAAAAAATCACTTAAATCCGACAAAGTTAGAGCCCCGATCGACGCGGTCAACCTTATTTAAACTTATTTCTCTCTATGGGGAACCATAGTATCGGGAGGTAAAAGTTACCAAATTTTTACATGGCTGATTACGTCTCATCTATTTGAGAATTTAATGTTTGGAAGAGTCGACGAAACAAGGTCATCTAAAGGTACGTAATAGGGTTTTCGTGTGATAAGTTTTATGAAAATATGGTTGACCGTTTCGATCGAGCGTCGAACGTTTACGAAACGAGCTGATTTTTATACTCTACTCATATTTAACTATAACGATCACATCAGACGGTCAAAATTTTCATTTTGTGAATTTAGCCATTATAACGACAACATGCTTACTAATACGGTATAACTTGATTATAAGATTATACTCAAGTGTACAACTTTTCGAAGCAACTATATAAAAGAAGTAAAATTTTGAAAAATACTGTGAAATAACATTTGATCGTTATGATGAAATACGGTTATAGTAAAAAAATCACTTAAATCCGACAAAGTTAGAGCCCCGATCGATGCGGTCAACCTTATTTAAAACATATTAAACTGCCGTTTTGAGGGCCTAAACGAACTCGAAAGCCCGAAAAAGCCCACACGTCCTGGCAAAACGACGAGTTTGACTCCTGGCGTCGTTTTCTTTCCGAAAATGTATTACAATCGTCAATCGGACACCAAATGCCAAATCTACAACTCTCCAAACTATGAAAATATGGTTGACCAGATTTCAAAACATGAAACGACGTCTATTGCTCAAAACTTGTCGCTTCGTATAACAACTCAGCGACGAATATTGACGAAAGTTATAAATTCCGTCGCTTGAATTTTACGTCGGCGACGAATTTTGAATTTCGTCGCTACAGTTTACAAAACATTATTGGGAGGCGACAACAAACCAATATTCGTCGCTTCAATAAGATGTGAGCGACGACGATTGACCAAAAGTCGTCGCTCTCGTTTTCTGAAGCGACCAATCCAATATTGGTCGCCTCAAGGTGTTGAGGCAACGAACTTTGATTTTCCCTTTCCAATCTTCGTCGCCTCAGTCCTTGTTTCCAGTAGTGTATCTTGTATATTCAACAAGACAACAACATCAGGTATTATTGTAAATTAGATTCCAAAATTTTCCGCTATAGTCATGTAAACAAAGGTCAGTTGGATTATATGTTCTCTAATGCCATATCAAGCAGAGAAAGAATTCTCGCTGTACAATATCAGTTGGTGTAACTATACGTTCCTTAATAATTTATTGCATGCCCTTAATAAACGATTTGTCAACTTCATTTTGGGTTTTGCTTTCTTGATATCCAGATAGCTAGGCTAAGACATTGATTCTCAGCTGCTCATATATATGCTATATACAGTACTATCTTTCAAAATGAAGATGATCGAGTTTTTTTTGGGTCTGATAAGACCGATCGCGAGTTTGAAGCTGTAATTAAAGAACTTACGTGATTGAAACTAACTATGGGGATAGCTATAGAAAAATATTTACAAAAAAGATCAGTTCGTAAGAAATTTCAATACATATTATGTGTAACTTGTTAAGTATATAAGGGTAGATTTGTCATTCTCTAAATATCCCTAGCCTATAAATAGGTTTTCATGTCCTGTTCACTCTAAACAATTTACTATATAACATTTGTGGGTTTTCTGTTCATACTGTTCTTTCTACTGTTCGAAATTGTTCAAAACGTGCCATGCGTGCGGCCAAGGTATTAAATATCGACGATTACGGAAATATCGATGGTTTGAAAAAAAGAAATTTCGATGAAAATTTTGAGAAAATATCGAATATCGATGGAAATTTTACAAAAAATTTATGTAAAAATTGTATATTTAGATAAAAATAGACTAAAAGTAAAATATCGGAAAGATATGAGTATTAATATCGATGTTTGAAAAAAACGGAAATTTCGAGAAAATATCGAGGTTATCGAGGATATTTTAGTCCTTGCGTGCGGCAAACTGTGCTGGCTCTGTTCTCGCCTTTTCTTCGGCGTCGTTCGTTTCTTACCTACTCCCACTTCGTTTCACACAGTATGGGCCACGTCTTATACTTGCTTCTGGGTCGTCAGATCGCTTATCTGAAGTCGTCGATCTCCTGCCACCTGTTGCCGTTTGAGATAAGAGGGGAACTTTCTGGGTGTTTCGCTCGACGACCAGATGTTTCTCTCGCTCTTCTGAAAATGAAAACAGCTTGATTCCTACTTTCTAGAGCTCCGTCAACGGCGACAAGAGTGGGCAGATGGAAATTTACGGATTCTTCGCAGGTTTCTTGGACGCCCTGCGCCATTTACAGTGAGCTAATCGTGAAGGTATTTCATCGTCGAGGTATGTCATGTCGTTCAAATGACATCCTACAGTTTAGGGTTTTCAATGAAGTAGATGGATTGGTCATGGGTTTGTTCAACAAGTTTTTAATATTTTTTTTTTCAACAAGTTTTCATGGGTTTGTTCTGCTGATGGGTTTTCAACAAGTTTTTAATATATTTTTTTTCATGGCTTTGTTTTGCTCATTCCAGATATGATCCAGTTTTCCTTCTTTTTACCAGTTTCAATATGACTCACAAGCTTGCGTGATTGTGAAGCTGCTTTGGGGTTTTGATGAGTGTGATGTGCTGCCTTGGAGCTCTCAGGAGGTTCTGGGTTTTCAAAGATTTGGTGGGTTTTTGGTAGCTTATAGTTTAATGCACTGAAATGCTGGAGGAATTTGCTGAACTTTGAGAGTTTTGTGAGTTCTGATCTCTCTGGAAGTTTTACGAAAGGTGATTTCTTGATTTGCTTTGTGTTCTTTAAAAATCTTAGCTTCAGTACCTTGAGACCATTTTACTTTTATTATCAGCTATAGTGCTCTTAGGTAAGGTTTTTGAGTAGCAAAGTTTCTATCTTTACTGTGTTGAGTTTCTGGGTTGTGTTCATTTCACTGTTTGTAAACTAGGTTCTTTGCTTAGATCTTCACTATGCTTACCTGATTGTAGGTCATAATGGATCTGAGAAACATGAAGGGGTAAATAATTTTCTGGTGTTATTGTTCACAAGTCAGTGCATATTAACTAATCGACTTACAGATCATTCATATTGACCTTTGATAAAAAAGGAGGTATTTCTGGGGTGAGTGTATGTTCTAGGTCGACCAAGTTACTAACTGTTCTGGTGTCAATTTGGGGTTTAAGGTGTTGATTACTTTAGAAGCGTGGGGGTATATAAGACCAGCCTAATTGTTAAGGAAGTAGTTGATTATGGATTTCTTCAAAGTTAGGAAGTTTAGAAAAGCTCACAAACCAGACCCAGAAAATGAGTTAGAGGACAATCCTGTGCCTCTGCCAGAGGAACCGAAGGAGAATGGTGGCGATGAGAGAGGCAAGGCAGTTAATGTCGATCCTATAGCTGAAGCTGACGATGACGATGATGACTTCATAACAGAGGAAGTCAAGAGGAGATTAAAAGAATTGCGAAGGAATAGCTTTATGGTATTGATTCCGGAAGAAGAGTCATGCGCTGAAGAGGAGGAAGAAGAAGAGCAGGGAGAGACGAGCTCCAATGAGTGGCGGGATGTAGAACCAGAAGGTCGGCAATGGTGGTGTGGGTTTGGTGCTGTATACGACAAGTACTGTGAGAGGATGTTGTTCTTTGAACGGATGAGCACACAGCAGCTTAAGGAAACAGGTGAGTTCTATACCATTCAGCTTAAAGATAACTATATGACTTTACTTATCTTTGACTGCATTTGTTTGGAAAAGCATATCTGTATACATACCTGTACCTGAATGAAGTACATTATGAAGTTCTTAAGTAATACAAAATAAAAGAAGAGGGTGTGTGTGTGCTCATTAAGCTATCTAGGGAGCTAGGAACAAGTAATGATAGAAGGATGTATAGACTCTCCCTGTCAGAGGTAAATTGATTTGAGCTTAGTTCTCTATTTTAAATGGTTGGCAGAAAAATGAACTATTCCTCCAAATGTAGATTTCTGAAAAATACTAGAAATTTGATTTAGTGAGCTTTTGTGTACATGAAATATGATCTAGATTATTGTGTTCTTTTAAATTAAGTTTCTTACCAACCCTAATAAATCAACTGTACAGTCTAATTGAAAAATTATTTGTCCTTATTTATAATTATTTTGATCCTGACACTAAGTTAGGCAAGTAAGCTGTCATCATGGATACTGATACATACCAAAGATCACTAGATGGCATTTGGTTTAATGCTCCATACGTATCTGGTTAATTATTTTTCAATATTCTTGCAGTTTTCGTCCATATTTGCATCCAGTGCGAAGTTCAAACTTGATTATCTTTATAAACTATAAGGATCTAAGATCTATAAAGGGTGGTAATAAGAATTGGATATTTCAAATTTACTATATAACATTTGAGGGTTTCCCTGTTCATACTGTTACTTCTACTGTTTGAAATTGTTCAAAGCGTGCCATGCGTGCGGCACACTGTGCTGGATCTATTCTCGGCTTTTCTTCTGGGTCGTTCGTTTCTTACCGACTCCCATTTGCTTTCTGGAAGCCACGATCCGATCTAATCAAACACATTCGACTCAGTCCTATCGGCCAAGTGTCAGCGAGGGAGTCGAAAGCCGACTCCTTGCAGCCAAGAAACCCGACGCCGTCGCATTTCTGCGCCACCACAACCTTCGAAACCGCCCGCCCAAACTCATCGCCGCCTCCTGACTGCTTCTCCGCTGCTCTTCTCGCAAGAAAATTAAATGTCAGATTTTCCTTTGCTTTTGGATTTTGTTCTTTGAATCATTGTTTTCGGATTTTAATATGGGTGTGTTGCTGCTGCCTCTGGGTCTCCTTTTAGGGATCTGGTTTTCGATTATTATCGATATATATATATATATATATATATATTCTCAATATAATCTTGCCTTTGTGGGTGAGGTTATATTGCATGATTGGTGCGTGATTGATTTGGGTTTATAGTAGACACCTGCGACTTATAGCAGTGTTGATGCTTACATGAATTTTTTTGAGCTGGTCCATTTAGTCGGCAAATGTTATCCACTATCCCATGCTTAGTCTATTTTATTGTTGCTGTATATTTTTTTTTCAGGGATTTGTGAGATTAGATGCCTGTAGAAGATGATGAACACCCCCACCCCCAGTTTTGATCCTGGAATAGTTTGGTGGCTGAATATTTTGGCTTTTGGATTTTGATTGTGGGTTTTTGGTTTAGGGTTTAGATATTTTTTGGATAGTCATGCGATTAGCTCTACCCATTTAGACACCAGCTAATTGATAATTGTTTAGTTTTTGACAGAAAATTGCCATGGATGAGTTTCTGATATCCAATAGTTTACCTCTACGACCTGGACTTTAAGGGTGAGTTGGTTTGTCCTGATTAAATTATAAGTTCTGCATCTAGAGCAGATAACGAGTGCTGAGCAGCGTGGGCATGATGATGTTGTGTCGGGTGATAGTATGTTGCTGGAAGGTATTGGATTGGGATCTTCTGGGTCAATCAAGTTTGGATTGTGAGACTTCATATTCTATAGTGTTTTAGTTGGGAGGGCAGCGATGTATGATTTTATGATTGTGTATGCTTGCTATCTTGCGATCATAGGTGGTTTGAGAGTTACTTTGATACTGCTGGCTTTGTATCAGAAAGCTTTGCCAGCTCTTCCGGTGTCAATAATGCTTGGTGTACTGTTTTATGTACTGACACGGCTCTTGCTTGAAGACTTTGTTGTACAGTGTTCTTTGAATCTCATCATGTTTTAGATACATGGGTTGGGTTGTAGAAACTTAACAGGCACCGCAGAAAGCATCAGAGTATGTTGTACTATATGTTGATTTGTTGTTGCCAGTCGTATGTTTTTCTAATCAGTGGTTGCATCATCAGAATCTACAATGTTTAGTAAAGTTGGTTTGATATGCATTAGATTTTGGATTTTGGCTGTTCATAGTTGGGCGCCAAAGAAATAATGAGGTACTGGTCTATTGAATATGGAATACGGTCACTGTGCACATAGGGAGGTGGATCAAAGTTCAAATCATGGTCCAAAGCTCTGTCCTTAACCAAGTTGATTAATTCAGCTAGCTTCAAAATGTATATACTCAATTGTGTATTTGGCAAACACACTAATGGTGAATGTTTAGTGCAGTGACTGGAATGATTTGGATTCTTGATTAATAGTAGGATCAGGAACTCTTATCCTATGCTAAATCTATTTGTTGGTGCTGTATTTTTTTTTTTTTTTTTTTCTGGGATTTGTGAGATTAGATGCCTGCAAAAAATGATGAATACCCCCCCACCCCCAATTTTGATCCTCGAATAGTTTGGTGGATGGATATTTTGGCTTTTGGATTTTGATTGTGGGTTTTTTGTTTTGATTTCAGGGGTTGGATTTGGGACAATCGCGACCACGATATGCATGAACGTTTCGTGTCGGACGAGCAACACATGAATGGAAGAATGGCTGGCCGTTGTGATCTGGTGGGTTTGCCCTTCTCTGCTACAAGTGTGGGTAAGCATTTGGTCCCGTTTTTTACTTACATAGTTTTAATTTTTCAGTTAAAAGGTTTGATTTTTAATGTGTTGTGTTTTGGGATGGCATTTTAGTTCTTAATGTTGGATTTTGGGTCTTAATCTGAGGACGAAGAAAACATCTTATGTTGTTTGTTCATTAGCTCTCATGCTCTATTGTTAGATATGACCAATTTACTATAATGATCAATTATGTGACGGTATTTATAACTGCTTCTCTTTTGGCCGTAATTCTAATATCACTGTTATTGCTTATTGGAATTAACACATATCCATCTTCATAGGCGGCTGTCGGATACCATGCCTGAGATTGTAAGATCAATAATTAATTGCTCCAGAATAGAGAATGTTTTGGACTTAAGTTGGACTAAAGCTTTTGTCAGGCCAACTTTTCATGGTAACAAGTTTTTAATATTTTTTTTTTCATGGGTTTGTTCTGCTCATTCCAAATATGATCCAGTTTTCCCTTCTTTTTACCAGTTTCAGTATGACTCACAAGTCATAACACATTACATTCAAGTAAACTCTATATGAAGCAAAGTAAAGCTGAGAAGTGAGTTTGTTTGATTGCGTGATGTTCTACCACCTCTTTTTCATCCTTTGTTATGATTCTAATTTACAGAGATGAGACATTGTTTAGTATAGATCACTATGCGCATCTGTTTGGTCTTAGTTCAGGAAATTCATTAAAATTATTTTTGTTTTGGATTTTCAGGTTTGAACCCGTGCTTCTTTGAACCTATGTCCAGTAGCGTCCTTTGTTTGAAAGGTTGCTTGGGAATTCATGTTCACCCTATACAAAGTCGGATTTAGTTTTGTGGTCCTTTGTTGCTCTTCTTATGCTTACTGTTGCTTCATGATGTAATATGTTTCATCTGTATTAATCTTTGCTGTGAAAAAATGAAAAGAAGACTCGAGAAATAGTTCAAGATAGGCAGAGTGTATCTCTTCGCTTTGAATTGCTAGCATCTTCCGCTTACTCTATTACTTCATCAGTGTGATCTTACTATTGAATATAAATCAGCTTGATCAACAAGTCCTCACTTCAAATCATGTAATCTTTTTTTACCAAAAAGACTAGCCTGCTTTTGAATGGACATTTTTTGTAAGTGTGGTAGTTTGCTCAATAGTACTAAGACAATGACTGATGTCCTGTAAAACTTAGTTGCCTTTCTTATCTACTTATGTTGCTGTTAGTATGATTGGCAAGCTATTGAAATTGTTTCTGTTCTTTGAATCAACTTAAAATAAGTCATGACGATGTCAACTCGCAGCAACGCGCAACCTAATTTTTCTGTTTTTGGACTGCTTTGCCCCTCTTTGTTTTTTTTTTTTTTTTTTGCGTTCTACCCATCTACTGGAGATCCAACGTGTGTCTTATTCTGCAGTTTCCAGCGATTGCACGCGTGTGGTTGTGTTTGTGCCGGGTCTGGGTTATTTAGCACTTCTTTCGCTGGGTTTTAGTTTGCAGTGACGCCGAGAATCATTGTTTTGTGGTATTTATTTATCTACTTCATTTTCGTCTAACTCTTAGTTGAATTGGTGTGCGCGGGATACTATTTTCGGGTTATATATAGTGTTCTTCTGGTCGGGGCATTGGTCGTGCTTTTCGGTTCGTTTGCTTATTATGCGGTTGAGGGATTTGGTGCGTTTGGTGTTTATTTGGGTTTGCATGTTGCTGGATTTTCCTTTGGTTTTGGATTTTGTTCTTTGAATCTTTATTTTTGGATTTTGATTTGGGTGTGTGTTGCTGCCTCTGGGTCTCCTTTGAGAAATCTGGTTTTCGATTAGCGTGGTTGCTTCATGCGTCTACACGAAGGCATGCCGTATCTTCTGTTGGGTTAATGTCTATACGCAGGTCGGTTTGGTTGCGCTGGTACAGTTTCGTGTTCTGGTATTTGCCTATTTGGTGTCTTGCTGACTCGATGCGTCTTCCATTGTGATTCTCTATGCATATCGAGTTGGGTGAGGGTTTAGAGTTGGTTGCTAGATCTTTGTTGTAGGCGGTGGTACTGTCTGACTGCCTCTCACTGTATTCGTTGTTTTATCAGAGGTTCTGTGATCGCCGGATCGGTCCAGTGTTCGTCTGCATGTCGGCGGAATCGTCGATAGAGTCTGTCAACGTGGGTATGATTTAATTGGCTTTGGCTCTAAACCATGATTTAATCAAATCTTTTGTTTAATTTTGTCTGGGTAGCGTTCTGTTTCCCATACTAAGAAATTTCTATTTTCTTTCTTGGTTTGTCGTATGCATACTGCGTGTTGTATTTGGTATTTAGATTTTTAGTTTGTGTTTTGATTTTTATGAGCTGTGACCTGTGAGTAGTACGTAGTGTGTATATACTTTTTGCGGTAAGAAGATTGATTTTCGAAATCAGGTGCAGCCTGATGCTTGCATGTGTCTTTGAAAGTCATTGGTTCTTGGTTGCATCTGTCTTCTGTGTAGTAGTTGATAGATTTTTTGTTTGATTTCGGTTTACAAGTTTATGTGGAGGATTTGGATAGGAGTTTGTTTTTATATTTGATCCCAGCTGAATCTTCAAATTTCGCACTTTTTGTTGCATGTGATTAAATGACTTAAGAGTGTGGGATTGGAGTAATCAAAGATAAATGTATGTTACGAAGGTATTTGAATTTATCCATGTACATGTGAGAAGGAACCTTGGAATTGTATTTGTAATGTGGTTATTCTTTTGTCTACTGCAGGTATATATATAAGGTATATTCTTTTGTCTACGGTTTTCTGCTTATTGCAGAGGTCTTGCTTGGTCCTGTAGGAACTTTCAAGTTTTGTTTTTTTTTTTTCCTAGAGTTTAGTTTACCTTTTTAAAGTAGCATGTCTAGATGGTTAAAAAAATAGTACGTGTTGTTTCTTTGTTGGGGTTTTATATTTAGGTTTTGGTGTTTGATGGCAGGATCTATATATTGGTATCTTGATGTTGGCATGATTAAAAAAAGAGGCAGTTTGTGTCGGGAGTAAAGATGGTTGTTGTTGAACTATGAGCACTGGAACCCGTTATGTTAAAGGTGTACATGAGTGAAATTTTTATGGCCTGGTGCATCATACTTTGACAGGATATTTGCGGTACATGACTTAGTTATTGCACCATGTTTGAGGAAAATCTCAATTAGCACAGTAATAGGGCTCATTATTGTGGTTCTTTTGTAAACTTTACAGAAAATAGGCTCATGAAGATATTATTAGTTCCTGTGTCAACAATAGATGTATTTCATATGGAAATGGTAGTTTGGGCTTTTAGGAAAAGCTACCATATCGAAGAGGTAGATAAAATACATCATGTTATCCTACTGTGGGTTTGGTTAAAATGATAGTTTTATAATCATGAGGCACACTTTGCATTGATTGTGTTCCTTGCTTGCTTTTTCTATTTCACGTCTTTGTTTCAAAAGAGTTGCATTCTAATTGTTGTACTGTCTGCAGGTTTCAATCTTCTGTTGTCAGAATATGTGGAATTTCAGAGCTGGGAGGCTCTGAAATTGATGAATATCATAAAGGCCTTGCCTATCTTATTGAAATGTATCATGTTTAGAAGCTTGCAGTATGTAATTTTGTTTCCAAATACCTTTTTATGGGGGTCCTTAAAAATTACACTGATAACTATAATGAATTTAATTTAATATGCAATGTGCAGTTTGATTTTTGTGGACAAGGCTCAGACTATGGAAATACCGTCTTACCACTTTCTTCTGTATCAGAGATGATAAAGAGATCCTAATAGTCTTCTATACAATACGACACTAAGATCATAAATTTAATGATTTTGGGTGTTAATACTTTGCACAAGCCACATAGTTGAATAATAACATAGTAATTGGTAACCTGATCTGTTGCCCAAATTGGTCTTCAATCGTTTATGTGCTGTTGGTACAAGTAATACATGAACCCTATTTGTTTCCCTCATATTTGTGTTTTCATTTCTTTATTAATACTTCAATGGTATATTATTTGCTTGAATTTTAAGGCCTTCTTATCCTTACTCTCTGCAATAGTGAGTTTGCTGTTTTTTATACTACAGTCGGTTTCTTTACTTGGTTGTATTATTAAAAGTGATATCAAAGTCTACTATGATATCGAGATTGAGGCGGTGTCTTGGAGAAACCCAGCTATGTCTCTTTGATAATAGGTGTTCCCTCTTGGCGATCTTAATTTTTCTGCGTGGCTTTGTTTGATTTAAATTTTATTGATAGGTCGTTGATAATTGACTGCTTATAACACTCTACAGGGATAGGCGCTGACGGCATCGTCTTGGAGCATTTGCTAATCGGTGTGTGCTCATATGTTCCTTTTTCCTCTCTTTGGGCTTCATTTGGTTTCTGTCTGTGGTATGGTATGGTTGTGCTGTCATTCTTTCTGATATGGTGTTCTTTTTTATAAGCTCAGAGCACAAAACATGTCTGCTTTTCTTCTGTGTTGATCCTTCTTTGAGTTTCTTTTATGGTTCGTTGTGTGGGTAATCTATTTTTTTTGTTAATAGAGCGGCTACTGGTGTTGGAGTTGTGCATGCTCGGTTTAGGTATAGTGACATGAATTAAAAGAATAGTATGTGTGTGTGTCGGGTTGATCAAATTTGAAACAATTTGGCTCAAGAGGTTGTATGGCGCAGATACTAATAATTGAAATATGTCCATGTGAATTTGGGAGCGGAATGGTTTGGATTGTTTGGGCCGTTTGATGTTAATAGTCATGCATTGAACGTGAACATGGGGGTAATACAGAGTGTAATAATACTTTAGGGTCAGTGTTGTGAGGAGGTGTGGATTGCTTGGGCCGCCTGAAGTTAATATGTGTGAGTGCTATGTTTCTGCACTGCATATTGTTCAAATTACAAATTGAGGACATTCGAGTAATAAATGGCTATGTGCAGTGACCGAGAAATGACCTTTTGAAGTACTTTTGTGTTGTAATATCATTCCGCACATTGTACATTAATATTGTTTGTAGCTTTGTTAATTGGAACATTGGTTGCAGCTGTAATTTGGTCAATTATAGCAATTGAAAATGCTTTTTAAAATATTGTCACAAAGATGAAAAATGAAAAGAAAAATCAAGAAACACAAAAATCTTAGGCTTATGTCTAAAGCTGGCCAGTGGTGCAGTAAAGAGACTATGCATCAATGATTTTTTCCTTCTTTTGAAACGAACAACGATGATTATTATGAGCAAGTAAATTGTGCAATGTGAGAATAGCCCATTGGGAATCTGATTGATGAAGAACCAAAAAAAGAAAAAGAACTTTTTTTTTTGCCAGTGCTATAAGCTTTGCAGACATTTGATTATGAGTAATCATTCTTGGAAAATTTTGCTAGCCAAACAATGTTCATGTTGAAGAATTTAATCAAGGCAGCAGCCACTGATACATAATCCAGTAGGTAAAATCAGTGAGCCTGGTAGAATCTATTAGGCAGATCTCTTTGATAGACTTTCCTATTTGAAATATGGAAAAAATTCACCCATGGTACCCAAACTTACATCGCTATACAAGAAAGGTACCCGAACTTGAAAAACGATCGCCATGGTACCCAAAGTTTTAAATCCTATTATAGAGGTACCTAGCGTAAAATGACCGGCTGGCTTTCCGGTTTTTGATGACGTGGCAGTTCGCATTTTGTATCCGAGGGGCAAATGTCTATTATAACCCCGAGATTACTATTCAATTGTTTTACTGTTTATCATTTTACTTTTACTATTTATCTTTTACTGTTACTTTTTACCATTTTACTTTTCACCATTTTACCTATCACTGTTCATCTTCTTCCTCACGCTGCCGGAACAGTGGTGCCGCCGCGCCGCCGCCGACAGCTCCGCCACCACAGTGGCCAAAACCCTACCAATCGAATCCAAATTCCCCCAAAAGGATCACCCCAACCTCGGGAACTCATCCCCGACGCCAAACACAGCCCCAGCCGCAGCAAACGGCGGCCGGTACGGCGGTCCAGAAATTTCAAATTTCCAATTCCTCCAAAAATCGACCAATTCCACACCAAATTATACTTAATCAACTCCTTATCACCTCCTAAACACGAATTTAACTTCAAAATTCATCAAAAACATCAAAATCACACTTTCCAATTTCACCCCAAAAACCCTAGAAATTCGAATTTGAATTTCTACTTACCGAGGTGGATTTGGGCTAACTCCTTCCATGGAGTTGTCGAGCAGGATCAAGTTTCCCTTTTTCCCCCTTGAATTTGGCCGATCGGTGGCCGGAGGTGAAGATTTCGGGTCGACACAGTCGACCCCTCTCCCGAAAAACCTAGCCCAACGGCGGCGATTGGGACCACGCCGCCGCTACAGAAAGAAAGGAGAGGCCGAGCCGGTCCGAACGTGACCGGTGCGGCGGTCCAGTTCGGCCGGACGGCTGAGATAGCTGGAGGAGGGGAGAGCTCGGGTCGCCGATCGGGGAGAGAGAGAGAGGGGGAGGAGAGAGAGAGAGAGAAAAAAAAAAAAGGATATCCCCTAAAAGAAAAGGAATATTCCCCTTTAATTAAGAATATTCCTTTTTCTAGAAATTTCCGCTCGTTTCTAGAATTTTCTCCCCTCCGATTTTTACGTCATAACTTTTTCCCGAAAATACCAATTTCAACTCACTACGTGTCCACAAACTTGTTTTACCGTTCCCCACCTCGTCGAGAATTAAAATTCTCGGTCAGGTTAATTTACCAAAAAGTCAACCCTTGACCTCTTTCAATCGTCAAAATAAAATTAAAACTTTAAAGGGTATTTTAAGGTATTTTAATTATGCTAATTGGCTTCTGCTTTCTGATTGCCTCCACAAATTGCTTTCAATTTTGACGATTGAAAGGGTATTTTATTTTGTGGTACACCATAGTGCAGGTACCTCCATAATATGGTTGTGAGAGTTTAGGTACCTCCACTCGTAGTTTGTTAGGCGGAGATTACAGATTTGCCCCTCGGAATCAAAATGCGAACTGCCACGTCATCAAAAACCGGGAAGCCAGCCGGTCAAAACACGCTAGGTACCTCTATAATAGGATTTAAAACTTTGGGTACCATGGTGATCGTTTTTCAAGTTCGGGTACCTTTCTTGTATAGCGAGGTAAGTTTGGGTACCATGGGTGAATTTTTTCCTTGAAAGATTGATATTGCCAGTGTTTGAATAGTTTGTTAATGTTAATTCCTGGAGTTATTGCATTTGAATGGTTTTGGTTATGTTGAACTTCAGACTACAGTTGAACCTTGGATTCAGGACTCCCAAGCGCGCTATAGATTGAAGCATTTGATGTGAGTTGTTTCTTATACTTCCTATTGTTTTATGCTTACTATGTGATTTAAGTAATGTTTCTGGACTTTTAAACAGAGGACCTTCATAATTATTTTATACAAATATGAGAATGATCCGTTGGAGAGATTTAAGTAAGTTGAGGCTCTCTTCTTATTTTCTGCTTAGAGTTTTAATAAAAATGAAATAATTGGGAAAGTTGCTAAGAATAATGGGATATCAATGGCCCATAAGTTGTAGGGGAGGATGTAGATGACACACTTCTGAGTTTATCTTTGCATATGTGTTTGTTAGATAGAATATGAATGTAGAGGTAAAATTTTATTACTCAATGAGGGAAGTGTCCCTGAGATTGTAAGATCAATAATTAATCGCTCCACAATAGAGAATGTTCTGGTCTTAAGTTGGACTAAAGCTTTTGTCAGGACAACTTTTCATGGTAACAAGTTTTTAATATATATATTTTTTTCATGGGTTTGTTCTGCTCATTCCAGATATGATCCAGTTTTCCCTTCTTTTTACCAGTTTCAATATGACTCACAAGTCACAACACATTACAGTTAAGTAAACTCTATATGAAGCAAAGTAAAGCTGAGAAGTGAGTTTGTTTGGCCTTGCGTGATGTTCTACCACCTCTTTTTCATCCTTTGTTATGATTCTAATTTACAGAGATGAGACATTGTTTAGTATAGATCACTATGCGCATCTGTTTGGTCTTAGTTCAGGAAATTCATTAAAATTATTTTTGTTTTGGATTTCCAGGTTTGAACCCGTGCTTCTTTGAACCTATGTCCAGTAGCGTCCTTTGTTTGAAAGGTTGCTTGGGAATTCATGTTCACCCTATACAAAGTTGGATTTAGTTTTGAGGTCCTTTGTTGCTCTTCTTATGCTTACTGTAGCTTCATGATGTAATACGTTTCATCTGTATTAATCTTTGCTGTGAAAAAATGAAAAGAAGATTCGAGAAATAGTTCAAGATAGGCAGAGTGTATCTCTTCGCTTTGAATTGCTAGCATCTTCTGCTTACTCTATTACTTCATCAGTGTTATCTTACTATTGAATATAAATCAGCTTGATCAACAAGTCCTCACTTCAAATCATGTAATCTTTTTTGACTAAAAAGACTAGCTTGCTTTTGAATGGACATTTTTTGCGTGTGGTAGTTTGCTCAATAGTACTAAAACATTGACTGATGTCCTGTAAAACTTAGTTGTCTTTCTTATCTACTTATGTTGCTGTTCGTATGACTGGCAAGCTATTGAAATTGTTTCTGTTCTTTGAATCAACTTAAAATAAGTCATGCCGATGTCAACTCGCAGCAACGCGCGAGGCTAATCTATGACAGCATAAACCTCTAATGTGTAATCTAACTATGAAACATGTACGCTATCTATGCTCATGAATGCTGAAAAAAGTCTAAATTTATAACTATACTTTGCCCTCATTAGAATCATATAAATGCACTGTTAGCTGACACAAATCTTAATTCTCAATTTCTTTTTTCTTGCTTTCACACTCTTTATCACTGCCACCCGCGCCCCGTGCGCGGGCCCCACACCTAGTGGAATACACGATGTAGTCTTATTGCCTCTCTGGTTTCTCTTTACATTTCTGCATATTTAGATTCAATAAATCATGAATTCTTTCATAACTCTCTTTATTTGTTTTGTTGCAACTGCTTTACGTAAGTAACTCTCCTGTAACTCTCCTCGAGTTAAAGGCGGCAGAGGGGGAATTGGCTAGCTGTACTAATTGACAGCAATCGGCTAAAATCAAATGAACTAATTAACATGCACGTACCTGACTGTCAAAAACTAAAATAAAAAGAATGCACGTACACGTACGTAAGAGAGGAAGTGAAATATATGATTTAGAGAAGGTCCAGCTAACAAGAATGAAGGGCAATGACCGAAATCAGAATAGAGATTTAAACTTGGCCAAAATCCGCTCTAACCAAATTCACGTTGAACTGGGAACCGACTGCAATTATATATAAAGGACGGAGCAGTCATGATCATATCTCACACCCGTAATAGCTGCCATCTAATTATTCTTTCGAAGCCCTAACTCGTTCACCAGTTATTTCTCTTACAAATCTCCATCTCAAATCTTTCTATTTCTGTGACTACCATTCTACGTACCAGATATCATGAGGTTCATGACTCCCTTTTCTCTTATCAACAAGATAGGAATTGAAGTCACTCCAAGAATTCAGACGAAAGGTGTACGTTGTTGGTACATGAGGATGACCATGTCGAGAGATCCAAGATCTTGAAGAAGCTGGGTTCAACTCCGACAGGTTGAATGGATTTGGTTGTGGGTGAAGATCAGAAGAAATACTCAATTCCCCACAAATACTCCTTCCACCCAAAGCTCCAAGAACTCTTCAAGAAGAACCGAGGACCTGTGCTCGATCCAAGAGCGAGCCGATTGTTCTTGCATGTTCTACGGAGACTTTTAAGCAGTTACTCTATTATATCGTCAAGAATCGATAAACATATATAAGCGCCATTATTGGAAGATGCAGTTAGCTGCTTGCATAGTTAATTTAGCTTCCATTTGTAGGAATTCCATCAGGTGATTCTAGCTAAGCTAGCTAGTTTGAATTACGTGTTAGCTTATGTCAATGAGGTAGGGATCGACCATTTTTTTTTCTTTTTCAGAAAGCTCGAGTTCTTGTAAGTCTCAGTTAACTTAGACGAGTTCTTCAAACTAACTTAGTTGTATATCCCATATAAACTTAATTGATTATAGTACAAAATTTCTAATTAAATTACTAACTATCATAACCTCTCTCTTTTTTTATATATGAGTACTTTGGAATTTAAGTATTAGACCCCATTGTTAGTTAAATATTTCCAAATTAATGAGCAAGGGCAATATAGGCCGGACCACTGATTGTTTATGTAACGATTAGCAAGAGGAATAAGGACATCATCAGTAGCATAGGTACGAACCTTTTGAGAGAGAATTAGATATCTCTTCCCATAACAATATCAACTTGGTTTTTGTTTGCGTTTTGTCATTGATTTATCGCTTGCTGGTTGGCTTTGTCGAGTAAAGTAGATATATATTTTTTTTCTCTCATGCTTGATTGGTAATTTGTATTAGTTGACAAAGTCAATTATTACTTTATTAGTTAAGAAAAAGGACAAACTACAAATTAGTACATGACAACAATTTGTTTTACAAATAACTCACTTACATATTTAATTGAACAAATTAGGACAAAAATTTACAAATAAATACCATGTGCATAACAAGCTGCCACATGTTATTAACTAATTTACTCTTTTGTCCTTAATATTTACAAGCATGTATTTAGTCCTAATTGCTGCTACTGTCTATTACAAAACTAGCTGCTACTGTCTATTACAAATCTAGCTGCTACTGTCTATTGCAAAACTAGCTGCTACTGTCGACTAGGAAACTAACTGCTACTGTCGACTTGGAAGACACCTGCTACTGTCGACTTGGAATGTACCTGCTACTGTCGAGCATGAAAGTAGCTGCTACTGTCGATTTGAAAGGTGCTACTGTTGGCTGGGAGGTCTCTGCTATTGTCGATTATGTATCTAACTGCTACTGTGGGAAGGCACTTGCTACTATTGACTATAAATCTAGCTTCTACTGTCGAGCATGAAAGTAGCTGCTACTGTCGATTTGAAAGGTGCTACTGTTGGCTGGGAAGGTCCCTGCTACTGTCGATTATGTATCTAACTGCTACTGTGGGAAGGCACTTGCTACTATTGACTATAAATCTAGCTGCTACTGTCGACTGAGATACTAACTGCTACTGTGGTTTTTGGTGAGCAAAATTCGAAATTTCAAAATTTCTCAAAACATATGTAATATGGTACTTAAATGAAAGCCCATGACATAAGGAACAACTTTATATATTGGCTCACTTCCAAATTACTGGTAGTTTAGCCGGAAAATTTAAATTTGCTTGAAAAAAACTAAAAAAATGAGGAGAGAGAAACTTGTTAGATCTGGGTGGCAGTTGGTAATTTTCACGAAAATAAGGGTATTTTAGATATTTTTACATTAATTACTTAATCAATTTTGGTCCACTTATTTTTTGGGCTTGAGCTTATGTCCTAATTTGTATAAGAAATATGGAAAGTGAGTTTCTAGTTAATTCAAATGTGGTCAGGTACTACTAAGTAATTCTCCCTAAGAAAAAAGAGAAATTCAAATGTCAAAGTTGGAGGTATGAATAGAAATTCTAAAATTACAATTTAAAAACATTAGAAAAAGGATAAAAATTGAAAAAGGAGAAGGAGAACTGGAGAAGGCAGAGAAGGAGAAGAAAAAAAAAATATTAATTTGGAAAGTTTATGCTTCGATGCAAATACAGAAATACATCCAGTATTTAGTGATTTGTAACCAAAATATTTTTCACTTTTTAGACTTACAAATATAAGTTTTCAAAAAATAAAAAAAATGCTTAGCGCTCTCCCTAACAGAGAGCTAGGGTTTCTTCGAGTATTGCCGGCTATGGTGATGGTGGTTCTAAAATCATATCCATTTTTATGGAGAAAATCTTAGGTCTTGGCTTGTTGTTCATACTATGCTGCTCCTTTGTTCGTCTTAAGGATTTGGTGTATCTGATAAGTTTTGGTGGGGATGGTGGAGATCTACGTTAGAACTTGGTTAATTCAGTTTCAGATCCAGTACTTCTTCGTGGCTGTGCCGGGGTTGAGGAGGTGCTTGGGCGGTCTACAGTTCGGCTGGTGTGGACATCTCTCACCACAGATGAAAGGAATAATCGGCTTCGACGGCGGTTCTTTTGGTTGGCGTCGGCGCGACAAGATATGGTGTTAAGGGCCTTTTGCTTGGGTTGGAAACCCTCTTGCCCGATCTAGCTTTGGTGGCGGCAGCACTAACAGCAGTGTACCGCTAAAGGTCGGCGACGTCGTTGAGAAGATGGGCGGGGGTGCCCAAAGCAATTCCATTTTGGGCTTTCTGGATTTCGCTATGGGCCCGACAAACTCTCTCTTTGGCTCTTTTGATTCTGAGCTTGGATACTTACAACTTGATTTGGGCTTCTCTTTTGGTGTGAACTTGGTTGGATTGGGTTTTTATGGCTCATAGTCAGATCTAATTTTGGATTAAAGGCATACTCAACTCACTTGGGTGTTACCTTTATTTTAAGATTCTAAGTGAGTGATCAGAATCAATGAAAATAAAAGTGTGCTATAAACGGTTTTCAGAAGGTAAATGTACTTTTGGTTGTTGAAATCCTAGTTGCAGCTAGTGTTTTAGTAGTCATACGGAGTGATTCTTATTACCGGCCCTATTGGGTGTGTTATTCCTTGTACTGTTCGCTGAACAATAATATTTATTGACTTCTTGATTCTATAAAAGACTTACAAATATAAAAACATAAAAAAAAATAGCTAGTAAACAAAATCACATCCTTAGAAATTAAGTAGTAAATGATAAGAATTTAAACACAAATAAAATAGAAAAATTCTTCGGTCAGAAACTGAGAAAGTACACCATAGTTTTATAACTTGATGTTTGCCATAGTCCAAATTGGTGTTCGATTGCTCATCTTGATTGGGGTTGCTGCATCTCCAAAGCGAAAAAATCCTTTCTCAGTCAGGTCGTATACACCGAAATCACGAGGTCGAGGAAAACGATCAAAAGCCAATGACTCCCAATCATGTATGAAGTATATGCAATTCGGCTCACACCCAAGAAAATTCGAAGCCATCACAGATATTACAGAGTCTCCCAAAAAGAGAGAAACATCACCTAAAGTGTAGATCTCGGCCCACTTACCATGATAGGCATCCAATTTGAAAACTCTGAACGCCACTGTTATGCGTGGTCGATGTCGTCGTTGACGGGATTGCATATACCTGTGAATCATTAATAGTCCTTTACCATCACTTGAATCCAGCATATATGTCTTACAAAAGCTCAAAGGTTGTTCAAAACTTTCTGCAACCAATGTAAATTTGAGTTGACTGATACTAATGTCACATGAAAAAACTTTGTTCTCATAATCAAGGGCATATAGTTTATCTTGAGCATAAACAATATCAAAAATATGTTCAGTAATCCCTGCATCAATATAAGTCCATCTTGTATCATCTTCAAGTCTAAACAAAGCCAGCCGACCACGATTTCCATATATGACTACAACGATGCAATCTTTTCTACTTGAGACCGGATCTGCTGAAAGAATAGCCTTGTAGACAAAATATTCATGATATTTAGTCCATTTAGTCCTATATTGATCATTAGACATCTCTGGAGGGTGTATTGGAGGAAGGGCAATGGTTGAATCGTCTGCAGTAGGTCTCCTGACTCTCCTCCCCATAATTTTTGAGAAAGGATTTATAAGGGCTACTATGAACTTCTTATCCATAGTTACCAACCATCCCTTAGAAAACCCGCAAAAACGTGTGTTCGGCAATTCCAATTGCAAATCAAGAACTCTTTCATTCGTCATGTCGCATAAATTCCATATCTCCTGTTCGCCCGAATAGGTTAAGAGCATTGGGGGCGAGTGTTCCCGGAGATTATCCTTGGCTACAGCATGCCATGACCTACAAACAACACTAAATCGCACAAAGTCTGATGCTGACGGTAATCGATGTAAAATCGAATCCAAAAGGTTTTGAGGCAGCTCTGCCCAATCTAAGAATCCCATAATTTGACACCTACTATAAATTTGATCTAGCAATTTCAAGTTCTGAAATATGAGGTTAGGTAAATAGGGAGCAGAACCTGTCCTTCACAGCCTTTGGAGTTTGGGATCCGATCTCAATATTCCCTAACTATTTACTTCATATATAGTTGGAGGCAGACGTGTGTGTGAATATAGATGAGGCAAATATATCCTACAACATAAGGAAAAACCCTAAACCAACTCATGGAACGAACAGGAAAACAATCTTGTACGTCTCCAATAAGAGTTAGGAACAGTCATATATATTTTTTCTTTTTCTTTTTCTATGAACCCTTGTAAGGGGGAGCCGGAACAAACAGTTACAAACCCAAATATCCTGCTTCACATCTAAAATTGAATCTAAAAACAACTTACAAAATACAAAAGGTTTCGTTTTTTTTTTTTTCAGAATAAAAGTTAACGAAACGAAAAGTTTTGTTTTTATTCTATAAGTAAATTTACATGAGAAACTAGCAACTCGGGTGTGTGGAGGCAAAATGGAATGGACTCACTTTTTGGACATCCCATGTCCCACTCAGGAAGTCAGGAACTCAGGTTCAGTAAATGGAGCTTTCCAAAATAGCTTATATAAATTCTGATCAAACAAAAAGAAAAAAGTTTAACTTTGGAGAGATTCCTACATATAGACTGCTGTATAGGGCTTACAATTTGACGCCCTAATAAGTTTAAAGTGCAACCTTAATCAATTCTGCATCTAACCGATTATGACTGAACTTGCATTTTATCTTTCAATTTCAACCCGAAAGTGAGTGCAATGGGTTCCAAATATCTATGTGCATGATAATTTACATACATATAAACCAGCAAAAGGTTTAGAGCAAACATAATTACATGAAACCTTTTTTCACCCTTCAAATTTACCTTTACGGAATCCATGCTGCCCATAATTTAGGATGATGGTGGCCTGAGAGCGTTCTTCGGAGCACTTATCCAAGGGGTACCTGCAATCGCAAATCTCCATAAAGCATTGACGTGCTCAGGTAAAGCATAGTTGATGCCTACACGCGGACCAATCAACATGTTTTCAGGCTGAGGACCATCTAAGATTTCCAACCCACCTGGCCAGACGGTCATCTATTTGAGATATACATAGATTTGTTTATATTTAAAGATGAAACAGCCTTGATTATCTATCATACCAGGACTGTAGAGGGGGTGGTTAGACCATTCTGTAGAAAGTCCCAGGGCTTGACCAATCTGAACATACAAAACTTGACTTTAGCAATTCAAAAACAGCCAACACAAAGAAAAAGCGCATGGAAATGGACAAATAAACTACTCAAACACTTTAACTGTTTCTCAAAGAAGAGATACAAGTGTTTACAACTAATCTCAAGATTAAATTTTGATACAATAATAGTGCAGATAAAACTTATATTGAGGTCAGAAGAAAAAAAGTTGGAGATTTTATATACATAGGTTTCTACTGTAATAAAATCAACATCATTGCACTAAAAAATCCGAAAGGAATTAAATACAGCCAACCATCAAGGTTCATGCACTAACAGAACTAGAAATGTAAAGATAAAGATGCTCGCCTTTCCTGGTCCAGTAAGGAGAACAGGCTTACTTGTCTTCTGTCCTCGACGTTGCTGTATGGTCTCCAATCCTACAGTGATTGTCATGATACATATAATAAAAAGTCACTAACACTTGAGAGAAAAGTAGAGAGAAGACCAAGGAAAGAAAAACCTGATCTAGCTAGTTAAATGTAGGAAAAATATAAAAAGCGAAATTGAGAGACTTTAGAGCTTTGTTCTTCTAGGCCTATGTTCTTTCTTTTTCTGTTTTTTTTTAGGTACAAATCAAGAATGGTCCCTGTACTAGGGAGCTATTCTCAAGGTCAACCTGTTAACTTTATGGCCCATTTTGGAGTAACTCCAGCTTTGGATGCTAGCAATGAATTTTCGCCTTCAACTTCCAAGCACAGTTCTTTAACTAAGCACGAGTTATGCTATCAGCCAAGATTGCAAGTGCTTTTATACCACTCCCAAATGCTAACCTCACTAACCAATCGTTTCCCTACCACAGTTATTTAATCTTAACACAATGATATTGCTAATATCCTTAGACCACCGCAAATAATCCCAACATTGTCCTGTACTTGCACTCTACTCTGAAAAAGGTATGTGCATCTTGGATAAGGAAAAAAAATTCAAAAAAATCTGGTAACAAGTGTCCATATGGTTAAGTGCTGTGGTGTATGTTTAATATTGATTTTTGATCCTTTCTTGGTGTGAGCATGATAGAACAAGGACCTTTGGTTGCCATTCACACAATATTCTAGAAGCATAGAATTATTAGAAATTGGAAGCAAAACAATGTAGTTATAGATAGAAAGGTAATATGACGATGTCTCCAGTAAATTACCACTAATTGGAGCGCAAGCACGTATTAGGACAGCCGCGCCGATTCCCTCCTTGTCAGCAACGACATTCAGCATCGAATGAAGACCATAGCAAAGATAAACATATGCACGCCCTCCTGGTCCAAACTGTGTACCAATTCATGACCAACACATTCACCAATACATCGATCAATACCAGTTCAGAAATTTTTTATCAGTCTAAAATTTCAGATAAAAAAATTAAATAGGAAAACAAGTAAGGGCAGCATCTCACAACAGGGGCTGTTCTTGGTGTTATGCCAAATCGACCGTGACAAGCAGAATCATTTGGTCTGTAAGCTTCTACCTGTTGGAAATTATAACCGGAGAAAGTAAGCAATCCGTAAATGAAACATTTTGACTAGTTTGCATTCCCTATTTTGGAAATCAAAAGAGCAATGTAAGTAGTTGAGATAAAACTGAAGCTTTTGCACATAATTACAGTTCAGATGATCTCAAAATTACCAATATAAACTGCACTCTTCTTCTGATTTTCCTAAATTTCTATTATAAAAACATTAGAGGGAACATTTCGAAGAGAAAAAAAAAGGAGCGAAATTATGACCTCAGTAATCTGAAGAACAACTTCGTCTCTCCGGAGGAACTTTCCGAGCAAACGAGGGGCAAGGTCTAGGGCGTCAATCTGGAAGAACGTGTAGGGCAAGATGGTCATTTTCCCCGGAGGAATCTGTGGGATAGGAAGTGAGTCGGGTTGGGGTTTGACCACCGCAATTGTCAACGATTGGGGAGGTTGACTCGGCGGAGAATCGTCGTTGGCGTCGTCATCCCTGGGTCGGCTTGAGAGTATTGGAAGCTTGGGGGTTTTGGTGGCGACTCGTTTGAATCGCCGAGCTCTCTTCATCCTGTGATATGTGCATCGTGATTCGTCCCCTGGTTTTGGCGGGTATTTATTTAGGCCAAAATACTTCTTTTATTTTTATTTTATGTCCGAACTAGGTCCTGAGTGGAAATGGTAGTATGGCTTGCAACCCTTTACATAACAGAGTACTAGACAATCGGTTTATCATTTTAGATAGCTTCTTGAGCGATTTAGAAATTAGAATTCAATTTGTTTTCATAGACAACAAATTCATACTACCTTGCAGCCTTGCTTGAAATATATAGAGACTATTAGCCCTTCACTGAAACGAAAAAGAAAAAAGAAAAAGGCCGAACTTTCCAAAGCAAATCCACTCTGAAAACCATTAGGAGGGAGGAGTGTGAATCAAACTCCAGAAGCCATAAGCAGCATAACATTAATCTTCATATGTATCCATTAGAAGGGAGGAGTATGCTCAGTAACTTCCATCCTCTGAATGCAGTTGGCCAGACCTCTCCCAAATAATTACAGGAGGCCAAAAAGTTTACAATGCACTTAACTGGTATGTTCCATGACAATTTCTGGAGAAGATAACGAAAAAGAAACTGGAACTTTTCAACAACAGAAAGAGGTCACAGATACAAATTCTGATGAAAAAAAAAAACAAAAGAAAGAAAGAAGAAGCTAGTCAATTTCCTCTGGCACCTAATGACCAGAACTAAATTAGCACTATCAGAAATTCAGAACCGTCTTATGTGACCCAGAACTCAAGAAGTTGCCCACCACAGTGCAACAGGTAAAATCCTAATTCATTTCTTCACAACGCAACCACACTTGAGCTTAATACTTAAATGAAAGTGTACTCGTACCAAATTTACAACTGCAAATTAAATTTAGTGCACATTATAACAAGCCAAAGTCAAAGTCAAACATAATGCTCCAAGTGTTCTTTCAGCGATTAAAAGTTTTTTTTTTTTTTTAATATAACCAAAAGAAGTCGTGTTCATTTCTAGCAAACCCAAAATAATGCCCAAAAAATAAAAAATAAATAGAGGACAAAGCGATAGCCTAGCTAATTAACAGGATTAAAAGGAAACTCATTCTACATAAAAGACTCGGAGCATAACCTAATTAATACCAACTTCTAGTGATCTTAACAATATAATAAGCTACAGGTAGCAAAGTAACTCTTCTGGATACATTTGAATCTACCATATATAAAACACAAACTATGATACTCTTATGGCATTAACACAGTAATATAAGATGCACTCATGCAGCAACCATAGAGTTCTCCAACAAAGAGAGAAGAGCATGTACATATGTAATTCTACTAGGATTTTGATTTAACATAGCAAGGAAAGCTCTTTAAAACTTTAATTATATTGTCTAAACAGTGGTATCACAAGGAAACTAGTGGACAAAAGATGAATTGCTTGAAGACTCAAATTGTTAAATATCAATGTTACCAGAGAATAAAAACAGCTAAATAGCAATATCACTCATTATCTATCATTCATCTAAATCAGAACTATGATACAGATATACAAACTATGAGTGAAGGACAGCTCACAAAGCTGAAAGAACTCACCAAAAAAATCCCTAATATATCAGTTGATACGTGTATACTATCACATCTCACACCCTGATCTACTGATGAAATAACTCAAGCCATAAACTTCCACACTTGCCCATCAGAAAGAAGCAAACACCATCTGAAAACATTAGGAAAAAGATATTAGATGCTAGTCCTGAAAACAGTAAATATCAAGGAAATGAAGCTTTCCCACTACCTAACACTCAAGCAATGTAAGGTAAATTGGTTGGTCCTGTCAGCCAGCTGCAGCATGATTGTTCCAACATATGAATGGAAAACTAATGAACTGAAAATGATTTGATTGTGCCAGGAATTGCAGAGACATTTGCTTCAACCTGTACATCTTTCTATATACTAGGATGCAACTGGCTATAAAATTCAGTGAAGTCAAGCCGAAATAGTAGGAACTTTAAATCAACATGTTGCTGCATTGGCAACTTAGAAATAAAATCCTCAAGCAATGAGGAATATTCTTTGGCTACTGCATCTAAATCCTGCCCCATATTCCGAAGAAATTCACCAGCACGTTGTGTGAGGGCCTTCCTGCCATCACTAATCCAGGACCCAGGCTCTGAGGATCTATCATTTAATCGCTTTTTCGTTTTGCTCTTGTCTCGAGAGGGTGCAGAGGATTCAATGGTTCTGCAATAAACCAACCAACAAACATGAAGTAATATCTTTAAAACGGAAAACAAAAGACAGCAGGTAACAATTTATTTGATCCCCAAAATCACTGATGAGACAGACGAATGTTACCTTGCTTGCAACTCATTGATCCCTTCAGATAATCTATCAGCATGACTTCGAAATTTCAATATAAGATCCAACAAGGCAAAGAGTGAGCTATAAAGGGTCTGGGAACGTTCCCCGAGGAGGGATTTCTCCACAATTGAATGGAGGTACTTTTCATGTGCAGCAAGTAGATCATCAAGGTCCTTGGCCGCCTCCATTTCATTCGAAAAGTTAGACCATGACACCTCCAAGACTTCAAACATAATATAGTACTGAAAGTTTGAAACAAAATGATTCATCTCATCCCAAAGAACCTGGCATCGTCTCAGAGTTGAAAGCAACTGCAATTTAACTGCATTCTGCAGCTTCATGAAGGAACGGGAAGTGATACAATTTGGTTTCATAGTCTTCCAAGCACCAATAAGGGCATGCTCTACTCGTCGAAGCTTCCACAAGAAATTAAATATTCTTAAATACTTAGTCATCACAGACTCCGTAAAAACAGTATCTAAAGGAACCCTTGCATCATATTCCAATGAGAATACATCCCAACCCCTATCTCCAGTTTCATGTGGCATCATCTTTACCTTCAATCTATCCAATATGTCACGATCATCATATTGAGCATTCGACGATCGAATTGCAGTTTCCAGCAACCCAGCTAGCTGAAAAGAGCTTATAGTGTTAGCAGGCTCAGAAAGCTCTGGCCCAACAATATCCATTAGGTACTGAACAAAGTCACCCTGTCCAAGGAGCAAATACCGCTTTATTGCAAGACAGTGCTCCTTAAACTTATACTGGTTGTATATAACATCCAACAAATGCTTATCAACTCTTTTCGCAGCACCATCAACCAAAGACTCAAGAGCATCAGTTTCACCATATCCAAGACCCCATCTTCTTGTCGTGGTGCCAGCAGCAGCTGCAGCTTCTGTTGCAGCATCAGCCCAACCAAGATCCTCACAACAAACCCGAAGGAAATTAATCGACTTTCCAGTCCTCAGAATGCGTTGAGCAAGAGATTGTGAAATAAAAGAAGGAAGCATCCCAGCATGGAGGATATAACCTTCCCTCCAAAGAGATTCAGCTTTCACCTGCTGACCCACAATAAAGAACTCAGCAAAAACATCTTCCAACTCCCCTTCCAAAACCCAACTCCTGACCATCTCAAATAGTGGGGAGCACACCCGACGAAGTAACTGCCCCATGAACTCATGCACTAGTGGGTCACCATGCTGAGCATGCATATGAATAGCCCCAGCCATCGCCCCACCCCTCAAAACCCTACATTTATCAACCAAAACAGCCATCAACCTCATTTTCACCATCGGCTCCGCAAACCAAACAGACAACCTCCTCAAAGAAAGATAATTCCCCGAGCTCACCATCTCCGAAACCAAAGGAATCGGATTCATCGCCTGCGCTTCAAGCACCGCCAACAACTTATAATAATCCGACAACTCATCTTGCAATGCAGCACAAAATGCCTGCCCAATAGTCCCAACATCCTCAGACGGAAACCCATCCATACTCTCCGAGATATACCCCTTAACCTTCCTAAACAACCATCCCAACTCACAAAGCTTCCGAACCATAATCCTAGTCCCCCTCGGAACTTTAACCAAATCCAACAACACATACCCATCCGCATTTCCATCAAACTTCACATGCTTCCCATCAATCCCCTGACAAGCATACAACACATCTCTCACCAAAGCCTCCTCCGAAACCTCATTCTCCTCCTTAACCAAATTCACAAACTCCCTAAACGCAATTTCCCGGAGATTTTCCGGGTCCTTAGCAACCAACAAAACCCCATTGCTCCATCCCTTCTCCACATTTCCCCTCCCACTCAAAACCCTAGACTCTTCGCCCGATTCGGCGTCGTTTAAGCCCAAATTGGGCAACAAAACCAAGGAATCCAGCTGTGAATTAACATTCTTTCGATCTTCTGATATAATCTTAAGCAAATAAAGCACAGCCCATTTGTTGTTGACACTACCGGGCCCGGTTTTCGATGCGAACTTGCTATAAAGGTCGGCGAAGGTTAGGGCGAGGGAGGACTTACCTTGGGTGGCGAGGCGGCGCTTGGTGGACTCGGCGATGGCGGCGGCGTCAGGGGCGACGGAGGGGGTTAGGCGGCTGGAGAGTAAGCGAATCGCGTAGCGGAGAGAGGTTTGGAGATGAGCGGAGGAGTTTGGTGAGGTGGTGGTGGGGTTTTGGGCGACGAGGCGGATGACTAGCTCCTTGACCAGATCTGCGACTTTCTGCTGGTCTTCTTCTTCCATTTTTTGAATTAGGGTTTTGAAAAGGGGGAAGAAGAAGAAGAAAAAGAAGAGAGAGGAGTGTGGGAGTGGGTGTGTGACTGCAGCGAGGGTTTTTGATTTATTATGAGGGCGCGGAAATGAGACGAGTTGTGTTTCATGAACATTTTTATTTTGATCGGAGAGAAAATCCTAACTTTTTAAGGAGTTTTAAATATACTCTCTTAACTATTTAATATATATTTTTAATATTTTAAAATTAAAATCAAATTTTATAGTTATATGAAATAATTAAAATATTCATATATAACAAATTAAAATAGTAAAAACTAATAAATTGTTCAAAGAATGTTAATTATGTAACTTCCGATGTGTGTCTTGACCTAATTAGACTTGATTAGTAGAATCTTTAGTTGATAGGGAATCTCAGATTATTCGGAATACTTGATGTAATGCTTATATAAAGGTCTCCTTATCAATGAATAAAATATTGATTTGCATATATCATTTTTCTCCTAGAACACGTTATCAACACGTGGCTCTAACTTTCGTCTAATAGCCCTAAAAAAAATTCAAAAACCCTAGGTTTTTCTTCCGCCAGCAACTGCTTGTCGGCAAAGAAGTCCCCCCCCCCCCCCCCCCCCCAGGAATTCTCTTCCGCCGACAACCCTTCGTCGGAAGAAAGAAAAAAATTCCCCATAAATTTTCAACGCAAACTCTAGTTTTGAGTTGTTAAACAACTTTCTTCCTTAAGACCAAGTAGAGCTAAGTGTAGCTGGTCTAATATAAGGATAATGTGGCAATATTCAATGACTAGGTCATTGGCTACACCTACTTTTGAAGCTTGTGAGGAACGTTTGTATACGCTAATAATCTAAACTCCAAGATTGAGTTACCAATCAGGAGGAGTTGACACGTAGACATCATGGGGAGTCTACCTCACATGTAATCTTCAATTGTAGTTGGTGCGTTGTGCTCTTTTCCCTTTGACCAAACTTTTTATTTTACCCAAGTGGTTTTTGTTTTGCTTGGCAAGGTTTTAGCCAGGCAACATGTCATGCACCGTGTCACATTAGTACGCGACACAAGGGGAAGTGTTCAAAGAAGGTTAATCTGTAACTTCCAATGTGTGTCTTGACCTAATTAGACTAGATTAGTAGAATCTTTAGTTGATAGGGAATCCCAGATTATTCGGAATACTTGATGTAATGCCTATATAAAGGCCTCCTTATCAATGAATAAAATATTGATTTGCATCTATCATTTTTCTCCGAGAACATAAATGTAGTTATTTGATTAATTAGTCAATTCATTTGTTTCTTTTCACAAATTAATTCAATTTTCAAGGTAATTCATGTTAAGAGATCGATTGTGTCCTCATTTCATTAATTATATCTTTTTCTTTTTCTCTTCATTTATTTACACGTTTGACTCTTTTTCATCTAGCACACCCTATGAGGCGTTGAGTTTTGTGTTCTTCATAGTATTTATTTTTTCATGTTTATGATTTGAAGAACAGTAATAAATTTCAATGATTTTTTTAAGAACACAAGAAATCAATATTAACATCTATAAATATCAATATATATTGATATATACTAATCATACTAGATAAGATATAGTTAAATAATAATATATTTTCCTTTTTTTGTGGCTAGGGACATATTAGGCACTTTGGGTAGTGTATTCAGTGAAATATTAGAATGAGAAATGAAAGCAGTGGTGTATTAAGTAGAGGGTGTGTATTAAGAGGTTTGTGGAGTGTATATAAAATTTCTTATTTTCTTTTAAAAAAAAAGGGTTTAAGAAAGGTTTTTACCAAGGGTTTTAGAAGTGTATCTCTTATTTTCTGAAATCTTCATCTTGTCATCGTTCTCATGGTTGATGAGATCAAGGTATTCAAAATCGATAATATCGGCGATATTTCGCCGATATTTTCGTTTTTCCGTGGGATCGATATTTCGATTCAATTCTTTCAGTTTCTCGTCGAAATTTCCCGATATTTTCCGATATTTCCGATATTTCACCGATTTTTCCGATATTTCCGGCGAAATTTCCGATATTTCCGATATTTTTCAGAATTTTTTTATCTTACCTTCAAAAACTAATTTTCAACAATTTAAAACATATAATTTTCAACACCAAATTTTAATTTCTAACTTACCTTCAAGAGCTAATTTTATCATACTTCTGTTTTGATAATTTCCTAATAAGTTTCTTACTCGTGATTGCTTAATATTAATGTGTCTTACACTATATATTTTACTATAATGTATATTTTTGTAACATATAATCAAAATAGTAATGTGTAATGATTTTACATGATAATGTATGTAATTACAATTTTATTAACATGATTTTTCTATGATGTTCTAATAAGCTTGTTTTTTTTTGTTTTTTTTTTATGTAGCGATTCAACGACTATATAATAGCTAGTGGCAACGGGTCAACGACTATATAATATCAATTTATGTATGGTTTTAAAAAAAATTCATGTAGTTGCTTTTGTGAAATATTATGTACAAATAATGTTAAAGGGTGTGATGGTTTAACCTCATTTTAGGTTTCAAGCATAAATTATATATATTAAATTATATTTCAATAAATATCAGCTCTATTCACATAGTAATTCATATAACATTTCAATAAATTGATATATATTTGAATTTATTAATATTTTCTTCTCACATATGATCGATAACATAGCATAAAACAACCTTAAAAAGTTTCAATACAAATTTCCATGTATTTCTTATAGTTTCCATCGTTTTTGTCAAAATTTCTAATTGATCGATATTTTATCGATATTTCCGTCGAAATATCCGTATTTTGAAACGCCGATATTTTCTCGATATCCGATATTTTACTCCTTGGATGAGATAGTAGAGACTCTCATATAAGTAACTCTTATTTATACTTAGCGAACAATACATGGAATAAAATACCCATAAGGACCGACAATAAAAATTACTATATATGAGCACCAAGCACCTAAGAGCAGATGCTGCAATGGTCCAATAGGGTGGGTTGAATTGAGGGTTGGGCCAAGAAAATGTATCCACCAGAAGAAAATCAAACTGGGTTAGACGTGGGTCCCACACGGATGAGTCTAACCCAACCAATCCATGGGTTAATCCTCAACCCAGCTCTTAGTCCAGACCAATTGAAACGCGGTGACCACTTGCACATGTATTTCACTTATACATGGGTGCCACTTGCACATGTTTGTTATTGGATTTTTAATATGGGTCATCAGATCAAGATCTTATGGCACATATTTAAAAACAATTGTCACTTTTCAGTTGTGAATGAAAAAAAAAATTAATTAAATGTGAATAGTAATTAATTTTTAGATTGATCTCATTGGTGTATTGTTGATTAGAGGACCAAAGACTGATATGGATGAATAGTATATTAACCTGGGCTAAGAATTAGTCCAACCCATCTAAAATGGGTGTATTTGCTCCAACAAACAAAAGTACATCTACCATCTAAAGACCGCTTATAACACATTTATTTTCACAGATGATGGGAGCCTGAGCTCGCACGCAATAATAAACCCTACAATCGTTAGTAGTATATAATAAGTAGGGATCGTTCTAGGCCGGGGATTAAGGGTACCTGAAATATGATATTGTCAGACAAAAACACATGTGCAAATATACAAAATCACACTTCAAATCATCACACATATGGGGGATAATGGTTCGGCAGCAATGCTGCCCCTACACTAGGCTCGGCAATAAAAATAGAAAATAAATCCTAGGCTACTATATACAAGTTTGATCATCATCTCTCACGCATCACATAGCACAAAACACAATTTAACACAAAGATTCATATGCAAGAAAGTAAGAGACAAGTATTAGCATGTTCAAGACTCAACTTAGTTTCGACCACAATTAGAGCGATTAGCCTTTTAACCAATTGTTAGACATCTAATGTTTTAAGATCATGCTATTCGCCTTCGATCCTAAAGTTTATGCTAATCCGGTTTTACGCGTTTTAACATTTAAGCACAAGAGTCTAAAATCGAAAACATGCAAATAAGCAAGGTTGTCAATCATCTTATTTAACATGCAAGTTTTAGCTAAGGTTATACCCTACGTGAGCACAACAAATCAAAACAACCGTCAGGCATATAGTTTTATTTGTTATAACTCGGGTTAGATGAAACCTAACATCTAGATTTACATGCTTCCAGCCAATACTAATGCTTCGGTTTTTAAGTCACACCCTTAGATTACTAACCAATTTAAATCCTAAACATGCTTCTAATACCACTGCCCTAATTATCTAAACATACAAAAACCATGCATTAAAAATCGTACAAGTCATCACATAAACTCCAATGAAAATTGCAATTCATGTTCATCTTACAAAACCAAACGAAACAAAGTATTTTTATAACAACAATATGTGACTAAACCGAATATAAAAATACAAGTCATAGGGATGGATCACACTTTAGAAACCTTGGAGAGCTTCGTCTTGGTGTGGTGGAAGAGGATCGGCAGCAGCTAGGGCAGGGAATGGTTCGGTGGTGTATGGTGGTGAGATCGGGTGACTTTGTATTTTGGGTTTCGGGTTAGAACTTTGGGTAGGAAATTTGGTAGAGTTTTGGCTAGTGCTTTGCGAGAGATGAGATGATTTTTCTGTAGGAAAAGTGAGGGTATATATAGAGAATAAGGGGGATGATTGCCGGCAGCCCTTAAGCCAAAAGGAGTTTAGAAAACCTAGTGCAATAAGGTTTTGCAACCTTCCTTTCTTAGTCCAATTAGGTTTTCTTTTCTGAATTTTTCTTCAAGGCTTGGGCTTCACATCTTCATGGACTTCTTATATGGTCTTGGACTTCAATTGATAAGCTTTGATCCACCAAAAATGCCCCACAATGCCGGCAGCTTGATGTTGCATCCGATCTGCCCCAAATCGGCAGCTTCTCCTAGTCAAGCTAGGAGACTTTATTTCTTCATGTTTTCCTTCAATGTCATGTCCAAGTGTCTTCCTCTTCCCTTCATAAAGCTTGGACCATCTTCACATATGCATTTGTACACCATTTGGTCCATCAAAAACAGAAAACACAAAAAGGGGGCAGTAGGTTCCTGGAATCGGCAGATTTGACCTTGTTGCAGTAATTCCGGCATATCTCCATCCGTGGAGCTCCGATTGATGCGATTCCAAGTCTCAGATAAACTAGACACATATGGCCATCTCCCCATAAAATATCTCGGCCCAATTCCATGTAAGTCGTCGGGAATGAATTTTCGAAGTTGGGACAAAGTCCCAGGAAAATCCTGTAGCCCCTGGATTGGAATGTTCGGACTGCCCTTTTGCAGCCAAGTTTTGGGTGACTTCCCGAACTCCGATTGATCTGAAATTTTAACACAACATTCCTCAACATATGAATATTAAGCACACAAAATTTCATAGAATTCGGATAAGGATAGATCATACCTTTGCTCATCTCAAAATCGCGAAAAAGACATATTTTACACTATTTTCCAGATTTCTCAAACTTAGTCATTTTTCGGATTCTTAACCATTTTTCACAAAACTCTACCAAAATTGACACTAACTACATTATGACTCTATCTTAGACAAATAAGGGTTAAACAAAGCATAAACGAGGGCATAAGCAAATAATATCGTCGCACATTGTGCTCCTATCAACTACCCCACACTTATCCTTTGCTAGTCCCTTAGCAAACTAAATTAAACTACGACTCAAAACAAACTATTGCCCCTAACAATTTGTCTCAGGCTCGTATGTACACATAGCTTTCAAGTTAATGCATGAGAATGCTAAGCACGAAAATTCCAAGCTTCATGAACATGTAACATCAATAAGAACATATAAGAACAAAAGTAAGCATGTAGACATGTTAAGCTAATTCAATCCTCCTCACTAGGCATACTCTTTTCTTTTCTCTCGAAGCATGGTTATTCACACATAAGTATATGCAAGCGAAAGATCATGAAATACAAAGAGTGACTTGCATATGTCAAAGAAACGAAAGCACTTTGTGAATTTTGATGGAAAAACCTCATATGATAACTATATGCACCAATGAACCAAAACCATAAGCTTACTCTTGAGATAATCTCCACAAATCAAGTTTAACCATCTTAAGAATCATGAAAAAGATCAATAAAAGGGTTGTAATGGGGCTAGGCTAAGAGGTATTCGATATTTGGATAAGGAGGCTCAAAACGTCACCGTGCGCTTTAGCAAAGCTCGAATCTCCTTATGTCTTCTCACCAAGGGCCGAATTTCATCTTGTTGGACCCATACTTCATTCTTTTCTTCCCATACAACATTACAACAATAATCTAGACAATAGCCATGCACAAAATTTTCTTTTCCCATGCCTATGCCGTACCCTTTTTACCATAACTCTCGGCATATTTTGTTTTTCTTTTATTTTTGGTCCGAGCACATGTATATATTTTTTTCTTTTTCTAAGGTACGACATGCATATATAATTACATGGCTAAGTCTACCCCACACTTGTTCTTCTTCATCACACACGCGAAAACGCTTTCAAAATTCAAGCTTTGCCAACGCATAAGGTAAAGGCATCACTATACTAAGCTTATGGAGAGTGTTTAAGGGTGATGAAAGAAAAGTTCAACGTAGGCTCAAAGGGGTTTACTAAGGTGTCCCACGACGGGCTCCAATTAGGGCTCATGCTTTATTTGGCTTTGGTGGTGAACCTAAATGATCTTTGTTCAATCACATTCAAAATCAAGGTATTTTATGACTAAAACGTTTCGAAAATCAACAAGAGTAAGTTCTAGCATACTAGAGTTCATTAAAAGCTATGGCATATAGTCATCGAATATGCAAAGAATTATGAGGTTTCACATAATAGCATGCTCGAAATTTTCCGAAATTTACACTCATGAAGAAAGCAATTTGGCTCTAAAGCTCACAATGGTTATTATGGAAACAAACTAGCCAAAACATGCATGCTTTGTTAATCAACAAGTCCTACATGGTCCTACCAATGCACAAAATCCATGAAACTCACAATTTTAATTGTATGCACAACCATCATCTATGTATGCAAATAGGAGAAAAACATCATTGACATATTAGGGGCATCCTAAGACTCGAAACAAACAAATTAAAACACTCTATTTTTGTGTTACAATTTTCTGAATTTTTCTTTTCTAAACTAAGCACACAAAAACATAAAACAAAAACGGAACATGTTATCCCACCCCACACTTAGAAAATTACATTGTCCTCAATGTAAGCACAAAACAATATCAACGAATTTCCTAAGCATGCAATAGTCTAACATATACCAACATATCATCACAAATTAAAGAAAAAGAGAAGGGTTACGAAATTGCAAACTCTCGGTGATGGCTCCTTCACTTTTCTTTAATCGAATTGGGTTGCCTCCCAAGTAGCGCTTTGTGTTTATAGTCCATAGACTAGACTTTTCACCGTGTTTTGCATGTGTTCATCGTGCTCCAAAACAACTCAAATCGGCAAGAAGAAGTTCCATGAGAATCTCGTTGCAAGAAGTGTCCAATTCGATCCAAGTCTTTGTATCCGGTTCGGGTAGTGTGTCCGGCTCCTGGATTGCCGTGTCCGGCGGCTCCTCTGGCGTGTCAGCTCTGTATCCGGCCTCTTGTGGCCGTGTGTCAACCCTGCCGGCAATGGCAGGTCCGGCAGGGAGTGTTGGTTCGGCTGAAACCGGTGGTTGCTGCTCGGCAGCATGAAGGTTGGCCGGTCGTGCTCTATGTCCGGCAGCTCCTCTTGTTGGTGGTGTGGAAGTGGATGGTGGCTCGGCAACATCATGTGGTGGGGGATCATGGAAGTCGGAGGCCTCAACGGAATATGGTTTGAATGAATCGTAGTAAGGCTTAAGTCGGTGGCCATTAACTTTGAAACGCTTGGATGTCACACTATTCTCAATCTCAATTGCACCATGTGGAAAAACTTGAGTGACAACAAAGGGACCAACCCATTTAGAGCGAAGCTTACCCGGAAAAAGTCGAAGTCTTGAATTGAATAAAAGAACTTGTTGCCCAACTTCAAACCTTTTACCCCGGATCATCTTATCATGATATGCCTTTGTTTTCTCCTTGTAAATCCAAGCGGCATCATAGGCTTCATTACGGATTTCTTCAAGTTCGTTAAGTTGAAGCTTCCTATGAATACCGGCATCATCTATGTTCATGTTGAAGGCCTTGATTGCCCACCATGCCTTATGTTCTAGCTCAACCGGTAAGTGACATGCTTTGCCATAAACTAACCGAAAAGGAGACATACCAATCGGTGTTTTGTATGCGGTCCTATAAGCCCACAAAGCATCATCGAGACGATCACTCCAATCCTTCCTTGAGGGTCCAACCGATTTCTCCAAAATATGCTTGATCTCTCGATTACTTACTTCGGCCATACCACTTGTTTGGGGGTGATAAGGTGTAGACACCTTATGTGTGACTCCATACTTCCTCAATAAGGCTTCAATGGTGCGATTACAAAAATGGGATCCTCCATCGCTAATCAAGACTCTTGGAACTCTAAAACGTGAAAAGATGTTGGTCTTGAGAAACTCGGCTACCACCTTGGCATCATTGGTGCGTGTAGCCCTTGCTTCGATCCACTTTGACACATAATCAACCGCAAGCAATATGTAGAGAAAGCCCTTACTTGAAGGAAACGGTCCCATGAAATCAATACCCCATAAATCGAAAATTTCTACCTCCATAATAGGCGTGAGCGGCATTTGGTCCCTAGCTCCAATGTTCCCCATACTTTGGCATCTATCACATGCTTTGCAAAACATGAATGCATCTCTAAAAATCGTAGGCCAAAAGAATCCACACGTAAGTACCTTCAAAGCCGTCTTCTTTGGTCCAAAGTGCCCACCACAAGCTTCACTATGACAAAAAGCAAGGATGGATCGATGCTCATTCTCCGGCACACATCTTCTAATAACTTGATCACCACATTGCCTCCATAAGTACGGATCATCCCACAAGAAGTGTCGAGCTTGCTTCCTTATTCTCTTTTGTTGGTGGCTCGGCATCTCTTTGGGAAATCGGTTTGTGGCAAGAAAATTGGCAATGTCGGCATACCAAGGCTCAAGTACTTCAAGTCGAAAAAGTTGCTCATCCGGAAAGGACTCTAATAGGGGCAGCCGATCCTCCTCTTGCACAAGTCTACTCAAATGATCGGCTACGACATTCTCTACTCCTTTCTTGTCTTTAATTTCAATGTCGAACTCTTGAAGCAAAAGAATCCATCGAATAAGCCTCGGCTTAGCATCCTTCTTCGTCATAAGATATCTCAAAGCGGCATGATCACTATAAACAATAACTTTGGAATTCAAAAGATATGATCGAAATTTTTCCAAAGCAAAGATTACCGCTAAGAGTTCCTTCTCCGTTGTTGTGTAGTTGAGTTGTGCATCGTTGAGAGTCCTTGAAGCATAGTAAATGGCGCATGGCTTCTTCTCAATTCGTTGTCCAAGTACCGCTCCAAGTGCATAATCACTAGCATCACACATCAACTCAAATGGCTCGTCCCAATTAGGGGACACAAGTATAGGTGCCGTGCACAATAACATCTTCAAACGACAAAATGCTTCTTCACATGCCTCCGACCACTCAAACGTCACCTCCTTTTGTAACAAGTTGCTCAATGGCTTGGCAATTGAAGAGAAGTCCTTGATAAATCGTAGATAAAACCCCGCATGGCCAAGAAAACTTCTCACATCCTTCACACACCTAGAGCTCGGCAATGCTTGTATGAGCTCCACCTTGGCTTTGTCAACTTCTAAGCCTCTTGCCGAAATTATGTGCCCTAGAACAATGCCTTGCGTGACCATGAAGTGACACTTCTCCCAATTAAGCACAAGATTTGTCTCTACACACCTCTTAAGTATCTTCTCCAAGTTCCCCAAACATGCATCGAAGGTGCCTCCATACACACTAAAATCATCCATAAACACTTCGATAATGTCTTCAATAAAATCCGAAAAGATAGCATACATACATCTTTGAAAAGTGCCGGGTGCGTTGCATAGTCCGAATGGCATCCGCCGATAAGCAAACGTGCCAAATGGACAAGTAAAAGTGGTCTTCTCTTGATCGTCCGGGTGTATCATGATTTGATTGTAGCCACTATATCCATCAAGAAAGCAATAGTAAGAATGACCGGCCAACCTCTCTAGCATTTGATCCATAAACGGCAAAGGCATGTGATCCTTCCTCGTTGTAGCGTTGAGCTTCCTATAATCGATGCACATCCAATGACCGGTTACAAGTCTTTGTGGCACAAGCTCATTCTTCTCATTCTTGACAACCGTTACACCACTCTTCTTCGGCACTACTTGCACGGGAGATATCCACTTGCTATCCGAAATTGGGTAGATCACCCCACAATCAAGCAACTTGATAATTTCTTCTTTCACAACCTTCATCATGGGAGGGTGAAGTCGACGTTGAGCTTCCTTTGTCAGCTTAGCTCCTTCTTCCAACAAAATACGATGAACACAAGTAGTAGGGCTTATTCCCTTGATATCCGCCAAGGTCCAACCTATGGCGGTCTTGTACTTCTTAAGCACTCTTATCAAATCAACCTCTTGCTTCTCACCAAGCATTGAAGACACAATAACCGGTAGTGTATCTTCTTCTCCAAGATAAACATACTTCAAGTGACTAGGGAGTTCTTTAAGTTCTAATTTTGGGGCCTCTTCCACACTTGGTCGAAATTTTGTTGTGGCACTTGGAATTGACAAGAACGAATTAAAAGCTTTGGCATAGGGCCGAGCCTCTAGCTTGGCAACAACCTCCTCTAAGCTCGTCATCATAATGAAAGGCTCGGCAATGATGCCTTGCTCGTTAATGCTTGGCTCGGCCGGCACCTCTTCCTCATTCTCATGCATGATTCGTTCTCCCCTCTTGTCAAATCCGACCCCTTGCTCAATCGCTAATTGCTATGCGTCGAGCGAGGTCGACATAACTTGCTCGACCTCCTCCAAAACATCAATGGCACAACCCTCCTTCAAATCAACATTGGGGAATATCATGGCATCAAAAACATTAAACTTTATCACCTCACCATCAAACTCCATAGTTAGGTTGCCTTCGGCCACATCTATCTTTGTGCGCGCGGTCCTCATGAATGGTCGCCCTAAAAGCAATTGAGTGTTGTTGACCGGCGAATCCTCCATCTCAACCACATAAAAATCGGCGGGAAAAATCAATTGGTTGACTTGCACCAACACATCCTCAACATAACCCTCCGGATATTTGCTTGAGCGATCCGCAAGTTGAATGATGACATTATCCTTCTTGAGAGGCCCTATACTCAACCTTTGATACACATTGAGTGGCATGACATTGATCGATGCTCCCAAATCCAACATCACATCCTCAAAACGAGTGTTGCCTATGACACAAGGCACATTGAAGCTTCCCAGATCCTTCATCTTTGGCGGCAACTTCCTTTGAATAACGGCCGACACCGTCTCGCTCATAGTTACCCCACGAGTCTCTCTAGTATGCCTTCTTGCCGTGCAAAGCTCCTTCAAAAACTTAGCATACTTCGGTACTTGCTTAATGCATTCCAACAAAGGGATGTTGACTTGTACTTTCCGGAAAATCTCCAACACCTCCTCATCGGATTTATCTTTCTTTGTTCTAGCAAAACGTGAAGGGAATGGGGCACTAGATGATGGCACTCCTCCCTTTACATGATTGCCGGCCACACCTTGCTTCTCGGCAGAATTCTCCTTTCCGGTTGCAGCCCTCTCGTTCTCGGCATCATCCCTCTCGGCATGGTAGTTGTTGCCGGCAGCATTGTGCTCGGCTATGCTTTCCTCGGCTTCCTCAACATGGCTGCCGGCAATGACAGGTCCGGCAGCCCTCTCGTCATCCCCAATGCCCTTGAAAGTCACTCGCTTCTTCTTAGGACTTGTCGGAGGAAACAACTCTCTTCCGCTACGAGTTTGAATCACTTTGGCTTGCTCGTTCCTCGGATTAGGAATCGTATTGCTTGGCAACTTCCCTTGCTCATTAAACCTTCCCATAAAATCCACTACTTGCCCCATTTGAGTCTTGAGCTCACCAATGTCCTTTTGATGATTTTGTTGCCCCGCGAGTAATGCTTGAGTAGCACTTGACAATGATTGAAGCAAAGCATCGTAATTCGGATTGCTTGGCGAAGCTTGGCCTTGGATCGGCCCTCCTTGGCTTTGGTACGGCACAGCTTGTGTTTGACTCGGCAATGCCCCAAATTGTCCTTGGTTCGGCATGTATGGCTGCCGAGGCACAAATGGTGGCCTCGGTGCAAATGGTGCTCCTCCCTCTCTCGGTTGCATTGGTGCCCTAAGCACATTGTCATTATTCGCCCATCGAAAGTTCGGATGATCATTGAACCTTGTATTGAAATTTCCAAATCGTTGGCCTCCTTGAAAACCAATTGCATTGCACTCCTCTACTCCCTCATTAACTCCAAATTAAGGGCATTGTTCGGTCTCATGTCTCTCGGTGCAAATACTACATATACTAGCACGCTTCTTCATCAAATTACTCACCAAGTCGGTAAGCTTGTCCACTTTATCTTCTAACTTTGAGCTCGAAGACGTCTCATGCACTTTCTCATTTCTTTGCACATTGCCTCGTGCCATGCCAAATTGTTGGTTGTTCAAGGCACGAACTTCCAACAAACTTCTAGCCGCTCCGGCGTTCAACTCCAAAAAGCTACCTCCCGCGGCCGAGTCAAGAAACTCTCTCTCCATGACGCGCAATCCCTCATAAAAATATTGTAGTAAGAGTCCATCGCTAATGCCATGCGATGGACACAAAGAAACTAGGGACTTGAACCTCTTGTAATAGTCGAAGAAAGTCTCATCTCCGGCTTGCTTCACACTTGTAATTTGCTTCCTCAGATCAGTGATACGTGAAGCAGGAAAGTACTTGAGCAAAAACCCATCCATCATAGTACTCCACGAAACGATGCGACCACTAGGCACCTCAAACAACCACTCCTTTGCTTGATCTTCTAAAGAAAACGGAAATGCCTTCATTTTGAAGTGTTGCAGATCTGTCCCTCTTGGGCACATAGACTCCGTGGTGAAGTTAAACCACTGCAGATGCTTGTTAGGATCCTCACTCGGCATCCCATAAAACGATTTCAGCTTATGGAGGAATCCACTCCTCAATTCAATCTCTCCAGTCTTGTCAGCTTCCAAGGGAGGATAAGTAATATTAGAAGGAGCAACTCCAGCTCCAGCAACATGACCATTCTGTGATCTGATTGATGCCATGATCTCTTCTTCTTCTTCTAATTCGGCAAAAGCTTCAAATTCTGGATTCTGAAGATCACACGACGATGACACTACTGATGGGGAGCTCGGCACAGATGATGATGAAACTGACGGCACAATAGGTGAACTCGGCAAGGATGATGATACTGATGAACTGGTTGGTGACGATGGTGGTAATGGCACAAAACGAGCAACAGCGAGTTCTTGATCTAAACGTTGCAAACGGCCTTGAAGATCTCTTGTCCAAATACTAGATTCGGACATGCATTATTTCTGAAATTTGCAACAGTTTAAACAAGTTAGAACTTCATAAAGAAATAGAAGGCAAGAATATACATCATTACAAGCCACGGCATTGGCGATTACACAACAAATTTCAAACCATAACACATATATACATTCGGCAACACATCCAATACACACGGCATAAATACAAACATTTCGGCAAAGCATCAACATGGTACGGCCATAAAGGATCAAAAATCGGAAAGTTCATGAGCATGTAATCGCTAAGTCTAATTCCTTTTAAATTTGTTCTAACTCTCGAAGTACGTGATAGGAGCACAATGTGCGACGATATTATATGTGTATGCCCTCGTTTATGCTTTGTTTAACCCTTATTTGTCTAAGATAGAGTCATAATATAGTTAGTGTCAGATTTGGTAGAGTTTTGTGAAAAATGGTTAAGAATCCGAAAAATGACTAAGTTTGAGAAATCTGGAAAATAATGCACAATATGTCTTTTTCGTGATTTTGAGATGAATGAAACTGTGATCTATCCTTGTCCAAATTCTATGAAATTTGGCGTGCTTAATATTCATATGCTGAGGAATGTTGTGTTAAAATTTCAGATCAATCGGAGTTCGGGAAGTCACCCAAAAGTTGGCTGCAAAACGGCAGTCCGAGCATTTCAATCCAGGGACTTCCAGGATTTTCCTGGGACTTTGATCCAACTTCAAAAACTCATTCCCGTCAATTCACAAGGATTTTGATCAAACTGTTTTATGGGGAGATGGCAATTTGTGTCTAGTTTATCTAAGATTTGAAATCGCATCAATCAGAGCATTGAAGAAAAAGTTTTACTCGACTGAAGATGTAAAGGTCTCATCCGCCGGATTTCATCCGCCAAGCTTCATCCGCCAGCTCATCCGCCAAGTCTCATCCGCCGGATTTCATCCGCCAAGCTTCATCCGCCAGCAGCTTCACCAGTACTTGTCCGCTCGCCAACCATCCGCGCATGCCTGCATGCATGTTCGCGCGACCCGCCAAAAAGCCTCGCTTGCACCCGGTACTAGCAAAGTCTATACTCGCGAGCAGAGTGGAATTTCCGGTAATAACTTCAATTGGCGGCAAGCATGCCAAATCATTCCAAAGAGCTATGAAACGGCCAAGAAGAAATTATAAGTTGACCAAGCAAGGTTTCTTTGTTCGATACGGAAAGAAAAGCCTATGCCAACTTGGATTGGGAAACCTTATTTACTGAAGATTTCTTTGCCGATTTGAACAAGGAAAGGCTTCAAACTGCACAGACCTTCTCTCCTATATATAGAAGCCTGCTCCCATCATAAAAATCATCTCATCTCTTGCAAAGCACTAGCCAAAACTCTACCAAATTTCGTACTCAAAGTTCTAAGCCGAAACCCTAGAAACACCAAGTCACCAAATCACCACCACAAATCACCACCGATCCCTATCCCTAGCCTAGCTACTGCCGATCCTCTTCCACCACACCAAGACGAAGCTCTCCAAGGTTTCTAAAGTGTGATCCATCCCTATGACTTGTGTTTTTAATTTCGGTTTAGTCACATGTATTGTTATAAAAAATACTTTGTTTCGTTTGGTTTTGTATGATGAGCATGAATTGCAATTTTCATTGAAGTTTATGTGATGACTTGTGCGATTTTTAATACATGGTTTTTGTATGTTTAGATAATTAGAGCAGTGGTATTAGAAGCATGTTTAGGATTTAAATTGGTTAGTAATCTAAGGTGAGGGCATGAAAATCGATACTTGGTGTTGTCTTTGAACATAATCTAGGTATTAGGTTTAATCTGCTAGGGTAATTACAAACTAGATGGACCTGACGGACTCTATGATTTGTGTTATTCACTAGGGGCTATTAATCTTAGAACTTGCATGCTAAATAAGATGATTGACAACCTTACTTGTTTACATGTTTTCGATTTTAGACTCTTGCGCTTAAATGTTAAAACGCGTAAAACCGGATTAGCATAAACTTTAGGATCGAAGGCGAATAGCATGATCTTAAAACATTAGATGTCTAACAATTGGTTAAAAGGCTAATCGCTCTAATTGTGGTCGAAACTAAGTTAAGTTTTGAACATGCTAATACTTGTCTCTTACTTTCTTGCATATGAATCTTTGTGTTAAATTGTGTTTTGTGCTATGTGATGCGTGAGAGATGATGATCAAACTTGTATATAGTAGACCTAGGATTTTATTTTCTGTTTTTATGCCGTACTTAGTATAGGGCAGCCCTAGGGCTGCCGAACCCTATTCTCCCATATGTGTGATGATTTTGTATATATGTGAATATGTTTGAGACTAACAATTTCATATCTCAGGTACCCTTAATCCCCGGCCTAGAACGATCCCTACTTGCTCATACTACTAACGATATTTTGTAGGGTTATTATTGCATGCGAGCTTAGGCTCCCGTCCAGTACGTGGAGCAGAGGAAATAACGGTGCAATGGACTGATACAGCCCCCGGTAGTATCATGCTTAATCCGATATACCTCAAGAGTTTGAACCACACAACATGTTTTTATCTTCGAAGAAAATAGGCTACATATGTCAAGTTATGTTCTAGCGTCTAAAGTGAGGTGATGCTTCGGCACAAGCTGTCGACTAGGTCGTGCGGATTTTACGTTTCAAATGTCATTACAATCACGGAAGGCGAACCCCCTACAGGAACCAGGCAGGACTCGTTGTTGGACACCACGGAGGGCGAACCCCCTATCGACTCACTCACCGAGAATGAACATCAGTCTATGGGCCTTGAGATCCAGTTAAACAAACCTGAGAACCATATCTATGATAATAACTTCCCCATACTTTGTAAAACAAACACGGATCCCTAGCAGTCTACAAGTGTTGATTAAAACCGCCCTCAACCTCATGGAAGTAGTACTATTACCGAAGAAACGCTTATATGCGTGGGGGGGGGGGGGGGGGGAAGTATCCCGCGTTTCCCAATCTACATAGAAACGCCCTCCGACATAGCACCATTCACATGAAGGGTTTTGGTTATGATCAACAAAAGAGGCTTCACCTACATGTTACACTTTAGAAACTACAATAAACTCAAACATACACAACACTATCAACTCCCTAGAAATTAAACTAAGTGATTACCAACATACATCAATATACATCATGCAACTTCCAAAATTTAAACTCTACATGCCGAAGCATATTTCTACTTTACAAAATCCCAAAATAAAATTAAAATTTACAACTTTACAACTTCACAACAAAAATTTCCAGCAACTTATATACACAACAATAACATAAAACAAGCTTTTATAATCCCCGGCAACGGCGCCAAAAATTGATGGGAGCCTGAGCTCGCACGCAATAATAAACCCTACAATCGTTAGTAGTATATAATAAGTAGGGATCGTTCTAGGCCGGGGATTAAGGGTACCTGAAATATGATATTGTCAGACAAAAACACATGTGCAAATATACAAAATCACACTTCAAATCATCACACATATGGGGGATAATGGTTCGGCAGCAATGCTGCCCCTACACTAGGCTCGGCAATAAAAATAGAAAATAAATCCTAGGCTACTATATACAAGTTTGATCATCATCTCTCACGCATCACATAGCACAAAACACAATTTAACACAAAGATTCATATGCAAGAAAGTAAGAGACAAGTATTAGCATGTTCAAGACTCAACTTAGTTTCGACCACAATTAGAGCGATTAGCCTTTTAACCAATTGTTAGACATCTAATGTTTTAAGATCATGCTATTCGCCTTCGATCCTAAAGTTTATGCTAATCCGGTTTTACGCGTTTTAACATTTAAGCACAAGAGTCTAAAATCGAAAACATGCAAATAAGCAAGGTTGTCAATCATCTTATTTAACATGCAAGTTTTAGCTAAGGTTATACCCTACGTGAGCACAACAAATCAAAACAACCGTCAGGCATATAGTTTTATTTGTTATAACTCGGGTTAGATGAAACCTAACATCTAGATTTACATGCTTCCAGCCAATACTAATGCTTCGGTTTTTAAGTCACACCCTTAGATTACTAACCAATTTAAATCCTAAACATGCTTCTAATACCACTGCCCTAATTATCTAAACATACAAAAACCATGCATTAAAAATCGTACAAGTCATCACATAAACTCCAATGAAAATTGCAATTCATGTTCATCTTACAAAACCAAACGAAACAAAGTATTTTTATAACAACAATATGTGACTAAACCGAATATAAAAATACAAGTCATAGGGATGGATCACACTTTAGAAACCTTGGAGAGCTTCGTCTTGGTGTGGTGGAAGAGGATCGGCAGCAGCTAGGGCAGGGAATGGTTCGGTGGTGTATGGTGGTGAGATCGGGTGACTTTGTATTTTGGGTTTCGGGTTAGAACTTTGGGTAGGAAATTTGGTAGAGTTTTGGCTAGTGCTTTGCAAGAGATGAGATGATTTTTCTGTAGGAAAAGTGAGGGTATATATAGAGAATAAGGGGGATGATTGCCGGCAGCCCTTAAGCCAAAAGGAGTTTAGAAAACCTAGTGCAATAAGGTTTTGCAACCTTCCTTTCTTAGTCCAATTAGGTTTTCTTTTCTGAATTTTTCTTCAAGGCTTGGGCTTCACATCTTCATGGACTTCTTATATGGTCTTGGACTTCAATTGATAAGCTTTGATCCACCAAAAATGCCCCACAATGCCGGCAGCTTGATGTTGCATCCGATCTGCCCCAAATCGGCAGCTTCTCCTAGTCAAGCTAGGAGACTTTATTTCTTCATGTTTTCCTTCAATGTCATGTCCAAGTGTCTTCCTCTTCCCTTCATAAAGCTTGGACCATCTTCACATATGCATTTGTACACCATTTGGTCCATCAAAAACAGAAAACACAAAAAGGGGGCAGTAGGTTCCTGGAATCGGCAGATTTGACCTTGTTGCAGTAATTCCGGCATATCTCCATCCGTGGAGCTCCGATTGATGCGATTCCAAGTCTCAGATAAACTAGACACATATGGCCATCTCCCCATAAAATATCTCGGCCCAATTCCATGTAAGTCGTCGGGAATGAATTTTCGAAGTTGGGACAAAGTCCCAGGAAAATCCTGTAGCCCCTGGATTGGAATGTTCGGACTGCCCTTTTGCAGCCAAGTTTTGGGTGACTTCCCGAACTCCGATTGATCTGAAATTTTAACACAACATTCCTCAACATATGAATATTAAGCACACAAAATTTCATAGAATTCGGATAAGGATAGATCATACCTTTGCTCATCTCAAAATCGCGAAAAAGACATATTTTACACTATTTTCCAGATTTCTCAAACTTAGTCATTTTTCGGATTCTTAACCATTTTTCACAAAACTCTACCAAAATTGACACTAACTACATTATGACTCTATCTTAGACAAATAAGGGTTAAACAAAGCATAAACGAGGGCATAAGCAAATAATATCGTCGCACATTGTGCTCCTATCAACAGACTTAAAAAAACTCACTTAGAAGCAAAATAAAGAGTAACAACCAAGTGAGTTGAATCTGCCCTTGATCCAAGATTAGATCTGACTATGGGTCATAAAGACCCTATCCATCCAAGCACACATCATAAGGCGAGCGCAAACTAAATTACTAACAAATGCAAAAATTAAGCCCAAAAATAGGGCCCACAAATCCAACCTCTCAGAAACCCTAGTAGACACCACAACTCCGCCATTGTTGTTGCCGGAAAATACGTCGTCACCGAGAAGCCTAGAGGCTTTAGTCCGCCGTGCAACACAGATGTCACCACCTGTGCCTGTGTACATGCACACATGACTGCTATATGGCTACCGGCGAAAATCCTTCCAACCCTCCTCCACAGAAAAGTCGCTAATAACCTCGTCGAGCGATCTAGTACCACGGCCACACCAACACTTCCCAAGTCACCGAAAGCCCAAGTCACTGACTCTAGAACCTTCAGAGCCCAAACACACAACCAGATCCGACCAGGACCATCCTGGTAATGTATTCAAGCCAATCACTTTTAGATCAGAATAGGGATGGGCATTTGGTCTCTAAATTCCGATCCCGTCCCTAAATTTGCCGGGACGAGACGTGATTCATGTTTTAAAAATACATATCTTGTCCCGTCCCGATCACGTTTTAAAACAATGGGACGGGATCAGGATCAACTAAATGAATCCCTTTGCGTCCCGTCCCGTATTATATATAAAATTAAAATAATTATTGCTTGAGACACTGAAACCTATTGCTAGCAGGCTGCAGCAACCAGTAGAGCTATTGCTTGAGACACTGAAACCTATTCCGAGCTACATTATCTCAGACAAACATCTGCCATGGACAGGTGAGATTGCTCAAAAGTTTGGGATACCAAGGTATTGGTTTGATGGGACTAATTGCTTTACTCTATTGTCTAATTCTAATCAATGTTCTAAAAGGCGCTAGGCAGGCGGTGACTCATAGCCTAGCGCCTGGACGGACTAGGCGATTAACATTTTTCACATTTAATTAATAAATATAATATTTAAAAATAGTTTAATATGAGTAAGCAAGTCGACCTGTAAATTTACAAACAAGTATGATTTGCAAATCAAAGCACTATTAACTCTTGGAAGATCATTATAATCACTACATCACAACTTCCAAAAAATTTAAATGATCAAATGTAAACCGGTAAACGTCGCAAGTGCATACTGCATGGCAATAGTCTCAAATAAAACGAAATTTAATGCATAATTCAACATAGCAAATATAACTAAAATAACTTGCAAACCCAAGATTTCGGACAACAAGACATCAACAGCAGTTACAGAACAATCAACCCCAATTCCCAAATCAATTGAACTAACAATCAAAGTTGTCTAATGCAGTAATGTCATTATGCCAACCGTTTAAGTTTAACCCAGATCATATTATAAGTTTATAACTATAAACAATTAAACATTGATTATTAATCAATTGAAATCTAAGTTGCCCAGCCATAAACAATCAGTAGATCACTGAAAGAAAAAAAATCATAATAAGAGTAACAACGTCTCAAAGGCATTTCATCAAACAAGTGATGAGCATCAATTGCAGCTTGTCAAATGCATTCATATAATGGTGAAGGAATGAGTCAGTGACCGTTCAAAGTCACAAAAGGCTAGCAGAATGGAAGAAAAACAAAAACCCAGTAACGCAAAAGCTCTCAAGTAGGTGGGGAAGAGTGGAAAAGTAATGAATCGTATGATTCGTATCATATTCATACCAGAGAATCAGAGATCGGCACGCCGACACTTCGCTGCAGAAAGATGAGTACGCGAGAGAAGTGACTTTTGATGATACAGAGAGAGAGAGAGAGGAGGCCGAGAGACTGGAGTTTGGGGAATACTGGAGTGTGGATTAATGGAGTCTGGGACTCTGGGTACGACCGAGAGAGAGACTGAGAGAGGAGGCAGAATTCGCAGAAGAGAGTCAAGAGACTGAAGACCAATGTTCTAAGCCCTTTAGAGCATCTCCAACCATGAAGTCTCATAATGGGGTCTTATACCTATTATAAGACCTCATTTGGACACTATTCATATAAGACTTCAACCATCTCCAATGGTAGGGTTTTAACTAAAAGTCTCATATTTATATATTTGATTTGAGGCCGTTGGATTTATATATATTTAAAACCTACATCTTGAACCGTCAGATCAAAAATTCATTTAGGAAAATTAAAAAACAAAATATCTTCATAAATGAATTGAGGCCGTTGGATTGATTCGAGATTGAACTTATACCGTTGGATTTGTAGCCGTTGGAGTGCTTCAAAGGGCAGCAGCCTTCTGCCGACCCACGTGATGCGGGACCCCGCGTCTATCTCTTGTCAGTTGCACTCTCCCCCTCTGTCGCACGTTGCACGTGGCAGCCTTCCCATTTTCTTGTCGTCTTCCGCACCTGGTTGTCAAGCTCCCTCTCTCCCGCGTCTCTTCTCTCCATTTCCTCTCTCCTCTACTCTCCTCTGTCAGACCAATCTCTCTCCTCAAATTATAAGACTCGTCTCAAACGAAGTCTCAAAATGAGACTGAGGATGAGACTGAGCCCTATAATTTTAGGGTATAGGACTGCACAAAACAACGGTTGGAGAGGCTAAAATTTTAGGACCCCTATAATATAGGAGTTAGAACCCACGGTTGGAGATGCCCTTAGATTTTCATGTCTTTTTTTTGGGCCTTTTCACACCCAGGAAACCCGGCTACCCGCCTCACCCCGCCTAGGCGGTCCTATCACCTAATTGAAACGCCTCTCTTGAAATCGGGGCGATTTGGCTTCGCCTATAGCCTGGGCGGGGCTAGGCGGCACCTTTTAGAACACTGATTCTAATATAGAAACGTCCAAGGTCCTGGACAAAGTTTGAGGATCATAACCATTTATGGTACCTGGTTTTCCTGAAGAGATAGAGCTTACTTTAGCCCAACTATTAGCGCACTTGAATCCGGCTAATGTTGACTTCAGAGATTTCCACAGAGAAGTAGAGGAAATTAATCTTTCATATCTTCTGTATTGACGTTGATTGATCTGTATCAGAATGTATATTAGCTGTAGTTTCCTTCTATATATTTGTAGCAGTAATCAGTTCCTGACTTGTAGGAACAGACGAGATCTCCTTTGTAATCACTCCTGTATATATAGGAGGTATTCATGTATCAATGAAATCATCCCATTCAGTCATATCAGTTTCTCATACTTTTCATGGTATCAGAGCAGGTCTAGATCCTGACTCTGTGCTGTATTCAAAACTCTCGTGCAGCACTTCTTAATCATCACCATGGGTGAAGATGATGTTCCACCACCTCCACCATCTAAACAACAATCCGGCAAATCAGATGCCTCCAAATCAAACCAATTCCAGTCAGATGTCTCAAATCCATACTTCATCCATCATTCAGACCACCCAGGTCTGGTTCTCATCTCCAAACCTTTGAATGGAGATAATTATTCCGGGTGGAAGAGGGCAATGACTTTGGCCCTAAACTCCAAGAATAAGCTTTGTTTTGTCGACGGCTCGATCACATCTCCATTAGCAGAAGCAAATCCAGAAGGCCATGCGACTTGGAAGCGGTGTAACGACATGGTGCACTCTAAGGTTGTCAACGCTGTCAATCTAGAGATTGCAGACAGCATCATGTATTATCCTACTGCTCACGAGGTGTGGGAAGATCTTCGTGAACGATTCTCTCAAGGCAATGCTCCACGCATCTTTGAGATCCAGCGAGAAATCGCTTGCCTTCGACAAGAGCAGCAATCAATCTCAGCTTATTATACTAAACTGAAGAGTTTTTGGGATGAGTTGGCTTCCTATTCAGAAACCTCGCAATCTGACCAACAAAAGCTTATGCAATTCTTGATTGGATTGAATGAAACTTACACTGCAATTCGCGGACAATTCTGATGAATCCTCTGCCAACAGTCCGCCAAGCCTATTCTGCAGTCTCTCAAGAAGAAAAGCAGCGCTTCCTCAGTGTCTCTCATTCCCCATCCGAATCAAACTCCAGTGCAGCAATGGCAGTGCGACACAACACCAGGCCTAATTCAGCAAGAGGAAACATGGAAAGATCTGATCGGCAAACCTATCGCCCAAACCGTAGCTTTCCCTCACAAGAGGTCCGAAGTTTTGATCAGGAACGTCGCCGTGGCACAGGTCAAGGAAGGCCGCAGTGTACACACTGTGGAGAACCAGGACATTGGGTGCAAACTTGCTTCCAAATTATTGGTTACTCGCCAGGCCATCCCAAAGCAAAACAAAATTCTGGCGTGAATATTGGGAGCCAACAGAACAAGGGAAGAAATCCTTCTGCCAATCAAGTCTCTGAGATATTGAATGAAGCAAGTGGGCCGAATGTCACTTTATCAGAGACTCAGTTTAACCAGTTCATGGCTCTCCTCAGTGATAGAATTCAGAAATCCAATCAGAATGCAGGCCCAAGTGCAAATGCAGTCACAAAGCCAGGTTTGTCCGAAGTCGTTTCCCGCAATTGGATCATTGATAGCGAGGCGACGGATCACATTACTTCATCTTCGTTATTAAATTCCACTAAAAATTATTCTTTGCCACCAGTATTACTACCTAGTGGAGATAAGGTTGACATTGCTGCTAAAGGGTCTTTTCCTCTGAGTACCATCTTTTATCTGCATGATGTGTTGTCTGTGCCAAAATTTAAAGTGGATTTACTATCAGTGAGCCGTTTAACAAGAGGTTTGAGTTGTTCAATAACTTTTTTTCCCTATTGGTGTATCTTGCAGGATCTGGCTACGAGGAAGACGATTGGTTTGGGTAAACAACGTAACAGACTATATTATTTAACGGCATTAGCGACGAAAAAACCCATCACCAACCATTCTGCATCCACCACACAACCTGCTTGCCATCATGTCCTCACCTCCTCCACCGACCTCTGGCACAATCGTCTTGGCCATGTGTCATCATCTTGTTTAAGTTTCATAGCAAAGCATTTCTTGAACTTTTCCATTCGGTCTAACAATGCTTGTCACATATGTCCTTTGGCAAAGCAAAGTAGATTATCTTTCAGTTCTAGTACAATTTCTTCTATTCGACCTTTTGAACTTATTCATTGCTTGTCATTCTGAAAATCATCTCATCTCAAGCATAAACACAAGGCCTAAACTCTACCAAAATTCCCCAAAGATCCTATACAAAAACCTAAACCGAAAATCACCTCCACCTCACTTCAACCAAGTTTCTGCCCTTGCCGAACCTTGGAACTTCTGCCTCCATAACCTACTGCCGAGCCACACCCTTGCCGTGCAGCAGTCCATCCAACCTCCATACTCCGCCGGATCCACACCAAGACGAAGCTCTTCAAGGTTTCTAAAGTGTGATCCACTCCCCTCTTTCGGTTTTGTAATTTTTGTTTAGTTATGTTTAGTTTTGTCTATGAAACACTCATGTATGTTTGGTGTTGGTTTATATGTCTATGTATAAATCGATTTTGGTTTTATAAATTATATGTTAAAGATTTGTTTGAATCGATGCTTAGATTTAAGTTTAGGTTTCGACAAGAACAATGATTTTGCATGCTAATTTGTAATATGTAACTTGTGGATTTTTATGTTTGATAATTAGGATAATAGGTATGCGATGCTTGTTTGAGAATTTAATTCGATTAGTAATCTAAGGTTAGGGCATTAAATCGACACACTAGTTTTGTTTAAAGCATTTGTTGTTTAAAGCATGTAATTCTAAGTGCTAGGTTTCATGAGCTAGAGTAATTTGGTTGAGTCATACTCGTAGTTTTCTTAATCACTTGCTCACTTAGAGTAATAACCTTAGAACTTGCAAGATAATAAGAGGATTGACAACCCTACTTGTTCGCTTGTCTTCGATTTGTGATTCATATGCTTAATTGTTAATCATGTAAAATCGGTTAGCATAACCTTAGGATTATACCCGTGGTTAATCTTAAGAACTCTAGTAATCAAACGATTAGATGACCTCGTAGGCTCTAATTGGGATCGAAATTGGTTAAGTCGAAATAGCATCAATACTTATTCCTTACCTTCTTGCATATTAGTCTACATATTAAAGAGTCTTTGGTGCCAAATGTTTTGTGAGAGATGATGATCAAACTTGTAAATAGTAGTCTAGAATTTATTTTCAGCTTTTATTTCGTGCCTAGATGTTTAGAGGCAGCTTTGCTGCCAAGCCTTTTATCCCCCATAATTTCGTGTGTGAATATGTATATATGTATATAAGTGTGACAATTGTGTGCATATGTATTTGTGAATATTTGTATTAACATTCTCATATTTCAGGTACCCTTAATCCCCGGCTTAGAACGATCCATACTTGCTCATACTACTAACGATATTTTGTAGGGTTATTATTGCTTAATGCTCGCTTCGGCGACTCGTCACCAGAGGATCCACCGGTACTACCAGAGGAAGCGTATCCAGGGCCAACGGCTCCACCTAGTGAGCAAGCCCTTAGTCTTTATTATTGTACTTCTGTCAGGCCTACGGGTTTGAACAGAAACAAACCGTTTCCAAACACTCCTGATTTTGGGAAAATAGTGGATTAAAAAGACTAAATGATTTTAGCCAAACAACGAGCTACTTAATAGTGTGCGTAAACCCTCGTAATTTTGAATTTTAGAATATGGTTATATAAGATGACCATTTCTAAAGGCTACTAGTTTTGGTAAAATAATAGATAAAATGGCTAAAAGTTTTGCCAAACAATGAGCTAATAATTGTGCATTAATCCTCGTGATTTTTTCAGTTTTGTAGTATGGTTGTTCATCAATTATCCATGCAACTCTCTAGAATCCCAGAGTACGCTTGTCAAGTTTGCTTTTGGATAGAGATCTGCGAAACCAGTGAGAAGATATGCACAATTCAACACTATAGTTGTCCACAATTCAACACAACATCCTATCTTCAAGTCAAAGACCTTATGCGACTTAACTTTCTTCGATCCTAATCTAGCAGAAGAGCTTATATAGAAGTCAGACACCATTGAAAAGTCTAAAGGTCATTCATCTCGTCAAGTTCTCATGTTTTCTTCCAACATCTCAATATCTTCTCTTTATTTGTCTTCTTAAGTTTTGTGGTGTACACACATGTTCATATTTCCAGCATATATAACAATGAAATTAAAACATAGGCAGCAAACAAGCCAATATTAAAAAAAGAAACAAGAAGCTTTGCAAATTGCTAATAAAAACTGAGGGCAAAACTAATGAGCAATCATCCTTTTTGTGAACTTCAAGATTACGCATGGGAAAATGATGAGAGAGAGAGAGAGAGAGAGACGGGTGTGAAAACTTGTTTGTAGGTTTGATCGATGATTTGAGAAGTTACAGATGCCTGTTTCTTTATATAGAGCACGAATATGGCTGTCTTGGAGTAGATAACAAGTCTTCTAACTCTTCTCCATCAATGAGAATGCATGCCTTAACATGAGAAGCAAGTTAGCGTGATCTCTATCATGTATCTGAACTTGTTTTCTTCTTCATTCATTCCCATGAAATAAAGATTTGTATTCTGATAAATATTCTCTTAAGTATCCTTCCTTATCTTGCTGTTCTAGTAAATATCTCCTCATTAATCTTCTTAAAACTTTACTTGGGCACAACGTCTCTTTTCTTGCATAACTATGATTCTCGGCAAGACTGACCTTTGTGCATTGATTGCGTCAGAACTTCCTCCAAACAATAGTTATTACAATTGACGAACCGTAATAAGATCTAGAAAGTAGACTTGTGTAGCTTTCTATCCATATATGGCTCAAACTCTGATTCATAATCAACTGTGATGTGGAGTTCGTAGACGTTAGGTGACGTGCACAGGCATATTTCCGGATTTAATAAGGAATCTTCTTTAATGTATCTCCTTCCTCCATATTTTTCTGCTTTTAGGATTCCTCGTTTGAATAAGTTTCCTATACCTTTGAAGACTCATCTTTTCCATGATTCTTCTAAACTGTTCATAAGTCTCCTTGTGTCGTAAAGACTCCATGAAGCATTAAGATTCGTTCTCCAAGTCGGATTAGGTTTCCTTATTCAACTAGGATCATTCACTTAGAGCATCTTCAGCAATGCTAGCCATATTTTAGTTAAATTTTAGCTAAAATAGCTAAAAAGTTATTTTGGCTTGCCACTTTAGAAATACGTCTGCATCAGTTCTCTCTACTTTAGCTTGATTTGAATTTAAAATATATATTAAATGAATAAAAAATAGTTTAAATGCATATATAAATTATATATAATTACATATAAGGAATGTATTAAATTTAAATATTTTAACTTTTAGCTATCACGCTCTCCAAATTTGGCTAGCGAGATAGCTAAAAGTTATCGTAGAGCTATAATACAGAGTCTGGTATAGCTGTTATTTTTTACAAAAAACTAAGAGGGGTGTATTCAATTAACATTTTATAGGATTTTTTTGTATTTCAAAAGTCTATAGGTATTCAATTCAGATTTTAAAAAGTCTTTACAAATCTGTTGGTATTCAATCCGGATTTAAAATTATCCATCAAATTCCTGTGGTATTCAAAAGTTGGTAGACTTTTAAAGACTCTATTATCTCATCGATTTTGTAGGATTTTTTAGTGCTTACTATAAATACCAAAACCCTAAAGAAATCTTGGCAGACTACAAGAGATTTTGACGTATTCTATTTCTTCACTTCGAAGATGAAACGTCAACAGCTCCCCCAGGTCGTCCAAAGGCCTAAAGGTTAACCACAGCAATGTCATCTTCCATAGCCAAAGCCATAATCACAACTCCCATCCTCCTCTCTTCTCCTCTCTCATCCTCCTCATCCCTCCCTCACGAAGCAGACCCAACACCAACCCCATGGCCTCTCCAATTCCACTCAATTCTGATGACGAAATTATCAACCTCTGGTACGACTGGCCCAATGGTCGAAACTTCAACATCATACAGCACCAACTGGGTTCTATTCTCTACGACCTCGAATGGAACAATGGTACCTCCTTCTTCTACACCTTAGATTCATCCAAAACGTGCAGAAGCTCTCAGCTTGAGGTGGGTATTCTCCGCCCAAATTGGCTCGACGGAGCTGAGTACCTGGGTCAGCGCCACGTGGATGGGTTCCTCTGCAACGTTTGGAACAAGGTCGATTTTCTTCTGTATTATGAGGATGTTGTCACCAGGAGACCTGTTCATTGGGCCTTTTGCACAGGTAGCTGCCGGTGATCATTTCATCACTTGATCAATGACTTTATGGTTCATGCTTACTGGATTTTGATTCTGTGTTTTAGTAATGGGGTTTAGTCAAGAAGAACAAGGTATAATGAATAATTGTATGTTGTATTCACATTCTCCCACAATGGGTATATTTATACAAGAATGCCTTAAACCTATTAGGAAACAAATTACAACTAAATCTTACACAATATCTACAATTCCTAATACAACTATATATGACTCATGTCAATACTCCCCCTCAAGTTGGTGCATACAAATCACAAATGCCCAACTTGTCAAGTGAGTCATAAAAAACTTTACTAGAAAGAGCTTTAGTAAGAATGTCAGCCAACTGCTCTTCTGTAGGGACAAAAGGAAAATAAATAATTTCCATGTCCAATTTCTCTTTAATGAAATGACGATCTACTTCAACATGTTTTGTACGATCATGTTGAACAGGATTATGAGCAATTTCAATGGCAGCTTTATTATCACAATAGAGCGGCATAGCTTTCCTCGGCTTGAACCTCAAGTCTTTGAGCAAGTTTCGCAACCACAACATCTCACACAAGCCTCGAGCCATTCCTCTATACTCTGCTTCTGCACTGGAACGAGCTACCACTTTCTGTTTCTTACTCTTCCAAGTAACCAAATTACCACCAACAAACGTAAAGTATCCCGAAGTAGACCTGCGATCTGTGATATTACCTGCCCAGTCTACATCCGTATAACCAAAGACATCCAGATGACCATTTTTCTTAAAAACTAATCCCTTTCCAGGAGCAGATTTTAAATATTGCAAGATACGAAAGACAGCTTTCATATGAGTCTCACTGGGATTGTGCATAAACTGACTCACCACACTAACTGCATAGGCTAAATCAGGTCTGGTATGAGATAAATAAATCAACCGACCAACTAACCTTTGATATCTTGCTTTATTCGTGGGAACCTGATCCAAATACTCTGCTAACCGATGATTTTGTTCGATCGGAGTATCAACCGGCTTACAATCAAGCATCCCTGTTTCAGCAAGTAAATCCAGAACATATTTTCTCTGACTCAACACAATACAATCTTTCCCACGAGCAACTTCAATTCCCAAAAAATACTTTAGATTTCCCAAATCTTTCATCTCAAACTCAGAAGACAACTGTCTTTGTAACTTCTGAATTTCCTCAAAGTCATCACCTGTCACAACCATATCATCAACATAAATTATCAAAGCAGTAAGTTTACCACCTCGGTGTTTAAGAAACAATGTGTGATCTGAATTACTCTGTCGATACCCAATACGTCTCATGAACTTAGTAAATCTCCCAAACCAAGCTCTAGGAGATTGCTTCAAACCATAGAGAGACTTTTTTAATTTACACACAACTCGTTCGCCAGTAGAGACACCATACCCAGGAGGTAAATCCATATAAACCTCCTCATTCAAGTCACTATGCAGGAATGCATTCTTAACATCAAATTGTTGTAACGGCCAATCAAGATTAGCAGCTAACGAAAGAAGTACCCGAATTGTGTTAATTTTGGCCACTGGCGCAAACGTCTCATCATAATCCACCCCATACTTCTGAGTGTAGCCTTTAGCCACCAATCTTGCTTTGTACCTATCCACTGAGCCATCTGAGTTATGTTTCACGGTATACACCCATCGACATCCTACTGTTTTCTTTCCTTGTGGCAACGACACTAACTCCCATGTACAATTCTTCTCAAGAGCATGCATCTCGACTGTCATCGCTTGCATCCACTTTCCATCCTTCATTGCATCCTGTACTTTATTAGGTAGAGACACAGAAGATAATTGATTCACAAGGGCAACATACGATTTAGATAGTCTATGGGTTGACACATAATTAGCAATAGGATATTTAGCTTTTGCATCTAGAGTGGGTTCATAATGCTTTGTAGGCTGACCTCGAGTAGAACGACTAGGGAGGTGTTTAACTGGAACACTAGTGGACACAGGACAAGAACCAGAAATTACCTCAAGGGACGATTGGGCAGGCGAAACCTGAGGAGGGGAAGAAATTTATGGAGAACTGTTCACAATTAGATCATGATTTGTGTCTGAAGGAAGTGCTGAAATTTGTTGGGCATTAAAAACAGAGCAACTGTACTGAATCTCCCGAGCCGGGTCGGGTTGGACTGAAGCCGGGTCGGGTTGAGCTGGATCCGGGACGGGTAGGACTGTAGCCGGGTCGGGTGATCTGAGATCCAGGTCGATTGGAGCTGCGTTGGATCGAGCTCCTCCCCTTGACGAAGACGACGATGGCAGAGTAGCAACCGGAATCCCAGACGATGGTGTCAGACCCAGACAACCGGGCGACGACGGAACGGCGGCGGCGTCTCCTCTGTTGCTCCCAGGCGACGGCGGATTTGCAGCTGGAATCCCAGGCGACGGCGATGTCGGAGGATCTCCGCCTCCAAGTACCGACGACGACCTCCCTTCCTGCTGCCTTGCTGCTCCGGCCGGTTCAGTGTCTGTGTCGGCCGGTTCTTGCCCACTGAACAGATCGTTGGCCGGTTCTTGCCCACTGAACAGATTTTCGTTGCTTGCCAATTTTGCCCCTGACCTTGCCAATTTTGCCCCTGACAAGTCTGTTGCTGAAACTGAAACAAATCGGCCATCTTGCCCACTGAACATATCTTCATAATAATATGACTTCTCCCCCTGACGAGAAACCTCCGGAATGAAATAACAAGAATTTTCATCAAATGCAACGTCCATGCTTACATAAAATCTCTGGGATGAAGGATGATAACACTTGTAGCCTTTTTGAGTTAAGCTATATCCGACAAACACACACTTCAAGGCTCTTGCATCTAATTTTGACCTCTGATTTTTATACAGATGAACATATGCAACACAACCAAAAACACGGGCAGGAAGAGTGTTTGATGATGGGATAGACACAAAGTTGGATAGGACATCCAGCGGAACACGACCTTGAAGAGGACTAGACGGAAGACGATTAATAAGATGAGATGCACACAACACGACTTCACCCCAAAGGTACTTAGGAATGTTAGCACTCAATAGCAGAGACCGAGCCATGTCCAGAAGATGGCGATTTTTCCGTTCAGACACCCCATTTTGCTCGGGTGTTTGGGGACAGGAGGTTTGATGTATGATGCCATGTTGTTGAAAATACTCATGAAACGAACTATTGACAAATTCACCCCCATTATCGGACCGAAAATTTTTAACATGAGCATCATATTGGGTACGAACCAGATTATGGAATGCTGAAAAAGCTGGAAAAAAACAGCGTCTTTTGTTTTAAGCAACACTACCCAAGATAATCGAGTAAAATCATCAATGAACAAAACAAAGTATCGCATTCCAGAGAGAGTAGAATGTTTAGAAAGACCCCATAAATCCGAATGAATTAACTCAAAAGGCATACTACTAGAATGAATACTTAAAGGATAACTAGACCGATGACTTTTTGCCACAGCACAAGTCTCACAATGAAGATTAGTCGCACTAATTCCCATAAATAATGAAGGCATGGACTTCTTCATAACACCAAAAGGCGGATGACCTAACCGTCGATGCCATAGCCATAACTCTCCTAACCGATCAGAATTCAATGTCAGGGCCAAAGACTTTTCCGGTGCTTGTGTTGGCTCTGCGTACATGCAATCCAAGTGAAACAGTCTCCCCCTCAGGTCTCCCTTGCCAATTATCACCCTGGTATACAGACTCTGAAAAACAACATACATTGGAAAGAAGGTTACAGAGCACTTATTTTGTGCATTTAACTGAGAGACAGATAACAGATGATGAGACAACGAAGGCACATAAAGAACATTATGCAATATAATAGATGGTGTAACTTGTATGGACCCTATACCTAAAACTGGAAAAGATGCACCATTGGCATTTGACACATGAGATATAGAAGGAGAGGATAAAGACATGAAGAATGATTTATCATATGTCATGTGATCTGAAGCCCCTGAATCAATTATCCAAGTATTTCCACCCATAAAGTCAGAAACATGTAATGCAATACCAATTTTACCTCCAGACATTACCCTTGGAAGGATCTTGTCCTTCAATGCCGCCATAGAAGTCAGGTTCCGGCACCATCTGAACTGCTGCTTTACCTCTTTGTCCATCACCACGTCCTCCACGTCCTCCACGGCCTCCACGTCCTCTAGTACTGCTGCTTCCTCTCCAATTGTTATCAAACTGTCGCAACTTAGGGCAATGGTACTTGGTATGACCAAGCTCCTTGCAGTAATAGCAAGTCATCTGGCTATAGTGTTGATTTTGGTGATACCCCTGATTCTGAACTGGAACTAGAGCAGAGCCTTTAATTGGAGGTTGTGATGGGGATGCAGCTTGAACAACTAAACTAGATACCTCCGCATGAAGTTTTTGAGCAGCAATCTTATTTCCTTCATCTCTTCGAATGTAGGCAAAGGCTTGTTCCAATGTTGGTGGTGTTGCCTGACGCAATAACTCATTCTTTGCTCCTTCAAAGTTAGGATCTAAGCCACCAAGGAAGATATGAACACGCATCCTATCTTGTTCTCTCCGATAAGAGATTATGTCAGCCTCACAAATCATCGGATTAGGGTTTCTTTGATCAAGTTCCTGCCATATCGCCTTCAAATTTGCATAAAAAGTTGCGACTGATTGTCCACCTTGAGTAGTTTTGAATGCCTTAGCGTTCAATTCATGAACTCGAGCAAAATCACTCCCATCATAGTATGTAGCGGCGACAGCATCCCAGATTGCTTTGGGAGAATCATAATTAGAAAATAATTCCATTATCTCTGGAGTCATTGCTTTGAGGAGAATTCCCATCACGTTAACATTTGTCGTATCCCATGCATCAGCTTTGGATTCTTCAACAGGTCTTGTTGTAGTACCGGCGACATAACTCCACTTTCCAATCCCTTGAATATGAAGCTTCATAAGTCTCTGCCAAAAAGGATAATTATTTCCATCAAGTTTTACGCCGAAACTTGAGTTATTGGTGACATTCTGAACCACAACAATCTCCCGATCACAATTTTTTGCTTCAGATGCACTTGGTTTTCCTCCGTCAACCATAATCTCTTCGTCACCAATCTTCACCATTTTTGTTTCCTCTGCCTACCTACCCGAACAAGTGATCTCCTTAATTAACCAAACAATGAACAAGTTGTCTCCTTAATTAACCAAACAATGCTACTGCCGAAACCAATGCTAACCTTCTGCCGAAACCAGAAAAACCAACTCCTTAATTAACCAAACAATGAACAACTTGTCTCCTTAATTAACCAAACAATGCTACTGCCGAAACCAATGCTAACCTTCTGCCGAAACCAGAAAAACCAACTCCTTAATTAACCAATACCAACCAATTCAACAAAGAACCACTAACCGAAATAACAATGGATTTTTTTTTGTCTGCAGCGGAAATCAGATGAAAGCCCAGCCGAGTCTGAAAGGGTCTCGGCTCTGATACCAAGTCAAGAAGAACAAGGTATAATGAATAATTGTATGTTGTATTCACATTCTCCCACAATGGGTATATTTATACAAGAATGCCTTAAACCTATTAGGAAACAAATTACAACTAAATCTTACACAATATCTACAATTCCTAATACAACTATATATGACTCATGTCAATAGGTTTATGGGAGTCGACTTTGGAACCAATTTCGTTGTTTTAATGTGCAGGGAGGAATGCACATGTGATGACATTTGAGGTTGGAGCTGTGCTTGAATATGCGAACTAGCAAGCTCCTGTGTACTGTTTTGATAAGAAAGCTGAAAGTGTTAACAAGGCAGCAGGGTTTTCAATCACTGGTGGTGCTTCTGTGCATGGATTGCTAAGAGGTCCAGTTCGAATTGGGATGTGATTTTTTTAGTGTTTATTTGTTTTCTGTTCTTGTGATCTTATGATACTGTTAAGAATAAAATATTGTATAGTTTATGTGCCTAAACTAGGTGACTAAATTAATATTTGTGGATTTTGCACTTGCTAAATTGTATAGTTTATTCCTAGCTATTCCAGGACACTTTGACTTGATATATAACATTAGGGTTTTGAATTGAGGGGTTAAATTGAAAACTTTGATATATAACATTGTTGTCTTGGCATCTTGCTCAATCCGGCAGCCATTTTCTGCCAAAGATTGTATGCCCAGACCGAGAAAGAGGAGGCAAAATACTTGATTCATAATCCCAAATTTTCGTACTTGATTCATAATCCCAATTTCTTTACCAATTCAGTGTCCGGTTACTTTGGATCGTATCGCAATTGTTTGCAGTTTCATTGTTCTAAGCTTGCACTTGAAACCAATATGTGGTCTTGTAGAACAGATATGAGTGTTGGAGGAGTGTTCTGAGTTTCACTAATACCTCGTTTTTCATATGCAGAAATGAAAAGATGTGTGTAAATGAGAAAACTGAGACTTTGGTTTGGGGTGTGTTAGTTGATTAATTTTGGTAGCCAACTAATAAAACTGCGATATAATTCCCTGTTGCGTACGTACATTTGATTAATCGGTTTAATGAAGTCTTATATGGAGTTGGATAACTTGGTAACGATTTTAAAAGTAGTTGAATATGACATTATATAAAAGCATTTCATTTTGACTCATAATTTTATTTTTGTATATTGTTTGTGTGTTTGATAGTGTTAATTTATTTATTTATTGTTATGATAATAATCTATGGACTTTATAAGTCCATATAATCATAGACAAATAAATCCAATAGAATCTGCTCAACTCTATATAGAATTAAAACATTCAATGGAATTAACAAACTCCATGGATTATAAAAAAATCAGTCAGAATCTTTTAAAATCTAGATTGAATACACCCCATAAGGCTTAGTTTGGTATTGAGGTGAAAATACTTAAACATTGAAAAACTGAGTTACAAATAAGCAACATCAGACCTGCTTTTTAAAATCGTAGTTTTTCAACTAAATTTTATAAATAAGCATCTCATAAAAAACTTACCAAACACATAATCAACTCATAATGATGATTATAAGTGCTTATTTCCCCCAAACTCAATATCAAACTAAGCCTAAATAGGCTCTCCAAAATAGCTAAAGAGTTATAATAGAGAGTATGCTAAACATGTTCTTACAATCTATTTCTTCACTTCTTTCCCTTCTTAGCTCCATTTTAATATTTGGACTCCATTTATACCAAAATAAGTTTATACACAAGTATTAAAGAGAGTAACTAAACAAAGTGTAGAGAGTTGGACATAAAAAACATATACAAATTGTCATAAATTTCTAGATGTCGTCAATCACCAACCAGCCAAGCTTTCCAGCGCCGCCGTCTTTAACTTCCATCGACCGCCACCCCATCATATGGTCCCTCCAATCCTAGATTAAGAAAACAGTCGCCGATGAGCCCAACCACTTCCAAGGTCCAATCTTCAGTGTTGAGATTGGAGTTGTCCCCTACCAAGCCAATCCACAAACAAGGATAAGCAGATACCAAAAGAAGAACATGAAAAAAAAAAAATCACAAGGACTGATCAGAGGGCTCCCCCAACCCCACACCTAAACTCACTAAAGGATAAAAGTGGATAAAACCCCTCCCTTCGAAATTGAGTTTCACCATCGCCGGCCATTTTGGAGAAGGTTTGCCAATGGGGCCTCAGCTGGAGAGGAATCCTAGTAGAGCCTCGATAGAATCATTAAATTAGAGACTTTTATGTGTTTTATAGGGTTTATCTAAGTTAACTTTTCTGAAATAGAAGTTGACTACAAGGCCAACAATTTTGCAGCTGTAGCTCAACAAACTTACAAAGAAGTAAAGCAAGACTAATAAAGTCACTGGTATGCTCGCAATTAAGCAAGTTACTACACGAGAAGAACAACTCGTCTCCTACAAACCAATGCATCTAGATCTACTACTTGCCTAACACGGAATTGTGGCACAAGTATGTCTAAATGTCCTCATGGAAGACTCATAGAGATTGAAATACTCAAATAAGAGCTTAATCCAAGTAAACTAGGGCCCATTTTGTCGTGATTTGAGCCCAAAATTAATCCTGGCCCAAATCACCTCTTTAGACCCTAGATTCAACCTAAGCCCTAATGCCTAGGCCAAAACCAGGGCAGCAACTCTCTCCTTCCACGTTGGCAAGACGCTGTCTGGCAGATGGCCTCCCTAGATACTCATCTCCATGCTCGAGTCCAGCAACGCTCAAAGGACACCGACGACCTTGTATCCAATGAAGATTTCAAGTTTGCTCTCCAAAACCCAACTTGGATTCAAGCCGCTGCAATCTTTGACTGCAACTTTGAAGGTTTGCCGACCCCCTGCCTCCCAAACCAAGTGAATCGATTAAAAGTTGATTGAAATCTCCGACCTCCCCACTGTAACAACCTCCTTCACGACGTTCCCAGAATCTGCGTCCATGTTGTCGCATCAGTACCGCGATCTCCGTGAGAAAGGCACTATCAAAACCTTCAGTGATTTAATGAATGTGCTTCAAAGAAAGGAGAGGTACCATGAGTTGATTCTTACCACCAATAAGAGGCCTCGAGGACCGAAATTCATTGCGGAATCTCATCAAGCCCGTGGTAAAGCTTCTAAGCAAAAGCATCAACCTCATGAACGTCAAGCACCACCACCACGTACGCCAAGAGCAACACGTGGCGGACGAGGAGGGAGAAGAGGCGCCGGCCGTGGCCGACAGTTTTCTTGGACAAGGGATGGTGGCGGCGCCGCCGCTCCCAGAGGGAGGAACAGTTTTGGTTCCGGTCCCAGGCGTGGTGGCCATACGCCGAACAATGCTTCGGCTCCTTGCTTCAAATGTGGCTCTAAGAATCATCTTCAACGCGATTGCACAGCAAGTAGAGAGATTCAAGCCGCTTACAAGAAACACAAACAATACATAGAACAAGAAACGAACTATGTAGGAGACTTTGAGGAAGAAGAATACGATGAGGAAGATACCAACTTCACCATCGATGACTTCCAACCTACCAAGAAACGTAGGACTCAGGAGTATGATACTCCGGATTATGAATAAGTATTTGACTTAGGTCATGAGATACATGTTCAAGTTTGATTTTGCTTGTTATTTTGACATAATATAGTCAATAAATCACGACTTTGTTCGATAAGTCGCTCTATTTAGAACAACCTTGATGTACTTTTGAGTTGTCATCAATAATATTTCTCTTATTCTACGAATGATTTGAGATTTTTACATCCCTGAAAGCAAAATTGGTTCAATGCGTCCAATTCTCAATGGCATAATTATTTTGAGTTCACCACAGTTCTGGTGATGTTAACTCATATCCGAAATAAGATCACAAAGACAAAACGAGAGACTCGCGATCCGCCAACTTGGCCGCGATCCGCCAGGCCTCGCTCGCCATAGCTATTCGCCAACTTGGCTGCGATCCGCCAACTTGGCCGCGATCCGCCAGGCCTCGCTCGCCATAGCTACTCGCCAACTTGGCCGCGATCCGCCAGGCCTCGCTCGCCATGGCTATTCGCCAATTTGGTTGCGATCCGCCAACTTGGCCGCGATCCGCCAGGCCTCGCTCGCCATGGCTACTCGCCAACTTGGCCGCGATTCGCCAAGCCTCACTCGCCATGGCCACTCGCCAGCATGGCTCAACACCGAATCCGGTTTTTTTTGAAACCAACAATCGATAGCCTATCGAACAAATGCAACTTTTGCATCAATGGCTCGGCAACGACGTGTCTTCGGACTCGCCATGCTTCGGATTTAGCTCAACCGTCGCATCGCATTGCCTCAATGCCTGACCGACCCTCACCACTCGCCTTGCTTCGGCTCGGCCTCAGGGTAGCTTCGGCCTTACCACAGCTTCGGCTTTGGCTTGGCCCCGGCCTTTGCCTTGGCTCAGCCACGCCACCTACGACGGTGTCCGGTCTCAATCTCTGACCTAGGCTATGTTAACTCTCAATGTTGGTATTCGGTGATTAAAATAAGGCTTATCTCTTTCTCTCAAGTTATGTTGATGCCATGGCTATGTTATTGGCCTTAATGCACTTCATTTTGTGATGATATATTGCTTCAGTACACTTATTTTAAAGTGTTCGCCAAAATCTAAAGTACACTATTGATTCAATTTACATTGTTTTTGGAGATGTATCAAGGCGAGATTGAGTGTTTGTTGGATTGTGCAACAACTCACACGATTCTGAGGAATCGGCAATTGTTTTCAGATTTTTCGCCAAGAGAATCGTCGTTATCTACGATGATAGGAACTGGACCCGTCATTAAGGGTCGTGGCACTGCTCAATTCTTATTGCCAAATGGCACTGAAATTCGGGTGGAGGACGCCCTATATGCGCCTAAGGCGCCAAGAACCTTGCTAGCTTTCAAGGATGTACGTGACAACGACTATCACCTCAACACTTATGTTAAAGATGGAACTGAATATCTGTTGATCACATCCACTCAATCTATGCGCACTCGCATTGTGGAGAAGTGTAAGCGAGTTCGAAATGGCATGTATTTCACAACCATTCGAGCCAATGAATCTCATGTTGTTGTCCTATGCGATTCAGATGCTTACAAGCTTTGGCATGAGAGACTCGGTCATCCGGGTCGTGATCTGATGATCCGTATTTTGAAATGCTCCCACGGTCATCCACTTTTCAGATCACAGAAGCAAACAGGAAACCAGAACACTGGACAAACCCAAGCTGACGCCATATCTAGGCGTTCCGGCCTTGGTTCGGCCTCCATGCCGCTGCCGGCAGCCTCTCAGCTCCAAGGAGAGGTTCGGCCTCCTCCTGCTTCTCATGCTTCTGTAGCGATGTCTAATGCTCATTCTTCGTTTTGCAAAGCTTGTTCACTAGCAAAACTTCAAGCAAGACCATCTTTTGCTATTGATAATAAACAGAATATTTCGTTCCTACAACGAATACAAGGTGATATTTGTGGACCTATAACACCAGAATGCGGACCATTTAGATATTTCATGGTTCTGGTTGATGCGTCAACGCGTTGGTCACACGTAGCGTTGTTGTCCACGAGGAATGCTGCATTTGCTAAACTCCTAGCTCAGATCATTAAACTTCGGGCTCACCACCCGGACAATCCGATTAAGTCAATCAGACTGGATAATGCTGGAGAGTTTACGTCAAAGTGTTTTGATGACTATTGCATGTCAGTTGGGATTGAAGTTGAACATCCTGTGCCCCACGTTCATTCTCAGAAAGGTCTTGCAGAAGCTGCTATCAAGAGACTACAGCTTGTAGCTAGGTCTCTTGTCATGGCCACAAACTTGCCGGTTTCGGCATGGGGATATGCAATATTACATGCAGCTATGCTTATTCGTCTACGACCCACAGATAGCCAACCATTTAGTGCGTACCAGTTGGTAACTGGTTACGAGCCTGATATTTCGCATCTGCGTACTTTTGGTTGTGCCGTATATGTGCCTATCACGCCTCCACTGCGTACCAAGATGGGTCCACAACGACGATTAGCTATTTATGTTGGATATGAAGCACCAACAATTGTCCGCTACATAGAACCTATGACAGGTGATCTGTTTACTGCAAGATTTGCAGATTGTCACTTTAATGAGACATATTTCCCGCCGTTAGGGGGAGATGGGGCCGCATCCGTCCCTAGTGAACGTCAGGAATTGACGTGGTTCTCTCCCACTATGTCTCATTATGATCCCCGTACGTCTCAGTGTGAGACCGAAATACAACGCATATTGGAACTACAAAAGGTGGCGGATACGATGCCCGACTTCTTTACTGATATTGCGAAAGTGACAAGATCAACCATACCTGCTGCGAATGTACCTGCAAGGCTCAACATTCCTCGCCATGCGCCAGCACGCGCCGCCGGTCTCGGACCCGCAGCCCTAGGTGCCAGCACGCGCCGCCTAGCCCTAGACCCGCAGCCCTAGGTCTCGGACCCGAACCTTAAAATACCCTCTAAAAGTTTTACTTTATTTTGTCGTTTCAGAAAAAAAAAATTTACGATTCGTAGGGTTCAAAGGTTGACGTTTTATAAATTGACTCGATCAAGAATTTTATTTGTCGACTAGATAGTGGACGCTAAAACGAGTTCATAGACACGTAACGAGTTTAAGTTGGAATTCGTATGAAAAAGTTATGACGTAAAATCGGAGGGGAGAAAATTTCTAGAAACCAGCGGAAATTTCCAGAAGGAGAATATTCTTATAATAGAGGGGAATATTCCTTTTACTTTTCTTTTTCTTTCTTCTTTTTTTTTTTCTCTCCCCCCCCCCGCCTCTCTCTCTCTCTCTCCCCGATCGGCCCCAACCCGAGCCTCCTCCCCTCCGCCCATCTCCGCCGTCCGGCCGAACTGGACCGCCGCGCCGGTCACGTTCCGACTGGCTCGACCTCCTCTTCTCGTCTGTGGCGGCGGTATGGCTCCAATCGCCGCCGTTCGGCCGGATTTTAGGGGAGAGGGATCGACTGTGTCGAGTCGGAACTCCCTCCTCCGGCCACCGATCGGCCCGATTCTAAGAGGGAAAGGAAGACCTCGACCTGCACGACAATTCCATGGAAGGAATTGAACCGTTTCAGTCCAGGTAAGGAGAAATTAGAATTTGGAATTTTAGGGTTTTTGTGATTTTCGGTGGAGGTTGTGTGTTTGTTGTTTTTGGTATAATTGGAGGTTAGAATTGAGTTCAGGACGATGTTTAGAGTCGATTAGGTGTATTTTGATGTTCAAATGGTTGAATTTGGTGAGAATTGGATGTGGAGGAGTTCGGCCGCCGCGGGTGGTGGTGGCGCGATCCTTAGACGGCAGAGTTGATGGTTGAGAGGTCCTGAGGCTGAGGGAAAGTTGATTCGACGATTTTGGAGGTCTGTGGCAGTGTTTTGAGCTATTGGGCGGAGCTGCTGCGGCGGCGGAGGGGTAAAAAGGTTAAATAGTAAATAGTGAAAAGTAAAAAGGTAAAAGATAAATAGTAAACAGTAAGTCAGTAAATAGTAAAAGTGAATAGTAACCAGTATGTTTGACTTTGACCGTTGACTGTTAACCTTATAATTTTAATGTTGACTTTCCGAAAAAGGTAAAAACTGGTTAAAAAGAGAGTTTTACGTCAAATTAAGCAATAAGAGAATTAAACGATTCTTGTTCCCAGCGGGTGGGTGGTTGCGGTATGGGAGCAAAGAGATTTTTAGTAGGTTTTGGGTTATTTTTTTTCAGACCCGTTTCGGATTTTTCGAGGAAATTTCTGGGACGGGTTGTTACAGTGGTATCAGAGCCTGTCCCCGGCCGGAAGTGTGCCGACGAGGACGTCGGACCCTAAGGGGGGTGGATTGTGATGACCCGACCTGACCTGACTAGGGAAGCTAGCAGGTAGGCGACCTGACCTGACTAGGAAAGGGAAGCTAGCAGGTAGGTAGGTCACACATCCCACATCACCCGGGGAAGAGTGGATGATGTGCTTATATGTGCAGAGTTAGCTTAATACTTAAGGACACGTTTTGGGGGCTCAATGGCTTCGGAGGGGATGGGAACTCCGAAGTTAAGCTTGCTGAACTCAAAGCAATCCCAGGATGGGTGACCTACTGGAAAGTTACTCGTGAGCCTCCAGAAATAAATCTGTGCGGGCCGGTGGGCTCAAAGCGGACAATATCCTAAGTCTATGGGCTGGGCTGTTACATCCTTCCCTGCAGCAAATTTCTTCCCCGCAGCAAAACTCATTCCCCGTGGTTACTCGATAGCACTCCCTTAAAAGCGTTGCTCCGGACCACAGTCCTTCTCACCAGATTCGACGAGAAGGTCTCGTCCTTACCATATCAGACGAAGGGGAGAAAAATTGTCGACGCCGCTAGCGCTCTCTGCACTCAAACCCTAGGGTTTGCTCCTTTTGATAAAATACATAGGTTTATATATGTTAACTAGCTGAACATGAGTTTCAACATTGTTGATGTTTTTTTTAAGAGTAAAATTTAGTTTAGTACCCTCAACTTTTGGGTAAAAATTAGAATGACCCCTCTTTTTGAAAAAAAAAATCAGAATGACCCCTAAACTTTCATATATGATATCCCGGGTTTAAAATTTCAAGTGACCTTGAAATGTGACGTAAGCTGTTGTTTTAGAACTGGCAACAAGGGCCCACATTTAGCTTATTAAGACCATATCTTTTGTGTGTGCACTTTATTTATGATTAAGACCATAATTATGTACTTTTTATTACTACATTTTGCATCCAACCAGCCTCTTATAAGTATGTTAATTAGGTTTCATTTCAAATTTAGAAAGTTTAATATGCAAATGGTCCAGTATGGGACCTTGTTGTCAGTTCCAAGTTAGCAGCTTACGTCACATTTCGAGGTCACTTGAAATTTTAGACCCGAGAGATCATATTCGAAAGTTTAGAGGTCATTCTGATTTTTTTTTTTCAAAAAAAAAGTGTAAACACGAGAATCTGAAAACAAATCGAATGCAGACACGTGTACAAATAAAATATAATTTTATTAATAAATCAAGTGTGGTATACAAATCTTTGTGAACTCCTCTGATTCTATCTCCAAATGTGGTGTTTGACTCAAGGGTGATCGACACTTGGTTCTTGAGAACTTGAATTTGATGTGATTTGGAATTTGGTGAAGAACTCGCTACTTGGAAGCTTGGTGGTTCTTGAGACTTTGAATTTGATGTGATTTGGAATTTGGTGAAGAACTCGCTACTTGGAAGCTTGGTGGTTCTTCGGGGGTTTTGAAGACTTCAGAATTTCTTGGGAGTGATTTTGCTCTCTCGGGCTAAAGTTCCTCTCTTGATTTTGAAGAGGGTATTTATATTGTCAAGGCTGCTCCATGTATGGAATACATTGATGACGCTGAATTGATTTTATTTCCTTAGTAGCATAATCAAATCAATCAAAATTGATTGCTTAATTTAGATATAGTAATTTCCATAACTAAATCAATTAGTTTTAACAATTGATTTAATTATGACTATTTAAGGAATTTAACCGATTTAATTAAATGTTAGACCAAAATGTCGATAATCAATTTATGTTAATTGATATATGATTGTCTAATAACATTTAATAATTAATTCGAATCGGAATCAAATAATTTATTACCGTTCCCCCACTTGTGTGTCACCACGTGTAATTCTCATAATCTTGTTGACTTTGTCTACTTATGAGCCACGTATAAACTTTTGTTTAGTCCAGACAACTGTTTAATAATTTAATGAATATTTTATTCATTAAATTTTATTTGTCAACAAATGTCCCCACTTCAAAGTGCGTCATAGACATGCGGTCGTCGCGCGTCGGAGGCGTGGCTTGAAGTTTAGAACTTGACCTGACCAATTTTGGAATTTCTCGAGGGGTTTCCTTGCATTTGTAGGAACTCCTGAATTTTGTCATGGCTTCTCAAATTTGATGGAGGTCCAAAGGTTATGGAGCTTTCAGAATTGTAGAGACGACTTTCGTGGAGCTCCATATATTTATAAGGAATCCAACTTTGGGAGGGGACTGAATTCCTTGACTTGATTTGGTTGATTGAGACTTTCTTCTTTTTTTTTTTTTTTTGTGCCCCTATATTTTAATTTGGCATGAAAGGTTTCAATTGAGTAAGTTCCAAGACCCGTATTAAGTGGGAATATTCCCACCATACTTGTATGGAAAGAACCCTTTTGTTTTTTAATAAAATATGCAGCCATTAACTTAACCATCAATTAATAACTGATTTGGCGCCATATGGCGGGATAACCTCTCATTCTCCCCATATTCTCCAAATCTCAATTAGGAAATTTTTATACAGAAAACTCTAGCAACCGATATAAAATGAGAGTCACGTTTCAGACCCTTCTCATCTCAGCATCGTCCTCTTCAGGTCGATCTCAGACGCCGCTTCTTTTTTATTGGTAATTGGTTTTGATTTTCCGTGCCTGTAGGCTAAGACCGGCCTCTTTTCCTCTCTTTTTTCGAGTCGCAACTTGCCCCCAATTTCCTACATAGTAGAAGGGACCAAACCCTGACGAGTAGCGGATTGCTACGGTGAGAACCAAGTGAAAGGACTTCAATACAGTTGGTAATCATGGCTTGGTCTAATTAAATATATGATTGATTCATGACTGATGCTTTCATTAAGCTTCACGTGGGCGAGCTCTATCAATAAGACCACATGCTCTCATTTTCTTTCTCTCATGGCGTCATGGTGGCTGCTTCCTTCTTTTTTTTTAATCTCATTTTGTTTCGGCCTCCTTTTTTTTTTTCATTTTGTTTCGCCCCTCCTTGTTTTTTTTTCGTCGTTTCAGGACTCCGACGACCTTTGAAGAATGCGGACGACCTAACCACTTGGTTGCTTTCACCTCATAGACGTGAAAGTAATCACTCAAAGTGTTTAGGCTTCGCGTGTGCGATTTCAGGAGACGATTGAAGAACGTGGACGACCTAACCACTTGGTTACTTTCATCTCATAGACGTGAAAGTAATCACTCAAAGTGTTTAGACTTCGCGTGTGTGATTTCAGGAGACGATTGAAGAATGTGGACGACCTAACCACTTGGTTGCTTTTACCTCATAGACGTGAAAGCAATCACTCAAAGTGTTTAGGCTTTGCATGTACTTTTCGGCATGCCGGAAGTCGTTAACTGTTTCAAGGGGGGCACCATCACTATCCTTGAAGATGTCGACGCCCAAACCGACGGCACTACCTTGGATGTGTATCCTTCACTTACCTGGCCACATGCTGTTGAGAAGCCTCCTTATGACGATTCAGCTCACATTCCCCAATGGACTCACGTCACAACTCGTCAATGAGCCACCTTTCAACCGTCAAAGTCCAGCAATGAGAAGCAGAGCGCGGATGTGTTGTTGTTGAAGTTGGCACATCATGACCAAAGCGCTTCTCAAGAGTCATTCGCACTTCTCGCCGATCGAGTGTGCAACGGTTCTGTAAAGTGGAGTGGGTTTATCAGCAAAAATGAATCATCTGAGGTCTTCATGTCATGTAGCTTTCCCTGAATCCTCCATTGGTGGAGCTGGTATCATGGATTGTTTCTGCACAAACCCTGGGGCCTGGTAGATACAGATGAATCCAAACGTGATCTCCTGCAAACCTGCTTACTAAGGAGAATACCGGGTGGGCCGGTCTTCTCGTCTCCGATGCCTAAGTTAGTATAGTTGGAATAGATATAACTTGAGCACGTATATAAGCGGTAAGAGAGATCAGTTACCTATTAATGAGGGTACTTGGGGCCCTTTTATAGGTGGTCGGTCGTGAGGTCTGGCCTCACCCTTAGATGTGGGACTGGTTCCCTTCTGTTTGCACACCAAAGGGCAGCTCTGGTGACCTCTTTGGCAGGCAGGCGCCCCCGGTCCCCGGGTCCCTGGTAGCAGGATAGACTGCTGGACCCCGAGGCCGGGTGCTGGCGATCCGGTCCCTGGGCTTGGGCCGGGCCCTGGTACACTAGTTGCGGGTCTGTGGGCCTGCTGTAGCCCCTCTGTGGCTACTGTCAACAAGTCCCCCAAGTTCCCGGTCAAGTGCAATCTTGAATGGAGACTTAATCTGCCTTGCTCTTGTCCCGCAGACCCGCAGGGTTACCAACCCAACGGTGCCCAGTCCCCCAAGTCCGCGTTGAAGATTGGGCGTGACCGGGGTGAGTACCTGTTACTGATGGTGAGCAACAATTTATGAGTACGTTTGCAATATAAGTAGTACTGTGCTCAAGTGTTGTGGTGCCATGAGCGTGGAGTGGGGTGAAACCCGGAGAGTGTATGAGATGATGCCATGCAATAGATGTGTGCATGGGATGATAATGGAGCGTTGAAATCTGCCATGCAATAGATGTGTGCATGGAATGATAATGGAGCGTTGAAATCCGCCATGCAATAGATGTGTGCATGGAGTTTCAACCGGGCGCTCTGCCAAATCGGTACGAAGCGGAGTTCACTGGGCCTCAACCGGGCGTTCTGCCAAATCGGTATGAAGCGGAGAGCACAGGACCTCGACCGGGCGTTCTGCCATATCGAGACGAGTCCATATTGCTAGGCTGAGGGGGGGGGGAACCCCGGTGTTGCGGTCTGTTGAAGCACCGGTCAACACTTGCTAGTTCTTCTCAGCTTGTGTTGAATAAGCGTTGAGGTAAGGGGGGTGGCGTTGAGGTGACAAGTCTCGCCGTGCAGCCCCACGTTGATCGCAGTTCAGTGCGATGCAGAGTTTTTATCCTGCTGGACAAGAGTACATGTGTTAGATGTAAACTCGCCCGGGTGTATAAAGCCCATGCCGGTCGAATGTTCTCATAACCGGGGTCATGCCATGGAATCGGGCGGATCTCGACCGGGCGTTCTGCCATATCGAGACGAGTCCCCCAGTGAGATGCCATCGGGCCGGGTGGGTCTCGTACCCGGAAAAAATGCTCTCGAGCCGGTTGGATGATCATAACCGGTGAGATGGTCTCGAGCCGGTTGAATGTTACCTAACCGGCGGGCGGATCTCGACCGGGCCTTCTGCCATATCGAGACGAGTCCCCCAGTGAGATGCCATGCAGCCGGTTGAATGATACCTAACCGTGAACTGCCATGGAACCGGATGGATGGCTCATACCCGGAACAATGCTCTCGAAGCGATTGAAAAATCATAACCGGTGAGATGCCATGCAGTCGGTTGAATGATACCTAACCGTGAACTGCCATGGTACCGGATGAATGGCTCATACCCGGAACAATGCTCTCGAAGCGGTTGAAAAATCATAACCGGTGAGATGCCATACAGCCGGTTGAATGATACCTAACCGTGAACTGCCATGGAACCGGATGGATGGCTCATACCCGGAACAATGCTCTCGAAGCGGTTGAAAAATCATAACCGGTGAGATGCCATGCAGCCGGTTGAATGATACCTAACCGTGAACTGCCATGGAACCGTGGAGCCTGGGGAAGTGGGGGGGGGGGCCTGACGCCTCGGTTCCTGCCCCTGACTCCCCTTACCTGTCGCCAGCGTGCGAGACAAGTGGCTGACATGCATTTAAGGAGGAAGTCCATCAGTCCCATCAGTTATGATGGCGTGGGCAGTTTACCAACGCTGGGACACGTCCCAGTAGGGAGCGGTCTGAGATGGAGGGTCTGGATTCGCGGGCGTTTGAGTTGCTCTGATTGTATTTTGGGAGGATTACAAACGCCTAGGGCACCGGATCTCTCTATAAAAGGGCCTCCTCTGCTCTTTTTTCTGTTTTTGCTCCTTGCTTAGAGAGAATAAGTGATAGGAGCACAATGTGCGACGATATTATATGCTTATGCCCTCGTTTATGCTTTGTTTAACCTTTATTTGTTTAAGATAGAGTCGTAATATAGTTAGTGTCATTTTGGTAGAGTTTTGATGAAATGTGTTTAATTATCCGAAAAATGACTAAGTTTGAGAAATCTGGAAAATAATGCAAAATATGTCTTTTTCGTGATTTTGTGACGAGTACAAATATGATCTATGCTTGTCCGAATTCTATGAAATTTGGTGTGCTTAATATTCAGACACTGAGGAATTTCGTGTTAAAATTTCAGATCAATCAGAGTTAGGGAAGCCACCCAAAAGTTGACTGCAAAACGGCAGTCCGAACATTTCAATCCAGGGGCTTCCAGGATTTTCCTGGGACTGTGTCCCAACTTCGAAAAATCATTCCCGTCGACTCACAAGGAATTTGGTCGAACTGTTTTATGGGGAGATGGCCATATGTGTCTATTTTATCTGAGACTTGGAATCGCATCAATCGGAGCTCCGAAGGTGGAGATATGCCGGAATTACTGCAACAAGGTCAAATCTGCCGATTCCAGGAACCTACTGCCCCCTTTTTGTGTTTTCTGTTTTTGATGGACCAAATGGTGTAAAAATGCATAAGTGAAGATGGTCCAAGCTTTATGAAGGGAAGAGGAAGACACTTGTCCATGGCATTGATGAAAAATATGAAGAAACAAGTTCTCCTAGTCACACTAGGAGAAGCTGCCGAATAGAGGCAGATTGTATGCCTTTGTGTGCTGCCGGCAATTGGGGTATTTTTCGATGGACCAAGACATGTCAAATGAAGTCCAAGATCATACAAGAAGTCCATGAAGATGTGAAGCCCAAGCCTTGAAGAAAAATTCAGAAAAACAAAACCTAATTGAAGTAGAAAAAGGAAGGTTTCAAACCTTATCCCATTAGGTTTTGTTTTTCCTTGTACAAGAGGGCTGCCGGCAACACCTAGCATTCTCCCTATAAATACCCAACTTTTACACAGAAAAAGGGGTCACATTCCAAAGCAAAAATCTAGCCAAAGCTCTGCCTAAATTTCCCAAGAATCCTACACAAAAACCCTAGCCAAAATCACCACCACCACACCAAAGTTTCCTGCCGAAATTTTGTCCCCTTGCTGCCGAAACCTTTACTGCCGAGCAGCAGCCATCCGAACACCATCATCCACGGATCCATACACGACGAAGTCTTCAAGGTTTCTAATGTGTGATCCACTCCCTACTCTTGGCTTTGTAATTTTTGTTGTAGTTATGTTTAACTTTGTCTATAAAGTTAGCATGACTTCTTGGTTTCAATTTTTATGTCTATGTATGAATTGGATTGAAATTTGGTTTTATGATTTGCATGTCAATTTATTTTCTTTATCTTCAAGTAAGGTTTTAGATGTAAGAATATGGATTGCATGTTAAGAAGTAAGGGAAAGATGTAATGAATTAGCTAATAGGGTAATCGGCAAGAATACATGTTAACTTGGTTTTAGGGTTTTCTTGACTTGTTCTTTAAATTCGTGTGCTTAAAGATTAGTAGTCTATGTAATTGCAATATGTAGAGTATTAATCTCATTAGCCGAAAATAATATGGGTTAAGTAATCTTTAGGGTTATTTTAATTTGTGTTGTTTTCATGAGGGCTAGAGTAATTTAAATGAACATGCTTGTTGATAAGATGATTGACAACCTTGCTTATTTAACTTGTTTCCAACTAAAGAAAAAGACTTTGTGCTTAATTACTTGTCATGTTTGTCTACGTCGATTAGAATATTCAAAGATGACTAGTATAGTTTTAAGGTTAGGCGATTAGTCACTTAAAATACATGAGGAGTCTTAATCAATTAGTCGCCGATTAGGAGCTAATTGGGTTGGAGTTAAGTTGAGTCTAGAACATTTTAACATCTTGCCGTGAGTCTTGCTTGCTAGTTTGTTATGTGTTTTGATTGCTTTCGTGTTAGTGCTTTGTGAAAGAATGTAGACCAAACTTGTAAATATTAGACTTAGGATTTATTTTCAGAATTTAATTTCGTGTCACCTAGCTCTAGGGCAGCAATTCTGCCGAACCTATTTCCCCATATTTTGTGACGTGCTTATGTATATATGTATATATGTTTGTCTAACAATTTCATATCTCAGGTACCCTTAATCCCCGGCCTAGAACGATCCCTACTTATGTCTATACTACTAACGATTGCAGGGTTTATTATTGCATGCGAGCTTCGGCTTCCCATCAATAAGAGAAAGAGAGAAATCCGGCGAAAGCTCTCAGCTCCTTGCCCCACGATATCCGTTGTCTCAAGCGCTCTTTTACTCTTTTCCTACCATTGCTCGCTGCTTTTGTAGGGCGGACTTTCCTCGTTTGAGCATACTAATCGGTAAGTTGTTGCTTTTCTTGCCCCGGTGTTTGTTCTTTCTTTTCTTTTTGGTGTTTCGCGGCGGGGGGAGGGGATCTCTGTCGCCGACTGAGTTGTTTTAAGCGGAGCGTCTGCGGCAAACCTGGGGAGGGGCCGCAGAGGGCGCTGTTGTAGCCTGTTGCTGACCAGCACTAGGGTTTTGTTTTTCTTCCCTCTTAGGTTAAAAATGTCTTCTTCAAGTTCTGATGGGGCTTCCGAATCGGCTGCCAGAGGTCCTATCGTGGATGATGAGGAGAGGCTGGAGGACTGGCTCGGTTCGGAATCCCCGGTGTCTGAAGCCGCTGACCGCTCCCTGAGCGGGGCTTCTTCTTCGTCTTCCGGGTCAGAATCCCCGGAGGCTGAAATACCGCACGGGGTGCGCCTTGCCGGTGCTGCGCCCGTGAGCTACTCCATCGGTAGAGGGAAAAGTGCCGTGGTGTGCGATGAACCGGAGGGTAGCATGACCCCCAGTGAGATTGCTGCGTTCCGGGAAACGTGGAGTATCTCGGATGAGGTTTTGCTACGGCCATTGAATCCCGGAGAGTCAGCCTGCAACCCGGAGGCAGGGTGGGTTGTTGTGCATCTGGACCAGTTTCGCCACGGGCTCTCGCTTCCGCTGCCAGACTTCGTGCAGTACATGCTCAGTGCACTGCAGGTGTCGCCCGCGCAGCTTCCCGGGCTCCAGTGGAGGCGACTACTGAGCCTCGGCTGCCTGTACGAGTTGTCCGGAATGAGTATGCCAACGGTAAACGAATTCCGGGCCTTGTATAGGCTATCATACTCGAAGAAGCAAGGGTCCCGGGGTTGTCTGTCCTTTAGCGCCCGGTGCTTTCAACCGATCATCACCAATATGTCTTCTTGGGTGGATAACAACTGGAGAAAGAAGGTGGTGATGGCGGGCGGGAAGTGGCAGATGAGAAGGAAGATGTACCGGGTTCCTGGTGCCTTCCAGCCCCTTGGCGACCAGTCGTTCGAGCTATCCGAGCTGGAGCAGGAGAGGATCACGACCATACTCGGATGTTGGGACGATATGGAACGGAGCTCGTACAACTTCATCCGGCGAGAAGTGCTGGAATATTGTTGTCTCGGGCGGGATCCCGGTGCGTAGCAAGTCATAGCGGTGACACTTTTGCTAGCTATGTTTTAAAATACTAACTGTTTGCTTGTCCTGCAGGTGCATCTTTCCGGGCGGTCGTCAAGCCCGACACCACTCTTTCTATGGACGGCGAAGACCTTCTTGCGAAGCTGAAGGAGAAAGGCAAGGCCGTCTCGCGGACCTCGGTGGACGAGGAGTCCGGTCGGTTCACGGTTCATCCCGAACCGAGGGCCATGGATGTTGATGATGGCGCCTACATCCTGAGGCGCGTGAAGAGTCATCCTGCTGCGCCCAAGGCGGTGCCCAGTAAGGGCAAGTCTACCGGGGGGCCACTGAAGATTCCCGGTGGAGTGAGCCGGATCCCTCACCGCCCGGGGTCAGCCCCTCTCGTCACCCGGGTAGGCGCACAATCTTCTTCTTCTCCGGACGGTAGGGGAGAGAAGCGGAGGGGCATGGATGTTCGTCCCTCCGCGCTGGTGACGCTGACGGGCGGGTCGTCCGGAGAGAGCCTGGCCAAACGGCTCAAGGTAACCAGCGGTTCATCTAGCTCCCCTGGGGAGAAGGCTGCCGCTGCCCGGCAGAATAGCCCCGCGCCTGCGGAGGCACCGAGGGGAAGCCCGGATAGTGCATTCGTCCGGCAGGTGGCGGCGGACCTAGTTGGCCTCGGTCTGGACAGACCCGGGGTCACCGGAGCCTTGGCGGGCGGGAGCCGCCAAAAATGCAAGGAGTCCGTCCTCCGGGTAAGAATTGACGGGTGCCCCTACACTGCTTGTAACACATTATCTTTGCCTCTTGATTAACTGTCTGTCTGTTATGCAGTTGCTGTACAGTTTGTACCAACCGGATCCGAGCGAGGAGCTGCCGGAGCTGAAGAGGCAGATAGCTGCTTTAACGGAGGCCCGGGAGCGCCTGGAGGTAGAGAAGTCCCGGGTGGAGCGGGAGAAGGCCAGATTGGAGGAGAGGACCAAGAAGCAGGAGGAGCAGGTCCGGAGCCTGGAGAAGGAGAAGGAGCGGGCCGAAACTGAGAGGGCCGAGCTGGAGGCCAAAGTGGACGAGCTCCAGGTGGGAGCTGCCGCTTTGCGCACCACCACCGCCGCCGCTGCCGGGGAAGAGGACCCGGAACTGTACGAGCGGGTCGTTCTCAAATACCATGAGAGCGACCAGTTCCTTGAGTTCCTGGAGAAGGCCAAGGAATCGGGCATCTCGGATGCGTACACGGAATGGGCGGGGAAGGGGTGGCTGGACACTTCCCGGATGCCGCAGGCTGCTGACGAGGATATCCATGAGCAATCGGATATTCATGAGCAGTCGGCGGAGGAGCAACCGGAAGAGGAGGGTGGACCCCAACCTGCTGAAGGCGCGGCTGCTTTATCTGGAGAGGCTGGCGGATTGCCCGCTGAGGGGGGAGGCGTGGCTCCTTAGGATTTTGTCCTTGCTCCTTTTTGTAAACTTGCCGGATCGGCTTCTACTTGTATTTTTTCTTCGAATATAAATATACTTGAACTTGCGGAGCTGGTGGAATTTTCTCAAAAGTAGTTTGCATATATATCTTGTGATGTTACAACGGTTGAACCGGTGATTTGCCAAACTAACCGCTCGGAGGCTTGGCGAGCCTACAGGCCCTGGTCATGCTCCCGGTCGGGATCTGCTCTTCTTTTCCCTATATACCGCTGGAGCTGGCCCTTACCAATCAAACACTCCACCACTGTCTTGAGAGCACAACACTGGCTCGTTCGATGAGTAGCTTCATCATGATAGGAGCAGTACTTGCCCGTTTGCGCCGTGGTAAGTTTCCCCTTCGGGTACTTTCTCCTGGGCGGTGGGGGAATGATGTTCCCGTTCTCAAGCAGAATGTCCTCGTATGAAGAGGTGAGAGCGGTGAAGACCTCTTGACCGGCCGGGGGTGCTGGCATGATTGGCAAGGGGCGCTCTTGCCGGTACGGCGCCGGCTTGTGCTCGCCCTGGGGCTTATCATGATAGGGCCTCTGCTGCCTTTGTGCCCAGTTTCTGTTGGGCCGGCTCGGTTGGGCGGCTCGGTTCTCGGTCCGCTGGCTTGGCTTGTCCTCTTGGCTGGGCTGTAGGTTCTCCTCTCGGGGGTGGTCTTCCTGCTGCTCGTCCCACTTCCTCTTCAGCAGGTGATGCCCGTACGTCTCGTGATCGGCCTAAGCATGTCGGATGGCCATTGCCATTAACTCGTCGTACCCCTGCGGGAGTTCCACCCGCACGACAAAGGAAAATTTTCCTGGCCGGAGCCCCTGCTTAAACGCCATCTCGGCGATGTCCTTGTCTAGGTTCCGAACCCCGGCCGTTGCCGTCTGCCAACGGTTGACAAAAGTCCTCAGCTCCTCTCCGGCCGCTTGCATATAGTTGAAGAGGATGGTCGAGGTCCGGGCTCCCTCGACCCGGAGGATGAAGCGGCCTACAAACCGGTCGGCCAACTGTTCGAATGCCTCGATCGAGTTCGCCGGAAGCTCATAAAACCAGCTGAGCGCCTCTCCAGACAGAGCTTCCTGGAAGATATTGCAGCATACTGCATCGGAGTAACCCTTGGCGCACGTCTGGGACCGGAAAATGTCCAGGTGCTGGTACGGGCAGCCGGACCCTGAATAGATGAGCTTGAGGGACTTCTGGTTACCAGACCTTCCCGACTCCATACCCCGGTGCGAGAAAGGGCCCATGCGCTCGCTGAACCATGCGCCTTCCATCGGCCGTGCGGCTCTTCTCTCGTTGGCCTCCATTTGGGCCTTCAAATCCGACACAGTGTCGGCTAGTATCTGCAATGCCCGTGCAGTCGGGGTCTCGACTTCATCCTCAAACGAAGTGTGGGTTAGCGGGGTGTCGGCGTGCTCTTCGGCGGACCTGCGCCGGCCGGTGACTTCTCTCGCTCGGGATCACGAGGCCGACCGCCCGATGATTGCCCTGTCTCAAATTGCTGAGATCGGACCTGCGGGGGTGCTTGCGCCCTGACCTTAGCATCGTTGCGCTGTTGTCCTCTCTCTAGGGCGGCTACCAGGGCAGCGTTCACCGCCTCCATCTCTTCGTACCGGGCGTTGGACTTGGCTCTATCCCTGTCGCCCTCCTCACGCAGGCGACTGACCTCTGCGGCCATTGCCCGTATCTCCCCCGCCATACTGCTCTGGTCGGAGCTGTAGGTGGTGTCCCGATCACTGTTACAGTGCGGGCTCTCTGATCGGTCGCTCGGATCATCCGAGCACGTCAACGAAAAGCCCCGGTGCACTGGTCTGTCGTTCTCCGCCGGGCCTTTCCCGCGCGAGCTGTCGTGGTGTGGCCCCGGTGTGCCGGACGGTCTCCCACAGCTCTCTCCTTCCTGACCGCCCTGGTCGTCGTGTGGCTCCCGCGCGACGACCGGAGTGGAGATGAGCGTTTGCACTGATGCAACACGCCTCTCCTCAGTGGTACTTCTCTCTTGTCTTGCTTCCGAACTCTCTGCCATCGATAATGCCTACGTGGTTTCTCGTCCAAAGTTTCCCACAGACGGCGCCAATTGTTTCTACACAAACCCTGTCTGGTAGATACAGATGAATCCAAACGTGATCTCCTGCAAACCTGCTTACTAAGGGGAATACCGGGCGGGCCGGTCTTCTCCTCTCTGATGCCTAAGTTAGTATAGTTGGAATAGATATAACTTGAGCACGTATATAAGCGGTAGGAGAGATCAGTTACCTATTAATGAGGGTAGTTGGGGCCCTTTTATAGGTGGCCGGTCGTGAGGTCTGGCCTCACCCTTCGATGTGGGACTGGTTCCCTTCTGTTTGCACACCAAAGGGCAGCTCTGGTGACCTCTTTGGCAGGCAGGCGCCCCCAGTCCCCGGGTCCCTGGTAGCAGGATAGACTGCTGGACCCCGAGGCCGGGTGCTGGCGATCCGGTCCCGGGGCTTAGGCCGGGCCCTGGTACACTAGCTGCGGGTCTGTGGGCCTGCTGTAGCCCCTCTGTGGCTACTGTCAACATGGATGCAAATGAAAAAACTTCGCTCGATCCTTTTGCAAGCGGCCACCCAAATTTGTGAGCAAATTGAACATATGATCATGCAACATTCTTCACATACCATTATTTCTAAGTAAGGAGAGCTTAACTTGTTGGTTTGAGGGACTCAGTCTTTATGGGGTCGATCCTTCAACCATCAAAGACAAGTTTGAGCGTCTGGTGACTAGCGCTGCTCAATACGACTCAGCAAAACTTACTTGTTCGCACATGACTACATGTACTCAACGCTTAGCTAGTACAAAATCTGAAATTGCGAAGATAGTTGCAGCTCGTCAAACCGACTCTGACCAATGTCAAGCGACACTCAAATCTCTCGAGAATTTGAAGCAGGAGCAGCAAAGGTTGGAGCAAGCATTGAGCTCGTTATACACAAATCTTTTACTTCATGGCAAGAAGCTTACAGATTTGGAGAAAGAGAAGGCTCGAATCCAAGAAACTCCAAAGTTGACCCCTGATGAGCTCGAGAAAGTAAAGAATCTGCGAAAAGATCTTTGAAGACCAGCGCAACAGTTTCAAAGGCTTGACTTGGATGTGAAAGATGATTCCTCTTTGTATGATTTAGGGTTTATCATCCTTTTTGTCTTTTCTTCCATTGCATTGTAATAAGTCAAATTTTGACAATAAGAACTTATTAATAATGGAATAAAAAAATTTATTTTATTGGTAGCAAAACCCTTTGTTTTTTTATATGTGACTGAACTTAAGAATGTTATTCTCAAGCTGCCTACGTATCCTTCCAAAGAAGGAATCAAGTCATCACGTAGTTCAAGGGTTTTTTAATTTTTTTTTTATTAAATTTTTTAGTCCTTATTTTGCTTGAGCCGCCCTTCCGGGTTTTCAACTCAACGGACTTTTTTTTTTTGGTGCAGTTTAGGCTCGTGCAATCTAGGAGCATTTTTCATCAATGGCGGGTTGCCGGGTCTTTGAGTTTAGGAGGAACCTCACCTACTTCACTTTCGGAATTCTCCTGATCATCTTCCTCGAAAGTCTCTGTTTTTGCCACCGTGATATGATATGCGGTTTGAACAATGTCATCCTCATCACTAACACCAGTGTTTCCTTTTTCAACTTGGCCAATGAGTATGATGGTATGTTGATTCACTTTAAGTTGACCCGTGGAGCTCACCTTCAATTCGCAACGTCTCTTCATGCTTGATGGAATAAGGCTTCGGATTTCCTTGCTCTCTACCTGATCCTCATTCCCCTTTCTTTTATTACTTTGTTGCCCTTTGGGCGCTTGGATTCTTTCGAGTGCAGATTTTCGTGGAGTTTGACTTAACTCGTTGTTAATAGTTTTGGGTAATGTCAGCCTGCTGAACACTGAAGCCTGAGTAGATGCATTACTGATGCGATTGAAGACTGATCTTCGACTTGCTTGTGTGTCGACACGGTTGAAAACCGAGACACTCTCTCTCTTAATTCACTAACTTGTTCAGACGTCGTGCTTTGGGCACTTGGATGAATACGGTCAAACGCCGAAGTACGTGAAGCTGATTGAGCTTTCGGGTTCTCCTCTTTCATTGAATGAGAAGGCAATGGAAACGGCTCGGATGACCCAAATGCAATGGTAGTGCAATTGACCTTTGCAACATCGTCAACGTCTAATTCGATCTTTCCTTGTTTAGGAAGACTCATTATCAAATCTTTAAAGACAAAACACTTCTCGATTGGATGACTAACAATGCGATGATATTTGCAATACCTCGGATCATTGACGCGATGCATCTCTTCTAGGGGTTTGCACTCTGGAAGGTCTATAACATTGTTCTCGAGTAGATCCTCCAACATGCCTACTACGTCAGAATCTGAAAAAGGGTACATTTTTCTTTCCATATCCTTCAATGTGTGTTTCCTCCTATCCTAGGTATTGGTTGTCCTATCGTAGGTATAAGTTGGCTCTGCCTTCTTGACTTCCTTCTTATCTCGTGTAGAGATTTTGATAGGAGCGGTATTGACAGCCATGGATTCTTCAGTAGGCCTCTTCGTAGTTTTGTCGACCTTTCCGAAGACTTTGTCTTTCCATTGATCAATGACGGACTCCTTTCCTTTGTGGCTAGCTAAGCTTAGCTCCATATCATGTGCTCATGTAGCCAACTCTTCGAAGGTACATGGTTTGATGCCCTGCAAGATGTATAGCAAGTCAAAGTGCATGCCTTGGATACACATTTCGACCGCAGACACCTATGATAATCGATCCTTGCAATCAAGGTTAAGTGAACGCCACCTGTTGATGTAGTCAACGGCAGGTTCCTCCCTCCATTGTTTTGTGCTAGTGAGTTCCATCATGCTCACCGTACGCCTTGTACTATAGAAACGGTTCAGAAACTCACGCTCCATTTGATCCCAATTGTCGATTGACTCAGGTTCCAAATCCGTGTACCATTCGAATGCATTTCCCTTCAAGGATCAAACAAACTGCTTGACGAGGTGATCACCTTCTGTTCCAGCGTTGTTGCATGTTTCAACGAAATGAGCAATGTGTTGTTTCAGATTGCCCTTCCCTTTAAATTGTTGAAACTTCGGTGGTTGATACCCCAATGGCATCCTCAAGCTATCGATTCTCTTAGTGTAAGGTTTGGAATATGTGAGGGAATCACGAGAATGACCTCCACATTGAACCCTGATTGAGTTAGTAATAATGTCCTGCAATTGTTGGAAGGACATGGAGCCGAGAGAGCCTTCATTGTTTTTGGAGCTTTCCTCTTGTCTGTCGTTCACTTTCCTTCTCCCTCGTGTGTCTTTGGTAGAGTCCTCATAATTTTGGTTCTCGAGTCTACTATAGAGCTCAGCGATTTGCATATTTTTCTCCTCCACTGTTTGGGTGAGCTTCTCGACCGTCGCTATTAGATTGGCAACCTGCTCTTCAATGGAGGATCCTCCCGTCATCATGACTTGCATGTTGACAGGATGTGTGGAATTATTTGGGAACCCAAGGGCATCTTCGCCATCGACATTAGGACTTCTATGGTATGATGCTGTACTTGAGTTGTCATCAGAGACATGTCCATCCTCAAGAACTTCAAGAACATGTGGGGGAGATTGATTCCTTGGCTCCTTTGCTTTCGAGACTTGCCCCTCCTCACTCTGAGAGGCATGCTCCCTTGCCCTTAGACTTTCTAGGGTGATAAATGGTTGGCGAGACTTGGCAGGAAGAGCCACAAATGTTATGGGTTGAGCCTTCGCCATACTTCGAGTGACATGAGCGGTTGACTCGCCACTTGATCTCAAGGTTGTTGGTTTGGATTTCCTCGTCGGGTTTGCTTCATTGCTTGACTCCGAGTTTGTTGATTTAGATTTCTTCATCGGGATGGCTTGATTGTTCTTGGAAGCCATTGCTCAAACAGATTTGAAGTTTCTTCGAAGAAGGAGATGAGAGGCAAAGAGGTCCCACCGGGTGTCCCAATTTGTAAACACGAGAATCTGAAAACTAATCGAATGCAGACACGTATACAAATAAAATATAGTTTTATTAATAAATCAAGTGTGGGTTACAAATCTTTGTGAACTCCTCTGATTCTATCTCCGAATGTGGTGTTTGACTCAAGAGCGATTGACGCTTGGTTCTTCAGACCTTGAATTTGATGTGATTTGGAATTTGGTGAAGAACTTGCTACTTGGAAGCTTGGTGGTTCTTGAGGCTTTGAATTTGATGTGATTTGGAATTTGGTGAATAACTCGCTACTTGGAAGCTTGGTGGTTCTTCGGGGGTTTTGAAGACTTCAGATTTTCTTGGGAGTGATTTTGCTCTCTTGGGTTGAAGTCCCTCTCTTGATTTTGAAGAGGGTATTTATATTGTCAAGGCCGCTCCATGTATGGAATACATTGATGACGCTAAATTGATTTTATTTCCTTAGTAGCATAATCAAATCAATCAAAATTGATTGATTAATTTAGATATAGTAATTTCCATAACTAAAGTTTTAACAATTGATTTAATTATGACTATTTAAGGAATTTAACCGATTTAATTAAATGTTAGACCAAAATGTCGATAATCAATTTATGTTAATTGATATCTGATTGTCTAATAACATTTAATAATTAATTCGAATCGGAATCAAATAATTTATTACCGATCCCCCACTTGTGTGTCATCACGTGTAATTCTCATAATCTTATTGACGTTATCTACTTATGAGCCACGTATAAACTTTTGTTGAGTCCAGACAACTATTTAATAATTTAATGAATATTTTATTCATTAAATTTTATTTGTCAACAGAAGGGTCATTCTGATTTTTACCTAAAAGTTGAGGGTACTAAACTGAATTTTGTCTGTTTTTAAATTTCTTTTTCTTTTCAACTATACACTGTTCAAGTCCTTGAATGGTAACATGTATTTCCACCTAGAGTTCAGATGCGATCAACATTCCGAATTTGTATTTATAACTGATGTCAGTTGAATTTCAAACATAATTAAAAGAGATTTTGTTTAGAATACACTATATCTTATCAAGAGAGCAAGATAGTCAAGTTAGAAAATAAGTCAAATCATAATGATAGATATTGACTCTATAAGGAAGGTTCAATTATTTGAATTAGGTGTAGATTAAAAAAAAAAACATATGGGGAAGGTATTCAGAATTTCAGATTATACGGAGTTGTTCACTCAGGCTTGTACCCCAGAGTTCTGGAATATACTAGAAGGAGTAATGAGTGGTCGTACGGAGAAGGATAACAATTTTTTACAAGGCAAAGTGAGAAAGATACAATCTTTATAGCGCTTAAGATTATGGCATTATGCATCCCTGAAAGTCTCTAGGGCAAGACGACTTTTCACCATTTTTTTTTTGGATCTTTTGGTGTTTGGTGGTAGATGATAATAATCATAATATAGATGAGAGGTTAGTTTTGGCAGAAGAGAATCTCAAGGTAGTGAACGATATATATGTTGCGTTAAAAGTTAAAACGTAAGGTGGAGCCCCACAATATATTCACCAGCTCTGCCGTATCAGCTTATGTAATGTGGTGGTGGTCTTACCTAACTTGATTGACCACTGATTTTAGGTTCAAACATAAGAAATCATTGGTCGACCCTTGTTACACCGTTTTTTAATCGTGCGGGTTCGATCCGCTATTCCGTATAGATTTTGAGTGCTGTTAGCAGGTTATGTCAGAATTGACAACACTACTCACAAGTACATCTCTAATACTCTCACACATTAATCGAGTGAATAGATATTTTATAGTATATTATACCACAATGACACTGATTAATAACTAAACTATTTAAAATTTATTGATTATATTCACAACTGCACTGTAAACTAACCTTAAAGGAGTTTCCAAGAAACACAGTGCAATATATTATGGGTCACCCGCAAGATATAAGAATATGCAAGCATATGCTATTTGGACACAAAGTTCACTTAATGTACAGTTTCCATCGGTGATCTTTATCATTTATTTAAACAAATTCGAATAGAATTTAAGTTGGACCCACTTAAGATTCGTAAATGATAAACATGAATTTTTGTTTTCTATTATGAGGGCAACAAGATCATGTATTCATCTGCATAAAGTGGTTATGGTGTGAATGAGAAATTGTCACTCAAAACACGGCTAGCTATTCGAATTTTGGAATGTGGAACAACTAAGCAGTTTTGAATTTTGTAACCTCAAAGATAATTTTAATTGAGATTGACGTAATAGTTGTAACTTATGAAATGAAATTCATTTTTTTTTTGAATTCGTTACAATGTAACGACTATAACGTATGAAATGAAATTATGACAATTTAAATAGTAGTCTAATTTCCCTTATATATAGCGACCTCTTCATTTCTTAAAAAGACAAGTTGTCTGAAAGACATAGAAAAGATACGAACCAAAGTCTAGAAACACTTCCTTCTCTCAAAGTTTTCTCTTTCTCGTCATTTATTTTGCTGATAAATAAAAGGTATTAGCAATTCGTGGGTGTTTTTGTATCAGTGCAGCCACAAAAACTCGAAACATCATTGTATCTTAGGAGACGAACACCAAGCAGTCCTTGTGCACCAATAGAGACAATGTAATTGTCTTAAGAACAGTGTGTGTTACACACGTCTTGACTTCAACAATTTCATCTTTTTTTAATCCTTTTTCAACATCTGTTGGTAATTGTTGATGTTCTTAATTTATAATTATTGTTTCAATTAAAAATTATTCTTTGGTTAATTCTATTTAACCATTTTTCTTACATTAATTCATTTCTTTCAATCCCGATCTCAATATGTATAACATGAAATTATGTCTAATTAAGTCACTCAGATTTTTGAAGTCGTCATGATGTAGCTCATGTTGAAACAATTATTGCCACTACGCCATTTACCACTTAAAGCGACGGACGTGATCAGTCGCTTAAGTGGTAAAGTCCGTCGCCATCATCTTAAAGAGACGGACACGCCGTCGCGTGTCCGAGGTCGGTTAAGTTTAGTCGCTTCACACTTTGTGCGACTAACATTCCAAACTCAGTCTCTTGAGTGACTTTAAGCGACTGACCTATATTCTGATATTTCTTAGTCGCTGTAAAGGTGGAGCGACTGACATTCGTTTGGTTAGTCGCGTAAATGTGATCTTAAGCGACTGATTCTTGTATTCAATTCGTCGTCGCTATAAGTGCACACTAAAGCGACGGACTTAAATAGCCAATTATCCGTCGCTGTAATTGTAGAGCGACTGACCCTTTTAGTCGATTATTCGCCGCTTTAGTTTTAGCGACTTGCACGGTCTGCCTACTGTAGTCGTTTTAGTGGGTTTTGAGCGACTGACTTTGAATGTTGTCAGTCGCTTTAGTGTGTTTTATGGGACGGATAATCGACAAAATCCGTCGCTTAAGTGGGGTGTCTGATTAAGCACATAATTTGCTTCTGTATGTTGCCCTTTTACAAAACCAAACAATTCAAACCTGCACATCCAAAACATATCAAACCAACACATTCAATTCACATATCCGAAACCAACACATTCATTCAAATATCCGAAACCAACACATTCAATCCAAACTCAATTGTGCTAGTACATAAAACTGTTTTTTAAGCACAAACTATATATACTAAACATATGTAGCAGTAGTCAAGAGCCTCGAAGTCGTGAAGTCACGGGTTCTGAGAAGAACTACCTGCACCCGCATCCCCTTGCTTTTGTTGCGCTACGAGCATCGCAATCATGGCTTCCATTTGACGCAGGCGCTCATCACGCTCTTCCAATTGCGTCGCCATTCGCTCTTCCATTTGCGCCGACAATTTTTCTTCAACTACACGAACTCGTTCCTCCACGATGCTATCAACATCCACTTGCCGGACCCCTCCCCTCTTCTTCGGCGACCGCTGCATGCACCGTCCCACCCCTCGGACCTCGGTGCCTCTCTTGACCCCAAGTCGAGTGGATAGCACTTCGATTTGTTCCTCAACGGGGAGAGGTTCTTCGGGGGGCAATATCCGGGTGTAGGGTCGTCCTTTCTTGTACTAGTCTGTCCACATGTTCCTTTATCGCCTCCTACAATAACACACATAACCCATGTTAATAAGAAATACATAATTACGCTATTGTAACACAAGAAATAGAACAAAAAGAACGGAAGTCTCACCACGTGTGGACCGCCTACAGGGTCTTTTGCATATGCATCCTCGAATGCACGGACAAACAGAGCTGGATGTCCTCGATCCTGATGCATCTTTGCCCGGTAACTGAAGGCAGTTGTCCCAGAGTGGTGGTTCATCTTTTGTGGACGCGATCGGATGTCCTTCATTCTCGCACATAAGGCCTGCACCACATCATTTACAAGCATTACATGTAGAGGTTAAACAACGCACCAATAGAGTATTAACATATTGGTAGAGCCGAGAGAGAGAGTTGATTACCGCATGAGTAGGGTCCTTGAAGTGTACCACCAACCACTGCCACTGCGCCGGACGATGCAGGAACTCAAGAGGAACGTCATCCCCCCACTCCAGCCAATGTTGGCGGCAATCGGATTTCCAATCCTTATACCAATCGGCTGCCGTTTTTTGAACATAATCCCACAGGCCATCATGATCTAGGGGGAGCCAGTAGTGTGGCTACATAGACACAATGGACCCACATTAGTAACAAAGCATAACAAAAATCAAATTAGTAAGAAAAGTAAAAACCATACAACGGAAATATTACCGAGAGGTAGTCGGTAACGATTCCTCGGTCACTGACGCTCAATTCTCTGTACGTGGGCTGTACCGTGGGGACACTGTCCTTCACACAACTTCCAATGTCCCGAGAAATTAGGCTGCGGACCTTGGGATCCTTGGGGCCTTTGTGGTAGTCATCCCCCCCCCCCCGCGGTCCGGACCAGCTCCTGTGTCTTCAATCCGACCACCACACCTCTCCTCCTTGTTGGTGGTGTATCTACACAGAAAAGGGGAAATAAGGTTATAACCGTTAAATCCTTAATTACTGGAGATATTCTAAGCTTTCATATCATCTATTTCTATCCGTAATGAAATGAAACACCCGAGTTGCCGAAATATACCACTCGTCTCCAAGTTCTTGCAACAAATACTGCGTGCAGTCGTCGAAGACCCGGTAGATGCAGAACCGGTACTGGGGCCGCTTGACGTCATTGGCGTCATTGATGGGAGTGGGGGAGCGCTTAGCTGCAAGGCCGATGACGCATCTAAAGAAGCAGCAGCAGGTACTGCAGCAACAGCTGAAAGAGCAGGACCAGGAGCAGGAGCTAAAACAGCAGGGCGAGGAGCTGAACTCGGAGGAAGAGATGGAGTTGAAGGAAACTGTGCATGAGAAGCCGGTGAGAGCCCAGATGAATCAACATGTGGCGTCGATAGTGGTGGTGCTCGTAGTGATCGTCTGATCAAGTCTTACCGAAGATCACGGTCCTCAAGCTCGACCATCTTCTTCGTCTTTGAATATCGAAGTTTCGGAGGCATTGCTGATATAAGAGGTATATTAAAAAAAAAGTTAGTGTATTTAAAAAAAATTTCTTCAAACAAAACATGTTATAAACCAAGACAAATGTAAAGCTTCTTAACATAGGCACTACAGTTTATAAGGATGAAGCTTTTTATAGCATGCTGTAACTTAATGAAATGAATCTGAGAGGCCAAAACTTGAGAGTCAAAGCAAGGATATTGTAAAAGGGGCTATCAGCAAGTACATAAAGAATCCAACAAAATCAGAACAAAAAAGTTTGGATTAATTACTCAGAGACAAGAATTCTGCATGTACACTTGTTCAAATTTGAACAGCAAGTAAACCAAAGAAAATAGAACATGCTTGCTCTGAATCAAGGGACTTAAAAAACATAAACCAGTATGTGACAAGTGCCAAACTTTGACACAGAAGGGATAACACCAGAACTGCTTGAACAGAATGGGCAAAAAGAGCAGTTTCTTTATAGTATACAGCAAGACACATTAAGACACAAGACAAACATGAAATGAAGCAAGTTCTAGAGTGGATTTCATTTTCCAAACAAATTTATTGAGATGCACTAAACATTCACATAAGTTGACAGAAACAAACAAAAAAGGATTTTTTTAGAATAAGAAAGGAAAAAGAGACAGCATTGTTAAATCATTCATAGACCGGAGTATTAGTAGTTTATCAACTTATCAGTCCTAAAACAACAGAATTGGCAGGAATGGTAACTTCAAACTTATCATCCGCAGTGTTGCTATTTATACCGCCTAAAACCAGTACCAGTAAGACATGCCCAATATATCCATGAAGATTTCAATTTTTTGGGAAGAGTTGATGTCACATACATCATGCAACTGTATCTTACATCATCCTATATAAGGTATTTAACCTTTTTTAGAAGGTAATAATCAATTATATGGTGGAGCAGAACACTATTCCAGCACAGACAACACATTATCTAAAGCATGACAGACACTAACAAACAACTATGTGCAGAGTTCTATTACCAGTCAAAAGTTGCAAGAACTGCAGCAGCTGGCAGCTTGAATAGGTTTGAGCTAGCAGAGATTGGAGTTTGAAACAATGGGGCAACACCTTCAGAACAAAGAATAACACCTACATCTCCAGGCACCAACAGATCTCCACACCCCTTAATGATATCTTCTGGAGCAAATAAAAGATTCACAGAATCAGCAAACACTAAAAGCCTGAAATTTGCAACCTTGTAATGAAAATTTCAGTGTGTATCCAAAAAAAAAAACTCAGCTGCTTCAAAAAAAAAAAAAAGAATGGAAAACTATACCTTGCAGATAGGTAGGCCTCTTCGGGCAAATATAACAGGTGCGGACAAGGAAGCTATTGCTTGTTTAGTTCCATTATAATCTGAGAAGGCATTGCCACATAAAACAAGTGAAGAGCGGTCAATATCAGCAGCTATAAGGGCATTATCTCCTTTCAATTCATGTCTGAAACTAATCATGCATGTCTGGATTTTGATATAAAGTATATTGTTTTTTGTGTGTCTAGATGACTAGGTTGTATCATACACAATGCATGCCTCATTACTATATGCAGAGTGAAGGATGATGCAATGTTCACTATTTTCTGATGAACCCCTATTTGTCTAGGTAACATCATTCTAGAGCAGCCATGTTATGATGACGTTAAGCATTTCAAAATCATAGTTAGAGATACTACATCCCTAGCTCTCTCGCAATCTCCAAAGTTGCAAATAATGGTTCCTGTGGTTAAGCTGCAAATAATTTCACATTCTTCGGTTGTGTTCTTATTTCCATAATTAAGTAGGTGCTTAGATTATAGTTGCATTGTGTAGGTAGAAGAGCTGTGGTGTCATCCATGCTTCTCATCTCTTAGTGTAGGTGTTGGCTCACAAAAGAATCTATGTTTGTATTTGCATTTCACTCAGTATATATGCTTTTACGAATCTTGGAATGATATGATGACGCCTATTTTTTTGTTCCAAAACAAAGAACTCAACTGGTTTCAATATCAGTAATTTCATGGTACCTAATGTGCACTGAGTTAACTTAGTCAATTTTGAAGCCAGACTCATTGAGTTAACTTAGTCAATGACTTGAACTGTAAAGTTTGTCTAGAACTGAAAAAGTTGTCAAAGATGTAAACTTCAGCCTATTGAAATTTCCAAGCAAAAGAACAAGGCAGAGGAGCAATATCTTATGCTATTGTTCTTCCAAGTACAACAAGGAAAATGATGGGCCATTCACGTAACCAACACCAAAACCAACCTAGCACAAAATAACGAAGGAGAGAGAGAGGTACCTGATAACGGAGGGAGTCGTCGAGGGTGGCAGAGAGGGAGGCGTGGACGGCGGCGGAGTTGGGAGGGAGAGGACAGAGGCGCTTCACGGGGTCCGGTAGCTTTTAGGGCCGAGCGGAGGGGAGAGATAGACACAGAGAGAGTGAGGGTACCGAATTTGGGGTGAAGAGAGGGGAATTGTGAATAAATGGATTGAGGGAAAGGGTGGTGGCCGGTGGTGGTGCAGAACGGAGACAGTGGTGGTAGGGTGGTGGCGGTTGTTAAAGGGAAAATGAGGGAATTAGGGATTCGGGGCAGGAGTGAGGGTGGTGGCGATTGGGGGCGGAGTGAGGGTGGTGGCGATTGGGGCCGCAGTGAGGGTGGTGGCGATTGGGGCCGGATCGGAGTCGGGATTCTCGTTGATGCAATGTACTGGTCGAACTGGGGAGTGAGTTAGACAGATTTTCGGGTTCTATATGTACTATTAAGCGACGTATATTGAACTAGTCCGTCGCTTAAGAAAGTTTCAATTTTCGGCCCAATTTTTGGCGCAAAGGACACGCGCCATTTCCAAAACTATTTAAGCGACGAAACCTTCTATATCCGTCGCATTTCCAAAAAACACAGTAAATTTCCAAAAATTTTATACGATTAGCTGCTATACGTAGACTCTTCAAATGCAAATATGTCGTGAAATAAGATATGACCGGAATAATGAAATTCGTCTACGGTTGAAAAATGGGAAGATTCCGATAAAATCTGTGTGCCAAATGTTGCGGTTAGCTATTTTTTACTTCCGTTTTCCTATGGGTAGCCTAACGTTCGTTAAATAAATTTTGTAAAATTTTTATACGATTAGTTCCCTCTCATCGATTTGAAACTATTATCTGTTGAAGGTCAGGCAAAAAAACGTCATTTAGACAGTCCAATTACCAGTTCTAAGCGTTTAGAGGTTTGACTTTCCCGGTTGACCGTTCCGATCGAGCCTTTAACGTTGTCAGACGTAGTTTGATTTTTTTACATACATGTATTTCATCTAAACGGTGATATCTGACGGTTGGAATAGATTTTCTAAACTTTTAGAGTCAAAATCAGAACATATGCACTAATGTTCCTTAACTTGTTTACTAAGTGTTTAAGTGAATGTATAGTTTCAAATAGTCACTATACGTAGACTCTTCAAATTCAAATATGTCGTGAAATAAGATATGACCGGAATAATGAAATTCGTCTACAGTTTAAAAATGGGAAGATTCCGATAAAATCTGTGTGCCGAATGTTGCGGTTAGCTGTTTTTTACTTCCGTTTTCCTATGGGTAGCCTGACGTTCGTTAAATAAATTTTGTAAAATTTTTATACGATTAGTTCCCTCTCATCGATTTGACACTATTATCTGTTGAAGGTCAGGCCAGAAACCGTCGTCTAACTAGACTAATTTCCGTTTTAAAGCGTTTAGAGGTTTGACTTAGTGGTTTGACCAATTAAATTTCGTCGACGAAACTTATATTTCACCTGCTAAAGTCTTGCGATCCCCGCCTTTTTAATGTCCAGATAAAACACAGTTGCTTAACTAGGGTTTACAAATTACAGTTTACATAAAACACTGAATAAAACGATCAATATTAATCAGATAGATCTTCCTCATAATCAGCATAATCATCCTCTCTATCACTTCCGCCTTCATCTTCCTCACTTTCGCCTTCATAGATTTCGTCATCATCTCTTTCGTCGTCATCCTCGTCATCATCCTCCTCTTCATCATTGTGACATTGAATGGGAACATCTATGTGTGGAAGCGAACCCAAGTCCATGGTGAAACCAAATATAGGAGTGTAAGTTGGGATCGAGTCCGCGGTAGGTTCTTGATAGGGTTCATCAACTTCATTCCTCCTAGGAGGTATGTTAGGTTCCCTTGGTAGCACTGTACGTACCTTTGTGTGACATCACATTAACCACTTTCCAAGGTTCACCAGCCTTCGGGTCATCCAGATAAAACACTTGTCTTGCCGTGGCGGCAAGAATAAATGGTCTATCCTCAAACCAGCTAGTAGATGTGTCCACTGATAAAAGACCGTGATCTAACTTTATGGACCCAGGCTCGGTAGGGTCAGTATCGTACCATTTACACTTGAACAAAACAACCTGCATGCCTTCTGAATATACAAGTTCGACTACGGCTTCAAGAATCCCGTAGTATGAGATGCCATCCGTCTCTACCATGACCCCACTGTTTTGAGTCTTCAACCGTTGGTCTCGCTGCCACGTGACAAACTTAACTCCGTTCACAGAACATTGTGAATAAATACGGTGTGTTTGAGGGCGGCATGCTAAAATGTGTAGTTCAGGCGTATAATCCGAACTTCCTTCTGCTTGCAGTCGTGTGATCTGTAACAATAATACAAACCATTAGTGCCCTGTGACATCTCTGGTGGTTTATATAATGAGCAAATTATAGTGATTGTATACCCAAGTTTTAAAGTATGGAAGAAAGTTCTGAATACGCTCTTCATCAGTCATATGTGGATATATTTCATTTACTTGATTATTGTAAATCTGAATGAAGTCAGCCGCTTCTGTACAGTGCTCCATTACATTCCAGTGAGCCGCATATAGTTCTTCCCTACTTAAACGAGCCTTTGCTATGAAACTTTTGGGCTTCACGAGTTCGGAAACAACAGAGATATTGAATCGAGGCGCACTAGCAACGTTAGCATCTCATGTTCCATCATCCATATAAAAACTGCAGTATGTCACACACTCATTTGTAAGGTATTGCTCAGCAATACACCCCTCTAGAAAACGTGTGTTTTTAACAGTCTTTTTGTAGTCCCCGAGTTGCCTGTCCAATTTTATAGTTAGTACAATACATATGATCATGATCGTGTAGTTAAAATAAATAAAATAACGCATCACCTTTTCATAGGAAACATCCAGGTAAAATGTACTGGTCCGGTAAGCAGAACCTGTTCGGGAAGGTGAATCATGAGATGAACCATGATGGTGAAGAAAGCGGGAGGAAAGATCATTTCTAATTTACAAAGAATCATGACTATTTCTTGCTTCATGTCACGGACGTCCTCTTTCTTCAGCTCTCTAGCACATAGTTTCTGAAACCATCTGGACAACGCTATTAACGGCTCAACCACGTAATATGGCAGATATGGTCGGATAACCACTGGAAGCAGACATTGCAGGAGTACATGGCAGTCATGCGTCTTCAATCCATAAAACTTTTTATCATTCATATTGACCTTATTCTTCAAACTTCCCGCATAACCATGAGGAAACTGTGCATCTCTAATCCATTCGAAAATCTCGATTTTTGCCTCAGGAACAACTGTATACGGTGCTTGAGATACTTTCTCTTTATTTTTACTTGAACCGGGTTTCGATTTTTTCCACAGCCTCTTTCGTATCCCTAGTTGTTCCAGACCTTCACGAGCTTTTGGATCGTCCTTAGTCTTTCCTTCGAGACAGAAAATGGTTCCGCTGATGTTGTCGTACACATTCTTCTCAATATGCATGACATCTAAGGTATACCTTATTCTCGATGTGGTCCAGTACGGCAGCTCCCAAAATATACTCACGTGAGTCCAACACAGTTTCTCTCTACTTGCTCTGGGCTTGAACTTGGGATGCAAACTCTGAACAGGGTAGTCATGACAGAGGATACTGCTATAAATCTCATCCCCAGTCCATAAGCGTGGTTCTCCCCTTAACTCAACATTCCCATTAAACTTATCTGCTACTCGACGCCATAGATGACGCCGGTCTAGCCATCTGCGGTGGCCCTGGTATGCCATTCTCCCTGTCAAGTTGCTTGAATCAATATCTTCCAAACAAATGGGACATGCTTTGTACCCTTTTGTCTGGATGCCTCCCAACATCCTTAATCCGGGAAAGTCGCTTATGGTCCACATCACTGCTGCTCTCATTATGAATGACTTTTGCTCATGTCGGTCATAAGTCTGAACTCCAATAGTCCACAACATCTTTAGCTCATCGATAACTGGTCTCATAAACACATTCAAACACTTTCCAGGAGACTTTGGACCGGATATTAACAATACAAGCATGTTAAACTCTTTTTTCATACACATTGAAGGAGGCAAATTGTAAGGCATCGCCACAACAGGCCAAGTGCTGTGAGGACTGCAGGATGCACCATAAGGATTGAACCCGTCGGTTGCTAGTCCGAGGCGCACATTCCTAATGTCGTTGGCAAAATCTGGAAAATCCTTATCAAACTCTTGCCACACTTCCCCATCTGCCGGGTGTTTAAGAAAATCTGGATCTGAAATCCTTTCCCCATGCCACCGCATTTCCTTTGCTGTGTGCGGTGACATATATAGGCGTTGCAACCTGGGTGTAAGAGGGAAATAACGAACCTTTCGTACAACAACTTTTATACCCTGTGCAGAATATATCCATCTTGACTCATGGCATTTGGGACAGTTGTCTAGTTCTGCATTCTCTTTGTAAAACAATGCACAACCATACTCGCATGCGTGAATGATCTCATAACCCAGACCCATGTTCTTTAGGATCTTTCTTACAGTTCTGTATGAATCAGGACACTTGTTTCCGGGAGGAAACGCTCTCTTGATCAACTCTATGTTGTCATCAAAACTTTTGTCTGACCATCTATTTTCCGTTTTTATCTTAATTAGGTTAAGGATGATGGTTAACACAGTCTCCTTACTACCATCATACAACGGAGTCTGCCCTTCCGATAAAAGCCTGCTATACTTCTCATAAGCATCTCTGGCAATAGAATCTAAATCATTTACATCATAAAAATCATTTAAACCACCAGCATTCTTTGGCTCATAAAATCTATCCATGAATGGGAAAGCATCATACAAAATGTCCATACTGGGGTTTATATGAGGACCATCACTACCACTAGAAGAGGTTTTCTGCCGAAGGTATTGTTCCCTCTGCTCATACAATGAAGGACCGCTTGCCACCTCACCGTGATGTATCCATGTAGTGTAATTAGGCATCATACCGTTTTCCCTCAAATGCGTAAACATCTCATCCACTGTAATCCTCCGCTTATGCAACCGACATCGCTTGCACGGGCACTTATGCACTTCTGTGTGACTACTGCTATTTTGAAGAACAAACGCACAAAATTCAATTATCCCCTGAATGAACTTCAGATCACTTCTAGATAAGCCGATCCAACTCTTGTCAATGTTTCCTGTCATAACATAAACATACAATATGCATAAGGTTAGCACACAACATGCAACTTAACAATCAAAATCTGTCCCAACACTTCTTCTCCTTATGCCTCCGGGTTGGGTCATATCCCCTTCAGGCGAACACGAGTTTGTTGATCCTTTTGGTATTCATGTGGTTTCAGCTACAGTTTTGGGAAATTTCGGCAGCATCTCCCTACAGTTCCTCAAGTGCACAAAAATCTAAACAACCTAATTTGCACTCGAGGAACATTGTAGAGAGACACTGTCGAAACTATATCCCAAAACTTAAACTTAAACCACATGAATACCAAAAGGATCAACAAACTCGTGTTCGCCTAAAGTGTCCAAAATGGGACAATTCGAGAATCAACAACGCATCTCGATCAACTAGATGCGTTGTTGATTCTCAAACGGGAGTTCTAAGCTGATAAACACCACAATTATACATAATACCAAACAATAAATTTACACACGGCACCACACTCCCTCACTAAGCCACTCGCATGTTTCAGAAACCCTAACTACCACAATCCACACACAACACAAACCAAATATATCATTAATTAATAATTTGAATTTACTCTACCATAAAATTCACAAAATTTCACCAAATTACATTAAAATGCAATTTCACTAAATTACACTAAAATTCAATTGCACTTAATTTCACATTCATTCAATTGCACTAAATTTCACAAACTAAACTGAATAATCTCAAATTCACCAAAATCAACACAAACTCGATCATATATTCAAACACCCAATATTAAAAACAACACAAAACACATTATAAACAAAATCCAACTCAAGATATCAAAAACTAAAATCAACCAATCAAATCAAAATATGGTGATTACAATGAAGATAAAAGATTATACTAACCTACAAAGCAATTAGAAGAGAAAACCCAAGCTTTTGAATCCCGAAATTGACGAAATCAGCAGTTGGGGAGATTTTTCGCCACTGCTACAGTGATTTTCTGCGTTTTCTTCTTCTTCTGTATTCTGTCTAAGCCAAGGGTTATATAGCAGATCTTAAACGTTTAAGCGACTGATATTGAAATCCGTCGCTTAAGAGGTTTTAAGCGACAGACTCACACCTTCGAATCATATTAGTCGCATTAGATGTTCTTAACCGACTGATATAAGTTGTCGCATAAGGTCTGTCGCATAAGGTACCTTTACGCGACGAAATTATCTTTATGGGACGGAAACATATGTCCGTCGCTTTGGTAACTTTGACAGCGACGGACGTAGTGTATGTCCGTCGCTTCAGTTGACAAATGGCGTAGTGTGCTAATTATAGCTTGATCAACAAGTATTCGCACCTAAAAAATAGATTGACATAGATGTATTCATAGTAAAAAAAATATGTGAGAGCGTCTCCAAAACGTAGGTTTCAGCTGGCGGAGGCGGCGTTCTTCCCTCAAGCAAGTAAGGCGGCAATGATCGTGTTTTGTTCTGGTTGGAGGCATCAGGAGGAGAATTCTCGGCGTTGATCATGCTTGTGGGAAGGAGAGTGCTAGGTTTCAATTGATAGTGACACATATTTCAATGTCAATCGTGGTGATGGATGAGAAGGCTTTGGCATCAGACCGTCGGTGGAGGTCAGATATGAACAATTCTGATCATGACCCAATCTCTGGTTGTAGTCGGTTAGAATCTGAGTCTTTCCCAGCAATTATTTGAGGGCAGGTTGGTGATGGGACTAGGTCGACTACAGGGTCGTGGAGACGCAGTAGTTAAAGTCTTTCCTGGCGGGAGTTAAGTCGGCTGCTTGGAACACGCCTGAAGATGCTACGTTGGAGTCGGGCTTAAAAGATGGAGTCAGGCTTGGGTTTGGGCCCTGGTCTATAGGCATGGGTATGGACTTAGGTTTGGAGAGGTTTAATCTGGTCTTTTATGGTCTTGTGTAATTGAACTCGGAGCTGCTGATATAGATGGATGCCTGCAAGACATAGATATTAGGCAGCATGGGAAAAAGTAGTGGTATTTCATTTCCTAATTTACTAACTGTGCACCAATTGAGGTTTTAGACAATTAGTTTACTCTTATTTAGAAATTAAGTGATATGATTTTTCCTCGAGCTTATTTGTAATTGCTGAAGGTGTCGGTCATAGTGCTTGAAGTCTCTATGTTTGACTTATTTAGCCTGAGGACGACATATAATGTAACTGTCTTCTGACTATTGTTTAAGCAATATATTTCATTAATTAAAAAAGAAAAGGAAAAAAAACTCAATCAACACACCATAACCTCCACATTAAATTAAAATTTTTAAGAGCTTGAAGGTGAAGTAAAATTTACAAGATGTTTTTGAGGCTACAACAAAAAGCTTAAGGTTTGACGTATGCTAAGTATCTCTTTAAGCCTATATATATTCACCCCTATACGAATATTTTCATATATATATATATATATATATATATATATTGATACGGAGTATTTTCATATTTAGATTCATTTCTATGAAGCAGGATCGACTATATATTCATATTCTGAAAACCATATGCTACCAGATTGAACTAGCTAGTCGTAGTCACGTAGTTTTAAACATAGCCATGCTTACCTACTTATTCTCTTTGTTCTTTTGTTGGAGGTCATTTACCTACTTATATTGTTACGCAGAGGGTTTTTATATAAGACGTACAGTATATATAGACAATGAAGATACTAGAGCAAGACCAAAAGATATGCCAAATTTTCTGAATTTCAATTGTAATTATCTACTCGTAAACATTACCATATACAATAATCACTTTTGGAACTTCCCCAAATGATCTTGTTTACTTACTTAAGTTGTACTCGAGCATACTCCAAAATCAAATATTTGGATGGTCCTAACTAGAACAAATCAACTGTGGTCCATTTTTCTGGAAAAGGCTGAAGGAATTATTATACAGCGCTAGGCTCTGTATGGTTAATTTTATGCAAGTATGGGTTGGTTGGTTTGTACAATCTTGGGACAGTTTTACAGGACCACCTTCAATAAGTCTGAGCCTCTGAGGTCTTCAACATTGTTGTACAACAGTTTTGGCATCACAGGCAAACCCAGCTCCCAGATTCCTATTTTCATACGAGTTTATGGTTGTGTTGTTGTCTCATTTCCTGGCCAAAGCTAAGAGGGTGAAAGTTTGAGGAATAACTGACCAAAACTTGCATGGAAATAACCATGCCATGTAGCTGTGTAGGCATTCAAAATTGAAAGAGCATTGCTCATGGTCGAGTGCAATCGTCATTAAGAGTAACAGGATAGTAATGACAGTGAGAAGTAGGTACCCTAGAAGGCCTCCAACCATTATAACTCATTAGAGGTAAGCAGGTGATAAAGCTCTGATGAAAAAATTGTTTCAAATGTCCCAACGGTTTGATCTTCAGTTCCTTAACTGCAATATAAGGAAAAAAGACAAGTTGGTTCTAAGTGGGTTTTAAGGAATGTAAGTCCACGCTATAATCTGCACAAGACTAGATCGATTAGTAAATATAGCTCAAGTATTTAACATTGCGTCAAAGAAATTTTCAGAGAAACAACGCGCACGAACTAACAATAAAGTCGGTTTGCATTACTTGAGTAAACGAATAAACTTTGAGTTAAATTCAATATGACAACAAGGTTATAATCTCATTGTCCATTTAAGTCGAAACAAATACATGTCGGTGTTCTGAATTCTCTCTCGGCTTATACATCATGACTACATACGATGACATAAAAGATAAAGTATTCGGAGTTGACGAGACTTTCTGGGAACGATTGTTTCCCTCCCTTCAACTTTGGAGTGGAGAGTCTGAAGGATTGGGAAATTTCAAAATTTCTAAACCCTACAAGGCTCCGAAGGCATGACCACCGCGTTTGAAAAGAAATAAAGAAGAAAGAAGGAAGGCCGAATATTCAAACGTCGCGTGCGCGTCGTGGGAAAAGAGCATCGGTCCACGCACCAGTAAAAAAGAAGAATTTCCCAAAATGAAAAAAAAAAAAAAAAATTTGAGAGAATTAGAAAAGCCGACAACAAAAGGCAAATATATATATTGAATTTTGAAACTAAACAGAAAAAACAAAAAGAAAGGGCTCCAATGAAATAAAAGGAGAGAGAACCAGAAACACATTTAGTGAATTTGAAGCATTTTGAGAACAACAAACACCATCGATGGCAAGCACCACCGATACGACCACCTCCGCACTCTCTTTTTCTATCTCCGGGTAATACGCATGTGTTTGTTTCTGGGGCTCGTTGTTCGATTTTGCTTTTGTTTTTCTTCTTGTTTGTGTTTTGCAATCTGGGTTGTTTGTCCCTTTTGATAAGTGTGGAGAGAGACCCTGTTTGTTTAATCTGGTGTGGAGGCGTTTTTGGGTTTGAAATCTCCAACTGGGTATCTGTGTGTTGGTTTGTTCGTTGTTCTACATGTTGTGGTTTTGTTTTTTCTTTTGATTAATTATGGTTTTGGAGTTTTGGGAATTTTTTTTTAAAAATATTTTTTATGTGTTATATAAGGGGGAGTTGGATTTCGGCAAAAGACAGATTGAGGTTTGTGTCTGAGATTTTGGTATCTGAGTGGAAGTTGTGTTTGGTTTCCGTTTGAGATTTTATCTCACGAGTTTGAAGGTCGAATTTGGGATATGCTTGGTTCATCGTTTTAGTCGAACTTTTTTTGGTGTTCTTCATTGATATTCAAGTTGGGTATGTTTCTTCTTTGTTTTATTTTTTGATTGTTAAAAGAAATGATTAGTTTGATAGGATGTATAATGTTTTCTCTGCAATGCTCTTTTTGATGTAAATTTTGGATTATTTTTGTTTGATTTTGTTTTCTTTTTTCTTTTTCAAGTTCAAGTGTTAAGGTTTTCATGTTAGTGCAAGTGAGTTGAGGGTTTTGTCAAGCCCAATCTCTGCATTGATCTGGGTTTGTCCTCAGCTTGCTGGATAATCTTTATAAATCTGAATGAGGCATGTGATGATGGGAAATACTGGGAAGCTAGATTTCACTTCTGGGTTTTTTGCATTTATCTTGGTTTTCTCGCTTGCACATCCCACTTTATTTGTTCGTCATATGTTATTTATACCTTTTGTTCTTTTGACTGTGTTGTTGCGTTAGTAATGATTCAATAAAAATCTGAATGATGAATAGCGTTCAGAGCTGATGAGCATATCTGGTGTTATGCTTTTGAAATATGATGATTTAGGTAATTTTAGCCATATCTTGGTTGTATAGTATTCACCAATGCTAGGAGTGCTTGCTAGTAAAAATACATTCCAAAGTTACAGAATGATGGGTTTATAAAAGCTCAAAGAGTACTTTCTGAGCTTTTTAAAAATATTAGGCCACCAAAGGCTGACGTAAGTATTATAGAAATTTGTATATGTAGGGTCAAGTAATAGAAAAGTGGGAATCTCTTTCCTGCAAGCAAGATTATGATCCAAATGTTTTAGATGTCTGAAAACAACAAATTTGCATCACCTTCCTGACTTGCCCATACTTCATAATGTTTTCACAGCACATTGAGATGAACAATCAGTGCCATACTCTATTCATTTCATAGCTCTTGCCTTGCTTCATTTGTTTTCTTCTCTGGAGTTTGGACTTGATTTGAATTGCAGATTATGTAGCAAGCATTAATAACATGTAATGGTGCTTAAAAAATCATTTTTATTCATTTTTACAGGGATAACAAGTCCATGGAGGACTGATAGTGGAATAGAGAGCAAAGTAGACTACAGTTTTGGATCTTAGGAGCCACAGCTTTGTTAGATTTGGATCATCCGTGGCTCCTGGGGTCAAGAGCAAGGGAGTTCTTGAGTCCCGCCTAACAGTTTCAGATTATGACATGGCAATGGCAAAGTCAGAGACAGTTGGTGCACTTAATAAGCCTACCCCTGCTTTGGGTGGAAAACATGGTCTTTATTCCACCAATGGCGTTCATGAGTTACTTGAGTGCCCTGTCTGCACAAGTTTGATGTACCCTCCTATACATCAGGTAAATTTTCTGTTCAGACTTTCTGTGTTTCACCCAAATTTACTTTACTAACTAACTATTTGAGATCATACCATCATCGTTAAACCTTGGCTATACTGTTTATCATAATAGCAGAACATTCAATAATACATTGGCAATCACAAGTGGTTAGTTTCTTGGGAATTGGGACTTCTTTGGTTAATCCTTTCTGATGGAGGCTAGATTTCGTACTTTTCTTTTGACATATAGAAGCAAAAATGGACTAGACAAGGACTGAAGGGAAGAATAAAGCTGTGGTACCAATGTGGCAGTGATGCAAAATTGTTGTAGTTAAATACCCACAGTTTGGATTACTTAGGGTAATAGTTACTGGGTTAAATCAGGTCATTGGAATGTAGCATTTAACTAGGTTGCTTGTGGTGGAGTGGATGGTTTAAGGACGGGAGTGTTTATGTGGTTGGTTCCTCTAACATAAAATGATTCTCATTTGGATTTGAGGGAGATGCTGTGTTTTGTAGTAGAATATTGTTGGGCACTACTATCAATTTGGTTTCAATCAGGTCATTCAGGTGTGAAAGCAGGATTTAGATGTAGGTTTACAGCTGTGGACTGGATAAGCCAAGTAGGACAGGCTTTATGATTTTGGTTATTTACTCTTGTTGTTTTTCATATTATCCAGGATCCTTTACTTTGTGATTTTTTATAGCCAACATTTCAATTAAACCACAGTATTCTGGGCCTGTGATTGAAGCAGTCTAAATTTTGTCTCACCTTTTGTTGTCCTCTGATGGAGAACCTTCTGTTCTCTCATTCTGACTCTTCATTTTGCTCTAAAATCTTACCGTGCAGTGTCCTAATGGCCACACATTATGTTCGGACTGCAAGGTAAGGGTGCAGAATTGTTGCCCAACTTGCCGCTATGAGCTTGGAAATATCAGGTGTTTGGCTTTGGAGAAGGTTGCTGAATCCTTGGAACTCCCGTGCATATACCAGAGTTTAGGCTGTCATGATATTTTCCCATACTATAGCAAGCTGAAGCATGAACAACATTGTCGATTTCGTTTATACAATTGCCCTTATGCTGGATCTGAGTGCTCTGTTACCGGAGACATCCCAACTCTAGTTAATCATCTTAAGGATGATCACAAGGTTGACATGCATGATGGGTGTACCTTCAACCATAGATATGTTAAATCAAACCCACACGAAGTTGAAAATGCTACTTGGATGCTAACTGTAAGTTTTGTATTTCTTCTTTGGTGGCTAAACATGTTCAGTTTACTCTTATGGTTGTTTTCCCAATGCATTTTCATTTTCAATGTACATGAAAGTCTGACCTACGTTTGGTATTAATCTGTTTCAATCCAGGTCTTCAATTGTTTTGGAAGACAGTTCTGTTTGCATTTTGAGGCTTTCCAGATGGGAATGGCTCCAGTCTACATGGCTTTTTTACGATTCATGGGAGATGACACTGAGGCTAAGAAATTCAGCTATAGTTTGGAGGTTGGTGGAAATGGTCGTAAGTTAATATGGCAAGGAATTCCCAGGAGTATCCGTGACAGTCATAGAAAAGTTCGTGACAGCCAGGATGGACTCATAATTCAGAGAAATATGGCTCTGTACTTTTCTGGTGGGGATAGGCAAGAACTGAAGTTGAGGATTACTGGCCGGATATGGAAAGAAGAATGATCAGGATATCAATGTTTAGGTGTACAGTTAAAGTTCTGAGTCTGGCTTGTGTAGCTCTACATGGAAGCATTGAAGTATGTTATCCAATTTTCTGTTTACAGTGGGAGTTTATGTGACTGAACTCAAAGGCAACACGGCAAACTGATAAATTTGCCTGACGGCTGCCATGGTTGGATCCTTGTATCATTCGGTGGGGTTGATAGAAGTTTAGCAGAATGGCCATGTTTTCAAATCCACTAGTTCATTTGGTTATATGGTCTTATGCTCTACCTTGGACGACTACCACAAACTCCTTTGCTTCATGTGTATTTAAGTGCACATATTGCCATTTACTAGTTGTATCCAATGTGTTGCTGATATAGTGTGGTAAAGGTCATTAATACCATATGGCCTGAATTGATGAATACATTCGAGACAGCACCTTGTTTTACATGGCTCGTCTATAATGAAGTTTATGCCACACTGCTTTCTGTTGACAAACTAATCGAGTGATATCCCTTTAAAATCAGCTTGAGCGGAGCCGCGGAGGATGGCCGAGTGATATATTTTCTGCTCCTAGTGTGACTAATATATGATTGGAAACAGAAGCTCTTGGTTGTTTTCCTGAAATTTTATGTACAATTCAAAAAGAAATTTGATAACAAAGTTTTGGGCACCATGATCTAATTGGATAAGATAAACATTTTCAAAGGCTTCGCTGTTTGAGTTCCGAGTTTTGTATCCTTTCAAAGAAGGCTAGCTACCACCTCTATTGGTATTTGAGTTTGCCGGCTCACTGGCGACGGAGTGCTGTTCAAGCATGGGAGACTTGTTGGCTCCTCTGAAGATGTTCAGTACCCGGGTGTATATATAAGACTTTTCAAGTTTAGGGCAGTTGGCTAATAGAGGATCCGACCTGACTAGTAAAACTCGACCTCGAAGCGCAATTGCCAAATTTCACCGCTCAAGGTCGAGCAATTTTATGAAGAGTAATAGCCCCCTTCTCTAACATCGTATGTATGTCTTTTTCCCTATGGTCAAATCTCAACAGAATTGGTAATCGTTTGGATATTCATAATCGTAATTTACTAATTATGAACACGAACTGTTCAGGTTAAATAGATGCAGTTTATCGATTGTTTTGATCTAATTTGGTACCCAAACGATTATGTCAATCCGTCTGAAAATTTTCAAAAGTATTATACTCATTAATAACTTGGGGAGTTCTATTTGCATCTATAAGATTGCTTTGTACACCTCAACCAGTTTTTTATTTTTGTTTGTTCTTATTATTTCTTATGAAATGACAGATAATGACAAATAAATAAATAACAATAGAAAAAAAAATTTGTTTTCTTCTTCTCTGCTTTTCTTATCTTCTTTTCACTTTTAAAATATATTCTTCTTTCAGTCTCTTATGGTTAGATGTGAATTTATATAATGAGAAGTATTAAGAGTTATGTCTCATATCGTTTCGTTGTTTCAATTATTTTCTGGTAATTGAAAATTTCTATATAAATATATATTATCATTAGGCACTACTTTGTAATAAAATGAAGCCGCAACCCTCTTTAATTGTCTTTGAGATTGACAATGCAATTGTTAATATGTAGATGATAGTATTAGTTATAGCTTTAGCATAATTTTCATAATTTGTGTGCTCTATATTCTCATATGTGCACATGAACAATCAAATTGTTGTCGTTCTGCATTCAATGTTGCGTAACCATTGAGTAGTAGTCTTAATTTGACGCGAAATTGAGGACAACTGGCCTAAAGAAGAGTGGACGATTGATTTAACTAAATTAGATATGAGACTATTAGATTTTCGTTTGGTTAGTGAAGAGTCCATGGAACAACTAATATGGAGATAGAGATAAGTTGAGATATTTTGGTAAATAAGAGGAGGTGTACTTAGGTTTTTTAAGAATCTGAAAAGTAAAACAGAGGTGTATTAAGCAATTGAGGTATACTCAGCAGTTTTGGAGGTGTAACTAGAACACCCTTGTCTAAAAGGATTAGGATCCTCTGCTGAGCTCCTTTAAGAGCTCAGCTGATCTAACAGTCAGAAACCCACCTCACAACAAGGCCCCCCTGTAAGGCCTCTCCACCGTCGGATTAAAGTCAGGTAAGGTCAAACAAAAAAAAAGATAGGAGAGGATCCTTGTCCTTACTAAAAACTCATTCTAAAAAAAAAATATACTAAAAAAAATATAGGTGAAGATACCTATATTTGACATTTCGAAATGTGAACTAACTAGTGAAATCTAGAGTGCATTACTTTTATTATACATTTTTTTAGTATTAGGGATTCATCAGTGCATGTGAAAATGTGAAATGCTTCGGTTATTCATTGCAAGGGCCGACCATTTTGAGTCGAACCTATCATCTAGAAGGGCAAATATTAATTGCATGTTAATGCAATTAATGCAACCTATCAGCTAGAACTAATGTAACTATCTAGAAGGGCAAATATTCATGGATTAAGAAATAAACAATTTCTATATTTATTTTTGGTCAAGAATATTATTGAATGAGTTTATACGGACGGCTAATGATTGAGGTAGAAAAGATTTGGTAATCGGAATCAAAGAGTGAGGCAATAATAGAAGGGGAGACGTGCAAACGTGGGGCCACGTAGTGATGGTTGGTTCGTTTTAGCGGTTAAACTCCCCCAATGGCCGACTTTCCCGCTAAACAAAGAGAGGAGCTCATCTCATACCGCACCATTTATCCACCATTTCTTCCCGGCCTTCTCTGATTCCTCTGTTTCTTCTCCGCACCATTGTTTCTCTTTCCAGGTCCTTTCTCTCTTCCTTGTTCATCATCATCATCATTCTGTGATTTGGTCTATCATTTTGAATCCATGGTCTTTGTGGCATTAGGTCATCATGATCGGGAAATCATGTAGATCTTCTTATTTAATTTGTACTTAGTTGTTTGGAAATTTTCTGATGCAGATTTGTGGCAAATAGCGATTACAGAGGAGGAATAATAATTTGTTGGGGTACATGCATGGGTTTTTAGATTGCTGTGCCTAGACAAATTGTTTGAAATATGTCGTGCTGCGGCGGTGCGGAGGAAGAAAACTACGGCCCACCTCCTAACCAATATACAACTGCCCCTCCCCGTGGTGGCGGTGGGGGTGCATATGGAGGCGGAGGTATCTATTCATTTTCTATCTCTGTGTTGTTCTTTTGTTAGATTTAAGGATCAATAATACACATCAAGCTAGAAAACTAACAAAAAGAAAAATATTTTATATGTTCGACATTTTCTCAAGCTTCATTAACAATTGTTTTCACTGTGCACCTTGTCTATAGCACTATAATTCTATAAACGATTGCATTTTCTGTTGCATAGGCAATGGCAGAGGAGAGCCAAGGAGTTCCAATCCGGTTAGAAGTGGGGCTCCGGCAAAGGCCTTACCCATTGAAATTCCGGCTATGTCTTTGGATGAGTTAAACAGGCTAACGGGTAACTTCGGTCAAAAGGCTTTGATAGGAGAAGGTTCTTATGGCCGGGTTTTCTATGCAAAATTAAGTAATGGTAAGCCTGCTGCAATTAAGAAGTTGGATGCAGGTTCAGGAGAGCCAGACTCAGACTTTGGATCCCAAGTAAGATTTCAAGGACATTCATTTTTTCTTTTGTTCGACATGTCAATGCTGATCGAGTATACTTATACTGATGTTTCTGTCAATCTTGATCAGTTATCAACAGTATCAAGACTTAAGCATGACCATTTTGTGGAGTTGATGGGGTATTGCTTAGAGGGAAATAATCGAATTTTGGTTTACGAGTTTGCACAGATGGGATCTTTACATGACATATTGCATGGTATGCTCAAAGAAACCATTTGGTTTTGCATTTTGTCGTTGCATATTTGTGTTTAAAATTGATATATATATATATATATATGTTGCGATGATCCATGCAGGAAGGAAAGGAGTACAAGGAGCTGAACCTGGTCCAGCTCTAAGTTGGAATCAGAGAATTAAAATTGCCTATGGTGCAGCCAAAGGGCTCGAGTATCTGCATGAAAAGGTTCAGCCTTCCATTGTTCACCGGGATGTCAGATCCAGCAATGTGCTACTCTTCGATGATCATGTTGCCAAAATTGCAGATTTCAACTTGACCAATCAGTCATCTGACACAGCTGCGCGACTTCATTCGACTAGAGTTTTGGGAACTTTTGGCTATCATGCTCCTGAGTAAGCATCAATTCTTGTTCTTCGAATGTTGAATATGATCTTATTAGCTACCTGATCTTCTACAATTTCACATTAGTAGTTGAGAGGTTGTACATTAGCTTCAATGTGATATATTCTCCCCTCTAATGGTTAGAAAAAGTGTTGGAAGAGTCACATTATAACTTTTAGGACATAATCGTTTTTCTTTTACCAAAAGCAGCCTTTGGTGGTCTGCACATAAAGCTCTATTAGAGATGCTCTTGAACTTGAATGCTTTCTTAGTTAGAAGTGGGAATACTTTATGTAATCTACACTAACAGGAGCTTTGTTTTCTGTCACCTCCTGTCACCTCCATTATGTCATTTCTGTCTTCTTTTTTACCTTTCTCTTTATTTATAAATTCATTGCTTTTGATCAGGTATGCTATGACGGGGCAGATAACACAGAAGAGTGATGTTTACAGTTTTGGGGTTGTTCTATTAGAGCTCTTGACAGGAAGAAAACCTGTAGATCATACAATGCCAAAAGGGCAACAGAGTCTTGTTACCTGGGTACATACTTACCTAGCTCCCCACTTGGATTGAGACTAACATTGATTTTAGCAGAACTTAATTACAACACCTCTGATCTGCATACATTAAAACATTGCAGGCAACTCCAAGATTGAGTGAGGACAAAGTGAAGCAGTGTGTTGATCCCAAGCTAAACAACGACTACCCACCGAAGGCGATTGCTAAGGTTTGCTTTGGCAGATCCTGTCTAGATCATACAAATAAATCTACTACAAAAAGTTTAGGAATTAAGAATGAATCCCATTAGCATAATGGAATAGTTTGTTAAGCATCTAACATAGCTAACCTTATATCATTTCTACGTTTTCTTTTCGGAAAAAATTTCTGAGACATTATATTTTCATGCACTGTCTCTCAGTTGGCAGCAGTGGCAGCACTTTGTGTTCAGTATGAAGCTGACTTCAGGCCAAACATGACAATTGTTGTGAAGGCTCTACAGCCATTACTCAATTCATCAAAACCGGCAGGACCAGACGCAAACGCATAAGAGTTAAGATGATGAGATTTGACAACAGAATCTGCAGCAACTTGTCCTGTGTGCTTCAACGTATCTTTCTTCTTTGTAATCCCCATGCCCAGAATGCTAATACTGAATCAAGGCACAACCACAAGATTGTCAATTTTCTGATTCAGTATCCTGTTTCGGATATTAACATTTGCAAGATGTGAAAACTTTTGAAACTTTTATGGAAGCATGCAACCTAGTTACTCTCTAGTCTAATGCACCACTTTGTATTTGTTTTTGCTACTTTATGGCATCTGTAAAGATGTAGAAGCTATTTAAACAAATAGATATTTATAGTGTTTCTGGTAATAGATTTATGCAGAGCCACACTAAAACTAAGTGCAATCTTTCGAATTGGAGGAATTTGAGGGATCATATATCTGTCTATCTCTCCCCTTACCATTATATATCTAGGGATTACATGCATATATAGCCCACCGTGAACTCATTTCCATAAACTGAATCATGCATGTCTTAGGCCTCCACTGAAAGATCATCACTTCAACCAAATCAAACTCACATACTATACAAGCCAAATTACATTACAGTGCATATATCAAAAGATCTCTCCATTATGTATCTTCGTGATGTACATTTGAAGCATCAGACTCAACTAAGACAACCTTGTAGTTTTCCATTAAGCAGATTCGCATGCCAAAGAGCACCGTTAAGGCTTCACTTGCCTGGCCAAGAAGACGACCACGCAGATTATGCACAAGTGCACCCTTCATTCTTCCATCCGCACCCCTTACGTACTACTGCTCCAGTCCAATAAATCCTTCCATTTTTCACTTCACAAGTTTGAATCGGAAGGTAGAATATATATGTAAGTGTTCAAGGAAGGTTAATTCCGTAACTTCCGTGGTGTGTCTTGTCCTAATAAGGCTAGTAGTCTAGATTCTTTATTAGATAGAGAATCCCTGATTAACAGAGATACTTGATGTAATGCCTATATAAAGGCCTCATCAATCAATAAAGACATAATTTTCAATAATTGTTTTATCATAGAACACGTTATCAAGCACGTTGCTCTAGCCTCCCGACCAATAACCCTAAAACCCTGATTCTGAAAAAAGAAAAAAAAAAGACGTTTTTTTTTTTTCGAAACCCTAGCTCAACCGCCGGCCGCCGTTCTCCTTCCTGGCACCTTCGGTCTACTTCCGGCAGCACCTGCGCTGTTGCTAGCCTCTTGCCGCACCGCACCCTAATGCGCCGCTCCTGCCCTCGCTCCCGCTCGGCAGCCTCCCTGCCCTTGCCGACAACCCTTTCGGCAGCCCCCCTTGCATCTCGGTCAAGATAGCTCGCAAGCCGAGCAAGCAATTTTCGAGGCCTTCTTCGTTGCTTCGAAGAAATCAAGAAAAATTGAAAAAAAACAAGTTTCTCCAAAAGTTAAGTTTCTTTCGATCAAGCTTCAATTGAAGAGGTAAATATTTTATAAACGTTCCCGCTTCTGAATTTTCAATAGTTGGGTTGTGTTTTCTTCCGGGACCTTCTCGTGTCCCTGCTTCCTCATCCCGATTCTATCTCTTCTCAGGACGGCATACGGGGATTTCATCACCCCGGTGCCAACGCTTATTGGGGTAACTGTGATGTTACCGACCACCGTTATGCTTGTGACTGTGATGTCACTGTGAACCATAACGTATTCTTTTCAAAAGAAAATAAAGGGAAGATATCGATTGTGACTTGATGTCACTTTTGCATCGATTTATGTTACCATAGTATATCTTGACACTGTTCTAAAAGAAAATCAAACTTGATTAGTATTCAAAATACTAACGTCTCCCTATTGTGTTTTGTAGATGGCTGATACTCAGCGTCCAAAATTTGACATTTGGATGTCCAAGCCAAGGAATACAAGAGGTGGATCTCAGATGTAGAGAACACCTTCATTGGCAAAAGATTTACCGCCACCATAAACCCTCCTGAGGATGAAAACTTACAAGCTTCTCCTGAAAAGAAAGTACAAGCCCTGATGTTTCTCAGGCGACATATCCTTCCAACGCTCAAGAAGCAATACCTGAGGAAAACTGATCCCAAAGAGCTATGGGACATCCTCAAGGACCGCTTCGACAATGTGCATGATGCACAACTCCCAGACCTCATGTCTGATTGGGAGCAAATCCGCTTATTGGATTTTGATTCCGTCTAGGAATATCATCAGACTATGCTAAACTTGCAATCTGATTTGAGCTTTTGTGGGGTCGAGAAGACCGATGATGATATGATGGAGAAGACTTTCACGACGTTCCCAGAATCTGCGTCCATGTTGTCCCATCAGTACCGTGATCTCCGTGAGAAAGGCACCATCAAGACCTTTAGTGATCTGATGAATGTGTTCCAAAGAAAGGAGAGGTACCATGAGTTGATTCTTACCACCAACAAGAGGCCTAGAGGACCGAAATTCATTGCGGAATCTCACCAAGCCCGTGGTAAAGCTCCTAAGCAAAAGCATCAACCTCGTGAACGTCAAGCACCACCACCACGTACGCCAAGAGCAATACGTGGAGGAAGAGGAGGTGCCGGCCCTAGCCGGAACTCCACATGGAAACATGACAGCTGCGGTGCCGCCGCTCCTAAAGGGGGGAACCGGTTCGGTTCCGGCCCCAAACGTGGTGCCCACGCGCCGAACAATACTTCGGCTCCTTGCTTCAAATTCTGCTCCAAGAATCATCTCCAACGCGATTGCAAAGCGAGTAGAGATATCCAAGCCGCCTACAAGAAACACAAACAATACATGTATGTAGGAGACTTAGAGGAAGAAGAGTACGATGAAGAAAATACTAACTTCACCGTCGATGACTTCCAACCTACCAAGAAACGTAGGACTAAGGAGTATGATACCCCGGATTATGAATAAGTATTTGACTTAGGTCATGAGATACATATTCAAGTTTGATTTTGATTGTTATTTTGACACATTGTAGTCAATAAATCACGACTTTGTTCGATAAGTCGTTCTATTTAGAACATCCTTGATGTACTTTTGACTTGTCATCAATAAAATTTCTCTTATTCAATGATTGATTCGAGATTTTACATCCCTATGAAAGCATAAATGGTTCAATGCGTCCAATTTACAATGGCTTAATTATTTTGAGTTCACCATGTTTTTGGTGATGTTAACTCATATACGAAACAAAATCACAAAGACAAAACAAGAGAATCGCGAAAAATTGCGTTTGCATGCTTAGCCTAAGCCTCGGCTTGCCCTGGCAGCCTTGCACTCTACCGGCAGCGTCTAGGCAGCCTATCGGCACCTCTCGCTAGCCGCTCGGCAGGTCTTGTAGGTAGACTCGGCAACCTGCCCACCCTCGGCATCCCTACCGGCAGCAAGCCTCGCATGCTCTCGGAAGCCTCTCGGCAACCCGGCAGCATGCCACCCGCAAGCCCCAGCAGCCTCGGCAGTGCCTTTCGGCAGCATGCCTCGGCAGCGCCTACGCCGCCTGCCCCGACAGAGAGCCTCGGCAGCTCAGCAGCCTTTCGGCAGCCTTGCGTCATGCCGACTCGACACCGAACCCTGTTTTAATTTCGCCTCGGATACGTCTTGACTCTTGTCCCGACACGTCCTCAGCCATAAACCCGGTTTTTGTAACCAACAACGATAGCCTATCGAAAAATACAATTTTTACAAAATTAGCTCGGCAACAACTTGTCTCCGGACTCGACATGCTTCGAATTTAGCTCAACCGTCGCATTGTATTGCCTAAAATCATGACCGACCCTCACCTCTTGTCTTGCTTCGACTCGGCCCCAAAGTGGCTTCGGCCATGCCATGGCTTCGGCTTTGGCTTGGCCTCGGCCTTGGCTCGGCCACGCCTCCTATGATGGCATCCGGTCTAAATCTCTCTACTCTAGGATATGTTATCTCTCTATGTTGGTATTCGAGGATCAAATTATGGCTTGTCTCTTTATCTAAATTATGGATGCCATGGCTTTGTTATCGGCCTTCACTACCAGCTTTGACAGAATAGCCGACGAAATTTGTTTCGTCGGCTATTCCAAATTTTCGTCGGCTATTCCTTCTATCGACGAAATTTTCGTCGGCTATAAGTCGTCGGGAAAAGCCCGTCGGTAATACAATGGCCGACGAAAAAAACGACATCGTCGGCCATTCCAACCTTGGCCAACGAATTATGGCCGACGAAAATGATTTCGTCGACCAAAGCTTGGTCAAATATCCGACGAAATTCGTCGGCTATTTTCGAGTATGGCCGACGATTTCGTCGGAATATATTAATATTTTAAAGTTATAGCCGACGAAATTTGGTTTCGTCGGCTATTTGTTCTGAAGTATAGCCGACGATTTGGGCTATTTCGTCGGAATATATTAATATTTTAAAGTTATAGCTGACGAAATAATGTCAATTTCGTCGGCTATAACTGCATTTTGGGCAAAAAAAAAATACCGGATCGGAGGAGGAGGCCAAAGGAGGGGGGGGGGGAAGGAGGAGAGAAAAAAGGCGGGAGGAAGCGATTTAAAAGATTTAGAAGGAGAATAGCCGACAATTTAATATATTTCGTCGGCTATACTTTGGAAAATCAACAGCCGTCGGATCTGAGCCATTCAACGGTGGACAATGAAAAGGCGCGGATCGCAAGAGTTTAGCCGACGAATTCAAATATTTCGTCGGCTATGCTTTGGAAAATCAGCAGCCGTTGGATCTGAGCCATCCAACGGCGGACAATAAGCGGATCGAAGGAGTTTAGCAAACGAAATATAATTTTCGTCGGCTAAACTTAGAGAATAGCCGACGATTTACAATATTTCGTCGGCTATTCTATGAAAACATATTAAACTGCCGTTTTGAGGCCCTAAACGAACTCGAAAGCCCGAAAAGACCCACAGGTCGTGGCAAAGTAACGAGTTTGATTCCTGGCATCGTTCCCTTTCCGGAATGGTATCACAATCGTCATTCGGACGCCGGACGCCAAATCTGCAGTAAACCGGGTTTTCACTTGCAACGGTCAATCTGCTCTTCAATTTTGTCGGAATCTTGTCATTTTTCAACCGTAGCCGTATTTCATTATTTCGGTCATGTTTCTGCCTAAACCCGGGGGTCTAGTAGATACTTGATGAATCCAACTCGATCTCCTGCAATCCTGCTTACTAAGGGGAATACCGGGCGGGCCGGCCTTCACCTCTCCGATGCCTAAGTTAGTATAGTTGGAATATATATAACCAGGGCACGTATGTAAGCGGGAAGAGAGACAAGTTACCTAATAAAGAGGGTAGTTGGGGCCCATATATAGGTGGTTGGGGGTAAGGGCTGGCCTTACTCTTCGATGTGGGACTGGTTCCCTTCTGTTTATACCTTCTGGTGCCCTCTTAGGCAGGCTGGCGCCCCCGGCCCCTGGGTCCCTGGAGGCAGGATAGAGTGCTAGGCCCCGAGGCCGGGTGCTGGTGATCCGGTCCCGACCCTTGGGCCGTGCCCTGGTGCGCTTGCTGCGGGTCTGTGGGCCTGTTGTAGCCTCTCTGCGGCTACTGTCAACAAGTCCCCCAAGTTCCCGGTCAAGTGCAATCTTGAATGGGGACTTAAATCTGTCTTGCTCTTGTCCCGCAGACCCGCAGGGCTACCGACCTACCGGTGCCCAGTCCCCCAAGTCCGCGTTAAAGATTGGGCGTGACCGAGGTGAGTACCTGTTACCGATGGGAAGCAATAGTTTATAAGCACATTTGCAATATAAGCAGTAATATGCTCAAGTGTTGTGGTGTTATGAGCATGGAGCCGGGTGGAAGCCGGTGAGTGTATGAGATGATGCCATGATGTCATGATGCCATGCAATAGATGTGTGCATGGAATGATAATGAGGCGTTGAAATCCGCCATGCAGGAGATTTTGTGCATGGGATGATAATGAGGCGTTGAAATCCGCCATGCAAAAAATGTGCACGGGATGATAATGAGGCGTTGAAATCCGCCATGTAAGAAATGTGCACGGAATTTCGGCCGGGCACTCTGCCCTATCGGTACGAAGCGGAGCTTCACTGGGCCTCAACTGGGCGATCTGCCGAATCGAAGCGGAGCGGAGTTCACTGAGCTTCTACTGGGCGATCTGCCGAAACGGGATTCACTGAGCCTCTACCGGGCGATCTGCCGAAACGGAATTCACTGAGCCTCTACCGGGCGATCTGCCGAAACGGAATTCACTGAGCCTCTACCGGGCGATCTGCCGAAACGGACGGGGTGAAGTTCATGGGACCTCGACCGGGCATTCTGCCATATCGAGACGGGTCCCTGGTGAACTTCAGTACTGGACCTCGACCGGGCGACATGCCATATCGAGACGAGTCCAGGAGTATGGAAACTCGACCGGGCGTCCTGCCATATCAAGACGAGTTTCCCATTGCTAGGCTGCAGGGAGATTACCCTGGTGTTGCGGGCTGTTTGAAGCACCGGCGAACACTTGCTAGTTCTTCTCAGCTTGTGTTGAATAAGCGTTGAGGTAAGGGGGTGGCATTGAGGTGACAAAGCTCGCCGTGCAGCCCCATGTTTGATCGCCTTTCAATGCGATGCAGGATTTTTATCCTGCTGGACAAGCGTGCATGGGTTAGATGCAAACTCACCCGGGGTTATAAGCCCGCCGGTCGAATATTCTCGACCGGTGTCAGCCATGGTGCTGGGCGGAACTCGACCGGGCGACATGCCATATCGAGACGAGTCCCCCCCCAGTGAGATGCCATGGGGCCAGGTGCATTATGTTCCTGGTAGGGGGGTGGCGTTGAGGTGACAAAGCTCGCCGTGCAGCCCCCTTTTTCCGCAGCTGGTGCGATGCAGGGTTTTTATCCTGCTGGACAAGCGTACATGGGTTAGATGTAAACTCACCCGGGTGTATGAAGCCCAAGCCGGTCGAATGTTCTCATGACCGGGGTCAGCCATGGTACTGGGTGGAACTCGACCGGGCGTCCTGCCGTATCGAGACGAGGCTTCATACCCGGATGGGTGCTCTCCAAGCGGTTGGATGATCATAACCGCGAGAGAGGTCTTCGAGATATGCAGCGAAGATTGTCGTGCAAGCGTGGAATCTGGGGAAGTGGGAGGGCCTGACTCCTTGATTCCCGCTCCTACCTTCCTGTCGCCAGCGTGTGGGACAAGTGGCTGACATGCATTTAAGGAGGAAGTCCATCAGTCCCGTCAGTTATGATGGCATGGGGAGGTTACCAATGCTGGGACACGTGCCAGCGCGGGGCGGTCTTGAGATGTAGGGCCTGGATTCGCAGGCGTTTGAGTTGCTCTGATTACTTGTTTTGGAGGGATTTCGATTGCCTAGGGCACTGGTCCCCTCTATAAAAAGGCCTCTTCTGCTCTTCTTTCTGTTGTTGCTTCTTGCTTTGGAGAAACTAAGAGAAAGAGAGGAATCCGGCGAGCACTGTGAGCCCTTCTTGCCCCACGAGATCCGTTTCTTGAACGCTCCCTACCATTGCGCGCTGCTTTCCCAGGGCCGATTGTCCTCGGTTGAGCATACTAATTGGTAAGTTTGTTTGATTTCTTTGCCCCGGTGTTGTTCTTGTTTTTGGCTTTGTTGTTTTGCGGCGGGGGGGAGGGATCTCTGCCGCTGACGGAACTGCTTCTGCGGCGGACTTGGGGAGAGGCCGTAGGAGGTGCCGTTGTAGCCTGTTGCTGAAGAGCGCTAGAGTTTTGTGTTCTTCCCCTAGGTTAAGATGTCGTCTTCAGGTTCCGACCGGGCTTCTGAATCGGCTGCCGGGGGTCCCCTCGTGGATGATGCGGAGAGGCTGGATAACTGGCTCAGTTCGAAATCTCCGGAGACCGAAGTCGCTGACTGCTCCGGGAGCAGGGTATCGACTCCGTCCTCGTCTTCGTCTTCCGGGTCTGAATCCTTGGAGACTGAAATACCGCACGGGGTGCGCCTTGCAGGCGCTCCGGCCGTGAGCTACACCATCGGCAGAGGGAAGCATGCTGTGGTGTGTGATGAACCGGAGGAGAGCATGACCCCTGGAGAGATTGCAGTGTTCCGGGAAACGTGGGGTATCCCGGATAGAGTTCTGCTACGGCCCTTGAATCCTGGAGAGTTAGCCTGCAACCCAGAAGAGGGTTGGGTTGCCGCGCATCAGGATCAGTTCCGGCACGGACTCTCGCTCCCGCTGCCAAATTTCGTGCAGTATATGCTGAGTGCACTGCAAGTGTCGCCAACGCAGCTTCCTGGGCTCCAGTGGAGACGACTACTGAGCCTTGGCTGCTTGTACCGAGTTTTTTGGGATGAATATACCCACGGTAAACGAGTTTCGGGCCTTGTACAGGTTGTCGTACTCCAGGAAGCAGGGGTCCCATGGTTGCCTGTCCTTCAACACCCGGAAGCCTCCACCGATTGTCACCAATATACCTACATGGGTAGACAACAGCTGGAGGAAGAAGGTGGTGATGGTGGGCGGGAAGTGGCAGGCGAGGAGTAAAGAGTACTGGGTTCCTGGCGCCTTCCAACCCATTGGCGACCAGTCGTACGAGCTATCCGATCTGGAGCGTGAGAGGATCTCGACCATAACCGGATGTTGGGAAGATCTGGAACGGAGTTCTTACAACTTCATCCGACGCGAAGTGCTGGAATACTGCCAGCTTGGGCGGGGTCCCGGTGCGTAGGAAGCCCTTGAGCGGTGATACTTTGTGCTAGTCTTTTGCAAAATACTATCCGTTTGCTTTCCTTGCAGGTGCATCTTCCCGGGCGATTATCAAGCCCGAAACCACTCTCTCTATGGACAGGGAAGACCTCCTCAACAAGCTGAAGGAGAAGGCCGAGATCGTCTCACGGACGTCGGTGGACGACGTGTCCGGCCGGCTGACGACTCATGCGGAGCCGAGGGCTATGGACGTCGATGACGACGCCTATGTCTTGAAGCGGGTGAAGACCCATCATGCTGCAGGCCTCCTAGCGCCTGGAAAGGGCAAGAGCACCGGGGGGGGGGGGGGGGGGCAGTGAGGATTCCTGGTGGGATGAACAGGGTCCCCAACCGGCCGGTGGCTGTGCCGCACGTGGCTCGCATCGCCCCGGTAAGCGCATGATCTTCCTCTCCGGAAGGTCGGGGAGAGAAACGGAAGGTCGGGGACGTTCCTTCCGCCGCACTGGTGACGCTTACCGGCGGGTCGGCACGGGAGAACTTGGCCAAACGGTTCAGGATAACGAGCGGTGCGCAAACCAACGCTGCTGGGGAGAATGCTGCTGCTGCTGCTCGGCAGAGTAGTCCAGCGCCTGCGGAGGCACCGAGGGGAAGCTCGGACAGTGCACTCGTCCGGCAAGTGGCGGCGGACTTGGCCAGCCTTGGCCTGGACAGACCCGGGGTTGCTGGAGCCCTGGCGGGCGGAAATCGTCCAAAATGCAAGGAATCCGTCCTTCGGGTGAGTACTGCATGTCACCACTATACTGCCTGTGGCTTGTTTCTTTTGCTGCTTGACTAACTCTTTGGTGTTGCGCAGTTGCTGTACAGTCTGTACGAACCGGACGCGAGCGAGGAGCTGTCGGAGCTGCAGAGACAGATAACTGCTCTATCAGAGATCCGGCAGCGCCTGGAGGTGGAGAAGTCTCGCTCGGACCGGGAGAAGGCCAGATCGGAGGAGAGGGCCAAGAAGCTGGAGGAGCAGAACCAGATCCTGGAGAAGGAGAGGGCCGACCTGGAGGCCAAGGTGGACGAGCTCCAAGTGGGAGCTGCTGCTCTGCGCGCCGCCTATGCTGCTCCGGCCGGGGAAGATGACCCAGAACTCTATGAGCGGGTCGTTCTCAAATACCGCAAGAGCGATCAGTTCCTGGAGTTTCTGGTGAAGGCCAGGGAAGAGGGCATCTCGGATGCGTACACGGAATGGGCGGGTAAGGGATGGTTAGACACTTCCCTGATGTCGACTGCTGCTGAAGGAGATATCCATGAGCAGTCGGACATCCATCAGGAGGCGGTGGAGGAGCAGCCGGGTGAAGCGATTCGCTCGGACTTGGATTCTTTTACCAACGGTGCCGAGTCTGCCCGAGCCGGAGTCAACACCGGGACTGATGTCGACGATGAGGGTACCGCAGGAGAGGCTGGCGGATTGCCCGATGAAGGCGGAGTCGTAGCTCCTTAGGATTTTCTTGCCCTTTTCCTTGTAATCTTTCCGGATCGGTTACTGCTTGTATACTTGCTTGAATATGAATATACTGGAACTGGCAGAGCCGGTGAAATTTTCTCAAAAGTAGTTTGCATATATATATTTGTTTTTACAATGGTTGAACCGCGAACCATGCCAAACTAACCGCTCGGTGCTAGCGGGTTTTACCAGGACTGGTCACGTTCCTGGTCGGGGTCTGTTCTTCTTTTCCCCACATACCGCTGGAGCTGGCCGCTATCAATCAAAACCTGCACCGCTGTCTTGAGAGCGTAGCACTGGTTCGTTCGATGAGTAGCCTCATCATGGTAAGAGCAGTACTTGCCCGTCTGCGCCGTTGTAAGTTTCCCCTTGGGGAACCTTCTCTGGGGCGGTGGGGGAATGACGCTCCCGTTCTCAAGTAGGATATCCTCGTAGGAAGTGGTGAGAGCGGTGAAGACTTCTTGATTGGCTGGTGGTGGTGCTGGCATGATTGCTAGGGGGCGCTCCTGGCGGAACGGCTCCGGCTTGTGCTCGTTCTGGGGCTTATCAGAATAGGACCTCTGTTGCCGCTGTGGCCAGTTTCTGCTGTTGGCGTTCCGGCTGGGCCGAGCGGTGCGGTTATCGGTCCGCTGATTGGGCTTGGCTTCCTGGGTGGGCGGGGGGTTCTCTTCCCGGGGATGGTCATCCTGCTGGTCATCCCGCTTCCTCTTCTGCAGGTGGTGCCCATAGGTCTCATGATCGGCCTGAGCATGCCGGATGGCCATAGCCATCAACTCGTCGTACCCCTGCGGGAGTTCTACCCGGACGGCGTAGGAAAACTTGCCCGCTTGGAGGCCTTGTTTAAACGCCATCTCGGCGATGCCCTTGTCCAGGTTCCGAACTCCGGCCGTAGCCGTCTGCCAGCGGTTGACAAAGGTTCTCAGCTCCTCTCCGGGGGCTTGTCTGCAATTGAAGAGGATGGTCGACGTCCGGGCTCCCTCGACTCGGAGAATGAAGCGACCTACGAACCGGTCGGCTAACTGCTCGAATGCCTCGATCGAGTTTGCCGGAAGCTCGTAGAACCAGCTGAGTGCTTCTCCGGACAAAGTCTTCTGAAAAATGTTGCAGCAGACTGCATCGGAGTAGCCCTTGGGGCAGGTTTGGGACCGGAAGCTGTCCAGATCCTGAGTAGGTGAGCTTGAGGGACTTCTGGTTGCCAGATCTTCCCGACTCCATGACCCGGTGCGAAAAGGGACCCATGCGCTCATTAAACTGGGCGCCCTCCATCGGCCGCGCGGCTCTTCTCTCGTTAGCCTCCATTTGGGCTTTTAAGCTTGACACGGTGTTGGCCAGCATCTGCAGCGCTCGCGCGGTCGGAGTCTCAGCTTCATCCACTGACGAAGCGCCAGGCTGGCGGGAGGTTGTTGCGCTCTTTGGCGGGCCTGCGCCTGCTGGCGACTTCTGCCGTACGGGGTCACCGGGTCGTCCGCCCGAAGAGTGCCCTGCTTCGGTGTGTTGAGGTTGGACCGGCGAGAGTGTCGCCTGTGCCTCGGCCATGGCGTTACTGCGCTGCTGTCCCCTCTCCAGGGCGGCCACGAGGGCAGTATTCACCGCCTCCATCTCTTCGTACCGAGCGTTGGACTTGGCTCTGTCCCTGTCGCTCTCCTCTTTCAGACGACTGACCTCTGCGGCCATCGCCCGTAGTTCTCCCGCCATACTGCTATGGCCGGGGCTGTACGTAGGGTCCCGGTCCGGGCTCTCAGATCGATCGCTTGAATCATCTGAGAACGTTAAGGCGAAGCCCCGTCGCTCCGGGCTATCTTCCTCCTCTGCCGGGCCTTTGCCTCGCGAGCTGTCGCGGTGGGGATCCGGCACGCCGGATGGTCCCCCACAACTCTCTCCATCCTGACCGTTGCCCCGGTCACCGCGCGGCTCCCGCGTAACGGCTGGGGTGGAGGTGAGCGTCTGCACTACTGCAAGGCGCCCCCCCTCGGTGGTCTCTTTCTCTTGACTCATCTCCGATCTCTTTCCCAACGGTGTTGCTTACACGGCTTTTCGTTCAAGATTCCCACAGACGGCGCCAATTGTTTCTGCCTAAACCCGGGGGTCTAGTAGATACTTGATGAATCCAACTCGATCTCCTGCAATCCTGCTTACTAAGGGGAATACCGGGCGGGCCGGCCTTCACCTCTTCGATGCCTAAGTTAGTATAGTTGGAATATATATAACCAGGGCACGTTTGTAAGCGGGGAGAGAGACAAGTTACCTAATAAAGAGGGTAGTTGGGGCCCATATATAGGTGGTTGGGGGTAAGTGCTGGCCTTACTCTTCGATGTGGGACTCGTTCTCTTCTGTTTATACCTTCTGGTGCCCTCTTAGGCAGGCTGGCGCCCCCGGCCCCTGGGTCCCTGGAGGCAGGATAGAGTGCTAGGCCCCGAGGTCGGGTGCTGGTGATCCGGTCCCGACCCTTGGGCCGGGCCCTGGTGCGCTTGCTGCGGGTCTGTGGGCCTGCTATAGCCTCTCTGCGGCTACTGTCAACAGGTCATATCTTATTTGACGACATATTTGCATTTGAAGAGTGTACGTATAGTAACTATTTGAAACTATACATTCACTTAAACACTTAGTAAACAAGTTAATTAAGAAACATTAGTGCATATGTTCCGATTTTGAATCTAAAAGTTTGGAAAATCTATTCCAACCGTCAGATATCACCGTTTAGATTAAATACATGTATGAAAAAAAATCCAACTACATCTGACAACGTTAAAGGCTCGATCGGGACGGTCAACCGGGTGAGTCAACCCTTTAAACGCTTAGAAATGGTAATTGGCCTGTCTAAATGACATTTTTTTGCCTGACCTTCAACATATAATAGTTTCAAATCGATGAGACGCAACTAATCGTATAAAAATTTTCCTCAAAATTTGTACCGAACGTCAGGCTACCCATAGGAAAACGGAAGTAAAAAACAGTTAACCGTAACATTCGGCACACATATTTTGTCGGAATCTCGTCATTTTTCAATCGTAGACGTATTTCATTATTTCGGTCATATCTTATTTGACGACATATTTGCATTTGAAGAGTGTACGTATAGTAACTATTTGAAACTATACATTCACTTAAATAAAATTTAATTTTAATCATAGCCGACGAAATCAAACCTAGTACTCGTCGGCTATATAGGCTTATAGCCGACGAAAATGCCAATTTCGTCGGCCAAACTTTCAAAAGTTTTCGTCGGCTAAAGTTTCAGAGAAAGGCCGACGAAAATACAAATCGTCGACTATTCCATGGGAATAGCCGACGATTTTTTTTGTTTACCAACGAAAAAAAAATCGTCGGCCATTCTATGGGAATAGCCAACGATTGTTTTTTTTTTACCAACGAAAATAAAAATCGTCGGCCATTCTTGGGAATAGCCGACGAAAATTTTAGGTCGCCGGCCGTTTTTTTTTTTCGTCGGGAAAAGTGTTTTTTCTGGTAGTGCTTAATGCACTTTGTTTTGTGATGGTAGATTGTTTCAATACACTTTTATTAGAGTGTTCGCCAGAGTCTAAAATAGACAATTGATTCAATTTACATTACTTTTGTAGATGTCTCAAGGCGAGATCGAGTGTCTGTTGGATTGTGCAACCACTCACACGATTCTGTGAGATAAATCGGCAATTGTTTTCGGAATATACGCCATGTGGATCGTCATTGTCTACGATGACAGGATCCGGACCTATTGTGAAAGGTCGCGGAGTTGCTCAATTCTTATTGCCAAATGGCACTGAAATCAGAGTAGCTGACGCATTATATGCGCCTAAAGCACCCATAACCCTCCTAGCTTTCAAGGATGTGTGTGACAACGACTATCACCTCAGCACTTATGTTGAAGATGGAACTGAATATCTGTTGATCACCTCCACTCAGTCTTTGCGCACTCGCATTGTGGAGAAGTGTAAGCGTGTTCGAAATGACATGTACTTAACAACCATTAATTCGAGCCAATGAATCTCATGTTGTTATCTTATGTGATTCTGATGCTTACAAGCTTTGGCATGACAGACTCGGTCATCTGGGTCGTGATCTGATGATCCGTATTTTGAAATGCTCCCACGGTCGTCCGTTTTTCAGATCACAGACGCAAAAAGGAAACCAGAAAACTGGAAAAAAAAGAGCCGACACCGTGTCTAGGCGTTTCGGCCTTGGTTCGACCTCAATGCCGCCGCCGGTAGCCTCTCGGCTCCAAGGAGAGGTTCGGCCTCCTCCTGCTGCTCATGCCTCTGTAGGGATGTCCAATGCTCATCGTTCGTTTTGCAAAACTTGTTCACTAGCAAAACTTCAAGCAATACCATCTTTTGCTATTGATAAGAAACAGAATATTCCGTTCCTACAACGAATTCAAGGTGATATCTGTGGACTTATAACACCAGAATGCGGACCATTTAGATATTTTATGGTTCTGGTTGATGCATCGACGCGTTGGTCACACGTTGCGTTGTTGTCCACGAGGAATGCTGCATTTGCTAAACTCCTAGCTCAGATCATTAAGCTTCGGACTCACCACCCGGACAATCCGATTAAGTCAATCAGACTGGATAATGCTGGAGAGTTTACATCAAAGTGTTTTGATGACTATTGCATGTCAGTTGGGAAAAAAGTTGAACATCCCGTGCCCCACGTTCATTCTCAGAACGGTCTTGCAGAAGCCGTCATTAAAAGACTACAGCTTGTTGCTTCGTCCCTTGTAATGGCCACTAATTTGCCGATATCGGCATGGGGATATGCAATATTACATGCAGCTTTGCTTATTCGTCTACGACCCACAGATAGCTAACCATTTAGTGCGTACCAGTTGGTAATTAGTTACGAGCCTGACATTTCGCATCTGCGTACTTTTAGTTGTGTCGTATATGTGCCTATGACGCCTCCACTGTGTACCAAGATGGGTCCACAACGACGATTAGCTATTTATGTTGGATATGAAGCACCAACAATTATCCGCTACATCGAGCCTACGACAGGTGATCTGTTTACTGCAAGATTTGCAGATTGTCACTTTGATGAGACATCCTTCCCGCCGTTAGGGGCAGATGGGGCCGCATCCGTCCCTAATGAACGTCAGGAATTGACGTGATTCTCTCCAACTATGTCTCATTATGATCCCCGAACGTCTTAGTGTGAGACAGAAATACAACGCATATTGGAATTTCAAAAGGTTGCGGATTTGATGTCCGACTCCTTTACTGATATTGCGAAAGTGACAAGATCAACCATACCAGCTGCTAATGTACCTGCAAGGCTCAATATACCTCGCCACGCGCAAGCACGCGCCGCCAGTCTCGGACCCGTAGCCCTAGGTGCCGTCGGCAGCCTAGGCTCGGCACCTCCAAGTGGAGGGCCGGCGTCGACTTCGGATCCTCCTAGAAAGAGGGGGAGACCAATCGGTTTCAAGGACAATGTACCTAGAAAGAGGGCATGTGTTCAGGCATAAAGCGATCTTTTCATCATCGATATTGTGACGCCGTCACACGAGATTGTCTCCAACTATACCTATGTCCAAGAATCAACTCTGAATCATCTGGGGGACGCCTCAGTCTCACCGTTGATGTTGGAGAACAAGGAAATCTCACTAAACTTCTTATGCATGCACAATCTTATGGAACGAAATTCCATGTACATCGATGATGCATTCGCCTACGCCATTGCTCAAGAAATCATTGACGACGACGATATGGAACCCCGCACTGTTGATGAGTGTCAACGTAGGGCGGATTGGCCGAAGTGGGAAGAAGCAATCCAGGTTGAATTAGACTCTCTAAAGAAAATGCAAGTTTTCAGACCGGTTGTGCCTACACTGCCGAATGTGAAGCTTGTTGGACATAAATGGGTCTTTGTCAGAAAGCGCAATGAGAATGGTGAAGTTCAGCAATATAAAGCTCGACTCGTGGCGCAAGGTTTTTCTCAACGCCCTGGAATTGATTATGAGGAGACGTATTCTCCTGTCATGGATATTATTACCTTCCGATACTTAATCAGTTTGGTAGTCTCAGAGAGACTTAATATGCAGCTTATGGATGTTGTAACAGCGTATCTTTATGGGGATCTAGATACAGAGATGTATATGAAAGTGCCAGAAGGACTTTCGTTACCCAAGTCAAGTGAGCAAAAACCACGAAGTTCATTTGCTATTAGGTTGAGACGATCTCTATATAGACTCCGACAATTTGGTAGGATGTGGTACACACGGTTGAGTGATTACTTGATTGGGAAAGGATACAAGAATGATGAGTTGTGCCCTTGTGTGTTCATAAAGAAACAAGTTCAGGATTTGCCATAGTCATCGTCTATGTCGACGATATGAACTTCATTGGAACTCTAGATGAGATCAATGAGACCGCGACCTACTTGAAATCCGAATTCGAGATGAAAGATCTGGGAAGGACTCGGTTTTGCCTAGGCCTAGAACTAGAGCACCGAAGTGGTGGAATCTTTGTACACCAATCTCCATATATCCGAAAGATGCTCAGGCGATTTAACATGGACAAAGTTATGCATCCTATAGGCACTCCCATGGTCGTTAGAAGTCTGGATATCAATAAAGATCCCTTCCGTCCAAAAGAAGATGACGAAGAGGTCTTGGGAGCTGAATATCCATATCTTAGTGCACTCAGAGCTTTGTTATACCTAGCTCAGTGTACTAGACCAGACATTGCTTTCTCGGTGAACTTGTTAGCTAGATTTAGCTCGGCGTCAACACAACATCATTGGGTTGGAATCAAGAACATCTTCTGATACTTGAAAGGGACCCTTGACATGGGCTTGTACTATCGATACACTCATCAGGATTCGGCACCTAGCCGATCCCTTTCATCTAACGACATAAACCGTGGCTCGGATCACCGCCGGTCAACTGCCAAGACCGGCCTAGTTTCGGCAGCACCCTGCCCCGTCGCCATACCCGGCCTCGGCTCGGCCTCCAGCCGTACCGCCGCCGACGTATCCAGACCCGAGGATGCCAAGTCGTGGTCTCGGTATTGTTTTGGCACTACCCCTCCTACTCAGATACACCGAATGATGTGATGGTAGGATTTGCTGATGCTGGATATTTATCAGATCCTCACAAAGGACGTTCCCAAACAGGTTATGTTTTTACCATTGGGAATACGGCGATATCTTAGAGATCAACCAAGCACACCCTTGTTGCTACCTCCTCGAACCATGCTAAAATCATTGCACTACATAGAGCAGTCAAACAGTGTGTTTGGCTTCGTTCAGTTATATCTCACATTCGAGAGTCTGGTGGACTTGAGTCTATTACGATGGGACCAACTTGCATATTTGAAGATAATGCAGCATGCATTGAGCAGATGAAGTTGTGATACATCAAGGGTGACAACATTAAACGTATTTCACCTAAGTTCTTCTACAATCAGCAGCAGTAAGAGACTTTGAATATCCAAGTGAAGCAAGTCAGCTCAGAAGATAATGCAGCTGATCTGTTCACCAAGTCTCTACTCAAATCTACATTTGTAAAGCATGCAAAGCTCATTGGTATGTGTCGCTTATCCGAACTCGAAGACTGACTGATTATCAGGGGGAGTTCTTATCTAAACTTCAGGGGGAGTCTAGTTATGCATGTCTCATACATTTGTAGTTGGTACGTTGTATTCTTTTTCCGTCGACCATGCTTTTATTTTTGTCCAAGAGGTTTTTCTGTTTGCTGGCAAGGTTTTAACGAGGCAATAGTTCATGCACCATTGAGGACGCGACACAAGGGGGAGTGTTCAAAAAAGGTTAATTTCGTAACTTCTATGGTGTGTCTTGTCCTAATAAGGCTAGTAGCCTAGATTATTTATTAGATAAGGAATCCCTGATTACCAGGGACACTTGGTGTAATGTCTATATAAAGACCTCCTTATCAATCAATAAAGACACAGTTTTCAATTATTGTTTTATCCTAGAACAGTAAGATTATTAATTTATCCCATTACTACCTGGTAGAAAATTTCGATGACCTAAATATTCAGTAGAAAAAAAAAAGAAAAAAAAACCATGAAGAGAGGTCTAGCTAGGTTACTTCCAAAGTAGCTAAGACAATGCCCGAAAACCAAATAAGACTCATAGGTGTCTGTAGAATATGCCAGCTTATTTTGTCTCAATTCCACAACCCCCTCTCCATGTTTGGACAGGATAACCACACCATGTCCCATTCTAATTAAACCAAGGAAGGAATATGTCAACACCACCTCACATCGAGCAACATAACCAAATTAACTAATGGTTCAATTTTTATTTGGCTGAGGCTGAGTACACCTAATTGTACCGAGGCTCAACAGTTTTGGTAATTTATGAGTGGGTAATTCACACCTAATTGTATTGAGACGTTTCGTGTAAAATCCCAAAGTGTGATTAAGTTGGGAGAAAACTGAAACAATGATAGAAGTCATAGAACACGTTGTATAATTTTCTACGTAGTTGTTAATATGATTGTATTTATCAACAAAGTCAAATAACTTTGGATCATAAATGACTAATCCCCAAAGGTATGTCAAAATTTTGCATAGGACTAAATTCTGCTTACTATCCTGTACTTTTGGGGTTTCATCAATTCAGTCCTTAAACTTCTAATTTACTCAAAAAAATCCTCGTACTTTCCAATCTCATCAAATCAATCTAATCTATTACCAATCTGTCAAGTGTCTCCGTCAACTTTCTAATCTGGCAAGTGCAGATCTGACAGATCAATTTGTGAGACATTCTCACAGAGAAACTTCTTAAAATACCCCATCAATTGTGTTTTTAATGACAGATCAAGTTGACGAATTGGTAACAAAATGGATCGATTTGATGGGATTGGAAAGTACGAGTACTTTTTTGATTAAATTAGAAGTTCAAGCACTGAATTGATGAAACCCCAAAAGTACAAGGTAGTAAGCAGAATTTAATCCTTTTGCATACTACTACTTAAGAACAATTTAATAGGATGGCCTCTAAGAACGCCCTCGTCCGACAGTAGCCCTAAACTAGGCCGGTCCTTTGGCCTTGCTGCCATACAATGTTCGAATGGTGCCTTGGTAGTACTTGGTGGAAGTGGATGAATCGGTTATTGCACAATGGCCTTGGTAGCGATCCCAATAATTAACTTTCGGCTCGAATGGATATGGGTGCACGATATTGGAGAACTTTGCTGACGGATATTAGGTTTTTTACATCCAAGGAGGTAGCAGCGTGCGATGTGCTGAATCAGGGTATCCGATTTTTGGAGCGGTTTAGGTGTAGAGGCGTGGCTTATAGGGCGTGTGTGTCGTGGCGATGTGGTCCACTTAATGTCAAAGAAGAGGATTTGATGTGAAAGTGCCTCATATTAACTTCGAAATCCGGTAGTAGGTGTTGGGACTTTCCATTAGGGCTGGGCATTTGGTCCCGAAATCCCGATCCCGTCCCGGTCCCGTTTTAAAACAACGGAACGAGATCAGGATCAGTTAAATAAGTCCCGTCCCATCTCGTCCCGTATTATAAATAAAATTAAAATAATTATATATATATATATATATATATATATATATATATACAGAGCTTCTCGGCTACGGATGTCCGCACGCACTGTTCACGGTGCGGATGCGGCGTTTCCGGCCACCGGCGAGGCGGCGACGCCGTATCCGGCCGGTGGGCTTTGCTCGCCCCGGCCCGGCGACCCTTTCTGTGCCGGCCCGAGGTCCGTCGCAGGCCGGCAGCCGGCCAGAATCTGCATTTTTGCAGAAAAATGAACAGTATTCTGCATTTTTGCAGAAAAATGCAGATTCCGGCCGGCTGCCGGCCGGCGACGGACCTCGGGCCGGCACAGAAAGGGTCGTCGGGCCGGGGCGAGCAAAACACACCGGCCGGATACGGCGTCGCCGCCTCGCCGGTGGCCGGAAACGCCGCATCCGCACGGTGCGGACGTCCGCACCTATATATATATATATTGACTTGATCTCAGCCGTTGAATGAAAAACTAAAAAACATTCAACCGTTGATTCACATTCAGCCTTATCTCACTCATCTCAGTTCCTCAGTCCTTGACCAGTCGACCTCGAGTCCTCCGTCCTCGTCCTCTTACTCAGCCTCTCACCTAAGTCACCTCACGTCCTTACCTCTCCTCTCAGCCGATCCTTCTTCCTCTCCCGCTCGGCGCTCGCCATCCATCTCCATAAACCTCATTCTCCCGCCGCCAATTTCATCTTCGTCGTTTCTCTCTTCCGTCTCTCCCAGCGACTGATGGCCGCTCCAACTCATTAAAAGTTCGATTTAAGGTTCGATTATTAGTGAAGGTTTGATCCAACTCACTAAGGTCCGACTGAATGTTTGGTTCGAGTGAAGGTCAGATTCAACTGATTGCTTCGATTATCAGCGGGAATCCGATTCGAGTAAAAGTTCGATTGAATTGGAGTAAACCATTGAAGAAGAGAAGTAAACCGGGAATCCGATTCGAGTGAAGTTCCGATTCGAGTGAAGGTTCGATTCAAACCTTGATGGAATTGGAGAAGAATTGCCCTGAATTGGAATGACCGGTGCCCCCCTTCCACTCCACCTCAAACTCTCCTGAATTGAAGAAAGGTAACCAACTTTCTGCGAAATGCTTTATATGAATCTTGTTGTGATATACAAGATTAGGCCATAGCTGATTTGAAAAGGGTTTGCCCTTCCTCTGGAAATGTTGCTCAGAGAGAACTGGCGTGCATTGCCAACATAAATTTCTAGGCAAAAAATAACATCACTCTGTGTTTCTACTGATTTGGTGCATCTCATCTACAATGATCACTTATCAGTTTCATACAGATGAAGAAACTATGCGTTGACAACATAGAAATTTGCTTTGATCTTTGTGTTGGACATTTGCTTTGTGTTGGATGTTAAGTTAATAAGTTGTTATTGTTGTGTACTTGTGTTGGACATTTGCTTTGTTATTTATTATGTAATTCAATATGTGATTTGTTTTGAAATTCTGTTTTGGTCAAGGGATCCCGTTTTGGTCCCGATCCCGTACGAGATACGGCCTGGCGGGATCACTTTTCAAAAAGTCGAATCATGTCCTGTCCCATTTAAAATCTCACGGGATATGACCGGGATCAGGTGAATCCAGTCCCATGCCCAACCCTACTTTCCATGCTGCCTTATTTGGGCTTGGACTTGATGCTCTCTATTGTTACCCATACTTAGAGCAATAGCTTAGAAATTTGAAATAAACAAGATAAAAACATAAGTATTGTTTCTGTCTGAATCCGTAGACTCACAGAGACTGGTGGATCCTGGTGCGATTCCTTCCTGCAAATCTTGCTAACTAAGGGAATACCGGGCGGGCTGGTCTATTCCGCTCCGATGCTTAAGTCAGTATAGATAGGATAAACTGATAACTTAAGCGGGAATGAGTAGTTGAAGTATTGATTACCCATTAATGAGGGTAGTTGGGACTCATATATAGGCTGCCCGGATTGAGGGCTGGCCTCACCCTTCGATGTGGGACTGGCCCCCTTCTGCATATACTACTGGACTGTTTCGGCCCTTACTTGGGGAGCTGTTGACCCCTGTCCCCGGGTCCCGCTCACTAGTAAGGTCCGCCCGGGTGTCGGACCAGGTGCTGGTGCTGAACTTCCGGGCCTTGGGCCGGGTTTAGGAGCCCTTACTGCGGGTCTGGGAGTATGGGTAGCCTTTCTTATGGCTACTGTCAACAAGTATGAATCAATTCTAAAATATATAAAACAATGAGAAAATAAATGGTATATATTAGGGATCGGCAGGACCGAACCGCCACCCCAAAATCGGCCGAACCGGACCGCAAAGTTTGTTCGATCATCAAACCGAAAGAAATTGGCACAAAAATTCCAGTGGACCGAACTGGACTGGACTGGGTCAAAAACGGATTCAGACTTCGAACTGGATCATAAATACATGTATATATTTTTTTTATTGTGTTGGCTATTTTTTATTGCATAAATTTTGTTTATAATGAACGTTAGCACACTAAATCTCAACCTCTCGGAAAAATACTCATAACCCTAGTAGCTCATTCCATTTTCCTCACAGCGGCACACTCACGTTGCCTTATTCTTTAAGAATAGATGAGGCGGTCTACTATATAACATATTATGTTCGATTTCGATTGGGTAATCATAAACCTAGAGGGGATGATATCATGAGATGACGATCTGAGAATTTTTTGTTCAAGATCCTAAATCAAGAAGGGATGAGACGGTGATTTAGGAATTTTTTTATGCGAATCTGGAATGGTTTTGATGCGATATGGAAATTCTTTTCTCTAATCTATGATTAACATTTACAATTAGAAAAAAAATCATTTAAAATTGAAACCGAACTGGGCCGAACAGAAAATTTGGTGACACGAATATTTCGGCCCAACCCTTCTAAAAATAAGTAGTTAGTACCTCTTTTTTCAAACTGAGCAATGCGGTCGAATTCGGGTTAGGCCCATACCCAATCCGGATCGACCCGCTCCCAGCCCTATTATGTATAGGAGACAACTAAGATGAGTTTTAGGTCTTCTTTGCCTTATTTTCCTAGAGCTTCTTCAGCTTCACGTTTCACTAGTGTCTCATGGCCATTGATCTTGTATTGTGATAGATCTTTGCTCATACAGTGGTGAGAAAACGATATCGAAATCTTTGTGTATATCATATAGAAATCCTTCTACAATTCTCACAAGAAAGTTATCTTAATCTAATTGTTTTAGGTTTTGCAATTAATTGTATAAATTCTCTCTCTTGAACCTCCTAGCTAGGTCGTGCGCACCAATACGTGGGCGGTAGAGATGCCTTCATTTTATAGGTCTATGTGCATCTTTTGGTACTTCTGAGCTTGTCCATACACAACAGTTCAAGTCTTCCTGGCTCTCTCAGGTTTCCTTGTTGGCCCAGGTTTTCTCATTTTTTGACATTTTAGCACATATTAACCATTTATCTCCAAAAATACCTAAAATCACAACCAAGAAGTTTGATAAAAAAAAATATAAAGGAAATAACAAAGAAATATATAGAGGATTATAAATCAAAAACATGTAAACTCTCACTCTCAACACCGACTCTACAACGACACCTGCAACGTCAATGAAGGGGTCAAGACTAGTAAATGCCACTGTTGCAATGTAAGGAGAAGATGGATATTAGAGAAATCTGACTTTGCAATAACACCTACAACATCGATGACGATTCAAGACATATAAAACGTCACTGTTGCAATTAGGGGTGGGCACGGGTCGGGCTGGGCCCAAAATTTTGGGTAAGCCGACCCAAAGCCCGAAAAAATCGGTTCGGGTCGGTTCGGGCTTTATGAGTTTTGGAGACCGACCAAAACCCATTCGGGCCGGATTCAGATTTTTTTCGGGCCCAAAAACTGAGGCGAGGCAGAGGAAGGCTGAGGCGAGGCTGGGCTGATGGTGATTGAGATGGTGATTCACTGATGGTTGAAGAGAGAAGAGAGAAGAGGATGGTGAACAGAGGATGGTTGAAGAGAGAAGAGAGAAGAGAGGAGGAGGAGAAGAGGAAGTTGAAGAGAGAAGAGGATGGTGAACAAACGATGCGGCTGAGGAACAGAGGACTCGTTTTCTAGGGTTGTTTTTTTATTTTTTTAAAAAAAATTAATTATGGACCAATCAGAGCATGACACATAGCAACCACAGATATGGATCGGGTCGGTTCGGGTCCAAGGAAAAACTGGACCCGAACCCGACCCGTTTTACATAATCGGTTCGGGCCTTCATCTGTTCGGGCTTTTGAAAATCAAGGCCTGGCCTGTTTCGGACTTTTTCGGCCCGAGTTTTCGGTCCCTCGGGCCAAAACGCCCACCCCTAGTTGCAATGTCAGGAGAAGTTGGACATTGATGAAACAGTGAGGTAGGCTTGTAGATAAACTGGGTTTCAATTGACGTCGGTTTGTGTCTTGATTTGATCCTTCACGTGCTGGGGTATCGGATAGATCTTGATCTTCTTATTTGACTCGCTGCATCTTCTTTGACTTTTGTTCCTTTTTTATTTATTTATTTATTTATCTGGTATACAAGATATAATCCAAAATAAAGATGTACGAAAGCTATAATTGTAAACCGCGATCGAATCTATGGAAGCATTGGTTATAGTCTCAAATTTAAGAATATTATTTATTTTCAATACCTTTTTCACGAACTACTTAAAGTTCTAACTAAAACGTAAACATGTGAAATGATTTGTCATTATCTTAGTTAGAAGTAATGATCCTCCCTTAAATAGATCTCTTATATGGAAATTCTAGCTTTAACTGGTCTGTGTGTTCCTAAAATGGATCTCGCAAATGCGATATATGAGGTGTGCCCGATAAAAATCACCAGTACACGAGATAAAAAGATGCACTTAGGAGGTTGTTCTTTCCTTTACACTTATAAGACATTATGTAATTTTAAGACCACAATGGGTCTTTTTATTTACAACATAATGGTATACGATCCATCATATATATACTCAAATCCTATGGTCCATAAATAATATAAATTTTGAAAAGACACTTATAATTTTTTTTTAATACCGTTACTATATGTTGAAAAATGAGAAGTGAAGACACTTTCTAAGTTGAACTGAGGTTTTCAACTTCCCCATATTTATTCCTTACATGAGGAATCTCTTTCGATCCCTATCTTACACTCACCAAGTATAAGGAATAACATTTTCTGTTTAAAACCTCCAATAATACCATTACCTAGTTATGGTTAGTACTAGCTTGATTCAAATCTTGCCCCTTATGAAAAGAAAATACAGTAAAGAGTTGTAATTCCAATCGTAAAAGATCGTGTATCAATTATAAAAACACTTATTAACAAGGTATTTATGAGAAAATTAAAATGTTGTAGATACGAAAAGTGTTTGTCTGACAATCAACACATTTAAAGTTTGATGACATGCAACATTTGATGAAATGAAAAGATAAATCACCTTGAAGTTTAATATAAGGACGACACACTGTACGTTTCTCATCGGAGCGAATCAAGGTCCTAAGCCAATCCCAACTCTAACCCATGTCCTATCGCTAATCCAAGAACTTAATACTCTGTTGATTTTTACCCTTTTACCAATGACATATTATAATTAATTAGAAGTTACATCATAATGACAGTTAACACTGTACCATCATCATTCTCTGCTATCACAATCTCGAACTACAAAATTTAATATTTGCTGTAAAAGGAAAAAACCTAGAATTTATATTTGCATGTAAAAGATGATTTCATCGTTGTCACACTGTAACGTAACACGGTAACAACGTAACAGTAGTTTCTCTGTGTGATTTTGTTTTTGTAACTTTTAACCGTGGCGTTGGCCCTTCTCTTCCCTTGTTAGCTGGCTCTAACACAATGAGTCCATTACAAAAGCCTTCCCTTTCTCTCTCAACATCTATATACAAAGCCAAACCCAAAGCCTAAGCCGAAGCAACACCAAATCTCATCGTCCTCCTCAACTCTCAATCTCTCCCTCCTCACTCTCCCAATCCAATCCTATTCAATCCCACCCTCCATTCCAATCAGATTCAATCCCATCCACCCTTCTCCCACCTCCTCGATCTATCTTTTTTTTTTTTATTCTTTATTGATTAAATTTGGTTTGGCGGTTTTGATCGAATACGTTGTTTTTAATCGGATTCGATCGAATCAGACCGTGACGGTGTGTCTGCGGCATGGGGAATGAGAATTATTGTATGAGAGCTTGAACCGAAAAATGCCGGGGCTAGCTCAGAGGGACGACCAATTCAGTGATGGGTCGTCACCCATGTACACTCTCTCTTCTTCGCCCAATGGGTTTTGGTCCAAGCATCGGGATGACGTCAGCTACAATCAGCTCCAGAAGGTACTCGAATTGATTGTGGTTTTATTGAATATATGGTTGGGCAATGCGGTTGAGATTGATATGGATCAGTTTTGTGTGTTGTGTTTCGTTTGATGAGTTTTGTGGGTTATTAGTGTTTGAATTGGATCTTATGATTTGATGGAGAGTTTGGGTGGTTTTCTGTATGTGTGGTTGTTCATTGGTCGGGTAGTTTCGATTGGAATATCAATGTTTGTTTGATTCTGGATCCGCGGGACGTGTGTGTTTGAGTGGTTAATGAGTAATGTCAAGAGTTTGTGATCAGGAATTTGTGCTCGAATTGCTCTTTATAGGTAATGTTGGATAAATACATAAAAGAAATGAAACAAGTGCTGCACTCTTGGTTATTCCTACGGTGCCAGTTAAAGCAGAGTATCTGGTTATACCAAGTGTAATGTACCCTTGCTTAGTTTAGTGTATCGTTTGCAAAGTCACATGATAAAGGAACTTTGACATGTAGGAAAAAATGTTCTTTTTGAGTCTTGATATTATTTTTCCTAGTTGCTGATTCAAACTCTGGTTGCCTCGTGGTAACCTGAGATAAAAGTTTGTATTATGCATGTTTTTTCCTTTCATTTATGAATATCATTGAGTGAAGGCACTAGTCACTAACAAAGTGATTTTTTTACTTTGGACATAGTTTTGGAGTGATCTGTCACCACAAGCTCGGCAGAAACTTCTCAGGATTGACAAGCAAACCCTTTTTGAACAAGCTCGTAAGAACATGTACTGCTCTAGATGCAATGGGTTATTGCTCGAAGGTTTTTTGCAGATTGTCATGTATGGAAAGTCTTTGAAGCAGGAGGGAGCAGGCGGGCAACTCTCCTGCAACAGATCAAGAGTCTCAACAAATCATAAGGACGGTACAAGCATTACTAATGGGTGTCATGATGAAATCCCAGATCCATCCGTCCATCCTTGGGGTGGTCTTACCATTACACGTGAGGGGTCTTTAACACTCATGGATTGCTACTTGTATTGCAAGTCTCTCAAGGGGCTTCAAAATGTGAGTTCTGTTTATTCTAATATTAATGTGATCAAAGCATTATTCTTTTTTCATTCTAGTAGCTGATGTGCTGCTTGAATCAGGTGTTTGACAGTGCACGTGCAAGGGAGCGAGAACGTGAATTACTTTATCCTGATGCCTGTGGTGGGGGAGGTCGAGGTTGGATAAGCCAAGGAATGGCAAGTTATGGCAGAGGACATGGAACACGGGAAACATGTGCCCTGCACACCGCCGGGCTTTCTTGTGATACATTGGTGGATTTCTGGTCCGCACTTGGAGAAGAAACTCGGCAGTCTCTTCTTAGGATGAAGGAAGAGGATTTTATCGAGAGGCTCATGTACAGGTGCTTGGCTACTTTCTTTTATTCCATCTGCATGAAAGTTCAATAGATTAAAACAGTGTGGGTGTTATATAACAGTGTGAGTGTAATATATTTAGTAATGGGTATTGGAGCAAGTATTTGTTATTGAAACTGCATAATTAGTGCCGACTGAAATTGAGAACGTTCAGACTGCTTAACAGACTGGGAAGTGGAATGACGTTTAACTTTGTATAACATATGTACAATTTTAGCTGCTGCACTGCTGAAGGTTTCTCTATATGGCCCAGACACCTCTTCGCTTTCCCATTCAAGGAACTAGGTACCAGCTTTCAAAAGATTGTATAGCTACATAGGAGGCCACATTCTTAGATTTGGGTCAGCAGAGCAGTTTTGAAGGGTTTCAGGGAATCAAAGAAAAAGATGGGGATGACACATACTTGTTTCTTAGATCACTATGTCCATGGGTTCAATCTCTTATTACATTAACGATAGGTGTTTCAAATTCATAAGCAGATATGTGCAATTGAGTTGAAAAAAACTCGGTCTTTTTTAGGGGAAAAATTGCACTTTTCACTCTATATTTGTATCTTCGTGATAACAGTACTAGGACCAAGGGACTGAGATATCGTCTTGTGATAGTGGACCACTCGGGTGGAGCCTGTATAGCATCTGTAGTATTTATGGAATGATTAACCACAACTTTGGATAATTTATATCCATGAAAGGAGGTATGTAGGGCTTCTGAATAGCCTCCCAACATAATTCATTTCTCTTATGAAATTACCAAAATAAGCGGTTTAGAGGATTGAGAACTGAAAGAGGAAAGTGTTGAAGGAAGGTTTAGCTAATGGTAACTTGTAAATAGAAAGCAACTGGTGTAGGGTAAATGGTTGTTGTGGTGTGTGAAGAACAAGATCCGTCCACGTATTGCATTCTGATTGGTAGGATTCTCCAATCATGGCAGGAGGATTGCAAAAATGGATGAGGGAGTAATGAGCAGAGAAAGGATCATTAATAATTAGCACATTTTTCTAGTGATGTGAGAAATCTGATTTTTGGTCGTAATGACATAGTTGGGAAGACTGGAAACCTACTAGATTTTAATCTTTTCATTTTCTTTGGTGTTTCTTTGTAAAATTAGTGCTTGTGAAATTTGTCTAAAGAGATTCCATCTGATTTGTTATGTCCTTATTGGTGACCATTGCGTAAACCAATCAGGTGAGCATATCCTTCAAACTTGCTTATTTGTCACATATAGACCTGAAGATTGGAGTGGGTCTTCCCTCAATAGATAGAGGTCTTTTTGGGATGCTTTGGATGTACAGGCCTCTAACTAGGTTGTGTAGATAGAAAGAACAGAAGGTAGAAAGAGTTGAATTTGATGTACAGGCCTCTAACTAGGTTGTGTAGATAGAAAGAACAGAAGGTAGAAAGAGTTGAATTTTATTGGGACTACAAAACCTTAGCTATGTTCCAATGTACTGTAGCTGGCTTGTTTCATGTCGTTTGGTTTCTTGTCTGTATATGGATCCCCAGTTTTGTGAAGGTTCTCTTTTCTAGTTGAAATAAAACATCTTTCGAAATCACATGTTTTAATTTATAGCATGACACTTGATGGCCTACGAACTATTTCATTGGATGCCTATACCCATGGACTGTGTCATTGTGTTCTTTCCTCGATTTATTTCATTGTATGCAAAAAATTAATCAAACAGTGTGTTTTCACATCACAAATGTTCACGTGTTTTGTATCTTGCCTGAAGTTGGTTTTTTGGTCCCAATAAGTTAAACGAGGATTTATATTGTAGATCAGTTAGTTCCTTGTGTTTTGATGTATCCAAAGTCCTGATTAATTCCTCTTAAATCATGTTGTTCTGATTAGACTTCATTTGTGATCGTTCAAGTTTGTTTATTAATGATGATCTTGTTACAGGTTTGATAGCAAGAGATTTTGCAGAGATTGCAGAAGGAATGTTATCCGTGAGTTCAAGGAGCTAAAGGAGCTCAAGCGGTTGCGGAAGGAACCTCGCTGCACTAATTGGTTTTGTGTTGCTGATACCGCCTTCCAATATGAGGTGTGGCAATGTATATTTTGTTAATCTTGAGCTAATGTGGTGTTTTGTTGGGTGTTGTTTTCTCCGTGTCGGTCATTGAAAAGAAACTTGATGAAATAACCAATCTTGATAGATGGACCATATACTGCTGTAGCCTTGTTTTATACTTTTAATTTTTAATAAGAAGTATACTTAATCTGCCCCTTTTTTTTTCCTTGAGAAATATAAATAGATAATGTGACTGGTCTGATTTATTTTTACTGCAGGTTTCTGATGGCACGGTTCAAGCTGATTGGCGTCATACTTTTGGAGACACTGTTGGGACATATCATCACTTTGAGTGGGCAGTTGGAACAGGGGAGGGAAAATCAGACATTTTAGAATTTGAAAATGTTGGCATGAATGGTAGTGTTAAGGTCAACGGCCTTGATCTTGTTGGTTTAAGTGCTTGCTTTATCACACTGAGAGCTTGGAAACTAGATGGTCGTTGCACTGAGCTTTCTGTGAAAGCCCATGCTTTGAAGGGTCAACAATGTGTTCACTGCAGGCTTATAGTTGGCGATGGCTATGTAACAATCACAAGAGGAGAAAGTATCAGAAGGTTTTTTGAGCATGCTGAAGAAGCAGAGGAAGAAGAGGTAGTTTAAAATTTTAAAGCTTATTATCTAACTTCTCTCCAGCAAACCAGAGTTCTGTCTAGTGAGGATTATACTGATCGATCATATTATCTGATGGATTCTTTCAGGATGATGATTCCATGGACAAGGATGGAAATGATTTGGATGGAGAATGCTCCCGTCCACAAAAACATGCGAAGAGTCCTGAACTTGCTCGAGAATTTCTTCTAGATGCTGCAACTGTTATTTTCAAGGAACAGGTACGTTCATTTGCTGATCTCGTTCTTTTCATAAACTTGTTAGATTTTTGGGTGATCATACATTTACCTTTCGCTTCTATTAGCTGTTTTTTAAGTTGTATTTCGTTGGAGGAACCAGGTTTGGATGCCAGATTTCATTCTTTAAATGAAGAAAAAAAAATATGAAAGTTGAATGGATTAAAAATGTATATAATCTGTCCTTGTACCAGAGATTTTTCGGTTTGACTTCTGCGAACCAAAATGATGTCTTCATAACAGAATTTCTTTTATTGGTAATGGCAAAAAAAAAAAAAAAAATCTTCGCACCATTCTGTTATATTTCAAAGAGCGAAAAATAGATGTGTTGGCAACATCAAGAAACTGTTAATTATTTTGCTTGTATGATACTGCCATATTTATCAGCATGTACATTGTATGTAATTGAAAGAATAAGTATTCCATTTTTGATTGTAAATGCCGTTTTTCAGGTGGAAAAAGCATTTCGAGAAGGAACAGCCCGCCAAAATGCACATAGCATCTTTGTTTGTCTTGCACTAAAGCTGCTGGAAGAACGAGTTCATGTTGCTTGCAAAGATATAATAACTCTAGAAAAGCAGGTCTTGAAATTTGTTATATTTACAGATAACATATTAGAAAGGAAAACTAGGTGATCCCATTTTCAGGAGAATACTGACATCTGTAAATTTTCCCTACAGATGAAACTCCTAGAAGAGGAAGAAAAAGAAAAGCGTGAAGAAGAAGAACGCAAGGAGAGGAGAAGGACAAAAGAAAGAGAGAAAAAACTGCGAAGAAAGGAGAGAATGAAAGGGAAAGAAAAGGACAAAGATCCAAAAGGTTCCGAAGAAGATGAAATGCCCGTTCATCCTGTTTCCTCAAAGGAAGAATCATCTCTGATTGTTGATGAGGAGCCCAATAGTTCCATTAGCTGCATGGATTCCGTTAGTGAAGCTGGTGATAGTGTTCTATCTAGACCTGGATCTCCTGAAGTTCCAGATGTACAATTCCAAAATGGTTTCATTATTTCAAAATTCGACGATCCCTGTTTTGAAAGTCTAGATGGGGAAATTACCGGTGGGAAAGGTGGCACAGATTCTTTTACAATTGAGCAATCAAAGTTTTCCCGACGAAGATTAAAATTTAGGAGAGAAGTTCAACAGGATACATCATTGAAGTGGTCTGACAGACGCCGGTATGCTGCTGTTTCTGATGCTACTCCTGTGGTTAATAGATCAGAGTCCAGATGTAGTGGTGATAGTTTTGAGACTCCAGCAAGGGGCATTAATGGATCAAACAGGCAATTAAGAGTAAATGGCCCAAAGTTGAATGGTCGACACTGTGGTCCTAAGTTTACTGAGAAGTTTCCCTGCTCTAGCGACAGATATGACTTCAATTCTTGCAGCTGTAACAAGAGCACTGAATATAGAGCAAAGGTTGACCCACATGTTTCTGCCACCAGAGTGTGCTGGGAGACCAAAACTGCAAGCAAGCCAGAATCTGCATTAGATATATCCAAGCAATTCTATCGTGGTAATAGGTATAACCAAGACGTGCGTGAAAGTTCTGTAAGGCCCAAAATCAAAGTCAATTCTGGGGACAATCCTTCTAGAGATTTGCTTCATCCCAAGAAAATTTGGGAACCCATTGAGGCACAGAAAAAGTATGCTCGGAGTAACTCAGACTCTGATGTTACCTTAAGTTCATCTGCTTTCAAGGCCGAAGAACATACGAGTAAAATCATGAAGTCATCTGGTGACTTGTGTAGGGGTGAAGTAGGTGCAGTTGGAGGTGAAATTTATGCGGATAATAAGTCAAATGAATCTAGCATGTGCAGCGTAGAAATGGATGTCACTTGCCAGAATGGACTTCATACAAGAGCACTGGATTCTTGCAACTCGATGCAAGGTTCGTATGAGGAGAATGGAATATCTGATGCCACTGTGAACTGCAGTTGTAATTCTGATAATTGCTCATCGTGCCTAAGTGAGGGGGACAGCAACACAACCTCATCTAATCATGGAAATCAGGAATCGTCATCCACCTCAGATTCAGAAGATGCGAGCCAGCAATCAGGAGGAAAAAATACTTCTGTATGCATTCCAAATGGTTTTACAGAATGCAATGAAGATGGTATCGAGAATAATCTCAACGTGAAGAGAGGGGAGTTTGCGGAAAGCAGGACATTGACAGATCTTCCACCGAATAAGGGGACTAATCATTTGACAAAAGTTCTTCAGAGTTTTGATAATGGTTTATCTACTGCTAGCATGGGTTCACAGCAGCAAAGCATGCTTCCGCCGATGCAAAACCAAAATGTACATTTTCCTGTGTTTCAAGCTCCCTCGACAATGGGTTACTATCACCAAAGTCCAGTTTCATGGCCACCTGCTCCAAGCAATGGATTATTGCCATTTACTCATCCCAACCACTATTTATATGCTAGCCCTCTTGGGTATGGTATGAATGGGAACTCAGGTTTCTGCATGCAGTATGGTCCTATGCAGCAGCTACCTACTCCCTTGTTTTCGCCAGCCCCCGTTCCAATATATCAACCACTCATCAATGCAGAGGATCAGGCCCAAGTTTCTAAGTCAGGTGTGCAAGAATCTGCTATTGAAGCTAATGTGGAGAATACGGATGCAACTGGGCATTTTTCCATGCAGACAGCCTCAACCGGAGATGGTGCACACGATGATAATTCTGGCAGATTACATTTGAACAATGGTGGCTTTTCTTTATTCCATTTTGGTGGTCCTGTTGCCCTGTCAAGTGGAAGAAATTCAATTCCTATGCCTTCGCAAGAAGAGATTGGTGGGGATTTACCTATAAAACGTGTAGATCATATTGAGAATGATCATGCATGCAATAAGGAGGCTACTATGGAAGAATACAACCTGTTTGCAGCAAGCAATGTCATGAGGTTTACATTCTTCTAATGTAGTACTTATAAGGTGTGATTGGGCTGTTCAAGAAGTCAGTCTCCATCTTCTTATCTGGTAATGAAGGTTTGAGGTGCTTGTTTTTTTACACAATAATCTTCCTCTGAAAAATTCCAATTTTAGCCTATAGTTACCTTATAGTTATTCAATTTGTCCCATTTGTTTTTTCCTATAGTAGAGAGCGAAAGGTTGAGAGAGTGTTACAATGTTTGAAGGTTCTATAGAGGTCAGGTTTTTTGTTTTATTAATGAAGATGAATTTATTGGTATGAAAGTTACTTGATAATTTGCATACAATCACAGCTTTTGTATTCTGTTTTGGGATTTTGTGCCTCCCTAAAAACATTGTCAGTTATATAGTGGAATTATGTTGGCTGATGACAAGTATTGGTCTTTTGATGAGGAAGTTACTTGTTATTTTCCTTGGTGCAAAGTGTGTGAGAATCAATTTCTTTTTTGAATTCAACTCTGCAATTGTTATTATTATGCTCACTGTAAATCCTTCTCCTGTTCCATAAAATCTTTGAATTAGCTTTCAGCAAGAGTCTATTTCTTTTGAAATTGAAAGGTAACTACAGGCATGGTTATATGACTTGTATCCATCTGGTAGTTTTGGAACTCAGATTTTGGTGAATCTGTGATTAATATAAGGACAAAATACTTGTTACCTCTTAAACTCTTTACCTAAAAACAGTTCTATCTCTCTGCTTTCAAATTAAACTAGTAGATTCTTAATCTTTCATATTTCAACAATTTAGTCCATTCCGTCAAATAAATCCATTATTGGCAAACTTTAGGTGTTAAAATGACCAAAGTACCCCTACTGAAAATCTTTTTTATTTTTCCCTCTCTTTTAATTTTTTTTGGGGTCAAATTAAGTACCTCTCTATGTATAATTATATAATTATATATATACACCAAAAGTATAACAATAATATCAAACAAAAAAAGAGTTGATGAACAAAAATAAAAGAGATAAAAAAAAATTTGATTTTGAATGGGGGTATTTCATAATTTTAGAAATTTAACAAAATATTCTGACGGAATGGACTAAATTGTTGAAATATGGGAGATTAAGGATGTACTAGTTTAATTTGAAAACAAAGGGACAAAACTGTTTTTAGGTAAAGAATTTAAGAGATAACAAGTATTTACTCCTTAATATAACATCAAAACTTGATCAGAAATTGATACAATGAAGCGACTTGGTGGCCTCTCATATTGCAAATATTGCGTAGTGTTCAACCTTAGAATCAAGATGAGATGAAGAGACTTGGCTCCTTAGATCACATACAATCAAATCGATCAGTGTACCTTAATTTTTTTTTTCCTTAGAGCATCAGATAACATTTGGTCCAAAATGAATTTATCTCGACAGCATTTCAAGATGGAAAATTTATTTTGGCATAATAGTTCACTCTGAACTTGGCTCAAATTGTCAATTTGGACCCCGAAATTATAATTGCGAAATTTTACCTCCTCAACTTGTCGAAAACTGTCGATTTGCACCTCATCCGTCAAATCTAACGGTTTCCATCCAATTAAGAGTCACATTTCTTGCACATGAGGGGTATTTTCAATTTTATATTTATTTCATTTTATTAATAAAAATACATAAAAAACTTATTTTTGTACAATATTTTCTACAATTATATCATTGTATTTGTGATCTAAAGACTACTTTTATTGAAATATTTGAGTTCTTTAGTTTTAGACAAATTATATTATGTTTCTTATTAATTAAAATAGTGGTTCGACAATTCAATTTTAGTTATCCACATAATTTTCTTATTGACAAATTATATCACGTAAGGTATACGTTATTATGAAAAAAAATGAAAGAAAAAAAAAAGAGAATATTATGAGTAAGTAGACATAATTGTACAAAAAATAAATTCCTTGTGTAATTTATTTAAAAAACGAAATAAATATAAAATAACTAAAATACCCCTCATGTGCTAGGCATGTGACTCTTAATTGGATGGAAACCTTTAGATTTGACGGAAGGGGTGCAAATCGGTAGTTTTCGACAAGTTGAGGAGGTAAAATTTCACAATTACAAGTTCGGGTTGCAAATTGAAAATTTGAGCCAAGTTCGGGATGTATTTTGACTATTATGCCATTTATTTTTGATGGTCTTTGTGACAATTTTACATTCTGAAACTGATTCACCTGAAATGTTAAATAGTAGATCATTTTATTATGGTGAGAAACTAGTTTCAAAAGTAATCAACCAATTCTATACATCAATGAGACGTACACTGAAACTTTGGTAATGAAAACTCTTATAGATACATTGATGCACTGTGGATCCAGTAGCAGATTAAATGATTAATCATCTTTCCATTTTATCTTTTTCGACTCTCAAGTTGGTTGTTGGTCGTCTTTTGTCGTCGCTGATGCTCTTAACATGTTAGATAGTATACAAAAAGGTGCTTTTATACTTCATCAAGTCCTCCAGACCGGAAGCGAGATATGAAATACTCCCTTACCTCGGAAAGAAGTTAACTTCAACTCTGGCTGATCAGAAATCCTTTTGAATCTAACCTAGTAAGCATCCCATTCCCAAATCACTTCAGCCAAAGCCCGGCCTATATCAAAATGTCAAACTAACAAGATGGCAACTTATTCTAAAACCAGATAATAGGATGCAGGCAATAAGAGGACTAAAAAGCCGGTTGAAACAAATATCTTTGAATCCATATTTTAGTCATTGTTCTTAGCTCATGAAATTGTGATGTTTACATCCACCATCAACTAGTCCCCACAAACTTCAATATAGCAAGATAAAGGCCCTGCACATCGACATAGTCAGTTAAGTCAAAAAAGTGTTCAGCTGCAACTTCCTCTAGAGCACTCTTCTCAGGCAAGCCAGAAGTAATAACATCTGGATATTGTTGTCGTTGTTTCTCTAAAACTTCTCTTCCTTGGGGATGGCTGATAACCAATCTTGCACCTAAACATGAAACAGAAAAACTCAGAATTAAGGTAGTCAAGGAATGCAGCAGCCGATGCAGTCCGTCTCCGGGTATTTTCATATTCTCTAACACGAAACTCACAATATTTCGTTGTAGAGTATATACACATCTTAAGAGCATATATGACCTACCTAACTCATCTAACAAAAGATGGCAATCCTAGGCAGTAGCCACACTTTGTTATGCATCAGTAACACAGAACATGACATAAATGCAAAAAAAATTTAATCAGATTTCGAAAATCACCTGGAGAAAAGCATTTCGCAACTGCTCCAAACACCTGTCCAAGGTCAAAGGGCACTGCTGGAAGGAAATAGAGAAACACAACATCTAAAGGAGCCCACTTATCAGGTACATATATCAATTCTCCTTGCCAACACTTAACCTTGTCATATTTTTCTTTGATGCCGGCCAGCACAAAAAGTGAATCATGGACAACAACCAACATACTGCATGGTGATGATTCAACCAACTGATCCACAAACGCTTCTGAACCAACTGAAACCATAACCCTAGATGTTTCTTGAATCTCTCCTGCAGATATAATGCGTTCAACCTTCAATTTATCTTGTTCAGAGCTGAAATCATCGGATTCAAGAAACGACCAATCTTTCTCAGCAACATCTTCGAAGTTGATTACAGACACTACCCCTTCAGTAACTACTCCTTCATTTGTTGGAACAGTAGCATCAACAGGTGATAAGCGAGTGTGCAAAGAATGATGCAAAAGAACCGGAAATGAGAGAGAAAGAGGAGAGACGTAGGTGTTCCGATGACTGACACGGTTCGTGAAAATGCATTGAGGTTGTTTTTGAAGAGAAGGTAACAGAAACTGGCAGCTAGGTAACGGAAATAAAAGAGACTGGGATGAGAAAACAGAATTCATTGCAGACAACTGAAATCCCTTTTTGGATGTTTATGGTATGGAATGAGCAAGTTGAGCAGCTCAATTCTTAACAACCGAAAATCGGAAGTGTTTCCAGCAATACAAATCCCAAAAAAAATTCACTTTACTTATAATTAAAACTTCCTCAACATATCTGTCATATTAGAGCACCCTGTATACAAGGAAAGCAATAAAAATCAATACTTCAAGTAATAGCCACAGATATTGAAATATTGAAGTTCAAAGCTACCATCAACTTAGTTTCAAGCAGTAAACCTAAACCCATCATCCAACAATAGAACTATTCCTCTATGAACTAGCAAACAGTCCAAAACTAAAGAAATGTGTCCTGAACTTAACTCATTGTATTGAAATTCTATTCCAGCAATTACCAGGTTTCATTTGCTTAAAGTTTCAGAATTTAAGTAAAAAAGAGAACATGGGACTCAAAGCTAACATTTTTCTTCAACTTTTCACTCCATTTTCCAAGTTCATTGTATAAACAATCTATGAGCAAGAACAAAAATTCCAAAACATGTAGAGAAAAAGAAGACTGAAAGTTGGAATCTTTAAGTTGAAGCTGAAAATATCGAAGAAACTTACTTGAAGCTCGACGGCGGTGAAAGACTATCACACAAAAGCCCTAATTCCAGTCGGCTGTCGCTGTAATCCCCAATTGTACAACTCGGGGTTGCTCCTCTCTACTTTACTACCACAACCGGCGATGTGGACTCGATAAATTAATTGTGAGCACATCACCTGTGCCCATAAACCCTGTGCCCATAATCATATCGTGACACCTGTCCACCAATTTAACACCCCACTAACTCTGTTAACTCACCAAAAAAATAAGTAATTAAATTATTTTACAAATTCTATTTAAATAATAAACAATGGATTGAGGATAAAAAAGAACCAACAGATGTTTATACAAACAGATGGAGATTGGAACAGAACAGGTTGAGATATCAAGTTACCAACATATGGGTTTAACGGAGAGATGCGTCGGCGATTGGAACGAAATCTTGGTGGAGACGCAAGGAGTAGAGTCTTGATGAACCAAAGGGTGTGCTGGGTTGGGTATGTTGTAGAACTGTAGAGAAAGAAGAAGCAGAGAAAAAGAGAGGAAGAATACAGATCGAAAGGGAAAATTGAATAATTGATAATTCATATGTTGTTGCAAGAGAAACAATATAGATGTAAAGCGTTACTTTATTAATAGATAAGGAGGCCTTTATATAGGCATTACATTAAGTATCTCAAGTAATCAGAGATTCCCTATCTACTAAGGTAACTACTATTCTAGTCTAATTAGGTCAAGACACACAACGGAAGTTACGGAATTAACCTTCCTTGAACACTCCCCTTGTGTCGCGTACCTAATGTGACACGGTGCATAACATGTTGCCTCGCTAAAACCTTGCCAAGCAAAACAAAACCTCTTGGGTAAAAAATAAAAAGCTTGGTCGAAGGGAAAAGAGCACAACGCACCAACTACAATTGAAGATTACATGTGAGGTAGACTCCCCCTGATGTTTACAAGACAACTCCCCTTGATTGGTAACTTAATTTTGGAGTTCAGATTAATGGCGTATACAAACGCTCCTCACAAGTTTCAAAAGTAGGTGTGGCCAATGATCGAGTCATTGAATACGGCCACATTATCCTTGTATTAGACCAGCTACAATTAGCTTTACTTGGTCTTAAGGAAGAAGGTTGCTCAACAACTCAAAACTAGAGTTCGCGTTGAAAATCAAATTCACGCACAGCATGACCTTCGTATACTTAAATAGTCATAACTCCTTCGATACAGTAGGTATGAACAAACCGTAAAAATTTCTGGAAACTAGACACCCATATCTTTCCAGTGATATAAAGTACATAACGTGGTTCGTTCTGAGCTGATCACAAAGCTCTGTCGAATGTGACTGATCTGCAAATTACCGGACAGATTCGTCCTACTTTGCTAAAATAGCGATAACTCACTCAATATGATAGCTATGATCAAATGGTTAGTGTCCCTGGAAAGTAGACACATAGAGCTTTCCAACCGTACTAAGTTTACCATTTTCCGATGAGTGAGCTGTCATGTAGGTCACGGGAAGTTGACGTATATAACTAGGCAGAATCTGGAATTGCCTATTGATGTGTCTTTCATGATGGGATCGAATTAGCCTAAACCTTTCTCTCTTGAAAGAAAGTACCGCCATATACCATGGCATTGCGTGGGCGCGTCTGGCCATTATCTTGGCTTTATAAGTTTATAGCGAATGAGATGTCGAGTCTATCATATTATAACAAGTAGATGATTGCGCACATGGTACTTAGATGGAGAGTTTCATCTCCCAAGACTTCTCGTCACATAGACGAAACGAGTCTTCTCAAGACATCGACTAATCATGGGATACATATAGGCTTTGGTTTAACGTCCATTAGATTGCCATAAGCCGATAGATGAATAAGTTCATCACTAACGGTTCTCACATTCGAGACCAAGTATTCCCAAGATCCATTCATTCTTAACGTTGGATTAGTGATACTTCAATCACAATTCATCCAAAGTTTACACGCAAATAGGCATGATTTCTTTCATCCCATCTCCAATCAAGTAGTCACTCAATCGTGATTTTTGCTTACTTGACTTGGGTGAAAACTAATCCGTTTATGGTGTTTATGTATATCTCTTCACTTAGTCCCAATAGAGATGATACAAGCTGCATGTTCAGTTTTTCGGAACTACCTAACTGACAAGGTAGTGGAGTGTGATATGACTCCATTACGAGAGCATATGTCATCGTAGTCGATTCCAGGACGTTTGTGAGAGACCTTGCGCCATAAGGTGAGTTTATGCTCTTTTTCTCACTACGCTTTCAATCAAAGATTATCGATAGGGTTTACACTTGCGGTGTCGGCATCACCTGACCAAGGACCTATCTCTTTGTATAAACTGGATCGCATATCTTTCCGTGTAGACCAATTCACAACGTTGGTATTTGCTTCAACGAAGTGAGTGTATTCGATATCTAACTCATAGACCACGTACTCATGTACACTAGTGTAATTCACATTTGTAGAGATCTCTATGTGGATTGGCTTCTCATTGAGGCGTCCCCCAATGATGACCTTAATCCAGAAAATCCATGAGAAGAATGAGTTGTCATTGATCCAAGGATCAAGTTGTGCCATACTCGCATTTGGCGAGTGTATATCGAACAAAGTGCCCTCTCTACACTTCTTGTGAGAGTCACGGCCTAGTGACACCATCTACCACTTTTGTGGAGTCACCATGTCACCATTTATGAATGACAATATGTCCATTGATTTGGACATCAATCCTTACAGGCATGTTGATACAAGAGTACTATTCCGATCTTTTCCTTGAAAGACCAATAGTTTGCTCTTTGCAGCATGTATATCAAATCTCGTCACTTTGATTTATGGGACTTTGGGAACATGATGAGACACAGTGGGGACAAACCACGACAATGCCAAGTCGTTCTACTTGAACAAACTTGTTCTTCTCTTCCCCTAACGATGGGGAGACTGGCTCATCAAAAAGTGACATAAACGAGATCGCCTGTTAAAGTTTTTATATAGCGGACTATAGGTGGAAGCTGACGTCTTATTCAAAGACGTTATTCATAATCAAATAACCCATCATTGAGCGCTTGTGGTAGCGCAATATGGCACATAAAGTATGTGGACGGTAAAGGGTATTGATCGTTAACACTTATATGTTAACAAGATGCGTTCCGTTACAAAATGTAACATGCATGTATGCTTCCTGAAACGTTTCACTATGTTCCGGAACACCAAATGCCACCAAATTTTAATAGTAGGTAGGCACGTGTGTTAGGATTCCAACGCCACTGGCCTCATTGCCGGAACCGGTTGGAAACATATCGAACCAGTCGGAATAGTTGCCGGGGGTCAGTGAACGTTTGTGTCGAGTGGTTCAGCACCTTCCAGGTGTCCAATGGCTCTGAAATTTTATGAGCAGGTAGCCATGGATGTTAGGAATCGGTGGACCAAATTTCACCTCAAGAACCGGCCTAAAAGTAGGTAAACCGGTCCTCACAATGACGAGTCCGCGAGCTGACAAACCAGAAATTTTAGGTTTTTGCTACTTTTCAATCATTGTGAAGATGCTTCATAACATCTAAGTGTTATGGCTTGAGTTTAACCATGCGGTATATCACCATAGTATCATTGTGTCTCAAGTTGGACTATGAGAAGGCATCAAAGCCATCATCTTATGTATCATTGCCTTTAGCGTAGGAGGGCGTTACTCCAAAACTTTGCTAAAGATTAAGCTTCCATATGTTGAGCATAGCTAATGAAGGATCATAAGGGGGATCATATGCACGTTTAAATGCATAGATGGTGCTTCTATTGACTTGGAGGAAGACTTGGGTGATGTTAATGTCATCCTTGAGCCTTGAGCATTGCTCATGACGCTACCAAATTCTTTTGGTAATCTTTGATCCCATTAGCTTCTTTGCTCAAAAGAAACGATGTCCATAGCTTTCTTGCATATATGGATCATCAAAACATGTCCAAAATTCCAGACTATGTATGGAAGAGTCTACATGAGTCGCCGATTCAAAGAATCCGAATCATAGTATACGTGAAATACATTCACAATATTGACTCATAAGTTGTGCGCATTCATTAGAAGCGATACATAAGAAATCAATTCAATTTTCACAATGAGTTTCAAGGTGATAAATGTTGGCACCAATTGACGAGTCGCCTAAGCGAGCATCAAACAATAATAACCCTACAATCGTTAGTAGTATAGACATAAGTAGGGATCGTTCTAAGCCGGGGATTAAGGGTACCTGAAATATGTAATTGTTAGTCAAAATATTCACACATATATACATAAAAAAAAACGTCACTCATGGGGGAAGGATTGTGATCGGCAGCAAGCTGCCCTAATGCTAAATGACACGAAATTAAATGCTGACAAATAAATCCTAAGTCTACTATTTACAAGGTTGGTCGACATTCTTCCACAAAGCACTAACACGAAAGCAATCAAAATACATAACAAACTAGCAAGCAAGACTCACGGCAAGATGTTAAAATGTTCTAGACTCAACTTAACTCCGATTTGGTTAGCTCCCTATAGGTATTACTAACCGAGATTTCATAGGTATTTAAGATTAACTTTACGTCTAACCCTAAAATTGTACTAAATATATTTGAGAACTCCTCTAGATGAAAAAAAACATGCATAGTAATTGAGCACGAAATCTTTTGAATCGGAAACAAATTAAATAAGCAAGGCGTCACCACTTCTTATTAACAAGCATGTTCATTTAAATTACTCTAACCCTCGTGAAAACAACATAAATTAACATAACCCTAAAGATTACTTAACCCATATTATTTCGGCTAATGAGATTAACAACCTACATATTGCAATTACATAGATTACTAATCTTTAAGCACACGAATTTAAAGAACAAGTCAAGAAAACCCTAAAACCAAATTAACATATGTTCTTGCCGATTACCCTATTAGCTAATTCATTACATCTTTCCCTTACTTTTTAACATGCAATCCATATTCTTACATCTAAAACCTTACTTGAAGATAAAGAAAATAAATTGACATGCAAATCATAAAACCAAATTTCAATCCAGTTCATACATAGACATAAAAATTGAAACCAAGAATTCATGCTAACTTTATAGACAAAGTTTAACATAACTACACAAAAATTTACAAAGCCAAGAGTAGGGAGTGGATCACACATTAGAAACCTTGAAGACTTCGTCGTGTATGGATCCGTGGATGATGGTGTTCGGATGGCTGCTGCCCGGCAGTAAAGGTATCGGCAGCAAGGGAACAAAATTTCGGCAGGAAACTTCGGTGAGGTGGAGGTGGTTTTGGCTAGGGTTTTTGTGTAGGATTCTTGGGGAAATTTAGGTAGAGCTTTGGCTAGATTTTTGCTTTGGAATGTGACCAGTTTTTCTGTGTAAAAGTTGGGTATTTATAGGGAGAATACTAGGTCTTGCCGGCAGCCCTTCTTGTACAAGGAAAAACAAAACCTAGTGGGATAAGGTTTGAAACCTTCCTTTGTTTTGTTTTTCTGAATTTTTCTTCAAGGCTTGGGCTTCACATCTTCATGGAATTCTTGTATGGTCTTGGACTTCAATTGATAGGCCTTGATCCATCGAAAATGCCCCATATGCCGGCAGCAACCAAAGACATCAAATCTGCCAGAATCGGCAGCTTTTCCTAGTTTGACTAGGAGAACTTGTTTCTTCATGTTTTTCTTCAATGCTATGGCCAAATGTCGTCCTCCTTCCTTCCCTAAGCTTGGAATGCCTTCGTAAATGCCCTTGCACATCATATGGTTCATTGAAAAACAGCAATTGCGAAAAGGAGGCAATCAGTCCCTGGAATCGGCAGCTTTGACCTTATCGCAGTAATTCCGGTATATCTCCACCTTCGGAGCTCCGATTGATGCGATTCCAAGTCTCACGTAAAATAGACACATAGGGCCATCTCCCCATAAAATATCTCGGCCAAATGCCATGTAAGTCGTCGGGAATGATTTTTCGAAGTTGAGACAAAGTCCCAGGAAAATCCTGTAAGCCCCTGGATTGGAATGCTCGGACTGCCGTTTGCAGCCAATGTTTGGGTGACTTCCCGAACTCCGATTGATCTGAACTTTTAACACAACATTCCTCAACATATGAATATTAAGCACACCAAATTTCATAGAATTCGGACAAGGATAGATCATATTTGTACTCGTCACAAAATCGCGAAAAAGACATATTTTACACTATTTTCCAGATTTCTCAAACTTAGTCATTTTTCGGATTCTTAACCATATTTCACCAAAACTCTACCAAAATGACACTAACTACATTATGACTCTATCTTAGACAAATAAGGGTTAAACAAAGCATAAACGAGGATATAAGCATATAATATCGTCGCACATTGTGCTCTTATCAACTACCCCACACTTATCCTTTGCTAGTCCCTTAGCAAACTAAATAAAACTAAGACTCAAAACAACTATTGCCCCTAACAATTTGTCTCAGGCTCGTATGTACACATAGCTTTCAAGTTAATACATGAGAATGCTAAGCACGAAAAATTCCAAGCTTCATGAACATGTAACATCAATATGAACATATAGGAGCAAAAGGTAAGCATGTAATCATGTTAAAACTAATTCAAATCACCTCACTAGGCATACTCTCTTCTTTTCTCTCAAAGCATGGTAATTCACTCAATAGTATATGCAAGCGAAAGATCATCAATTACAAAGAGTGACTTGCATATATCGAAGAAACGAAAGCACTTTGTGAATTTTGATGGAAAAACCTCATATGATAACTATATGCATCAATGAACCAAAACCATATGCTTACTCTTGAGATAATCTCCACAATCAATTTTAACCATCTTAAGAATCATGAAAAAGATCAATAAAAGGGTTGTAATGGGGCTAGGCTAAGAGGTATTCGATATTTGGATAAGGAGGCTCAAAGACGTCACTAAGGCCTTAGCGAAGCTCGATCTCCTTATGTCTTCTTGCCAAGGGTCAAATTTTATTCCTGTCGGACCCATACTTCATTCTTTTCTTTCCATAACATTACAACAATAATCTAGACAATAGCCATGCACGAAATTTTTCTTTTTCAAGCCTATGCCGTGCCCTTCAATCTTTTCTTGCTCTCAGCTTCTTTTCCTTTTTCTTTTTGGTCCGAGCACATTTTTCTCTTTTCTTTTTCTTTTGGCACGGCATACATACACTTCTCATATAGATTCATGGCTAAGTCTACCCCACACTTGTTCTTCTTCATCACACACGCGAAAACGCTTTCAAAATTCAAGCTTTGCCAATACTTTGATCAAGGTAAAGGAATCACTATACTAAGTTCATGGAAGGTGTTTAAGGGTGATGAAAGAAAAGGCTCAACATAGGCTCAAAGGGGTTTACTAAGGTGTCCCACGACGGGCTCCAATAGGGCACATGCTTTATTTGGCTTTGGTGGTAAACCTAAATGATCTTTATTCAATCACATTCAAAATCAAGGTATTTTATGATATAAACGTTTCGAAAATCAACAAGAGTAAGTTCTAGCATACTAGAGTTCATTAAAAGCTTTGGCATATAGTCATCGAATAGTTAAAGAATTATGAGGTTTCATGCTTCCTACGAATCTATCGAATTTTATCTTTTTATCGCTCAAAAAGAAAGCAAATTGGCTCTAAAGCTCACATAGGTTATAATCGAAATAAATTAGCTAAAACATGCATGCTTAATTAATCAACAAGTCCTACATGCTCCTACCAATGCACAAAATCCATGAAACTCACAATTTTAAAAGTATGCACAACCATCATCTATGTATGCAAAGAGGAGAAAAACATCATTGACATATTAGGGGCATCCTAAGACTCGAAACAAACAATTTAAACACTCTATTTTTGTGGAACAATTTTCTGAATTTTTCTTTTCTAAACTAAGCACACCAAAACATAAACGGAATCCGTTATCCCACCCCACACTTAGAAAATTACATTGTCCTCAATGTAAGCACAAATCTATATCAACGAATTTCCTAAGCATGCAATAGTCTAACATATACCAACATATCATCACAAATCAAAGAAAAAGAGAAGGGTTAAGAAAATTCAAACTCTCGGTAATGGCTCCTTCGTTTTTCTTTGATCGACTTGGGTTGCCTCCCAAGTAGCGCTTTGTGTTTATAGTCCATAGCCTAGACTTTTCACCATTCGTATTGCATGTGTTCATCTTACTCCAAAACAGCTCAAATCGGCAAGAAGAAGATCGAGGAGAAGACCGTTGCATGAGGTGTCCGATTCGGCATTTGAAGAGGTGGTTGTATCCTGCGTCGTATCGGAGGCAGTGGAAGGCGTGTCCGAGCCAGCGGATGGTGTGTCCGAGCCAGCGGATGGCATGTCCGACCTCTGTTCAGTCGTATCTGGCGTATCCTCCTTGTGTCCGGCATCTTGTGGTGATGCGTCAACCCTGCCGGCAATGGCAGGTCCGGCAGCTTGACATGGTGGTGGTGAAATGGGGGCAGGTGGTGGCATGTAATGTGATTCGGCAATGGGGGCTTGTGGTGGCGGATCATGGACAAAAGTTTCATCGTTTAAAAGCTCGAATGGCTTGTAATAGATCTTGAGCCTATGTCCATTTACCTTGAATATATTCCCCGTGACTTCATTCCAAATTTCTATTGCTCCATGGTGAAAGATACGAGTAATGGTGAATGGCCCCATCCATCTGGAGCGAAGTTTTCCAGGAAAAAGTCTAAGCCGAGCATTAAAAAGAAGCACTTGTTGACCAACTTCAAACCTCTTTCCACGAAGCATCTTGTCATGAGCAACTTTGGTCTTTTGCTTGTAAATCCATGCGGCTTCATAAGCTTCATTCCGTATTTCTTCAAGTTCGTTGAGTTGAAGCTTCCTATGAAGACTGGCTTCATCAATGCTCATGTTGAAAGCCTTAACCGCCCACCATGCTTTATGCTCAAGTTCAACCGGTAAGTGACATGCTTTGCCATATGTTAACCGAAAAGGTGACATACCTATCGGTGTCTTGTACGCGGTCCTATAAGCCCACAAAGCATCATCGAGACGATCACTCCAATCCTTCCTTGAAGGTCCAACGGTTTTCTCAAGTATTTGCTTGATCTCTCGATTACTTACCTCGGCCATACCACTTGTTTGGGGGTGATAAGGTGTAGATAGCTTATGTGTGACTCCATACTTCTTCAACAAGGCTTCAATGGTGCGGTTACAAAAATGGGATCCTCCATCGCTAATCAAGACTCTAGGAACTCCAAAACGTGAAAAGATGTTGGTCTTGAGAAACTTGGCTACCACCTTGGCATCATTGGTGCGTGTAGCCTTGGCTTCGATCCACTTTGACACATAATCAACCGCAAGCAATATGTAGAGAAAGCCCTTACTTGAAGGAAAAGGCCCCATGAAGTCAATCCCCCAAAGATCATGAATCTCAATGGTGTTGATAGAAGTGAGCGGCATTTGATCTCGTGGTCCAATATTCCCCATTCTTTGGCATCGATCACATGACTTACAAAACATGAATGCATCTTTGAAAATCGTAGGCCAAAAGAAACCACAATTAAGTACCTTCAATGCCGTTTTCTTAGCTCCAAAATGTCTACCACAAGCTTCGCTATGACAAAAAGCAAGGATGGATCGATGCTCATTCTCCGGCACACATCTTCTAATAACTTGATCACCACATTGCTTCCATAAATACGGATCATCCCACAAGAAGTGACGAGCTTGCTTCCTTATCCTTTGTTGATGATGGTTCGGCAACTCCTTGGGGAATCGGCGTGTGGTTAGAAAATTTGCAATGTCGGCATACCAAGGCTCAAGTACTTCAAGTCGAAAAAGTTGCTCATCCGGAAAGGACTCTAATAGGGGCAGCCGATCCTCCTCTTGCACAAGTCTACTCAAATGATCGGCCACAACATTCTCTACTCCTTTCTTGTCTTTTATCTCAATGTCGAACTCTTGAAGCAAAAGAATCCATCGAATGAGCCTCGGCTTAGCATCCTTCTTCGTCATAAGATATCTCAAAGCGGCATGATCACTATAAACAATAACTTCGGAATTCAAAAGATATGATCGAAATTTGTCCAAAGCAAAGATTACCGCTAAAAGTTCCTTCTCCGTTGTTGTGTAGTTGAGTTGTGCATCGTTGAGAGTCCTTGAAGCATAGTAAATGGCGCATGGCTTCTTCTCAATTCGTTGTCCAAGTACCGCTCCAAGTGCATAATCACTAGCATCACACATCAACTCAAATGGCTCATCCCAATTTGGTGGCATCAAAACCGGCGCCGTACACAAGAGTTCCTTCAATCGGCAAAACGCTTCCTCACAAGCCTCCGACCACTCAAACGTCACCTCCTTTTGTAACAAGTTGCTCAATGGCTTGGCAATTGAAGAGAAGTCCTTGATAAATCGTCGATAAAACCCCGCATGGCCAAGAAAACTTCATACAGCTTTCACACACCTAGGGCTCGGCAATGCTTGTATGAGCTCCACCTTGGCTTTGTCAACTTCTAAGCCTCTTGCCGAAATTATGTGCCCTAGAACAATACCTTGCGTGACCATGAAGTGACACTTCTCCCAATTAAGCACAAGATTTGTCTCTACACACCTCTCAAGTATCTTCTCCAAGTTTCCCAAACATGCATCGAAGGTGCCTCCATACACACTAAAATCATCCATAAACACTTCGATAATGTCTTCAATAAAATCCGAGAAGATAGCATACATACATCTTTGAAAAGTGCCGGGTGCGTTGCAAAGTCCGAATGGCATCCTCCGATAAGCAAACGTGCCAAATGGACAAGTAAAAGTGGTCTTCTCTTGATCGTCCGGGTGTATCATGATTTGATTGTAGCCACTACTCCGAATCCACTTCTGTAAAATCCTATCTCAATCCCCCTGGGAACAGCATACTACTCCGAATCCACTTCTGTAAAATCCTATAGAAAGTAGACTCACAGATCTTTCTTTGCATATATCACACGTCTTCTCAGGTATTGTGAGCTAAAAATGACAGCCATCCAAATTAGAAGAACTGCACTGCCGGAACTCTGTTTGGGGTACAGTTTGGTGTTTGAGTTTCCTCACTTTTTCTCTCCAATTTGACCATGTCCCATGGATTCTTCTTGAGTTGGTTCGCCTTTAATGGTGTGTCTTCCTTGACCGGCCGGACCAAGGTTTACACGAAATTGATAACACAAGGCACCGAAAACTGCTTCGCCTTCAATGGTGTGTCCTCAGTAACTTGGGTGCAGCAAATTTCGGCGGGGGCAGGGGCATCGTGCAGGGGCAGCAGGAGCAGCAGCTTGCGCGCAGGGTATTTGGCAGTGTGAGGCTGCAACTTGGCTATGGCATGAGTAGGGGCAATGTGCTTGGTAGGATGGTTTAGGTGTATGCTGGCCTCGGCATGCAGGGTTGGCTGCAGGACAGAGGCAGGGGCAGGGTCTTCGGCAGATGTGTCTGCTTCTCTTGAGGCCTGATTATGGGTGTGCTCCATTGTCCGAATGCAAACGTGTTCTAAATAAAAGTTGTAGTGCACACAAAGAGCTTTTCAATGGTATAAAGTTTGTCCCAATCGGACCAGCAGAGGTACTCTTTCTTTGGCCTTGTATCGGACCGAATGATCTGCCCAGTTCTCTGTTCTGCCAGATTGACCTTCGTGCACTAAAATTGAAACTGGGAATGACTCGATGCTCCAAATCCACTTCTGTAAAATCCTGCAGAAAGTAGACTTAGAGACCTTTCCTAAGGCATATGGCTCACTTTCCCAAGTTTTGTGAGAAGCAAACGGCAGCCTTCCAAAGTCGACTGACTGCACTGCCCGATTTCTGTTTGGGCAGACCTTCCGTATTTCCTGCACTTTTCTTTTTAAATTCAACTGCACATACACAAAACACATCAAAACGAACAACACAAATAAATGCAAGAGTATACACAGCTATACTTCAACAAATTTTTCAAGGCATTACACGAAATTTTCAAGAATTTTTCAAACTATACACGACATCAAAGATTCAAGGTACGTGGAGCAGAGGAGCAAACTGTGCAATGGACTTGTGCAGCCCATGGTAAGGTCATGCTTTATCCGATATACCTCAAAACTTTAAAGACACAAAAATATTTTCAAAAATTTACAAAGCTAACATTCAAACAAATCAAGATTTTATAATCCCCGGCAACGGCGCCAAAAATTGACGAGTCGCCGAAGCGAGCATCAAGCAATAATAACCCTACAATCGTTAGTAGTATAGAATAAGTAGGGATCGTTCTAGCCGGGGATTAAGGGTACCTGAAACATGAGAATGTTAACAAAAATATTCACAAACACATATGCACATAATTGTCACACTTATATACATATATACATATTCACACACGAAATTATGGGGGATAAAAGGCTTGGCAGCAAAGCTGCCCTAGAACTAGGTGACACGAAATAAAGTGCTGAAAAATAAATTCTAGGTCTATTATTTACAAGTTTGGTCGACATTCTTCCACAAATTACTAACACGAAAGCAATCAAAATACTTAGCAAATTGACAAAACAAGACATATGGCAAGGGTACACAATATCCTAGATCCGACTTAGTTCCAACCCAACTAGGGCCGCAGCGGTTATCTAAGTTGTTTCAGATTTCACGAAGGTATTTAGAATTAGCTCAGCGCATAACCCTAATCTTTAGCTAACCAATTATAAACACGCAGCGTCGAAGATAATCAATTAACCAATGAAGTACGAAATCCTTTTAATTGGAAACACATCAATCAAGCAAGGCGTCACCACTTCTTGTTAACATGCATAGTCATTTAAACCACTCTAGTCCTATTTATTGACAGATACAAGACCAATACTCAAAACACATCGCGAATATGCTAAGTACCAATCTTTGCGGCACACGGATTTTAAAAGACTAAACCAAGAACGAATTACTAGAATCAGAGTGAACATGCTTGCCTATCTAATCTTATCTCTTTACTTCATATTTTCCTTATTTTTTTAACATGCAATTTGTATTCTTACATCCAAATACCACTTAAAGACAAAGAAAACAAATTGAACATACAAATCATAAAACCAAATTTCACTCCAAACAATACATAGACATAAAGTTTGAAACCAAGAATTCATGCTAACTTCATAGACAAAGTTTAACATAACTACAACAAAAATTACAAAACCAAGAGAAGGGAGTGGATCACACATTAGAAACCTTGGAGACTCCATCGTGTATGGATCCGGTGGCTTGTGGAGGAGGCGGCTGCTACTCGGCAGTGGTAGTGTCGGCAGCAAAAGAACCAAGATTCGGCAAGAACTTTGGGTGTGGTGGAGGTGGTTTTGGCTAGGGTTTTTGTGTAGGACTCTTGGGAAATTTAGGTAGAGCTTTGGCTAGATTTTTGCTTTGGAATGTGACAAGTTTTTCTGTAGGAAAACATGGCTTTATATAGAGGCAAATTCGGCAGAAACCCTAGGTAGAAAACCTAGTCCAAATCGGCAAAGGCAATCCTTGTGCAATAAGGTTTTGGTTCCTTCCTTTCTTGGTTCTTCTAGGAAACTTCTTTTTTTGATTTTTCTTCAATGCCTTGGCTTGGTGTCATCCTCTAACCTTCCTTAAGCTTGGACCATCATCACATATGTATTTGTACACCATTTGGTCCATCAAAAACAGAAAACACAAAAAGGGGGCAGTAGGTTCCTGGAATCGGCAGATTTGATGTTGCTGTAGTAACTACGGCATATCTCCATCCTCGGAGCTCCGATTGATGCGATTCCAAGTCTCAGATAAACTAGACACATATAGCCATCTTCCCATAAAAGGGCTCGATCAAATTCCTTGTGAATCGTCGGGAATGATTTTTCGAAGTTGGATAAAAGTCCCAGGAAAATCCTGGAAGCCCCTGGATTGAAATGCTCGGACTGCCGTTTTGCAGCCAACTTTTGGGTGGCTTCCCGAACTCCGATTGATCTGAAATTTTAACACAACATTCCTCAGTATATGAATATTAAGCACACCAAATTTCATAGAATTCGGACAAGGATAGATCATATTTGTATTCGTCACAAAATCGCGAAAAAGACATATTTTACACTATTTTCCAGATTTTTCATACTTAGTCATTTTTCGGACAATTAAACACATTTCACCAAAACTCTACCAAAATTGACACTAACTATATTATGACTCTATCTTAGACAAATAAGGATTAAACAAAGCATAAACGAGGGCATAAGCATATAATATCGTCGCACATTGTGCTCCTATCAACTAGAGCCTTAATCCCCGAATTGACGTGAAAAACAAAAAATTGTCCATTTGATAGGAGCACAATGTGCGACGATATTATATGCTTATGCCCTCGTTTATGCTTTGTTTAACCCTTATTTATCTAAGATAGAGTCATAATATAGTTAGTGTCAATTTTGGTAGAGTTTTGGTGAAATGTGCTTAATTGTCCGAAAAATGACTAAGTATGAGAAATCTGGAAAATAGTGCAAAATATGTCTTTTTCGCGATTTTGTGACGAGTATAAATATGATCTATCCTTGTCCGAATTCTATGAAATTTGGTGTGCTTAATATTCATATACTGAGGAATGTTGTGTTAAAATTTCAGATCAATCGGAGTTCGGGAAGTCACCCAAAAGATGGCTGCAAAACGGCAGTCCGAGCAAACCAATCCAGGGGCTTCCAGAATTTTCCTGGGACTTTGATCCAACTTCGAAAAATCATTCCCGACGATTCACAAGGAATTTGATCGAGATATTTTATGGGGAGATGGCTATATGTGTCTAGTTTATCTGAGACTTGGAATCGCATCAATTGGAGCTCCGAGAAGGGAGATAAGTCGGATTTACTGGAGCAAGGTCATTCCAGCCGAGTTGCTGCCGGTCTTGTGTTCTTGCGGGTTTGGGGCATTTTTCCATGGACTAAGCTCACCAAATGGAGTTGTCAAGCCTACACAAGAAGTTTATGAAGATATGCAGCCCAATCCAAGGAAGAAAATCAGAAAAAGAAGTTTCCTAGAAGAACCAAGAAAGGAAGGAACCAAAACCTTGTTGCACAAGGATTGCCTTTGCCGATTTGGACTAGGTTTTCTACCTAGGGTTTCTTCCGAATTTGCCTCTATATATAGCCATGTTTTCCTACAGAAAAATCATCTCATCTCAAGCATAATACACTAGCCTAAAGCTCTACCAAGTCCTTTCAAACACCAACACATAAATACCTAGCCGAACCATCACCACCATAACCATATAACCGAACCCTTCCACCTTGGTTACTGCCGATTTCTGTTCTTGCCGAGCACCAAGGAGCAGCAGCCGATCCATCTAGTCACCTTTGAGGAGTCTTCAAGGTTCTTAAAGTGTGATCCATTCCCCTATGGCTTTTGTATTTATTTATGTTTGGTTGTTTTGTACGAATTTGTTTCGATTCTTGGTTTTTCTTGAAACTTTGTATGAACCGAATATTGTATGTTATGCATGGTTTTTCTGAAATTTAACTTATGGATTTTGTATGTTGGATAATTAGGGCAGTGGTATTAGAAGCATGTTTAGGATTTAATTTGGTTAGTAATCTAAGAGTGTGCCTTATAAACTGAAACATTAGTTGTGCTTAAGCATTTGTTGTTTGCATGTGAATCTAGGTGTTAGGTTTCATTTAACCGAGTAATACGAATAAGTCATACGTTGGAGTAGTTTGTTTTGTGTTGCTCACCTAGGGTAAAAACCTTAGATTACCCCACACCTATCCTTTGCTAGTCCCTTAGCAAACTAAATAAAACTAAGACTCAAAACAACTATTGCCCCTAACAATTTGTCTCAGGCTCGTATGTACACATAGCTTTCAAGTTAATACATGAGAATGCTAAGCACGAAAAATTCCAAGCTTCATGAACATGTAACATCAATATGAACATATAGGAGCAAAAGGTAAGCATGTAATCATGTTAAAACTAATTCAAATCACCTCACTAGGCATACTCTCTTCTTTTCTCTCAAAGCATGGTAATTCACTCAATAGTATATGCAAGCGAAAGATCATCAATTACAAAGAGTGACTTGCATATATCGAAGAAACGAAAGCACTTTGTGAATTTTGATGGAAAAACCTCATATGATAACTATATGCATCAATGCCCCATATGCCGGCAGCAACCAAAGACATCAAATCTGCCAGAATCGGCAGCTTTTCCTAGTTTGACTAGGAGAACTTGTTTCTTCATGTTTTTCTTCAATGCTATGGCCAAATGTCGTCCTCCTTCCTTCCCTAAGCTTGGAATGCCTTCGTAAATGCCCTTGCACATCATATGGTTCATTGAAAAACAGCAATTGCGAAAAGGAGGCAATCAGTCCCTGGAATCGGCAGCTTTGACCTTATCGCAGTAATTCCGGTATATCTCCACCTTCGGAGCTCCGATTGATGCGATTCCAAGTCTCACGTAAACTAGACACATAGGGCCATCTCCCCATAAAATATCTCGGCCAAATTCCATGTAAGTCGTCGGGAATGATTTTTCGAAGTTGAGATAAAGTCCCAGGAAAATCCTGTAAGCCCCTGGATTGGAATGCTCGGACTGCCGTTTGCAGCCAATGTTTGGGTGACTTCCCGAACTCCGATTGATCTGAAATTTTAACACAACATTCCTCAACATATGAATATTAAGCACACCAAATTTCATAGAATTCGGACAAGGATAGATCATATTTGTACTCGTCACAAAATCGCGAAAAAGACATATTTTACACTATTTTCCAGATTTCTCAAACTTAGTCATTTTTCGGATTCTTAACCATATTTCACCAAAACTCTACCAAAATGACACTAACTACATTATGACTCTATCTTAGACAAATAAGGGTTAAACAAAGCATAAACGAGGATATAAGCATATAATATCGTCGCACATTGTGCTCCTATCACCAATATCTTTAAGTGGTGATCAAGGTTCGATGAAGATTAGCTACACACTCAATGTCTCTATGATACATTCATAAGAGTGTAGAGACAAGGGTTTTATGCCAAGACATATAAACCGGAATATATACTCAATTCCTATAGAGTGTGCAACATGGCGTGTAGTATCACAAGATAAAACATAGGCATGCTTAAAGGCGTACTAGACACATCCGTTTAACGCTCAAAAATAGAGCCAGAAAACAACCAGAATGAGCCAACATCGATACTATAGAGACATAAATGTCTAAACCAAGTATCCAAGACCGAGGCCATGAGCTAGCTATCCGAGGCCGAAGCCAAGCTAGAATGGGAGCCAAGCCGAAACAAGGCAAGGAAGGGCCAGGGTCAAGCATAGGCGCGTGCTAGGCTAGCCAAGGCCGAAGCCGAGGTGGTGCACGGGCGGGCCGAGGCCGAGCAAATGTCAAGGCATGCCAAGGCCGAAACCAAGGCGTGTCGAGGCAAAAGCAAAGGCATATGGGGCCGAGGCTTGATGTTGGAGTCGAGGTCATGCGAGTTGCCGATGGATAGCCTAGGCCGAAGCTAAGGCTTACCGAGGCATAAAACAAGGACCTGACGAGGCCGATGCCATGCTAAAGAGCCAAAGTCATGTCGAGGCCGAAGCCAAGACGTGTCGGGGTGAGTGCATGGGCTTATAAGGCCGAGATGGCTGCGGGCCAGGCCGTGTTCAGGCCAACGCCGAGGCCGAGGCCGGGGCGCGGCTAGGCGGGCCGTGTGCGTGCCAAGGTCCGGAGACCGAGGGGGCGGCAACATGTGGTGTTGGCGGAGCTGTAGTCCAAGCAGCGCGCAGGCCAAGCCAAGGTCGAAACCGAGGCTAGGCAAGGCGGGCTTTGGTGGGCGCAAGAGTGCCGAGGCCGAGGCCAGGCAATGCGCATGCATCCGCTTATGTACGCAAACATGTCTATTTGTTTCTTGACGAGCGAGGCCTGGCGAATCGCAGCCAAGCTGGCGAGTGGCCATGGCGAGCGAGGCCTGGCGGATCGCGGCCAAGTTGGCGGATCGCAGTTTCTCGCGAGTCACTCATTTTGTCTTTTGTGATTTTTTGAGTTAACATCCCCAATTAGATTGGTGAACTCAAATCAACAGGCCATGTAAATGTGTAATGCGATTTATTGCATTCACATATAGCTTTTTAGTGAATCGAACCATATATGCATCAAAATGTCAACGGTTATATCGAGATCTTGACCATAAAGAGTGTATCGACTAAGTAGCATTAGTCACATATGTGAGGTCTATGCCTGCACAAAATCAACGGATTTGTAGTCACTTTGACTATGAAATTGAAGTCATATGCTTCATATTTATCGCAAATTATCTTTTGCTTTTGTAATCCGTAATCATGAGGATATACTCTCATCTACTTCCATGTATCTCTTGTATACATTGACCATATGATTGCATTATTTGCAATTATTGAACCGATAGAACCATATCAATGACATGATTCTCTCTTTTTTCAATGGCCATTTTCTAGGCGCATTTTATGGTCAATTGTTTCTTTGTATCAAAAGAACAAGAGGGAAGGAATTGAATGGTCGAGACCAAGATTCTGGTTACTCAATTCAATTTGTTGTGACAATTTCCGTCACATATCGATGTTACAATGACAATTTCCGTCACACATCATGAGTTTCTCCCCTTTGTGACTCCCTTAGGATCGTCACAAGCATCGATAATATTATGTCGGAATCGTGATAAAATAGTCACGAAGAGTTGTGGTTCACAGTGACATCACAGCCACAAACACAACTTTGAACGGTAACATCACAGTTACCCCTTAAATACTGTGATACGCAGGGGTGGGTGGGGCTCCTTTGTATCGTCCTGAAAAACACACAAGTTCCAACACATATACACAAGTTCAAATAATTGAAATTGCGAAAAAACGAGAACTTTTATTAAATCATACATGCTAGTTCGCCAAATGAACTGCGTTTAAAAATTGCGCTTAAGGACTCGGTTCTGATCCTTGTGCAAATTTGAGATGCTCTTCCATGTACGTGCAACGAAATAATCCTCGCAATTACATCGCGATGCGTCGTGCAATAAGTTTCATGGAAAAGAAAAAACATATGGTTAGTCATATTCACCATATTCAGGACAGTAAAACTAATAAAGAAATACTGCAGTAACTGTTTTAACCCGTAGGGTAAAACAAAAATTTACTGAGGTAAAAAAAGTATTTACCGTTTTATCCCTGGGTCGGATCAGAAGATCCGGGTCGAACCGGGTCGGCATCATGTGCAGACGGGTCGGGTTGCATCGCAGGAATCGGGTCGAGCAAGCCTTATGCTGCAACGCCAGGGCTGGTTCGATGAGGCTCGGATTGGCGGAGTCCAAGGCTGCCAGGCGGCGGCGCCAAACGTGGGTTTCGAGAGCCATGGCCTGATTTCGTCCTCAAAAGGCTACGACGTCAGAGGCTGGGGCGCGCTAGGGCGAGGAGGTCCGCCGGATAGAAGCGGCATTGGGCGGAGGCGTCGACCGGGCAGGCGTTGGCTCTGGATTGGGTCGCGGCGGGGAGGCGACGAGGGAGGATGGCGTCGAACATCGAAGGGTGCCCAGAGTAGATTTCTGGGTGCCCACGATTTCTTCAGTCTTTGCCGACAAAGATGTCGTCGGCAGAGTTCGACAGTATATCTTTTAGCTTTTCCGACAAAAGTTGTCGGTAGAACCTGGTGCCCTGGGATTGTTTTCTTTCTTCCGACGACGCAGTTGCCGGCAGAAGGTGATTTCTGGGGAGGGCATTCTTTGCCGACAAGCAGTTGCCGGCAGAAAATCTAGGGTTGCTGAATTTTTTTTTTTTCCGGCAAAAAGCTAGGGTTAGAAACTACGTGCTAATAACGTGTTGCAGGAGAAACAATATAGATGCAAAGCGTTACTTTATTGATAGATAATGAGGCCTTTATATAGGCATTACATCAAGTATCCCAAGTAATCAGGGATTCCCTATCTACTAAGATAACTACTATTCTAATCTAATTAGGTCAGGACACACAACAGAAGTTACGGAATTAACATTCCTTGAAATGTCCAAAACTAAAGAAATGTGTCCTGAACTTAACTCATTGTATTGAAATTCTATTCCAGCAATTACCAGGTTTCATTTGCTTAAAGTTTCAGAATTTAAGTAAAAAAGAGAACATGGGACTCAAAGCTAACATCTTTCTTCAACTTTTCACTCCATTTTCCAAGTTCATTGTATAAACAATCTATGAGCAAGAACAAAAATTCCAAAACATGTAGAGAAAAAGAAGACTGAAAGTTGGAATCTTTAAGTTGAAGCTGAAAATATCGAAGAAACTTACTTGAAGCTCGACGGCGGTGAAAGACTATCACACAAAAGCCCTAATTCCAGTCGGCTGTCGCTGTAATCCCCAATTGTACAACTCGGGGTTGCTCCTCTCTACTTTACTACCACAACCGGCGATGTGGACTCGATAAATTAATTGTGAGCACATCACCTGTGCCCATAAACCCTGTGCCCATAATCATATCGTGACACCTGTCCACCAATTTAACACCCCACTAACTCTGTTAACTCACCAAAAAAATAAGTAATTAAATTATTTTACAAATTCTATTTAAATAATAAACAATGGATTGAGGATAAAAAAGAACCAACAGATGTTTATACAAACAGATGGAGATTGGAACATAACAGGTTGAGATATCAAGTTACCAACATATGGGTTTAACGGAGAGATGCGTCGGCGATTGGAACGAAATCTTGGTGGAGACGCAAGGAGTAGAGTCTGTTAAGAATCAAAGCTCTGTATGCAGTAACTCACAAACGTTGGTGAATGTACTTATTTCATTTCAGCAGAAGTGAGGCTTAAATAGCCTTTACAAGGAACTTGAAAAACAAACTAATTCAATCACGATTAACAAACCTAAACGTGATGTAACAAACTGAGAAATAATCAAATAACAAACTTGTTCCTACAAACTAGGAATTATTAACTTGAAGCTAAAGTAAAGCAAGCACTAACAAACTGGTGCATCCACCACCACCGAGTCTGTAGCTTCCAACAAATGCCTCCCCTAAACTGGAAATGCTAACAAGCATCCAGTTTAATCAGTCAAAGCTTGAACACCAAGAAGCTTGCGAAGCTTCTCAAACGTATCCAACTTCACCGGCTTGGTCAGTATGTCTGCAACTTGGTTCTCAGTTCCGCAAAACACTAACTTCACAGCTCCTTCATTAGTAAGATCACGCAAGAAATGATATCTCACGTCTATGTGTTTAGTTCTCCTATGCATAATCGGATTCTTTGAAAGCTTAATAGAAGAACTATTATCACATAAAATCTCCACACACTTACTTTGAGAAAAACCAATCTGGTTAAGAACTTCCTTCATCCAAACACACTGACATGCACAGGCTGCTGCTGCGATGTACTCAGCCTCTGTCGAAGACAAAGTAACTATTGCTTGCTTTCTTGAACTCCAACACACAGCAGCTTCACTCAGTAGAAAAACATACCCAGATGTACTTCTCCTATCATCCACATCTCCTGCATAGTCACTGTCAGTGTACGCTTTTAACTCACCATCAGTTCTTCTCTTGTAAAACAGTCCCAAATCTAGTGTCCCTTTCAAGTATCTAAGCACCCTTTTTGCGGCCTGCAAATGCTCCTCCTTAGGTCTGGCCATAAATCTGCTGATAAGACACACAACATACATCATGTCCGGCGTTGTTGCCGTCAAGTACATCAAACTCCCGACTAACTGCTTGTATAGCCCTGCATCCACATCTGTACCACCTTCTTTAGACAACTTGGTTCCTGGGACTATTGGATTCTTCACTGGATTGCAATTCCACATGTTGAACCTCTCTAACACTTCCCTAGCATACTTCTTTTGGCACAAATGAATTCCTTCTGAGCTTTGCTGGACCTCCACACCCAATAAATATCTCATCTTCCCAAGATCAGTCATCTCGAACTCTAGTTTCATTGAGTTCTTAAATTTTTCACACATATCAACATCATTGCCTGCATATATCAGATCATCAACATACAGACTCACCAGCAACAGCTTCTCACCTTCTTCTCTTTTGACAAATAGTGTGTGATCAAGGTTGCTCCTCTCGAACCCTTCTTTGAGAAAGTAGCTTTCAATTCGACTAAACCATGCCCTAGGGGCTTGTTTTAATCCGTATAGAGCTTTGTTTAGTCTGTATACTTTGTCTTCCTCCCCTTCTTTGATGAACCCCTCTGGTTGCTCGATGTATACCACTTCTTTCAATTCTCCATAAAGAAAAGCGCTTTTTACATCGAGCTGGTACACCATCCAACCTCTTTGGGCAGCCACAGCTAAAAGCATCCTTATTGTGTCCCAACGAGCTACTGGAGCAAATACTTCGTTGTAATCAACCCCTTGTTTCTGCGCATAGCCCTTTGCGACTAATCTGGCCTTGTATTTGTCAACATCACCATTTTCGTCTAACTTGGTCTTGAAGACCCACTTCACTCCAATTTTTCTTGCTCCCATAGGCAGACTCACAAGCTCCCAGGTCTTGTTTCTCTCGATGGCTTCTATTTCAAGTTTCATTGCATCCTTCCACTTTTCTTCTTTAGCAGCCTCTTCATAGCAGGTGGGAGCTTCATGTGACATGAAAAAGGCCAAGTTCTGGTCACTTTCTTCCTCTGACAACCCTTCTCCACTCACGTAGTCTTGTAACCATGTCGGTGCTTTCCGAACTCTTTCTTCTGGTGAGCTTGGTACACTTTGTTCCGGTGAGTTTTCTTGTTCAGTGCTTGTCTCCAGTGGATTCTCCTCTGCCTCATCTTCACTTTCACTCACTACATCATCATTGTCTCTGTCTCCCCAGTCTAGAACATCAAGCTTGGCTTCCTCTGAGCTGATTCCCCAATTCCACTTCTCATTCTCTTCAAAAATCACATCTCGACTCACGATCACTTTCTTTGCAATAGGATCATAAAGCCGATAGGCTTTTGATTCATCACTTACTCCAAGAAGTACACATTTGTGACTTCTATCATCAAGTTTCAATCTCTTCTTCTCAGGAATATGCACATGGCCAATGCATCCGAACACTCTAAAATGTTCCACACTCGGTTTGATACCGCTCCAACATTCTTCAGGAACCATATCCTCCACAGCCATCGTCAGACTTCTATTCAAAACATAGGCTGTCCATCTAGCTGCCTCTGGCCAGAAAGCCTTTGGCATCTCCTTCTCTGTTAATAAGCAACGAACCATGTTCATGATAGTGCGATTCCGGCGCTCGGCGACTCCATTTTGTTGTGGAGTGTAGGAAGTTGTCAATTGTCTTTTGATGCCGTGTTCTTCACAGAAAGTGTTGAACTCGCGCGAGGTAAACTCGCCTCCCCTGTCAGTTCGTAAGCAACATATACACTTCCCTATCTCTTTCTCAACTAAATACTTGAACTTTTTAAACACAACAAAAGTTTCACTTTTTTCAGCCAAGAAATATATCCACACCTTTCGACTAAAGTCATCAACAAAGACCAAAAGGTACCTCTTCTTGCTGTGTGATATAGGTGTGATAGGGCCACACAAGTCTGCATGAATTAGCTGCAACCTTTCTGATGCTCTCCAATTACTCCTTTTTGGCATAGCTTCACGGTGTTGTTTTCCCACATTACACACAACACACACCTTGCTTGTTTCTTTGAACTGTGGTAAACCCCTCACAAGTTGTTTACATTGCATCGTACGAAGGCTCTTGTTGTTCAAGTGACCATATCTTCGGTGCCATAGGTTGGTAGCATCATCTCCTTCTACTTGTAGGCACTTTGAGGAGGGTGGCTTCATGTAAGCAACCACAACGAACATCCGATTAGTGGTCATCTTCGTGTGCACAATAACACCCCTTCGTGGATGATAAATCTTACAAGCACCTTCACTGATTAGAATAGTCAAGCCCTTCTCTTGCAGCTGACCTATGCTTAGTAGATTGTTGGTAAGGTCAGGAATGAAGAACACATCAGATATTATTTGAGTGATACCTCTGACCTCAAATCTGACATTGCCTTTCCCCATCACCGATATTCTTGAGCTATTTCCCAACTTCACTGTATGTCTGAAACTTTCATCCAAGTCCACGAACCACTCCTTATTTCCTGACATGTGATTAGAACACCCCGAGTCAAGAAACCAGACGCCTTCTCTTACTGCACCATTGAGCTGAACATGTGCCATCAACAAGAGCTCTTCCTTCTCGTCAATCTCCACATAGTTTGCTGTCTTCTCCCAACTAGGACATTCGTATTGGAAGTGTCCTAGTTTATGACATTTGTAACACTCTATCGTTGCCTTGTTGAAGACTCTACCTCTCCCTCTTCCGCTGCCCTTCATAGTCCCGCTTCCGCTGCCTTTTCCTCTTCCTCTACCGAATGTACCCGAGCTCTCAGCTTCAACCTTGAGCACTTGTTCATCACCTTCTTTTCGTCGAACTTTCTGCTCATGAACGAGCAAGGAACTCTGCAATTCATCAACCGTGAGTTGGTCGATATCTTTTGACACTTCAATCGAGCACACAACATAATCAAAGTTTTCTGTGAGTGTACGAAGAATTTTCTCCACGATTTTCACATCAGGCATGTCTTCGCCACAGTTCCTCATATCGTTGGCAACTATCATCACTCTTCCAAAATAGTCAGTAATTGACTCTCCAGTCTTCATCTCCAGAATCTCGAAACTTCTCCGAAGCCTTTGTAGTTGTGCTCGCTGAACCCTAGCATTACCATGATACTTGACTTTCATAGAGTCCCATAGTTGCTTCGCCGTCTCCTTCAGTGTGATTGTCTTCAGGATTGACTTGTCAATGGAGGCGAAAAGATAGTTTTTCGCCTTCAAATCTTTCAGCTTGGCCTCATCTAGGTTTTTCTGTTGTGCACTCGTCAACACTTCTTCTTCTCCTGGCTCCTTGTATCCAGTTTGAACCACACTCCAATACTCCTTCGATCAAAGGAGATTCTCCATGAGAAGGCTCCAATGATCATAGTCCCCATCAAATATGGGAACACATGGCTGCGTGAAGCTACTCATCTCCGCTGCCATTCTCTCAAACAACACTCGTGTTTCACTCTTTTCCTCACAAGTGTTTCTCTCTCACACACAATCAGGCCCCCTTTCGAGGGCTCTGATACCAGTTGTTAAGAATCAAAGCTCTGTATGCAGTAACTCACAAACGTTGGTGAATGTACTTATTTCATTTCAGTAGAAGTGAGGCTTAAATAGCCTTTACAAGGAACTTGAAAAACAAACTAATTCAATCACGATTAACAAACCTAAACGTGATGTAACAAACTGAGAAATAATCAAATAACAAACTTGTTCCTACAAACTAGGAATTATTAACTTGAAGCTAAAGTAAAGCAAGCACTAACAAACTGGTGCATCCACCACCACCGAGTCTGTAGCTTCCAACAGAGTCTTGATGAACCAAAGGGTGTGCTGGGTTGGGTATGTTGTAGAACTGTAGAGAAAGAAGAAGCAGAGAAAAAGAGAGGAAGAATACAGATCGAAAGGGAAAATTGAATAATTGATAATTCATATGTTTTATTTTTTATTAAAAAAAAGTTAGCAGCGTTATTGTCTGTTAAAGTGATGGACAGATGTCACTGTACGATTGTAGGCACAGGTGATGTGCTCCCCTTCCAAATAATGGTTTGGGATAATATATATTTACAGCGAACTCCAATCGTAATCGGTGAGAATACAAAGGCAATCCACTTCCTTGTTTTGGGCAACTCACGCAGTACAGAAAATAGTAAAAACAAACTCTATCACTCTGAAGTTTTGAACATATATGTTTTTCTTTGTAAGTGAGACTTTAGAGTGAAGGTAAAACATGTGATAGAGTTGGTAAAAATTTAGGTTATGTGTGAATTCTCTTACTCAAATTTGAATATGTTCGATGCTAGTTGGAATTTAAGTGATACTGTGTTAATTCAAATCAAAATAATAATCATGAGTGAACTCACACTTTAATGAATTAAAATATATCGAGTACAAACTGTGTAAATGTGACAAGTTCAATAATTTTCGTTTTCTTCGTAAGAGGCCACAAAAATTTCTATTTGCGTCATTAGCTTGCCTAGACTGTAGAGCTAAGCAAATCTAATGATTACTGGTTTAGGGTGTGTCAATCTAATATGATTAGTGGGAACTAGTTCATACTTTATAGGATTAAAATGAAGTTTTGTTTTAAACAATCCATTTTTCCAGGCATAAACTTTCATCTATCTTGTAATTGGAAAAACATTTATAGTAATATGATGTTCTGAAGAAGCTGGCATGGTGCATGTTCTTGTTTTCGCCATGAATCTTTTACAATGAAATTATATATTTCTTTCCCTCACAAACTACTCCATTGAAACGAATCCTGAAAGGATCCGGATACCAACTGCAGGATGTCCCTTCCCAAATTTTTGCCTTTCTGGGAATTTAGCATTTAAGCAACCTAAAGTAGACACATGAATTTGTTTTAAACTACAGACCCTTAACTTGGTGCCACTTGCACTGTTTCATAACAGAAAACTAATTCATACTTCCTCATTGTTCAAACTAAGTTCATAGAAAAACAAGTACTATTATTTCATTGCAAACTCTGAGACAACTATCAAGGTTAGAACAGAGTGCTCTGGCTTGTGATCACATTCATAATCAAGATGAACGAATGCCCGCTCGACTTCAGGGAGCTCTTCGATCTTTATTTGCAATGATTCTCCAATTGCATGTGCTTCTCTCAATGGCAAATCTTCGGGCAGTTCAATGTCAACCTGCGCTTGTAAATGATAGTTCTGTTAGAACTGTGCATAGTCCAGAAATGATTAAATTATTCATATCTTGCCAATCATGCTAACTTAGAACTGTAAAATAGGTTACCCGAACACAAACCAAACATGCAAAACACTAAAATCAAGTTGTTCTGAGAGTTTTTATTTAAGCGTAGTCCAAACGAAACAGAAGGGTATATCTGATATTGAATTTGTGGAGTTTTAACTAAATACTTGAGCATTGTACCTCAACAAAATAGAGGACCCCAAAGGTGTAGGCTCTGACTGTGTCGACACGTCTGATTAAATTATGGTGCCTTAGGATCAGATATGTGAGGGTCTGCAACACTTCAGGAGGAGCTGATTGTCCAACCAAAGAGACTTCATGTAGGAAAACAATCAAAAGTACTACCACATTAATGTTCCCAACTGCACAATCGTTGCGATCCTAAGTTGCTGCCAAAGAGAAGCATGTGTGTGAGATAAGAGTGAGATATATGTTGAAGTTAGTATGGCGAGTAGCTAGTGGTGAGTAGCTAGTCTGGCGAGTACTTAGTGGCGAGTGGTCTGGCGAGTGGCTAGTATGTCTAGTCTGGCGAGTGGCTAGTCTGGCGAGTGGCTAGTCTGACGAGTGGCTAGTGGCGAGTGGCTAGTCTGGTCGGCAGTTCAGGTGTCTCTTCTGTGCAGCATGGAGTTCACCTACTGCAGTATGGGCATTATGGTGGAAATCTTTTTTCTTAGTTTTCAGTCCGTGCCTTGGTATGGATTATACAGTGTTTAGTCTGTTTAGTTTTATTTCATACTTGTATATATCCTTCTCTTTGTATTCTTTTCTTCTTATGAATGAAAACGGGAACATTTGTCCAAAATTTCTCTGTGTTTTATGAATTTCAAGATGGTATCAGAGCAGGATATTTAGTATCCTGCCTCTGTTTTTTGTGTTCTTGTTTCCCTTTATTTTCTTCTTCTTTGCCCTGTTTTTTTCCAGCTTAAATGGTTGATGAGGCATATTCAGATGTTAATCCCTTTGGATCTGTAAACAACCTAAATATTGATTCCAGTTACAATGGTGATGGTAACACGAATCAGCGGTTGTGTTCAGTCCTACTTAATTCCTTCAATTATCTTCATTGGTCAAGAGCAGTTGCTCTTGCCCTCGGAGAAAGTCCAAGCTTGATTTTATCTATGGAACTACTCAAGCTCCAGAAGTTGGTTCCAGCACCTTCAATGCCTAGCTGAGCACAGATCAGTTAGTTCGAGCATGGCTCATTAACTCAATGAAACCTAAGTTGGCACAGATCTTCAGCTACTCCACTCCAGCAAGTCAAATGTGGACAGATATTGAAGAATTCTATGGGAACAAAAATAACTCAGCTCGTGTCTACCAACTGAAAAAGGACATCGCTGGCCTCGAACAAGAAGGTAAGTCCTTTGTGCAATACCTTGGCAGTTTAACAAGCATGTGGAATGAACTAGAAGTGTACAGACCACATACCACTGATGCAGCTATCCTGCTGAAGAGGGCTGAGGAAGACAAAATTTTTCAACTCTTGGCTAACCTAAGCTCTGACTATGAAGACTTGAGGAGTCACATACTCGTGAATGCTGAGCTTCCCATCTTTAGAACTGTCTGCAGCACTGTCCAAAGAGAAGAGACCAGAAGGCAAGTAATGAATGTTGATATCAAGACCAACCATGCTGAGTCTAGTGCTTATGCTGCAAGCTATAAGCCACTACCAGAAAAAAAGTTTTTCCCGACAAAAAAAAAAAACGGCCGGCGACTAAAAATTCTCGTCGGTAATTCTATAGAATGGCCGACGATTTTATTTTTCGTCGGTGGAAAAACAAAATCGTCGGCCATAGTGTAACCATAGCCGACGATACTATTTTTTCGTTGGTATAAACAAAAATCGTCAGCTATATTCATATTTCAGTTGACGATTTTGGATTTTCGTCGGCCTTTCTCTGAAACATTAGCCGACGAAAACTTTTGAAATTTTGGCCGACGAAATTGACATTTTCGTCGGCTATAAGTCTATAAATTTTTATATGATTAGTTGCGTCTCATTGATTTGAAACTATTATCTGTTGAAGGTCAGACCAAAAAACGTCATTTAGACAGACCAAATACATGTTTGGTTTTTTCCATACATGTATTTAATCTTAACGGTGATATCTGATGGTTGGAATAGATTTTCTAAACTTTTAGATTCAAAATCAGAACATATGCACTAATGTTCCTTAACTTGTTTACTAAGTGTTTAAGTGAATGTATAGTTTCAAATAGTTACTATACATAGACTCTTCAAATGCAAAAATGTTGTAAAATAAGATATGACCGAAATAATGAAATACATCTACGGTTGAAAAATGACAAGATTCCGATAAACTCTGTGTGCCGAATGTTGCGGTTAACTGTTTTTTACTTTCGTTTTCCTAGGGGTAGCCTGACGTTCGTTAAATCAATTTTGTAAAATTTTTATATGATTAGTTGCGTCTCATTGATTTGAAACTATTATCTGTTGAAGGTCAGGCAAAAAAACGTCATTTAGACAGTCCAATTACCATTTCTAAGCGTTTAGAGGTTTGGCTTACCCGGTTGACCGTCCCGATCGAGCCTTTAACGTTGTCAGCTGAAGTTGGATTTTTTTCCATACATGTATTTAATCTTAACGGTGATATCTGACGGTTGGAATAGATTTTCTAAACTTTTAGATTAAAAATCAGAACATATGCACTAATGTTCCTTAACTTGTTTACTAAGTGTTTAAGTGAATGTATAGTTTCAAATAGTTACTATACGTAGACTCTTCAAATGCAAAAATATTGTGAAATAAGATATGACCGAAATAATGAAATACGTCTACGGTTGAAAAATGACAAGATTCCGATAAACTCTGTGTGCCGAATGTTGCGGTTAACTGTTTTTTACTTTCGTTTTCCTATGGGTAGTCTGACGTTCGATAAATCAATTTTGTAAAATTTTTATACGATTAGTTGCGTCTAATTGATTTGAAACTATTATCTGTTGAAGGTGAGGCCAGAAACCGTCGTTTAACTAGACTAATTTCCGTTTTTAAGCGTTTAGAGGTTTGACTTAGTGGTTTGACCTACAGTTTAGCCGACGAAACTTATATGTCGTCGGCTAAACTCTTGCAATCCGCGCCTTTTTATTGTCCGCAGTTGGATGACTCAGATCCAACGGCTGTTGATTTTCCAAAGCATAGCCGACGAAATATTTTAAATCGTCGGCTATTCTCTCAGTTTAGCCGACGAAATATAATTTTCGTCGGCTAAACTCTTGCGATCCGCGCCTTTTTATTGTCCACCGTTGGATGGCTCATATCAGACGGCTGTTGATTTTCCAAAGTATAGCCGACGATGTTCATAGAATTGCCGACGATGTTCATAGAATAGCCGACGACATTCAAAGAATAGCCGACTAATTATATATATAAATTGGTAGCCTAATTATATAAATGGTTATATTTATGTTGATATATAAATGGTTATTTATATGTATATATATGTTAGTGATGAAATATAGTTATATTTGTATATAAATGGTTATATTTATGGTAATGGTTAGTATTATATATTTAAAATTAGTTAAAATTTAAATATTGTTCTAGGAGAAATAGATGATAATAATCTATGTCTTTATTGATTGATAAGGAGGCCTTTATATAGGCATTACATCAAGTATCCCTGGTGATGAGGGATTCCCTATCTAATAAAGAATCTAGACTACTAGCCTTATTAGGACAAGACACACCATGGAAGTTACGGAATTAACCTTCCTTGAACACTCCCCCTTGTGTCGCGTCCTCAATGGTGCATGAACTGTTGCCTCGTTAAAACCTTTGCCAGCAAACAAAAACCTCTTGGGCAAAAATAAAAGCATGGTCTAAGGGAAAAGAGTACAACGCACCAACTACAAGTATGTGAGACATGCATGACTAGACTCCCCCTGAAGTCTAGACGAGAACTCCCCCTGATAGTCAATCAGTCTTTGAGTTCGGATAAGCGACACATACCAATGCGCTTTACATGCTTCACAAATGTAGATTTGGGTAGAGACTTGGTGAACAGATCAGCTGCATTATCTTCTGAGCTGACTTGCTTCACTTGGATATTCAAAATCTCTTACTGCTGCTGATTGTAGAAGAACTTAGGCGAAATGTGTTTAGTATTGTCACCCTTGATGTATCCCAACTTCATCTGCTCAATGCATGCTGCATTATCTTCAAATATGCAAGTTGGTCCCATCTTAGTAGACTCAAGTCCACTAGACTCTCGAATGTGAGATATAACTGAGCGAAGCCAAACACATTCTTTGACTGCTTCATGTAGTGCAATAATCTCAGCATGGTTCGAGGAGGTAGCAACAAGGGTTTGCTTGGTTGATCTCCAAGATATCGCCGTATTCCCAATGGTAAAAACATAACCGGTTTGGGAACGTCCTTTGTGTAGATCTGACAAATATCCAGCATCAGCAAATCCTACCATCACATCATTTGGTGTATTTGAGTAGGAGGGGGTATCGCCAAAGCCGTATCAGGACGACGACTTAGCATCCTCGGGTCCGGATATGTTGGCGGATATGGCTGCAGGATGGCGGATGGCTGAGCCAAAGCCAGTCTTGGCGGATGACCGGTGGTGATCCGAGCCACGGTTTGTGCTGTTGGATGCAAGAGATTGACTAGGTGTCGAATCCTGATGAGTGTATCGATAGTACAAGCCCATGTCAAGGGTTCCTTTAAGGTATCGAAAGATGTTCTTGATTCCAACCCAATGACGTTGTGTTGGCGCAGAGCTAAATCTAGCTAACAAGTTCACTGAGAAAGCAATGTCTGGTCTAGTACACTGAGCTAGGTAGAACAAAGCTCCAATTGCACTAAGATATGGATATTCAGCTCCCAAGACCTCTTCGTCATCTTCTTTCGGATGAAAGGGATTTTTGTTGATATCCAGACTTCTAACGACCATGGGAGTGCCTGTAGGATGCATAAATTTGTCCATGTTAAATCGCCTGAGCATCTTTCGAACATATGCAGATTGGTGTATAAAGATTCCACCACTTCGGTGCTCTAGTTCTAAGCCTAGGCAAAACCGAGTCATTCCCAGATCTTTCATCTCAAATTCGGATTTCAAGTAGCTTGCGGTCTCATTGATCTCATTTAGAGTTCCAATGATGTTCATATCGTCAACATAGACGGCTATAATGGCAAATCCTGAACTTGTTCTCTTTATGAACACACAAGGGCACAACTCATCATTCTTGTATCATTTCCCAATCAAGTAATCACTTAACCGAGTGTACCACATCCTACCAGATTGTCGGAGTCCATATAGAGATCGTCTCAACCTGATAGCAAAAGAACTTCGTGGTTTTTGCTCACTTGACTTGGGTAACTAAAGTCCTTCTAGCACTTTCATGTACATCTCCGTATCTAGGTCCCCATAAAGATACGCTGTTACAACATCCATAAACTGCATATTGAGTCTCGGAAGGTAATAGTATCCATGACAGGAGAATACGTCTCCTCATAATCAATTCCAGGGCGTTGAGAAAAACCTTGCGCCACGAGTCGAGCTTTATATCGCTGGACTTCACCATTCTCATTGCGCTTTCTGACAAAGACCCATTTATGTCCAACAGGCTTCACGTTCGGCGGTGTAGGCACAACCGGTCCGAATACTTGCCTTTTCTTTAGAGAGTCTAGTTCAGCCTGGATTGCTTCTTCCCACTTCGGCCAATCCGCCCTACGTTGACACTCATCAACAGTGCGGGGTTCCATATCGTCGTCGTCAATGACTTCTTGAGCAACGGCGTAGGCGAATGCATCATCGATATACATGGAATTCCTTTCCATAAGATTGTGCATGCATAAGTAGTTTAGTGAGATTTCCTTGTTCTCCAACATCAACGGTGAGTCTGAGGCGTCCCCCAGATGATTCAGAGTTGATTCTTGGACATAGGTATAGTCGGGGACAATCTCGTGTGACGGCGTCACAGTATCGATGATGAACGGATCGCTTTGTGCCTGGACACATGCCCTCTTTCTAGGTACATTGTCCTTGGAACCGATTGGTCTCCCCCTCTTTCTAGGAGGATCCGAAGTCGACGCCGGCCCTCCACTTGGAGGTGCCGAGCCTAGGCTGCCGATGGCACCTAGGGCTGCGGGTCCGAGACCGGCGGCGCGTGCTCGCGCATGGCGAGGAATGTTGAGCCTTGCAGGTACATTCGCAGCAGGTATGGTTGATCTTGTCACTTTCGCAATATCAGTAAAGGAGTCGGGCATCGAATCCGCCACCTTTTGTAGTTCCAATATGCGTTGTATTTCGGTCTCACACTGAGACGTACGGGGATCATAATGAGACATAGTGGGAGAGAACCACGTCAATTCCTGACGTTCACTAGGGACGGATGCGGCCCCATCTCCCCCTAACGGCGGGAATGATGTCTCATCAAAGTGACAATCTGCAAATCTTGCAGTAAACAGATCACCTGTCATAGGCTCTATGTAGCGGACAATAGTTGGTGCTTCATATCCAACATAAATTGCTAATCGTCGTTGTGGACCCATTTTGGTACGCATTGGAGGCGTGATAGGCACATATACGACACAACCAAAAGTACGCAGATGCGAAATATCAGGCTCGTAACCAGTTACCAACTGGTGTGCACTAAATGGTTGGCTATCTGTGGGTCGTAGACGAATAAGCATAGCTGCATGTAATATTGCATATCCCCATGCCGAAACCGGCAAGTTTGTGGCCATGACAAGGGACCTAGCTACAAGCTGTAGTCTCTTGATAGCGGCTTCTGCAAGACCGTTCTGAGAATGAACGTGGGGCACGGGATGTTCAACTTCAATCCCAACTGACATGCAATAGTCATCAAAACACTTTGACGTAAACTCTCCAGCATTATCCAGTCTTATTGACTTAATCGGATTGTCCGGGTGGTGAGCCCGAAGCTTAATGATCTGAGCTAAGAGTTTAGCAAATGCAGCATTCCTCGTGGACAACAACGCTACGTGTGACCAACGCGTTGACGCATCAACCAGAACCATGAAATATCTAAATGGTCCGCATTCTGGTGTTATAGGTCCACAAATATCACCTTGTATTCGTTGTAGGAACGGAATATTCTGTTTATTATCAATAGCAAAAGATGGTCTTGCTTGAAGTTTTGCTAGTGAACAAGCTTTGCAACACGAACGATGAGCATTAGACATCGCTACAGAAGCATGAGAAGCAGGAGGAGGCCGAACCTCTCCTTGGAGCCGAGGGGCGGCTATCAACGGCATGGCGGCCGAACCGAGGCCGAGGCGCCCTCTGTGTTTTTGTGATCTGAAAAATGGATGATCGTGGGAGCATTTCAAAATACGGATCATCAGATCACGACCCGGATGACCGAGTCTATCATGCCAAAGCTTATAAGCATCAGAATCACATAATATAACAACATGAGATTCGTTGGCTCGAATGGTTGTGAAATACATGCCATTTCGAACTCACTTACACTTCTCCACAATGCGAGTGCGCATAGATTGAGTGGAGGTGATCAACAGCTATGCAGTTCCATTTTCAACATAAGTGCTGAGGTGATAGTCGTTGTCACGCACATCATTGAAAGCTAGCAAGGTTCTTGGCGCCTTAGGCGCATATAGGGCGTCCTCTACCCGAATTTCAGTGCCATTTGGCAATAAGAATTAAGCAGTGCCACGACCCTTAATTACGGGTCCAGTTCCTGTCATCGTAGATAACGACGATTCTCTTGGCGAAAAATCCGAAAACAATTGCCGATTCCTCAGAATCGTGTGAGTTGTTGCACAATCCAACAAACACTCAATCTCGCCTTGATACATCTACAAAAACAATATAAATTGAATCAATAGTCTACTTTAGACTTTGGCGAACACTTTAAAGTAAGTGTACTGGAGCAATATATCATCACAAAATGAAGTGCATTATGCTAATAACATAGCCATGGCAACGACATGACTTGAGAGAAAGAGATAAGCCTTATTTTAATCACCGAATACCAACATTTAACATGGCCTAGGTCAGAGATTGAGACCGGACACCGTCGTAGGTGGCGTGGCCGAGCCAAGGCCGAGGCCAAGGCAAAGGCCGGGGCCAAGCCAAAGCTGAAGCTGTGGTTAGGCCGAAGCTACCCTGAGGCCGAGCCGAAGCAAGGCGAGCGGTAAGGGTCGGTCTGACATTGAGGCAATACGATGCGACGGTTGAGCTAAATCTGAAGCATGGCGAGTCCGAAGACACGTCGTTGCCGAGCCATGGATGCAAAAGTTGCATTTGTTCGATAGGCTATCGATGTTGGTTACAAAAACCGGATTCGGTGTTGAGCCAAGCTGGCGAGTGGCCATGGCGGGCGAGGCCTGGCGGATCGCGGCCAAGTTGGCGAGTAGCCATGGCGAGCGAGGCCTGGCGGATCGCGGCCAAGTTGGCGAATAGCCATGGCGAGCGAGGCCTGGCGGATCGCGGCTAATTTGGCGGATCGCGGCCAAGTTGGCGAATAGCCATCACCAGAACTGTGATGAACTCAAAATAATTATGCCATTGAGAATTGGACGCATTAAACCATTTATGCTTTCATAGGGATGTGAAAATCTCAGATCATTCATTGAATAAGAGAATTTTTATTGATGACAACTCAAAAGTACATCAAGGTTGTTCTAAAATAGAGCGACTTATCGAACAAAGTCGTGATTTATTGACTATATTATGTCAAAATAACAAGCAAAATCAAACTTGAACATGTATCTCATGACCTAAGTCAAATACTTATTCATAATCCGGAGTATCATACTCCTGAGTCCTACGTTTCTTGGTAGGTTGGAAGTCATCGATGGCGAAGTTCGTATCTTCCTCATCGTATTCTTCTTCCTCAAAGTCTCCTACATAGTTCGTTTCTTGTTCTATGTATTGTTTGTGTTTCTTGTAAGCGGCTTGAATCTCTCTACTGGCTGTGCAATCGCGTTGAAGATGATTCTTAGAGCCACATTTGAAGCAAGGAGCCGAAGTATGGTTCGGCGTATGGCCACCACGCCTGGGACCGGAACCAAAATTGTTCCTCCCTCTGGGAGCGGCAGCGCCGCCACCATCCCTTATCCAAGAAAGCTGTCGGCCACGGCCGGCGCCTCTTCTCCCTCCTCGTCCGCCACGTGTTGCTCTTGGCGTACGTAGTGGTGGTGCTTGACGTTCATGAGATTGATGCTTTTGCTTAGAAGCTTTACCACGGGCTTGATGAGATTCCGCAATGAATTTCGGTCCTCGAGGCCTCTTATTGGTGGTAAGAATCAACTCATGGTACCTCTCCTTTCTTTGAAGTACATTCATCAAATCACTGAAGGTTTTGATAGTGCCTTTCTCACGGAGATCGCGGTACTGATGCGACAACATGGACGCAGATTCTGGGAACGTCGTGAAAGTCTTCTCCATCATATCGTCATCGGTCTTTTCGACCCCACAAAAGCTCAAATCAGATTGCAAGTTTAGCATAGTCTGATGATATTCCTGGACGGAATCAAAATCCAATAAGCGGATTTGCTCCCAATCTGACATGAGGTCTGGGAGTTGTGCGTCATGCACATTGTCGAAGGGGTCCTTGAGGATATCCCATAGCTCTTTGGGATCGGTTTTCCTCAGGTATTGCTTCTTGAGCGTTGGATGGATATGGCGCCTGAGAAACATCAGGGCTTGTGCTTTCTGTTCAGGAGAAGCTTGTAAGCTTTCATCCTCAGGAGGGTTGATGGTGGCGGTAAATCTTTTACCAATGAAGGTGTTCTCAACATCTGAGATCCACCTCTTGTATTCCTTGCCTTGGACATCCAAGATGTCAAATTCTGGACGCTGAGTGTCAGCCATCTACAGAACACAAACAGGGAGACGTTAGTATATTTGAATACTAATCAAGTTTGATTGTTCTTTTAGAACAGTGCCAAGATATATCATGGCCACATAAATCGATGCTTAACGTGACTTCAAGTCACAATCGATATCTTCCCTTTGTTTTCTTTTCAAAAAAGAATACGTTATGGTTCACAGTGACATCACAGTCACAAGCATAACGGTGGCCGGTAACATCACAGTTACCCCAAAATACGTTGGCACCGGGGTGACTAAATCCCCGTATGCCGTCCCGAGAAGCGATAGAATCGGGATGAAGAAGCAGGGACACGGAAAGGTCCCGGAAAAAAAAAACAAAACCCAACTATTGAAATTTCAGAAGCGGGAACGTTTATAAAATATTTACCTCTTCAAGAGAAGCTTGATCAAACGAAACTTGACTCTTGGGGAAGCTTGTTTTCTTCAATTCTTCTTGATTTCTTCTCAGCAACGAATAAGGCTTCGCGGACCGCTTGCTTGGCTTGCGAGCAATTTTGGTCTTCGAGGGATGCGTTCAAAGAATAGCACGCAAGGGAGGGCTGCTGGCGAGCGGGTTGGGCTGCAGGCGAGCCTGTCTGCCGAGAGGCAGAGGAGGAGCAGCTCGTGAAGGTACGGCGCGGCAGGCGGGCAGCGCAGATGCTGCTGAGAAGAGGCCGACGGTGCCGAACGGAAGAATCGGCGGCCGACGGTAGGTTAGGGTTTCGAAAAAGAATTTCGGAATTAGGGTTTTAGGGCTATTAGACGGGAGGCTAGAGCAACGTGCTGATAACGTGTTCTACGAGAAATAGATGATAATAATCTCTGTCTTTATTGATTGATAAGGAGGCCTTTATATAGGCATTACATCAAGTATCCCTGGTGATGAGGGATTCTCTATCTAATAAAGAATCTAGACTACTAGCTTTATTAGGACAAGACACACCACGGAAGTTACAGAATTAACCTTCATTGAACAAATATTAATTTGTTAGTATGTTTTAAAATATGTTAGTATTATTGGTTATTATATTAATTAGAATTTGTTATTTAATGTAATATAATTTAATATTAATTAATGTATTAATGCCTCAAGCTCCAGATGGCCGATGCACTCAGACAGTTATTCGGAGACCGTCGTTCTTCCAGATCTAGGGGTTCTGGAAGTTCTGCCGGTTCCGGAGACTCCGAGAGGACCCTTAGCCAGCCTGAGAGGACCACCAGCCAGCCGCGGAGGAGTGTGGATTCATCCCAGCCGCGGAGGACTGTGGATTCATCCAATGCCTCAACCTCCCGAGTTCGTTCAGCAGGATGACGAGCATGATGGAGAGCAGGATGCTGGGGATGACGTGGTGGACTATAGTGCTTTAGGTGATGATTAGAGTTATATTTTATATATATTGGAACAAATTAAATAATAAGTCATTTAGACGTGTTTCTTGTTGGTGTAAATGCATGGATTGTCATTGTGAATTGCAGGTTGCTTGGAATGGTAATTTAGAAATTAATTTAATTTTTTTTCCCCAAAATGTAAGAATAGCCGACGATATTGGCATTATTTCGTCGGCTATAAGTACTATAGTCGACGATTTTTACCAAATTTCGTCGGCTATAACGGTTATAGCCGACGAAAATGACATTATTTCGTCGGCTATAACTAATTAATGCCTATTAAAATATTAATATATTCTGAGGAAATAACCGACGAAATAGATGAAATCGTCGGCTATATTTCAGAACAAATAGCCGACGAATTTCGTCGGCTATAGTTTACGATATCGTCGGCCATACTCGAAAATATCTGACGAATTTCGTCGAATATTTTGCCCAGGTTTGGTCGACAAAATGAATTTTCGTCGGTAATAGTCGGCCATACTCGAAAATAGCCGACGATTTCGTTATTTTCGACAGCCATTTGTTTTACCGACGCCCTTTTACCGACAAATTATAGCCGACGAAAGTTTCGTCGGCAGAAGGAATAGCCGACGAAAATTTGGCATAGTAGACGAAATTTTTTTCGTCGGCTATTATGTCTGATCTGGTAGTGAGCAGTTGGATGATAAGAATCAGAAATGGAAACGCACTGGTGGAAAGTGTACTCATTGTGGAGGAAATCACTTTAGAGACAAGTGCTGGATCTTGTTTCCCGAGCTGAACGTAAAATTTTTTGAAGAGAAAGCAAGAAAAGAGGGCAAGGGAAATCCTAAGAATACTAGCACAACCAATCTCAGAGCAAATATTGCCTCAAGCTCTGCATCACCAGGTGTTCCTGTTGACTTCACTGCAAATCCATGTACTCTTATCAATGAATTTGCCGGATTTCTCCAACAGAAACAGAAGTATGTAAATCAAGATTCAAGTCACACTGCTCTTCTAAGTCAGTTTGCTGGTTTTCTAGCTGATTCAAATCATGTCAACAAACTTGATGTCCCAGGTATCTTAAAGGCATTTGAAACTGCTTTATCTATTAGTGCAGAAGATGATTGTTAGATTATAGACTCTAGTGCCACAGATAACATGACAAAGAATCTATCTAATCTACATGACTTTAAAAAAATTTCTTCATCTGTGTTTGTTGCAAATGGGAAGGGAGCCTCAGTGTTAGGAAAAGGGAAAGTTAAATTTTTTCAAAATCAGCTGGAATTTGATGCTTTATTTGTTCCTTCATTTCCTTTTCAACTTCTTTCAGTTGGAAAAATCTCTAGAGTCTTACATTGTTTGGTCATCTTTTCTCCCTAAAATGTTATCTTTCAGGATATGATCACCAAGAAGACGATTGGTGAAGGTGTTTTTAAAAATGGACTGTATTACTTGTGTCGGAAGTCCCAAGTTTTTCAAGTCAGTTCCAGTAGGGTTTCAGAGTATCATCTGTGGCATCAACGCTTGGCTCATCCTTCAGAGAAAGTGTTATCTATTTTATTTCCAAATCTGATCCATGGAAATCATAACTGTGAAGTGTGTCACATGTCAAAGTTTACTAGGTTACCTTTTCAATTGTCTGCCTCTAGAGCTTGTAATCCGTTTGAAATCATCAATTCTGATGTATGGGGTCCTGTTCTAAAATCAGTAGATGGTTTTAGATATTTTGTAACCTTTGTAGATGATTTCACCAGGATTACTTGGTTGTACCTTTTGAAAATGAAAAGTGAAGTTATTGATGTGTTCAAATCCTTCTGCAATCTTGTCAATACTCAGTATTCATCCAAAATTCAAATCCTTAGATCTGATAATGGCTCAGAGTATATGTCCAACAAAATGCAACAGTTTTTAAGCTCAAATGGAATTATTCATCAGACAACCTGTGTTGGAACACCTCAGCAAAATGGCAATGCTGAAAGAAAGAATAGGGACTTGCTTGAGAAAACTAGAGCTTTGATGTTTCATGCTAATGTTCCAAAGAAATTTTGGTCTCATGCAGTCCTTGCTGCAACTTACCTTATTAATCGCTTGCCAAGTAGAGTGTTGAACTCTAAGTCCCCTCTGGAAGTTTTAAAAGGCAGGAAGATTGATTTGAGTCATCTAAAAGTTTTTGGCTGTGTGTGCTATGTGCATGTTCAAGATAAGCACAGGGATAAGCTTGAGCCAAGAGCTGTCAAGTGTATGTTTCTGCGATACTCTACTACTCAGAAAGGTTACAAGTGCTATAATCATGAATCTCGAAAAATAGTTGTTTCTAGAGATGTGAAATTCGAAGAAGAAGTTCTGTTTTTTCCTAAGAAAATTGTTGATGCAGATGGACAGGGGGAGTTTTTTGGTGACTTATTTCCTGCACCTTTGACAAGTGCAAATTTATCTAAACCATCTGCAGAAATTAATGAGCATGAAGTTTCCAATAATCAGGAAATTGAAGAAATGCATGATAATACAGTTTTTGACAGCCCTGCTCAGCCTGCTCATCCGGAAGAACCTGTTTTAGCTGCTGCTCCTCAACCTGTGCAACCTCAAATTCCCAGAAGGATTCCTGCAAGAGAAAGGAATCCTCCAGTAAGATTTAAAGATTATGTTGGCTTCCATGTGAAATATCCTATTTCTGAGTTTTTGGGATATCGAAGGTTGTCAACTTCTCATGCAACCTTCTTAAGTGCTATTGATGAAGTTATTGAGCCTAGAAATTTCAATGAAGCTAGTGAAAGTGCAATTTGGAATCAGGCTATGCAGGAAGAGCTGAAAGCTCTTAATGAACAAGGAACTTGGAGCATTGTTCAGCTTCCAGCTGGAAAAGGGCAGTGGGAAGCAAGTGGATCTATAAAACCAAGTTTCAATCAGATGGTAAAGTGGAGAGGCACAAAGCTCGTCTAGTTGCTCATGGCTTTACTCAAACTCATGGAGTGGACTACAAGGAAACTTTTGCACCAGTTGCAAAAATGAACACTGTGAGGGTCCTTCTATCTCTTGCAGTAAATCACAATTGGTTTTTACATCAAATGGATGTAAAGAATGCCTTCTTACATGGTGATTTGGAAGAAGAGGTTTATATGCAGCTTCCACCAGGTCACCCCCAATCTGCATATCCAAATTTAGTGTGTAAATTACACAAGGCAATTTATGGTCTCAAGCAATCCCCTATAGCTTGGTATGCTAAACTTATCTCAGTTCTTGAGGAAATTGGTTTCTGCAGAAGTAATGCTGATTCGTCACTATTCTTCAGAAACAGTGTCAATGGCAAACTTGCAGCCCTTATTTATGTTGATGATTTAATCATCACTGGTGAAAATTCTCAAGAAATCAACTCTCTGAAAAATGCTCTGCAGTCTAGATTTGCAATGAAAGATCTTGGTAAGTTAAAATACTTCCTTGGTATAGAAATGGCCTCCTCCTCAAAATGGCTATTTCTAAATCAAAGAAAGTATGTTCTTGACCTTCTTCAAGATGCTGAAATTCTTGAATGCAAGCCTGCACAGACTCCCCTTGACAATAAATTGCAGTTGGATACTCACAGTGATGCTCTAGGGAATATTGGTGATTATCAAAGGGTAGTGGGGAAGTTAATCTATCTCACAATCACTCGCCCTGATATTTCTTATGCAGTGAGCATTGTCAGTCAGTTTATGCATTCTCCTACTGGTTTTCATTTGAATATTGTCAAGCGAATTCTGCTGTATCTAAAAGGTTTAGTTGGTAGAGGAATTCTCTTGAAGAAAAATGGTCATCATGATATTGTTGGCTATGCTGATGCAGATTGGGCTGGCAATGCCCTTGACAGAAAAAGCACAACAGGCTTCTGCACATTTGTTGGCGGAAATCTTGTTACTTGGAAAAGCAAAAAACAAAGTGTTGTTGCAAGGTCAAGTGCAGAGACTGAGTATAGAGCAATGGCTTCAGCAGCCTGTGCATTGATTTGGCTTAAAGGTCTTCTGGCTGATCTAGGTTTTCTAAGTTCTGATCCTATCCGTCTGCATTGTGACAACCAGGCTGCTATGCACATCGCCTCTAACCCTGTGTTTCATGAAAGAACTAAGCACATTGAAGTCGACTGCCATTTTATAAGGAATCAAGTCCAAGCTAACATCATTTCCACTCAGTATGTGAAAAGTGAAGATCAATTAGCTGATATTTTTACCAAGTCTTTAACTTCTGCTCATTTTCAAAACATTTTGTGCAAGCTTGGGTCCTTCAACCTTTTGGACCAAGCTTGAGGGGGAGTGTTGAAGTTAGTCTGGCGAGTGGCTAGTATGTCTAGTCTGGCGAGTGGCTAGTCTGGCGAGTGGCTAGTGGCGAGTGGTCTGGCGAGTGGCTAGTATGTCTAGTCTGGCGAGTGGCTAGTGGCTAGTGGTGAGTAGCTAGTCTGGCGAGTGGCTAGTCTGGTCGGCAGTTCAGGTATCTCTTCTGTGCAGCATGGAGTTCACCTACTCCAGTATGGGCATTATGGTGGAAATCTTTTTTCTTAGTTTTCAGTCCATGCCTTGGTATGGATTATACAGTGTTTAGTCTGTTTAGTTTTATTTCATACTTGTATATATCCTTCTCTTTGTATTCTTTTCTTCTTATGAATGAAAACGGGAACATTTGCCCAAAACTTCTCTGTGTTTTATGAATTTCAAGAATATATACCTGCATTTTCTAGGACAGTTCCAGACCAATTAGAAATTGTATAGAATGCGAGGATGAGAGCACCAACTGGATCTATCCACCAATAGAATTCATTTCCAAGAACAGCAGCAACTAAGCCAACCACATTGGTCACCACATCAAAGTAATGATCCTGGTAATCATCATCAGTATGAGTAACGAGTTAATTTATGAAAGCATTGATGCACAAAAGAACATGATAGATGGCATGTGGAGTAAGTGTACGTGTTTGAATTTCATGTAGCAATGATAAACCTTTGCATAGGCGCGGACGATTGTATTTCCCGAGCTTCTACAGTACCACCATAGAACAAGTTTGACTCCAGTAGCTGTCAGCATGATTGTATACATAGGCTATGCTTTATCATGTACTACTACAACATATTATAGATGGGAATGGTGAGGTTTCAATCCACATAGTCGAAGGGAAAAAAAAATAAAAATAAAAGCTTATATGTGTTATTTACAGCCTTGATGGGATATATGCTTCAAAATAAAATCAGAATTTGCTAGACTGAACAATAAGAGATCACGGCTTTAACAAAGATAGAACTCTTAGGCCTAATTGAATTACCACACGAATTTGAATTGCAATTCAAAACCTAAATTTGTACAAAATGAAGAGAAAATGAGAATCATTTCAAAAACAAAAAAAGAAAATGATGTGTTGCTAAATATACCGATCGAGCAAATATGAACTAATTAAAGAGTTTGCATCAATTTTTTCTTGATCAAAATGCATGGATTTGTTTAGAGTGGATTGTTGGCCAAGTTTCTATTTTGTTTTATGTTAAATATCTATTTTACGCTCATCTCCAAAAAATATCTATTTTACGTTCTTTATCCTCTCTTACGTATCGTACTTTAACCATTTTCTTGACTAATATTATGCTATTAATAAGGGTAAATTTGTTCCTACGTCTTCAACATATTTCTGGTTAGACATTACTAGCCAGAAATCAACTAGAATTACCTATATTGTATTTAATCCTTCTATAACAAGGAATTCTTCTATGAACAACAGAAGCAATCAGAAGATCCGATTAGTAATATATTTTATTGATTGATGGTGTTTAATAATTTGATTTTCCAGAACAGAATGGTATGTACAAAACAATGAATTTCATTATTACGAAATGAGAATACAATTATATATTTACCAAGGTTGTAAAACTCGCTAGGCGCTAGGTGGGTGGACGGTCACCAGCTTGGAGCGCCTAGGCGGTTAGGCGGCCTTGTAGGCGCGGATTCATATTTTTCATTTTATTAATTTATTTTTATATCTTATAAAAATATATATAAGATTTATTATAGAGTAATGAAGAATTTATTAATTATGTAAGATATATTTATTGATTAAATTGGTATGTAGGTGATTATGTTAAAATCTAAGCATTATTCTTTGTTTTAATTAGATCAATAAAAGATTTAAACCATAATCAAATCATCCCGGAATCAAAATTTAATCAAATCATCCCCTTTTCTCTCCACTTTTCACTCCACCCACACTCCTCTTCCTCCACAAACACAGCCATTCACCCCCCCCCCCCCCCCCCCCCCCCCCCCCCCTCTCTCTCTCTCCCTTCAAGCAAATTGTTCTTCCTCTCTCTCTCTCTCACCCACCATCACCTTCTCTCTCTCTCCTCACACTTGCACAAAGACGTGGAAATCGAATAAAAAAAAGAAAAAAAATCCGGCCATGCCCTCCTAGGACCACCTAGGTGCCGCCCAGGGGCGGATCCAGCTTGTTGGCTATATGGGCTTTAGCCCAAGGAGTTTTTTGGGAGGAAAAAAAAATAAAAATTTAGAAGACAGAAATCGTGACTCCCTCAATCCCTCACCCTGGCCCCTGCGTCTTCTCAGTTCTCACTTCTCACTCTTCTGTTTGCCACTTTGCCAAAAAAAAACAACACCAGCACTCCAGCAAGCCCTGCGTCTGTCGGTCCTGCCGCCCCTGCCGCCCTTGCGTGGCTGCGTGGTTCAACACTTCAGCCCCTCCCTTTCTGTTAGGGTTCAAACTTCAAACCGTTCAATTCAACTCCAAATGCCAAAGGTAAACTATTCTTCCCCTTCCTTTCTTTTTTTCTTCTTCGATCAATTAAACGCCCAAAAAGCTAAGGTTTCTGTAAACAATTTGATTACTTGATTATTTGAAATTTTGAATATTGATTATTTGATTCTTTCTTTCTTTCTTTTGAATCTTTTCAATATTGATTATTTGATTCTAGAATCCGTAGGAATCACGCTTCACCATAAATGGGAAACCCATATATCATTATTGTGCAGTTTCGAGTTTCAGTGAGTATACTGTCATGCACTCTAGATGTGCTGCCAAAATAAACCCAATTGTGCCTCTGGACAAAGTATGCCTTCTCAGTTGTGGAGTAGCTGCAGGTTGAGTTTCACATTATCAACATTCTCATGACCTTTTGTTCTTTCAATATGTACACACACGCACACAGACAATAGAGTAGAAGTTTCTATTCGATGCCCAAACTAAATAGGCTGGCATTAACATTTCAAATACTAGAATGTGAATGAGAATAACCTGACATTGTGCATATAATTGTAGGCTTGGGTGCAGCTTGGAATGTTGCTGATATATCTGAAGGATCAAGTGTGGTGATATTTGGTCTTGGAACCGTTGGCCTCTCTGTATGTGCATACTTGTTAACAGTTTTGCCACATTTTTCTTTCACGAGGAACAGTAAAAGACCACCATAGTTAAGTATAACGATTTCTGGAATGATAGGTTGCACAGGGTGCTAAGCTTAGGAGCGCATCAGCAATAATTGGTGTTGACACTAATCCTGAAAAAGGAGAAAAAGGTATTTAGCTATTTTATTCTTCTCCTCACACGAGTTCTATGGTATGAGTCGCCATGTACCTTTCAGTAGATAATGATGTTCTTATTGGTGCAGCAAAAGCTTTTGGAATTACTGAATTTATTAACCCAAATGACAGCAAAGAACCTGTTCAACAGGTAATTGTTGAACCCAGAGAAAGATCAGATTCCTCACATTGTATATTTATCATGAAAGAAACAAGAATTTAAGCATTGTATATTTATCATGAAAGAAACAAGAATTTAAGCTTCCAGCCTGTCTTAAGTTTATGGGAAAATGTCCATTTAGTATAAAAAAGACCCCCTCATTACTCATTTCAATGACAATCTTATTTTTTTCCCTTATTCAACATAAGGTAACAACTCTATTGCCCATTTGAACATAAGGTAACAACTCTATTGCCCATTTGAACAAATTTAATTTTTTTCTTCCTTTTTTGTCCTTTTGTCTTATCTAACATATTTTTGAATTATAATTTGCTGAGAAAGTGGAAAATAAAAAAACAAACTTTGCCGAAATATCACTCAACTCCTCCGGCCTCCCATGGCCGGTCGCCGGAGTCGGCGGATTCCGGTCACCAAAATGTTTTTTTGCCGGAATTTTTTTTTTCGCCGGATTTTTAAATTTTTTAAATTATTTTTTATTTTTTATAATCAGGTTATTGGACGATGGTTACTGACTCCCGTAAACAATTTACAGATTATTACAAATTTCCAGTAATTAAGTTATTGATCCATAGTAATCAAGTTACTGACCCCTAGTAATCGATTACTGACCCCCAGTAATCAGGTTACAGATTCCATATTTTCCAGTAACTATGTTACTGCCCTCAATAATCGATTATTGACCCCCAGTAATCAGATTACTGACCCCCAGTAATCGGTCAGTAATCAGGTTACTGACCCCCAGTAATCAATTACTGACCCTCAGTAATCAGGTTACAGATTCCATATTTCCAGTTCCCATGTTACTGACCCCCAATAATCGATTACTGACCCCCAGTAATCCATAACCAGAGTTCATGAAGTTGCAAAACTTTAATCACAAAACATCCACACTATACTGGTACTAAGATTTCATTGATAACTTGACAATAACATAAAGAACTTGCACATACAATACAATGAAACTCTACAGATTTCATGAAGTAATCAGGTTACTGACCCCTAGTAATCGATTACTGACCCCCGGTAATCGATTACTGACCCCCGGTAATCGATTACTGAGGGTCAGTAATCGATTACTGACCCTAACCAAGAGAAAAAAAAAAAAACAGAAAAAAAAACCCTAGTTTTTTTTTCTTTCCGTCGCCGTTGCCGCTAGCCTCGCTAGCAGCAGCCCCGCAACCATCCAGCCTAGCATCGCTAGGCCTGCACCAACCGGATTCTCACCCTAGTCTTGGCCGACGACGCTCCAGCCGGACCCGAGGCCATCAATCCCTGCATCCCTCTATCAACTGAGTCCCAGATTGATCTGGGCACCCATCGATCTCGGCCTCCCTCCCGATCTCGACCTCGATTGCTCTGATTCCTGCCTAGGCCAACGCCTCGACCCAGCATCCCGGTGCCCACGGCGTCTGCTCCTCCACACAGTTGCCCAAGGTCGATGGAGAGAGCGCGGCGGAGGTTGGAGTAAGGCTGACGTGGCAGATGTGGCCGCGCTTGGGCTGTGGTTGGAGTCGGTGGTGGGCGCATGGGGGTAGGAGGCGGTGGAGAAGGATTGAGGGCGGCAGAGCAGAGAGAGAGAGAGAGAGAGAGAGAGAGAGAGAGTTTTAGTATTGGTTAGGGTAGGGTAAATGATTGAATTATATTTACTAAGGTAGTTGTGTATTTTCCCAAGATTCATTGGTTTGGGATATAAACATTGGAATGGTCAATTTTTAAACCCATTTTGTTCAAATGGTCTTTTTCCCTATGTTTATTGGGTTCCAAACCTCAAAAAAAAAAAAATTCAATTTTTATTGTTCTTAAATCTAACCCTACGTATATCTAAATCCTGGTTCCGCCCCTGGTGCCGCTTAAAATCTCTTCCGCCCAGGAGCGCCGATTTCCATTCCTCTCCAAGGTGAGCTGCCGCCTAGTGCTTAGGCGGGTTAGGCGGCAGTGTTTTAGAACATTGATATTTACAGCATCTAAAGAAATTGAATTCAAATCCTAATGAAACATTCTTGGAGTTAGCCGGGAAGTATTACATGGCACGTACTGCAAATCTGATTAGACCAAAGCCTTGGTATAAAGTAAACAAACTTTGGTAATTCATAAAAGAAGTGACGTACTGTCAATCATTATAGTAACTCAAATTAAGTTTGAAGAATCAACTTTGGGCAAATTAGACTAATTAACTTGACATCCACCTAGTAACCGATATTTACAGTGCAAAGCCCTCGATATGGGCCGGGGTTGTATAAATCGACAGTGATCGGCTTAAATTAATCACATGAACTAACAGAATGACCAAATTAGGACATCGAATATAACAGGCTTTATATTCGACAGTGATCAACCCAGATGAAACCCTAAGTTGAAAGCGAAGCGCTAGGCACAACCCAAAAAATTAGCTATCCAAAAACAATCAGGCGCCCACCGGCCACCAACAGTCACATTAGAAGCAGCCAACGAGTCTGGAGTGAACCAAACGCCACAAAATGTTAGCTCCCCATCGACAAGGTTCTCTTGTTTCCAGCATGTCACTTCCACCTAAACCCAGCCACCACTGTCATCCCTGACTAAAACAGAAAACCTAAACTCTAAGGAGGGACTAAACAACCTTCACAACAGCTAGCCAATTCCCCCCTCTGCCGCCTCTAAACCTGAGAATGTATTACATACTGTTTGTGCCACTACTGGAAACAAGGACTGAAGCGACGAAGATTGAAACGGGAAAAACAAACTTTGTTGCCTCAACACATCGAAGTGACCAATATAGGATTTGTCGCTTCAAAAAACGAGAGCGACTTAAAATTCAAGCGACGAAGTTATTGAAGCGACGAATAGTTGTCGCTCACAAATTATTGAAGCGACGAATAGTGGTATGTTGTAGCCTCCGGACAATGTTTTGTAAACTGCAGCGACGAAAATTCAATCTTTGTCGCCGACTTAAAATTCAAGCGACGAAGTTAATAACTTTCGTTAGTATTCGTCGCTGACATATGAAACGAAGCAACGAAGTTTGAGCAATAGTCGTCGCTTCATGTTTTAAAATATGTTATAAAGCCCTCGACTTCAACAGATTGCAGAAGTTGATGTTTTAGAAAAAAAATTGTTCCGGAGCTGCGAAAAAGGGGGCAGATCGGCTGATTTCGTCAATTTCAGGGTCTAATTGCTTGGGTCTTCTCTTCCAATTGCTTTGTAGGTTAGTATAATCTCTCCTCTTCATTGTAATCACCATATTTGAGTTTGATTGGTTAAATTTAGTGTTTGATATCTTGAGTTGGATTTGGTTTATAATGTGTTTTTGTGTTGTTTTTAGTATTAGGTGTTTGAATATATGATAGAGTTGGTGTTAATTTTGGTGAAATTGAGATTATTTAGGTTAGTTTGTGAAATTGTGAAATTTTAGTGAAATTGAATTTTAGTGTAATTTAGTGAAATTGTGAAATTTAGTTAAATCCAAATTTAGTGAAACTAAAATGGCTTGAAATAGTGCAATTTAGTGAAATTTGGTGAATGTTATGGTAGTTTAGGTTGAAATTATTAGTTAATGATGTAATTGGTTTGTGTTGTGTGTGGATTGTGGTAGTTAGAGTTTCTGAAACATGCGAGTGGCTTAGTGGGGGAGTGTGGTGCCGTGTGTAAATTTATTGTTTCGTATTATATATAATTTTATTATTTATCAGCTTAGAACTCCTGTTTGAGAATCAACAACTCATCTAGTTGATCGAGATGAGTTGTTGATTCTCGAATCGTCCCATTTTTGGACACTTTAAGCGAACACGAGTTTGTTGATTCTTTTGCTATTCATGTGGTTTCCGTTGTAGTTTTGAGATAGAGTTTCGACAGTGTCTCTCTACAATGTTCCTCAAGTGCAAATTAGGTTGTTTAGATTTTTGTGCACTTGAGGAACTGTAGGGAGATGCTGCCGAAATTTCCCAAAACTGTAGCATAAACCACATGAATAGCAAAAGGATCAACAAAGTCGTGTTCTCCTGAAGGGGATAGGACCCAACCTGGAGGCATAAGGAGAAGAAGTGTTGGGACAGGTTTTGATTGTATCATAAATGTTGTTGCATATTGTCTGTTTATGTTATGACAGGAAACATGGATGATGTCCCCGACAAATCTTGGATGAATTTTCATTTTACACACCCTGATTACAGCACATGCTTAGTTAACTTCATCAATTTTGTTTCCGCTTGCACTGCTGGAATCGAATTTCTCCCTTGTCCGTGCGCAGTTTGCAGAAATGGTCCTTATTATATGAAACTCATAGAGATTTATCATCAGTGCTTGCACTATGGTTTGGATCTGACTTACACAGTTTGGCACCTTCAAGGGGAAGTTTCTGGTCAACCCGCAATGATCAGTCGACGGAGACAGTGGCTTCAAGGCAGAGTCGAGGCTTCCAGTGTTGCCGGTCCTTCAGTGATCCCGCCTGTGGATATTATGTATTTCTATTTTATCCTAGATACCATGGAGATGCATCACATAATGTTGTTGAAAAAAATGCTGAAGTTCACTTCAATGACATGGTAGATGATGATTATGCTAAGTATGAAAGGCTTATAAGGGAGTCACAAACCCCATTGTATGAAGGGAGTGAAGAAACTGTATTAAGTGCCATATTACATGCAATGGAAATTAAAGTTGAAAATGGATGGTCGGATACGAGTATTGATAAATTATGTAAATGGGTGCATAAGTTTTATAAAGGGCATAACTTCCCTGTGAGTTATTCGAGAATTAAAAAAATCCTCAAGGATCTTTCCCTTGGATATGAAAAAATCCATGTTTGTGAGTTCAACTGTTACCTTTTCAGGGGGGCTGAAAATAAAAGATGTAGGACTTGTCCCATATGTGGTGCTGAAAGATATAAGCCAGATACGGATGACATTCCAAAAAAGATAATCTGGTATTTCCCTATCACTCCAAGGTTGAAACGCCTATTTATTTCCCCACACACAGCAAAGCATATGCGATGACATAAGGAGAGGCGACAAGATGAAAGTACCCTCCGGCACCCATCTGATGGAGAATCATGGCAGTATTTTAACAGGACATTTCCAGGTTTCGACGAAATTAAGGGAAGAAATGTGCGGCTTGGAGTGGCAACTGATGGTTTCAGTCCATTTGGAACAATGACAACCCAGCATAGTACGTGGCCCGTGGTTGTGATGCCATATAATCTACCCCCTAATATGTGTATGAGGAAGGAATATAATATGCTGGCCGTGTTGATTCCTGGCCCTAATTCTCCAGGAAAGTGCCTTCGTGTACTCATTCGTCCATTGATCGACGAGCTCATAGATTTGTGGAAAAATAGAGTCTATACTTTTGACAGAGTCGACAATGATGTATTCACGATGAAGGCAGTTGTGATGTGTACTATAAGTGACTTTCTTGGTTTAGGGATGCTTGCGGGCTCAACGGTGAAAGGGTACAAGGCATGTCCAATTTGTCTAGATGAGCTGACGGCAAAGCATATTTGTGGGAGAATTGTTTATGAAGGGCATCGGAAATGGTTCGACAAGAATTCACCAATGCGATCCAGTTTGGCATTTACCGGGAAGCCAGAGTGGTGAAAAAGACCAGCTCATAAGAACAGAGATGAAATTTTGGAGGAAATTAGGTCACACAGTTACGCCACTCATAGCCAGCATCCGGATTTTCGTGTCCCTTACTCAGCACACAACAGACAATGTTGGACTCACGATAGCGTATTTGATGTGAGCCGAAGCTCGCACGCAATAATAAACCCTACAAAAGATCGTTAGTAGTATAAGCAAGTAGGGATCGTTCTAGGCCGGGGATTAAGAGTACCTGAGATATAAAATTGTTAGACACAGACATATTTACATCTATACAAAAACGTCACATATTGGGGGGATATGGATGATTCGGCAGCAATGCTGCCCTATCACTAGGTACGGCAATTCAAAAACAGAAAATAAATCCTAGGTCTAATATGTACAGGTGATCATCATCTTTCGCAAAACATTTAGCACATAGACTCTTTAACGAATAAATTCACATACAAGAAAGTAAGGAACAAGTATCAACATGCTCAAGTTCAAAATTAGTTCCAACTACAACTTAGTTGTAAGACCTCTCAAGTTTTAAGACCGAACTTTTGGTTATGGGCCCTAAAGTTATGTTAATCCTTTTGAGATTTAACAATTGTGCGCAATGATCTAAATTGGAGACATGCAAAACAAGCAAGGTTGTCAATCATCTTATTTTAACATGTAAGAAATCCAAAGTATTATACCCTAGGTGAGCAAAACAAATCAAAGCAACCTTTTGAGTATCTAGCCATATTTGTTATTACTCGGGTTTGATGAAACCTAACATCTAGATTTACATGCTACAAGCCAATACTAATGTTTCGGTTTTTAAGTCCCACTCCTTAGATTTCTAACCAATTTTGAACCTAAAACATGCATCTATACCACTGTCCTAATTATCTAACATACGAATTTACAAGTTACATATTACAAATTAGCATGCAAAATCATTGTTCTTGTCGAAACCTAAACATAAATCTAAGCATCGATTTAAACAAGTCTTTAACATACAATTTATAAAACCAAAATCGGTTTACACATAGACATATAAACCAACACCAAACATACATGAATGTTTCATAGACAAAATCAAACATAACTAAACAAAAAGTACTAAACCGAAGAAGGGAGTGGATCACACTTTGAGAACACCTTGAGAGCTTCACTTGGTGTGGATCCGGTGATGTATGGATGATGGAATGAGGCTGCACGGCTATAGGTGGCTCGGCAGGGAATTTTCCAAGTTTCGGCAGAAACTTGGTTGGTGGTGGAGGATGGGTTCGGTTTAGGTTTTTGTCTAGGAAGTTTGGGGAATTTTGGTAGAGTTTCGGCCTTGTGTTTAGCTTGAGATGAGATGATTTTTCTGTAGGAAAAGTGGGAGTATTTATAGAGAATAATGGGAGTACTTGCCGGCAGCCCTTAAGCAAAGAGGAGTTCAGAAAACCTAGTGCAATAAGGTTTTGCAACCTTCCTTTCTTAGTCCAATTAGGTTTTCTTTTCTGAATTTTTCTTCAAGGCTTGGGCTTCACATCTTCATGGACTTCTTATATGGTGACTTCAATTGATAAGCTTTGATCCACCAAAAATGCCCCACAATGCCGGCAGCTTGATGTTGCATCCGATCTGCCCCAAATCGGCAGCTTCTCCTAGTTTGACTAGGAGACTTTATTTCTTCATGTTTTTCTTCAATGCCATGGCCAAGTGTCTTCCTCTTCCCTTCATAAAGCTTGAACCATCTTCAAAAATGCATTTGTGCACCATTTGGTCCATTAAAAACAGAAAACACAAAAAGGGGGCAGTAGGTTCCTGGAATCGGCAGATTTGACCTTGTTGCAGTAATTCTGGCATATCTCCATCCGTGGAGCTCCGATTGATGCGATTCCAAGTCTCAGATAAACTAGACACATATGGCCATCTCCCCATAAAATATTTCGATCAAAATCCTTGTGAGTCGTCGGGAATGATTTTTCGAAGTTGGGACAAAGTCCCAGGAAAATCCTGGAAGCCCCTGGATTGGAATGTTCGGACTGCCGTTTTGCAGCCAACGTTTCGGTGACTTCCCGAACTCTGATTGATCTGAAATTTTAACACAGCATTCCTCAACATATGAATATTAAGCACATAAAATTTCATAGAATTCGGACAAGGATAGATCATACTTTTGCTCATCTCAAAATCGCGAAAAAGACATATTTTACACTATTTTCCAGATTTCTCAAACTTAGTCCTTTTTCGGATTCTTAATCATTTTTCACAAAACTCTACCAAAATTGACACTAACTACATTATGACTCTATCTTAGACAAATAAGGGTTAAACAAAGCATAAACGAGGGTATAAGCATATAATATCGTCGCACATTGTGCTCCTATCAACTACCCCACACTTATCCTTTGCTAGTCCCTTAGCAAACTAAATTAAACTACGACTCAAAACAAACTATTGCCCCTAACAATTTGTCTCAGGCTCGTATGTACACATAGCTTTCAAGTTATGCATGAGAATGCTAAGCACGAAAATTCCGAGCTTCATGAACATGTAACATCAATATGAACATATAAGAGCAAAAGGTAAGCATGTAAACATGTTAAGCTAATTTAAATCACCTCACAAGGCATACCCTCTTCTTTTCTCTCGAAGCATGGTTATTCACACATAAGTATATGCAAGCGAAAGATCATGAATTACAAAGAGTGACTTGCATATATCAAACAAACGAAAGCACTTTGTGAAATTTTTTTTATGGAAAAACCTCATATGACAACTATATGCACCAATGAACCAAAACCATAAGCTTACTCTTGAGATAATCTCCACAAATCAAGTTTAACCATCTTAAGAATCATGAAAAAGATCAATAATAAGGTTGTAATGGGGCTAGGCTAAGAGGTATTCGCTATTTGGATAAGGAGGCTCAAAACGTCACTAAGGCCTTTAGCAAAGCTCGATCTCCTTATGTCTTCTCGCCGAAAGGGTCAATTTTCATCTTGTTGGACCCATACTTCATTTTTTCTTCCCATACAACATTACAACAATAATCAAGACAATAGCCATGCACAAAATTTTTCTTTTCAAGCCTATGCCGTACCCTTCTTTTTCTTCTTTTTCTCTCGACTTCTTTTATTTTCTTTTTAATCCGAGCAAAATTTTTTTTTTTCTTTTTCTAGGTACAGCATGAATACATTTTACATACAAATTCATTGCTAAGTCTACCCCACACTTGTTCTTCTTCATCACACACGCGAAAACGCCTCCAAAATCAAGCTTTGCCAATACTTTGATCAAGGGTAAAGGCACAAATATACTAAGCTCATGGAAAGTGTTTAAGGATGATGAAAGAAAAGGCTCAATATCGGCTCAAAGGGGTTTACTAAGGTGTCCCACGACGGGCTCCAATAGGGCTCATGCTTTATTTGGCTTTGGTGGTAAACCTAAATGATCTTTATTCAATCATATTCAAAATCAAGGTATTTTATGATATAAACGTTTCGAAAATCAACAAGAGTAAGTTCTAGCATACTAGAGTTCATTAAAAGCTATGGCACATAGTCATCGAATAATCAAAGAATTATGAGGTTTCATGCTCCCTACGAATCTATCGAATTTTATCTTTTTATCGCTCAAGAAGAAAGCAAATTGGCACAAAAGCTCACATAGGCTATAATCGAAATAAACTAGCTAAAACATGCATGCTTTAATAATCAACAAGTCCTATATGCTCCTACCAATGCACATAATCCATGAAACTCACAATTTTAAAAGAATGTACAACCATCATCTATGTATGCAAAGAGGAGAAAAACATCATTGACATATTAGGGGCATCCTAAGACTCGAAACAAACAAATTAAACACTCTATTTTTGTGTTACAATTTCTTGAATTTTTTCTTTTCTAAACTAAGCACACAACAACAAAAACAAAAATGGAACATGCTATCCCACCCCACACTTAGAAAATTACATTGCCCTCAATGTAAGCACAAAACAATATCAATGAATTTCCTAAGCATGCAATCGACTAACATATACCAACATATCATCACAAATCAAAGAAAAAGAGAAGGGTTAAGAAATTTCAAACTCTCGGTGATGGCTCCTTCACTTTTCTTTGATCGACATGAGTTGCCTCCCAAGTAGCGCTTTGTGTTTATAGTCCATAGCCTAGACTTTTCACCGTGTTTTGCATGTGTTCACTGTGCTCCAAAACAACTCAAATCGGCAAGAAGAAGATCGATAAGAAGACTTTGGCATGTCAGATCCGAATCTGTCCTATTCTGCGTATCCGATACGTGCCGCGTATCCGGCTTGTCTGCCACCGTATCTGGCGTATCCTCTGGCGTGTCATCCTTGTATCCGGCCTCTTGTAGCCGTGTGTCAACCCTGTCAGCAATGGCAGGTCCGGCAGGGTGGTTGGCTGCAGCAGGAGTGAGGTCCGGCATGTTGGCTGCGATGTCCGTATCCGGCCTTGTGTGGGTGCTGCCGGCAATTGCAGGTCCGGCAGCATCTTGACTTGGTGGTGGCTCGGTTTCAGCAGCAGTATATGAAGGTAGCTCGGCCACAGCTTGTGGTGGTGATGGAATGGCCTCGGTTGGAGTAGGTGGACCGGCAATTGGTATGTCATGCACATTGAGTTCCTCGATTGTGGGGTGTAGAAAGGGCTCGTAGTAAGTCTTCAAACGATGTCCATTAACCTTGAATGTATCTCCCGACACCACACTTTGAATCTCGATGGCACCATGAGGAAAAACTTTAGTAACAATGAATGGTCCAAACCAACGAGATCGAAGCTTACCCGGAAAAAGTTTAAGCCTTGCATTGAATAAGAGAACTTTTTGTCCAACTTGAAACTTTTTCCCTCGAATCATCTTATCATGGTAGGCTCGAGTCTTCTCCTTGTAGATCCATGCGGCATCATAGGCTTCATTACGGATTTCTTCAAGTTCGTTGAGTTGAAGCTTTCTATGAAGACCGGCATCATCAATGTTCATGTTGAAGGCCTTGATTGCCCACCATGCCTTGTGCTCTAGCTCAACCGGTAAGTGACATGCTTTGTCATAAACTAACCGAAAAGGGGACATACCAATCGGTGTCTTGTATGCAGTCCTATAAGCCCACAAAGCATCATCGAGACGATCACTCCAATCCTTCCTTGAAGGTCCAACCGATTTCTCCAAAATTTGCTTGATCTCTCGATTACTCACCTCGGCCATGCCACTTGTTTGGGGGTGATAAGGTGTAGATACCTTATGTGTGACTCCATACTTCCTCAATAAGGCTTCAATAGTGCGGTTACAAAAATGGGATCCTCCATCGCTAATCAAGACCCTTGGAACTCCAAAACGTGAGAAGATGTTGGTCTTGAGAAACTCGGCTACCACCTTGGCATCATTGGTGCGTGTAGCCCTTGCTTCGATCCACTTTGACACATAATCCACCGCAAGCAATATGTAGATAAAACCCTTACTTGAAGGAAACGGTCCCATGAAATCAATACCCCATAAATCGAAAATTTCTACCTCAATAATAGGCGTGAGCGGCATTTGGTCTCTACTTCCAATGTTCCCCATTCTTTGGCATCTATCACAAGCTTTGCAAAACATGAATGCATCTTTAAAAATCGTAGGCCAAAAGAAACCACAATTTAGTACCTTCAATGCCGTCTTTCTCGGTCCAAAATGCCCACCACAAGCTTCGCTATGACAAAAAGCAAGGATGGATCGATGCTCATTCTCCGGCACACATCTTCGAATAACTTGATCACCACATTGCTTCCATAAGTACGGATCATCCCACAAGAAGTGTCGAGCTTGCTTCCTTATCCTTTGTTGTTGGTGGTTCGGCAACTCCTTGGGGAATCGGCGTGTGGCTAGAAAATTTGCAATGTCGGCATACCAAGGCTCAAGTACTTCAAGTCGAAAAAGTTGCTCATCCGGAAAGGACTCTAATAGGGGCAGCCGATCCTCCTCTTGTACAAGTCTACTCAAATGATCGGCTACAACATTCTCAACTCCTTTCTTGTCCTTAATCTCAATATCGAACTCTTGAAGCAAAAGAATCCATCGAATAAGCCTTGGCTTAGCATCCTTCTTCGTCATAAGATATCTCAAAGCGGCATGATCACTATAAACAATAACTTTGGAATTCAAAAGATATGATCGAAATTTTTCCAAAGCAAAGATTACCGCTAAGAGTTCCTTCTCCGTTGTTGTGTAATTGAGTTGTGCATCGTTGAGAGTCCTTGAAGCATAGTAAATGGAGCATGGCTTCTTCTCAATTCGTTGTCCAAGTACCGCTCCAAGTGCATAATCACTAGCATCACACATCAACTCAAACGGCTCGTCCCAATTAGGGGACACAAGTATTGGTGCCGTGCATAGTAACCTCTTCAATCGGCAAAACGCATCCTCACAAGCCTCCGACCACTCAAACGTCACCTCCTTTTGTAACAAGTTGCTCAATGGCTTGGCAATTGAAGAGAAGTCCTTGATAAATCATCGATAGAACCCCGCATGGCCAAGAAAACTTCTCACATCCTTCACACACCTAGGGCTCGGCAATGCTTGTATGAGCTCCACCTTGGCTTTGTCAACCTCTAAGCCTCTTGCCAAAATTATGTGCCCTAGAACAATGCCTTGCGTGACCATGAAGTGACACTTCTCCCAATTAAGCACAAGATTTGTCTCTACACACCTCTTAAGTATCTTCTCCAAGTTCCCCAAACATGCATCGAAGGTGCCTCCATACACACTAAAATCATCCATAAATACTTCGATAATGTCTTCAATAAAATCCGAGAAGATAGCATACATACATCTTTGAAAAGTGCCGGGTGCGTTGCATAGTCCGAATGGCATCCGCCGATAAGCAAACGTGCCAAATGGACAAGTAAAAGTGGTCTTCTCTTGATCATCCGGGTGTATCATGATTTGATTGTAGCCACTATATCAATCAAGAAAGCAATAGTAAGAATGGCCGGCCAACCTCTCTAGCATTTGATCCATAAACGGCAAAGGCATGTGATCCTTCCTCGTTGTAGCGTTGAGCTTCCTATAGTCGATGCACATCCGATGACCGGTTACAAGTCTTTGTGGCACAAGCTCATTCTTCTCATTCTTGACAACCGTTACACCACTCTTCTTCGGCACTACTTGCACGGGAGATATCCACTTACTATCCGAAATTGGGTAGATCACCCCACAATCAAGCAACTTGATGATTTCTTCTTTCACAACTTTCATCATGGGAGGGTGAAGTCGACGTTGAGCTTCCTTTGTCGGCTTAGCTCCTTCTTCCAACAAAATACGATGAACACAAGTAGTAGGGCTTATTCCCTTGATATCCGCTAAGGTCCAACCTATGGCGGTCTTGTACTTCTTAAGCACACATATTAAATCCTCCTCTTGCTTCTTACTAAGCATTGAAGACACAATAACCGGAAGTGTGTCTCCATCTCCAAGATAAGCATATTTCAAATGACTAGGGAGTTCTTTTAGTTCTAACTTTGAGGCCTCTTCCACACTTGGTCGAAATTTTGTTGTGGCACTTGGAATTGACAAGAACGAATCAAAAACCTTGTTGTATGGCCGAGCCTCTATCTCGGCACAAACCTCCATTGGACTCGGCATTATCATGAAAGGCTCGGCAAGGCTTGTTTCAGCAATGCTCCCTTGCTCGGCTTCTTCTTGTTTAAACGTGACTCGTTCTCCCTTCTTGTCAAATCCGACCCCTTGCTCAATCGCTAATTGCTATGCGTCGAGCGAGGTCGACATAACTTGCTCGACCTCCTCCAAAACATCAATGGCACAACCCTCCTTCAAATCAACATTGGGGAATTTCATGGCATCAAAAACATTGAACTTGATCACCTCACCATCAAACTCTATAGTTAGGTTGCCCTCGGCCACATCTATCTTTGTGCGCGCGGTCCTCATGAATGGTCGCCCTAAAAGCAATTGAGTGTTGTTGACCGGCGAATCCTCCATCTCAACCACATAAAAATCAGCGGAAAAAATCAATTGGTTGACTTGCACCAACACATCCTCTACATAGCCCTCCGGATATTTGCTTGAGCGATCCGCAAGTTGAATGATGACATTATCCTTCTTGAGAGGCCCTATACTCAACGTTTGATACACATTGAGTGGCATGACATTGATCGATGCTCCCAAATCCAACATAACATCCTCAAACCGTGTATTGCCTATGACACAAGGCACATTGAAGCTCCCCGGATCTTTCATCTTTGGTGGCAACTTCCTTTGAATAACGGCCGACACCGTCTCACTCATAGTCACCACACGAGTCTCCCTTGTATGCCTTCTTGCCGTACAAAGCTCCTTCAAAAACTTAGCATACTTTGGTACTTGCTTAATGCACTCCAACAAGGGGATGTTGACTTGCACTTTCCGGAAAATCTCCAACACCTCCTCATCGGACTTATCTTTCTTCGTTCTAGCAAAGCGAGAAGGGAATGGAATGCTTGATGATGACACACCTCCCTTGCTTGCTTGGCTCGGCAATAACTCATTCTTTGATGTGGCGGGATCGTACTCAAGCTCGTTACGCAGCCCCTTGTCATTCACACTATGGCCGGCACTATGCCCTTGCTCGGCTGCTCTCCCCTTCTCGGCAATAACACTGCCGGCATCATCATCATGCTCGGCAACACCACTTTGCTCGGCATCTCCATCATGGCTGCCGGCAATGACAGGTCCGGCAGCCCTCTCATCCTCATTAATACCTTTGAAAGTTACTCGCTTCTTCTTGGGACTTGTCGGAGGAAACAACTCTCTTCCACTTCGAGTTTGAATCACTTTGGCTTGCTCGTTCCTTGGATTGGGAATAGTATTGCTTGGCAACTTCCCTTGCTCATTAAATCTTCCCATAAAATCCACAACTTGCCCCATTTGAGTCTTGAGCTCACCAATGTCCTTTTGATGATTTTGTTGCCCTGCGAGTAATACTTGAGTAGCACTTGACAAAGATTGAAGCAAAGCATCGTAGTGCGGATTGCTCGGCGAGGCTTGGCCTTGGCTCGGCCCTCCTTGGCTTTGGTACGGCGCGGCTTGTGCTTGGCTCGGCAAGGCTCCAAATTGTCCTTGGTTCGGCATATAAGGTTGCCGAGGCACAAATGGTGGCCTCGGTGCAAACGGCGCTCCTCCCTCTCTCGGTTGCATAGGTGCCCTAAGCACGTTGTCATTATTTGCCCATCGAAAGTTCGGATGATCATTGAACCTTGGATTGAAATTGCCAAATCGTTGGCCTCCTTGAAAACCAATTGCATTGCACTCCTCTACTCCCTCATGAACTCCAAATTGAGGGCATTGTTCGGTCTCATGGCCCTCGGTGCAAATACCACATACACTAGCATGCTTCTTCATCAAATTACTCACCAAGTCGGTGAGCTTGTCCACTTTATCTTCTAACTTTGAACTCAAAGACGTCTCATGCACTTTCTCATTCCTTTGCATATTGCCTCGTGCCATGCCAAATTGTTGGTTGTTCAAAGCACGAACTTGCAACAAACTTCTTGCCGCTCCGGCATTCAACTCCAAAAAGCTACCTCCCGCGGCCGAGTCAAGAAACTCTCTCTCCATGACGCGCAATCCCTCATAGAAATATTGTAGCAAGAGTCCATCGCTAATGCCATGCGATGGACACAAAGAAACTAGGGACTTGAACCTCTTGTAGTAGTCGAAGAAAGTCTCATCTCCGGCTTGCTTCACACTTGTTATTTGCTTCCTCAGATCAGTGATACGTGAAGCAGGAAAGTACTTGAGCAAAAACTCATCCATCATAGTACTCCACGAAATAATACGACCACTTGGCACCTCAAACAACCACTCCTTTGCTTGATCTTCTAAAGAAAACGGAAATGCCTTCATTTTGAAGTGTTGCAAATCGGTCCCTCTTGGACACATGGACTCCGTGGTGAAGTTAAACCACTGTAGATGCTTATTAGGGTCCTCACTCGGCATCCCATAAAATGACTTCAGCTTATGGAGGAATCCACTCCATAAATTGATGTGAGCCGAAGCTCGCACGCAATAATAAACCCTACAAAAGATCGTTAGTAGTATAAGCAAGTAGGAATCGTTCTAGGCCGGGGATTAAGGGTACCTGAGATATGAAATTGTTAGACACAGACATATTTACATCTATACAAAAACGTCACATATTGGGGGGATATGGATGATTCGGCAGCAATGCTGCCCTATCACTAGGTACGGCAATTCAAAAACAGAAAATAAATCCTAGGTCTAATATGTACAGGTGATCATCATCTTTCGCAAAACATTTAGCACATAGACTCTTTAACGAATAAATTCACATGCAAGAAAGTAAGGAACAAGTATCAACATGCTCAAGTTCAAAATTAGTTCCAACTACAACTTAGTTGTAAGACCTCTCAAGTTTTAAGACCGAACTTTTGGTTATGGGCCCTAAAGTTATGTTAATCCTTTTGAGATTTAACAATTGTGCGCAATGATCTAAATTGGAGACATGCAAAACAAGCAAGGTTGTCAATCATCTTATTTTAACATGTAAGAAATCCAAAGTATTATACCCTAGGTGAGCAAAACAAATCAAAGCAACCTTTTGAGTATCTAGCCATATTTGTTATTACTCGGGTTTGATGAAACCTAACATATAGATTTACATGCTACAAGCCAATACTAATGTTTCGGTTTTTAAGTCCCACTCCTTAGATTTCTAACCAATTTTGAACCTAAAACATGCATCTATACCACTGTCCTAATTATCTAACATACGAATTTAAAAGTTACATATTACAAATTAGCATGCAAAATCATTGTTCTTGTCGAAACCTAAACATAAATCTAAGCATCGATTTAAACAAGTCTTTAACATACAATTTATAAAACCAAAATCGGTTTACACATAGACATATAAACCAACACCAAACATACATGAATGTTTCATAGACAAAATCAAACATAACTAAACAAAAAGTACTAAACCGAAGAAGGGAGTGGATCACACTTTGAGAACACCTTGAGAGCTTCACTTGGTGTGGATCCGGTGATGTATGGATGATGGAATGAGGCTGCACGGCTATAGGTGGCTCGGCAGGGAATTTTCCAAGTTTCGGCAGAAACTTGGTTGGTGGTGGAGGATGGGTTCGGTTTAGGTTTTTGTCTAGGAAGTTTGGGGAATTTTGGTAGAGTTTCGGCCTTGTGTTTAGCTTGAGATGAGATGATTTTTCTGTAGGAAAAGTGGGAGTATTTATAGAGAATAATGGGAGTACTTGCCGGCAGCCCTTAAGCAAAGAGGAGTTCAGAAAACCTAGTGCAATAAGGTTTTGCAACCTTCCTTTCTTAGTCCAATTAGGTTTTCTTTTCTGAATTTTTCTTCAAGGCTTGGGCTTCACATCTTCATGGACTTCTTATATGGTCTTGGACTTCAATTGATAAGCTTTGATCCACCAAAAATGCCCCACAATGCCGGCAGCTTGATGTTGCATCCGATCTGCCCCAAATCGGCAGCTTCTCCTAGTTTGAGTAGGAGACTTTATTTCTTCATGTTTTTCTTCAATGCCATGGCCAAGTGTCTTACTCTTCCCTTCATAAAGCTTGAACCATCTTCAAAAATACATTTGTGCACCATTTGGTCCATTAAAAACAGAAAACACAAAAAGGGGGCAGTAGGTTCCTGGAATCGGCAGATTTGACCTTGTTGCAGTAATTCCGGCATATCTCCATCCGTGGAGCTCCGATTGATGCGATTCCAAGTCTCAGATAAACTAGACACATATGGTCATCTTCCCATAAAACAGTTCGATCAAAATCCTTGTGAGTCGTCGGGAATGATTTTTCGAAGTTGGGACAAAGTCCCAGGAAAATCCTGGAAGCCCCTGGATTGGAATGTTCGGACTGCCGTTTTTCAGCCAACTTTTGGGTGACTTCCCGAACTCCGATTGATCTGAAATTTTAACACAGCATTCCTCAACATATGAATATTAAGCACATAAAATTTCATAGAATTCGGACAAGGATAGATCATACTTTTACTCATCTCAAAATCGCGAAAAAGACATATTTTACACTATTTTCCAGATTTCTCAAACTTAGTCCTTTTTCGGATTCTTAATCATTTTTCACAAAACTCTACCAAAATTGACACTAACTACATTATGACTCTATCTTAGACAAATAAGGGTTAAACAAAGCATAAACGAGGGTATAAGCATATAATATCGTCGCACATTGTGCTCCTATCAGTATTCTGGATGCTTCCCTATTGGTCGTCGTTGTTACACAGATACTGTTTAGATGTCATGCATATTGAAAAGAACGTGGGTGACAATATCCTGGCCACCATTCTTTCAATTGAAGGGAAGACCAAGGATGGTCCAAGGGCTCGTGAAGCTTTGGAGAAGAGAGGAATACGCAAAAGTCAGTGGTGTTCGGAAGCTGAAAAGAGGACATGAAAGGTTCCTCATGCACCCTTTTTAGTTCAAGAGGATCGTCGTGAAGAAGTATTCGAATGGTTTCGCGGTGTTAGGTATCCACTTTACTATGCGGGAAGTTTGAGAAATAAGGTGAAACTATCCGAGAAAAAGTTCTATGGATTGAAGACGCATGATTGCCATGTCCTGCTTCAACGTCTTCTTCCAGTGGTTATCCGAGGATTTTTGCCAAATAACATCGTGAAGTCATTGATAGCATGGTCAAATTAGTTTCGGAAATTATGTGCTAGGGAGTTGAAGAAGACAGATGTCCAACAGATGAAAGATGAGATTGTGATCATTCTCTACAATTTGGAGTTGATTTTTCCTCCACATTTCCCGAACAAGTTATGCTTACAGGCCCAGTACATTTTACATAGATGTATCCGACGGAAAGGTATATGCACTAACCAAATATGTTTCTTTTTGTTAAAACTAAATTTACACTAACTTTATATATGCACTAATCATATTCATCATTTTTATAGGCAATTAGGTGATTATAAACAGTCAATGAGTAATACACGTTACTCGGAGGGGAGTATTGCAGAAAGGTACATATCATGGGAGTCGGTGACGTACTGTAAGTCGTATCTGCAATTGGAAGAACACGAAGAACCCAATGCCTCAATATGGAATATTAGTTTTGTTTCTCAGTTAGTTCAGCCGTGTATTATGGATACCACCAGAAATATCAGGTTAACAGAGGAGCAAACGGCTGAGGCTCACTGGCAAATTTTGACGGATACAGAAGAAGCTCAATATTACATGGACGCTCATTTGCAGCTGTACATAGCGAAATATGGTGACGATTACGACCAGCGCCACAGAAGGAGGAGTTTCCATCCATGGTTCTTAAATTTTGTACAAAAATTGAATTTTTTTTTTTCTTGTACAAAGATCCTAAACCCTAAATAGTATAAAACTAACACCATCTATTTTTCTGGCCAAGAGAAAATATGATGCTCAGGACCCTAATTTTAATAGGGCAATATGGTCATTGGCTCGAGGTCCACAATTCACACGGATTTATAAGGCGTGCTACATGAACGGTATCAAGTATGTCTCATTCAATAGAGATTAAAGGCTCGTGACTCAAAATAGAGTGGTGATGTTAAGCACGAAACTTGGAACCCTGTCCCAACACTTCTATGGCCATCTTGACTATGTAGTCGAGGTATATTATCCAGACAATTTGTCGGTCGTGTTGTTCAAAGTTATATTGCACAACACCACTGACGATCAGGATGACGAAGAAATTGACACCGTCAAGGTAGATCATGGTCTGATATCAGTGGATACAAACACTAGTTACTATGAGAGTTAACCATTTTGTCTTGCTATGAAGACAAAATAAGTGTTCTACTTGGACGATCCTGCGGCAGGTGGTACTTGGAAGGTAGTGCAAGAAATGTCGCACCGAAATGTATACAGTGCCAAAGTACTTGCAACAGAAGATAACAGGGCTTCTTCAGGGAATCAAATCACAGAGCCTTACCAAGAGGGCACACTAAGTTCAATACAATTTTACCATATTGATGCATCTAATCTCCAACTCGAATTAGAAGTACACGAACAGAATGAAGAATCAAACGGTGAGGAAGAGGAAGATGAAGACGATGAATTCGATGAGGACGATGAAGATGAAGACGATGATGGCGGAGACGACGAAGAGAAAGACTACTAGTTAAATATGGTACATGTTGTAAGCAGATGATGATGATATATATTTATTGTTGCAATTTTGAACAATATTTACAATATTCTAATTAAATGAAAACATATAATTGTAAAAATAACTAATATGTTAAATTCAATTGAAGCGATGAATATTGTACAATATTCGTCGCTTGAACGTAATGACGCGACGAAGTTTAACCTTCCTTGGCTATCCTGTATGTTTCAAATTTGTCACTTCATATAGACTTAAGCGACGAGTGTTGGAGCCCCCTTAGTTACCTAGTGAGTTGCAAATGCGTCGCTTCATTTTAAATGAAGCGAAGAGTTTTGGAGACCCCTGTACAAAACGCGTCGCTAACTTAATATTATATGAAGCGACGAATCTTGACGAAGTTCATCGCTTCACTTCATTCTGATATTAGCAGATTCGAACGTCTTCTTCCTCAGTTGCTTCTTCTTCCCATAATTTCCCCAAACCCCCAAATTCTTTTTCTCTTCCAGCCCGAAACCCAAACCCCCTTCTCTTACAACCCGAAACCCAAACCCCTTCTCACCAAAAACCCCCTAATCGAAAACCCCTGATCTCTCTCAAACCCCTACACCCTAAATTCACCCCTAAATTTGTTTTAATTTTCCCCAAACCTGAAATTCCAAACCCTAACCCTTCGATTCATCAATGGCACCCGGTTCTAGTGCCCAGAAGAGGAAGAAGGAGCTGGAGGCGAGAAGAGAGAGGAAGGCGGCGGAAGTTGCAGCTCAAATGGCTGCCGCGGCGGCGGAGGCGAGGGCGACAGTGGCGGTGGCAGCAGCGGAATAGGAGAGGACGGCACCAGAGGTGGGGACGATGGTTCCCATCCCGTCTCTGGAAGAAACCGCGCCTTCGGCGGGTTTGGGGGTTGCTGGAGCTGGCGCTGACCTCGGGAGCGGTGGCAGTGGCGATGCCGCTGTGGAAGTCGAGGATGCTGCTCCAATCAGCATTAGGACCAAGAGGGGTCCTCAGGTGAGTTATCCGATAAATTTCTGTTTTATCTTTCCTAGATTCTTGTTTACAAAAACTAAGTGGGTATAGCTAGCTAGCTATTACATAATTTAACTAGTTATGCTTTGCATTACTTATATACTAATAGGACTAACTTTCCGCGCACAGTAGAAATCCAACAAATGAAGTAATGCAAAGCTGTATGAATGTGAGATCGAAGATATATAGAGAAGCATATATATAAGAAATTCCACTAACTTAAGAAACTTAATTACAATAAACAAACTGATCATGATCACTTTGTTGGAATCTCCGATCGAACATGTTTGATATAGCTAGAAATCCAACAAAAGAGTACGTACTTGGATTATGTATTTGGATATATAGCTGGTTGTACAATTGGAATGAAAGAACTAGTAGATAAGTAGGTCTTTTCGTCTATCAAAATGCTAATCAATCCTCTTGGCTTATGTTCTGTCATTTGTGGGAGACTCATTAAGGTGATAAGTGGGTATGGATGTTATGAGGTGGTATATAAAAACCAACTGCCAGCGTCGATCTATCATATTCTAGTAGTCACTGCCCATCTTTCTTTCTGCTTATTTCGAATCGAAACCCGTTTCAGATAGATTATAGCAGACAAGGTAAAACCCTAGCATCGATCCCTTATTTCGATTCAAATTACTATCATCGCTATCACTGTAATTGAGTCTCAATACTTTTTATTTCTCTGATTGTTTTGTGGGATTGAATACATGCTTCTGATATAGTTTTGGGTAATGATCATACATATCAGCTTCATGTTCTTACTGTTCTTTATCGATTTCTCATGTTTAGTGAAGTGTTAACATGCTCAGTGGTATTTATTTTAACACCTTTTGGTTTAAGGGCTTTTGATTTGTTTGAGATGATATTATCTGGAAAGCAAGTGTTATATGCAAGTTACTGATATTAGCATAAGGTGGGGGTTAAGGGGTAGCTTGACATAATACTATCTGATACGAAAATTGGAGGATTGGGAGAGTTGAATTTTCATCGTAAGGGTTTTGGATAAGGTGTGGTTGAGGGGTAATGTGAAAGAAATAATTGGATTATGTATCCCCGCTGGCAGTTGGTTTTTATATAGACTAATTACATATATGTTTATTAGATGTTACCTTCAGGTGGTATATATATGATTTGTAATGAATACTCTTAATATGGTTTGTAATGAATATATATGGCAGAACTTGTTGATATGAGAACAGGTGAGAAGCTGAATGGACGGAACCCGAACAAGCTTGGCATCGTAACCGGTACGAAGACCCAATATTTGGTGTCGCTGAACGGCGGGAAACCTCTGAAGGTTGTGTACTCGGAAGAGCACAGGGGTTCGAGCCTCTTGAAGTGGAGGACTTTGATGTCTCGAGACATCAGGAGCGCCATCCGGAGTAAAGTGCCCATACTTGCCCCTTTATGTGCTGAGTTGGCTGAGGAGCACCGAGATGCACTGAGCACTTATATGGAGGTAAAACACAATTTCATAATAATTTCAAAAAATTATCTTTCAGTCAGATATATTGAAATATGTTATTTCTAATGATTTCTTTGAATTGTTTTTTACTAGATGTTCTACAACCTCCCTCCCACTGAGATAGGCATGTGGACATACGTCGACGAGACCGCTGTCAAGATCTACAAGGACTGGAAGTACGACTGCCACACCCACTATGTCGAAGTGTCAAAGGCGACGCCTGCAGAGTTCATCCACCGACCAGAGCAGTGGGAGTACCTCAAACTTCACTTTGAGGACGACGATTATATGGTAATGGAAAGTAATTAGAGGTTTTTGAATTTCATATAATAGATTCTTATTCTAATAGTTCGTGCATATTTTTGCAAAGGATGTGTGCCCGGAACGCCGCTAACCGGAACAAAGCAAAGGAGAAGGGGTGTGCAGTCAACCACCACTCTAGCACCACTCCCTATAGCCACCGGGTCGCTGCGAATGAGGCGAAAGGCAGTTTGGCGCCTATACTTCAGACAGTCTGCGATGTTTATGCACCATCGCAGAATGCGCAGGAGAAAGTGATGAGTTTCCTGATGAGTTAGATGCAAGAGTTCCTAGTTTTTAGCTTATGATTTTAATTTTTTAGAATTAAAAACTATACAAACACAAACTTATTGGATAATATTTTTTGCAGGCAGCGGTGAAGAGGAAGATGGATCAGCTTTGTGCTAGCCGAGCCAGTGATGTGGAGAGCGGCAGTCAAGTGACGGGCCCCGTTACCGTCGAAGAGCAGATAGCGGTAGTGGACGCGTGTCTGGGTGGGAAGCTGGGGACGAGAGTCCGAGGTATGTACAAATCATAAAATAACAGTTTGTATTTTACATACGAAAGATAATTTAATTTGAATATTTTTTTGTGTTTTACCATTTTTGCAGGGCTAGGAGGTGCATTAAGACGCCTGGCAAAACCAAGAGGCGGTGCACGCGTGTCCCACGACGATTCGGAGGTTGAGAAGTTGAGGAGCGAACTAGCAGCCGCCAATGAACGTAGCAGAATCAAGGAAGAACAAAGCAGAATCAAGAAAGAAGAGATGATGCAACGTATTGCAAGGATGGAGGCTGCCCTCGGCATGTCGGCCAATCTGGATGCCAATGCCACCGCCGCCGCTGCAAACCCTCCGACAATCGCCGATAAATCATCATGTGCTGAAGGTATAGGTATACCCGACGAAGACTTCGATTAGGACCTTTCATTAGTTTGTAATTGGAACATATGTGCATTATTGTTAGAACATATTGTAGTTTTGAATGAAATCTATGTATTTATAGTGTTTGTGTTATGTTAGATATGTGAGTTGAATGAAATGTATGTTGGATATGTGATTTGAATAAAATACAGGTTTTAGAAGTGAATGAAACCAGACCAGAATTCTGTTTTTCTATCTCTGTAACAAACAATGAAGCGACGTACATTGATCATTATTCGTCGCTTAGATTTTAATGACGCGACGAATATTCATCAAAATTGGTCGCTCATCGTTTCATCATATCATACATTCTCCTATTAAACATGAAATGAAGAGACGACTTTTGAACCAAAGTTTGTCGCCACAAGTACGAGGCGACAACCCAAAATTCGTCGCATCGAGTTTGAAGAGATGACCCCAAAGTCATTGCAACAGAATGCAAGCGACGCGTATAAATTGGTCGCTAGAGATCGATGGCGACGACTCAAAAGTCGTCGCTCTCTGGTAAGCGACGACTTTTGTTGTCGTCTCATGAAATATCTAAGCGACGACTTTTGACTCATTATTCGTTGTGTAGAATCGAAGCGACAAGTCTGAAGCGACGACCTCGAAGCGACGAACTTTTGTCAGGACGGTGTTGAAGCGACGACTTCTGAGGCGGACCGACGACAAAAAGTCGTCGCTTCGATTGTGACCCAGAGTAGTGTTAGTAGTTAGTAACTTAGTAGGCTATACCAAAGGATAATATTCATAGTGACTCGTCTATAGTGTGATTGCATGCATTAACTCTTCATCATTTGTTCCTCCTTGGCCGCTTCGAATTACTTGGCTCACTTGCTTAGCGCGTATTCGTGCGATGACTTTTCGTTGTTCATATTTTTCGGTATGGCATGCTGCTCTCCCCTGGTAGATACCCTTGTATACGCAATGCTTAGCCAGTTATGCATGGGTTGGCGTTGGAATTTGCTTTTTTACACTTCTTATAATGCAATGACGGGTGCCTACACTACCAGAAAAGGGGTTATAGCCGACGATATGGGAAAAAACGGCCGACGAAATAGTACTTCGTCGGCTATAAGGGGTCATAGCCGACGAATTACTATTTCGTCGGCCACATCGTCGGCTATAATATTATAGCCGACGAGTTGTCGGACGTCGTCGGCTATAGCTATAGCCGACGAAAAGTTTTTGGTTATAGCCGACGAGGAGGGTATTCGTCGGCTATAACTCTTATATCAGATCTATTCTGCAGCAGCGAGCTCATTCGTCGAAAATATTTCTGTGTGTGTTGATTTAGTTGGTTATATGCAGAGGTGTGTTAATTTAGAGTTTAATTAGAATAAATGTGTGATTAATTTGATATATATATATATATATATATATATATATGTGTTGAGATGAGATTATTAATGGGTTGATATGTTGGTTAGATAGAATTGAAGTTTTGTTGAAGATTAGTGATTGATTGTTGATTTATAGGTGATTTTAGATGAATTTGATGAAAAAATGTATATATATATTAATTAATTTAATTGTAATTAAAAATATATTGTTGGTATATATAAAAAATACATTGTGTTTAATTAATTAGGGAGATTGACGATGTTTTAATTAATTTAGGGATGCATGTGTGTGTATATATATTTAGGGATGCATGTGTGTGTATGTTTTAATTAATTTAGGGATGCATGTGTGTGTGTGTGTGTAATGATGAATTTTTTAATTAATTAATACGTACGTACGTACGTAGTACGTGCATATACACATATCTATATATAGCTATATTTATTTCTTGAATTTACAGGATGGACAAGAGTTGGATTACCCTTGGAAGATGGGATCAGGCGTATCATGATGGAGTTAGGAGTTTCCTGGATTTTGTGATGGCTAACTGTGGAGACACTACACTTCATTATTGTCCGTGTAAAAAGTGCAAGTGTGCCACCCCACGACACCGGTTTTCCATAGAGACAGTGGAGCAACACCTGGCTAGATATGGATTTTGGGTCCTATACACTAATTGGATTTATCACGGTGAACCAGAGTTTGTGGGTCCTCATGATCATGGACAATTTGCCGAGAGAGGGAGTTCCTCCAATGATCCAACAACGAACTGGATCAACGATATGTTTCCTCGTGAGAGTGGTGTCTTTGATGAAGCACCAGATGTGCAACTCCCTCCTCCGGAGATGGAGTGTTTCCCTGATATTGAGCCACTCGAGCCATTACCCCGATCTCCGGTCAATACAAGTGGTATGGAAAAGTACAACAACCTGATCGCATTGCAACAGACTCCGTTGTACCCCGGATGCAGTAAGACTGTCCTTGAATCTGTCATGGGAGTGATGAAGATCAAAACGGAGAACAAAGGCACTGTCAAATCGGTTGATGATTGGCTGAAGATATAGGGTGGGGCGATGCCCCCCGGACATCGGCTTCCTACCAGTCATCATAAGGTGCGACATATCCTTAAAGATCTCGGCCTTTCCTACATCAAGATTCATGCATGCAGATACGATTGCGTTCTGTTTTACGGGGAAGGACTTGCAGATCTTGAATACTGCCCAGTATGCAATACAGAGCGGTATAAGTTCACTCCTAAAGGGAACAAGAAAGCTGTGAAGATACTTCGGTACTTCCCGCTGATTGATAGGCTTGAGCGGTTGTTCATGTGTGCTTTCACGGCCAAAGCTATGAGATGGTGGGCTGAGAGGAATGTGCCTGACGATGACACCCTTAGACATCCCGCCGACGGAGAGGCTTGGAAGAAGAATGCGTTGGAGTTTCCTGAATTTGCATCAGAGGTTCGAAATGTTTGGCTAGGGCTATCATCCGACGGTTTCAACCCTTTTGGCAAGAAAGAGCTTCAGTACAGTGTGTGGCCAGTTATTTTGATTCCGTACAACTTTCCACCGTGGATGTGCATGAAGAAGGAATATAACATGCTCACATTGTTGATTCCAGGCCCAGGTTATCCGGGAAAGTGTCTCGATGTGTATTTGAGACCCGTAATTGAGGAGCTTCGGTACTTGAGTCTGAACGGCCACCTGGTCTACGACTGGTTCAAAAATGAGATGTTCCGGATGCATGCCATGCTTGTTGGCATGATCAGTGACTTTCTTGGGAGGGGTATGTTGTCGGGCAGCGCCACCAGGGGTTACAGGGCTTGTTCAGAGTGCATGACTGTTGATTGCTCCAGTCCTCATTGCAGCAAGATTGTCCAGATGCGTCACCGTCGTTGGCTTCCGCATGACCATCCATTTAGGGACGATGCACAGGCTTTTGATGGGACTGAAGAAAGGGGCTGGGCACCCGAGCAATGGACAGGGGAGGAAATATTGGCAGTGTTGAATGAGTATGACTTTGGTCCGCTTAGCAATCATCCCGATGTGTTGCGCACGATTCCAGAGAGGCCGGATCGATATAGGTTCTGGTCACACAAGAGCATCTTATGGGAACTTCCTTATTGGGCCAGGTCGGTATAGGTACAATGCACTGTCGGTGAGTTAAATCGTATTTTTATTATAGAAAATAAACATTTATGAATTCAGTCCTTATAACTATATAAATATATTTTCTAATTAATTTATAATATTGCAGCAATGGTTTAGAGTTCATCCTACGTTGGACTGGTGGAGAGACGAGCAGCTGAAGAACAGGTCATGTGTTTCGCGTTATTTTACTATCATACTATTTATTGGCAGTGTACGAATATATCTAACAGTTGTGTTTTGTTAATATAGGTACTCCGAGTGGAAGAACGAGCTGTCGACGCACTACAGGACGTACCATGTGGAGCAGGGCTTGGGGCGAGGTGCAACCCCCCACGAGTTCCGGTACAGGGAGTATGAGTGACTATGGCTGGTAGCCTACTTCGGGAGCGACAGGGTCTCTGTAAGAAAATTTAGCCTGCTAGTATATAACTTTTTACTGTTATTTAATAATTAAATTATGTAGTTACTTAATTAAATTAATTAGTTAGTTAGTTATTAGTTATTAAATTAAGTTAGTTAGTTAGTTACATAGTTAGTTAGTTCATTACTAAATTAAATTAAATTAAATTAAATTAGGTAGTTAGTAAGTTAGTTAGTTACTAAATTAAATTAGTTAGTTAAGTAGTTACTAATTAAATTAAGGGAAAATGGCTGGTTTGCTCACTAAAGTATGCCCCATTCTAAACTTTGCTCACTAAAGTATGTCCAATATCACTTTGCTCACTATCGAATTACACTTGTATTCACTTTGATCACTCCGTCTAAATCAGACGTTAAAATTCAAAAAACTTTGTAAACGATCGTTAGCAGTAGGGGTATTTTAGTCACATAATATTTGGCGCCATCTTTTACTGCGTGGGGGTATTTTGGCGCCAATAACTAGTTGTTTCTCTCCAAATGCAGTTTACTCCACCTATAAAAAGTGTGTTGCAGTTGTCCCTTGTCATTAATATTGAAGCTGAGAACAAGAGAGGATCTGAAATATGGATGAATTTCTGGGACACCACCATGGACACCATCAGCAGGTTTGCTGTTTCCTCCCAGCACTATGCTTCCTCCAAGAACATTGAAGAATGTCCTTAATTTTTACACTAGTAAAGCGACACTCAAACCGTCCCGACTCATTGTGAATGAACCTTGGCTGTGACGGATCCCCACCACCACCATGTACACCCCCGACTTGAGGACCTGGGACCCAACCCAAAAGAGCCATAAGCTGACACCCATTGCAAACGCCAAGACTGAAGGTGTCGTGCCTCTTGTAGAACTCCTGAAATTGATTTAGAAGGGGCTGATTAAATCTAATTGAAGCAGACCAACCTTTTGCAGAATCAAGGACATCAGCATAGCTAAAACCCCCAACAAACACTATTCCACGGAACTCTTGCAGTGATACAGTTCCATTAAGAAGGTCTGACATAGTAATATCCCACGGCTCAAAGCCAGCCGCATAAAATGCTGCAGCCATTTCTCTATCCCCATTGCTTCCTTCTTCTCGAATAACAGCCACTTTCGGTTTGCAGGTTGTGTTCATATACTTTTCATCTGTGAAGGATGGAGTAAAAGACAACTGCCACGAAGGGCATGCCTATCTTTCAACCCTTCTTTCTCTAGATCAACACAAGAAGCCAATCTCTGAAGCTTTTCCAGCTGAAAACTAGTGTCCTCCCACATGTCCCTTACGAAAGAAGTACTTTCATTCAAATGAGTTGCCCCATCCACCTTTAATTCGATTGAAGGTGTGGCAGTTACCTGTCCAATAATCTCTGCAGAAATACTTCCGCTGCTTAGCTTTCCCATTACCATATCTAAGTTATTCTTGCTGACTTCAATAATCAGACCAAGCTGTTCAGAGAAAATAGTTTGGAAGAGGCTCTTCCCGTGCGAAGTCAAGTCCAGATTAATGCCACAATTCCCAGCAAATGCCATCTTAAGGGCACAGACCAGAAGCCCACCATCACTGATATCATGGCCAGCAGATATCAGTTCATCATCAAGAAGGCCCTGAACTCCCTCAAACACTCGCTTCAGATACGGAACATCCTCAAGGTCAGGACAATCGTTCCCAATTTGGTCAAAGACCTGAGCGAGAGCAGAGCCACCTAATCGCCGCTTTCCTGCTGCTAAATCGAGGTGAAGCAGAACACCATCATCTCCAAGCTTCAAATCCGGGGTTACTGTTTTTGTTATGTCAGGACAAGTACATTTGGAGGGAAAAACTAGTTATTGGCGCCAAAATACCCCCACGCAGTTAAAGATGGCGCCAAATATTATGTGACTAAAGTACCCCTACTGCTAACGATCGTTTACAAAGTTTTTTGAATTTTAACGTCTGATTTAGACGGAGTGATCAAAGTGAATACAAGTGTAATTCGATAGTGAGCAAAGTGATATTGGACAAACTTCAGTGAGCAAAGTTTAGAATGGGGCATACTTTAGTGAGCAAACCAGCCATTTTCCCTTAAATTAAATTAGTTAGTAACTAAATTAGTTAATAATTTTATTTTGGTTAGTTCCTAATATTTTAATTTAGTTACTAATTTATATTTGCGTTTATATGTTCGTTCTTATAATACAGAAAATCTCGAAGACGAGCAGCGACAACCGCAAGAGGAACGAGCACCCCCACCACGGCGGCGCCCGCTCCTGGAGGCAGTGGGCAGAGATTGCGAGGAGGGACCGACCGCTGAGGCCGTTGTCGTGGATTCATGCGCAGATGTATCCGGGGCGTCCAGACCAAGTGGTAAGTATTCGCCCATCTTCAATAAAAGTGTTTCATTAAATTAATTTATATATTTTTTTTATTAATTCGTTTATTATATTTTCTTGTCAATTAGGCAGAAATAGATGCGGAGACCGACGCGATCACCTTCGGGATCGCGCGAGACACCCTGGGGGAAGGGGCGTCCGACGAGGCGATCGCGGAGTTTGCCTCCACGATCGACACCCTTGAGCCGCGCTTGGCCTCTCAGATCATGCACGCGGCGGTAGGGACGGGCAACAACTACTTCTACCAGAGAGGCCTAGGCGCGGCGGGAGATGGGGTTCTCAAGTACACGCCGGCCAATCCCAGCACGCAGCGTGCGGCTTCGACGAGAGGAGACTTGCAGACACAGCTGCAGAGGACGCAGGCGGAGTTGGCGAGGGCGGTGGAGGCGCTCCAGCAGGCGGAGTTGGCGAGGGCCGCGGAGGCTTCGGCGCAGCAGGCCAGAGACGCATCTGTGGCGGAGATGTACCGATGGATGCAGCAATCTTGGGAGGCCCAGCAGGCTGGACTCCAGCCCCCGCCTCCGCCACAGATGCCCCAGTTGGTCGTCCCCACTCCCCCCGCATCGGAGTACGCCAGGCGATCAGGGTAGCCATAGCCACCGGAACTCGAACGATCCCGTCGACGACGCTACGCGTTTAGGGGGTGATGATGAGTAGATGACTAGTTAGGGGGTTAATTTGTACAGTAGGTAGGATATTAGAGATGGATTGATGTGGATATTTGTTGGATATTTGGATGTTTGTTCGTGGATTTTCTGCAGCCAAACCGAAGACGAAGAGAAATTGGGCCCGAGTTAAATTTTTAATTTTTTTTTAAATATTTAGGGGTTATAGCCGACGAAATGGACCATATTTCGTCGGCTATACCCTCCCGGCTTCCGGCAAAAAAAAGCCGTTCCTGGTACCGGCGATTGTTATGGCCGACGATTAATTCGTCGGCTATGCCGGACGTATAGCCGACGATAGTGTCGTCGGCTATACTTCAGGGTTAGGGGCAATTACGTAATTGTTGAAACCGACGATTCTGTCGTCGGCAATGTTTGAAGTATAGCCGACGATGCTTTATTCGTCGGCTATATCGCGTGTTTTATAAGCCGACGACTTACCCTGAGTGTCGTCGGCTATACTATAGCCGACGGAGCAGTCCCGACGAGACAATAGCCGACGATACTTCGTCGGCTATGAGTATAGCCGACGATTTAATGAAAACGGCCGACGAGATGGCGTCGTCGGCTATAACCCCTTTTCTGGTAGTGCTATTTAGAATGCAGTATAGCTGGTGGCCATTACTTGGACATGAGCTTGCTGGAATTTCTTTGTTCTAGCTAGCTAGCTTTTTAAGTTTTGTTTTGTGGGTATGGTTTTGGCCTCGTCCCCCACCTTTTATGTTTCATTTCTTTTTCATATCAATAAATTTTCGTCTGAGAACGTGGATCAGTCCTTAAGTTGCTTACTTAAAAAAAAAAAAAAAACCAAAGAATAGTATTCATTGTTAGAAACTTTTTAAATGTTAAAGCAATTTCCGCCAGTTATGAAATTTGCATGCCATATAAAATATTTTTGTTAATGTATATATGTACAAAAAAAAAAAAAAAAAAAAAAAAAAACCATCCATCAAGTTGAAGACATCGAAAGCTAGTAATATAGTTAAAGCTTATCGATCAGCATCCCCTCATTCTACATTCATAATTGTTTGATTACAAAATACAAGAGAAAAATGGAGTCTATATAGAAATGTATACATGTACCAGTTGCACTAGCTACCTAAAGAAAGTAAAAGAAGACAATTCAACAATATTAATGATCATTATTAGGACTCCGTGAACTCGTTTTCATTAGAGTCGACAGTACTGAATACTTCAACCAACAGATCCGAAGCAGCCCCAGTTGCCAAGGTTAGCTCAGGACTCGGCATCAATTTCGTAAACCGGCTCTTGTTCTGGTCTGCATCAGAAGCCTTATAATTAGAACATTCACTTAAGTTTGTAATTTCGCGCTTCTTCTTGTATGCGTTAAATAAGAGTTCTATCTCAGAACATTTACTTAATTTCATAAACTTCGGCTTTTTATTCTCTGTATCAGAAGCCTTATGCTCTGAACATTCACTTAATTCTGTAAATTTCCGCTTCTTCTGCTTCTTCTTTTCCAAATCAGAAGTCTTATTCTCTGACCAATCTCTTAAGTTCGTACGCCTGCTCTTCTTCTCCGTCTTTTCTGCATTAGAAGTTAACTTCGTAGAGTACTTCCTCTTCTTCTGCTTCTTCTGGTCTGCATCAGGAGCCTCATTGATTTCAGAACATCCACTTAAGTTCATAACCTTGTGCTTTTTCTGCTTCTTCTTCTTTTTCTCGTCTACACCAAAAGCCTTATTTTCTGAACATCCACTTGATCCCACCGCCAGTTCGGACTCTAACCCTTGCACACTTTCTGAACCCAAACCTGAACCTGGACTAGTCCCATTCCCCATTGGCATAAAGCTGTACACTTTCAACTTGCGCTTCCTCTGATTCTTTTTCTGGTCTGTATCATGACTAGCCTTATTTTCTGAACTTCCACTTGATCCCACCCCCAGTCCGGACTCTAAGCTTTGCACACTCTCTGAACCTGAACCTGGCATTGGCATGAAGTTGTACACTTTAAATGTTTGATCATCAGTAGCTGGTGGTGCCCAGCTGATTGGTTCTGGTGACAGCACTACATCATTGTCAGCGGCATACTTCAGCTCATCGATTTCTGCCTGGCGAATTGCTCGGGCCAAACGCTCAAAAATTTCTTTGCGGTGGGCAGTTTGGTGCCCTCCTAAGGCCTGAGTGGTTGAGAAAACCCTAGGACAAAGACGACATGCGTAAAGACTAAAACTAGAAGACATGGGTGCAGCAGTCAATGGGTCTTCCATGTTTTGGTAGTGTAAAATCTCAGCAGAGGTCTTATGGACAGTTTGAAATTAAAAGGAGAAATGAAAGCAAAAGAAGATTATAGGTCTCTCTCGGCAGCAAGTTGTAGCTAGGTTGATATAAGGAATAGGGACAGCAATAACGCTTTTATAGATTTTACTAATAACCCTGATACGAATCGGACTAGAAAATCTTAGATAATTAACCAGACGTGTTGAGACTAGGAATCCTAACTATATAAGGAATTGGAATAGGGAACCGAAGTATAACACCCTAGACTAGTCAAGTTGCATTTATACGTAGAAGATTTTGAATTCAAAGAAAATTATTCAACGCACTGAGGTGTAGTTTAACCGACACTCAAATATGTAATTTTAATAATTTGTTTAATCACTAACTATTCACATAGCCCTAATATTCGAGTGGTTAATTAGAGAAAATGAACTTATAAAATATTATAACTAAAAAAAATTGGAGAGGAGCCACTATGTCAACATGTTTAGCAACGAAAAAAATCGCAAAAGAAAAATACAGTAAAATACGGCGTCCACAATACCTAGCTATTGAGGCGTTAAGAGACACTGACAGAGTTAAAGAAATGACTATGCAAATGACTTACACACTATTGGTGCCAGTGCACCTTGGTGCGCTGAATCCGCTCCCTGAATTGAATTACAAACAAGCGGTGGTTGACATATTTTTAGATCTTACCTTCATAAAAACGAAGAATAAAATAACAGTTCTTTCTTTCTGTCATGGCATGAAAGTACGTAAAGTATACATGCACAATACAATATCATGTACGTTTTTCTTTTTGTTGAGACCGAAGATTAAAATGGAATTGGCTTCCCTAGCTACTTCATTTTTTGTGTTTGGATTTACTTGGAATCCTTATAACCATTGGTTACCTAAGGATGATGCAAGCAACTTATAACTATATATTGTCATCTCTTACTCAATCCGGATACAAAAACAAAAAAATCCAAGAGAGAAGCCGGATCTTGATTAAGAGTACTGTTGCAATTGCCTATTAGGAACTCCCAATTTCCTCTAGCAAAATTATTTGTGGCTTCATTGAGTACTTAAAATTTGTGCCTCAATTTGAGGTGACATGCCATGTTACCTGGACTTATTACTAATTAAAAAAAAAAAATCATGTCTTGTCATTCTTAATCCAATGACTCTAAATTATTTTGTTTTTGTACTTGTAGTTTTTTTTTTTAAAGTGGAATTTGCATACCCTAAATTACAATCCACACACCCTGACCCACTTTTTAGTAAGAAAATGTCAAAACAATCCCTGTTCTTTTTCTCTTCAAATATTCTAGGTTATGTTTGATATTTCCATTGGGAAGAAATATCACTTTAGTCATCCAACTATATTTGGTTCGACACTTTGGTCACTCAAGTTTTAAAAACTTCACTTTGGTCATTCAATTATACCATCGTATTATCATTTTGGTCATTCAGTCTGTTTTTCTCCATTAAAATGTGATCTCCCTGTTAAATCTAAGGGTATTTTCAAGATGGAAATTATTAGTGGTAATTTATTTTAATTAAACGTAAAAATCTTTTGCCTAATATAAGCAACATCTTTCTCCCTCAAGATGGAAGAAAACATACAAAATTACTAAAGTGATATCTAACGGTATAGTTGAACGACCAAAGTGAAATTTTTAAAAATTGAGTGACTAAAGTGTCGACCCAAATATAGTTGGATGACTAAAGTGATATTTCTGCATTTCCATTGTAAAATGTAGGCTAGAGGTGTATGGATTGTAATTTAGTGTGTGCAAAAAGGTAGTGAATTTTTTTTCTCTTTTCTTCAATTAAATTTTTTCCCTTTTTAATTTTTTTTTTTATAAAGAGGATATAAGGGTTTCACATCTAACCTTTTGTCGTGACTCGAACGTAGGACCTAATAACCTACTTTCTAGGTAATGGTGCTCTTACCACTTAATCTATCTCCATTTCGTCAAAATTAAGTTATTAATACTTAGAACGAGAATAAAATGCCAATTTGTTGTCACCTAATTCAGTATGTCAATGCTATTTGGAAAGAAAATTTAGGAAATAATTAAATTAGAAAGCTATTGGTGAGAAAAATTATCTCTCAAAATTAATACGTAACATGGCCTTTATTCACATGCTCTGTATTTCGAAAGTATTTATTATTTTCTAAAAATAAAAGAAAAAATAAATAATGTTTGAAATGGTTGTGCAAAGAGGATTTAGTGGGAGAGAAAATAGGGTTGTTGTGGTTTTGTTATTTACTTTTTTTTATTAATAAAATAAGATTTAATAATTGTCATAATTTAGGTCTCAAAGTTTTATTATATTGCAAAGTTATTTTTTGGTACATTTCTTCTATTTTTTCTAACCAATTTTTTTTATTTTTTTTTACATATCCTTCCTCTACCGACGTGGGGTAGAGAAAGAGTTTGTGCCTTTGTGGTAGTAGCACAAACGATACATAGAATATGTTCAATCATTCGAAATATTTCACGCTCATAAGAGAGTCTAGACTATTAACTACTACATAATAGATAGGCCGAGACACTAGACTCGATGACTGCACATAAAATACTTAACTTCCTAATACAAGGACTTTATTTGTAATTAGATTGAAGCTAAAAATATAGAGTTGAACCAGTTGAGCCATAAGCAAAACTCCAGGCCCAGCATAGTAAGCCCAATGAGAGCAGGCCCAAGAATAAATGAACCAACCAAGCCTTGCAAGCCTTCCATGATTCAGCAACCACTGCAACATCTTAGTTTGACACCGCCGCCATGACGTTGTTCGAACCCACCATGACCTGCGCAGTCCAGACCACCTGCCACTAGAACATCTAGGCCACAACACCATAATTACCTCTGTCCAGTCCGCCCTCAAACCCTTTGGATCGAATCAAGGAACAACCGCAGCTACTAGAAACACTGGCATGGGAAGGAAACCTGCATAAAGCTAAAGTCCACCCACTCATCTCAAAACGCTGCTCAAGCATAGTTAATCCCATTTTCGGCAGCAAAGCCTTGCAGTGTTAGCGTGGCCAAGTGACCAGCCAAGACCAAGGCCGCCGCCGAACGAGGCCAATTTGGTTTTCTGGTAAGCCACCGCTTCTTAGGGTTTTCTCTTCTTGAGGGAGAGAAAATAGATGATCCAAACTTTTAGAAACTTGCTAACCAAACTTGTTATTTTAATAAGATATAAATTAATAAATATTGTTAATAAATATTTTTTCCCCATTCCTTAATATCATTGAATTATCCGATCTCTAAAATTTGAAAGGAAATAGTAAATTTGGCGAGATATATAATGTTGTTCTAGGAGAAATAGATGCTAATAAACTGTATCTTTATTGATTGATAAGGAGGCCTTTATATAGGCATTACATCAAGTATCCGATGCCTAAGTTAGTATAGTTGGAATGTATGTAACTAAGGCACGTATGTAATCAGGGAGAGAGACAAGTTACCTCATAAAGAAGGCAGTTGGGGCCCATATATAGGTGGTTGGGGGCAAGGGCTGGCCTTATTCTTCGATGTGGGACTGGTTCCCTTCTGTTTATACTTTCTGGTGCCCCTTTAGGCAGGCTGGCGCCCCCGGCCCCTGGGTCCCTGGAGGCAGGATAGGGTGCCAGGCCCCAAGGCCGGGTGCTGGTGATCCGGTCCCGACCCTTGGGCCGGGCCCTGGTGTGCTTGCTGCGGGTCTGTGGGCCTGCTGTAGCCTCTCTGCGGCTACTGTCAACAAGTCCCCCAAGTTCCCGGTCAAGTGCAATCTTGAATGGGGACTTAACTGTCTTACCCTTGCCCTGTAGACCCGCAGGGTTACCAACCTACCGGTGCCCAGTCCCCCAAGTCCGCGTTAAAGATTGGGCGTGACCGAGGTCAGTAGCCGTTGTTGATGGTAAGTAAAATTTTTATAAGTATCTTTATGATATCGGTAATACTGGATGCCATATCGAGACGAGTTCCGGATGAACTTGCGGAGCGGACCTCGACCGGGCGCGCTGCCATATCGGTGCGAGGCGGAGTTCTCGGGAGCTCGGCCGGGCGGCCTGCCATATTGAGACGAGTCCCGTAAGTGAAATGCAGCTGGGTGGACCTCGACCGGTGCCCGGACGTAATGCCATTTCGGCGAGTCCCCCAGTTTTAGAATGCCTCAAAGTTCCTCAGTTCTTGGGAGCTCGACCGGGCGTCCTGCCATATCGAGACGAGTCCCGGAAGTGAAATGCTGCTGGGTGGACCTCGACCGGTGCCCGGACGTAATGCCATTTCGGCGAGTCCCCCAGTTTTAGAATGCCTCAAAGTTCCTCAGTTCTCGGGAGCTCGACCGGGCGTCCTGCCATATCGAGACGAGTCCCGGAAGTGAAATGCTGCTGGGTGGACCTCGACCGATGCCCGGACGTAATGCCATTTCGACGAGTCCCCCAGTTTAGAATGCCTCAAAGTTCCTCAGTTCTCGGGAGCTCGACCGGGCGTCCTGCCATATCGAGACGAGTCCCGAAATGCTAGCCTACGGAAGGGCCTGTTGGTGCGTGGAATAGGCCAACAGGCATCCCGGAGAGTGTTACGGCCGTACCGAGGCGTCGGTTAACACTTGCTAGTTCTTCTCAGCTTTTGTTGTTTAAGCGTTGAGGTAGTGTGCAGGTTTGTTAGCCTGCGGGGAGACTTGTTCTGTGTTAGAGAAACAATCTGCCCAGTGGAGTGGCGTTGAGATAACGAGTCTCGCCATGTATCCCCAAATGTATCACAGTTCAGTGTGATGCAGGGTTTTTATCCTGCTGGACAAGAGTACATGGGTTAGATGTAAGCTCGCCCGGGTTTATAAAGCCCATGCGTTTAGAAGCCTTTATTGTTGGCTCGTTCCTGCCCATAGGCGAAGGAAGGTGACAACCGGTAGAATGCCGTGGAGTGGGTTAAATGTCCCAAAGCCGGTGGAGTGTCATAGTGCTGGGTGGATCTTGACCGGGCGATATGCCATATTGAGACGAGTCCCCCAGTGATATGCAACGAAGACGGTGTTAAAAGGGGAGGGTGCATACCTGGACAAATGCTCTCGAAGCGGTTGGAAAAAATCACAAGCGGTGAGAGGTCCTCAAGATATACAAGGAAGAAAAGCCATGCAGCCGATTGAATGATCATACTCGTGAACCGCCATGGTACCAGATTGACTCGGAGTTGACTTTCTGGGGAAACGAGGGGAATGGACGCCTCGTTAATCTCTCCTATCTCCCTAAATGCTGCTGGTACGTGGGACAGGTGGCGGACATGCGATGAAGGGGAAAGCCCATCAGTCCCATCAGTTATGCTAGATGGGATCCCTTATCCATGCTGGGACACGTGTCGATAAAGAGCGGTCTGAGATGGAGGGAATCCATGGCTGGGGTTTCGTTGCCTTTCTTGTTGCCCTATTTATTGTTCACTCTGCTCGCCTCCTTCCACAGTTTGCTTAGACCCTTTGCGTTCTACTCTCCTCGCCCACCTTGCTGCAGATCTGAATTATTTTGTGTTAGGATTATGGCGTCTGGGAGATCTGCGCATCATGGCGGCGCCAGCCGCGGGCCCAGAAGGCACGAGCTGCTGGATGGTGACAGAACGATTCTCTGTGACGAACCAGTCAGAAGCATGGATGAGAGAGAGATCAAGGAGTTTCGAGCGAAGTGGGACATCGATCCTTCTGTTAAACTTCGGGGCCTGCGTCCCGGAGAACTGGCCTGTAACCCGGAACCGGGCTGGGTGGCTGTTTTCGAAGATCAGTTCCGACACGGACTATCGCTGCCGCTGCCGGACTTTGTTCAGTATATGCTGAGCTCACTGAATCTTTCCCCGGCGCAGCTTCCGAGCAACCAGTGGAGGCAGTTGCTTGGGCTTGGGTGCCTATTTAGCCTGAGCCACATGAACTGGCCCACGGCTAATGAATTTCGGGTGCTGTACAAGATTTCTTACTGCCGCAAGGCCCAATGCAGCGGTTGTGTGAACTTTGCCGCGTGGGAGCATGCTGCTGCCATCACGCACCTGCCGTCATCGGTTTAAGATGTATGGAGGAAGTCGGTGGTGCTGGCCGGCGGCAGGTGGCAGTGTAGCTGGAGGGGTCATCAGGTGCCCGGGGCCTATCAGCCGATCGGGGATCAGTCGTACCGGCTGGAGGAGTTGGAGAAGCAACGGATATACCGGCTGTTCTATGGCTGGGACTACCTGAGTCGGAGCTCCTACAATTTCATCCGATGGAACGTGCTGGAGATATGCGAGATGGGGAGAAAACCTGGTAAGGTGCCTTTGCATAATTTCATCTTTTTGCATGGTTGCTTGTGTTCTGACCGCTCGACTTATCGGTTGCAGCTAACGCCCCCCGGCTCGCGCTTAAAGTTGAAGAGACTATCGAACCGGATGAAGAGCTTGTAGTCTCGAGATTGGCGGAGACGGGGGAGGTGGCCGCGAAGACCGTTATTGATACGGCTACCAAGAGACGCAGGGATCATGACAAGCCAGTGCCGCTTGTGTTTCCGGATGCTTACTATGGTAGGCTACCGGGCGGTGGGAATAACTCCCCGCTCTTTATTCGGGAGGGCCGGTCCGCGGGACCTCCTGGTCCAGGACCTGTGGCGCGACCGATGGCTGTTCGGACCTCTCGGGAGAGAGAAACGGCAGAAGTGTTGGGGCACCGCCGGAGCGGCCATGGTGAAACTCCGGCCAAGAGGCGAGGACCTTGACGCCGGGGCGTCAAGTTCGGCTGGGCCAACCGAGCGGGCTGCGGCTCCGGTCGTGGAGGTGGTTGGTCGAAGGACTCAGGTGCCGGAAGCCGGTCGCAGCTCTGGTGATGGAGTTGGCAGGTTCGTGGCTGCTACCATCGAAGCCTTGGGGCTTGACCGGGAGGACCCTGTGGAACTAGCTGTTCGGGTAAGTGTTTTTTTTGTGCTTCCTTTTCTCTTGGAATGGCACGAGCTAATGTTCGTTAATTTATGTCTGGCAGCTGGTTCATAGCCTTTGTGGCGCGGAGCCCAGGGGGGAGGCTGCTGCGGCTTTGGAGAAGCGGGTGGAGGAGCTGAGCGTGCGGGCGGACGTGGCGGAGGCCAAGCTTGCGGTGGAAAGAGAGGAAGTTGGTCGGTTGGGCACCGAGCTCGCGCGAGAGAAAGAACTATCCGGTCGGTTGTGCCATGACCTGCAGCAGGAACGAGAGAAGGCCGATCGGGAAGCTGCCACTCGGGAAGGGAGGGTCGCGGAGCTGGAGGCGAGGGTTTTGGAGCTGCAGAGCCAAGTTACAGCAGTCGCCCAAGGAAGGGAAAAGCTGACGGAATCCCAGCTTGCTGAAGTAGCCGATAGGGCTGTGGACGATTTCCGGGAATCGGTGGAGTTTGAAGAGCTGCTGGACGCGGCCCGGGAGAAGGGCATCACCGACGCTTATCTGGAGTGGAGGGAGAAAGGGTGGCTTGATGCTGAGCAGATGGAGGCTGATATAGCCTTGACTGAGATGGTGGAGCAGGAGCAAGCTCTAAAAGGTGGCGGGCCGGGGATTGGGGGCTCCGGGGGCGGTAGCTAGCTGTTTACTTTGTAAATACACATCTCGCAACTATTGTAGTTTATTTACTATCATTGAAACTGCGCATTGCAATGTTAATGTTGACTACACTGTTGTCGCTCTGTGACCGCTGTTACTTAGGGTAGAACCGCAGGTGCTGGATATTCCACGGCCGGGTGGAATAGATGCCCTCGGTGTCTATAATGTGGAATGTTGCCGGTCCGACGGCCGCAGTGATCTGGTAGGGTTCTTCCCATGCTGGTTCTAGGGCCAACGGTTTTTTCTGGACCTTCCTCATGACCCAGTCCCCGACCTGGAACTTTCTCTCCCGGACCCTTCTGTCATAATACCGGGCGATCCGCTGTTTGTAGGTTTGGTTGCGCATATGCGCCTGGTCGCGGCGCTCCTCGATGAGGTCCAGGTTGAGTGATAGCCCCTCGGCATTTGTCTCGAAGTCGTAATTCTCTACCCTGCCGCTGGGTATGCCAGTTTCTACTGGGAGCACCGCCTCGCTCCCGAATGCCATGCAGAATGGGGTTTCCCTCTTCGGCCCAACATCCCTTCTTGGCATCCAGCTTCTTTTTGAGGAGGGTCTTGATAATCTTATTGACCGCTTCTACTTGGCCGTTGGTCTGTGGGTGTGCCACTGAGGCGAACAACATCTGGGTCCCCATAGAGGCTGTGTACTGGATAAGATCAGCATTATTGAACTGTGTCCCATTATCCGTGACAATAGTCTGCGGTACCCCGAATCGGCAGTAGATGCTCTTCCATAGGAACTTTTTAACCCGTTCCTCAGTGATCTTTATCATGGGTTCTGCCTCGACCCACTTAGTCTGATAGTCTACCGCCACGATGGCATACTTGTATTGTCCCACAGCCGTTGGGAAAGGGCCGATGATGTCCAATCCCCATTGTGCAAATGGCCACGGTGCCAGCAGGATTAACAACGCGATTGCCGGGGCATGAGGTGTAGAAGCGTACATGTGGCACTTGTGGCAGCCGCCTGATATTTTCCTTGACATTGCCGCCATGTCTGGCCAGAAATACCCTGCTCGGAGAGATTTGTGGGATAATGACCTTGCGCCGGAGTGATTACCGCATACTCCCTCGTGGATTTCTCGCATGATAGCCTCACCTGCCTCTCTTGTCACACACCTCAGCTGGGGGAAGCTGTGCCCCCTTCGGTATAACTGGCCGTTGAGGAGGCTGTACCGGGCGCACCGGAGGTGTAGCCTTCTGGCCTCTACCGCGTCCGGGGGGCTAGTTTTGTCAGTCAAATATCTGACTATTGGGTCCATCCAGCTTGGTGGTGCTTCTTCTACCGCAAATATCTCGGAAATGGTTTTGCTGATGCTCGGCTTCTGGAGAGTTTCAATTTTTGCCTTCCGGTACTCTGGAGGGTAGTTTCCGGTTGCCAGTCTTGCGAGGGCATCCGCATGTCTATTCTCACTACCAGAAAAGGGGTTATAGCCGACGATATGGGAAAAAACGGCCGACGAAATAGTACCTCGTCGGCTATAACCCGTTATAGCCGACGAACTACTATTTCGTCGGCCACATCGTCGGCTATAATATTATAGCCGACGACTGCCGACAACTCGTCGGCTATAACTATAGCCGACGAAACGTTTTTAGTTATAGCCGACGAGGATGGTATTCGTCGGCTATAAAAGTTATAGCCGACGAAAAGTTTTTGTTATAGCCGACGAGGGGGGTATTCGTCGGCTATAACTCTTATATCAGATCGACCTTCTGCATCAGGGAGCTCATTCGTCCATGAAATCGTCCAAAACGCTCTGAAATCGTCCAAAACCTCGGCCATAAGCTTGAAAGGTACGTATATTGCTGTGTGTGTTGATTTAGTTGGTTATATGCAGAGGTGTATTAATTTAGAGTTTAATTAGAATAAATGTGTGATTAATTTGATATATATATATATATATGTGTTGAGATGAGATTATTAATGGGTTGATATATATGTTGTATTGGTTAGATAGAATTGAAGTTTTGTTGAAGATTAGTGATTGATTAATGTTGATTTATAGGTGATTTTAGATGAATTTGATGAAAAAATGTATATATATTAATTAATTTAATTGTAATTAAAAATATATTGTTGGTATATATAAAAAATACATTGTGTTTAATTAATTAGGGAGATTGACGATGTTTTAATTAATTTAGGGATGCATGTGTATATATATATATATATATATATATATATATATGTGTGTGTGTGTAATGATGAATTTTTTAATTAATTAGTACGTACGTAGTACGTGCATATATACATATCTATATATAGCTATATTTATTTCTTGAATTTACAGGATGGACAAGAGTTGGATTACCCTTGGAAGATGGGATCAGGCGTATCATGATGGAGTTAGGAGTTTCCTGGATTTTGTGATGGCTAACTGTGGAGACACTACACTTCATTATTGTCCGTGTAAAAAGTGCAAGTGTGCCACCCCACGTCACCGGTTTTCCATAGAGACAGTGGAGCAACACCTGGCTAGATATGGATTTTGGGTCCTATACACTAATTGGATTTATCACGGTGAACCAGAGTTTGCGGGTCGTCATGATCATGGACAATTTGCCGAGAGAGGGAGTTCCTCCAATGATCCGACAACGAACTGGATCAACGATATGTTTCCTCGTGAGAGCGGTGTCTTTGAGGAAGCACCAGATGTGCAACTCCCACCTCCGGAGATGGAGTGTTTCCCTGATATTGAGCCACTCGAGCCATTACCCCGATCTCCGGTCAACACAAGTGGTATGGAAAAGTACAACAACCTGATCGCATTGCAACAGACTCCGTTGTACCCCGGATGCAGTAAGACTGTCCTTGAATCTGTCATGGGAGTGATGAAGATCAAAACGGAGAACAAAGGCACTGTCAAATCGGTTGATGATTGGCTTCGGCTATGGGGTGGGGCGATGCCCCCCGGACATCGGCTTCCTACCAGTCATCATAAGGTGCGACATATCCTTAAAGATCTCGGCCTTTCCTACATCAAGATTCATGCATGCAGATACGATTGCGTTCTGTTTTACGGGGAAGGACTTGCAGATCTTGAATACTGCCCATTATGCAATACAGAGCGGTATAAGTTCACTCCTAAAGGGAACAAGAAAGCTGTGAAGATACTTCGGTACTTCCCGCTGATTGATAGGCTTGAGCGGTTGTTCATGTGTGCTTTCACGGCCGAAGCTATGAGATGGTGGGCTGAGAGGAATGTGCCTGACGATGACACCCTTAGACATCCCGCCGACGGAGAGGCTTGGAAGAAGAACGTGTTGGAGTTTCCCGAATTTGCATCAGAGGTTCGAAATGTTTGGCTAGGGCTATCATCCGACGGTTTCAACCCTTTTGGCAAGAAAGAGCTTCAGTACAGTGTGTGGCCAGTTATTTTGATTCCGTACAACTTTCCACCGTGGATGTGCATGAAGAAGGAATATAACATGCTCACATTGTTGATTCCAGGCCCAGGTTATCCGGGAAAGTGTCTCGATGTGTATTTGAGACCCGTAATTGAGGAGCTTCGGTACTTGAGTCTGAACGGCCACCTGGTCTACGACCGGTTCAAAAATGAGATGTTCCGGATGCATGCCATGCTTGTTGGCACGATCAGTGACTTTCCTGGGAGGGGTATGTTGTCGGGCAGCGTCACCAGGGGTTACAGGGCTTGTTCAGAGTGCATGACTGTTGATTGCTCCAGTCCTCATTGCAGCAAGATTGTCCAGATGCGTCACCGTCGTTGGCTTCCGCATGACCATCCATTTAGGGACGATGCACAGGCTTTTGATGGGACTGAAGAAAGGGGCTGGGCACCGGAGCAATGGACAGGGGAGGAAATATTGGCAGTGTTGAATGAGTATGACTTTGGTCCGCTTAGCAATCATCCCGATGTGTTGCGCACGATTCCAGAGAGGCTGGATCGGTATAGGTTCTGGTCACACAAGAGCATCTTATGGGAACTTCCTTATTGGGCCAGGTTGGCTACCAGATACTACCTGGATGTCATGCATATAGAGAAGAACGTGGGTGAAGCCGTGGTTGGCACAGTTTTGAATTGGGAGAAGAAAACAAAAGACACCCCCAAGGCACGCGTTGATCTGAGAAATATGGGACTGCGGGACCATTTGTGGTTGAGAGAGGGCAGGAGCAAAATGCCCCAAGCTCCTTACACCGTCACCAGGGACCAGAAACATGAAATCTTTGGATGGCTGAGTAATGTCAGGTAAGTTTTTATTAATTAGGCATGTATTCCCTAAAGAATCCATCTGTTGTTGGACGACTATATATGCATGAAATCTAATTGTTGTTAATGGCTATGCAGGTATCCTTATGGCTATGCGGGTAACATAAGCAAGTGTGTTAACTACCGAGACAACAAGATGTACGGATTGAAGAGTCACGACTGCCATGTACTGCTTCAACGCCTCTTCCCTATTTTCATTCGAGCGTACTTGGAGGATGAAGTGGTTGAGCCGTTGGTGGCCTTGTCAAGATTCTTCCAGAAGTTATGCGCTAGAGAAGTTAGAAAATCAGACCTCATGAGAATGCATGAGGAAATCGTTTTTATCTTGTGCAAGTTCGAGAGGATATTTCCCCCAAACTTCTTTGACATCATGCCTCACCTGATGATCCATCTTCCCCAACAATTGTTGCTTACCGGTCCCGTACACTACACTTGGATGTATCCCATCGAAAGGTACATGTTATTCATAAATTTGATTTATACATGTTTTTAAATAAAAGTTGCATGCTCTTAACACGCACTTGTTAACCTTGCAGACAACTTGGAGACTACAAGAAATATGTGCACAATAAATCTGCGCCTGAGGGGTGTATTGCTGAAGCTTACATTGCGCATGAGTGTGTAACGTACGCCAAGTTGTACTTGGGAGCGATGGAGGACCCCCCACAACATCCAAGTCGAGATGACCCCGAGTTCAACCTATCTATCGTCGCCAACTCTGTTGTACCATACGGAAGCTTCAAGAAAAAGGGTGTGGACAAGTTGCCTGACCATGAGGTAGGGATTGCCCACTGGTGGGTTCTAATAAACTGTCCGGAGGTACAATATTGGAAACGTCACCATCTTCACAGCAAGGAAGTTCGCGGTGATGTCGAGTACCACAACACGACGTTTGCAGACTATTTTCCACAATGGGTAAGTGTATAAATATATATATTAGATGGCTTTCTTTTATAGTTCCCTATTCTTTAATCATAAACACACCGAGTGATTTGAGTTATATTTTTCAGCTGATGCAAGTGGCTGCGAGGGGTGGTCATACAAATTACTCAGAGGAATTGAGGCTGTTGTCGATGAAGCCGATATCTTCCACAGTCCGCCCAATGTGTGATGTCAACGGCGTTAAGTATATATGTGAAGCTAGAGACGGGGAACGCAAAACACAGAATTGTGGGGTGATGGTCGATGGTGCAGAGGGGGGCGTGGATTTTTACGGTGTCCTACAGTCAGTTGTTGAACTCATTTATGGGAACCGCATGAAAGTCCACTTGTTCAAGTGTCGATGGTTTGATACTAGGCCGCACCGCACACGGATCGATCAGTACGGCATACTTTCGGTGAATACCGCCACTAGTGTGTATGAAGACGACCCCTTTGTTTTCGCCACAGCGGCCAAAAAGGTCTTTTATCTTGACGATCCTTTGAACAAAGGCACGTGGAAGGTAGTGAACCATGTGTCTCAGCGAGACATATACAGTGCTACCACACTTGGTGTGAGCACAGAGTGTCAAGAAGCGACCGCATACCAAGAGCCTGACGCCGGCGACATTCCAGAATCCTCCACCATCCGCGATAATAATGTGACGCCGGGCAGAGTGGTCCGACTTCCTAGGGGTCAGGTGCCCATGTATGATGTTAATCCGAATCGTCTATATCAGGCCGACGATGACTCAGACGACGAGTACGAGCACCGGTTGCCAGATATTAACTACTATACTACGTCTGACTCAAGTGATGAGGATGATTCTGATTATCATCCTTAGTATACTATTTATGTATGTATTTGTGTACGATGGTGCATGCATGTATGAAAATAATTTTTGTCCTTAATTACCGTTTTTCGAATTTATGGGAAATTGTATTGATTTGTTTGTGCGATATTCAGGAATTTATCAGGTGAAATAGGCAATTTTCAGGCCCTAAATGGCAAATTTTCAGAAAGATCCGCGTTATAGCCGACGAAATGGACCATAATTCGTCGGCTATAATGCCCATACTTTAGCCGACGACTTGCAATTCGTCGGCTATAATTCCCATACTGTAGCCGACGACTTGTAAGTCGTCGGCTAAAGTATATTGACCGAAACCATACGTAGACCGTTCAAATGCAAAAGTGTCGTGAAATAAGATACGACCGAAATATTGAAATACGACTACGGTTGAAAAATGGGAAGATTCGGACAAAAGCTGTGTGCCGAATGTTGCGGTTAGGTGTTTTTTACTTCCGTTTTCCTATGGGTAGCCTGACGGTCGGTAAATATTTGGAGGAAAATTTTTATACGGTTAGTTGCGTCGCATCGATTTGAAACTATTCTCTGTTGAAGGTCAGGCCAAAAAACGTCATCTAGACGGGCCAATTGCCGTTTTAAAGCGTTTAGAGGTTTGACCAAGCAGTTTGACCGATCCGATCGAGCCTTTAACGTTGTCAGATCTAGTTGTATTTTTTTTCATACATGTATTTAATCTTAACGGTGATATCTGACGGTTGGAATAGATTTTCAAAACTTTTAGATTCGAAATCGGAACATATGCACTAATGTTCCTTAACTTATTTACTAAGTGTTTAAGTGAATGTATAGTTTCAAATAGTTACCATACGTAGACCGTTCAAATGCAAAAGTGTCGTGAAATAAGATACGACCGAAATATTGAAATACGACTACGGTTGAAAAATGGGAAGATTCGGACAAAATCGGTGTGCCGAATGTTGCGGTTAGGTGTTTTTTACTTCCGTTTTCCTATGGGTAGCCTGACGGTCGGTAAATATTTGGAGGAAAATTTTTATACGGTTAGTTGCGTCGCATCGATTTGAAACTATTCTCTGTTGAAGGTCAGGCCAAAAAACGTCATCTAGACGGGCCAATTGCCGTTTTAAAGCGTTTAGAGGTTTGACCGAAAGTTTGACCAAAGAATAGCCGACGACATACAGAACTTCGTCGGCTAAAGTGTTGCGATCCGCGCCGTTTCATTGTCCGCCGTTGGATGGGGGAGATCTGACGGCTGCTGAGGTCCTTGACTATAGCCGACGAGATTCATACTATAGGCGACGATATGCATACTATAGGCGACGACGTGCATACTTCGTCGGCTATAACCGGCCCGAAAAGCCCAACTTAGGCCCGGCCCGGATTTAGTTAGAGACTATAGCCGACGAAATCGTCGGCTATAGTCATAGCCGACGAATTAAAATGAAATCGTCGGCTATAGTCCCTCGATTTAAACTGAAACAGAGGCGCCTCTCCCCCATTTCGGCAGAAAACCTAAACCCCTAAATCGCCGCCCACCCCTCCCCGAGCCTCCCCGACGCCGTCCGAGCCTCCCCGACGCCGACCAAGCCTCCCCGGCCCTCCCCCACCCCTCCCCACCCCGTCCCCGGCCTTCCCGAGCCCTCCCCGACCCGAAGTCGAACCGATCGGCGCCGTCCTTCCCTAGCCGCCGTCGCCGCCGCACCGCACCGCCGTCCTCGTCCCCTAGCCGCACCACCATGTCAGGTAGTCCCCCTCTCCCTCATTTAGGGTTTTTGTTAATTTTGTGGAATTTTGTGATTTTGTGGAATTTAGGTATTTTTGTGAAATTTTATGGTTTTTGTGAAATTATGTGGAATTTAGGGTTGTTGTGCAATTTATGGAATGTTGTGGAATTGTTGTTAATTTTTTGGAATTATGTGGAATTTTGTGAAGGATATATATATAATTAGGTATATGGAAGTTTGTGGAAATTTTTTTAATGTTGTGAAATTTTTGTTAATTTTGTGGAATTTTTAGGAGGATATATATATATATATATATTTCGGAATATATATATATATATATAATTAGGTATAAATATATTTAGGTATATATATAATTAGGTATATATACATTTAATGAAGTTTTTTATTTTTGTGTGAAATTTATGGAATTGTGTAGAATTTTGTTTAATTTTGAGGAATTAACAAGAATTTTTAGGTATATATATATACCTTTAGGTATAAATATAGTTATGTATATATATAATTAGGTATATATATATATTTAAAAAAGTTTTTTATTTTTTTGTGAAATTTAAGGAATTTTGTGTTATATTTCGGAATATATATATATATAATTAGGTATAAATATATTTAGGTATATATACATTGAATGAAGTTTTTAATTTTTTTGTGGAATTTTTGTGCAATTTATGGAATTTATATACTAATTGTGCAGGAAACCGTCGCTTTGTAGACCGATGGCTTGGCAGACGGACCGAGAGCGACCCCGACGCTCAGGCAGGATCCAGCCGTGGGGGGAGCGGATCCAGCGGTCGTCGGGGCCTAGGCCGGCCTTTGAGTCGACGAGAGGAGACGTTGATGGGATTGACGCCGAGCGATCCACGTGGGGGCTCCTCGTATGAGTCGACGGGAGCGGGCCCTGACTCGAGTGTCGGAGGAGGACGCAGAGCCACCAGACCCCAGTGCACTTCAGCACTGTTCCAGGATCGGCAGCCGACCCCACCGCGCGCCGATCTGGACCCTCCAGAGATGCTCCCTGTCCCCCCACAGCGACAGCGTCCACAGCTACGGGGCCCACCGTCAGGGGGAGCAGGCCCCTCAGGGTCCACGCCCCGTATGTCTCCGCCATCGGGGATGTACATGGTCCAGTTCCTCCCTGCCATCCCTGAGTACGACGCCAGGGGGAGGCAGATTTGGAGGCACGACCGGCCTCACGAGATTCCCTGGGAGGAGGCCTACTTCTACAGTCCTTTCGACTCAGAGGACTGCCGCGGCCTGTGGGCCGTTCGTGAGAGGGACAAGCAGTACAACGACGCAGGTAATTAGTTAGTTTAATTAATTATTTACATTGTTTAATTAATTATTTAATTAGTTAGTTTAAATAATTATTTAACTATGTGTTCATTTTAACAGGCGTCCTCGTCAATAAACCCGCGGGGACGAGACGGACCAGAGGGCCAGCGAACATGTCCACCCTGGAGAGGGAGCTGGCCGGTGGGATCAGAGAGATCCTGCCCGGTCCCGGTGAGGATGGACGCCCGATTGAGCGGAGAGACACCACCACCAAGTACATCAACGCGACGGGCATGCTCGTGCGGGACAGGGTCCCACTGTTGTGGCCCGACTAGGGCTCTGTGCCCGATGAGATCAAGGCGCGAGTGTACAATGCACTGTCGGTGAGTTAAATATGATTTTTATTATAGAAAATAAACAATTATGAATTCAGTCCTTATAACTATATAAAAATATTTTCTAATTAATTTATAATGTTGCAGCAATGGTTTAGAGTCCATCCTACCTTGGACTGGTGGAGAGACGAGCAGCTGAAGAACAGGTTATGTGTTTTGCTTTTTTTTGTATAAATATATTTATTGGCAGTGTACGAATATATATATCTAACAGTTGTGTTCTGTTAATATAGGTACTCCGAGTGGAAGAACGAGCTGTCCACGCACTACAGGACGTACCATGTGGAGCAGCGCTTGGGGCGAGCTGCAACCCCCCACGAGTTCCGGTACAGGGAGTACGAGTGGCTATGGCTGGTAGCCTACTTCGGGAGCGACAGGGTCTCGGTAAGAAAATTTAGCCTGGTAGTATATAACTTTTTAATGTTATTTAATAATTAAATTATGTAGTTACTTAATTCAATTAATTAGTTAGTTAGTTAGTTATTAGTTATTAAATTAAGTCAGTTGGTTAGTTACATAGTTAGTTAGTTCGTTACTAAATTAAATCAAATTAAATTAAATAAAATTAGGTAGTTAGTAAGTTAGTTAAGTAGTTACTAATTAAATTAGTTAGTTAAGTAGTTACTAATTAAATTAAATTAGTTAGTAACTAAATTAGTTATTAATTTTATTGTGGTTAGTTCCTAATATTTTAATTTAGTTACTAATTTATATTTGCGTTTATATGTTTGTTGTTATAATACAGAAAATCTCGCGGACGAACAGCGACAACCGCAGGAGGAACGAGCACCCCCACCACGGCGGCGCCCGCTCCTGGAGGCAGTGGGCAGAGATGGCGAGGAGGGACCGACCGCTGAGGCCGTTGTCGTGGATTCATGCGCAGATATATCCGGGGCGTCCCGACCAAGTGGTAAGTATTCGTCCATCTTAAATAAAAGTGTTTCATGAAATTAATTTATATATATAATTTTTAATTCGTTTATTATATTTTCTTGTCAATTAGGCGGAAATAGATGCGGAGACCGACGCGATCACCTTCGGGATCGCGCGAGACACTCTGGGAGACGGGGCGTCCGACGAGGCGATCGCGGAGTTTGCCTCCACGATCGACACCCTTGAGCCGCGCTTGGCCTCTCAGATCATGCACGCGGCGGTAGGGACGGGGAACAACTACTTCTACCAGAGAGGCCTAGGCGCGGCGGGAGATGGGGTTCTCAAGTTCACGCCGGCCAATCCCAGCACGCAGCGTGCGGCTTCGACGAGAGGAGACTTGCAGACGCAGCTGCAGAGGACTCAGGCGGAGTTGGCGAGGGCGGTGGAGGCGCTCCAGCAGGCGGAGTTGGCGAGGGCTGCGGAGGCTTCGGCGCAGCAGGCCAGAGACGCATCTGTGGCGGAGATGTACCGATGGATGCAGCAGTCTTGGGAGGCCCAGCAGGCTGGACTCCAGCCCCCGCCTCCGCCACAGATGCCCCAGTTCGTCGTCCCCACTCCCCCCCCGCATCGGAGTACGCCAGCCGATCAGGACAGCCATAGCCACCGGAACTCGAACGATCCGGTCGACGACGCTACGCGTTTAGGGGGTGATGATGAGTAGATATATATAGTGGGTTAATTTGTACAGTATGTAGGATATTAGGGATGGATTGATGTGGATATTTGTTGGATATTTGGATGTTTGTTTGTGCATTTTCTGCAGCCCCCGAAGACGAAGAGAAATTGGGCCCGAGTAAAATTTTTTAATTTTTTTAAATATTTAGGGGTTATAGCCGACGATATTGGCATTATTTCGTCGGCTATAACAGTTATAGCCGACGATTTTTACCAAATTTCGTCGGCTATAACCGTTATAGCCGACGAACATGACATATGTCGTCGGCTATACCCTCCCGGCTTCCGGCAAAAAAAAGCCGTTTCTGGTACCGGCGATTGTTATGGCCGACGATAGTGTCGTCGGCTATATTGGACGTATAGCCGACGATAGTGTCGTCGGCTATACTTCGGGTTAGGGGCAGTTACGTAATTTTTAAAGCCGACGATCTTCTCGTCGGCAATGTTCGAAGTATAGCCGACGACGCTTTTTTCGTCGGCTATACCTGGTGTTTCATAAGCCGACGACTTACCCCGTGTGTCGTCGGCTATACTATAGCCGACGGAGCATTCCCGACGAGACTATAGCCGACGAAGTATCGTCGGCTATGACTATAGCCGACGAATTAATGGAAACGGCCGACGAGATGGCGTCGTCGGCTATGACGCCTTTTCTGGTAGTGTCTCCTCTCGGGGAATGTGCTGGATCGTGGCGCCCTCGAACGGCTCGATCAGGGTTTTGGCCAGAGCCTGGTAAGAGGACAGCTGGGGGTCCTTGACCTCAAACACCCCGTTCATCTGGTTGACCACTAGGCTAGAGTCGCTGAATATCTCCATGGACGAGATTCCCAATTCCTTGGCCAGCTGCAGACCGGCTATGAGGGCCTCATATTCGGCGGCGTTGTTGGAGGTGGCAAAAAGGAATCGTAAGGCATACTCGTATGACTGGCCATCGGGCGAGGTTATCATGACACCAGTGCCGCTCCGCCTGGTCGTTACGGAGCCGTCCACGTAAAGCTTCCAACTGGTGGGGAGGCCTGGTTCGGTCTTTATGGCTCGTACTGCCTCGGTGTCCTCGCACTGGTCGGGGTGCGCTTCCACCGCCATTGGGGTGAGCTCACATATGAAGTCCGCAGCTGCCTGCCCCTTGATGGCCGTTCGCGGGGCGTAGATGATGTCGAACTCTCCCAGTTCAACTGCCCACCGTACGAGCCTACCACTGGTCTCCGGCCTTTGTAGGATCTGTCGCAGGGGGTGATTGGTATACAAGGTGATGGAATGAGCCTGGAAATAATGCCGGAGCTTCCTGGCACTAACAATCAGGGCCAGAGTCAATCTCTCTATGTCGGGGTACCGGCCCTCTGCTCCAGTGAGTCCCTTTCCCGCATAATATACCGGGAGTTCGAGCGTGTCTTCCTTCCTAATAAGAGCCGCGGAGACGGCCGTCGCGGATGCAGCTATGTAAAGGTATAGCATTTCGCCCGGCACCGGTTTGGATAGGAGAGGCACTGCCGACAGATATGCCTTGATAGACTGGAATGCTGCTTCATGCTCCGCTGCCCAGTGGATTTTCCTGGTCTGCTGTGCCTTGAGCAACTTGAAGAACGGGGTGCATTTGTCGGTTAGGCGGGAGATGAATCTGGCGAGGGCGGCTAACCGGCCGGACAACATCTGGACCTGGTTTCTCTCCCCTGGCGTTTCCATATCAAAAATCGCCTGGACCTTCAGCGGGTTGGCTTCTATCCCTCGCTGGCTGATGATGTGGCCTAGGATAGGCCCTCTGAAATTCCGAAAATACACTTCTTTGGGTTTAAGCGCATTCCGAATTTGAGCATCTTGCCAATGACTACGACCAAATCCTGGACATGGGCCCCTGCAGTCAAACTCTTGACCAGCATGTCATCCACATAAACCTCTACGGTTTTACCCATTTCCTGCTCCAGCATTTGGTTGACCGTTCGCTGGTAGGTGGCCCCGGCATTTTTCAAACCGTACGGCATCCTCTTATAACAGTAGGTACCTCGGTCGGTTGTGAAAGACGTGTCCTCCTCATCATCCGGGTGCATCCTGATCTGATTGTACCCGGCGTAAGCGTCCATGAAGCTGAGCATCTTAAAACCGGACGTGGAATCTATAAGCTGGTCAATCCGGGGGAGCGGGAAGCTGTCCTTTGGACACGCCCGGTTCAGGTTAGTGAAGTCCACGCACATACGCCATTGGCCGGTTCCCCTCTTCGGTACCATAACTACGTTAGCGAGCCAGCGGGGGTACTGGACTTCCCGGATGAACCCTATACTCCTCAATTTCTGTACCTCCGCTCTGATTGCCTCATATTTTGCGGGACTGAAAGATCTCCTCTTCTGCCTTACCGGGGGAATGTCGGGTAATAAATTTAGCTTATGCACGGCTATCTCCGGGGATATGCCCGGCATGTCCTCATAGGACCATGCGAAGACCGAACCGTTGTCCTGGAGGAAGGCTATGAGCTCTTGCCTAACAACCGGATCGAGCCGCGTCCCTATTACGATAGTTCGCTCTGGGTGGTCCACCGAAATGCAGGTTGCTTCGGTTTGTTCCACGGCCGCAGGTGGCTCCAGTTTCTCGATGAACCGCCCGACTCTTTTTGTCTTGACGTCATCACGTGGGTCAATGTTTAGATCTGGCGCGGGTGCCTGCTGAGCGGTTGTGAAGACCTCGGTCCGCTTCCTCCCGTGGGTCACGACTTCTGTGTAATACTTGCGGGCGATCCTTTGGTCCCCGCGTATGGTAATGACTCCGGCCGGTGAAGGCATTTTCAGCATTAACATATGGCCGGCAATAAACGTTTTGAGCCTCCATAATCCTGGCCGACCGATTATGCCATTGTACGATGATAGGCAGTCGACAATGATGAACTCCAAATGCTCCTTTCTGGTTCTTTCTCCCTCGCTGAAGATGACCGGTAGGAAATGACTCTTTTGATAGTCTTCTAAAACAGTTTAAGGAACACCTTCCACAACCTAACTATCTACCTGATAGTTATTACACACTACATAAGATATTGGACGATCTCGGTCTCAGTTATAACAAAATCCACGCCTGCAAGAACAACTGTGTTTTGTTTTACAAAGAGAAAGCCGAGCTTGATGAATGTCTCATATGCCACGCTTGGAGGTGGGAGCAAGGCACAGTTAAGGAAAACAGTGTTCCTGTGAAGGTACTTCGTCATTTCCCTTTAATTCCTAGATTGAAGCGTCTTTACATGTCTTTACACACATCAAAAGAAATGAGATGGCATGGAGAGAGAAAGACAGATGATGATACTCTCAGACACCCTGCAGATGGCGAGGCGTGGAAGTCCTTTGACAGATCATTCCCTGATTTTGTAAGAGATGTTAGAAATGTCAGACTCGGCCTTGCCTCAGATGGATTCAATCCCCATGGAAATATGAGTTTGAGTCATAGTACATGGCCTGTTATTCTTGTGCCGTACAACCTGCCTCCTTGGATGTGTATGAAGAAGGAATTTAGTATGATGTCTCTGTTAATTCCCGGCCCAAAGTCTCCAGGAAAGTGTTTGGATGTGTATCTGCAACCTTTGATCGACGAGCTATTAGACTTATGGGAAAATGGAGCTCTTACTTTTGACAGGCACAGTGGAAGATCATTTATGTTGCGAGCAATGCTGATGTTTACCATAAGTGATTTTCCTGGTTATGAGATGTTGTCGTCTCAGGCGACTAAAGGTTATAAAGCTTGTCCTGTTTACTTGAACGAAGTCCATTCTGTTTGGTGCGCTGGGAAGGTGTGTTACTTGGGTCACCGTAGATGGCTTTCAGCTGACCACCAGTGGCGATTTCATGCTAAAGCATTTGATAAAACAGTAGAGCTTCGTCCTAAACCCCGTCCCTGGAACGGTGATGAAATTTTGGAGAAGCTGAACTCTTTCGATTTCGAGGTGTTCAGCGGTGATTTATCTATACCAGTTCCGGAACACCCTGACGAGTACAAGTGTTTTACACACAAGAGTAGATTCTATGATTTGCCTTACTGGTCGAAATCCATTCTTAGGCACACCCTAGATGTCATGCACATAAAAAAGGGAGTAAGTGACAGCATTGTGGGAACAGTTCTTGATATCAAAGGAAAGAGTAAAGACACTTTGAAAGCACGTCAGTATCTGAAGGAGAAGGGATTACGAAAACACTTGTGGCCAGTGAAGACGGCGTCAGGGACTTTCATACCTATTGCACCTTACACAGTTAAACCGGCTTTCAAGAAGCAGGTTTTCATATGGTTTAAAGGAGTACAGTATCCTCATGGGTATGCAGGAAATATATCTCGGTGTATTAACTTGGGGCTTAATACGTTTAACGGATTGAAGAGCCACGACTGTCATGTATTGCTACAACGTCTTATTCCAGTGGTTATCCGACCCTATTTACATCCAGATGTGGTCGAACCTATAATAGCATTGTGTAGGTTCTTTCAGAAGTTATGCGCTAAAGAGTTGAAGAAGTCAGATGTTCTCATTCTCAAAGAAGACATCATCTACATTAGGGCTGGGCGTTTTGGCCCGAGGGACCGAAAGCCCGGCCCGAAAAACCCGAAAAAACCCGAAACGGGCCGGTCCCTTCAAGTTAAAAGCCCGGACCGAATTTGGGCCCGAACCGAAACAAGAAAATCGGGTCGGGCTCGGGCCTTGAAATTTTTGGGACCGAAAACCCGGCCCGGCCCGAAAATGCATAAATAAATATAATATCTGTAATTATGTAAACAAAAGTAGCTTCTGCTTCAGTGGTCTGGAGTTTGTTTGTTTTGTAAGAGGTCTGAGGTTCGAGTCCCATCTCCTCAAACTTAATTTTGATGATTTATTGTTCTGTCTATAATGCATAAATATATATAATATTTGTAACTACTTAAACATAAGCAGCTTCTGCTCTAGTGGTTTGGAGTGTGTTTGTTTTCTTCGAGGTCAGGGGTTCGAGTCCTCTCTTCTCCAACAAATTTTGATGATTTGTTTTCCAGGTAAAATGGGCCCGAAAGAGCCCGACCCGGCCCGAGCCCGTTATTTCAGGCTTTGGGTCGGTCTTGAGTTGTTGAAGAGCCCGAACCGGCCCGAGCCCGATATTTCGGGCTTTGGGTCGGGTTCACGAAATTCTTGGCCCGGCCCGGCCCGTGCCCAGCCCTAATCTACATTTTGTGCAAATTGGAAATGATTTTCCCCCCTGCTTTCTTTGACAGTATGATTCATTTGATGATCCATCTTCCAGATCAAGTACTGCTTACTGGTCCAGTTCATTGCACTTGGATGTATCCTCAAGAAATGTACTATTTATTATTCGTATTTCCCCATTCATTATAATATTCTCTTGTATATATACTTCACTAATAATTGTACGTGTAATTTCAGACAATTGTTTCAATACAAACAGTTATGTAAAAGCAAGAGTCACCCTGAAGGATCGATAGCGGAGTCATACATTACACATGAATGTGTAACATACTGCAACTTATATCTCTGTAACAGTGACGAAAACATTGCAGAATCTTCTACAGCAGCCTCTACAGTACCAGAGTTAAAACTTTCAGTCCTTTCAAGTGTTGTACGTTCGTTTGGTAATTTACCAACTTCAGAAAGACTGACAGATGCTAAGCTAATTGAAGCTCATTGGTGCGTACTACAACACTGTGACGAAGCACAATATTTCATGCGTGAGCATTTGAAGTTGATTGAAGCAAATCGTCCAGACCGAAGGCCGAAAGAGACGCACAAAAGAACATTTCCTGTTTACTTTCACAAATGGGTACGTCACAATATTTTTTATGTTACAATATCTCCATTTCAATATTAGTATTCTAGCTAGTCAGTTCAATTTAAATAATAACTTATCACAACGTGACAGGTGGAAAATCTCCAAATACAGAACAGTGATTGGTACTCGTCCAAATTGCACCATTTGGCTAGAATGCCAATTTCCCACAGGGTGCGAGCGATGTGTTTTGTCAACGGCGTCAAGTTTATGACACTTCAACGAGATGTAAACCGCAGAACGCAAAATTGCGGGGTCATGGTAGATGGTGACGACTTCACCTACTATGGAGTGCTACTCGCCGTTGTCGAACTAGTATATAGAAATATGCTCGTTGTCTTGTTCAAGTGTAGATGGTTTAACACTAATCAAAGTGTTCCTGGAAGTACAAAGATGGATTACGGCATGTTATCGGTGAATACAAACACAAGTTCGTATGAAAATGAGCCGTTCATTCTTGCTAGCATGGCAAAACAGGTGTTTTATCTCGATGATCCTAAGGCCGGTGGATTTTAGAAAGTGGTTAACCCTATGTCACATAGGAATATATGGAGTGCGTACACAATTGAAGGGGGTGAAGAACATGATGATGAAGATGACGGCGACACTGATGAACCATATCAAGAGCATTCGGCTTCTCAAATCCCTAATGTAGAAGCTATTCGCGATGACAACCGCTTGCATTTCGTTACTTCTGATGAATACATTGCAGTCCCAACTGCATCTACATCTCAAAACAGAGCCAATGACGATTTTATTAATGACGAGGATGATGAGAAATCAGATGACGATGAAAATTCAAATGATGACTTCACTGATACGATTGAAGATACAAATGATACAAACGATGACGATTATGATGGAGAGCCATGATCAGATTTAAATTATGTTTTTAAATTCAATAATTTTTTTTTGTGATGTATAATTACAATTATAAAACAGTGTGTACGTACGTACTTCAACTGTTAATTAATATATGCGCCTTGAACTATTCGGGGATCCGACTGACAGATACTTAGTATATATAAACGCTATAAACCTAATTGTTTTCCCCTATGATCAACTCGTCGTAAATGTTTTAACACATTAAAGTAAAATTAGGCCGCCAATTTATTAAATGAAAAAATATATATTTACTTAGACGACGAAAATTATATTTTCGTGGCCTAAGTTATTACTTAGACGACGAAACTTGTTTTTTCGTCGTCTAAGTAAATATATATTTTTTCATTTAATAAATTGGCGGCATAATTTTAATTTCAATCATTTGTGAAAAATTCGAAATTATCTTAGGCGACGAAATATTTATTCGTCGCCTAAGTTTTACTGCTTAGGCGACGAATTTTTGATTTCGTCGTCTAAGTTTGTAGCTTAGGAGACAAAAGAGACAGTTTCGTTGCCTAAGTCAGTTAAATATACCCGATCTGCAATCCCTAATTCATCTTTGGTCTGTTTCGAACTCGACTTCACCTCTTTGGTTCCTCACGCCGCCTCACCCTCCGCTCCCTCCTCCGCCTTGTGGCCCCCGCCCCAACCTCCGCCGCCTCACTCGCCGGTCTCGCCTCCGCCTCTACCAGCCCTCGCCTCCGCCCTAGCCACCTCCTCAGCCAGCCTTTGCCCCAGCCTCCTCGTCACTCGCCGTCTTCACCTCCGCCTTCCCTCCATTCTCTCTCTCATTCACCGCCTCAGGCCTCCGGCCGTCTCCCAGCTTCTGCCTCAGGCCCCCGTTTCGGTCCCTGCCGCCGCCTTTGAAATCTGTAAGTCTTCTCTATTTCTAGTGAAGGTATGTTTAAGTACTGATTGGAGGTGCTTGATGTTCATTAGCTGTATAGTATAACATAGAAATGATAGAATGATACAATTGGAGGGGGCAAGAGTAACTTTATAATCAATACATATTCTTCTAGTAACATTATTTTTTTTTTGAAATGTCTTCGATACCTGGCAGTTGATGAATTGAATTAACAGGAATCATACCATTATAAGAATATATAAATTAATGCATCGTAATCCAGGAATTATTTCTGCCCAAGAAATGGCTATCTGCATGTTCTGCATAGTCACTGTTCTAGTGTTGTATTGGTCAAGTGTAGTCACAATTCCCTACAAATAGCTAGAACATCTATCTTCACTATATCTAAAGTAGATAAAGGAGGGATCCATAGAAGTGAAAAGTTTTATGTTGCACTGAAGTGAATGAACACATTTTCTTTACTTCATTCTTTTATTTGTTGTCGATGGATTATTTTGGCAAAGATTTACATATACAATCGCTGCATGATCAAACAAAGTACCCTACGAAGTCAATTTGAACCGGCAAGAATCTCAGCAGTGTTTTATCATTTATATCTTCAATGCCTTGGTAAAAACTGCTTCCATGGCCTTTGTAAGAAGATGAGACTTTATTAAGCACTAAAATTGGGATGAATAGAACAATTTTGAGGAGGGTGAGGGAAAGGGTGCAGAACAGGGTGCAAGGTTGGCATGGTAACCTGCTTTCTTTTGCAAGCAAAGAAGTTTTGGTTGCTTTCTTTTGCAGGCAAAGAAGTTTTGGTGAAAGCAGTGCTTCAAGCCATGCCAACTTATGCAATAAGTGTCTTCAAATTCCCATGTGGACTCTGTAATAAGTTCAATGAAGTGGTTGCTAGATTCTGGTGGGGAAAAAATGGAGGAAAGAGTACACACTAGAATTTTGGTTCACAACTAGAATTTTTTGGATCATTTGATTATTGCATATTGAATATATGAAGAGCCAAGAGGCCAAGAGTAACACAAATTAAATCCACTCATGCAGCAGATATTGCCATTTTCATTCCACCATCACATTGTGTACACGGAACAATGTAAAAATGAAATAGAGAAATAATGAATATGTACAAGTAATTGATTAATTTTACTACATATGACTGTTGTGTTTGTGATACAAATTTGTGTTTCTTTACAGGAAAAATATGCCGCCGACTCATGGATTTCTCAAGAAGAAGAGGCAGGAGTTATTTGACCGCTTCTACAGGTCAAATGTCTCTGAAGGGAGTTCGTCGCAGCCACGTACAGAATCATCTGCGAACGTATCAGCACCTCCCCCCCTCCCCAGTTGCCGGTGGAAGATACTGCAGCCCCTTCAGTAGCAGAAACCACACCTGACGTCGAAGACAGCGATGGTGAAGAGATCAGCTATCGGCGCACATTTCGTCATCGGCCTGATGGAGGTAAACATAATCCAACACTTTTAATTAAGTCATTTAGTTATAAATGAGTGTTATTACTCTCTAATTAAATTGTTATTGTTTTGACAGCACCTCCTCCCAAACACAAACGAGGGTTGGTAAAAGGCTTGAAGGCCTACACGTCTTGGGTGCAGCACGGAGAGAAGGTGAAGATCGTCATGAATGATGAGTTCTTGCACGAACCGCAGACCAGTGCACTGAACAGTTGGCTGACTCATGATATCGGCCACATCATTTGGGACAGCATTCCCATGACTGCTGCAAGTTGGTGGGATCTGGAGGAGGATGATCAGATGAAGCTCAAATATGAACTCGACGTAAGTTAACTACAATTTTTAATATTTTAATTATCTATCAGCTTCCATATTAATTCCATTTTTTTTGTAATAGCTTGTTTATGACATCCCTTGGGATGATAAGAAAATGGTAAAGTGGGTTAACAAGCATGCCGCCAAGACCTTCACAGCCTTCAAGAGCAAGCTCAACAGGCTTAGGATTGACAACCCTGGGAAAATTCCGAAAGAGTTCAAAGATAGGAAGGAGGAGTGGTCTTGGCTGATTCACCACTTCGAGAGCGATGAGTTCCAGATATATAATTTTTTAATATTAGTTTGTGCTTTCAAGTGTTAACATTTTTCATTTTAGTTTTATTTCAATGCTAACTATTTGTCTCATATTTAATCATACTTCTACAGAGACGATCGACCGCCAACGCCCTCAACCGGGGGAAGAAGACGTTGCACCATCGGTCCGGTTCAGAGCCTTTCATCTACGGGGCACTCGAATTGAAGCAAAAGGGTGAACCATTCCCGTTGGTGAAGAATTATGAGATGGTGTACCCTCCTGAGCACCCGAAAGCGGCAGAAAATATAGTAAGTTTCCCTTATCCCATAACTAGACATGGCCGGTTATAAGAAAATAGACCAAGAAGGATAGAATGTTAGGAATTTGGAAATCCATCACCAATATGATCAATACACATGTTATCAAGAGAAATTCATAAGCATATGCATAAGATCTTTAATATTTCCCTTAAGTTATCTAACTTTGTGTATTTACTCAAGTTAAAACCATTCCAATCATGCGATCTCAAAACTCCTAGTGAATGCATTATGTTTGGATTATGTTTAACCGTTGTGGTTTGATGAAGAGTATCTGCCGATTATGTTTCGATTATTTAGAATGCATTATTCATATGCATGTTACTTACTTAGTCTTTGTATTGATAATGTACACAAATTTTTGCCAAATCTGATAACAGCGACATAAGTTATTAATGCACTAACGTACTTCATTTTCAAATGCAGCGCCGTATCAATGTCGAGCTCGAGAGGGTGATGACCACTGTGAGGAATGACCACCCCGACGTTCCGGAAGATCAGATCGTTCACTATTTTGACGAGCCGACTCAAGCCCAAGTGCTTGTCAACGCACTAGGACCGCGAAACAGCGGTGAGATCCGGGGGTTAGGAGGAGTCACTTTCGGTGTCAGCTCCCAATCATCGCAAGGGGAAAATTTCACTGGACGCAATTGGTCGTCAAATGCGGAGCGTATGAGACGACTGGAGGAGGAGGCCCGAGAGCGTATCGCACTTGCAGAGGAGCAGGTACGACTGGCCAATGAGGAGGCCCGAGAGCGTATCGCACTTGCAGAGGAGCGTATCGGCATACTTCAGGAGCAGACACGATTGGCAAATGAGAAGTACCAGAATAGTGAAAACCGTCTTAACTGGTTGGAGGAACAGTTCCAGCTGTTTAGGAACCGACCACAGTAGCTTGCAGGCTCCTCTCTCTCACTACGATATTGTTCGGTTTAATATTTTTATTGAACAAATATATGAATAAACTTATTAATATTCGATATTTAATTTTTATGGATAATATTTTTAATTTATATGAATATTCAGTATTAGATTTTTTTTTTTTAAATTTAATACTTATTAGATTTTTATTTAATTTATATGACGTGTTATGGCAATGTTCGTCGCTTGAGATAAGGGATTATATAGACAAAGCCTCGGCTTCTTCTGCCTCATTCTTCGATTTCCCTCTCTTTGTGTTCAAAATCTGCAGACGCGCGCCCTAAACCCTAAACAAAACCCCAATCCCTTCAATTCAGCCCTAAACCCTAATCCATCTTCACCAAAAACCCCCAAATTCGAAACCCCTAATCGCTGTCCTTCGATTTCAACCCCGAAAGCCCTAAATTCGAAACCCCCAAACCCTAAATTCGAAACCCGAACCCCTAAAATTCATCAATGGCACCAAGTTCTATTGCTCAGAAGAGGAAGAAGGAGCTCGAGGCGAGAAGGGAGAGGAAGACGACCAAAGTTACAGCGAGATTGGCTGCCGTGGCGGCGGAGACGACTGCGAGACCACAGGCGGCAGTGGAGTCGGCGACGGCCAGACCAGAGGCGGTCACGCTGGTACCAATCCCGTCTCTGGAAGAAACCAACCCTTCGGGTTTAGGGGCTGCTGGTGATGGCGCTGACAGTGGCGGTGGCGGTGGCGGTGGCGCTAGAGCTGCCCCTGGAGCTGCCGCTGTGGAAGGCGAGGACGGTCCTCCATTAAGTATTAGAGCCAAGAGGGGTCCTAAGGAGCCGGGTAATTTCTTGACTTGTTACTACTTGTTACTGCTTGTTTATGATTCTGTGGAAATGTTTGGTTGTTCGTCATGGCTTTGGTGAAGTTGGACATGGGTTGATTTTAAGGACACTTACATGAGTATAATATATCCGGACATGAATTGATGTGTGTTTAAAATCAGCTTCTTAAGGTGCTTCTTAAGCCATGAGTTACTACTAATCTAGCTGTGTGCTTGATAATCTATGACATTTTTCTTATGTACTGTAATGGAATAAATGTATGCCTAACCCTCTGAAACCCAAAGTACCTAATTTATGTACTTTATTACTATTATTTGAACAAAGTAATTGAGATTCGGCAAATAGGCATATGATCCATAAGTAATCTAGTATGTGTTGAAATACTGTTAAATGGTCTAAGTAATTAGTCTGATTTCCACCTTATATATACTGTTATATGGTCTAACGAATAACAACTGCAATTCGTGAGATGATAATCAAACACCGAAAGTATTAACAGAGGAAGATTAGGCAGAATCTATAAGTAATATCTAAATGTAAATCAGATTTTGCATCTGATGATTCAGAAGGTTTAATCAAACTAAAACAGAATTTGCTTTAAACACTCATACATAGAAATATCTTAAACCAGCCTTATATGAATGCGCACACAGCAAAGTGATGATATGTCAGGCAAATGTATGAGCCTCATTGTTTAGCTCAGCTTAGGTCACTACTCACTAACTTGAGGCAGACCTCCCACTCTGGTTACGCACTAGTCACTAGAAATATAATATCCCAACGATTCTGGTTTTATTATGATTCTATATGACATCAAATCAATTGACTCATAACTTCCCTTCAGTTCAACAAATACTTTTCTACTGGAGCCTAGTCACTGAGACGCATGGAAGATGCAGAATGACCAAACACAAAAAGGACAGCTTATTGTTTTCATGCTTGAAACCCCTGCTGAGTCCTCATGCCTGGATTTTCAGCCAAACTGTCTGATTATATCTACCCAAGTTAGAATGTCAGTTGTTCTTGCACCAAATTTTAGAGGAAGAAGATCAATGCCTACAGTACTTAGTCCTCTCCCATGCTTGAAAACCAACCACTTTATATTATTGTGCTTTTTATGAGAATTTGTTAGCTATGCATAGTCTTAATTTGGTTTGGTTTATATGGCAGAGGTGGTTGCTATGGCAACGGGGAAGAAGGTGAAGGGCCGGAACCCTGAGAAGCTTGACATCGTAATGGGCACAAAGGCGCAGTATTTGAAGATGATGAACAACAACCAGCCTCTGAAGGTTGAGTACGCCGAAGCACACAAGGGTCCCAAGGAATTGAAGTGGAGGACTTTGATGTCCCGAGACATCGGGATCGCCGTCCGGAGCAAAGTGCCGAGGCTTACGTCTTTCTTTGCGGAGCTGGATGAGGAGCACCAAGATGCATTGACCACTTATATGGAGGTAAAACATTATTTTACAATAATTTCGTAAAACTATTTTTCAGTCACATTATATTGAAATATGTTATTTCTGATGATTTTTTGAATTGTTTTTTACTAGATGCTCTATGACCTCCCTTCCACTGAGACAGGCATGTGGAAATATATCGACGAGACGGCTGCAAAGATTTACAAGGATTGGAAACACGACTGCCATACTCACTACGTTGAAGTATCAAAGGCGACGCCTGCATAGTTCATCCACCGACCTGAGCAGTGGGAGTACCTCAAAATTCACTTTGAGGATGACGATTATAAGGTAATCGCTATCTAATTAGAGGTTTTTGCATTTCATATAATACCTTCTTATTGTCATATGAAATATGTTAATATATATTCGTACTTCTTTTTGCAGAGGATGTGTGCCCGGAACGCCGCTAACCAGAACAAGGGAAAGGAGAAGGGGTATGCAATCAACCATCACTCTGGCACCACTCCCTACAGCTACCGGGTCACTGCGAATGAGGAGAAAGGGCATCTAGTACCTACACTGCATACAGTCTACGATGTTTATCAACCATCGCAGAATGCGCAGGAGAAAGTGGTGAGTGACTTTGTTTCTGCACAAACCCGTAGGCCTAGTGGAAACTGATGAATCTACATGTGATCTCCTCCTGCAAACCTGCTAACTAAGGGGAATACCGGGCGGGCCGGTCTTCTCCTCTCCGATGCCTAAGTTAGTACAGTTGGGATAAATAGATAACTTAAGCAAGAGTGATAAGCAGTTGGAGAGATAAGTTACCTATTAAAGATGGTAGTTGAGGCCCTTATATAGGTGGTCGGGCGTGGGGTCTGGCCTTACTCTTCGATGTGAGACTGGTTTCCTTCTGTTCGCACACAAAAGGACAGCTCTGGTGGCCCGTTCGGCAGGCTGGCGTCCCCGGTCCCCGGGCCCCTGGTCACAAGGTAGACTGCTGGACCTCGGGTCCAGGTGTTGGTGATCCTGCTCCGGGCCTCAGTCCGGCCCCGGATACACTGGCTGCAGGTCTGTGGGCTTATGTAGCCCCTCTGTGGCTACTGTCAACAAGTCCCCCAAGTTTCCGGTCAAGTGCAATCTTGAATGGGGACTTAATATGTCTCGCTCCTGTCCCGTAGACCCGCAGGGTTACCGACCCAACGGTACCCAGTCCCCCAAGTCCGCATTGAAAATTGGGCATGACCGGGCGTTCGGGCAGAGAACGCGTGGTGATGTGAGTACCTATTAATGATGACGTGTGACAGTTATGAGTATACTTGCAATACTGATGGTATTGTGCTCAAGTGTTGTCGTGCCATGAGTATGGAACGGGGTGAAACCCGGACAAATGCATGGGATGACAATGTAGCGTTGAGATCCGCCATGCAATAGATATGGAGCGGGGTGAAACCCGGACGAGTGCATGGGATGATGATGTGGCGTTGAGATCTGCCATGCAATAGATATGGAGCGGGGTGAAACCCGGATGAGTGCATGGGATGATGATGTGGCGTTGAGATCCGCCATGCAATAGATATGGAGCGGGGTGAAACCCGGACGAGTGCACTGCCATGTCGGAACGAGTCCCCCAAGTTCCTAAGGTAAAATTGCTGCCAACGGTGGGGCAGGCCGGGAGTAGCCCGGTGGCTCGGCCCAGCTTGTGTTGGAATAAGCGTGGGGTAACGTGCTTGCGAGGAGATTTGTTCTGTGTTAGAGAAACAATCTGCCCGGTGGGGTGGCGTGGAGATAACTAGTCTCGCCTTGGATCCCTATATTTATCACAGTTCAGTGTGATGCAGGGTTTTTAGTCTGCTGGAAAAGTTTGCATGTGTTAGATGTAAACTCTCCCGGGTTTAGAAAGCCCATGTGTTTGAAGCCTTAAGTTGTTGCTAGCTTGTCCTTGCCCGCAGGGGCGAAGGAAAGTGGCGAAACCGGTGGAATGCCTTGGAGCCGGTTGAATACTACGTAACCGGTGGAATGCCATGGAGCCGGTTGAATGGTACCTAACCGGTGAGATGCCATGGAGCCGGTTGAATGTTACCTAACCGGTGGAATGCCATGGAGCCGGTTGAATGGTACCTAACCGGTGAGATGCCATGGAGCCGATTGAATGTTACCTAACCGGTGAGATGCCATGGAGCCGATTGAATGTTACCTAACCGGTGAGATGCCATGGAGCCGGTTGAATGTTATCTAACCGGTGGGATGCCATGGAGCCTGGGGAAGTGGGGGGCCTTGACGCCTCGGTTCCTGCCCCTGGTCCTTTAACTGCCGCTTGTAGGCGGGACAAGTGGCTGACATGCATTTAAGGAGGAAGCCCATCGGTCCAATAAGTTATGATGGCGTGGGAAGGTTATCGATGCTGGGACACGTGTCAGTAGGGAGCGATCTGAGATGGAGGGCCTGGATTCGCAGGCGTTTGACTTGCCCTGATTGAGTATTTTAGGGGGGATTATAGGGGTGCCTAGGGCATCAGACCCGTCTATAAAAAGGCCTTCTTTGTCTTCATTATTTCTGTTTTTGCTCTTGGCCCAGAGAGAAGAAGAGAAGGTTGGAATGGAATCCGGCGAAAGTGTGCTCTGTCGTCGACTGTGAGTCGTTTTAAGCAGGACGTCTACGGCAGACTTGGGGAGTAGCCGCAGAGGACGCTGTTCTAGCTTGTTGCTGACCAGCGGTGGGGTTTTGTTTTCTTCCCCCTAGGTTAAATGGCTTCTGCGAGCTCTGATGGGGCTTCCGAACCGGCCGACAGGCGTCCCGCGGTGGACGATGAGGAAAGATTGGAGGATTGGCTCGGTTCAGATTCCCCGTAGTCTGAAGCCGCTTAGCGCTCCCTGGGCGGGGTCTCGTCTTCCGGGTCTCTAGGTTCTGAGGGCATCCCGCACGGGGTGCGCTTTCCTGGCACTCCGCCCGTGAGCTACACTATCGGGAGTGGGAAAGAGTTTGTAGTGTGCGATGAACCGGAGGGTACTATGAGCCCTGCAGAGATTGCCGCCTTCCGGGAGACGTGGAATATCCGTGACGAGGTGACGTTACGGCCGCTGAATCCTGGAGAATCGGCCTGTAACCCGGAGGCGGGTTGGGTTGCTGTTCACGGAGACCAATTTCGTCACGGGTTCTCCCTCCCGCTGCCAGACTTCGTGCAGTACATGCTTAGCGCTCTGCAAGTGTCTCCCGCGCAGCTTCCCGGGAACCAGTGGAGGCAGCTGCTGAGCCTTGGTGCCTTCCAGCCCCTTGGCGACCAATCGTTCGTACTGTCTGAGTTGGAGCGGGAAAGGATTATGACGATACTCGAGTGCTGGGACGATCTTGAGCGAAGCTCCTACAACTTCATACGGCGGGAGGTGTTAGAGTACTGCTGTTTTGGGCGGGATCCCGGTGCGTAGCAGGGTTTTAGTGGTGGCGTTTCTGCTGACCGAGTTGATACTAACCCTTTGTTTGTTCTGCAGGTGCATCTTCACAGACGGTCGTCAAGCCCGGTAATACACTATCCATGGACGGTGAAGACTTTGTCTCGAGGTTGAAGGAGAAAGGGGAGGCCGTTTCACGGACCTCGGTGGATGAGGAGTCCGGTCGGCTTACCGTTCATGCCGAACCGAGGGCTTTGGATGTTAAGGACGACGCCTATACCCTAAGGTGTGTGAAGACTCACCCCGCTGCGTCCAAGGCGGGACCCGGAAAGGGCAAGACCACCGGGGGTCCCTGGTGGGACGAACATGATTCTGCACCGACCGGGATCGGTCCCGCTTGTCACCAGGGTCTCTCGGACAGGGGCACAATCTTCTTCACCGGACGGCCTGGGTGAGAAGAGGCGGAGGATCATGGACGTCCCTCCCTCCGCGCTGGTGACGCTGACTGGCCGGTTGTCTGGTGAAAACTTGGCGAAACGGCTCAAGGTGTCCAGCGGTGCGATGAGTTCCGCTGGGGACAAGGCCGCTGCTGTCTCAAATTCTGCCGGTCAGCAGAGTAGCCCCGCTCCCGCTGAGGAATAGAGGGGAGGTCCGGAGAGTTCTTTCGTCCAGAGTCTGGTGGCAGATGTGGCTGGCCTTGGTCTGGATAGGCCTGGGGTCGCTGGAGCCTTGTCGGGGGAGAACTGCCAGAAAAGCAAGGAGTCGGTCCTCCGGGTAAGAATTGCCTGGTGCCACGGCACTGCTCATAACTTTTGCCGGGTTTCGGTATTTTTGTTGTTTGCTTAATCGGCTCCCTGTTGTTCTGTAGCTATTGTACAATCTGTACCAGCCGGACCCGAGTGAGGAGCTTTCTGAGTTGAAGAGGCAGGTGGCCGCTCTGACAGGAGCCCGTGAGCGCCTGGAAGTTGAGAAGTCCAGGCTTGAGCGGGAGGAGGTCAGACTGGAGGAGAGGGCCAAGAAACAGGTGGCCAGGCTAGATGAGCAGGTCCGGAGCCTCGAGGAGGAGAAGGGGAGGGCTGAGGAGGAGAGGGCCGAGTTGGAGGCCAGAGTGGATGAGCTCCAGGTGGGAGCTACCGCTGTGCGTGCCACCGCTTCCGCTGCGGCTGGAGAAGAGGACCCAGAGCTTTTCCAGCGGGTTATCCAGAAATATCACGATAGTGATCTGTTTCTTGAGCTCCTGGAAAAGGCTAGGGAGTCGGGTATCGCCGATGCCTACGTGAAGTGGGAAGAGAAGGGGTACATGGATACCTCTTGAATGCCGAAGGCGGGGGCCGATGACGATACCCATGGGCAGCTGGCAGAAGAGGAGCATCAGGAAGGGGAAGGCGGGCTTCGACCGTCTGCACCCGCTAGAGAGGATGCGGTGGCTCCATCTGGGGAAGCTGGTGAGATGCCCGCTGAGGAGGGAGACGCGACTCCTTAAGATTTTTGTTTTGCTCTCTCTTTTTTGTAAATCTGCTGGAACATGTTTTTTTTTTTTTTGTATTATACCCTTTGGATATACATTTTTGCACCGGTGGAATTCCTTGGATTTCTCTCAAAATAGTTGGCATACATATCTTATGATGTTACGTTGGTTGAACCGTTGATATGCCAAACTAACTGCTTGAAACTTCTAGCACCTAACCCTTCACCGGGTCCGGGCGTACTTACCAGCCCTGGCCCTGCTCCCGATCGGGATCTGCTCTCCTTTCCCCTATATACCGCTGAAGCTGACCGCTGTTAATCAAACCCTCCACCGCTGTCTTGAGGGCGAAGCAACTGTTCGTTCGATGGGTAGCTTCATCGTGATAGGAGCAGTACTTGCCTGTTCGCGCTTGGGTAAGTTTCCCCTTTGGGTACTTGCTTCTCGGCGGTGGGGGAATGATATTCCCGTTTTCGTGCAAGATGTCCTCGTATGAAGAGGTTAGAGTGGTGAAGACCTCTTGACGTTCTGCTAGCATGATCGCCAGGGGGCGTTCTTGCCGGTACTGCGCCGGCTTGTGCTCGCCCTGGAGTTTGTCATGCTAGGGCTTCTGCTGCTGTTGGTTTCCCCAATTTCTGCCGGGTCTGCTTGGTTGGGCGCCTCGGTTCTCGATCCGCTGGCTGGCCTTGTTTTCTCGGCCGGCCGGGGGATGCTCCTCCCGCTTTCTCTTCAACAGGTGTTGCCCATACGTTTCATGATCCGCCTGAGCATGCCTGATGGCCATCGCCATTAGCTCGTCATACCCCTGTGGGAGTTCCACCCGTACGGCGTAGGAAAATTTTCCTGGCCGAAGCCCCTGTTTGAACGCCATCTCGGCGATACCCTTGTCGAGGTTCCGAAGCCCGGCCGTCGCCGTTTGCCAGCGGTTGACAAACGTCCTTAGCTCCTCGCCAGGTGCTTGTCTGCAGTTGAAGAGGATGGTTGATGTCCGGGCTCCTTCGACCCGGAGGATGAAGCGGCCTACGAACCGGTCGGCCAGTTGCTCAAACGCCTCGATGGAGTTTTCCGGGAGCTCATAGAACCAGCTGAGCGCCTCTCCAGATAGGGTCTCCTGGAATATGTTGCAGCACACTGCATCGGAATAGCCCTTGGCGCACGTTTGGGACCGGAAACTATCCAAATGTTGGTATGGGCAGCCGGATCCTGAGTACGTGAGCTTTAGGGATTTCTGGTTACCAGACCTCCCCGATTTCAGAACCCGGTGCGAGAAGGGGCCCATGCGTTCGTCGAATCGCGCGCCTTCCATCGACCGCGCCGCCCTTCTCTCGTTGGCCTCCATTTGGGTCTTTAGATCCGACACAGAGTCGGTAAGTACCTATAATGCCCGTGCTGTCGGGGTGACGACTTCATCCTCGAATGAAGCGTGCGACTGCGGGGGTACTGGCGTGCTCCTTGGCAAAACCGCGCCGCCCGGGGACTCCGCCCTCCTGCGGTCGCTAGACCTTCCTCCCGATGACTGTCCTGCCTCAAGGCACTGCGGTTGGCCTGGCGCGGGTGTAATTGCCCTTGCCATAGCGGCGTTGCGCTGCTGTCCTCTTTCCAGGGCAGCGTTTACCGTCTCCATTTTCTCATACCGAGCATTGGATTTTGCTCTATCCCGGTCGCTCTCCGCGCGCAGGTGACCGACTTCTGCCCTCATCGCCCGTATCTCCTCCTCCATATCGTGCCGGTCGGGGCTGTACGTGGTGTCCTGGTCACTGTCACCGAGCAGACTCTCCTCTTTGTCGCTCGGATCATCCGAGAATGTCAGCGAAAAGCCCCGGTGCATCAGTTGATCGCCTTCCGCCGGGTCTTTCCCGCTCGCGCTATCGTTGCGGCGTGCTGTTCGGCCTCCCATAGCTGCCGTCATCCTGGGTGCCCTGGTCGCTGCGCTGCTCCCGTACAGCGACCGGGGTAGAGATGAGCACTTGCTCTGGTACAACCCGCTGACCCTCCGTTGTATTTCTTTCCTGGCCCTCTTCTGAGCTTTCTGCCATTTGGTGATGCTTACGTGACTTTTATACAAGCTTCCCACAGACGGCGCCAATTATTTCTGTACAAACCCGTAGGCCTAGTGGAAACTGATGAATCTAGATGTGATCTCCTCCTGCAAACCTGCTAACTAAGGGGAATACCAGGCGGGCCGGTCTTCTCCTCTCTGATGCCTAAGTTAGTACAGTTGTGATGAATGGATAACTTAAGCAAGAGTGATAAGCAGTTAGAGAGATCAGTTACCTATTAAAGAGGGTAGTTGAGGCCCTTATATAGGTGGTCGGGCGTGGGGTCTGGCCTTACTCTTCGATGTAGGACTGGTTTCCTTCTGTTCGCACACAAAAGGACAGCTCTGGTGGCCCGTTCGGCAAGCTGGCGTCCCCGGTCTTCGGGCCCCTGGTCACAAGGTAGACTGCTGGACCTCGGGTCCGGGTGCTGGTGATCCTGCTCCGAGCCTCAGTCCGGCCCCGGATACACTGGCTGCGGGTCTGTGGGCTTATGTAGCCCCTCTGTGGCTATTGTCAACAGACTTCCTCAAGATTGGCTTGTGATTTAGGTTTTTTTAGAATTAAAAAGTATAATAACACAAATCAATGGACTTTTTTTTTGCAGGCAGCAGTGAAGAGGAAGATGGATGAGCTGTGTGGTAGTCGAGTGAGTGATGAGGCGGGCGGCAGTCACGGGACGGGCCTCGTTCCCGTTGAGGAGCAGATAGCTCTAGTCGAGAAGGAGCTGGGTGGGAAGTCGGGGACGACGGTCTGAGGTATATTTTTTTTATGGTTTATCTTTTACATTTTGTGTTGTGTTGTGTTTTAGTTTTTAGATACGATTCAGTTTTTAATTTGATTAAGACGGCCGCCAAAACCAAGAGGCGGTGCACGCGTGCCCCTCAACGATGAGGATTTGAGGAGCCAACTAGCATCCGTCACCGATCGGTGCAAAGCCACGGAGATCGAGAAAGAAGAGATGAAGCAGCGTATGACAGGGATGGAGGCTACCCTCAATGCTTTCATCTTGGCCCAAGGCAATCCGTGTGATAATGCCGCCGCAAATACTCCTCCGTATGTTACCGATAAATCCTCCTGTGCTTCATTAGGTCATCCTCCCGAGGATGACCTTGATTAGGACAATAGGACCCTTTTTTATTTGATTATCGTACATTGTTGTTCTTGAACATATTGTAGCTTTGGATGAAATTGACGTATTTATAAAATGTAGTGTGTTTGTGTTATGTTGGATATATGTTATATGTGATTTGAACGCAGGTTTTGTGTTATTTGTATGCTATTGAAATTGGTTCAAACCAGACCAGAAATCTGTTTTTCTTCTCTGTAACATAACATGAAGCGACGAATATTGATCAAAGTTCGTCGCTTCAATTTCATCAGGTACTGTTTTCTTCTCTGTAATACTGCATAAAGCGACGAATTTGATCAAACTTCGTCGCTTCAGTTAACACTAAGGGACGAATGTTGAGCCAAAGTTTGTCGCTACAACTCCTAAGCGACGACCTAAATTTCGTGGCATAAAATTTCAAGGGACGACTCAAAATTCGTCGCTCGCTGTTGAGCGACAAATTTTGGCTTCATCGCTTAAAATATCGATACGACGACATTGGAGTCAATGTTCGTCGCTCAGAATCGAAGCGACAAGACTGAGGCGACGACATCCAAGCGACGACTTGTTGTCGCTTCAATGATAAAGCGACGCTTCGTCGCTTCAGTGATAAAGCGACGCGTTCGGTACTGAAGCGACGACATTCGCCTCTTTGCTGGACTAGTGTTCGTTGAACCCAAATCTGATTTGTAGGACATGTTTGGAGGTTAAGAAGGTAGAAGACATGAAAGCAAGGAGAGAATTCTTGAAAGATAGAAATGGATGAGCTTGGGGCAAACAAAGAGAACTAGATAAGGGGTATGTCAAGGAAGCTGGTAGGTGAACTCGAAAGTTTGATGGGTGAGATCTAGGTCGATCTGGAGAATCATATTTAAGGAGAACTGAGGTCGATTTTGAAGGAATACAGGGGCAGGTCTTTAGATGGAAAATAATCTCTGTGTATTAAAGATGAGGATGAGGATGAAGGTGAGGAGAGTAGGTTTAAGAGATTTAGGGTTTGAAGCAATGTAAGGAGAAATGGACTGGTTCTGTGACTTAAACGGTGCTTTGTCTGGTTGGAACTGTGCTTAGCTAGGTGTGCCACATCCCACAGCTATGCTATTGACAACACCTATGAAACAAAATGGTACGTTAAATTAGTGTTTTCAACTTCTTCTTCTGTCGAGAAAAAAAAATTATTGTTCTTTATTTTATTTTTTTCTAGAAGAAAACTGTTTTCACCTTCGTTATCTAAAAATCTGTAAGTAGTTAGAGAGTTTTATACTGTATATGCATACAGTAATATGTGACAAACATTTCTCAAATTCATGGTTTATAACCTCTTTGTTGACAGTAGCCATAGAGAGGCTACCTAGGCCCCCAAACCCTCAGCCAGGAATCCTCGACCCGGGAATGTAGCGTGGACACCTAGTCCCGGGCACGAGTAGGTCTGACTTGTGGCCGGGACCCACGAAACGGGAATAGCACGTCACGCCCCGAATTTGAATCGATAAAATTCAAATACGAAAACGTGATAATTTAATAATCATAAATAACTAGAAAATAAAATTACAACTTACAAAGCATTAAAGAGTCCAAAGAAGTGCGACACCGGCGAATTCAATTATTACATTACCATTCTTTCACAAGTTGTAAAATGTCGGACAATGTAATTATTCAATTCATTCCTTACTAAACATAAAGAAGCAAGACTAAATGAGTAGGATCACTTCTAAGACTAAATGAGTAGGATCACTTCTACTCACCGCAACTATCAACCGCCGCCTCAACACTGCTAATCCTCACCTGCACAATTAACCCTTACACCATGGATCGGTACACCGGGTTGTAAACAACGAACCCGATAAGCTTTTTAAAGCTCGTATGAGTAAACTCAACTCACAATTACTCAATTGACGCTAACTATATATTTTCCCCAAATAAACGTAACAACACTCAAATCATAATAACACACAGACACAAAAAATATAAGGTAAGATTCAGACTTTCATGCTTGAAAGCATAGTTCATGAATGTACAAATCTTACACAATTAAAATCGTGACTCCTGCATATAGCTTAGTTCAGGAATTCACGCACAAACAATAATACAAATATATAACATAGTTCAGAGTAAATAAGAAATCCGTCAATCCCGAAAAGAAGCCCAGATACACTTTGTTTTCTTTTAAAAACCAATCTCTTTTCAAACAAAGGAAAAACTCAGATAATTTCCTTTTAAAAACATGCACGCATGACACCCTGATAACCCCACACGGTTACCCATCATGCTGTGCAAAAATTGGAATCACATTGCCAAAACAACCACAACTCGAGAATTATAAGTTCCCACGATCAATCAACCAATAAAATAAATTCGGGGCACGATGACCACTGCCATTCCCCTCCAACTCCAGCTCTAACTGATCGTAACCAATCACCCGGCCAAAAGCTTGGTTCCTGATATATTTGCCAACACGATCCCCAATCATCACACAAGGGGACCTAAACCACACATGAGAAATCCCCATCTCATACAGGAAAGATCTCTCACTGGCCGTTAGTGTCCATACCAACTGAATCACACATATAAAGATCCCACATCTCACACAGGGTGGACCCTAATCGCCACACATGAGAAATCCCCATCTCATACAGGAAAGATCTCTAATTGGCCGTTGGTTTTCATACCAACCCAATCACATATCACATAACTCTCACATTCACAATTATGATAATTTCATAACAGAATAAAATTCATCCAATTGCACACTCACATTATATATTTCACGTAAATATAAATATATATATATATATATACGTAGACATTCACTCAGGAACTGCCCACTAATACCAACTATAGTTCATTGATCGTAAAACCCTTTAAAAATCGTTTATATATTAAAACCATTTTACTTACCGATGAACGGTAGTCGATCAAGTTCATTCAATTTAAAAATAAATATCATTTCCATAAAACAATTTTGTATATAACGATCCATATATTATGAATAACTTGTATTCAATACGATCACTGTGAGGTTTACTCACCTTAATTCACCAGAAATGGCAAATATCCGTTGAGGGTCGAGTCGGATCGAATCGCTACAGTTCCGGGGTAGGGTCTACGGTCAACGTCTGGTCAACCGTCAACGCGGGTCAACGGTCAGTCGGGTCGGTCAACGTGGGCCGGGTCGGGTCTGAACCAGGTCGGGTCGAACGGCTGAAACGGGTTGGGGAGAAATCAGTTCGATCCGTGCTATTCGGCTTGAAATGGCTCGATCCACCTGCACAGGGAGGCGCGCAAGGAGAAACCAAGCCGAACGGTGGGTGGCGCACCCCCGGGCGTCGCCTACTGCGCCGCCGCGCACGGTGGCAGTCCATCGAGAGGCCGCCACTCCGTCCTCCGTGCTCCTCTGATTCCAATCCGTAGCTCAAACTGAAAAGGGCGTCGAGATGAACACTTTGACAGGTCACATGCCCCGATTGGTGGCCGGACGAGGGAGATCGACGCGAAAGAAATTCCGGATTCGAATTGAAGATGATGAACAGTGTTTCGCGATATTTTTCTTATATTTTCGGAATTTCTGACTTTTCTGAAATTAAATTCCTATTTATAGAAATTTCAGATTTTTGAAATAACTTCAATAGGTCGTAACTTTTTCATACGACGTCCGTTTCACGCGTGCCATGTGTCTACGAACTCGTATCGTCGAGCTCTACGACTTTTGTGAAGGAAACTTTCCGAAATTCACGACGGATCAAAAAGTTAACTTTTGACCCATCGAAACTTAATCGCTTTTCGGATTTTAACTCTCGAAATCACTTCCGACCTCGAGCAACAACTAATAAAAAGAGTATGAAATACGAAATTCCGTAAACCACCCTTCCATTAATTTCGAGAAATTTACACGAAATTGAATTATAAAATCGGGATTACTACATAACAGCTCCCCAAACAGAGGCCGAAACAGTCTAGCAATATGAGCAGAAGGGGGCCAGTCCCACATCGAATGGTGAGGTCAGCCCTCATGCCCGGCAACTTATATATGAGTCCCAACTACCCTCATTAATAGGTAATCAATACTTCAACTATTCATTCCCGCTTAAGTTATCAGTTTACTCCTACTATACTGACTTAGGCATGGGAGCGGAATAGACCGGTATTCCCTTAGTTAGTAGGCCGGGTTTGCATGCAGAAATCACACCAAGATCCACCGATATCTGTGAGTCTACGGATTCAGACAGAAACACTCTTATAATTTATATTGTTATCATTCCAAACTTATACATCGTTAAAGTTTGGAATTCATATCTCTTGATCATATGCACATATAGTCTGAAGTGAATGAGCAAATACATCCTTATTTCCCTGTCATCACATTCACGTGTTATCAAAGATAAATAAATAAATATATATATATATATATATATATATATATATATGCGTGCATTGTTAGCACTGTATCAACAGTTAGCTCAAAACTGTATGGTGCGGTACCACGATTCCAGTTTTTTTTGTAGACTGTCGTATAGCAGTTGAAAAAGCCAAATCAACTATTAGTTGAAATTATGTCATGTTTCTATTTGAGATAAACGCACATTATAATCCTAGATTATCCTATCAGAAGATTCAGTTGCATAATGGAAGAATTAAATGCAACGACAATAATAAATGTTTTATAGTACCACGGACATGATAATTAAGTAACGCAAAAGAAATAACAACGCGCACGCATGCATATTTTTTTCAACATGAAAACAAGAAAAGCTCGCCCCGTTGCCAGAAAACCGGTTCCCGACCGTCAAGTGGATTCACCAACCTCAAACTTGCTGAAACTCAATTTTGATGGTTTTGTGACTTCTTCATCTGCTGTGGGCGTTGTCATTAATTAGATACCACACTGGCAATCCCATCTTATCTGGAGCTCATAATATTTCTTCTTCTTCAGTCCAGGAAGCTGAGTGTAGTGCGCTTAAAGATTGCGTTCTTGCTGCAACTTCTCTCTTCATTGCAATTTGTTGGGAGTGGAGGGTGATAAAAGATCAAATCCAAATAATCCTTTAATACTAAAGTTGAACATTAACCATGTAAATACATAATCAAATTAAGAATAAGATTATACCTGCTGCATTGAAGCTAATCGTCATTGCTTGCTCCACAAGATAACTTATGTTCTTCTAACTTTAGTGTTCTGAACTCTCTCACAATTGCTCCTTGAATGGGATAAGATACTGAATGCGTTAGTGATGAGACCATGGACTAATGCTCATGTATATATAGTGATCAACTAGTGCTTTGCCCATTAGAGAGTCCTAGTTTATCTCTACATTGTTTCCTTAATGACATGAGATTCATATCAGATACTGTATTGGATTCTTACTCAACATATTGTTTATGTGTCACCAATATATCACAAAGACTACATTCCTTATTTAACTCTTATTACTTAAATAATGTTTAATCAATTGCTTAATAGTTAAGACATAGAATTATTGTATAAGTCCAATTTATTATTTCAATCTCCCACTGGACTGTACAATCATTCAAATGTAAGCAAAAGAACCAAAACAGAAAATAAGCAATAAACTTAAGGCATGACTGAGCTGAATAAAATGTATAAATCCAAAAGCAAACAACTCAGTCACTTCACATTAACAAAACAGAACCTAAGATCTAACAGATTCAACAGAAAATGCAGATTGAAGATCACTGCAAGTGTTCCTATAAAGCACAGGAGTTCCAGATATGAACTAGAGTAGAGCTAATGACATTTTCACACATATATAACTGCATTTTCAAAAATCTCTTGTCCTCTGTATGGTTTTAGGCAAAAACTCCAAAATCACAAGTAACTTAACACCAGTGGACATGAAAATACTTGTTAACTGAAAAGGCAACCATGTACAGAACATATACTGCACATAAGTATCCACTTGAACTTCTCAATAACTTGAATTCAGATATTGCATAACAATAATCAAAAAACATAATACTGTGAAAGTATAAATGGAATTCCTCAAATTATTTATTTGATAACAGAATCAAGTTTACATAACTAGAAAAACATAAATACAAGAATAAAACAAAATATTGAAAATCTGTACCTAAATTTTGAATGCTCCCACTAAACTCTAGAATCTAGCTTCTCAAGAACACCTAGTCTAGCACAATGTTTTTTAAATGTCTCAACTGGTAGTGGTTGGGTAAAAGAGTCTGCTAACGGTTCTTCTGTAGTAATGTTCAAAATTTTGACTTCACCATCCTTGACTCTTCTCCTTACACCATAATACTTGAGATCAATGTGCTTAGAATTAGTTGATCTCTTACTGTTCTTACAGAAAAATACTGCAGCCTCATTATCACAATACACACTCAGTTTATTTGGCTCAGAATTTTAGTTTCTATCAAAAAATTTCAAATCCAAAAACCTTCACACACACCTTCATAAACAGCTATGACTTTTGCTTGCATAGTAGAAGATGCAACTATAGTCTGTTTCATGGTTTTCCATGCAACAACACCTTCTGCTAACATAGATACATAACCACAAGTAGATTTATCCGATTTTGGATAATTCGCAGCAAAATCAGAATCTGTAAAACCATCTAGAACTAAGTTGTTCACTTTCCTATAAACAAGCAAATGGTTTTTGGTTCTCTGAAAATATCTGAGAACCATCTTACCTGCATTCCAATGTTGAATTGATGGATTACTTTGGAATCTACAAAGCTTGCCAACTGCAAATGCTAAGTCTGGTCTAGTGCATACCTGAGCATACATCAAACTACCAACTAACCTAGCATATGGCTTTGAATCCATATCAGCTTTCTGTTTTGTAGACATAGGCAATTTGTTTTTATCCAATTTATCTACTTTAGACATAGAGACTTCACTAGAACTACAAGTTTCCACGTTTCAGAATTTTTGTGATGTAACTTGCTTGTAACAAACCTAATAAGTCACGTTTTCTATCCTTTTTTATCTCAATGCCTAAGACAAAAGATGCTTCCCCCAAATCTTTCATGTCAAATTTCTTTGACAGAAAGATTTTAGTGTCTTTAAGTAATTTAACATTACTGCTTGCCAAGAGAATATCATCTACATATAATATGAGAAAAATAAAATTATTTCCCACAGTCTTAAGATAAATGCATTCATCAACAATATTTTCTGTAAAACCAAAAGTTGATATCACTGAATCAAATTTCCTATGCCAATGCCTAGATGCTTGTTTTAATCCATAAATTGATTTCTTAAGTTTACAGACCATTTACTCTTTTCCTGAAACAACAAAGCCTTCAGGTTGTTTCATAAAAATTGTTTCTTCAAGCTCACCATTTAAGATAGCAGTTTTGACATCCATTTGATGTTACTCCATATCAAAATGAGTCACTAATGCCATAATTATTCTGAAAGAGTCTTTTGTAGACACAGGAGAAAATGTTTCAGTAAAATCAATTCCTTCTTGTTAAGTGAAACCCTTAGCAACTAACCTGGCTTTAAACCTCTCTATATTTCCCTTAGCATCTCTTTTAGTTTTATAAACCCACTTACAGCCTATTGCCTTTTGATTTTCATCTGCCTTAACCAAATCTCAGACTGCATTATTCTTCATAGACTCAATTTCTGCATCCATGGCTTCTTGCCATTTAGCTGAGTCTTCACTTTTAATTGCAGCATTAAAAGTGACTGGATCAGTGTCATCATCTAATGCATTATCAATTTCTTGAGAAAACACTAGATATTCACTTTGAGCTCTAAAAGTAGGAACTCTTTCCCTCTGATATTTTCTACATTTAGGACTTGGTTCAGGTTCTTCTTGAGGCTCTAGTGGTATCATATTTTCTTGAGGTTCTGTATTCTCTAGAAGTTGATCAATTTCCATGTATTCTGAAAAATTTTCTTTTATTGGCTCACTAATTAATTCTTCCCCCAAAACTGCAGTTTCAGATGAATTTTGATTTTCTGTATTCAAATCTGAAAATAATGTTGAAAGATTATGATTCTATAGGTTAAGTGAATTTTCTGAATTTTCTACAGTTCCTTCAAAGTCTATAGATAAATCTACATACTCTGCATTGCATGAAGACTCTCCTAAAAATTTAACTTGATGAGTCTCAAATATTCTTGGAGTATGTTTACTTGAGTAGAGTTTATATCCCTTTGATTTCTCACAGTAACCTACAATATAACAACTAACAGACCTTGGCCCAAGCTTTTCTAAATTGGGATTATAAATCCTAGCTTTTGCATTGCAGCCCCAGACATGCATATGATGCAGGCTTGGCTGCTTTCCATGCCAAAGTTCATAGGGTGTTTTATCTACTGATTTGCTTGGTGCTCTATTGCAAATATAATTTGCAGTTTTTAAACCTTCTTCCCAAAGATATAAAGGCAAACCAGTTGTACACATCATGCTCCTAACCATACTTAGAAGAGTTCTATTCTTTCTTTCTGCCACTCCATTCTGTTGAGGGTTATGTGGAGTTGTATACTGTGCTTTAATGTCATGCTCCTCAAGAAACATAGCAAATGGCCCTTTGTGTTGTCCAGTTTCAGTATACCTACCATAGAATTCCCCCCCCCCCCCCCCCCCCCCCCCAATCTTATCTCACAGTTTTTATTTTCATGCCAAGTTGAAGTTCAACTTCAGCTTTGAAAACCTTAAAAGCTTCTATAGACTGTGCTTTTTTATATAACAACTCAATGTGACAAAAACGTGAGAAATCATCTATAAATGTAATGAAGTAGACGTTTCCACAGATAGTTTTATGACTTATAGGTCAGCAAATGTCTGTATGAATTAACTCTAATAGATTAGTAGCTCTATATGGACCCTTTCTGTTTAAGTTAGTCATTTTTCCCTTATAGCATTTCACACATTCATTCAAGTCAGAGAAATCTAATTCTGGTAATATTTTGTTCTTAACAAGAGTTTTTAATCTTTCTTTTGATATATGGCCTAGTCTTCTATGCCATAAATAGGCTGACTTATCATTAAACATGGTTCTTTTAACACTAGAAACAGTGTTATATATTACTAGAAGCTGCATTTAAACTTGAGTTCTCAATAGAATAAACTGTAGGAGAATTTTCAATGCTACATTGTATCTGTAAATATCCATTCAAACGCAAAGAAGAACTAACACATAATGAATCTTTAATAAACTTTATTCCATTAATGTCATAAAGAAAACTATAGCCAAGTTGAACCAAAAGATCCCAAGAGATTAAGTTTCTCTTCATTTTGGGTACAAAATAAACATTATCCAGAAAAAGAAAATTCCCTAAACTTAGACATAAAACTAAACTGCCTATGGCTTTCACTGAGACTTTCATCCCATTGCCTACTCGAATGTGAGCTTCATCACTTCTTGGTTTTCTCCTCTTTGTGAAGCCCTGCATGGAGTTAACTATGTGTAAGGGAGAGCCAGAATCTACCCAAAAGGTATTTGGTTCTACATTTATTAAATCAACTTCTAAAAAGTAAAGAGATGGAAAATTAAAGTTTTTAGACAGGTTTAGGTTCTCACCCTTCTTAATCATCCAAGCCTTGAAGCCACTACAATCCTTCTTCTTATGGTCAGGCTTCTTACAGAAATAACACTTGAACTTGAAAGTTCCAGTGTTGGATGTCCCTGCACCCTTAGCTGAATGAGGCTTAAAGTTGGTTTTTTTAGCTCCTAGCTTCTTATTCCACTTGTTCCTGCCTACCATATTGATTGTTGCCTCCGTATTGGAAGCCTTGATGACACCATAAGTTGGATCATCAACTTTGATCCTAGTCTCTTCTTCAGTTGCTATAGTGAGGAGTTCATTAAGTCCCCACTTTTCCTTTTGAGCATAGTAACTTGACTTAAGCTGATTGAAACTTGGAGGAAGAGAGTGAAGTGCAGTATTCAGCACATACTCATCAGGGAGTATCAAATTGAGATTCTTAAGTCTATTCACTATATTCTCAATCTTCAGAATGTGATCCCTTACACCTCCTACACCATTATACTTAAGGGTGTTTAACTTTAGAGATAAAGTAGATGACTCAGACTTGTCAGTCTTCTTAAACTTCTCTTTTACATACTCTAGCAAGTCATATGCATACTCCATCTCTGGAATTGATCCAACTATGGTCTCAGTCATGGTGGCTCTAGCTATGTTTATGCAGATATCATTCTTCCTATGCCATGATCTTTTATACTCATAAGCTTCAGGGAACTCATCTCTGTCACACTCCTCTGTGTGTGGTGGTACATGGGTCTTGAGGCAATCATCTAACTCATGGTTGAGTGAAAAATACATGTCCAGCTGCCTCCTCCATGCTATGTAATTGGCACTAGTCAAAAGCTCAATCTGGTTAAGAGTAACCACTTGGACACCTAGAGTGCAAACAAAAGATTTTTCAATTATTATTCTTGTTTCTGTATTTGTTTGTTTGTAAAGTTTAAGGTTTTATTGAGTGTTTTCTGTGTTTTAAATGAAATTTATCAAGTAAAGACAATAACACAAACACAGAATGCTTAAAACAAACACATATACCAAAATCATAATTCACAAATCAATCACAATATCCCAACTGTAATACATGCTTAACTACACTTATATAGTAGTACATTAAACATAACTAAAGTTTATGAATCTACAAACCACAATAATTAAACTCAAGTTTTATAAAAGAAGCAGTCAACACCTATATGGCAGAAGAAAAGCTTCAAGCATAACCAAATATGAGATCAGAAACCATGTATGCAGCTGTTCTAGTTCTTAAGCAATGCATTGATACTTCAATGGAAAACAAAATATGCATGTTTTAAAAATCTAGTAACACAAGTTTTTAAGTTTTTTTTTTTATGCTTAATTGATCGTCTGCAATCATGAAGAGTTTTGCTATGTGCAATATACAATTTACAAAAGCAGAAAAATAAAAAACTCAAGGAATTTTCATATACTGAAATCAAGTAAAAACCTAGGTTGCATGGAATCGGGTGCGGGTACGTGGAAGCGAAGCATTTGGAAACGTGAAAATGTTTTTTAAGAAAATATTTGGAAGCGGGTACGTTTTGGAAGCGCCGAATAAAATAATATATATATATATATATATATATTAAATAGAAAAATACCAGTGCAAATTAAAATTCACAGTGTGTATTTTTAAACTCGTCAATTTTTATAGATGGGATAATACTGAACTAGATAAAGACAAAGAAATTGAAGTAGATATTAAAATTTGCGGGAGAACCAATTCTTTGTAGATTAGTTGTGGAGAACCCAGGTAGAGTACTGATTAATTGACTTTCTAGCTCGAATAAACTTTGTCTGAAAATTCCAGTTTTATTAATGGACTTACCAACTTTCTCGAGATTTATTCCTTCTCAAATTTACACCACGTACTCTCTCTCAAATACTCTTCTTCTTCTTCGTCGTCTAATTCACCGCCATGGCTTCTTTCTCTCTCAATCTTCGCCATCTCTACCCTCTCCAGCTCCCTCACCCCCACCACCGCTCCTCATTTCACGCCGTTGATCCCCTCCGAATTTTGCTTCCGCGCCACTCCAGCGGGCCGCCAGCATGCCCGACCCGAAGACGCGGTCCAAGCTCCCCAAGCAGATCATCGAGGAGGAAGACGAGGATGAGGAGATTGACACTGGCGAGAGCTTGAGAGTGAGAACCCGGAGCCGGAGCTAGAGCCAGAGCCACAGGGAAGTGTTGGAGACTGAAGAAGAAGAAGACAAGTTGTTCCATCACGTTTCCGGATTGAAGTCAAACGCTCTCCCGAATCGTAGTCAAACACGTTTCCGCCGCGCTCCCAATTCTAGTTTTTTTGGAAACGCGCTTCCGGCAGCTTCCGCGCTCTTCCGCTTCGGAAGCGCGAAACGCAGGCGTGTTGACGCTTTTGTGCTACGCAGGTAAAAACAAAATCTTGATGAATTATTCTTTTATTCTGTAAATTTCTTGTTATGATAAAGGTTAAACATGGGAGACCAAATGACAACAATAACCAAGGAAATTTTACAAATTTGATGCAGAAAGCTCAAGTCAACCCAGATGTTAATATTTTCGATTTACCAAAGCAAGCATCAACCCAATACACAACACACAAATCAAATCGAAGCAATCATGAACACACACAGAGAATCAAGCAAAAATCCCAAATTTCATCCGGTCCCCAGCTGACTTAACCTAATTTGCACGTCGGGGATGTTTCTAGGGTTCACTAGATGTTCTTAAACTAACCTGAATTGCGAGCTACGGGTCTTGAATCCCATAGACTTCATGAATGAAGTCGCGCGCACTACTGGAAAATCAAACTTAGCCGACGGAAACTTACACATTCCGTCGGCTAAATAATTCTTTACCGACAGAAACATAACTGTCGTATATAAAACTTTATTCGTCGACTAAGACATCACAGGCGACGGATTTAGTGTGCCCTCCATGTTGCGTCGGCTTCATAAATCATGGTCGACGGAACTTGATTTTCGATATTTTCCGTCGTCTATGATTTCTCTAACAGGCGACGGATTTAGTGTGCCCTCAATTTTCCGTCGGTTTTATAAATCATGGTCGACGGAACTTTATTTTCAATATTTTTCGTCGTCTATGATTTCTCTATTGTGACGAAATATTTTTTGTCGGCAGCCCGGGCGACGAAAGAGTTCTGTCGGCTAAGAACGTCTTGGGAGACGAAATTTCTTTCTTAGCCGACAATATATTCCGTTGACTAAGCTGTTCAATTATTACCGACACAACTCTGCAGGAGTAGCAGTGACATTATCCTGTTGCCGTCGGGTAAGAATTCATTGGGAGACGAAATTTCTTCCTTAGTCGACAATATATTTCGTCGACTAAGATGTCAATTATTACTGACACAATTATGCAGGAGTAACAGTGCACATTATCCATTTATATATAAGTAGACTTGTTTTAATTAGTTGCTGAAGAGTTGGTTGTTCCTTTTGGCACTAAGCTTACTCGATCTGCTAGCGAGCTCGGTCGATCTTCTAGGTTCTATATATATATATGTACGTATGGGCTCTTCGAATTGAAATACAGAAGATCACGCAGAAGAAATTAAGGCATGGTCTAGCACCCCTCACCCCCCATCTCCTAATTGGTATGTGTGTGTGTATATATATATATATATATATATATATATATATATATTACTACTTTAATTAATTAATTTAGATACTTTCTTCGATCATTTAGACATATTTTCCTGCGAACTTTCGACAAGGTCGTCGGTCCAATTTTAATGGACTATTATTGCTTACTTAATTGCATGTATGCTTAATATATATTATTACCAGATCGGATATGTGTGTATAATATGTTAATTAATTTGTACGTACATATAATATTATATATATATGCATGAAAACTATATAATATATATTATGTTTGTATATATATCTATCTAACTTTTTTAATTATGTATGATTAATAATTATGTGAATAATATTTAAAGATATAATTATGTGAATAATATGTACATATATATATTTGTAGCAGTATAATATTAATTCTTGGTATATATAGATTTTTTTATTATATATTTTAATTTGTTTACTGTACATTATTATAGTATACAACATGGACAGGAGCTGGATGCAATTAGGGAGGGGGTCCCCAGTTTATATGAGAGGCATTTTTGATTTTCTTGAGTTTGTGCGTCTACATAGTCCTCCAGACAAAGTTATTCACATATGTCCGTGCAACAAATGTCTCAATCGGAGCCCACTAACATATGAAGACATGTATTCTCACTTGGCTAATTACGGTATTTGTCCCACTTATACCACATGGAAATGGCACGGGAAAATCAAGTTCAAATGCCTACAATTCCAATTATTCAATCACAACATAATCAGCAGGCAGGTTCTTCTGATGCTAGTTACGGGGACCCTGCCGTGATGAACCTCTTAAACGATGCCTTCCCGTTCGCCGCCTCTTCAGGATATGATCAGCAAAATGTTGTTTATGAAAATGCCCCTGACACCTCCCCTAATGTCTCCCATGTTGACTACATCAATGATTATGATAAGTACAACACACTTGTACGGGAAGTACAAACCCCATTGTATCCTGGTAGTGAGCATACTGTGTTGGGTACCGTTATGGAGAACATGCAGATAAAAAACAAGCGGGGAAAGAGTAATATATGTTTTGATGATGATATTGCACTTATGAAGAAAGTGCTTCCCAAAGGTAACAATTGTCCGGAAAATTTCGACTAGGTAAAACGGATGTTGGCTGACCTCGGTCTTGATCACCGGAAGATAGACGCTTGCGTCAATAACTGCATCTTGTATTACACAGAAAATGAGGATGACCTACAGTGTCCACACTGCCACGAGCCAAGGTATGCAGCTTCCACTTCATTTAAACATAAAAACCGGGCAATTCCTAGGAAGGTTCTTCGGTACTTCCCGTTGGGTCCTCGTCTGCAGCGTCTGTACATGTCTTCACATACGTCCAAACATATGAGATGGCACCAGGCAAGGCACCAGGGAGAGGAGAGAATAGATCTGGATAATCTCACACACCCCGCAGACGGAGAGGCTTGGAAGCACTTTGACCGTTCTTTTCCCGAATTTGCTGAAGACTGTCGAAATGTCAGACTTGGACTTGCAACAGACGGATTTAATCTTACTGGAAACATGAATTTGTCTTATAGCATTTGGCCTGTGATAGTATTTCCGTACAATCTACCTCCCAACATGTGTATGAAGAAGGAGTACAATTTTCTTACGCTTATGGTACCTGGGCCATATTCTCCTGGAAAGTGTTTGGATGTGTACATGAGACCACTAATTGACGAGCTGCAGCAGTTGTGGGAAAATGGACTTGCTAGTTTTGACAGGCATGGTCAAACTTCATTCATGATGAAAGCAGCTGTTATTTGGACCATCAGTGATTTTCCAGCTTACGGGATGTTGTCTGGCCAACAAACTAAGGGGTACAAGACTTGCCCAGTATGCGTAGATGACGTCAATTCTAGTCGTCACACTGAAAAAATTTGCTTCTTATATATCTTGATGAGAATTGATACGAGCACAATGTGCGACGATATTAATGTGTTTACGCCCTCATTTATGCTTTGTTTAACCCTTATTTATCTAAGATAGAGTCATAATATAGTTTAGTGTCATTTTGGTAGAGTTTTGATAAAATATGCTTTAAAATCCGAAAAATGACTAAGTTTAAGAATTCTGGAAAATAGTGAAAAATATGTCTTTTTCGTGATTCTGAGATGAATAGAATTGTGACTTCTCATTTTCCAAATTTGCTGAAATTTGGTATGCATATTATTGGCTTACTAATGGGTCTTGTGTCAAATATTCAGATCAATCGGAGTTCGGAAAGTCACCCAAAAGATGGCTGCAACTTGGCAATCCGAGCAAAGATCACCAGGGACTTCCAGGAATTTTCCTGGGACTGTGTTCCAAATTCAAAAATTCATTCCCGACGTTTCACAAGGAATTTGATCAAGCCCTTTTATACAAAGAAAGCTCTATGAAGGAAGCTCTATGTGTCTAGTTTTTCTGAGACTTGGAATCGCATCAATCGGAGCTCCGAGGAGGGAGATAAGCCGGATTTACTACAACAACGTCTGTTCTGTCGATTCCTGGAACCTACTGCCTCCTTTTTGCGATTTCTGTTTTTGATGGACCAAATGGTGTACAAATGCATATGTGATGATGGTCCAAGCTTAAGGAAGGTTAGAGGATGACACCAAGCCAAGGCATTGAAGAAAAATACGAAGAAGAAGTTCTCCTAGTCAAGCTAGGAAAAGCTGCCGGAAAAGGGCAGATTTGTGCCAGTTTTGTGATAGGCCGGCTGGGGGTATTATTCCATGGATCAAGTTAACCAAATGAAGATGTCAAGACCACATATGAAGTCCATGAAGATGTGAAGCCCAAGCCTTGAAGAAAAATCAGAAAAAGAAGTTTCCTAGAAGAACCATGAAAGGAAGGAACCAAAACCTTGTTGCACAAGGATTGCCTTTGCCTATTTGGACTAGGTTTTCTACCTAGGGTTTCTGCCGAATTTGCCTCTATATAAAGCCATGTTTTCCTACAGAAAAACTTGTCACATTCTAAAAGCAAAAATCTAGCCAAAGCTCTACCAATATTTCCCAAGAGTCCTACATAAAACCTAGCCGAAAATCACCCCCATCTCACCTACAAAATTCTGCCGACACCACCCACTGCCGAGCATCCATCTTCTCCACCAACCATCGGATCCACACGAGTCGAAGTCATCCAAGGTGTCTACAAAAGTGTGATCCACTCCCTACTCTCGGTTTTGTAATTTTTATGTAGTTATGTTAAACTTTGTCTATGAAGTTAGCATGAATTCTTGGTTTCAAACTCTATGTCTATGTATTGTTTGGAGTGAAATTTGGTTTTATGATTTGTATGTTCAATTTGTTTTCTTTGTTTTTAAATGGGTTTTGGATGTAAGAATACAGATTGCATGTTAAAGAGTAAGGAAAATATGTAATGAATAAGTGAATAGGGTAATCGGCAAGAATGCATGTTAACTTGGTTTTAGGGTTTTCTTGACTTGTTCTTTAAATTCGTGTGCTTAAAGATTGGTAGTCTATGTAAGTGCAATATGTGGATTGTTAATCTCATTAGCCGAAAATAATATGGGTTAAGTAATCTTTAGGGTTATTTTAATTTGTGTTGTTTTCACGAGGGCTAGAGTAATTTAAATGAACATGCTTGTTAATAAGAAGTGGTGACGCCTTGTTTATTTAACTTGTTTCCAACTAAAGAAAAAGACTTTGTGCTTAATTACTTGTCATGTTTGTTTACGTCGGTTAGAATATTCAAAGATGACTAGTACAATTTTAAGGTTAGGCGGTTAGTCACTTAAAATACATGAGGAGTCTTAATCAATTAGTAGTGCCGGTTAGGAGCTAATTGGGTTGGAGTTAAGTTGAGTCTAGAACATGTTAACATCTTGCCGTGAGTCTTGCTTGCTTGTTTGTTATGTGTTTTGATTACTTTCGTGTTAGTGCTTTTTGGAAGAATGTCGACCAACCTTGTAAATAGTAGCTTTAGGATTTAATTTCATGTCTTAAATTCATGTCTAGGAATTTAGAGGCAGCTTTGCTGCCAAGCCTTTTATCCCCCATAATTTCGTGTGTGAATATGTATATATGTATATAAGTGTGACAATTATGTGCATATGTGTTTGTGAATATTTGTGTTAACATTCTCATATTTCAGGTACCCTTAATCCCCGGCTAGAACGATCCCTACTTATTCTATACTACTAACGATTGTAAGGTTATTATTGCATGCGAGCTTCGGCTCTCGTCAAGAATCATGAGTGGCAGTGGGATGATAAGGCATTTGATGGGACTGAGGAGCATAATCTGAAACCCCCAGGGCGGTCTGGTGTGTGGATTTTGGAAAGACTTAACCAGCACTGGTTCAGGATTTTGAGCACCAGTAAAGAAGTAACGGATTTGAATCCTCCCACGGCTGAAGAGTTTAAGTATTGGACGCACGAAAGTGTATTCTTTGAATTGCCATACTGGTCGACTGTGAAAATCAGACACAACTTGGACGTCATGCCCATAGAGAAGAATGTTTGTGACAGCGTTCTTGGAACAATTTTGAATCTGAAATATAAGAACAAGGACACCCCGAAAGCCCGTGTTGATCTAAAGAAAATAGGTATTCGCTCTAAGCTATGGCTAGTAGAGAACAAAAAAAACAAAAAAATCCATAATGCTTCAAGCAGACTACACAGTCCATCCTCAGAAGAAGGCGGAAGTGTTTCACTGGTTTGAAAACGTTAAGTATCCTCACGGGTATGCAGGGAATATCGCTCGATGTGTTAAGATGGGGGATAATAAGTTTACTGGGTTGAAGACTCATGACTGTCATGTTTTGCTGCAACGTCTTCTTCCCGTGGTCATTAGACCGTATTTACAGAGTGATGTGGTTGACACGTTAGTGGCTTTGTCCAAGTTGTTTAAGAGGATATGTGCTAAAGAGCTTAAAAAATCTGATGTTCAATCATTGCAAGAAGACATTGTGTACATCATGTGCAAGCTAGAGAGGATCTTTTCCCCGACTTTCTTTGATATCATGATTCACCTCATGATCCATCTTCCCGAACAAGTGTTGCTTACTGGTCCGGTACAGTATAACTGGTGCTATCTAAATGAGAGGTATGCACTCATATTTATTCAAATTAATCATCCATTCAAATTAATTAAGATAAATATTTTTTTTTTTTTAAATATGCATTGTAAGATTGAATTGCATATTTGTTTTGCAGGCAACTTGGGGATTTCAAGAAGAAGAACAAAAACAAACGTTTCCCTGAAGGGTCAATAACGGCGGCATACATTCGGGCTGAGTACGTAACTTACTGCAGCGCATATCTCAATGATGAAGACACAGTGGGGGAATCATCTGGAGCTGGTAGTAGCCAACAATTTAATCTATCAGTTGTTTCAAACCATGTTGAACCGTATGGTAGGTTAAGTAATTCTGAAAGATTAAGTAATGATGAAATCAAAGAGGCACATTAGTGTGTCCTTCAACATTGCGAGGAAGCCGAGCGATACTTCAACAACCATTTGGAAATGCAGGACGGTAATGAAGCCATACACAAGAGAGATTTTCCTGATTACTTCCCTATTTGGGTACGTACCTTTCTATCGAGAGATATATATATATATATATATGATGTTACATAAATTAAATATATATATGTTTCTTTTTATGTTAGTTACATAATGTAATAATGTTGCTCTTAAAATTGTTACGTACAGATGATGCACATTCAACAGCAGTTTCCTGCTTCTTACGACCCGAAGTTGCACTTGTTGGCTGGAGGACCTCAAAGCCACAGAGTTCGTGCTGGATGTTTTGTGAACGGTGTTAAGTTTGTGACATCAGAACGAGATGAAGGTCATGTCACCCAAAACAATGGAGTTATGGTTGAGGGTTTGGGTTTCAACTACTACGGGGGTGTGTCATCGAACTAATCTATGGCAACCGTATGCCAGTCTTGTTATTCAAGTGCAAATGGTTCAATACTGACCCAACCAGACGAAGGAGTACAATTATGGATCGTGGCTTGTTATCAGTGTACTCAAACAATATATGGTATGAGAATGAGCCGTTTATTCTTGCCATCATGGCGAAACAAGTGTTTTATCTTGATGATCCGGTTATGGGTCAGGGTTGGAAAGTGGTGCAGGTGATGTCACATAGGAATATTTGGAGTGCAGCTACACTGAGAGGGGATGATGAGGGTGGGCCCAATGAACCAATAACAACGGATCAACCGAATGAACCATATCAAGAGGATTCTCCACATGTAGTCCCTAATACTGAGGATATTCGTGTCAACAACCAACATGTTCCGGATATCATAGGTTACATTCCAATTAAACCATCTGAACTGATCTCGCTACAACAACGTCGCAACCCCAGTCATGATGAGGCCGGACGGCTTCATAGATGACGAAAGCATAGAGGATGATGAGTATTCTGACCAAACTGAGGAGGAGGATGATTCAGACGACTCAGATTATCATGAGTACGATTAGTGTGTGTGTGTGTATATATATATATATATATATATTACGTACGAATATTCGGATTCTGATTAATTAATTATGGAATGTATTTTAAAATTTATAATTTTAAAATTAATTATATACATATATATATACACGTACATATATACACGTATATATATGTATGCTTTTTTAAGTATGAATACATAAGTGGAGTTATAATTGGATTTCTTTCTGAAAAAAAAATGATAATATATTGGATTTAGTTTGAAAACCAACGGCACGGAAAATGTAATTTCCGTCGTTTAGGAGGCCGAAATATTAGGCGGGGAAGTTTTGCGCCTTTTTTTCCCCTGAAAGAACGAATTTTCGTTTCTTAATTCCCATTCCAATTCACTCTCTCTCTCTTCCAATTTCCCAACCCGAGTCCATCGAAAAAAAAGGTCCCAAGCCGAGACACAGAGAGAATTGATTGAATCAACTCCGTAGAGCTTTAGGGTTTAGGCTCCCCAATTCGATCAAGACCGTACGGCAGGTTTTAGAGACTCAGATTATCCGATCAGGTAACCTAAACCCCCAATTGTGTGTTATTCATGTGCAAGATATGGTGATCATGGGGAAGAGGAAGGGCCGAGACACTCAGGCCAGTGCTTTGATGGAGTCCATATGGCAGACCGTCGGTTCAGCTAGCAGTAGCAGCCATCCTAACCCCATGCCGGCTGAGACAGTACCACCAGGGGCTCCCCTCTTGATCGTGTGGCGTCCTACAGTTGAAGGGTTTTCAACAGGATGTCAATCAGCTTCTGTAACCACACCCGAGACTGCAACCGCACCCAAATCTGCAAGACGCATCGTCGGCAGCGCTCGAATCAAAGTCAGAAGCCCAACAGGTATGTGCATGTATTAATTTACTGCCCCAAGTACACAGAAGAGGTATCCTAATGTATTTTCACATGTTTATTGTTGCTCCGGCCCCGAAAAGAAAAACGGGGTTTTTGTTCTGGAAAGAAAGCGGAGGATATCGTTCAACAAACGGGGTAGAAGATCAAGCTGGAGTACTGTCCCCGTCTAAAAGGCCCTAGTGTGAGGGGGATAAACAGCTTGATAATTCATGATATCGGTTCCGCCATACGGAGTCTGGTGGGAATGAGGGCAAGCACGTTCTACGACCTTGATCAGACGGAGAAGTGGAAGGTGTGGAATGCAATGTCGGTAAGTAATTGAGTATGATATTTTAATTTTAATTTTAATTTCTTTTATTTTATTTTTCAGTGCTTAACACGTGAATTTTTATTTATTTATTACTTAGCCGAAGTACGAGTGGGATGAAAATGATGAGCCAATGTTCAAATGGATACTGGAGAGGGCACAGGAGAGGTACAAGGACTGGAAGTACCAGTGTCACAAAGTTTATCAGAAGGAAGGGCCCAACGCCATGCCAAAAGATTTCATTGGGAGAGAGGACCAATAGGAGTTTCTATGCTTGCACTTCCAGTCAGATGCTTGATGTGAGCCTAAGCTCGCATGCAATAATAAACCCTGCAATCGTTAGTAGTATAGAATAAGTAGGGATCGTTCTAGCCGGGGATTAAGGGTACCTGAAATATGAGAATGTTAATAAAAATATTCACAAACATATATGCACACAATTGTCACACTTATATACATATTCACACGAAATCAAGGGGGATTGAGGTGAGGTTCGGCAGCAAGGGCTGCCTCTATATCTAAGACACGAAAATAAACCTAAACTACTATATACAAGTGATCATCATCTCTCACAAAACATTTAGCACCAAAGACTCTTTAACATATAAACTCACATGCAAGAAAGTAAGAGACAAGTATTTAGCATGTTCAAAATTCAAATTCGTTTCGACCGCAACTAGAGCTTTCGCTCTGTACCTAGTTACTAGACTTCCTTAAGTTCTTTTAGGACAAACTTTCGCTCTAGCCCTAAAGATTTTTATGCTAATCCGGTTAAGACTTAACATATATCGCACAAGAGTCTTAAATCGAAAACATGTAAACAAGTAAGGTTGTCAATCATCTTATTTAGCATGCAAGTTCTAAGATTAATAGCCCTTAGTGAATAACACAAATCATAGAGTCCGTTAGGTCCATCTAGCTTGTAATTACTCTAGCAGATTAAACCTAATACCTAGATCATGTTCAAAGACAACACCAAGTATCGATTTTCATGCCCTCACCTTAGATTACTAACCAATTTAAATCCTAAACATGCTTCTAATACCACTGTCCTAATTATCTAACACATGAATTTACAAGTTACATATTACAAATTAGCATGCAAAATTCATTGTTCTTGTCGAAACCTAAACATAAATCTAAGCATCGATTCAAACAAGTCTTTAACATACAATTTATAAAACCAAAATCGATTCATACATAGACATATAAACCAACACCAAACATACATGAATGTTTCATAGACAAAACTAAACATAACTAAACAAAAATTACTAAACCGAAAGAGGGGAGTGGATCACACTTTGAGACACCTTGAGAGCTTCACGTCGTGTGGATCCGGCGAAGTATGGAGGCTGGGGTGAGGCTGCACGGCAGTAGGTTGTGTCGGCAGTAGGTTATGGAGGAGAAAATCCAAGGTTCGGCAAAGCAGAAACTTGGTTGAGGTGAGGTGAAGGTGGTTTTCGGTTTAGGTTTTTGTCTAGGATCTTTGGGGAATTTTGGTAGAGTTTAGGCCTTGTGTTTATGCTTGAGATGAGATGATTTTTCTGTAGGAAAACATGGCTATATATAGAGGCAAATTCGGCAGAAACCCTAGGTAGAAAACCTAGTCCAAATCGGCAAAGGCAATCCTTGTGCAACAAGGTTTTGGTTCCTTCCTTTCTTGGTTCTTCTAGGAAACTTCTTTTTCTGATTTTCTTCTTTGGATTGGGCTGCATATCTTCATGAACTTCTTGTGTAGGCTTGACAACTTCATTTGGTGAGCTTGGTCCATGGAAAAATGCCCCAAACCCGCAAGAACACAAGACCGGCAGCAACTCGGCTGGAATGACCTTGCTCCAGTAAATCCGACATATCTCCCTTCTCGGAGCTCCAATTGATGCGATTCCAAGTCTCAGATAAACTAGACACATATAGCCATCTCCCCATAAAATATCTCGATCAAATTCCTTGTGAAACGTTGGGAATGAATTTTCGAAGTTGGGACAAAGTCCCAGGAAAATCCTGGAAGCCCCTGGATTGGTTTGCTCGGACTGCCGTTTTGCAGCCATCTTTTGGGTGACTTCCCGAACTCCGATTGATCTGAAAGTTTAACACAATATTCCTCAGTATATGAATAATAAGCACACCAAATTTCAAAGAATTCGGACAAGGATAGATCATATTTTTACTCGTCACAAAATCGCGAAAAAGACATATTTTGCACTATTTTCCAGATTTCTCATACTTAGTCATTTTTCGGACAATTAAGCACATTTCACCAAAACTTTACCAAAAATGACACTAACTATATTATGACTCTATCTTAGACAAATAAGAGTTAAACAAAGCATAAATGAGGGCATAAGCATATAATATCATCGCACATTGTGCTCCTATCACTACCCCACACTTATCCTTTGCTAGTCCCTTAGCAAACTAAATTAAACTAAGACTCAAGCTACTATTGCCCCTAACAATTTGTCTCAGGCTCGTATGTACGCATAGCTTTCAAGTTAATGCATGAGAATGCTAAGCACGAAAATTCTGAGCTTCATGAACATGTAACATCAATAAAAACATATAAGAACAAAAAGTAAACATGTAGACATGTTAAGCTAGTTCAATCCTCCTCACTAGGCATACTCTCTTCTTTTCTCTCGAAGCATGGTTATTCACTCAATAGTATATGCAAGTGAAAGATAATGAACTACGAAGAGTAACTTGCATATGTCAAGAAAAGAAAGCTCTTTGTGAATTTTTATGGAAAAACCTCATGTAACAACTATGTGCACCAATGAACCAAAACCATATGCTTACTCTTGAGATAATCTCCACAAATCAAATTTAACCATCTTAAGAATCATGAAAAAGATCAATAAAAGGGTTGTAATGGGGCTAGGCTAAGAGGTATTCGATATTTGGATAAGGAGGCTCAAAACGTCACCGTGGCCTTTGGCAAAGCTCAAATCTCCTTATGTCTTCTCACCAAGGGTCAAATTTCATCTTGTTGGACCCATACTTCATTCTTTTCCTCCCATAACATTACAACAATAATCAAGACAATAGCCATGCACAAAATTTTTTTCTTTTCTTTTTCAAGCCGTGCCTTACATCTTTCTTTTCTTGCTCTCGGTATCTTTTTCTTTTTCTTTTGGTCCGAGCAAAAATGTTTCAAAATGTTTCATTCTTTCTTTTTCTAAGGCACGGCATACATATACACTTTTCATAAATTCATGGCTAAGTCTACCCCACACTTGTTCTTCTTCATCACTTCACGCAAAAACTCCTTCAAAAATCAAGCTTTGCCGACACACAATGGTCAAGACATCACTATACTAAGTTCATGGAAAGTGTTTAAGGGTGATGAAAGAAAAGGCTAATCGTAGGCTCAAAGGGGGTTTACTAAGGTGTCCCACGACGGGCTCCAATAGGGCTCATGCTTTATTTGGCAATGCTTTATTTGACGTTAATACTCTTATAGTTATAGGATATGTATTTCTTGATACTTGTGAAAATTGTGTGTGAACCATACTTGTGAATTTTCGTGTGATATACTTGTATAATTTTCGTTTGTTCCTTTACATTTACATGTTTGATTTATTGTGATACTTATACTTATACATACTTTTACACGATCTTTTATTGAAATTTTCGGTGACATTATACATACTAACATTCTTTTGTGTGATATTTTTACCCTAACACTAACTTATACATTCTAAGTTTACAATGCACGTTTATTTTTCTTTTTAATTCATTGATTGATATACTTGATCTTATGATAATTTCAGGTACATGAATGTCCAATTGGTCACGTGACATTAGAGGCCGTTTGTATCGAATTGGAGAGATATACGATCTAGAATTGCCAGCAACTCTAGGTCAAGCACGTTCACCATCACCAGAACATCAGTTTGTATCTCCCTCCTCATCACCTTTTAACAGAAATTTTGTTGCACCATCATCACCATTTCCTTCAGAAGCTTCGTGTGAACTTAACCCTTTGTTTCACGAAGAACCAGAGTTTGAGCTACTTCAAAGTTCTATACCAATTCAGTTCTTGAATTTTGATTTACCTGATCCCATATTTAATATGACTTCATTGAGAGAGGAGAATGGTCAGGTAGATGCGCCACAAGGAGGAGTAGTAAGACCGAGTAATGTGACATATCCTGCAGTTGCACCTGGCAAGTCAGGAGAATTTGAGTTGAAGGGTGGATTTATCCACCAATTGCCTAAGTTTTATGGACTCAGTGGAGAGGATCCCAACCGCCATATTCAGAAGTTTGAGTTCAGATGTGAGTCAATGTGCCCAACTGGGGCAGACTTACAACATGTGAGAATGAAGGCGTTTCCTTTTTCACTTGAGGATAGGGCGCAGGAATGGTTCTATGCAATACCGCCAGGGAAGATGGTGTCTTGGACTTCAATGGTGAGGGAATTTCTCACAAAATACTTTCCATCATCAAGGGTGACGCAGATTAGAAAGGAGATCACCTCGATCAGACAAGAGCCAGATGAGAGCTTTGATGTGTACTATGATAGGTACAAGGCTTTGGTGGCAACGTGTCCTAATCATGGGATACGTGAGGGTCTTCTACTACAATACTTTTATGAAGGGTTGCGTCCCTTGGAGAGAAGATTTTTAGATTCAGCAGCTGGTGGATCTTTAATGGAGAAAAGCAGAGAGGAGGTTAAGAATCTGTTGGAGATGCATTTCACCAATCAACAACAATTCGGGTCTACTTCCTCTAGGCGAGTCAGTGAGGCCAGCGGTTATGAGGAATCAAGTGTTGTCAAGGAGCTTAAGGAAGATGTGGGGAAACTCACTCAGATGATGTCTCAGTTTATGAAGCAGAAACATGCCCAAGTCTGTGGGGTATGTAGCATGGAGGGAAATTCAGCAGATGTGTGTCCACAAGTTGTTGGAGGAGATAATTTTGAGGAAGCCAATGCGGTTGGTTTTCAGGGGCAGCAACGTTCCAACTTCCCCAACTTCAACCCCAGATTTAATGATCACCCAAATTTTAGGTGGGCCAACAACAACAATGTGCAGAACCCTACACCTATGGCGCCACCACAAGCTAATCAAGGAGGAATGGCGTTTCAACCAAGACCTCAAGGGCAATTCCAAGGTTATGCAAGACCTCAGCAACAATTCTACAACAACAATGCTCAAGCATCATCAAACCCTAATTATGATGCAATGCTGAAATCCTTGAATGATGCAACTCACACATTGTTGCAATCTACAACTTCCAACACCAAGGACATTTCTGAGCTGAAGAATCAGATGGGGAAGGTTGTAGATTTCATGGGGCAGATTCAGGAGCAAGGAAGATTACCTGGAGGAGTGATAAAGAACCCCAAGAATGAGCAAGCAAATGCAATTACCACAAGGAGTGGTAAAGTTTTGGAGGGGCCGGCACTCAAGGAGGTTGAGGACGTGTTGGTAGATCATCATGATGATGTTGATGACGTGCTAGTGCATGATGATGCCGAGCACAACAAAGGGAGACTCGGCAATGACATGGATGAGATGCACGGCAAGCATGAGGTGAACGGCAACAATGATGCCACAAACGGCAATGAGGCCAAGAGAAAGAAACCGAGCAAGGCTGAGTTCGAGAAGATGAAGAATAGGGACATGGAAAAAGATCCCGCTACCTCAGAGACACACAAGGTGAATAATTCTAACTCAAGTGGATTAGTTAATGCTAACCAATCTTCTTGTTTGCCTTTTCCTTCCAGGTGTGCTAAATCGAAGAAGGAGAAATCAGATGAGGAGGTACTTGACATTTTCAGACGTGTGGAGGTGAACATACCATTGCTTGAGTGTATCAAGCAAATTCCCAAGTATGCCAAGTTTCTCAAGGAGCTGTGCACAACAAGGAGGCATACAAGGGAGGAGCAGGTGGTCAAAATGAGTGAGACGGTTTCAGCCGTTCTCCAAAGAACGCTCCCACCTAAAATGAAAGACCCTGGCAGCTTTTCAATGCCATGTAAAATTGGACAATCTTATTTTGAGAAAGTTTTGCTAGATCTAGGGGCTTCAATTAATGTCATGCCTTATAATGTGTATGAGTCCCTAGGTTTAGGCGAGTTGAAAAAGGACAATGTAATAATTCAGCTTGCCGACAGGTCTAACAAATATCCTGAGGGATATGTTGAGGATGTTCTTGTGCAGGTGAATAATCTGATATTTCCTGCAGACTTCTATGTGCTACATATGGAAGAGTCACCCCTTAATTCCACTCAATTATTGTTGGGGCGACCATTTATGAGGACAGCAAGAACAAAGATTGATGTTGCTGAAGGCAACCTCACCATGGAGTTTGATGGTGAAGTGATAAGCTTCAACGTTTATGAGGCTATGAGGTATCCAATTTCTGAATTAAAACCTTGTTATAATATTGATGTAGTTGATTCTATTGCGCAGGTTTTATCAGAAACTTTGGATCAATAGCAACTAGCTATTGAGCAAGGGGCAGGAATTGATGCAAATGGGGAGGTAAATTCGGCAATGGCTCGGCTTGATCTTGAGCCGAGCATGATGAGCATTGTTGCCGAGCTAGAGGCAACACCCCACGTGATGAGAACATGTAAATTCTTGTCAATTCCCATTTCCACTAATAAAATTTTACCATCTGTGGAACAGGCCCCTATTTTAGAACTGAAGGTGCTTCCGGATCATTTGAAGTATGTATACTTGGGAGACGATGACACACTACCAGTTATTGTGTCATCACAGCTGAGTGAGCAGCAGGAAGCACGCTTGACTAGCATGTTGAAAAGGAACAAAACCGCCATTGGATGGACGTTGGCGGATATCAAGGGAATCAGCCCTACAACTTGTGTCCATAGGATCTTGCTTGAAGAAGGAGCCAAGCCTACTAGGGAGGGTCAGAGACGTTTACACCCCCCTATGATGAAGATTGTGAAAGACGAGGTGATCAAATTGCTGGATTGTGGAGTCATTTATCCCATCTCAGATAGCCAGTGGATTGCACCTGTCCAAGTTGTACCTAAGAAGAGTGGAGTCACGGTTGTGAAGAATGACAAGGATGAACTCGTGCCCCAACGATTGGTGACAGGTCATAGGATGTGTATCGACTACAGAAAGTTGAATGCTACTACACGCAAGGATCACATGCCTTTGCCTTTCATGGACCAGATGTTGGAGAGACTAGCTGGGCACGAATTCTATTGCTTCTTGGATGGGTACAGCGGTTACAATCAGATATGCATTCACCCGGATGATCAGGAGAAGACAACGTTCACATGTCCCTTTGGTACGTTTGCCTATCGACGCATGCCTTTTGGTTTATGCAACGCACCAGGTACATTTCAACGTTGTATGTATTCCATTTTTAGTGATTATATTGAAAATATCATTGACGTCTTTATGGATGATTTTAGTGTTTATGGTAAAGACTTTGATGCATGCTTAGAGAATTTGGAATTAATCCTGAAAAGATGTGTAGAGACTAACCTTGTACTTAATTGGGAAAAGTGTCATTTTATGGTAACACAAGGGATAGTTCTAGGACACATTATATCTGCAAAGGGTATTGAGGTAGATAGGGCCAAGATTGATATTATGCTTCACTTACCCTCCCCTACAACTGTAAGGGAGGTACGTTCGTTTCTTGGCCATGCAGGATTTTATAGGAGGTTCATCAAGGATTTTTCGTTGGTGGCCAAGCCTATTTGTGCCCTTTTGCAGAAGGAGGTTCCATTCATATGGGACAAAGGGTGTGAAGATGCATTTGTCATGTTGAAGAAATTGTTGACATCAGCACCAATTATGGCGCCACCAGATTGGACATTGCCATTTGAGATCATGTGTGATGCTTCAGACTATGCAGTTGGAGCGGTGCTTGGACAGAGAAAAGAGAAGAAGCCAAATGCCATATATTATGCTCCGCGCACACTTAATGATGCTCAATTAAATTACTCTACAACTGAGAAAGAACTGTTGGCTGTGATATTTGCTTTAGAAAAATTTCGTTCATATCTATTGAATTCTAAAGTGATTGTGTATTCTGATCATGCAGCCTTAAGATATTTGATGAAGAAGAAAGATGCTAAGCCACGTTTGATTCGATGGATTCTCTTACTCCAAGAGTTTGACATCGAGATCAAGGACAAGAAGGGGAGCGAAAATGTTGTGGCGGATCACTTGAGCAGAATTGTGAGAGAGGAGGAAACGTTGCCACTTCAGGAAACTTTCCCAGATGAGCAGCTTTTTCGAGTGGACACAAAAGAACCTTGGAATGCAGACATTGTCAATTATTTAGTTACTAAAACTTTTCCAAGTACATGTTTGCAGGCAGCCAAGACAAGGATTAAAAAGAATGCAAGACACTACATATGGGACGACCCATATTTGTGGAGGACTTGTAATGATCAAGTGATTAGACGTTGTGTGCCACAAGAGGAGCATAGGCCGATCCTTGCATTTTGCCACAATGAGGCATGTGGAGGACACTTTGGAGCTAAGAGGACAGCCCTCAAGGTATTAGAAAGCGGGTTTTATTGGCCAACGATTTTCAAGGATGCATACACATTTTGTATGACATGTGATAGGTGCCAAAGGACAGGTAACATTGGTAAGAGAGACCAAATGCCCCTTAATACTATGATCTTTGTTGAAATATTTGATGTATGGGGTATTGATTTTATGGGACCTTTTCCTTCATCTAAGGGCTTTCTTTATATCTTGTTGGCAGTTGATTATGTGTCAAAATGGGTGGAGGCGAAAGCCACAAGGACTAATGATTCTAAAGTTGTTGCAGGTTTCTTGAGAACTAACATATTTTCCAGGTTTGGAGTACCTCGTGTGCTTATAAGCGATGGAGGTTCTCATTTCTGCAACAGAACAATAGAGGCTTTACTCAGACGATATAGAGTCACCCATAAGGTATCCACACCTTATCACCCTCAGACGAGCGGAATGGCAGAAGTGTCCAACAGAGAAATCAAAAGCATATTGGAGAAAACTGTGGGCCCATCAAGGAAAGATTGGAGTGACAGACTTGATGATGCACTTTGGGCTTACAGAACGGCATACAAGACACCCATTGGGATGTCTCCATTTCGGCTTACATATGGCAAGGTGTGCCATCTTCCAGTAGAGTTGGAGCATAGAGCATGGTGGGCGGTCAAGCAATTCAACATGGAACTTGACAAGGCTGGACTTCACAGGAAATTGCAGCTGAGCGAGCTTGAGGAAATCAGAAATGATGCATATGATGCTGCGTGGATTTACAAGGAGAAGACGAAATTGGTTCATGACAAGATGATAAGAGGCAAAAAGTTTCATATTGGTCAAAAAGTCTTGTTGTATCATTCTTGTCTTAGATTATTTCCTGGAAAATTGCGTTCTCGTTGGGCTGGTCCTTATATTGTTACTAATGTGTTTTCTCATGGTGCTATAGAAATTCAAAGTATTGAAACAGGAAAAGCGTTCAAGGTGAATGGTCATCGACTTAAGCCTTACTACGAACCTTTTAAGGAGCACACCATTGAGGAGATACAATTCTGAGACGCACCAAGATCCTGATGATATGGAGAAGAGTCTAGGCTGAGTAGACTATAAACATTAAGCGCTGCATGGGAGGCAACCCATTTCAACCAAAATTGTGAAGGAGCCGTCTACAAGAGTTTGAATTTTCTAAATCCCTAAACTCTTTTTGGTTGAATTGTATAAATGTGGAACTTGTGAATTATCAAATGCTTGGAAATTACTACATAATTTTTGTGTACATTGAGGACAATGTAATTTTCTAAGTGTGGGGTAGGGATACATGTTTCACATGTTTGTTTTTTTGTTTTAAGTTTTTTGTTTAGAGTCATAAAAGAAAAGAAAATAAAATAAAAAAATCAGAAAAATCAGAAAAATTAAAAAATTTCGTTGCTTTTGTGTTTTAATTTTTGAGTCTTAAGTGCCCCTAAATAGTCTATGATGATTATATCTTTAATACATAGATGATGGTTTCGCATAATCTTGAAAATAATTGTGAGTTTCATGGACTTTGTGATTGGTATGAACATTTGAGACTTGGACTTAATTGTGTAAGAAGCATGTATGTTGGGTTGATTTTGTTCCATAATAACCTTTGTGAGCTTTGATTGCCATATACTTTCCTTCATGAGTGATAAAAATGGGCAGAATTTTTCAAAACTTCATAATTCTTTGATTATTCAATGACTATGTGCCATAGATTTTAATGAACTCTAGAATGCTAGAACTTGTTTTTGACGATTTTTGAGACTATTATTCATAACATGCCTTGATTTTGAATATGACTGAGATGATCTTGTTAGGATTACCACCAATGCCAAATAAAGCTCATGCCTAATTTGTGCCCATCGTGAGACTCCTTAGTTTTAACCCCCTTGAGCCGACATTGAGCCATTTATTGCATCACCATGATACACTTTCCTTGAGCTTAGAACAGTTTATCCTAACCATTGTTGTCAAGACTTGGTAAAGTTTAATTGGAATTTGTTATTTGAAGTGATGATTTGAAGTAAGTGTGGGGTGATCCAATCCAAAAGCATGAAAAACCATGATTGCTGAAAGAAAAGAAAATTCGGACAGAAAAGAAAAGAAAAAAAAAAAAAAAAAATTGTGCCGATTAAACCAAGAAAATTGAAAAGTTTCGGCAAAAGAAATCAAAAGAAAAATGAAATGCTTGGATTGGGATCTTGTGGTGAATTTGGAGTTTGTTTTACAATTGAAGGTCTATTATTATCATACTTGACCTTTGTTCATATTCACTATGTTATGGGGAAGAAAAGAATGAAGTTTGGGCCCAACAAGTTTAAACTTGGCCCTTTTGAAGTGTAGTCATAAGGAGTATTGAGCTTTACTAAGTCTTGGTGACATTTTCTCACCACTATTCTAAATGCGAATTCCTTATGCCTAGCCCCACTATTTTCCCATGTAAGATCTCTCATGATTCGAATAATAGGTGAACTTTGTATGTGGAGATTTTTGTCAAAAGTGAGCATATGGCTTTGGTTCATTGGTGCACATAGTTGTTATATGAAGTTTTTCCTGAAAGATCTATTCACAAAGTGCCTTTATTTGATGAAATATGCAAGTTACTCTTTGTAACTCTTAATCTATTTTCTTGCATATACTTTGAGTGAATATTGCCATATCATGAGTGAAAAGAAGAGAGTATGCCTAGTGAGGAGGATGGAATCAACATAACATGTCATTGCTTGTGATTTTCGTTTCTTACTTGTTCATGCTATGATACATGTCTATGACGCTTGGGATTATTGTGCTTACATTGAATGCTTAACTTGAAAGCTATGTGTGTAAAGATCCTGAGACAATTATTTAGGGGCTGTAGTGTTGAGTCTTTTTTATTTGTTTTGCTAAGGGACTAGCAAAGGCTAAGTGTGGGGTAGTTGATAGGAGCATAAAATGCGACGTTCTTAATATGTTTTTACCCCCATTTATGCAATGCTTAACCCTTATTGTTGTAATATAGAGTCATGTTATAGAGTCAAGAGTTTTGGTGGAATTAAAGTGAAAACATGTGGAAAATAGAATAAAAATGCAGAAATTGTCAAAAGCCTATTCACAAAGTCTCTGAGATGTTTTATTGAATCTGTAAAACATAAACTTTGCTTTTGATAGATTTTTCTCTTCTCATTTGCAGTCAACATACTAAGGATTGAACAAAGGAAAGAATCATTAAAATCGGAGTGGAACAAAATGCCAAGAACTTCAAGTTCTTATCGGATGCAAATCCAAGAATTCCAGAAGATTTCAGTGTCCGACATCCAACTTCCTGAATTTATTCCCGACGATTGACAAGGAATTTGAAGGTGAAATTTTTATGGATGAACGCCCTGTGTGTCTAGTTTCATATGCAACTGGAATCGCAGAAAAAGCTCTCCTAAGTAGAGAGTTATGCCGGTTTGAATGCAAGAAGGTCAGATCTGCCGAGAGGAAGAACCTGCTGCCCGTTTTGAAGGATTTCTATTTTTCTACAACAATTTCGTGTCCAAGGTTGTAAGTGATGAGCTACTGAACATATTGGAGCATTAGAGAGTCATCCTTTCAAGGAAGAAGTCGAAGAACAAAAGAAAAGAAGTTTCCCTGATGCAAGCAGGAAAAGAAGATACAAAGGATGCTTTCCTGGCTCAACTAGGGAAAGCTACGGCTAGCTCTTGGATAAATTGTCCAAATGAGTTATGAGCCTAGTCCATTATTCAGTCCATCAAGCATTGATCCATGAAGAATTTGGCTGAATTAAAAAAGAAAAGAAAAGATTAATTTCGGAATGGAAAAGAAGAAGCAAGCCGAGTTCTACATGGATTTGGCTTACGAATGTGGACTGAATTCCATCCTTTGTGCAAGATTTTTGGCTGAATTAATTCATGGAAAACCTAAAGAGATATTGCTCAATTATTCAGCCATTATCTTGGGAATTTTCGGCAGAAAATAGAGGAAGAAAATCGCAACAAATCCTGATTAATTTCGGGAAAATTCCTGTGCACGTCTCTCAACTTCCACGGACTCTCCCGGACAGCTGACAATGAATCAGAATTCGATCCTTATATGGATAGAAAGCTACGGGAGTCTAGTTTCCAGCCCAACTAGAATCACCTCAATAGCTATTTTCTAGAGAAAGTTATGACGTAATCAATGCACGGAGGTCATTCTGCCGAATTCAGAAAATCAAGGAAACCTAAACCAATTCGGTTTTGGTTTGTGGCTGGCTTCTCTAGGTTACTTCCTCTATAAATACCAAGGCTTTTGCACAGAAAATTATCTTCTCTTCCCCTCAAAAACCTTGCCGAACCTCTGCCCATTTAATTTCAGAAATTGTACCAAGAATCCTTTGCCGAATTCCACCTTCATCATTCACCAAAATTCATCCTTCACCAATCCTTGCCGAATCTTCATAAGGTTGTAACATGGATTGTATTTATTTGGTTTTTGATTCTTTGTATTTAAACATACTTTTGTCTATGAAATATGTTTTAATTTCTGGATTTGTTTTTGGTATTGATAATTATATATGGGATCTTCGGATCTTTGTTATAAATATTTGGGAATTTTGTATATGATTGCCGAATTATGCATGCTATTTAATTAAATTTGTGTTATGGGCAGTAGCTTTAGCTTATATTCTTAATTTAATTAGGTTTATTTTCATAATTCGTGTGCAACCGAAGGAGATGTCTAGATGCATTCGAAAGGCCATGAGTGTTATCTAGGTGTTGAATTCATATGCCGATTTAATATATGTTGGATCTCACGCGTTGTGGATTTTAATATGTATTTATCTAAGGGCTAGAGTAATTATGACAATTTACATGTCGATGTGAGATGAGTGACGCCATACTTGCTAACATGTTCCAATTCGACAATATGTGCTTATGTGCTATTTGTGTTTAATTTCTACGCGTTGTGTTATTAAACCGATTAGTACCATGTTTAGGATTACACGCGTTGTGGGTTCTAAATACTTATGATGTCTTGAATAATTAGGATAAGCTGCGTTGGCCCTGATTAAATTGGAGCTTAGTTGATTTTGAATTCGTTATTTGCTGCTGCCCCTATTACTTGTTTTAATTTTGTTGCATGTATAATGAGATTTGTGTTTGGTGATTGTGTGGAAGATGTTGATCATATGTAAATAATAATTTAGGATTTATAAATTTAGTAAAAATTCAGTAGATAATTATACATAAAAATCGATACCCCCTTTTGTGCAATACTTTATGTGATTGAAAGCCCTTGATTTCCCCGGATAGAACGATCCCTACTTGTCAATACTACACTCGACACAAGAAGGGTATTATTTGTATGTAGTTGTTTTGCAGGTATTTTATGCTTGGATAACACCTCCATCAGGTGGTAAACCTAAATGATCTTTATTCAATCACATTCAAAATCAAGGTATTTTATGATATAAACGTTTCGAAAGTCAAGAAGAGTAAGTTCTAGCATACTAGAGTTCATTAAAAAGCTATGGCACATAGTCATCGAATAATCAAAGAATTATGAGGTTTCATGCTTCCTACGAATCTATTGAATTTTATCTTTTTATCGCTCAAGAAGAAAGCAAATTGGCTCTAAAGCTCACATAGGTTATTATGGAAACAAACTAGCTAAAACATGCATGCTTTGTTAATCAACAAGTTCTACATGCTCCTACCAATGCACATAATCCATGAAACTCACAATTTTAATTGTATGCACAACTATCATCTATGTATGCAAAGAGGAGAAAAACATCATTGACATATTAGGGGCATCCTAAGACTCGAAACAAATTTAAACACTCTATTTTTGTAGAACAATTTCTGAATTTTCTTTTCTAAACTAAGCACACGAAAACATAAACGGAATACATTATCCCACCCCACACTTAGAAAATTACATTGCCCTCAATGTAAGCACAAATCTATATCAACGAATTTCCTAAGCATGCAATAGTCTAACATATACCAACATATCATCACAAATCAAAGAAAAAGAGAAGGGTTAAGAAATTTCAAACTCTCGGTGATGGCTCCTTCACTTTTCTTTGATCGACTTGGGTTGCCTCCCAATTAGCGCTTTGTGTTTATAGTCCATTGCTTAGACTTTTCACCGTGTTTTGTGTGTTCATCATGCCATGTGCAGCTCCGCAGTTGGGGCAGCAGCCCCTCTCGGCAGTAGGATTTTCTTGGCAGGCAAGCTTCTCTCGGCAGACGTGTCTGCTTCTCTTGAGGCCTGATTTTGGGTATGTTCCACTATCCTAATGCACAAGTGTTCTGAATAAATGTTGTAGTGGACACACAGAGCTTTCCAACGGTATAAAATTCACCTCAATCGGACCAGTGGAAGTACTCCTTGTTGGGTCTTTAATCGGACCTATTGATCTGCCCAGTTCTCTGCTCCGCCAGATTGACCTTCGTGCACTCAAATTGAAACTGGGAGCAGCTCGAAATTCCAAATTCACTTCTGTAAAATCCTACAGAAAGTAGACTCAGAGACCTTTCCAACGGTGTATGGCTCACTTTCCCATATTTTGTGAGCTGAAAACGGTGGCCTTCCAAAGTTGACAGACTGCACTGCCTGAATTCTGCTGTGGGCAGAACTTGGTATTTCCTGCACTTTTCTTTTCAATCCGGCCTGCGCACACACAAAACACATAAAATCGAACAAAAACAACAAACTAAAATTCAAGAATATACAATTTCATACAAGCTACGATTTCAGCAAATTTTTCAAGGTTAGAAGAAGAAAATATAAGAGTTAGAACGTCATGTTAGAGACTTAGGATATATAAATATACGTTAAAGTTAGAGACACAAATTGTTAACAAACTTTACATCACAAATATTAACACAGTTTAACATTCACATAAAACAAGATTTTTTTAATCCCCGGCAACGGCGCCAAAAATTAACGAGTCGCCGAAGCGAGCATCAAGCAATAATAACCCTACAATCGTTAGTAGTATAGAATAAGTAGGGATCGTTCTAGCCGGGGATTAAGGGTACCTGAAATATGAGAATGTTAATAAAAATATTCACAAACATATATGCACACAATTGTCACACTTATATACATATTCACACGAAATCAAGGGGGATTGAGGTGAGGTTCGGCAGCAAGGGCTGCCTCTATATCTAAGACACGAAAATAAATCTAAACTACTATATACAAGTGATCATCATCTCTCACAAAACATTTAGCACCAAAGACTCTTTAACATATAAACTCACATGCAAGAAAGTAAGAGACAAGTATTTAGCATGTTCAAAATTCAAATTCGTTTCGACCGCAACTAGAGCTTTCGCTCTGTACCTAGTTACTAGACTTCCTTAAGTTCTTTTAGGACAAACTTTCGCTCTAGCCCTAAAGATTTTTATGCTAATCCGGTTAAGACTTAACATATATCGCACAAGAGTCTTAAATCGAAAACATGTAAACAAGTAAGGTTGTCAATCATCTTATTTAGCATGCAAGTTCTAAGATTAATAGCCCTTAGTGAATAACACAAATCATAGAGTCCGTTAGGTCCATCTAGCTTGTAATTACTCTAGCAGATTAAACCTAATACCTAGATCATGTTCAAAGACAACACCAAGTATCGATTTTCATGCCCTCACCTTAGATTACTAACCAATTTAAATCCTAAACATGCTTCTAATACCACTGTCCTAATTATCTAACACATGAATTTACAAGTTACATATTACAAATTAGCATGCAAAATTCATTGTTCTTGTCGAAACCTAAACATAAATCTAAGCATCGATTCAAACAAGTCTTTAACATACAATTTATAAAACCAAAATCGATTCATACATAGACATATAAACCAACACCAAACATACATGAATGTTTCATAGACAAAACTAAACATAACTAAACAAAAATTACTAAACCGAAAGAGGGGAGTGGATCACACTTTGAGACACCTTGAGAGCTTCACGTCGTGTGGATCCGGCGAAGTATGGAGGCTGGGGTGAGGCTGCACGGCAGTAGGTTGTGTCGGCAGTAGGTTATGGAGGAGAAAATCCAAGGTTCGGCAAAGCAGAAACTTGGTTGAGGTGAGGTGAAGGTGGTTTTCGGTTTAGGTTTTTGTCTAGGATCTTTGGGGAATTTTGGTAGAGTTTAGGCCTTGTGTTTATGCTTGAGATGAGATGATTTTTCTGTAGGAAAACATGGCTATATATAGAGGCAAATTCGGCAGAAACCCTAGGTAGAAAACCTAGTCCAAATCGGCAAAGGCAATCCTTGTGCAACAAGGTTTTGGTTCCTTCCTTTCTTGGTTCTTCTAGGAAACTTCTTTTTCTGATTTTCTTCCTTGGATTGGGCTGCATATCTTCATGAACTTCTTGTGTAGGCTTGACAACTTCATTTGGTGAGCTTGGTCAATGGAAAAATGCCCCAAACCCGCAAGAACACAAGACCGGCAGCAACTCGGCTGGAATGACCTTGCTCCAGTAAATCCGACATATCTCCCTTCTCGGAGCTCCAATTGATGCGATTCCAAGTCTCAGATAAACTAGACACATATAGCCATCTCCCCATAAAATATCTCGATCAAATTCCTTTTGAAACGTCGGGAATGAATTTTCGAAGTTGGGACAAAGTCCCAGGAAAATCCTGGAAGCCCCTGGATTGGTTTGCTCGGACTGCCGTTTTGCAGCCATCTTTTGGGTGACTTCCCGAACTCCGATTGATCTGAAAGTTTAACACAACATTCCTCAGTATATGAATAATAAGCACACCAAATTTCAAAGAATTCGGACAAGGATAGATCATATTTTTACTCGTCACAAAATCGCGAAAAAGACATATTTTGCACTATTTTCCAGATTTCTCATACTTAGTCATTTTTCGGACAATTAAGCACATTTCACCAAAACTCTACCAAAAATGACACTAACTATATTATGACTCTATCTTAGACAAATAAGAGTTAAACAAAGCATAAATGAGGGCATAAGCATATAATATCATCGCACATTGTGCTCCTATCAATGCTTTCAAGGTGATCTTTTTTAATTACCTTCATTGTTTCCCTTGTAGTTTATTGTTAGCTCATCCATGTATAGTTACGTATTTATTACTTGAAATGTGAAATTTGCAAGATGTTAGAATTAGCTGAAGTAATATTTTTTTGTGTATTAGAGACTCTCCTTGGCAAACAAGCAGAACCGAGGGGAGAAGACTATGCACCACCACACGGGGTCTTCTCCTATCATCTACACAATGGAGGAACTCAGAATACAAGGCGAGAAGCTTCCAATTATCAAAGGTTTTGAGAAGGCCTATGTCAGGGCCGGTGATGAAGATACAACCAAAAAATATGTAAGTGTCTTTCCTTTTACTAGAATGTAAGCTTAGCAAATGGTTCCAGCATGAGTGTTATGGCTATTGGTATATATATGAGACCATTAAGTTGAATGTAGGCACTGTCAATTACAATGTCATGTTTTCCTAGGGCTGGCCATGGGACGGTCCCGATCCCGGCCATCCTGCATCAGTTTCTTTTCTTCAGGAAATTGTACAGTTTCATTTGGAATTTTATCTAGGTGTCTTCAGAATATTTGTAATAGACATCTTAAGGTTCATTCCAAAATTCGAATCAGTTGAAAATGAATTTTGTAGATTAAGTTATGATTTTTCAAAGTTTAGGCACTGAATCAGTAAATTCTGCAGATCAATAGTTTAGATTCTGAACCAGTTGGCTTCTTTTCAAACCGTGGTATAATTGATTAGTTATTTTAGTTTAGTGTCTTCATAAGACTTGTAGTAGATCACTCAAAGTTCATTTCGGAATTTGAATCACTTGAAAGTGATGTTTATAGATGAAGTTATGATTTTTCAAAGTTTAGGCACTGCATCAGTAAAAACTTCATTCAGTTTTAGATTCTGAATCAGTTGGCTTCTTTTCAAAACCTGGTAAAATTGTTTGGTTATTTGAGTTTAGTGTCTTCATAAGACTTGTAGTAGATCACTTAAGGTTCATTCCAGAATTTGAATCACTTGAAAAGGATATTTATAGATGAAGTTATGATATTTCAAAGTCTGAATGGCAGAGACATGCTTTGATGAATCAGAATTCTGATTTTGAGTATTTTGTTTTTCTATGATGGGATTGGGCAGAGACATGTTTTGATGAATCAGAATTCTCAGAGTATTTTGTTTTCCTGTGATGGGATTGGCGAGAATCCTAGATGAAAGTGAGAAACCTGGAACTGATTCCTAAATCAAAGTTCTATGTGTTTAAGCTAATACTTGGTGTTTGTTGATCCTGGATTTCTTGAGCTACATGTTTTGTTTATTAATTGATGTATTTTAAATACAGAATGACATGGTTGATGAGGTCAACAAACGAAAGGAAGCATTTAAAGAACAACAACCTGACGCGACGGAGGAGGAGATTATGGAAGTTGTTCAGTCCCAACAAATTGAGGTGTTGGATAAAGTGCTCAAACCTCGGAAAGGAAAGGACATCAGAGGGATGGGACGAGGAGGCGAGCGAGACTTGAGCCTTTCTTCACAGCGTTCCACTTCATGAAAAATTGTCCAAATCCATTGCAATTTTGGTATATATTGTTATTACTGTAATGATCAATATATCTGTATCACTGTATGTAAGTGTTTGCTTTTGGTATACATTGTTTGATTATTGTTAGGTAATTTTTGGAAACAATTAAAAAGGTCCAAAAATTATTTAAAAAAAAAACAACCTAGGCGACGGAAAAAGCATATTCGTCTACCAAGATAAACAACATAACCAACGAATTACAGATCAGTCATCCACTAAGCATTGTCAAGAATTCGTCGGATAAAATACCTACATTCAAAACTCCGTCGCTTATGAAGTATGTAGTTTCGTCGGTAAATATCTATACAAACAATAATTCGTCGCCTATGAAGCATTTAATTTTCGTCGGCTATGATTATTGCCGACAATGTATATACGTCGACTACAATACGTATCGATGATGTCACGCCGCGAATTTCAGATAACAAAAATCCGAGTTCGTAAGCGTGATTAATTACAATTACACTCAAATACTTAAAAGTTATTATACAAATAACTAAGTATTACGACAGAGTTCACTGCGTGGCACCAAATACTCAAAATATTACATCAATAAAACAGGAATGTAAAATAGAGTCTCACGCTAACACTCAATAACAAATAAAACCCAGCTAGACAAAGGACCCCACCTTCTAGCCACTCAACTCAGACGCCTTCTTCTAGCTGCTGGTCAACCCCTGCAGGTCTAACCCCTACACCATTGGTTGGTGCACCGGGTTGTAAACAACGAACCTGGTAAGGTCTAAAAGCTCGTATGAGTAAACAAATAGAAACTGAATAAGGTAATTTAACTCACAAATAATAAACACACATCCAAAATAACCACCACACTCAATCACACCACAATAACACAACTCGGACGCAATGACCACTGTCATTCCCCATCAACTCACACCAAAGCGAACAGACTAGATCTCTAACTGATTGTAACCAATCACCCGGCAAAGGCTTGGTTCCTGATTTAATTATCATAAGGATCCCTTTCACCATCACTTGGCGAGACCCTATCCGATAATTTCCATAAGGATCCCTTTCACTATCACTTGGCGAGATCCTTTCTGCACACATGTAAGATCCCTTTCACCATCGCTTGGCGAGATCTCACATTGACAGTTGGTCTCCGTACCAACACAATCACACATTGCACAACTCACATAAACCCAAAACACACCCTCAATATATACATATAAATCACACATCCACATCAATTCACTTCCACATCAATCAACATATATATATATCACGTAAATATATATATACGTAGGCATTCACTCAGGAACTGCCCACTAATACCAACTATAATTCATTGATCGTAAAATACTTTTAAAATCATTTTTATAATAAAATCATTTACTTACCAATAAACCGTAGTCGATCAAGTTCATTCAATTTAAAACAAATATCATTTCCATAAAACCATTTTGCATATAACGATCCATATACTATAATTAACTTGTAATCAACTCGTATTTAATACGAATACAGTGAGGTTAACTCACCTTAATTCACCAGAAATGGAAAATATTCGTTCAGGGTCGAGTTGGATCGAATCGCTGCAGTTCCGGGATCAGGTCAACTCGGGTCAACGGTCAATGCCTGCTCAACAGTCAATGCGGTCAACGGTCAAGCGGGCCGGGTCGGATCCGCTGCAAACGGGTCGGGAGATCCGATTGGAGTCGATTCTTTGCGGCTTCGATCCGCCTTGCGCAGCTCGAAACGGCGCAAACCACTAGCACAGAGAGGACCGCAAGGAGAAACCCAATCGATCGAGGGGTGGCGCTTGGTCCGGCGACGACTGGAGCTCCGCCGTGCACGGTGGCAGTTCTTCCGGTCGACGCAGTGTCGTCCACTGGTGCTCCCTTGGGCTGCGCTTTGGCTCAAACGGAAGAGGAGAGGAAGACGAACACAACATGTGGTGGCGCACGAGCCGCGGCGGCCGGACAGCGGAGATCGGCGGAGGAGAAAAACTGGATCGGGGAGAGAGAAAATGAACAGTAAAAAGTGAACAGTAAAAGGTAAACAGACGAAAAGGGAATTTCGGACATTTTCCGGAAATCGACGTTTTATATTTAATTTTCGAAAAAAGTAATAACTTCGACAGGTCGTAACTTCTTCAAACGACGTCCGTTTCACGCGTGGCACATGTCTACGAACTCGTATAGTCGCGCTCTACAATTTTTGTGAAGGAAACTTTTTGAGATTCATAACGGATCAAAAAGTCAACATTTAACCTACTAAAACTTGAACGTTTTTCGAATTTAACTTTCAGACACACTTTCGACGTCACGTAACGACTAAATAAAAGTGTACCAAATTCCAAAACTCGTAAATCATCCTTCCGATAATTATGAGAATTTATATAATTAACACGAATAAAATCGGGTTATTACAGATGAAAAGAGTTGTCGACATGGCATGGAAGTATTCGTCGGCTATGACTTCTCTTAGTCGAAGCTGATAGGAGCACAATGTGCGATGATATTATATGCTTATGCCCTCGTTTATGCTTCGTTTTTCCCTTATTTGTCTAAGATAGAGTCATAATTTAGTTTAGTGTCAATTTAGTAGAGTTTTTATCAAATGTGCTTTAGAATCCGAAAAATGACTAAGTTTGAGAAATCTGGAAAATAACGCAAGTTGTCTTTTTTGTAATTTTGAGATGAGTAAAAATGCGATCTATCCTTGTCCAAATTTAATGAAATTTGGTATGCTTATTATTCATATACTAAGGAATGTTGTATCAAAATTTCAGACCAATCGGAGTTCGGGAAGTCGCCCAAAAGATGGCTGCAAAACAGCAATTCGAGCAAACCAATCCAGTGACTTCCAGGATTTTCCTGGGACTGTGTCCCAACTTCGAAAAATCATTCCCGACGACTCACAAGGAATTTGATCAAACTGTTTTCTATGGAGGTTGCTTTGTGTGTCTACTTTATCTGAGACTTGGAATCGCATCAATCGGAGCTCCGAGGAGGGAGATATGCCCGACTTACTGCAACAACGTCTGTTCTGCCGATTCCAGGAACTTACTGCCTCCTTTTTGCGATTTCTATTTTTGATGGACCAAATGGTGTACAAATGCATATGTGATGATGGTCCAAGCTTAAGGAAGGTTAGAGGATGACACCAAGCCAAGGCATTGAAGAAAAAATCAGAAAAAGAAGTTTCCTAGAAGAACCAAGAAAGGAAGGAACCAAAACCTTGTTGCACAAGGATTGCCTTTGCCGATTTGGACTAGGTTTTCTACCTAAGGTTTTCTGACGAATTTGCCTCTATATATAGCCATGTTTTCTTACAGAAAAACTGGTCACATTCCAAAGCAAAAATCTAGCCAAAGCTCTACCTAAATTTCCCTTGAGTCCTACACAAAAACCCTAGCCAAAATCACCTCCACCACACCCAAAGTTTCTGCCGAAACCTTGGTTCCTTGCTGCCGACACCTCCAACTGCCGAGCAGCAGCCTTCATCCGACACCACCAACCACCGGATCCATACAAGACGAAGTCTCCAAGGTTTCTAATGTGTGATCCACTCCCTACTCTTGGTTATGTAATTTTTGTTGTAGCTATGTTAAACTTTGTCTATGAAGTTAGTATGAATTCTTGGTTTCAAACTTTATGTCTATGTATTGTTTGGAGTGAAATTTGGTTTTATGATTTGTATGTTCAATTTGTTTTCTTTGTCTTTAGTTGGAGTTTGGATGTAAGAATACAAATTGCATGTTAAAAAGTAAGGAAAATATGATGTAAATTGATAGGGTAGGATTCGGCAAGCATGTTCACTCTGATTCTAGTAGTTCGTTCTTGGTTTAGTCTTTTAAATCCGTGTGCCTCAAAGATTGGTACTTAGCATATTCACGATGTGTTTTGGGTATTGGTCTTGTATCTGTCAACATAAATAGGACTAGAATGGTTTAAATGACTATGCATGTTAACAAGAAGTGGTGACGCCTTGCTTGATTGATATGTTTCCAATTAAAAGGATTTCGTACTTCATTGGTTAATTGATTATCTTCGACGCTGCGTGTTTATAGTCGGTTAGCTAAAGATTAGGGTTATGCGCTGAGCTAATTCTAAATACCTTCGTGAAGTCTGAAACAACTTAGATAACCGCTGAGGCCCTAGTTGGGTTGGAACTAAGTCGGACCTAGGATATTGTGTAAGTTTGCCGTGTGTCTTGTTTTGTCAATTTGCTAAGTATTTTGATTGCTTTCGTGTTAGTGCTTTGTGGAAGAATGTCGACCAAACTTGTAAACAGTAGCTTTAGGATTTAATTTCATGTTTTAAATTCATGTCTAGGAATTTAGAGGCAGCTTTGCTGCCAAGCCTTTTATCCCCCATAATTTCGTGTGTGAATATGTATATATGTATATAAGTGTGACAATTATGTGCATATGTGTTTGTGAATATTTTTGTTAACATTCTCATGTTTCAGGTACCCTTAATCCCCGGGTAGAACGATCCCTACTTATTCTATACTACTAACGATTGTAGGGTTTTTGATTGTTTGAGTCGCTTTGGCGGTTCGACCAATTTTTGGCGCCGTTGCCGGGGATCGAACCCGGGTCACCCGCGTGATAGGCGGGAATACTTACCACTATACTACAACGACGGATTGTTATTTTCCGTCGACTAAGTGGCTACCTCACGTCACCTAGATGACGGAACTTCAACGACGAACATATGGTCTCCTGAGATTAGAGAACACGAATATGTTATCTTAAACGACGGATTGTTTCCGTCTCCTAAGAGGAGATTTCCTGTAGTGGCCTTCCTCCCAGCCAAAAACCAAAACCCACAAAAAATAGTAAAAATAACGACTAGTTGACTTAACTTCTTTGCAAAAGGATTCCAGGTCGGGTCGCAGACCGGGTAGCACGGCTCACAGGCCCAAGTTTGTTTGTGAATGGGTCAGCTTCGCTGGCCCGTTTTCTAAAGGTTTTTTTTTTATTGCGGAAAAGTTTTGTAAAACCCTGAATACTAAATTTGATTTTCTTAATCGATTTATATGCATGGTTCTTTAGGCTCTGATACCAACTAAAAGATCAAATCCAAATAATCCTTTAATACTAAAGTTGAACATTAACCATGTAAATACATAATCAAATTAAGAATAAGATTATACCTGCTGCATTGAAGCTAATCGCCATTGCTTACTCCACAAGATAACTTCTGTTCTTCTAGCTTTAGTCTTCTGAACTCTCTCACAATTGCTCCTTGAATGAGATAGGATACTGAATGCGTTAGTGATGAGACCAGGGACTAATGCTCATGTATATATAGTGATCAACTAGTGCCTTGCCCATTAAAGACATGAGATTCATATCAGATATTGTATTAGATTCTTACTCAATATATTGTTTATGTGTCACCAATATATCACAAAGACTACCTTCCTTATTTAACTCTTATTACTTAAATAATGTTTAATCAATTGCTTTATACTGAAGACATAGAATTATTTTATAAGTCAAATTTATTCTTTCAAGTGACTCTTCCCTTGTCATTGAAATCAGATCGATAAGGGATCTTGTAATGTTCCATGGAAGTTGTGTTCCCTCATTAGAGACATCAAGGATCTTCTCCCATGTTTTTAGAGAGGTTAACTTCTTAGCGGATGTGCTTTTGCTCATGGTCATAATTAATATCGATCTCTTCTCCGACTAGATTGTGTAACAGGGTGCCTCCCGAAACTAGCTATGCATATCATTTTCTTCTATTGCACAGACTGTGATTTGTCAGCTTACTGAGATCAACTCACGTCACGCGTAGCAAGGGTACTATGTATAACACTGCAGTGGAACTCTGTATACTTCGTTCAATTGTTGTTCCAATAAGATTTTCTCTTGCACCAAGAGTCATAGAAATTCACTAGATTACTCCGATTTTTCATGAGGTGAAAGTGAACACAGATGGAGCAGCTAGGGGTTTCCCGGGCCATTCAGGTATTGGGGAAATTTTTAGAAATCATTTGGGTCTCTCTCTTGGTTGCTTTGCAATTTCACTTGACTTAGCCACCGCTCTTGAGGCTGAGGTATATGCAGTTTGCTATGCGGTGGATATTACTTGGAAAAGAGGTTGGCGAAGACTTTGGATTGAAAGTGATTCCTCCCTAGCAATTCATTTTTTTGTCTTTCACTATGCGTTCACGGGTACCTTGTAAATTAAAAGTCCCTTGGCATAATTGTTGTAATTTATTATCTTTGATGGTGGTTCGTTTCTCACATATTTCGTGAAGGTAATCAACCAGCAAACAGGCTAGCAAACTACAGTGTGGATAATGCAGGTTTTCATTTGTGGGATATTTGTCCTTCTTTTACAACGGCTTCGTATGGCAGGATCTCTATGGTTTCTAGAGTATAGATTCAGTTAAAGATTTATTTTCTTTCTCTTTCATCTATGTTGAAAAGGTTTTAGTTAAGTCTCTCTTTCTTTTTGTACTTCTTTTTGATTTATTCAATAAATTTTTGTAAGGAGACGTTGATTCAGTCTCTCCTACGCTTACCAACAAAAAAAAAATAACTATGTTATTTATTTTTCTCCAAAAAAAAATTATTATTAGAGATAATGGTGATGTATCGGAGATATAACTTGATTACTAGATCCAATTTTACAGCTTTCCTACTATCCAAGCTGCTTTTAACTTTTTATACCATAATTATTTTTTCAAATTCTCATTTGATCAGTGTAAGTATAGACTATTGATGATTCACAATAAATTATCCTCCACTATCTCATAATATGTAGTTCTAAACTTCTAATAAGTTCATTTATGTTAGACTATTGATGTTTGGCTTATATCAAAAGCTTTGTCACGACAGAAGGAGTGTGTCATTAAATTGACGACTAGAAAATGTGTAGTAAATAACGAATTGTGTATGCACAATGAACTTCTGATTCATAACAATATACGTTAAATATATACTAGCTTTGGCTTATATCAAAAGCTTTGTCACGTATGTAAGTGATTTTTTTTTTTCCAGAAAAGAAGACGGTCCACTTTGTGAGAAAATAAGAATTATAATTTAACTAACAATGATTTTCTAAAGAGAAGACAGTGTTGTTAAGTAGAGAAAAGACAGAGAGAGAAGGGTTGGGAGGAAGTAGAAGTCTACTCATTCATTCTCATTAGCCTATTTATATAGAGGTAGAGTTTACATCAAAGTACATAACTAATGAGTATTTACGTGGACAACCACATACATTATAATATTTACAACACTCCCCTTTGGATGTCCACGAATGAATGATTGGAATTGGACACGTTTATTGTTGTATCATTAAAAACCTTGCCAGGTAACAAAAACTCAGTGGGAAAAAAATAACCCTGATCGAAGGAGAAAAAGAGCACAACACGCATATGTCCTGTTAGCATACTTCTGGATGCTCTCCCTGATGATTGCAAGTTCATGCACCATGTACAAGAATTTGGTATGTCTTCACTGGAGTGAGAGCATGTCCGTTCTGCATGTTGGGCTCATCATAAAATTTTGATACTTGCAAAGTTAAAGCAATACCAACAAAACGAGATGATTTTACATGAGTCTTACCTCATCTAATAAGGTTAGAAACAACATGCACAATTCATACAAAGTAATAGCTAAACAACAACAACAAAATAATTGACACAGTTAACTTCATATAGTTTAAAACATTGGAAAACCATCATGGCATATCAAGCAATACACATCAATATTTTTGTGCATTTATACGTCTCATACACGCTCTTCCAGAGCCCTGAGTAATTCATAACTTTGCAAAGTTAGAATATGTTGCAACATAATGATCATAATTCGAATTCGATCTTGTAGTCTAGTCATACTACTCATTGAGGCAATTAGGTCGCGTTAATTATAACGCAACGAGTATGTATGAGCTAGCTTTAGATTCTTTCATTCCATGAATTAGTTTCAGGCTCTTTTCGCTATGCATATTATGGATTTACAATTGAATTCCTTAAGAATTTGATAAGCATTATGCTTATATTGACACTTTACTTTTGAGAATTTGCTTTTAGCAATGTATCTTTTAAGATTCACATCATATCCGATGACAAGGTGTCGTAAGTCTCTCGTCAATATAGCAAGTATACACGACCCGCTACTTATAGAAAAATTTTCATTCGTATGGGGGAAGATTTTCACAAAACCGTTGTGTTATAGTGATTTATCTTCCCTACTAAATTATTTTTTTTGTATCATGTGGAGTTAAACGTATAGATAGTTATCCCAGGTCTAGGTATCTTATCACGTTTCAAGTATTCAATTTCATTGGAATTGTCTCTTTCCAATTTGGCCAATAAATATATTTTGTCGACATTCATAATGAAACGTGGTATAACATCAATACAACCCTCAATGATGTTTGGTAGCTACCATATGTAAATTATCATCGATGATCATTAATCATAGATCCCACACATTCTTATATGCATGCATTAACTATGAATTTATTGATATTGGGTACCCATGCAACTTCTGGAGCAGACATTGTCACTTCAAGAACAAATGTCACTCAACTATCTAGCGAATGTGGATGTTTTGCTTATAATCTCATACAAAGCATTACAGGGCATGTATAATCTTCCCTTTTCGGGAGCTTAAAACTTTAGACCTGGTGGATACATACCACATAAGATTCACGGCGTTACTCAAATGACAGTAGTCTTTCCTCCCCCTAATGGCGGGAAAACTGTCTTATAATGACCATGCGCAATGAAATGCGTTTCAAGATCTAATACTTTCTTTTAAGTGAAGATGCTTTTTGGCTGGTGGCGAACCAAACCAAGTTTCAGGTCAAAAACATTAAATTTATGAGTATCAACCATATTGGTTTTTTTTATTGTATCGCCAATATGTCATTTTGTAATGGCAAACTTGCAACCTTTGCATGTGTCACTACCAGATCGGACAGAATAGCCGACGAAAAAAATTTCGCCTACTATTCAAAATTTTCGACGGGTATTCCTTCTACCGACGAAAATTTCGTTGGCTATTATTCGTCGATAAAACGGCGTCGGTAATAACGAAACCCGACGACAATAACGAAATCGTCGGCCATTCCAAAGTTATCACCGATGAAAATAAATTTCGTCGACCAAACCTTGGCATAATGCCCGACGAAATTCGTCGGATATTTTCACATATGGCCGACGATATCGTAAAATATAGCCGACGATCTCTTCTGTTTCGTCGGTTATTTGTTCTGAAATATATAATATTAATTAGTTATAGCCGACGTAACCGTCACTATTTAACATATACCACCGACGAAATAATGTCATTTTCGTCGGTTATAACAGTTATAGCCGACGAAATTTGGTAAAAATCGTCGGCTATAGCAGTGATAGCCGACGAAATAATGTCAATATCGTCGGTTGTTCTTACATTTTGGGGAAAAAAAAATAAATTAATTTCTAAATTACCATTCCAAGCAACCTGCAATATATTCACAATGACAATCCAACAAGAAACACATTTTTCATTAATTATTTAATTTGTTCCATCCTGGCCACCATCCTGCTGTCCATCATGCTCGTCATCCTGCTGAATGAATTCGGAAGCTCTCGACATTCGAGGTTCATCTAACGGCTCAAACGGGGGCGGGGGTTGAAGGCCTTGTTGTTGTGCCGCGAACATAGCATACCACCAGTTTTGTTGGCCGGCGTAGTTCTGTCGCTGAATTCTCTCGCATTCAGCATGCCAATGCTCCATTTCCATCTGATACTGCTGTGTTCTGCGTTGTTACTCCTGTGATCTCTGGAACTGGGCCGCCAATCTTGCATTTTCTTCTGCCAATCTCTGCATTTCCCCCTTCATCAGTTGGGTGTCCCCTCCTCCCCTCTTTTGAGCTCCTTTAGTGGTCTTCAGGACCCTTATTCCAGAACTTCCCAAACCCCGGCAGTAGTAGTCGTTTGACCGTTTTGGGAAGGCTGCGTCGAATATCCTCGTTGCAGTTTGGACATTCGATCGGTCGACCTGGCTCAGGGCTTCTTGCAGATCTTCCTCCGAAATGTTCGGTTGTGTCTCCCAAACCACTGCCTGCAACACTTCTTCTTCGGCCCGGTTTACCCTCTCCTAATTGAACGGGAAAAAAATAATAATTAATATTCTAACAAATATATAATTAAGTAAAATTAATAATTACAATTTTAAAATCGTAATCAACGACTTACAAGCTCTTCTGTCGCTAATGGATAAGCCTTCTTGAATGTCTCTACGTACAGGTTGCTTAAAGGATGATCTCTAAGCGCCTCTTCCTGATATTGTGAAAATGGCCTAGAACCACCATGATGGGGGGTTGTGTTACGGCGGCGGTTCGCAGAGTTTATCCGAGACCGTTCCTTCAAACAAATAATAAAATATTAGAAAAATGCATCAAAAAATATTAGTGTAATAATTATAAAATAATTAAACTAATAATTAAAATATTAACAAAATAAACATTTATAGTTAAGTTTAGTATTTACCTGCATAACTGGGTTGTTGAAGTCTACTGTCTTCAACCAACGCCACTCGTACTCCCTGAACATGAACTCTCTTGGAGTACACATACGACCATATTTGTCGTATTCGGTAAAGTGGGTACGGAGCTCGTTCTTCCACTCTTTGAACCTACGGAAAAAACAAAAGTGCACTAGAAATATTATTAATATCATAAAATATTTCAAATTATAAGATGAGGAATTTCCAACGTACCTCGAGTTCTGCATCGCGTACGCCCAAGCCTGCTTGTGTTCGGCAATCTTGAAGTATGCCTGAAAGATAATATTTTATTAGTTTTAAAATTATAACAATACCGAAAATTATTAAATATTACGATAAAGAAATTATGTTTTTTAAATTACTCACCGACGCCGCGTTGTTGACCTCCCTCTTGATCTCTTCCGGCACATCAGCCCACCTTGTCCACAACATAGAGACTCTATCCCTAATTAGTGCTCCCACGCAACCCGTGTAATCGCGGCGTTTTTTCCCCTTAACATCCTGATTAGGGGGTTCGTTGATCTGGATCCTCCCGCTGGTCTCAACACTTTTCCTCAGCATATCAAAACATATGACACCTCTCGTATTCCTGCTTGAACTGCTAGCGGCGGTCCCTATCACATAAACGACGATTGGTTAATAAAATTAAATATTAGTGCGTTAATTTTAATAAAACATTTAATTAATAAAATCAAATGTTACCTGAACTCGATGACCCTTCTGTCGACTTTCCTTTTAATCTCGCCGAAATCAGGAGCTCAGGTCTCTCAAATGGCTCATAATGGTATGCCTCCGCAACACTCACGTACTGAGGCCTAGCAGGCCATATGGGCACACCACGCTCGTCGACCTCGGGTATGGCAGGAATGTTGTATGGCTGATTAGGGAAAGTAGGTCCCTCAGTAGAGTCAGCAGCAGACGGCGCAGGCCTCGTCATCGGCTCCCGATGAACCTCAGGCATACGGACCTGATGAACGTCTGGAGCTATGTCGTCCTGAAATAGTTGCGTACTACATCTCGGAGGATCTGGCCGGAGAGGGGGACATGAACTGCTCGACGGCCGCCCCGCCGATAAAAGGGTCTGGTGCCGGTTGCTCACACTCCTCCGCGGCTGGGATGAATCGATCCTCTGAGGCTGGCTGGTGGTCCTCTCAGGCTGGCTAGGGGTCCTCTCGGAGTCTCCGGATCCACCAGAACTTCCAGAATCCCTACATCTGGAACGACGGCCTCCGAATAGCTGTCTAAATGCATCGGCCATCTGGAAACAAATAAATTAATACATTAATTAATATTAAATTATATTACATTAAATAACAAATTTTAATTAATATAATAACCAATAATACTAACATATTTTAAAACATACTAACAAATTAATATTTATAATTTAATTAATTTTAAATAATACTAACCATTAACATAAATATAACCATTTATATACAAATATAACTATATTTCATCATTAACATATATATACATACAAATAACCATTTATATATTAACATAAATATAACCATTTATATAATTAGGCTACCAATTTATATATATAATTAATTTAACAATTTATATATAACAATTAAAATATACATTAACATATATATATATATATACAAATATGTGTATATATTAACAAATATATAACAATTTATATAATTAATCTACAAATTTATATATATAATTAATCTAACAATTTATATATATAACCAATATATATAACAATTTAACACACACTTAAATATCTAAATTATATACCTAAATTATACAATTAAAATAAATTGCAAAAAAAAAAAATTACCTAGCGGAGGAGGAGGGGAAGGAGGAGGAGGAGAGAAAAAGTCGGGCTGACTGCGACTTTCAGCTTTTATAGCAGAGAGAATAGCCGACGATTTAAAAGATTTCGTCAGCTATTCATTGAATGTCGTCGGCTATACTTTGGAAGATCAACAGCCGTCGGATCTGAGCCATCCAACGGCGGACAATAAAAAGGCGCAGATCGCAGAGAGAATAGCCGACGATTTAAAATAGTTCGTCGGCTATTATTTGAATGTCGTCGGCTATACTTTGGAAGATCAACAGCCGTCGGATCTGAGCCATCCAACGGCGGACAATAAAAAGGCGCGGATCGCAAGAGTTTAGCCGACGATTTAAAAGATTTCGTCGGCTATTCTTTGAATGTCGTCGGCTATACTTTGGAAGATCAACAGCCGTCGGATCTGAGCCATCCAACGGCGGACAATAAAAAGGTGCGGATCGCAAGAGATTAGCCAACGAAATATAATTTTCGTCGGCTAAACTATAGGTCAAACCACTAAGTCAAACCTCTAAACGCTTAAAAACGGAAATTAGTCTAGTTAAACGACGGTTTCTGGCCTCACCTTCAACAGATAATAGTTTCAAATCAATGAGACGCAACTAATCATATAAAAATTTTACAAAATTGATTTAACGAACGTCAGGCTACCCATAGGAAAATGAAAGTAAAAAACAGTTAACCGCAACATTCGGCACACAGATTTTATCAGAACCTTGTCATTTTTCAACCATAGTCGTATTTCATTATTTCGGTCATATCTTATTTCACAACATTTTTGCATTTGAAGAGTCTACGTATAGTAACTATTTGAAACTATACATTCACTTAAACACTTAGTAAACAAGTTAAGGAACATTAGTGCATATGTTCTGATTTTGAATCTAAAAGTTTAGAAAATCTATTCCAACCGTCAGATATCACCGTTAAGATTAAATACATGTATGGAAAAAAATCCAACTTCATCTGACAACGTTAAAGGCTCGATCGGAACGGTCAACAGGTAAGTCAAACCTCTAAACGCTTAGAAATTGTAATTGGACTGTCTAAATGACGTTTTCTGGCCTGACCTTCAACAGATAATAGTTTCAAATCGATGAGATCCAACTAATCGTATAAAAAATTTTCTCAAAATATTTACCGAAGGTAACGCTACCATTAGGGAAACGAAGGAATAAAACCTTTGACCGCATCTTTCGACACTCAGATTTTATCGAAATCTTGTCATTTTTCAACCGTAAACGTATTTTTATCATTTTGGTCATATCTTATTTCACGACTTTTTTCTGTTTGAAGGATGAAGCAATGGTTTATCGTTAGTGATAGATCTGAAAATATATAGACTTATAGCCGACGAAAATGTCAATTTCGTTGGCCAAAATTACAAAAGTTTTCGTCGGCTAATGTTTCAGAGAAACGCCGACGAAAATCCAAATCGTCGACTGAAATATGAATATAGCCGACGTTTTTTGTTTATACCAACGAAAAAACAGTATTGTCGTCTATGGTTAAATTATGGCCGACGATTTTGTATGTCAATTTCGTCGGCCAAAATTTTAAAAGTTTTCGTCGGCTAATGTTTCAGAGAAAGGCCGACGAAAATCCAAATCGTCGACTGAAATATGAATATAGCCGACGTTTTTTGTTTATACCAACGAAAAAACAGTATCGTCGGCTATGGTTAAACTATGGCCGACGATTTTGTTTTTCCACCGACGAAAAATAAAATCGTCGGCTATTCGTTGGAAGTACCGACGAAAATTTTAATTCGTCGACCTTTTTTTTTAAATTTCGTCGGGAAAAGCCTTTTTTCTGGTAGTGTGTATTCATATTAGGAACTCTGATATTGCTTAATGACATTCTCTCTAGGAGAACCATGCCACTTCGATACACATGCATCCTACAAAACAAATGGGATTGAATAAATATCACATACCAATTTGTGTCGTGCTTCAGGAACATTATCTCTCCCCCTCACGACAGAAGAAGTGTGTCATTAAATTGACGACTAGCAAATGTATGGTAAATAACGAATTGTGTATGCACAATGAACTTCTGATTCATAACAATATACTTTAAATATATACTAGGTATCAAGAAAATCTTCTCCAATCACATTGGAGGCACTAGCTTGATGTAAAGAGAGAATAATATGTGCTCTTCTGGAGCTATCAATATGTGTAGCCGAAGCTTCAGGTTCGAACTATTTATGTTAGAACTATATGTTCTCAGATTTCGCTTGTTGAATTTCATGTTCAAATAATTTTAGTGCTTGAAGCCTCAAGTTCGAGGCAACTATGTAAAACTTCAGGTTCATTATAACTAAGTTATATTTTATACTCAAAGCTTCGGGTTTCAGTTTTTTCCGTTAGAACTTCAGGTTCTATCTGAAATTCATATATTCGAGACATAGGGTTGCTAGCCCATAAGAATAAAATAAAATTTAAAAAAAAGAAAGATAATATTGTAATGAAAGTACATAATAAAATAAAATAAAATTACAGAAATTAAATAGATTATATACGGGATAACTTTTACAATAGAAACTTCTAGTTCCATGAATAAACAAATTACACAGAACTTCTGGCTTGATTAACATCCCCAATATAATAATCTTGTTTCCTTCTCCTCTAATTGTACATGAACATAATATGAAAATAAGGTGAGGAACTTCAAGCCCTCATAGAATTAAGGATCACAAGATGTGGTTCCGAAATTATCACAACTAAGGAACTTCTAGCCCTCGTTAATTGCGTAAACTTTGAGAAACTTCATGTCATATATAATTTACTTTTGAGGAACTTCAGACCCTCTATAGTTTGATCAAGAGACTTCAGGTCTCGATCTGAATTTGAAGACAAATTTAATCTGAATCAAGCTTTACAAATAAGCATGAGAATCATGGTCATAAGCCCACGAAGATCTTACTTACCGACCATGAAAATCCTATGATGAATCAATAAGGAATAGAAGGTCTGTGTTGGTAGTCACGTACAAAAAAAAAGAAGGAAAATGCAACAGATAATGCCATAAATATATTTGTGAAATATGAAGATAAACTAAGCATGATAATTGACAAATTCTTAGTACCCAAAAAGAAACAAAAGATGTGAGTTTCACTCGAATAACAATTACACAAACCAGCAACCACTCAGTTAGTTAGAGAAAACCATCATCCAAATTAGCAATCCATGTATTGATAAGATTAATTGCCATTTAACAAGGAATTCAATGGGATATATTAATCAAAACCAAAAGGACCGAAAGAATATGAATTTGGAAAAAAAAAAAAAAGAGGTCAAGAACCAGTATAGATGTTGGTAATCATGCATGAGTATTCTTATAAGATAAAATAAGATTATCAAAAACTCAAAGATCTAAGAGTTATTGTAAAAGCAATTATATTGCACTAAACGAACCCTTAGATCATCCTGGAGTTGGGATGAAGAGAAAAACAGGAAAAAAATATATAAGTAAAGTGCGTAGTAGTCTAGCAAAGTATGTGCGCTTGGAAAAGAAAACAAAATTTGGTATTTTAGAGTTTGGTCGTTATCAACTCAATGGCAGAGTCGTGCTGATAACGTGTTGTTAAGTAGAGAAAAGACAGAGAGAGAAGAGTTGGGAGAAAGTAGAAGTCTACTTATTCATTCTCATTAGCCTCTTTATATAGAAATAGAATTTACATCAAAATATATAACTAAGGGCTTTTTATAATTTATGACATTTGAAGGCGCAAAATTATAAAAAAGGCCTTAACTTTGTGCTGATAATAAAAAAAGACATGTCTAATCTTCTCCCCTTAAAATATTAAGAAATTACAACCGTGCCATTCTCATATTTATATTTCTTTTAACTAAAAGGAAACCCCAAACCTAACTAACACCGGCCGCCCCCTCTCAGATTAAAACCCCAATCCTCTCTCTCTCTCTCTCTCTCTCTCTCTCCGTCGGTGCCACCATATCCGTCAGATCCCACACGGTGGAGAAGTACAACCACATCTCGTCGGCGTCGCTGTTAAAGCTGTCGTCAAGGCTCCGCCGCCGCCGTTTTGGAAAGCTCCTCCTTCTCTCTCACGGCGTCGTCTCTCTGCCGCCCCCACTCGTCGCGCATCTTAATGGCCTCGTGCGCTAAGGCCTTGAGGCGGCCGAACTGGACATGCACGTCCAATTTTGAACTCTCCACCGCCTCACGCGCCTGCCGCTCGCGATCTAGCACGGCCAGAAGCTCGCAGAATCGGTCGGCGGATTCGGTTACGAAGCCGTGTCGTCTGCCGGTGAGAATGCTCATGATCGAGGAGGAGCGTGACACCGCCGCCGCGTTGTGGTCGTCTTCCAAGGCCGGCGACCTCGAGGAGGTGCAGCAAAGGCGCGGAGACTTGAGAGCAACTCAGACGAGACTTAGGGTTTTTGAATCGGAGATGGCGCCCATTGATCCCAAGGAAGGCGGCGGAGGAGGCGTCTTCGCCTTCATAGCCTCCACTTTCAGCGCCGTCACCAAATCCGTGAACGGTACCGATTTCTATCTTTCCAGCTGCTTTGTTTTCTCTGCAAATTTTTAGCTATGGGTTTGATTTTTATACAATTTTACTTCTCAATTTTACTGCTAATTGTTGCTGTGGTGGTTGATCTGGATTTCTAGTGTTGTTTGCTTGTTTTAAGTTTTGATTGGTGTTGAATTAGGTTAGGTAATATGCGATGGTGTTGGTTGTAGGTAGAATTGGATGTATGCTTGACTATTTTGACTTGTGATCTAGAAATTGTATGAGAGCATGCTGACTTGATTGTTCGTGGAATGATCCAGCAGGTTAGATATAAGCTCATAGCGCAGGCATCTCTTGATGAGGTCATCTGGTATATAGATAGTTGATGATTTGAGCATGTAATATTTCTATACAGGTCAAGAGATTGGTTGTGGTTGAGACAAAAGAGATGTATAAATCCCGCAAACAAAAGGTTGAAGACCACCGAGCTCCTCGTCCCCCATTGATTATAAATCACCTCCCTGCTGCTGCAAATGGTTCTTCTTCATAGCCTATATAATTTATTAGAGGTCAGCTCTTGGTATCTTAGATTTGGGTCTCTTAAGTGAAGAGACGAATTATCCAGTAGTGTATTTTGTGATAAGCTACCAAAGCTGGATCCAATTGTTTATCAACTTTTATCTTTTGGTGATTTGTGTGAAATTTTGCACTGGTTCTGAACTTGGTGGGAAACATTGAAACGACTGATCTTGCAATTACAGGCCTTCTATTTGCATATGCAATATATCTTAGGGTTTATTTTGGTGAATGCCTTATTTTCAGACGAGCAAACTAGCAATTTATGCATCTGTTGTATTGTAAATTTCTATTTGGTTGAATAAAGCTCTATTATTCCATTGCATTCTAAATACACCCGGTATTTAAGTTAGTTACACATATAGTTACAAAATTGATAGTTAGTAACTGTCTTACTAACTATCTAAGTAACTATCATCTTACTAACTATCTAGGTAACTATCGGAGTAACTAGTTACTATCAGAGTAATTATCTTACTAACTATCTAAGTAACTATCATTTTAATAAGAACAAAATACTGGTCACTCCTCCAATTTTCACTGACTCGACAGTTTAGTCCTTAAGGTTTCAATTTCAACAGATCACTCCTCTAACTTTCACTAACTCGACAGTTTAGTCCTTAATGTTTCAATTTCAACAGATCACTCCTCCTACAACTTCAATTTCAACAGATCACTCCTCCAACTACATATTTTGAAATTGAAACCTTAAGGACTAAGTTGTCGAGTTAGTGAAAGTTGGAGGAGTGATCTGTTGAAATTGAAACCTGAAGGACTAAACTGTCGAGTTAGTGAAAGTTGGAGAGTGATCTGTTGAAATTGAAACCTTAAGGACTAAACTGTCGAGTCAGTGAAAGTTGGAGGAGTGACCAGTAGTTTGTCCTTTTAATAACTATGCTACTAACTATATAAATAACTATCATTTTAGTAACTATCTTACTAACTATATAAATAACTATCATTTTAGTAACTATCTAAGTAACTATCACATGCAGCGTGCCACTGCACCGCACCACGGCAGCGTTCCGCTGCTGAAATCAACATGAAAAAAATAAATATAACCGTTATTTTAAATTTGAATGTAACTTAACAAGTAGCTGATTCAATAACAGTAAAAACAACGAACAATCAATATAACTTTGAGATATGAAAATGGTGACGATAGATATAAATTGATAGTTACTAAGTTAGTTACACAGAATAGTTTACTCAAATGATAGTTATTAAGATAGTTACTAAGGTAGTTATACAGATAATTACAAAATTGATAGTTACTAAGATTGTTACAAAGAATAGTTTACTCAGATGATAGTTACTAAGATAAGTACTAAGTTAATTACACATATAGTTACAAAATTGATAGTTATTACGATGGTTACTAACATAGTTACACAAAACGTTTTCTCAGATGATAGTTACCAAGATAGTTACTAAGGTAGTTAAACAGATAGTTACAAAATTGATAGTTACTAAGATGAAAACTAACATAGTTACACAGATAGTTACAAAATTGATAGTTACTAACATAGTTAGTTACACAGAATAGTATACTCGGATAATAGTTACTAACTATATTACTAACTATCTTACTAACTATAATTTAAGTAATTATCTTACTAACGATCTAAGTAACTATCATCTTATTAACTATCTTACTAACTATGCTAGTTTCTACTAACTATGTTAGTAACCATCGGAGTAACAATCCAAGTAACAAGTAACTATCCAAATAACTATCGGAGTAACTATCTAAGTAACTACTGAAGTAACTATCCAAGTAACAATTATTGTTTCTTCAAAACTGAGACCTATATAAGTAACTATTCAAGTAACAAGTAACTATCGGAGTAGCTATCTAAGTAACAAGTAACTATCGGAGTAGCTATCCAAGTAACTATGATCTTAGTAACTATCTTACTAACTATTTAAGTAACTATTATCTTAGTAACTATCTTACTAACTATCTAAATAACTATTATCTTAGTAACTATCTTACTAACTATCATAGTAACTAAGATAGTTACTAAGGTATTACACAGATAGTTACAAAATCGATAGTTATTAAGATAGTTACTAATATAGTTACAAAGAATAGTTTACTCAAATAATAGTTACCAAGATAGTTACACATGTAATTACACAGATAGTTAAAAAATTGATAGTTACTAAGGTAGTTACACAGATAGTTAGAAAATTGATAGTTACTAAAATAGTTTACTCAGATAGTTACTAAGATAGTTACAAAATTGATAGTTATTAAGATAATTAAAAAGAATAGTTTACTCAAATGATAGTTACTAACATAGTTACACAGATAGTTACAAAATTGATAGTTACTAAGATAGTTACTAACATAGTTATAAAGAATAGTTTACTCAGATGATAGTTACTAACATAGTTACACATATAGTTACAAAATTGATAGTTACTAAGATAGTTACTAACATAGTTACAAAGAATCATTGCTCAAAGTCATATTTGAAAAACATGTGAGAATGCATAACTATGCTAAAGTTATTGAAACTCCTTTGATTAAATGAAAGAATCGGGGAGAATCTCATGATTAATTTAAAAATCAGGGGGAGGTGCAGACATCAGGAGGAGTCTAGTACATATATGTTGTTTTCAAATATAATAGGTGCATTGTGCTCTTTTTCTCCTTCGACCAAAGTTTTATTTTCTCCCATTGAGTTTTTGTTACTTGACAAGGTTTTTAATGAGGCAACACTTCATGCACCATTTTATTTTTGACTCGGCACAAGGGGGAGTGTTGAAGGAAAAACACATTGTGTGTCTTCGTCAATGTAACTGACGAGAGAGAATTATGTAGTTAGCATTCAATACTTATAACTGAAACAATCAGTCATTATTGTCGTAAATGTATTTACTATTACCGTTGTAATACGCACCCTATATAAAAAGGATTATCAATGAAATGAGTATATCAATTCTCATTTTACTTTTACACTTATTTAATTTTTTTTTCTTTTTATTTTTTTCAGATTAAAAAATTATATGCATATCATGTATGAGTAGCTAGTCTTAATTGATCGAAAGAAATTGTGGGGAACATGTCTTAAGTAAAGCTTCGAAGCCTCCATGACTCCTCGATGACGAAATACATGTCTCATTCGATCTCGAAACCAGAAGCCTTTAGAAGATTTTTTTTTAAAAAAAAAAAAAAAAAATCCCACAGGTTTCCAATACAAAGTTGTGTACCTGCTGAGCTTGAAGAACTTCTGTATTGAAGCACACCTACCCCTACAAATCTGGGTGGATGTTCTTCTCACATGAGTTACATCAAATGACATTTACATTATTAGCTAAAACAAACTCACATGGGTGGATGTTCTTCTTACCCATTAACCGAAGATATTCAAGTATGAAACGCAGACGGAGAAAACCTTCAAGCTGTGGTTAGCAGATACTAATCTGGTGAAAATCCGCTCATAAAATTATAAGTCCAATTTTAATTATTCTAGCATCACTAGTCTCGCCATTCTTCAGAACATAGCAACAGAGTTTTTATTTAATTCAGAAAAACATTACCAGACCAACCCTGTGGTCTTCAAGTTGAATGCGAAATTATCCCCATTTTTTATTACATGGCAAAATATGATGTGATTTTACGTTGGTTGATATATGGAATATCAGAGTTGCTCGCTGTAATAATGTGTGCACAATTTGATATCTTGAGCCTGATGTTACATAAAGTACTTTTACATGTGCTAGTACGCAGACATGGCAGGAAAATGGGTGGCAATACAGAAGCCAATTCTGTAGTTAGGAGCATCTGTATATGCATTCAGCATTTTAGTTGTGTCGACAGTCAAAGGAGTAAAATGCTCAGGAACCTAATTCTTTTATCAACTCTTACCATCTATCTCAAACAAGGCTCATCCCACACAAAAGCAGGAAAAAGCTGGATTCTAACAAGTGACTAAGAGTGTGTGTGTGTGTGTGACATAGCACCAAAATATTTCATTTTGCTTATGCTATCATCATTACAGCAATGAGCAAATCGACACACTAATGGAACAACCGAAGAGAAAAATTAAAGTCAGACGCCTAACTCTACAGAACATCAACCTTGTGCTGTAAGCTTTGAAGTATGGATAAAGCAACACCAGTCAATCATCTGATATTCATAACACTGAAACTAGAACAGGAACACCAGTCAATCATCTGATATTCATAACACTGAAACTAGAAAAGGAACAAATAGCCATTGCTAATCCTCCACAATTCAGCTAGTATTCTCAATATGACCAGTATTCATAGCATAAAGATGGTGATACTGATTCGTATCTCCAATGACAAACACAGCTGCACGTCTAACAAAAGGCACCTCAATTACCTTTTACTTCAATAATACATAGAAAAAAGAAATCCAAACAATAGGTGTGGACGTATAGTTTTCAAAATCTTCACAAAAAACACAGATGTAAACATATGTCTGTTACCCTGCGTATTTGTTGATTTTCAAGAATGAATTCAAACAGTGAATCTGTGAGATATTGGAAAAGTTTACCTGTTGGATAAAACTGAACTGTAAGTCTGTAACGCAACAAAAAGTGACACCATCAGCTATTGGAAAAAGTTTACAGGCGGGAAATACTTAACTGAATGCAACAAAAATGCTGCAGAAGTTCAAAATAGTCATGGTTTCAAACTTTCAAATTGGTCTACACATGCTGATGCAAAATATAACGGAAGAGTTGCAGATACCGCTTTAGTGCTCAACAGGTTGATTAAGTTCAAAAGAACTACTTATATGATACACAAGATACTACTAGACACTGACGACAACACCAACATTTAAATACAGCTCACCGGCCTAAGGAACTAAGGATACAGAATAGAAAGAGGTCATAGCCGCAGACTAGTCCATAGAAGAAAACTCACTAATATAATCTGAATCAAGGACAAGTTAACCTTATCGACGAAGTCCAATCACTGTAGCAGGCAGCATATTAGGCATCTATAAGCAATGTTCACAGCTTAACTAAACTCGTAAAATTCAGTAACTGAACTCATAAAGCAGGCCATTGACTAACAATTCAAAATCACTAACAAAGAGGTAAAAAGTAAAAACCACATTCTTTCGTATCAAAAATCGTCCTTAGAAAATTAGAACAATAACAAGTACCAAATTATAGCCTAACAACACTGCCCAAAGCTAAAATTCAGAACAAACAAACCAGCATAGCGGATCCATCAATTGGTCTTCGGGTCGGGCATGGGAAACAACCCGGCACTAGCTCCTCGGGGCGGGGAGAAGCCCAAGAACTTCTGCAAATTGGTCCGAATACTAATCGAGCACAGAAAGTACAAAAATGCCATCGAACAATCCGTCGCATCATCCCCTTGCAGACCCCTGTGGCTCATCTTCATCACCAACCCGAAGGGCTTAAACGGTAATTTCGCCACCGCCTTCCCTTCAAACAGCGAGTTGAGAAGCCCAAAGACAACGAAGAGAACAAGCGCGACGACGGCCCCGGACTTGAACTTGAACAGGGAGAGGTCGCGGCTGGACTCCTTGAGGCTGGTCTCGACGCGGTCGATCTTCTTGGTCTTGGACTTTTTCGTAATTTTGGCGGCGGTGGATTCGGTCTTCATGGTCTCGAGCTTCTTGGCGGCTTTGTCGATGGAGGAGCGGAGGGACTTGTAGGAGTTGGTGCGGTAGATGAGGACCCATGAGATGGCCTCGCAGATTATGGCGGTGCAGAATGAGATTCCGACGACTGTGAGACTGTCTGAGTATTTCAGGCTGGAGAGGAAAGAGGGGGTCGTCATTGGGAAAGGGAAGACGATATTATTTGCAACAGCGAGATTCGTTTGGTTTTGTATATGAATTTTTGGTACGGGCCTTGATCTGGACCTTGCATTGGCCCAAGGCCTGTTTCTGTGACATTTTCAGTTCTTTTTTAAGAGACCATTATGTATTGAAATTGTTTGATATTGTCAACTATCCCTGATAGGTAAAATATTTGGTCGATTACTTGAGGTTGTAAAATAGAAATACGGTTTCTTAATTGTCAGAAGATGGCTTAACTTTACTCAAGACAATGTTAGATGAGACCTGAGACGAAGTTAGAGGTTAATTTGTGTACGTCAGAAAATTCCTTCAATATATATGGTCAGGATTCAGGATTAAGTCCCTGAAAGACAAGATGAGTTCAAATAAAATATTCTCAAAGCAAATTTGGGGTGAAGTAATCCTCTCGAGGGAAATTCGGATCAGAAGAAATCCTCTCTAGATGAATTTGATTGAGACTGTTTGTTGAGGTGGTTACCAATTCAATTTGGGGCACATTTTTGTTTTTTTGTTTTTTTTTTGTGTTTTTAATTATTCTTTTAGGATTGAGAGTTCGCTATGAGTCAATTCGACAAATTTATAGTTTTCAATCACCTTAAGAATTTCATGATTTGATTCAAGGGATTAATAGAGAAGAGTACCCATCGTATGTATAACTCTCTTAATCTCCTATTGCATGATTTGATTCAAGGGATTAATAGAGAAGAGTACGTACCCATCGTAAGTGTAATCTCGTATCGCCATCCATATTACTGGCATGTCTCAAGTTATCTCTCGTAAGAAATCCGACGACTATTATTTTGGACCCGGATTCTCTCCTAATAAAACACCCTCCTCACTCTCCTTATGCAATCTGGGCCGTCGGATTAAAATTGGACGGCTCAGATTGCTTTGCAGGGGTTGTGTGAATAGTAACAGAGGATTTTGGGCCGTTAGATTAAAATTGAACGGCCCAGATTCTTTTATGAGGAGGGTATGAGGAGGAATTCCTTAGGAGAGAATCCCATTTCTATTATTTTAGGGATATATTCTGAACCAAGCTGGACACAAAAACTTAACGTACGTCAAGGTCACCGTACCAACACCACCGAATTGTCTTATGTTTCCAAGTCCAAGCACACAACCAGCAGCACCCCAACGATGAAGACAAGGTTAACTCCAAGCAACGCTTATTTTGGACGAACTCCAAACCATGTAGAATGCTCACTCAACTCCAAGAATGTTGTAATACGTACTCTACTGAAATTCATATATAGTTGTACTGATAATATTCAAGTAAATTACACACCATCATGTTGTAGGAAAATGAGAAATTGGTCTACTCATTTCATTGATAATCCTATTTATATAAGGTGAGTATTACAACGGTAATAGTAAATATATTTATGACAATAATGACTACATAATTATCTCTCGTCAATTACATTGACGAAGACACATAATGTGTTTTTCCTTCAACACTCCCCCTTGTGCCGAGTCAGAGATAAAATAGTGCATGTGATGTTGCCTCATTAAAAACCTTGTCAAGTAAGAAAAACCCAATGAGAGAAAATAAAACTTTGGTCGAAGGACAAAAAGAGCACAACGCACCTATTACATTTGAAAACAACATGTATGTGCTAGACTCCCCCTGATATCTGCACCTCCCCCTGATTTTTACATTAATCATGGGATTCTCCCTGATTCTTTCATTTGATCAAGGGAGCTTCAGTAACATTAACATAGTTATGCATTTTCACATGTTTTTCCAAATATGACTTTGAGCAATGCTTTAGTAACTAAATTTTACCACAATCGTCCTCAGATCTAACTTGATTTACTTTGATCTTGAGGATAAGGTTGTTCATGAACCGAACGCATAGGTTCATATTGAACATCACGTTCACTCGTGGTATGACCTTCATATAATAAAACAGTCATAACTTCGTCTAGAGTATGGATGAATCGTTAAGAGATTTGAAATTGATCTGTAATAACAGATTTTCTTATTTCACATAATGTGTTTTTCTTTACGCATAGTTAGCTATGACGCATTCTTTACGGATAGTTTCTTTATCATGTCACATTCTATGTAGAGATTGAATAAACCCAAATCTTTCATATCTTTAAGTATTTGAAATAACCATTTGGGTTGCGTGGGCGCAAAGCTACACATAGCTTTACAAATTTTCATCGAATGAGAGGTCGAGTCTTACGTATTGTGTTAAAGTACAGTCATGCGTTATTGCACTTATATAGGGAATTTCATTTCCCAACACTTCTTCGTCATCTTCCTTTAGATGAAAAACGGATCTATTGTTAGAGTAAAGACTTCGACTGATCATGGGAGTATATGTAGGCCTCACTTTATTCTTTAGAGTGCCTAAGCCGATTGATGGATGGTCATCATCATTACAGTCCTTGATTTCTATTTCAAGACTGTGTATTCTCAATATCTTTTTCATTCTTAACTTAGGATTTACAATACATAGAGTATCTCTTAGTTCATTTAGAGTTTGTGTATATCCATACTGAAAACGTAAGGGCATAATTCATCAATCTCTTCCCAATCAAGTAGTCACTTTAGTGAACGTTTCAATTTTTGCAAATTCTTTGAAGAAGGAGGCTGGTGACCCCCACCGGCTCAAAAGTTTAATTCAATTTTTTTTTAACAAAAAGTTAAATCATATTTATTTTCACAAAAAACATAAAAAAAAAATGATGAATAAGGGAGGACCACACTTCATTAAACTATGAATAACTGTTGCAATGTCAAGGCCTCGCCCACCAGCGTTTTGGGTATTGTTTTGAAGCAGCAGGGAAACATCACATTAGATGGAAAACAAGCCGATGATTCCCAACATTATCGAACTAAGTTCTCAGATAAAAAGCTTACCTGAGCCTCCACAGTAGGATCAAATTTGACAACTTTTTGGTTTTAGGTAGAGATGAGAATCTCTAATCTTTCCCTCCTTGTCAAAGAGTTTGTCAACGAGGTCTTCAACTTAGTCGCAAAATGCGACACATTCATGGTGGTAGTCTTGTGGGATACTTGTAATGCGTTTAGCTGATGTTGAAGACCGAGTGATTGTGAAGGTGATTAGGGTTATTTGCATTACCCTATGCTCTATGTATCTAAATTTGTTCCAACTTGAGCATGAAAGAAATGAACTTTGAGTTTGAGATTCTAATTATATATTCGGTTTGAAATTATGCAGCTTATGAGTTTTCGGTTGTCAAAAGAATAGATGAAATTTATTCCTATCATAGAGAGAGAGAAAAAATAGTAATAAGTGGAATAGTTTTATGGTTATATTAGAGAAAATAAAAAAAATCTCTAAATTCAAAGTTCCCCACTCTAGTTTTATGTTTTATTTATGTTGCGATTAGACAAAATTTAGAATTAAACAAATTACATTATGTTAGGGTAATTGCGAAAAGAAAAGAAAAAAGAAAATGTGACCTTATCGAAACCCTATATAGCGCATATATAAACCCTATTCCTTTCCGCTCCGCCGATACCCCAAAAATGGCGCTCTGACGATTTCGTATTGTTGTAATTGATCGGACAGAGTTTTTGTCGCGGCCAAAGGTTGTTTTCAATGATATAACGAAATTTTTGCCTCCAAAGGTTGTTGTGATTGACAAGACCAAGTATTTGTCGGCGCCAAAATCGATTGTCAACCTCTTATCCCTCGGGATGACGGCCGTCGGTACACTTTGTTTGGGAATCACCACCGTCCTTATCCAGAGGGAGATCCTCGAGTCAAATGGGGGTAAGCAGGTTCTTGTTGTGCTGTATTCAATACGGCATGGCCAATGCTTTTGATTTCTTACCACCATCACTTTGGACTAAGTAGATACTGTTTGAATCATTCATGTTTAGTGTACCAAGTTTTAGAGTCATACTTTATGTGGGCTATTGTTTGCTTCAGTTATTTGCTTTCAATTGCTTTGTAAAAGGCTATATATGCCTGAACTCTTAATAATGAATATGATAGAGATCTTCACCCAGTTCTTGTTGTTTTGCTTGTAAGTGTCTGTATTCAACAGTGGGGGAGGGGGCCCTAATATCATTTGCATTTTTGTAATTTCAGTCCTGTTGATTTAACTCTTGCCTCCTCCTTTTCACTGTTTAGGGACAACTGTAGTGGAGGTCGATGAGAAACTAGAATTAAACAAATTGCATTATGCTAGGGTAATTGCGAAAAAGAGAGAAGAAAAAAAAATTTATTGAAGTGACCTTATCAAAACCCTCCTATAAATAGCGCATAAACCCTATTCCCTTCCGCCGATACCCATTGTCTCCTCAAAAATGGCGCATTTCCGAGGATTTCGTAAAGCCCAAAGAGTTGTTATAATTGACATGACGAAGTTTTTGTCGCCGCCAAAATCGAAGGTTGAGCTATTTTATTCTCATGAGACGGATTTGAGTATCACTGATCAATAGATCATGTTGTGCCAAAACTCACTTTCTTCTTTTAGGTGAGTAATTATCGAACCTAAGGTGGCTTTCCCCTCTTCCTTGAAGAGCCACGGCCTGTGACACCATTTATGCCACTTATAGCGTCACCATGCCACCATCCATGGTGGCAGTGCAATACCCAATTCCTCTTGGGTGGTACCATATTCTTTTGATAAAACACAATCCTTGCAGGTATATTTGCACCAGATTTATATGATCTCGTCACTTTAATGTATAAGACATCTGCACACTTTACTTTGTGTGATTTTGAGGATCAAGATGAGATGTATAAGACATCTGCACACTTTACTTTGTGTGATTTTGAGGATCAGGATGAGACACAGTGGGGACAAACCACGACAATTCATGTCGTTCCACTTGAACATGCTTGTTCTTATCTCCCCCTAACGACGGGAAGACTGTCTCTTCAAAGTGACCCACCACAAATTTAGCAGTAAGGAGATCGTCTGTCAAGGTTTTGACACAGCGGATTAGCTGGAAGTTCATATCCATCATAAATATTTATTCATCTCAAGTAACCCATCATTGTGCGCTGTGGCGGCACAATTTTGGCACATAAAAATATTTAACCGAGCTCAAGGATTGTAGATCCGTGTCAATCCAAAATAGCTCAAGAATTACAAGTTTATTTTAAATCCTTTAAAATCATCACACATAGTCACTAGCTATGGTGTAAATTGGTTAAATGATGATGGCCATAGATGAATAAGTAACGCTGCATGCAAAATTGCATAACCCAAAACGAAAGTATTGGTGTGCTTTAACAATATTAAGACTATTACTGTAGTCATTTTCCGTGAGACCAATTGGGTTTTTATATAGGACTATGATGCCCATTACAGATCCCATATAATAAGCTATAAAATCATTGCGCCTACGAAAATTAACCCGGCCTAGGTTCTTTGACTTTCTAGCATAAGCAGCATAAATTTTAATTGTGGATGGTGTCATGACACGTGACCAGCGTGTCGACGCATCAACCAACACCATAAAATATCTAATGTGTCTGCAAGTTGGTTGAATTAGTTCATTAATTGGATCCTCTTTGGATTCAATATAAGAACATAATGAGAACACAAGTTTCTTTTGCATATGATGGTGTCAATCATAAGTTTACGAGTGGGCTTTGAATGATTTGTTTTTATTCATAAAATCACGATGGATGTCAGAAGCATAATAGGGTACAAGTGCATATACTTGTGCATCAAATATATTCAACCCTACATGAATTGTGCCGAAACAATATTTGAGGATAACATGTTCTTTGGTCGTCCTCGGTTTCGTGTGGGAACCATATTCTTCTGGTGTTTGTTTCTATTCATCTAAAATATGGGTGTCCATAGTAATTTTTTTAATGTACGGGTCACCAGATTTTGAGTAGTTGCGTCAAAGCCAATCTATGTCAGAATTTCAATCATTTTCTTATGACTTTGGATTCGATTAGCGATTACATATAACCCACTAAGTTGACATATAAATTTCGTTTGCATCCGTAGTCATTATAGGTAATGCAAAGGAGCTCAAATGAATTCTCACTTGTGTCTTTTTATATGAACATCGTGGCATAAATTTCTTTAAAATGTGGAACAAATTCAATTTTCTCTTATCGCATAAATTGTCAATTTGACATATGCTCAATATATACATCGAAACGTAACTCAAGTTCTTTAGAGTAACTCGATGGTAATCTCAGTTAGGTAGGTGCATTTTGAATCCCAAAGGAACATATATACCGATCATTATCACTTTCATTATAGTACTAATGTTCTTCAGTACTATTGTGCTATTTTTGTGATATATTAGTATCATTGTCTTTCAGTACTATTATTCTAGAGATTACATGGTGCGTTTTTTTTTCACACAGTTCTTTGTGTCATGCATATATTATGATATGTTGCTTTACTTTATGCAATACTTTGTAAAGTTAGATGCATAAAATTGAATCATGTATATCATGAATAAAATTTGAATAATCTCAATTCATTGAGAGAAAATTCAAAAAATTAACATGCCAATGATTATATTTAGTCTTGTCCAATTTAGAGATAGAAACTTTAAGACCAAAAGTCTAATTTAGGCGTGATAGCTTTTATAAGGATATCTTGAAAATTTAAAAATAGACTAATCAAAGTCTATCTTGGATTGAGCAAGATCCTTTTTGCTCTTTTGATAGCTGCTGTTTCTGCACAAACCAGTAGGCCTGGTAGAAACCGGTGGATCTTGATGTGATTTCCTCCTGCGAACCCTGCTAACTAAGGGGAATACCGGGTGGGCCGGTCTTCTCCTCTATGATGCCTAAATTAGTACCGTTGGAGCAAATAGATAATTTAAGCGGGAATGATAAGTAGTGGGAGAGTTGAGTTACCTATTAATGGGGGTAGTTGAGGCCCTTATATAGGTGGTCGATCGTGAGGTCTGGTCTTACTCTTCGATGTGGGACTGGTTCCCTTCTGTTCATACGCAAAGGGGCAGCTACGGTGACCTGTTCGGCAGGCTGGTGTCCCCGGCTCTCGGGCCTCCAGTCATAAGTTAGACTGTTGGGCTCGGGTTCGGGTGCTGGGGATCCTGCTCCGGGCCTCGGTCCGGCCCCGGGCATGCTAGCTGCGGGTTTGTGGGCCTGTGTAGCCCCTCTGTGGCTACTGTCAACAAGTCCCCCAAGTTCCCTGTCAAGTGCAATCTTGAATGGGGACTTAATATGTCTCACTCCTATCCCACAGACCCGCAGGGTTACCGACCCAACGGTGCCTAGTCCCCCAAGTCCGTATTGAAGATTGGGCTTGGCCGGGCGTTCGAGCAGAAGGGCTGTTATGATGGTGCGTGGTGATGTGAGTACCTATTAGTGATGACGTGTGGCAGTTGCGAGTATGTGTTTGTAACAATGATGGTGTTGTGCTGAAGTCTTGCCATGCCATGAGTATGGAACGGGGTGAAACCTGGACGAGTGCATGGGATGATCATGTGGCGTTGAAATCCGCCATGCGATGAATATGGAGCGGGGTGAAACCCGGACGAGTACATGGGATGATGATGTGGCATTGAAACCCGGGCGAGTGCATGGGATGATGATGTGGCGTTGAAATCCGTCATGCGATGAATATGGAGCGTAAGGAATCGACCGGTGGAGTGCCATGTTGGGACGAGTCCCCTAGTGAAAAATTGCTGCCAACGGTGGAACAGGCAGGGGAGTAGCCCGGTGGGGTGTTTAGGCCATGTCATGGCACCAATCCACACCCGCTGATTCGTCCCAGCTTGTGTTGGAGTAAGCGTGGGGTATTGTGCAGGGTTGCGAGCCTGCGGGAAGGCCTGATGGGTGCAAGCCAACAGGTCCACCGATGGGGTGTTGCGGCCATGTTTAAGCACCAGTCAACATCCGCTAGTTCTTCTCAGCTTGTGTTGGAATAAGCGTGAGGCTGTGCATGGTTTCTAGCCTACGGGGAGACTTGTTCTGTGTTAGAGAAACAATCTGCCTGGTGGGGTGGTGTGGAGATAACAAGTCTCGCCATGGATCCCCATATTTTTCACAGCTTAGTGTGATGCAGGGTTTGTAGCCTGCTGGAAGAGTTTGCATGTGTTAGAGGTAAACTCTCCCGGGTTTATAAAGCCCATGTGTTTGAAGCCTTGAGTTGTTGCTGGCTTGTCCGTGCCCGTAGGCACGAAGGAAAGTGACTAGACCGATGGAGTGCCTTGGATCCAGTGGAATGCTACATAACCGATGGAATGCCAGTGAACCGGTGGAATGCCTGTGAACTGGTGGAATGTTCCATGACCGATGGAATGGCTTTCCTTGATTTGAGGTTGGCTTTTAGGGAAGTGGGGGGGGGGGGGGGGGGGGGGGGGGGGGCTGGACGCCTCGGTTCTCGCCCCTATCTCCCTTAACTGCCGCTTGTAGGCGGGACAAGTGGCTGACATGCATTGAAAGAGAGAGCCCGTCAGTCCCATCAGTTATGATGGCGTGGGAACTTAATCGATGCTGGGACACGTGTCAGTAGGGAGTGGTCTGAGATGGAGGGAATCTGCGGCTGGGGTTGCTTCTCCCTTTTGAGTGCCCTAATTATCAACAAGGTGAAGTTTTACCGCCTATAAGATGCTTCGCACCCCCCTCCTCTCTTCCTGTCGTAATTTGTTGAAGCTTGGCTCCTCGTCTGTCTATGTTGTTATCTTGTTAGGTGTTTTGTCTGTTCCCTTTAACAGCTAACTGTGCGTAGGGTAAATTCTATTCTTAGGTTTATGGAGTCTGGGAGGTCAGCCAGTCCTGTCGGTGCTGGCCGTGCGTCGACGGGAGGGCCCGTGAGGCACCGGCTGTTGGATGGCGACAAGGTGATTTTGTGTGACGAGCCGACGAGGAGCATGACTGCTGGCGAGATAAGGGATTTTCGGGCGAAGTGGGGCATTGACTCCTCCGTTAAACTCCGGGGTCTACATCCCGGGGAATTGGCTTGCAACCCGGAGGAAGGTTGGGTTGCCGTTTTTGAGGATCAATTTCGGCACAGGCTATCTCTGCCGCTGCCTAAGTTTGTCAAATACGTGCTGAGCCTGATAAACATCTCTCCCTCCCAGCTTCCTAGCAACTAGTGGAGGCAATTGCTTGGTCTCGGGTGCTTGTTTAGTCTTAGCAACATGGACTGGCCCAGGCTGTGTAAATTTTTTGCCGCGCGGGACTTCGATCCTCCCATCACTCATCTCCCGTCATCGGTTTCGAATGTGTGGAGGAGACAGGTTGTGATGGCCGGGGGTAGGTGGCAGCATAGTTCGAGGAGCTTTCGGGTGCCCGGGGCTTATCAAGCTATCGGGGATCAGTCGTACCGGTTGGTCGACTTGGAGAGGCAACGGATAGCCCGGCTTTTCGTTTGTTGGGATAATCTGGGCCGCAGCTCTTACAATTTCATTTGGAATAGACCTCTACTGCCCCCAATAGACCTTGTTGCCCCTCAAATAGACCCCCACTGCCCCCCAATAGACCCATACTATTCCCAGTATAATTGCCCACAATAGACCCTTAGTATTCCCAGTATAATTGCCCCAAATAGACATCTATTGGCTCCCAAAATAGAACTTTGATAACCCTAAACTCTAAATAAATCGAAAATAGACATCTATTAGGGTAAGAGAGAGTTGATTGTTGACCGTTGACTGTTGACTGGTGACCGAATTCCAGTGAAAAGTGCCTGGATTCTGGTGATTGGTGACGGTTGACCGTTGACTTATTAGAGAGGGAAGAGAGATGAATAGTTGAGAGGCGTATTTTGGACACGAAAAATATGAAAAAAGTTAAAAAGTGGGCAAGTCGGAACACTCTCTTACACTCTTTTGTGCAAGTGGGAATTTCTCAAACTTTATTTTACTAGTGGGAAAACCCTCAAAATCTGAGCTAATTAATGGGCATTTTCCCTTTCTTAAAATGAAATTCTATTGAGATACCACTAATAAACGCATATAAGTTTTCCTTTTGTGTCGGCTAAGAGCTTAAATGGCCGATTTACCAAAAATAGGTAAAAGCAGTATAAATTCATAGTGTGACTCTATAACTCTGACGTAGCTTTTACTATTTTTTTATAACTGAAATTTGATCATAATATATAAGAGCATCTCCAGCAATGCTAGCCATATTTTAGTTAAATTTTAGACAAAATAGCTAAAAAGTCATTTTGGCTAGCCACTTTAGAAATATGTCTGCATCAGTTCTCTCTATTTTAGCTTGATTTGGATTTAAAATATTTATTAAATGAATAAAAAGTGGTTTAAATGTATATATAAATTATATATAATTACATATAAGGAATGTATTAAATTTAGGGAATCGAAAAAGACCATTTGAACAAAATGGGTTTAAAAATTGTCCATTCCAATGTTTATATCCCAAACAAATGAATCTTGAGAGAATTACACAACTACCCTAGTAAATATAATTCAGTCATTTACCCTACCCTAACCAATACTAAAACTCTCTCTCTCTCTCTCTCTCTCTCTCTCTCTCTCTCTCTCTCTCTCTCCTCTGCCGCCCTCAACCCTTATCAGCTCCATTATCACCATCTGCATTGCCCTCCGGAACCGCCGAATCAAATGGCGATGCGTAGTCATTGGTGTCCTGCTGCTGCTGCTCGTTGGGAAGAACGACGTCGACGTGGAAATCCCCAAGTGGTGCGTCGGAGGAGGGGAAGTCGACCTGGGTGGGAGGGTTTAACGACGAGTCGTAGCTCAGGTAACCGTCGTCGTCAAAAGGTTGAGCGGCGGGGGAAGGGTTCTGGGGTTCGTCCTCGTTAGGGAATGAGTCGAAGGACAACATCCTGGGATGGATTTGTTCGAATACAAGAAAAAAGAAGAAGAATGGGGATTCTGTTTGTGGGAGATGAGATGAGATGAGATGAGATGAGAGATCGGTGTGTTCGGAGTTGATACAAGATCAATCTAGGACTGAGTTGATAGAGGGATGCAGGGATTGATGGCCTCGGGTCCAGCTGGAGCGTAGTCGGCCAAGGCTAGGGTGAGAATCCGGGACTGAGTTGATATTGAATGTGTAATCTGGGACTGAGAATCGATGGGTGCCCAGATCAATCTGGGACTGAGTTGATATTGAATGTGTAATCTGGTTACTGGGGGTTAGTAATCGATTATTGGGGGTCAGTAATCGATTACTGGGGGTCAGTAACGGGGTCAGTAACATGGTTACTGAAAAATATGGAATCTGTAACCTGATTACTGGGGGTAAGTAACTTGATTACTATGGATCAGTAACTCCAGTATCCTGATTACTGGGGGTCAATAATCGATTATTGGGGGTCAGTAACATGATTACTGGAAAATATGAAATCTGTAACCTGATTACTGGGGGTCAGTAATCGATTACTGGAAATCTGTAATCTGTAAATTATTTACTGAGGGTCAGTAACCATCGTCCAATAATCTGATTATAAAAAATAAAAAAATAAAAAATCTGGCGAAAAAAAAAAAATTCCGGCGAAAAAAAAATTTGGTGACCGGAATCCGGCGACTCCGGGTATCAGGCTCCGGCGACCGGCCATGGGAGGCCGGAGGAGTTGAGTGATATTTCGGCAAAGTTCGTTTTTTTATCTTCCACTTTCTCAGCACATTATAATTCAAAAATATGTTAGATAAGACAAAAGGACAAAAAAGGAAGAAAAAAAAAATTAAATTTGTACTAGAATTGAAAAAGATTTGTTCAAATGGGCAATAGAGTTGTTACATTATGTTGAATAAGGGAGAAAAATAAGATGGTCATTGAAATGGGTAATGAGGGGGCATTTTTTATACTAAATGGGCATTTTCCCTTAAATTTAAATGTTTTAAATTTTAGCTATCACGCTCTACAAATTTGGCTAGCGACTTAGGAGTCTGGTGGAGCTCTTAATTTTGATAAAAAACTAAATAGACTCTCTAAAATAACTAAAGAGTTAAAATAGAGAGTCTGTTAAAGATGCTCTAAATGACTAGCCATTTTAACTCTTAGCTATCTCGCTCCTAAATATAGAGAGCGAGATGAGGCTCTCTATAATTTAATACATTCTTTTTAGATGATTCTATGTAATATATAACTGCATTTAAGGTAATTTTTTTAAAATTTAATTAGTAATATAAGTTCAAAATAGTTAAAATAGAAAGAACTGATACGGACATATTTCTAAACTAGCTAGCCAAAATAATATTTTAGCTATTTTGGTTAAAATTTGGCAAAAACATGGCTAGCATTGCTAAAGTTGCTTTAAGAGTATTTTTAACAGACTCTCTATTATAACTCCTTAGCTACTCTGGAGAGAGCCTATTTAGTTTTTTGTGAAAAATATCAGCTATACCAGACTCTTTATTATAACTCTATGATAACTTTTAGCTATCTCGCTAGCCAAATTTGGGGAGAGTGATAGCTAAAAGTTAAAACATTTTTAATACATTCGTTATATGTAATTATATATAATTTATATATGCATTTAAACCACTTTTTATTTATTTAATAAGTATTTTAAATTCAAATCAAGCTAAAATAGAGAGAATTGATGCAGACGTATTTCTAAAGTGGCTAGCCAAAATAACTTTTTAGCTATTTTGGCTAAAATTTAACTAAAATATGGCTAGCATTGCTGAAGATGCTTTAAGAGTCTGATATAGCTGCTATTTTTCACAAAAAGCTAAACAAGCTCTTCAGAGTAGCTAATGAGTTATAATAGAGAGTCTGCTAAAGATGTTCTTAGAGCAACTTTAGCAATGCTAGCCATTTTTTGGTCAAATTTTAACAAAAATAGCTAAAATGTCATTTTGGCTATCTAGTTTATAAATATGTCTGTATCAGTTCTCTCTATTTTAACTATTTTGAACTTATATTAGTATTTAGAGAGTCTGATATAGCTGTTATTTTTCATAAAAAGCTAAATATGTTCTCCAAAGTAGCTAAAGAGTTATAATAGAGAGTCTGTTGAAGTTGCTCTAAAATCTTTGTGTGATGGGACTCGATAGAAACGCCTGGACATACTTTTCTTTCTTTTTTCTTTTTGATGAACTAAAAAAACAACAAAAAACTACAAGACGAAGCCGCTAGGGCAGGCTAGAGGCAGGCTAGAGGCATATGAGAAAGCTTCCCGTTTGTAGTAATATAGATTGACAATTACATCTTGCTTTTACTCATATTTTTCTCTCTCAAAAAAACCCTACTCATTTCGCATATCCATTACTCTAAAATCTCTATTCAAATCACTTGTTCTCATTTAAATATTATTTGTCCTAGACTTTATGTTCAACTTTATCGTCTGAAATTGGCCAGAAAAGATTGTCACCTGATTTGGCGTAGCACAGTGATTTGGAAAAAAAATTACCATCTAGGTTCCATCGCAGCATAATTTCTTCTTTCATTTAAATGCAAAAGAAATTTCACTCACAGATAATAGCACAGTGCTTTGGCATAGCTGCCGTACTGAAGTACGTTGCGTACATAGAGCATATTAGAACAAACGATAGTTCTAGCTACGGTAGCACCCTCATAACGAAGATCCGTTAAATAAAACCTCAAGTCCTTAAGACATGTAATTCTTGGCACTGGAACTCTTTTTCATTACCATTTCAGTTTTGAATTTGGCCACTGGAAGTATTTTTTAGTAACTTTTGGCTATTTATGCCATAACTAACAATTAAATATAACATCAGACCTTCAATTGCCATCTACTTTCCCGTCTTTATCAATTGGATAGAACCTTAGCTTTTATATATATATATATATATATATATATATATATATATATTTTTTTTTGAGAAGGATAACCTTAGACGGTTAGACCTTCAATTTGCATCTAATCTAGTGTAACACAGTGCTTGGGGATAGGTTACCATATTGGTTTGAATCTTGGCACTGTAAGTTCTTGACGGCATCTTAAATGCCACCACATGCGAAACCGAACCTGGCAACCAAATTTGGAGAACACATTTGAATCAGCACTGTGAAAAGAAAATCCTAATTGATTATAAACAAACAAGAAACCGTTCCATAGAACGAACAGAGAAGCCTAATTTTGTATTATACACAAACAAGAACCCTCGCAAGACAAACACACATCTTTACACCTTTCTCACAAACCAACCTTAAGGTTTATTCCTGTTGAACCCCTACTATCATCCCCCCAAGCCATCAGTTAGTCTAGTCTCTCTTGTTGAATCAGAAGCATCGGTTTCAGATCCATGAGATTTTTTCAACTTTGCCACAAGAACCCACATGTTAGCGAGTTCGTTTTCCAAGTATGCTTCTCTTTGCTTGGATTCCTCAACCCTTCTTTGAAGCTCAGCCTCTCTTTTATCCTTCTCCGTAAGAGCGGCCTCATAGGAAAGCTCTCTCTCCTTACTCATGGCCAGTTCTCTCTTCATTTCTGAGACCGGCCCACTGAGGTCATTCTGTTTAGTGTGACTCTCTCTTCGGCCATTCCGGAGTGTGCTACCACTTCGGCGCTGGGTGGGGGAACTCTTAGATGCAGCCAGCTCAGCAGCTAGTCTCTCGTTATGGTTCATAAGTTTGGCAACTTCCTCTGATAATGCTTTGAGCTCAACAGCAGCAGCTGAGGCTAAACCTTTGGCATATGAACTTTCCTCCACCAGTTTCTGGTTCCGAAGTTCTAGCTGTTCTTTTGACTCCGTCATTTCAGCCACCTTCTGTTTCAACTCTTCAATCTCAAGCGCCTTATTAATGAGAAAACAGCAAGAATTAATATATATATATATATTTGACAGATTTGAAAGTATATTATGCATGTATCAACACAATCATTTAGAGGACTTGCATCATGAATAATTTCCACCAATATGTTGGGAAAATTTTGAATATGACAACTACAAATACTCAGAGACCACAAGAGGAGGAAAACCTGCTTCTCTGTAAGGAAAACTTCATTTGTGTGATTCAACACTCCATTCTCTTCCTCATGCAAGCTTCTTGAGTCAGTTTGTGAACCAATTATTGGACCCAAATTTCTGAACTCCAGTGCCTCAGAGAGCTGCTGCTTCATGGAGGCAACTGTTTCCTGCAATTCTTTGCATTCTTGGATCTGATAACAACATAAATAAAGTCATACGTCGCCCTGAACTCTGAAGTCTCCTTTCAAGATGAAATAATATGAAATATTTTAGTTCATGTACCTTTTGTTCCAGCTGCTCTTGAATTATACGATTATCAGCAGCTTTAACCTGGAATAAGAATAATGATACAACACTCAATGGCGGCATAAACAAAACTTCCTTTAACTTTCGCATTTCTTTGATTTTTTTTCATTGCAATTTCTAAAATTCTGAAAACCACGTAAAACGGAAACTGTAAGTAACGGCGACGAATATATTGAAAGTGAGCCAAAGATCAGTAATCCGTCTTTTAGATGGGGCTTTTGGACATCCCATGGGGTCTAATGATACAAGTCCTCTGGGCCATTGAATAAATTTTAGAATATAAAAAAAATGTAACAATAATAATCATTTATAATCAAAATCAACATAGGTTGTACGTTTATTGTCCACCTTTGTTAAAGACCAAGTTCTAATATGGATTGTTATCTTACCAGAACACAAAAGTGATTTTCCAGTTGGGCTATAATATAAAATTATAATTGTGCAATTTATTCTAGTTCATTCAGATCAAAATGTAGTAAGTGTTTATCACCTCTAGTTCAAAGGACTTCTCATTCAATTGCGCCACCACTTCGGCAATAGACTGCAGACATAAACCACAACAAATTAAGTTGATTGAAACAAAAACAGAAAACTTCAGTAAGAGTAGAGACCAAAAACAACAGTAAGTTTTTGTAGTACTGCAGTGTCAAAATATTATTTCTTGGAATAGAAATATAAAATGCACAATGAGGAAATCAATACTTACTTCGGATATTTCCATTTGATCCAATTTGGTGGGTGAAACAATCAACAAATCAGACATTTTCTTTTCCAGCAAAGCTATTTGTTCATTCTTCGCCTTGATTTCATCTTTTAACTTTTGCATCTCCATCTTCATTACAGAACAACCGTAAAAATTGAAGGTCTCACAAAAATCAGCAACATGTTTTGGGGGCAAATGAAAATCAACAACATTTTACAGACCCAGATGGTAAGGAAGGAGACAATTACATTTAGTCCGTCCTTCTGGGGGTTTCTTGCTGCCTCCTCAGACAACCGCTTCAGTGCGCTTGAATGCAGTGCTACCTCTCCAGACAAGACTTTTTGCTGCTCTCTTAATAGATCGATCTGATCAATTGACTTAATGCTGGTCTGCTGATTTAATCAAGAAACAGAAAATAAACACACTTGAGATACGGAAATTTAATCATTGGGACTATATATAAGAGTATCTTTATGTAACTTGAACATCAATTGTTTTACAGATGTTCAAGCACACACACACAAATATCCATACGACCATACTTCTATTACATTAAGAATTCAAACACTCTAATACAGTAACCCTAATATAAGATAGAAAGAAAAAAAGCAACCCTATATAACAACTACGTAATAAAACTATCTTTCATTTTTTGCCAATCAACTAACATCTCTATGACTGATACCAACTAGCTTTAGTTTTCATTCTCCAGAACTCTATAAAGATATCAAGATTATTGTCCTCTTTCATCTAGCCCAGGCAATGAGAAGGCCTAGGGCTAGGAGCAGTGAATTGAAAGAATTTGCGTTCTATATCTCATTTACCAGAGTGTTAGTTGATTGGCAAGAGTTCTTTGCCTTTATTCCTAACTAGGAAGTATGTTGCTACCATTTTGGCAGAAGCATAAACCCTACCAAACATATGGGGTAACTCCAGTATCAAATATTGCTCTTAATGCACATGCCATATGAATGCTCAGGCATAACAAAATATAATTTTGCCAAACAACACATTATTTTTTTTCAAAGAGGTAGCCCTCCAGGAAAGAGGATTACATACCATAGGTGTCTCTTGTCCCAGGAATTTATCCTGAGGTACTTCTCTATCCTCTAGAGCCTCAGGTAAAAGATCAGCAGATGGAGAGCTCTCTGTAACTAGAGAATGTGAAAGCCTTGATTCTGCATGAAAATTACTGTTTTCTGCTTGAGGTGTTGATGGTGTACTAGTAGATTTCATTCCACTGGATTTATCACTGGTGCTTGTCAATGTCCCACCACCACTATCACGTTTCTAATCAGGAACGCAAAACACGGAATATAAGTCTATAGAGAATACAAAAAGGAAAAGTATGATGCAGTGATTAATATCTAGGGGCTGTTGGCCTCAACATAGCAAAGGTATAATCTCTAGAGCAGCTACTTCATTCATCAAGCTGAAGGTTAAGAAAGTATTCAGAGACACCAGCTTACCAAATTTCTTGTTGTACTCTTTTACCATATTCCAAAAGAGGTCACTCTATGTTTTATGATTATAGTCACGGTGAATATAATTGTTGACACGAGAAATAGATAAAAGCCAGACCAAATTCCATATATGCTGTTCTAGTGGTGATTTGATAAGCAACATGATGTAGACTTCTAATAAATAACCTTAAGAAAGGACCATAGATTTATTGCAACCAAATGCGACATACCCTTAGCTTTAACCAGTTTAACAGTCCATGCTTCCGAGTCTTCTTCTCGTCCTTCAGTGTATTATCAGTAGTTTCAGTATTCCCGTCAAGAGGAGGAACAAACAAGTCAATGTTTTCATCCTCTAAAATCAAGTCCCGCCTTTTGTATGGTAGATATGCAAGCTGACAAAATTAGGATAATCATATCAAATAGAGTTAAAATCCTACAAAGAACAAATGAAAGCAATTGTATAGTCATCAGCAGACAGAAGTCTTGAAGGAAACACAGTCCAACCTCCTCTTCCCCAAAGGAATGTCTTCTTCTAAGACTAGGTTGGTGAGGAAACCTTGATGGCTGTGTTGCTTTTGTGGAGACCAAAATCAACTTTGTTAACCTTTGGATTCTTCCTAACAAAGCAGCTTTGGCTTCTTCCTCTTGTTCCAATCTTGATTGCAGTTTGGATTTGCCATCTTCTAACTTTACACATTACATCACAGCAAAACATGGTTCAAGTCGCACAGTATTGATATTTCAGAAATATATCATGTTCGAATAAAACAGCTTGTACTAGAAATAATTCTGCATTTCTATGATTAAAATATTGTGTTTTAGAATTATGCCAGAGGAACCCTTTTTAAAGTTTAGGCTTTGAGAGTCATTTACAATGGACCCAACACTAACAACAATTACTTAAGTAAACTTCAGAAGAAAAAAAAGAAAAGAAATAGAAACATCTCAAACTATATTTGATTTATAGGGTTGATAAATCTAACATTAATGTAATTTTCGGTTAGATTACTTTCCAAACAGGGTAGATGAATACAATAGCTTTTACCCAGCATCCACTGAATGTAAATTTTGTCTTTTGATATCTACCAGAGGTTTCATTTTAGCTTAAAATTCCTCTACAATGGACCCAACCATGTAATCTAAGTAAACTCTAGAAGAAAAGAAAAAAGCACCTTAAAATATTTTTTGATATATTGGGTGGCTATAATATTACTCCACTTTTCCATGTGAATCACAAGTCACTTGCAATGTTGATTTAGCATTTCATTCAAGTGACCAAGAATTTTAGGAGCAGAATTTCAGAATTGTGGCAGTCAATAACCCCAGACCAACCCAGTAGAGGAATTGATATGCACCTTTTGTTTTAGAAGCAGGATATCATTTTCGCTAGCATCTTTTAGTTGAGGAACTGTAACAATGCCCTTCTTCAACTGTTCTAACTCTTCCTTTAAATTACGAATCTCATTTTGATATTTCTTGATAAGTGACTTCTCATCAATAATCTGCAGGTTCATAAAATTATGTCAGATCAGAACCTTCTGGCAACGGTAAAAAAAAAAAAAAAAAAAAAAAACTAATAAATGAATAATGACAAACTCAACAGTTTTAAAGAAATGAGATACAGAAACATACCTTATTTTGTGCTGCTTGAATTTCAATATGCTTTGCGCGGTGAGCAAACTTCAATGTATTATGTGTCTCTTCTGAACTGCTTGATGAAGGAGTAACAGTGCAGATGAGCTGTAATTGAGGACAATAAAAGTAAATTATTCAACTAATACAAAACTTTCTTTGCAAGAAGTAACTGAAAACTTGAAATAATAATATAAATGACATGGAGGTTTTATATAGACAGGGGGAAACATACAGAGACACGCCCATGACCACTTAACGAAGATTGAAGAAGTCGAGTCAGTTTAGAATCCCTGTATGGTATATGAGTAGCCCTCCCATCCGTCAACTTTGATATAACCTACATAACAGAAATTAATATTCCAAAATAAGTATATCTTGTACAATAATCAACGATTGAAAGTGCAAAAGGGACAGTCTAAGATGGTATTTCAAACTTATTGGCATAAAACAACACTCGAGGCCTCACAGTTCCTAGAGTTAGCAGACTCTTATTAATATAGGATCCTTCTTTTCGTCTGACACCAGTAGTTTCAGCTTTTGAGCTTTCCGAACCAGCAAGATCAATAAGGTTCTGCACATTTAAGAAATATAGTAAACAAGTTGAACTGAAAGTTAAAGATAAGTGTCAGTCCTCAGTGTTCAATACTTACCAACTGTGATAGATTTACAGCTTCACCTTCACTATTTTCCCCACACGGGCTACTCTCGATTGTCTAATGACATACACACAGAAATATATCAGAGGCCATCAAAAGTAGAAAACTAAAGAAGTAAACAAACAGCATGCTATATGAGGAAACAGAAATTACCAGTGTAAATATAGTATGGCTCCTGCTACTGATTAAATTAAAATTTGTCGATCCAACATGCCTGTGCTCTGTTGTTGGCAACAGTTAAGACTTGATCACAAAGTGAATCAACATTTCATGAAAGCAAAAGAGGGACAGAAAGCGCACTCTAAAAGTAAACAACCATTACATTTAGTCAACTGAACAATTTCAAAAGTTACTTGTTGAAACAACTTATACATGTATTCATGATAGTGAGCCATGGCCAATGGTAAGACTACCTCACTGGCGACTTACATGTTTGTAGGTTAATAACCAAAAGCATCTTCCAACTACATCCATCTAACCTTCCCCAAATATGCAATGACAGTCTAACCTTAGGTATAATGATCTATATTACCCACAAAAAAAAAAATAACGATAATGAACTATGTTACACTCTGACAGTGAATGATATACTAGGGTGGCAACATAAAACAAAAAGAAGCAGTTTAGTTCATTGCTCACAAGTATTTCTACTGCACAATGAGTTCACTTAATTGTTTCAAGAAATGATCATCTTTTGTATGAAATATGTTCTATTTGAACATCATCATCATTATCATATACAAGCCATACAATCCTTAGGACCATATACTCCTCCGTTCTCATCAAATTCTTCAGTGAAAAGGCTGTAACCCTACAATAGGTTAACCTTTTGAAACTAAATATTTTTTCCATCAGCAATTCATTTATGTTTTGTTCAGTTGCATACAGAACCAAAATTTCTTTACCTCCATCCTTCTGCCTTTGAGAATCAAGTTATTTGAAGATAAGGCGAGGTAATTTACTTTAATTTTTTTGCACATTGATGGGTGCACAAATACTAATACTAGGTCTAAGAGAAAGGAAGTAAGGAACAGTAAAAATGAAAAGTAATTCAGGAAAATAAAATAAAAACCATCCTGATCAATCAAACAATCAGCTAGACAATGGAACAATATTCAGTATTTTAAACAACTACACCATAGTCATAAAATGTGATTTATCTTCTTTTACCTTCTCCAGCGGCTATAAGTGACAGGGCATGAGCTGGGGATAGTACTACTTCTTCCTTTATTCCTTCAACAAAGGTGCCCTACATCCATCAATTAGCTATAAGAAAAACATTCTTAACAACTAGAAGCGAGCATAAATAATCTTATTATGAGATTCTAAATGCAACAGGCTAGATACAAAAGTTAATGACAAATATTGTCATGTTGTCTTCAGGCATTAGAACTGCCAATAAAGGGTACACAATAACCATGTATGTGTACAATTGGAGGGTGTAAGTTTCCAATTACTAATGCGAAAAACCTTTTGTGAAAATAGTAACTAGAAGCTTCAAAAACTTTTACAACTGTATGGTATATAATTTTCTGTGAAAATCAACCTTCAATATAATCGCTGCTCAAACATGGCTGTATAACTTTGTTCAGTGCAGGAAAGCTTCTCTATCCTTATCTTCACAAGGTTCCGGAACGAACTTATAAAAAGAACATTTTTGGTTTTTTCAGAGGAAACAAAGATTATATTGAAAAAAGACGGGAACAACAAAATGAGTGGACAATGAATCTAAGCCTAGGGCTAGGAACGAAAGTGAAAATCTAAGAAAAAACAACACAGAAACTAACCACTCGAAAACACAAGAAATCAGCCTCACTACACAATAGCTAACAGATAAGACATTCTAGAACTCTGGACGAGATGGAAAAGTCCTCAAAATAGCCATGGACTCAAACCCAAAGTCTGTCCACTCCCACCCCTGTTATGCCTCAGAATTCATCTTCAACTCACCATGTATATCAATTTATCAACCATGTGACAAAAGCATTTAGAAGAACAGAAATATCATCATACTTAGAATAGTAATGTATGAAGATGGACAGGTCAAAACAAAGATCAGATGAAGAAAGCACCTGAGCATCCTCTCTAATTCGTAAATTCTGTCCTGCTGGATTCAACAAGTCATTAACAACCTGGAATCAAACAAATCTTAAAGGATAGTGAAGTAAATTAAAAGGTGCAACCAAAGCTAGTAAAAAGTTGAGCATGAACTCTGTACCTCAAGATCGTTCTCCGACAACCAACATTCATATAAGCATACCTAACATAATAAGAGGAATATGAGAAGAAAACAAATGTTACCTCATTATAGATCTCCAAGTATGACACACGAAGAAGGTACTCTCGGTTTGGAGTCTGGAATAGACAAAAACTGTAATGAGTATCTTATCTGCGGAGCATAGTTACAAGAATATAGTATTGTTTAACAAGTACCTCTTGGATGATGCTAAACGCATCTTTCACAGCCAGTGGTATAATACCAGGCGACCTTTGATCACCCTGAAAGCATGACGGACATAATCACATTGTTAATCATCTTAGATCCCACCACATTAGTATCTAATCCCACAGTGGATATTACTCAAAAGAGAAATAATGAAGAAACAGAAAAGCTCAATGCATATTAACCATTAATACTATGTATAAAATAATGATGAGCATAAACATTAATTTCTCACATGCATTGTGTGGGTCTTCCCACTGCTGGTGACCCCATACGCAAAAATTGTACCTGTCATGGAAGGAAATCATAGACTAAATAAGAAAACGATGGATTACATCATATGAGCAACTTAAATATACCCAATACCAAGAACGAGAGTATAGTTCCTCTAACTTGTAGTGCAAAATACCAATAACTTCAACTGGTAGAGTGATTAGCCTTGTATTATTCAAACAACGTAAATGGCCAGGTTACTCTGTAGTTAGCAGTTTGTCAGTCTTGACAGGGAAAGCATTGGTTGCCTAGGAACGAAAACTAATGGTAGAACTGAGAAGGTGTTGTAGATCCTTATAGGTTTAACAACCAACGGGGAAGGATTGGTAAGCTTATGGTTTCCAGGGTCCACCCAAAACTAACGGATTCAGAATTTCCACCATCTAGCCTTTGCGTATAAGCCTCATTCACTATTCACTCATTGCAACTATACTTCAGCAACTGACCGCTGAAAACGCACTCTCACCCTCTAGCATTATTCATAAAGGCCAGGCAACCCAGTCAATAAGAATGTGGGATTAAAGCTGGAAGTCCTCACTCTAAACTCTAAACTCTAAATTCTAAATTCTAAATTCTAAATTCTAAATTCTGCCTGATAATCCTACAAACCCAGCTCAATCTACTTGAGCAAGTGATTGAGGTAAAGATCGTTATATGAAATAAATTAGGTCCCGGTAACAGGTGCACAGTTGATTAAAAATTGTATGGCTTCATGTATAGGGGTTATATGACTTATATCACATCTTCCAATTTAATCAAGACATAGTTGGTGAAAGTATATTGATGAATATAAATGAAAAGTTCAAATGGTTTTCTGAATGACTAAATATTAGGTGTTCTGATTATTTGAGAATTTAGGTAGAAGAAAATAATTGTAGAAAATGAAAAATAATTTTAAAAACCCTGCACTCCACCCAGTAAGAAAGGAACACTCTTAGAATACAATCTACATAAAATACTTAATCATTAATAACTGCAGTACTTTCTAAGACATGTAATCATACTGAATACAATGCAGAAATTGAAGTTGATCAAGCCAAAGTCTAGGCTCGTTACCGTTGACTCCTTCCATAGCGCCACTAACAACATGCTGAGCAACAACATCATAGACATGGCGCGTAGTGGTTGTAGGGCCGAACACCCGATCTAGCGGCACAGAATGAAGAGAAAAGTGAGACAGAAAAATCAAGAAAAAAATTTGAAGGTAAGACTATTCTGCATTTATTTTTGGTCTCCAGAAGAAATGCACAGTGAGTTATTCTCTAGTAAACGTCTATATGATAAAGACTAGTGAACAGGTCCAGTTATTCTCCATAAAGGTCATGTTTCTTAAAGGCAGATGCGCAGTGAGCAAGAACTCAATGCAATTTCAACCATCCATATCCAGGCTAACAGCATAGAAGTCACATTTAACTTATTCTTTGGGAGCTTAAAATAGAAACTACATACACACACATTTTAAGCTTTGGTTTACTAGTTTCACCTCCACACAAGTTAAGCAAATTAGAGAATATAAAATTATAAATACACGAAAGTAGATAGTATACCGTATGCATAAGCTATTGATGGATTATGCTCATTCCGCAGAATAGTGTCTCCATCTGCATACCATGCAATTTCTTCTCCTTGGCGAATTTCCCTCGGACTACACCAGATACAAACAATAGCCACATTATTGAGCACTTATGAAACTTTACAAGTGAAGTACAACTCAGTAGTGAAATGCACCTGAGTGGACGGAAGCGGACAGTCACTGTGACATTTTCCTTGGACTTTTCCGCATCTTGTGGCACACTTTCTGAGTAAAAATACTGTGGCTTACTTCGAGCCGAAGAAGAAGCAGGAGAGCTCTGACCTTCGATAGAAGTTTCCAAATACTGTTTCGAAGACGATGTAGTCGAAGAAGAAGGAGAATTAGCAGCTCTTGAACTTAATTTTTTCGGCCGTGATCCATGCTTTGATGCCATTACAACTGGATACTAATCCTTCAGCATCAACCGGCGACACTTTCAACTTCTGAGTGAGGGTTTTAGGCCTCTTTAGTCAAAATCAAATGCAGCAAATCACACTCACCTATACTTCTGCTGGCAAAAAAGAAAAAAAAAGAGTTTGAACACTAATCCTTCTTCACATATTATCGATACTAAAAAATCTGCAGAGCTATACATATCAAAATTCCATGCTACTCTACTCTACCTATTTAACTCAGAATGCAGAAAACTAGTCACAGATTGCAGAAAACTAAGCCTTCCTAATCAATTGCCACGATACTAAAGCACATAGCCCATTCGATTCCACAGAGCCACACAATAAAAATTAGAGCTTCAATTTCGGAACCAAAACACCGCCATTAACGAACAACAAGTACCTGTAGTCAGAATCGGAGGAGCATTGCGCGAACCAAATGGAGTAATGCGCATAGAGGAGCGAGCTGATCTTATCGGAAATCAGAGACGGACGGATCTGAGAGACGCAGCGAGTACTTGAGTGAGCAAAGAAGAGAGAGATATCTGAGCTTTTTTATTTTTCTTTCCCTTTTTTTTTGGTAATGAAATCAATTCAGCTTTTCTTGCTTGCCTTGGACTTCATCTAAAGCAAACAGCATTTCTCAATCCAACTTTTTCAGAGAGTGTGAGAGAGTGAGAAAGGCTCCTCTGCTCTGCTCTGCTTTCTCTCTCTCATAATCTCTCATGTGTAATAGTTTCAGCAGCAGGTTGTAGAGAGAGATAGAGGAAGTGGTTAGAGAGAGAAAGTGAATTTGGTACAGTAGCTGTAGCTGAGTAAAAGGCTGGCTGGAATGGTGGGGCTCTGTATTTTATTTATTTATTTTTTTTTTTTTTTTTTTTAAGCGAGAGTCCAGGGGTCAAAAGAGTGAAATGGGATCCTCTCCTCATCACTCTCTCCTCATATCTCCTCATAAAATAATCTGGATCGTCTAATTTCAATCTGACGGCTCACAATCCTCTGTTACTATTCACACAACTCCCCTACAAAGTAATCTGGACCATCGAATTAAAATTAGACGGCCCAGATCTCATGAGGAGATATGAGGAGCTTATTCATGAGGAGAGAATCGGATCCCATTATGGGGGTTGTCATTGTCCAATTTTCCTAGTAGAGTGAAATGTTTTTCACACAATTGGAAATTAACAGAAAAACACAGTACGGTTACATTTGGTACCCAAACTCCCATGGGCCGTGTGTGGTCCCCACCCAGTCAGCGTCATTGAGCACACGACTCCTGTGACACTGTGAGGAGTCCTTTCACTCCTTTGGGATCCGATTCTCTCCTCATGAATAAGCTCCTCATATCTCCTCATGAGATCTGGGCCGTCTAATTTTAATTCGACGGTCCAGATTACTTTGCAGGGGAGTTGTGTGAATAGTAACAGAGGATTGTGAGCCGTCAGATTGAAATTGAACGGTCCAGATTATTTTATGAGGAGATATGAGGAGAGAGTGATGAGGAGAGGATCCCATTTCCCCCATAATGGGGACGAGGTAATTTTTTAAGATGGTCAAAGAAATTATCTTTTTACTAATTATTAAAAGGGTCTTACGTAAGTAATGGTTTGTTTAGCTAAAATTTCGTAGTGTCTATATTCTTGATAACTTGTTTGATCGATCTTATCTCACCTCTAGCGACCTCGTCAAAACGACTAATGTTATGTTTTTTTGCAACAACTCTAATGAAAAAAACTTAAATATTCAATCACTTTTTTTTTTTTATGTCAGAATGTTAATCGGTTAATCCTTCATTTATGTCTTTACCATTATCACTAATATTCCTAAGATAGCCGTTTTTCACTCGGCATTTATGTTGGGTGAATCAAATTGTCCACTTCAATCATTGATCTTTCTCATTAGCAAGCAAGCATGATTTGTTGGTGTGTCAATGATCCTCATTTGGTTTGGTGATCATGTGTTGTGTTTTTATAAGATGCGTAGTACTGCTCAATATAAAATAACTAGAGGATTCAACCATGCTTCGCATGGAAAAAAAAAAAAAACATGGAAAAAAAAAAAGGTGAACAGTAAAAGCACTGGTCATACTGTTCAAGTAGGAACAGTAAAAGTAAAAACCTAAATCTGTTATATAGTGTTGTAGAATAATCGGAATTGGTCTACTCATTTCATTGATAATCCCCTTTATATAGGGTGAGTATTACAACGGTAATAGGAAATACATTAATGACAATAATGACTACATAATTATCTATCGTCCGTTACATTGACGAAGGCACATAATACGTTTTTCCTTCAACACTCCCCCTTGTGCCGAGTCAGGGGTAACATGGTGCATGTGGTGTTGCCTCATTAAAAACCTTGCCAAGTAACAAAAACCCAATGGGAGAAAATAAAACTTTGGTCTAAGGAGAAAAAGAGCACAACGCACCTAATACATTTGAAAACAACATGTATGTGCTAGACTCCCCCTGATGTCTGCACCTCCCCCTGATTTTTACATTAATCATGGGTTTCTCCCTGATTCTTTCATTTGATCAAGGGAGCTTCAGTCTTATTAGCATACTTATGCATTTTCACATGTTTTTCCAAATGTGACTTTGAGCAATGATTTAGTAACTAAATCTTGCCACATCGTCCTCAGATCCAACTTGATTTACTTTGATCTTGAGGATAAGGTTGTTCATGAGCCGAATACATAGGATCATATTGAACATCAGGTTCACTCATGGTATGACCTTCATATAACAAAATAGTCATAACTTCGTCTAGAGTATGGGTGAACCATTAAGAGATTAGAAATTGATCTGTAATAACAGATTTTCTTATCTCACCTTTAATGCGTTTTTCTTTACGCATAGTTAGCTATGACGTGGATAATTTCTTTATCATGTCACATTCTATGTAGAGATTGAATCAGCCCAAATCTTTCATATCTTTAATGAAAGAACGATTTGCGTTGCGTAGGCGCATAGCTAGACATAGCTTTACAAATTTACATCGAATGAGAGGTCGAGTCTTACATATTATGTTTAAGTACAATCATGCGTTATTGCACTTGTATAGGAATTTCATTTCCCAATACTTCTTCGTCATCTTCCTTTAGATGAAAACGGATCTATAGTAAAGACTTCGACTGATCATGGGAGTATATGTAGGCCTCACTTTATTCTTTAGAGTGCCTAAGCCGATTGATGTATGGTCACCATCATTACAGTCCTTGAGTTCCATTTCAAGACTGTGTATTCCCAAAATCTTTTTCATTCTCAACTTAGGATAATACACTGAGTTTCTCTTATTTCATTTAGAGTTCATATATATCCATAATGAGCACGCAAGGGCATAATTCACCAATCTCTATCCAATCAAGTAGTCACTTTAGTGAACGTTTCAATTTCTTTTGCAAACGTACTCATGTGATCTAGAGTCACTTGATTTGGGTGGATGAAGTCCGTTTAGGATCCTCATGTATATCTCTTAATTTAGATCCCCATAGAGATATATGTTTTGATCACTTTTCATAAGCTGCATGTTCAGTTTTTCGGAAACTACCAAACTGACAAGGTAGTGGAGTACAATGACATCCATTACGAGAGATTGTCTCATCGTAGTCCATTACGAGAGAATATCTCCTCGCAGTCGATTCCAGTGCGTTTTTGAGAGACCTTGCGCCATAAGGTGAGTTTGCATACTCTTATTCTCATTACGCATTCTAACAAAGATATATTTGATAGGGTTTACATTTGCGGTGTCGGCGTCACCTGCCCAAATACCTATCTCTTTGTTTATACTGGATCGCTTCTTTCCATTAGGCCAGTTTACTAAGTTGACATTTTTCAACGAAGTATGGTTCGATAGTAGACTCATTATTCCACGTCCTCATGTACACTAGTGTAATGTGTTTGTAGAGATCTCTATACTTTAAGGATTGGTTCTAACATTTGAGGCGTCCCCCAATGATAACCACAATCCATAAATATTCTCATGAGACGGATTTGAGTATCACTGATCAATAGATCAGGTCGTGCCAAACTTGTTTTCTTCCTTTACACAAGTATGTATCGAACTTAAGGTGGCCTCCCCCTCTTCCTTGGAGAGCCACGGCCTATGACACCATTTATGCCACTTATGGCGTCACCATGCCACCATCCATGGTGGCAGTGCAATACCCAATTCCTCTTGGGTGGTACCATGTCCTTTTGATAAAACACAATCCTTGCAGGTATATTTGCAGCAGGTTTATGTGATCTCGTCACTTTAATGTATAAGATATCTACACACCTTTCTTTGTGTGATTTTTGGGGATCGAGATGAGACACAGTGGGGACAAACCACGACAATTCCTGTCGTTCCACTTGAACATGCTTGTTCTTATCTCCCCCTAACGACGGGAAGACTGTCTCATCAAAGTGACACTCCGCAAATCTAGCGGTGAAGAGATCGCCTGTCAAGGTTTCGACATAGCGGACTATAGCTGGAAGTTCATATCCAGCATAAATATTTATTCATCTCAATGGACCCATCATTGTGCGCTGTGGCGGCGCAATTTTGGCACATAAAAACATTTAATGGAGCTCAAGGATTGTAGATCCGTGTCAATCCAAAAGAGCTCAAGGATTACAAGTTCGTTTGAAATCCTTTAAAATCCTCACACATAGTCACTAGCTATGGTGTAAATTGGTTCAATGATGATGGCCATAGATGAAAAAGTAACGCTGCATGCAAAAATTGCATAACCCAAAACGGAAGTATTGGTGTGCTTTACCAATATTAAGACTATTACTGTAGTCGTTTTCCGTGAGACCAATTGGGTTTTTATATATAGGAATATGATGTCCATTACAAATCCCATATAATAAGCCATAAAATCATCACACCTACGGAAATTAACCCGGCCTAAGTGCTTTGACTTTCTAGCATAAGCAGCATAAATTTTAATTGTGGATGGTGTCATGACACGTGACCAGTGTGTCGACACAACAACCAACACCATAAAATATCTATGGTGTCCGCAAGTTGGTTGAATCGATCCACTGAATCCTCTTTTGATTCAATATAACAACATAATGAGAAACTCATGTGTCCTTTACATATGATGGTCTCAATCATAATTGCTTTAACGAATAGGCTTTGAATGATGTACTTTTATCCATAAAATCATGACGGATAGGAGAAGCATAATAAGGTATAAATGCATATGCTTGTGCATCAAATATATTATAATGCCACATTGGGGGAGCGGCGGAATTTAGGAATTGAACATACGTCTTCAACCCTATATGACAATATTTGAGGATAAAATGTTCATTGATCGTCCTCAGATTCGTGTGTGAACCATATTCTTCTGGTGTTTGCTTCTATTTATCCAAAAATATGGGTGTCCATAGTAGTTTCTTTAATGTATGGATCACCATATCAAAGCCAATCTATGTCAGAATTCCAAAAGATCATTTTCTTATGACGTTGGATTTAATTAGCGGTTACTTAGAACCTACTAAGTTGACATATAATATTCTCTAATACTCGTTTACATTCACAGTCATTTAGAGGTAATGCAAAGGAGCTCAAATGAATTCTCACTTGTGTCTTTTTCACATGAAAAATCGTGGCGTAAATTTCTTTATAATGTGGAAAACAAAATTCAATTTTCTCTTGGCATTATTTGTCAATTTGACATATGTTCAATATATATCGAAACGTAACTCAAGTTCTTTAGAGTAACTCGATTGGGAAATGGGAATTGTAATAATAAAAAAAAATTTAATCCCAATTAGGCATGTGTATTATGAATCCCAAAGGAAAATATATACTGATCCTTATTACTTTCTTTGATATACTAATCATTATCATATACTACTGATATAGTACTACTGTTCTTCAGTACTATTATTTTAGGGATTACATTGTGCGTTTCTTTACACACGGTTCTTTGTTTCATGCCTATATTATGATATGTTGCTTTACTTTATGCAATACTTTGCAAAGTTAGATGTAGAAAATTGAATCATGTGTATTATGAATAAAATTTGAATAATCTCAATTCCTTTAGAGAAAATTCAAAAAATTATCATGCCAACGATTACATTTAGTCTTGTCCAATTTAGAGAGAGAAACTTTAAGACCAAAAGTCTAATTTATGACAAAAAGTCGTATTTAGGCGTAATAGCCTTTATAAGGATATCTTGTAAATTTAAAAGTAGACTAATCAAAGTCTATCTTGGATTGAGCAAAAATCATTTTTGCTCTTTTAATAGCTGCAATGATGAGATGTGTCATTTGACATATTCTTCCCATATGTTATGTCTTCAGTTGTAAATTCATTTTCGATGTTCTTGTTGTATATTGAAGATACTTTTCCAAAAAATCCACGTACTCATATGATTCTTCATACTTATTGAAAGTCGTAGCTAATTCTTTGCTAGTGTATGATGTACGTATCAATAATTCATTGAATTACAACAATGGCAGAGTGTTTCACTGCACATGACATGTCCCCTATGTCATCTTTTAAATATTACATTGTTTCCACTTACTTTTGGATGATTATATGAATTTTACGTCCATGGTAATTACCCTTTGTTTTAGGGTCGTTGCATTATTTTGCCCAATTTGTTCAAGAATATATATTTTTCTAAGACATTACATCGTCATTGCCTTTTGATTTAGGGTTGTTTTATTTTTCAAAATGTGTTCCCGGAAATTTCTTTTTCTCATACCTTACATTGTCATTGCCCTTTGGTGTAGGGTTGTTGCATTACTTTGCATAATTTGTTCCAGGGAATTTCTTTTCAGACCTTACGTTGTCATTCAAGATATTGAAATTATTTATTTTGCTATTTACATAAAGCAATTTGCATAAATATACCATGCTCAAGCCTTAGTCGGCTTAATAGGGGAATTTGGTACTCAAATTCTTCAGAGTCCAATATGTCAAAACTAAACTGTGATGGTTAAACCATCTGTAAAATATAGGAAGAATAAAATATATTAGTTTCGCGGTCTATGACATTCACGACAACTAAAATAAACCAATATACTTTATGGTAAATCCGATGCTTCGTGAAATTTCATTATCACAATAAAATTTTGATTTTTCCATATTCATTGCATGTAAAGCTAATGAAATTTCATTATCATTGCTTTTTATATAATCAAGAAGATATCCATGATGAAAAAATTTTCAAGAAATTAAAATTGGATCTCAAGACCAAAATTTGTAATGGTCATATTTTTCTTACTTCGTGAATATGCTTTATCACAATAATCGGTTTGTCCATTTTTATATTGTATTGCTCATGAGATTTGCATTATCATGGCAATGCTCAAATTAAATAACATGTTAAATAAAAGTAATTATTTAACACTAATAAAATAGACATATAATGATGCTCAAATTTCATAAGTATATGTCAAAATATAATAAGATCAGTTTGAGCATTATATCATTAACGATTTAATGGAAATGATAATTTTGATTAGATCTTACTTGTTAGTTTGCCAAATAAACTGCATATGATACCATTGCTCGATCTCCGACTCCAAATTTGTCGTCGCATATTCATCGCCGCATAGTAATTGATATGTCACATAAAAAATATTCATATGATTAGTCACTTTAATCATACATTTACCATATCAATTAAATAATTTAATATTTACCATTAAATTCATAAAACAGTAAAAAGTCAAAGTAAATAAGAATTACTATACGGTAATTTAAAAATTACCATTAAATTTTACCATAAAGGTAAACAAAATTCTTTTCTTCGTGGGTCGGGTCAGGCCCAATGAGTCGGGTCTGCATCACTTGCAGACGGGTCGGATCGGGTCGGAATCGAGGGTCCGGATCCGGACTGAAAACGGCGTCGAGTTCGTCGATGCAAATCGATCTCCGCCGATCTGGACGACGTCGGAGTTGCATTGGGACGTCGGAGCTGCAGCGCTGCTAGGAGACAAGCCAATCGGAGCAGGGGCGGTGCTGGGATCTGATTTGGGAGAGAGGGGTCGAGCAGTAAATACGGGTCGCTGGATCGGGGGCTGCCTCCATGAGTCGTCTTCCTTTGGACGGCTGGATCGGCCGAATTTAGGGCGGCGCGGGGCTTCCTTGGGTCGGGGCGGCGTCGAGGATGCTGCTAGGTGATGGCGATTGGAGGTTGCCGATCGGAGCAGAATCCGGTTGGTTGGGTGCCCAGAGTAATTTTCTGGGCATCGGGTTAGGCCAAGGCGGCCATGCAGCGTCGGTGGCTGGGTTGAGCAGGCTGCGGCGCAAGGTGACGTTATCCGATCTAAACCGCTGATGGACTAAACAGGCGGCGGCGGGGCTGGGCAGTGGTGCCGGCCGGAGCTGCTACTAGCAAGGGTGGCAGTCGGTGGAGAGAAGAAAAAAAAAAATCTTAGGTTTTTTTTTTCTTTGTATTTTTTTTTTTTTTTTTTGTCTTGGCTGAAAAAATCTCAGCGAGTAAAGCTACGTGCTGATAACGTGTTGTAGAATAATCGGAATTGGTCTACTCATTTCATTGATAATCCCCTTTATATAGGGTGAGTATTACAACGGTAATAGGAAATACATTAATGACAATAATGACTACATAATTATCTATCGTCCGTTACATTGACGAAGGCACATAATACGTTTTTCCTTCAACATATAGGTAATTCTTGCATGAGTGAATTTTTTGACTAGAGACTTAGAACGAGAGTAAGAGCATCTTCAACAGTATCCCTATAATTTCTGTATTATAGGGAAACAATAAATGAAGATTTCTCAAATTTCCATACTTCAACTCCAATTCTCCATTTTAGAGTAATTTTCAAAATCTCTAAATTTCTTTCTTAAAACTTTAGATAATGATGTAAATTTAGGAATTTCATTTTCTCTCCCCTCACATTCTCTATTTTAGAGAGAGTTATGGAAAAACTGTTGGAATCAAATAACCTTATTTTCTCCTAAAATGGAGAAAAATCAAAATATAAAGAAACTGTTGGAGATGCTCCAACTGACTTCCCACCATACAAGAGACAGTTAATTTGCATTATTTAGTAGCGCGGGCAATAAGAGTAGCTATGATTCGATAGTGGTTAATTTGGTTGATTGCAAACCCTTTATAATCATAAACGGGTTGGTCCAACAAATAATTAAAGAACACTAAAGGGAAAAGATGTAATCATGGAGTACTATTAAACTATGATTTTTCTTGATACTTCATCCATTAGCACTGTATACATATGTACCTAACTGCAGATTGATTGAAATTAATTGGGCCCTAACTCTCTTTCCCTCTTTTTGGGTAAACACGATCTATTAAACCAAAAAGAACTATAAGGAAAGTAAGTACCAACATACACACATATTAACCTTACATAGAGGGAGAAATTGGACATGCATGTGTCAAACAACAAAAACATTATAAGGAAAGAGAAAGATTGAGAGCCTAATCCAGATAGCAAATAAAATGTAAAAAAAACAAACAAAAGCAAACACAACCCATCTAACAAAAATATAACCAAGAACAAAAGATATACAAAAACATCTCTAATTTGAACACCATCGCACAAGCAAGCACGAGCGGAAGACAAATTCCTGGAAGCTTGCGGAACAACTGACAGGACTCGCCCGGATTTCACCCTGAAATCCGGATAAGATCATGCGGGGACCACTTTAAGACTAACTTTATCGATAAATCGATAAGTCAATCTTAAAATGGACAACCCTAAAACCTGCAACAACCAAAACACTTCTAAATTTCCAGTTCTAACCGTAACACCTGGAGCCACCTGCTCTCCAAATCACAACAACCGCCACAAATAAACACAAAATCTGATTCAACTGGTTCACAGGTAATCAGAGCAATCTAACAAAATGAATTGGAATTACAAATAGAAATATAACAAGAAATAGAATAATAAGGGATCACGGATCCCACCTAGTGGAAGCAGCAAGGATGACAGCTATGCCTCGACTCTGAGTACTCTCGACCTCTGATCACTACTCTGCACACTGGGCGATTTAAACCGAAGTACCCAGGGGAAAGTAATTTAAAAAACGTTAGAGTGAGTGGATAAAAATAATATCGTAATATACCTTATATAAAAAGTATTATATTACTTCCCTAATATTTTATAATTGAAAACCACTAAGCATGCATTTTCGTAAAACTTCCCACGTTTAAGAAAATCATAATAATTAATCAGCCCAGCTGATATCTCAAATACACAAATAATATTTTGTTTATACTTTCAAAATAAATACTTTGAAAATCAAATAGTAACATACCACGACCAATCCTATTAGCCAAATCCCAAATCATTTTGTAGTAAAAACCCAGTCCCACTGATATATCGAATAATCAAATAAAATATAACTGGACCAATCCCATTGGTCCATTCCCAAATATTCTTGTAATTAAAAATCCAGCCCCGCTGGTTCGGGAATTTATTAAATAAATGAAAGTCGAAAATATTCCCGAAACCCAATTAATATAATATCCTGACCAATCCCATTGGTCAAATCATATAATAAAATACGGGAAACGTCATACCCACCATTTAATAGTAGCCCCTAAGGCTAAGGGTCAAATCTCCAAGAGTCCCAATAGCGTCATCACGCTATGTCCGTACACGTCGATCACCGAGCGTGAATCTGACCTATATGATCAAGTCGTCACCTCGCGTGGGCTCAGGCGACTAAGCTACCTAGCATCAATATATGTATATCCCGACCCTGATATGGTGAAAATCCGAAAACAAAACCGAAAGCACGTATCTCCTTATATATCATAAATCTGTACGGTCCCCGACCGTACATCTGAGGCTTATATATATATAATCAAATAAAATCATAGCCTCGAAGGAACATATATATATCTGACATGTCTCAATGTCATAAAAATAATATCGACAAGAATATATAGCTTCGACATGTCTCACATGTCGGAAAAATCACAAATACCGAAAGCATAAAATCTCCAGAAATCTCATTTCTGATCCTTTCATTTAAATACCATTAAAACTTATTCATCATGATCAATTATGAATAATTAAAACATACTATTTCCGGAAACCTCGTTTCCGGATGAAATCACGTACTACTAAAATAGTAGTAAAAGCATAACCCCAAAACCATAAAGTTCTTTAAATATCAATATCATTTTAATTATACAAATTCTCAAGCTTTTCAAATCATTTATCCCAATATAAACTGCATTTCATTAAATAGTTATGCATGCATTTATTTAAAATAAAAATCCACTTACAGTACGGCCGAGCGCGCCGCTAATCCGATCTCTCGTCCCGTCGAATAACCTCTCGACTTGTAATAGGGACGTAATTATAATTATTACGAAACTCGCAATTTAATCAAAAACGTTAAATCTACGGACGTCCTCACTCGCACGAAACTTCCTAATTTCCCTTTTTACTTATCGGTATAGGAATTACACCTCAATACCAAAAAATCTACGTCCGAAATAACTCAGGACACCCACCCCGTGTCCGATTAATCTTTTTACTAGTTATTTAGTCGTAAAACCCCTTTAAAACAACTTTTATCTTTTTACGGTAAGTCAACAGTAACTTTTAATGGTTAAACAGTAATTGTTCTAGGTCAAACAGTAACTCTGAAAGTCAAACAGTAAACGGTTAAAATCTAATTACTATTTACCATTTACTTTTACTGTTTACTGTTTACTTTTACTGTTTTACTATTTTACTTTTCACCTTTTACCGTTTTACTTTTACCTTTTACTGTTTCACTGTTCATCGTCTTCAACCTCTCGCCGCCGGAACAGTGGCGCCGCCGCCACCGCCACCAGAACAGCAGCGCCGCCATAGGAGGCCAAAACACCTCCAATCGATCCCAAATTTCCACAGCAGCGTCGCCACCACCTCGGGGACCTCCGCCGCCAAAAACTAGCGCAACCGCCGCATACGGCGGCCTAAAATCCCAAATTTCAATTTCTCCAAAACTCAACCAATCGAACCCCAAATTATACTCAATCGACTCCAAACATCGTCCTAAACCCGAATTTAACCTCCAAATCCAACAAAAACACCAATATCACAACCTCCACGGAAAATCACACAAAACCCTAAAAAATTCAAATCCTAATTTCTCCTTACCTGGATCGATTCGGTTCAATTCCTTTCTTGGGATTGTTGCACAAGTTGATACCTTCATTTGCCCTCCAAAATCGGGCTGAATTATGGCCCGAGGAGAGAGTTCCATGTTCGACACAGTCGAACCCTCTCAAGTTCCCATTAGTCGAACGACGGCGAACTAGGCCGCGTGGCTGCCACAGAGGAGAAGAGGAAGAGGAGGCGGTCCAAACGGGACCAGTGTGCCGACCCAGTTCGGCCGGACGGCGGAGGTTCGGCCGGAGGTCGGGCCGAGTCGGGGGAGAGGAGAGAGAAAGGAGAGAGAAGAAAAAGAAAGAAAAGAAAAAAGAAAAAGAAAAATGGGGGATTTCCCTTTCGGGAAATTTTCTCCCGGCTATTTATACTCGTCCAAAATCGGCAAATTTCCGATTTTACATCATAACTTTTTCATGTGAACTCCAAATTGAGCATGCTACGTGTCCACGAACTCGTTTCAATGTCTTCTACCTCGTCATGAAATAACATCCTCGGTCGGTCCAACTTATTTAAAAGTCAACCTTTTGAACTTTCGAATTGTAAAAACAATTCCCGAGGAGTAAAAGTAAGAGTAAACCAGTTAAAAGGTAATTCGAGATTCGGGTCGTATCAACAGCAACCACAATCCCACCCAAACAATAGTCACAAGACCAACCACAGAAAAAACTACAATCCCACCCAAACAACAGTCACAAGACCAACCACAAAAAAAAAAAAAAAACCATAAAGTAATGTGTCCAACGCAAAGAGGCCCAATTAGAGCGCCAAACCTCATTGTTGGAGTCGTTATCGATGAGCCACAACCTACAACAATATTTTTTATTTTTTGAATGATAAAATATTATTGATTAGATTAAGGCTAGAAGGCAATTTTTGATCAGATTAAGGCTAGAAGGCAATTTTACATCATCTGTAGGTTGAATGTCACATTTGTCTGGCATAAAAATTCCCAGGCTATATAACCAGAAACCCTCATTAAGATTACAAACATAAAATGAGTCTATTCGTAATGTCATCAAAACAAACATATCTAATTCCTAAGAAAGGTAATATGACAGGACACGAATCAGATTTCACCCTGAAACCCGGATAAGGCCCTGCGGGGACCACCTTAAGACTAACTCTATCGATAAATCGATAAATCAATCTTAAGATGGACAACCCTAAAACCTGCAACAACCAAAACACTTCTAATTCCAGTTCCAACCTCAACACCTGGAGCCATCTGTTCCCCAAATCACAACAACCGCCACAAATAAATACAAAATTTAATTCAACTGGCTCACAGATAATCAGAGAAATCTAACAAAATGAACTGGAATCACAATTGGAAATATAACAAGAAATGTAATATGAAACTAAAAGAATAAGGGATCACAGATCCCACCTAGCGGAAGCGACAATGGTGATGACTATGCCTCGACTGCGAGTACTCTTGACCTCTGATCACTACTCTGCATACTGAGTGATTTTAAAACGAAGGACCCAGGGGAAAGTAAATTAAAAACGTTAGAGTGAGTGGATAAAAATAAAACAATCTAATATAATACTTTAATTGAAAGTATCATATTACTTTCCCAATATTTTTTAAATAAAACCACATTGCATACCTTTAATAAAACGCCCCACGTTTTAAGAAAATCATAATAATTAATCAGTCCCGCTGATATATCAAATAAACAAATAATGATTTTGTTTATATATGTATTTCAAAACGAAATATTTTTGAAAATCAATTAATAATATTTCACAACCAATCCCATTGGTCATATAAAAACCCAGCCCCGCTGGTTCGAGAATTTATTAAATTACAGAAAGTCTCATAGAGAAAATATTTCCGAAAACCAAATAATATAAAATCACGACCAATCCCATTAGTCCTATAATAGAATAGGGGAACGTCATTACCACTATTTAATAGTAGCCTCCAAGACTAAGGGTCGAGCCTCCAAGACTGTCTCTATAGCGTCCCACGCTATGCCCGTACACGTCGACCACCGAGCGTGAATCTGACCTATGTGGTCAAGTTGTCACCTCGCATGGGCTCAGGCGACACTGTGCCCGTATACGTCGACCACCGAGCGTGAATCTGACCTATGTGGTCAAGTCGTCACCTCGCATAGGCTCAGGCGACTAAGCTAGCTAGCATCAATATATATCTGGACCCTGATATGGTGAAAATCCGAAAACAAAACCGAAAGTACGCTTCCCCTTATATATCATAAATCCGTACGGTCTCCGACCGCACATTTGAGGCTTATAATAATCATTAGTATAATAACCTCGAAGGAACATATATAAATATCCGACAAGCCTCAATGTCATAAAAATAATTTCGAAAAGAATATATAATATCGACATGTCTCCCATGTCGTGAAACCATAAACTCCCCGGAAATCTCATTTCCGGTCTTTCAAATATAAAATACAATAACAACAATTAAGTATAATTTATCAAATCATACTATTTCCGGAAATCTCATTTCCGGGTACAATACGTACTACTAAAATAGTAGTAAAAGTATAACCCAAATCCATAATTTACTTTAAATATTAAATCAACAATTATAACAGAAGTATATGAATTATCGACTTTCGATAATTCATATCATGCTTACGAACTCATTTAATTAAATAAATTGTATTTCAATAAAACATAATTGCATGCATTTATTTTAAAATAAAATCCACTCACAGTACGGCCGAGCGCATCGCTAATCCGGTCTCTCGTCCCGTCGAATAACCTCTCGACCTGTAATAGGGACATAATTATAATTATTACGAAACTCGGAATTTAATCATAAACGTTAAATCTATGGACGTCCTCACTCGCACGAAATCTCCCAATTTCCTCTTTTTCAGTTATCGGTATAGGAATTACGCCTCAATACCGAAAATCTACGTCTGAAATTACTCAGGACACCCAACTCGTGTCCGATTAATCCTTTTACTAGTTATTTCGTCGTAAAATCATTTTAATTAACTTTTGACCTTTTTACGGTAAGTCAACAATAACTTTTAATGGTCAAACATTAATTATTCTAGGTAAAACAGTAATTCTGAAAGTCAAACAGTAAATGGTTAAAATTCAATTACTATTTACCCTTTACTGTTCACTATTTACTTTTACTTTTACTGTTTTACCATTTACTTTTCACATTTTACCATTTTATGATTTTACTTTTTACCGGTTTACTGTTCATCTTCTTCCTCAACCGCCGGCGGCCGTAGCTCCGACGCCGGCGCCGCCACCACAGTGGCCCAAAACCTAGCCAATCGACTCCAATTCAACCCAATATCATCGCCACCACCACAGGACCTCGTCCACCACTGCCTCCGCCGCCAAAAACCAGAGCAGCCGCCGCATACGGCGGCCGGCACGGCGGCCCAAAAATCCCAAATTCAAATTTCTCCAAAACTCAACCAATTTAACATCAAACAACACCTAATCGACTTCAATTATCGTCCTAAACCCAATTCTAGCCTCCAAATCCATCAAAAACACCAAAATCACAACCTCCAATTCGGAATCAAAAACCCTAAAAATTTTAAATTCTAAATTCTCCTTACCTGGATCGATTTGGATCGATTCCTTTGGTGGGATTACTACACGAGTCAAGGTCTCCATTTCCCCACTAAAATCGGGCCAAGAAGTGGCCGGAGGAGGGAGTTTCGAACCGTCGGTGGCGGAGGTTCTTGGGCGTCGCACGGCCGAACGGCGGCGATTCACGCCGCGCCGCTGCCACCGAAGTGAAGAGGAGGCCGAGCCGGTCCGAACGTGACTATTTCATACGAACTCCAAATTGAGCATGCTACGTGCCCACGAACTCGTTTCAACGTCTTCTATCTCGTCATGAAATAAAATCCTCGGTCGAATCAACTTATTTAAAAGTCAACCTTTAGAACTTTCAAATCGTAAAAACAATTCCCGAGGAGAAATAATAAAAGTAAAACAGTTAAACGGTAATTCTAGGTTCTGGTCGTATCATAATACCCGTCACCTAGGGACCGCAATTGGTGTAAAACAAAGTACAATCCAGAATTAAACAAGAATGAAAATCAATCAAAAGTCTAGACGAGATAACAAGACTAGAACACTAGATTGGGTAAAAAAACACCTAGAGTCCCATAAAAGGGGTAGAAATGATTAAAGCCCATAAAATAGCAAGCTCAGCGCTATTATGAACCCAACAACCCAAAATATATAAGCTCAAGTCAAGACCTTGCAGAATTGGCCGACCAAGTAATCTGATGTTCCTGAAACGGTGTTGTTACGTAGAAGCACCGCTGCCTGACCACTCCCGTCACAAAGCTACACTACCATGCCCGCCACTGAATACCACCTTGCTCCACACCACCACAGAGTTTTCCCTGCCTGATCTAACTCCATGAAACCTTGCCGTCACCAACCACATCACCTCACGCCTCCACGATTCTGCTCACTCGATCCAAGAGAGCAAATGTCACGGCCCGAAATTTGAAAAGATAAAATTCAAATTCCAAAACGTGATAATTCAATAATCACAATCTTACACAAGTTGTGAAATAATGGACAATTTAATTGTTCAAGTCATGCTTCACTACACACTAACAAGATAGGACTAAAAATAGAATCACTTCTACTCGCCGCAGCTATTAAACCGCCGCCTCAACTCTACTAATCCTCACCTGCAAGATTAACCCCTACACCATGGATTAGTACACCGGGTAAGCTTATAAAGCTCGTGTTAGTAAACTCAGACTCACGCAACAACTCTTAAACCATCATACCACACGCACACAAAAATACAATGTAAGATTCAGACTTTCCTGAAAGCATAGTTCAGGAAGGTACTAATCCTACGCAATTAAAATTGTGACTCCTGCATATAGCATAGTTCAGGAAGTCACGCACATACAATTAAAATTGTGACTCCTGCAGATAGCTTAGTTTAAGAAGTCACGCAAAAACAATTAACACAAATTTATAATAGATGAAAACATATAATAAATCCGTCAACCTCAAAATGAAGTCAAGATGTTGCCATGTTAAACTCAAGAAAAACCACGCACACCTTGTGTTTTTGTCTGAATTCGGAGATCCACGGAAACCGATAGATCTTGGTGTGATTCGTTCCTGTAAATCCTGCTAACTAAGGGAATACCGGGTTGGCCGGCCTATTCCGCTCCGATTTTTAAGTCAGTATAGTAGGGATAAGCTGATAACTTAAGCGGGAATGAGTAATTGAAGTATTGATTACCTATTAATGAGGGTAGCTGGGGCTCATATATAGGCGGCCGGGTGTGAGGACTGGCATCACCCTTCGATGTGGGACTGACCCCATTCTGCATATATTATGGGGTTGCTCTGGTCCCCTGTTTAGCGGGCTTGCGCCCCCGGTCCCCGGGCCCTAGTCACAAGTAAGACATGCTGGACCGCGGGTCCGGATGTCTGTGATTTGCCCTCAGGCCCTGGACCGGGTCCGGGAGTCTTGGTAGGGGGTCTGGTGGCATGGGTAGCCTCTCTTTGGCTATTGTCAACAAGTCCCCCATGACAGGACCCGAACCAGATTTCACCCTGAAACCCGGATAAGGCCCTGTGGGGACCACCGTAAGACTAACTCTATCGATAAATCGATAAGTCAATCTTAATATGGACAACCCTAAAACATGCAACAACCAAAACACTTCTAAATTTCAGTTCCAACCTCAACACCTGGAGCCATCTGCTCTCCAAACACAACCACCGCCATAGATAAACACAAAATCCAATTAATTTAATATTTAAAGGCTCACAGTTAATCAGAGCAATCTAACAAAATGAACTGGAATCACAAATGGAAATATAACAAGAAATGTAATATGAAATTAAAAGAATAAGAGATCACAGATCCCACATAGCGGAAACGACAACGATGATGGCTATGCCTCGACTCCTAGTACTCTTGACCTCTGATCATGATAGGAGCACAATGTGCAACGATATTATATGCTTATGCCCTCGTTTATGCTTCGTTTTCCCTTATTTATCTAAGATTGAGTCATAATATAATTTAGTGTCGATTTGGTAGAGTTTTAATCAAATATGCTTTAGAATCCGAAAAATGACTAAGTTTGAGAAATCTGGAAAATAATGCAAGTTATCTTTTTCGTGATTCTGAGATGAGTAAAAATGCAATCTATCCTTGTCCGAATTTAATGAAATTTTGTGTGCTTATTATTCATATACTGAAGAATGTTGTGTTAAAATTTCAGATCAATCAGAGTTCGGGAAGTCACCCAAAAGATGGCTGTACCTTGGCAGTCCGAGCAAAGATCACCAGGGACTTCCAGGATTTTCCTGAGACTGTGTCCCAACTTCGAAAAATCATTCCTGACTACTCACAAGGAATTTGGTAGAACTGTTTTATATGACAGTAACTATGTGTGTCTAGTTTATCTAGAACTTGGAATCACATCAATTGGAGTTCCGAGGAGGGAGATATACCAGAGTTACTACAACAAGGTCTTTTCTGCCTATTCCAGGATGCTACTGCCTCCTTTTCACAATTTCTGTTTTCGATGGACCATATGGTGTACAAATGCATATGTGAAGATGGTCTAAGCTTAAGGAAGGAAGGAGGATGACACCAAGCTAAAGAAATGAAGAAAAAGATGAAGAAAAGTGGCTCTCCTAGTCAAGCCAGGAGATGTTGCCGATCGGCAAGCTTTTGCTGCCGATCTGCATGCCGGCGGGTTTGGGGCAATTTTCGGTGGATCAAGACCTATCAAATGAAGTCCAAAGATTATACAAGAAGTCCATAAAGATGTGAAGCCCAAGCCTTGAAGAAAAATTCAGAAAAAGAAAACCTAATTGAACTATGAAAGGAAGGTTTCAAAACCTTATTCCACTAGGTTTTCTGATTACCTTATGCAACAAGGGCTGCCGGCACCCTTTTCTCTATATATAGCCTCACTTTGTCATTCTGAAAATCATCTCATCTCAAGCATAGAATACTATCATAAAGCTCTACCAAGTCTCTCAAGCACCAACACCCAAATACAAAGCCAAAACCCATCACCACCACCACAAAACTGCCGTACCTCTCACCTTGGTTTTCTGCCGATTCTTGTTCTTGCCAAGCACCAAGGAGCAGCAGCCGAGTACCATCTTGTCACGCTTCGAGGAGTCTTCCAAGGTTCTAAAAGTGTGATCCACTCCCCCTATGGCTTTTGTATTTAATTTTGTTTGGTTTTCTTGTAAGAACTTGTTTCGATTTTTGGTTTTTGCTAAACTTTTGTATGAACCAATTTGTTGATATTTATGTTAAAGTTCTGTGATTTTTACTTATAAATTCGTATGTATGAATAATTAGGGCTGTTGTATTTTGCATGTTTTAAGTTTAAAATTGGTTAGTATCTAAGGATTGGGCATGAAAATCGGTACTTAGTGTTGTCTTGAACATTGATCTAGGTGCTAGGTTTAATCGACTAGAGTAATTACAAACTTGCTATACTCAGAAGGTTGCTTGAATTTGTGTTGCTCACTTAGGGTTTAATACTTTAGATACTTGCATGTTAAAATAAGATGATTGACAACCTTACTTATTTTGCTTGTCTCTAATTTAGACCATTGCGCACAATTGTTAAGTCTCAGAAGGATTAACATAACTTTAAGGCTCATAACCAGAAGTTCGGTCTTAAAACTTGAGAGGTCATACAACTAAGTTGTAGTTGGAACTAATTTTGAAGTTAAGCATGTTAATACTTGTCTCTTACTTTTCTTACATGCGAGTTTACATGTTAAAGAGTCTTTTATGTGAACTGTTTTGTGTGAGGGATGATGATCACTTCTATATAGTAGTTTAGGTTTATTTTCGTGTCTTAGATATAGAGGCAGCCCTTGCTGCCGAACCTCACCTCAATCCCCCTTGATTTCGTGAGAATATGTATATATGTATATAAGCGTGACAATTATGTGCATATGTGTTTGTGAATATTTGTGTTAACATTCTCATGTTTCAGGTACCCTTAATCCCCGGCTAGAACGATCCCTACTTATTTTATACTACTAACGATTGTAGGGTTATTATTGCTTGATGCTCGCTTCTGCGACTCGTCAGATCACTACTCTGCACACTGGGCGATTTTAAAACGAAGGGCCCAGGGGAAAGTAAATTAAAAACGTTAGAGTGAGTGGATAAAAATAAAACAATTTAATATAATACTTTAATTGAAAGTATCATATTACTTTCCCAATAATTTAGAATAAAACCACATTGCATGCCTTTAATAAAACGTCCACGTTTTAAGAAAATCGTATTGAAAAATCAGCCCCGCTGATATATCAAATAAACAAATAATACTTTTGTTTATATATGTATTTCAAAACGAAATATTTTTGAAAATCAATTAATAATATTTCACGACCAATCCCATTGGTCATATAAAAACCCAGCCCCGCTGGTTCGGGAATTTATTAAATTACAGAAAGTCTCATAGAGAAAATATTCCCGAAAACCAAATAATATAAAATCGTGATCAATCCCATTGGTCATATAATAGAATAGGGGAACGTCATTACCACCATTTAACAGTAGCCTCCAAGGCTAAGGGTCGAGCCTCCAAGACTCTCTCTATAGCGTCTCACGCTATGCCCGTACACGTCGACCACCGAGCGTGAATCTGACCTATGTGGTCAAGTTGTCACCTCGCATGGGCTCAGGCGACACTATGCCCGTACACGTCGACCACCGAGCGTGAATCTGACATATGTGGTCAGGTCGTCACCTCGCATGGGCTCAGGCGACACTATGCCCATACACGTCGACCACCGAGCGTGAATCTGACCTATGTGGTCAGGTCGTCACCTCGCATGGGCTCAGGCGACCAAGCTAGCTAGCATCAATATATATCTAGACCCTGATATGGTGAAAACAAAACTGAAAGTACGCTTCCCCTCATATATCATAAATCCGTACGGTTCTCGACCGCACATCTGAGGCTTATAATAATCATTAGTATAATAGCCTCGAAATATACTCATATATACCCGACATATCCAACATGCCGTAAAATAATATCGAAAATTATATTTATAACGTCGACATGTCTCACATGTCGAAAATCATAAATAACAAAAATATAAAATCCCCGGAAATCTCATTTCCGGTCACTACCTTTAATTAAAACTTATTCAGCATAATTAATTATCAATAATTAAAATATACCATTTTGGGAAACCTGTTTCTGGATAAAATCACGTACTACTAAAATAGTAGTAAAAGCAAAATCCCAAAACCATATTTCGTTAAATATTAAATCAACGATTATAACAGAAGTATATGAATTATCGGCTTTCGATAATTCATATCATGCTTACGAACTCATTTAATTAAATAAATTGCATTTCAATAAAACCTAATTGCATGCATTTATTTTAAAATAAAATCCACTAACAGTACGGCCGAGAGCGCCGCTAATCCGATCTCTCGTCCCGTCGAATAATCTCTCAACCTGTAATAGGGACGTAATTATAATTATTACGAAACTCGGAATTTAATCATAAACGTTAAATCTACGGACGTCCTCACTCGCACGAAACCTCCCAATTTTCTCTTTTTCAGTTATGGGTATAGGAATTGCGCCTCAATACCGAATATCTACGTCCGAAATTACTCAGGACACCCATCTCGTGTCTGATTAATCCATTTACTAGTTATTTCGTCGTAAAACCCTTTTAATTAGCTTTTAACCTTTTTACGGTAAGTCAACAGTAATAATCCAAGGTCAAACAGTAATTATTCTAGGTCAAACAGTAATTCTGAAAGTCAAACAGTAAATGGTTAAAATCCAATTACTATTTACCATTTACTTTTACTGTTTACCATTTACTTTTCACATTTTATCGTTTTACTTTTACCTTTTACTGTTTCACTGTTCATCATCTCCAACCTCACGCCGCCGGAACAGTGGCGCCGCCGCCACCGCCGCCGGAACAGCAGCGTCGCCGCCGGCAGCGCCTCCACAGGAGGCAAAACCACCTCTAATCGATCCCAAATTCACCCAACACCATCGCCACCACCTCAGGGACTCATCCCCGACGTCCCCGCCGCCAAAAACAGCCCCAGTCGCCGCAAACGGCGGCCCAAAAATCCTAAATTCCAATTTCTCCAAAAACCAACCAAATCAACACCAAATTACACTAATTCCACTCCTTTCAACCTCCTAAATACGAATTTAACCTCAAAATTCACCAAAAACATCAAAATCACAACCTCCACCGATTTGACCAAAAACCCTAAAAATTTCAATTTCTCAATTCTCCTTACCTGGATCGATTTGGATCGATTCTTTTGGTGGGATTACTACACGAGTCAAGGTCTCCATTTGCCCCCTAAAATCAGGCCAAGAAGTGGCAGGAGGAGGGAGTTCCGCTCAAACGGAGGGGGACTGTTTCGGGCTTCGTACGCCCCAACGGGGGCGAGCCCCGCCGTGCCACTGCCACTGGCGTGACGGGGAGGCTGAGCCGGTTCGAACACGACCGGTGTGGCGGTCCAGTTCGGCCGGATGGCAGAGTTGGGTGGAGGCAGGGAGCGGGTCGGGGTCGGCCGATCGGGGGAGAGGAGAGAGAAAGGAGAGAGAAGAAAAAGAAAGAAAAAGAAAAGAAAAAGAAAAAGGAAAGTTTCCCGTTCGGGAAACTTTTCATTTCCCGCTATTTATACTCGTCCAAAAATCGGACAATTTCCGATTTTACATCGTAACTTTTTCGTACGAACTCCAAATTGAGCATGCTACGTGTCCATGAACTCGTCTCAACGTCTACTACCTCGTCATGAAATAAAATTCTCGGTCAAGTCAACTTATTTAAAAGTCAACCTTTAGAACTTTCGAATCTTAAAACAAATTTCCGAGGAGTAAAAGTAAAAGTAAACCAGTTAAAAGATAATTCGAGGTTCAGGTCGTATCACCCCAAGTTCCCGGTTAAGTGTAATCTTGAATGAAGACTTAAATCTGTCTTGCCTTACCGGCCCATGGACCCGTTGGGATATGAACCCACCAGTGCCCTAGTCCCCCAAGTCCGCGTTTAAGATTAGACTTGGCCGTGCGTTCGAATAAACCTACTGTGACGACGCACAATGGTACGAGTGCATGTTTATGATGTACATTCAGACAGTTGTATACGGGTATAAGATGTGATGCATGAGATTATGATAATGTGGCATTGAAATCCGCCATGCCATGTTATGCCCCGGGAAAACTGGGTGAGTATAGTGCATCGGTGGAACGAGTCCCCCAAGTTCCTTAAGTTAGAACAACACCCGCTAAGGTCAGCGGGTGTGTTAGATGGGGTGCCTTGATGTTTGGCAACTTGGTACCAGCGGCAAATGTGTCATGTGTTAGAGGATTTCCCAGTAGGGTGGCTTGGCCATGTGTTGACATTGGCCGCCGTCCCCAAACTTTTCACAGCCTTTGTTCTAGCAGGCGTGAAGTATGTGCAGGGTTTCTAGCCTGCGGGAAGATTTGTCTTGTATGAGAGGAAAAAATCTCCCGGTGGGGTGTAGTGATGGTGTGAGCCGAAGCTCGCACACAATAATAAACCCTACAATCGTTAGTAGTATAGAATAAGTAGGGATCGTTCTAGGCCGGGGATTAAGGGTACCTGAGATATGAAATTGTTAGACACAAAACATATTTACATCTATACAAAAACGTCACGTATTGGGGTATAATGATTCAGCAACAATGCTGCCCTATACTAAGCACGGTATTAAAACAGAAAATAAACCTAAGTTATTATATACAAGTGATCATCATCTCTCACACAAAACAGTTCACACAAAAGACTCTTTAACACATAGATTTGCATGCAAGAAGGTAAGGATCAAGTATTTAGCATGTTCAAGACCTAAATTAGTTTCGACACAACTAGAGCCTCCAACGGTTTTCCAATTGTTAGACTTCTTAATTTCTTAGAAACTACTCCAACGTATGACTTCTAAGGTGATGCTAATCCGGTTTTACGCGTTTTAACATTTAAGCATGTGAGTCTAAATCGAAGACATGTAAACAAGCAAGGTTGTCAATCATCTTATTTAACATGCAAGTAATCTAAGGTTTTTACCCTAGGTGAGCAACACAAAACAAACTACTCCAACGTATGACTTATTCGTATTACTCGGTTAAATGAAACCTAACACCTAGATTCACATGCAAACAACAAATGCTTAAGCACAACTAATGTTTCGGTTTATAAGGCACACTCTTAGATTACTAACCAAATTAAATCCTAAACATGCTTCTAATACCACTGCCCTAATTATCCAACATACAAAATCCATAAGTTAAATTTCAGAAAAACCATGCATAACATACAATATTCGGTTCATACAAAGTTTCAAGAAAAACCAAGAATCGAAACAAATTCGTACAAAACAACCAAACATAAATAAATACAAAAGCCATAGGGGAATGGATCACACTTTAAGAACCTTGAAGATTTCTCAAAGGTGACAAGGTGGCTCGGCTGCTGCTCCTTGGTGCTCAGCAAGAACAGAAATCGGCAGAAACAAAGGTGGAAGGGTTCGGCTATATGGTTATGGTGGTGATGGTTCGGCTAGGTATTTATGTGTTGGTGTTTGAAAGGACTTGGTAGAGCTTTAGGCTAGTGTATTAAGCTTGAGATGAGATAGCTTTTCTGTAGAAAAAGTGAGGGTTTATATAGGAGAGGGGTGCCGGCAGCCCTTAAGCAAAAAGGATTTCAGAAAACCTAGTGGAATAAGGTTTTGCAACCTTCCTTTCTTAGTTCAATTAGGTTTTCTTTTTCTGAATTTTTCTTCAAGGCTTGGGCTTCACATCTTCATGGACTTCTTGAATGGTCTTGGACTTCAATTGAAAGGTCTTGATCCATCGAAAATGCCCCATAATGCCGGCAGCTCACAATGACACTAAATCTGCCAGAATCGGCAGCTTCTCCTAGCTTGACTAGGAGAACTTGTTTCTTCATGTTTTTCTTCAATGTCATGGCTAAGTGTCGACCTCCTTCCTTCCATAAGCTTGAGATATCTTCACAAATGCTCTTGTACATCATATGGTCCATCGAAATGAAGCACTTGTGAAAAGGAAGCAATCAGTCCCTGGAATCGGCAGCTTTGACCTTGTCGCAGTAATTCCGGCATATCTCCACCTTCGGAGCTCCGATTGATGCGATTCCAAGTCTCACGTAAACTAGACACATAGGGCCATCTCCCCATAAAATATCGAGGCCAAATTCCATATAAGTCGTCGGAAATGATTTTTCGAAGTTGAGATAAAGTCCCAGGAATGTTCCAGGGATTGGAATGTTCGGACTGCCGTTTTGCAGCCAATTTTTGGGTGACTTCCCAAACTCCGATTGATCTGAAATTTTAACACAGCATTCCTCAACATATGAATATTAAGCAGACAAAATTTCATAGAATTCGGACAAGGATAGATCATACTTTTTCTCATCTCAAAATCACGAAAAAGACATATTTTACACTATTTTCCAGATTTCTCAAACTTAGTCATTTTTCGGATTCTTAACCATTTTTCCGCCAAAACTCTACCAAATTGACACTAACTATATTACGACTCTATCTTAGACAAATAAGGGTTAAACAAAGCATAAACGAGGGCATAAGCATATAAAATCGTCGCACATTGTGCTCCTATCAACTACCCCACACTTATCCTTTGCTAGTCCCTTAGCAAACTAAATTAAACTAAGACTCAAACAACTATTGCCCCTAACAATTTGTCTCAGGCTCGTATGTACACATAGCTTTCAAGTTAATGCATGAGAATGCTAAGCACGAAAATTCCAAGCTTCATGAACATGTGACATCAATATGAACATATAAGAGCAAAAAGGTAAGCATGTAGACATGTAAAAGCTAATTCAAATCACCTCACTAGGCATACTCTCTTCTTTTCTCTCGAAGCTTGGTTATTCATACATAAGTATATGCAAGCGAAAGATCATGAATTACAAAGAGTGACTTGCATATATCAAAGAAACGAAGGCACTTTGTGAAATTTTTATGGAAAAACCTCATATGATAACTATATGCACCAATGAACCAAAACCATATGCTTACTCTTAAGATGATCTCCACCATCAAATTTAACCATCTTATGAATCATGAAAAAGATCAATAAACAAAGGTTGTAATGGGGCTAGGCTAAGAGGTATTCGTTATTTGGATAAGGAAGCTCAAAAGACGTCACTAAGGCCTTTAGCAAAGCTCGATCTCCTTATGTCTTCTTGCCGAAAGGGTCAAATTTCATCTTGTTGGACCCATACTTCATTCTTTTCTTCCCATAAAATATTACAACAATACTCAAGACAATAGCCATGCACAAAAATTTTGTTTTTCAAGCCTATGCCGTGCCCTTCAATCCCATATTTTTTTTTTTTTTTTTCAGAATTTTTCTCTCTTTTGATCCGAGCATTTTTTTCTTCTCTTTTCTATCTCTAAGGCACGGCATGCAAACATATAAATTCATGGCTAAGTCTACCCCACACTTGTTCTTCTTCATCACACACGCGAAAACGCCTTCAAAAATCAAGCTTTGCCGACACACAATGGTCAAGACATCACTATACTAAGTTCATGGAAAGTGTTTAAGGGTGATGAAAGAAAAGGCTAATCGTAGGCTCAAAGGGGGTTTACTAAGGTGTCCCACGACGGGCACAAATAGGACTCATGCTTTATTTGGCTTTGGTGGTAAACCTAAATGATCTTTATTCAATCACATTCAAAATCAAGGTATTTTATGACTAACACGTTTCGAAAATCAACAAGAGTAAGTTCTAGCATACTAGAGTTCATTAAAAAGCTATGGCACATAGTCATCGAATATGCAAAGAATTATGAGGTTTCATACTTCCTACGAATCTATCGAATTTTTATCTTTTTATCGCTCAAGAAGAAAGCAAATTGGCACAAAAGCTCACATAGGTTATAATTGAAATAAATTAGCTAAAACATGCATGCTTAATAATCAACAAGTCCTAGATGCTCCTATCAATGCACATAATCCATGAAACTCACAATTTAAAAAGTATGCACAACTATCATCTATGTATGCAAAGAGGAGAAAAACATCATTGACATATTAGGGGCATCCTAAGACTCGAAACAAACAAATTTAAGCACTCTATTTTTGTATTACAATTTTCTGAATTTTTCTTTTCTAAACTAAGCACACAAAAACATTAAACAAAAACGGAATACGTTATCCCACCCCACGCTTAGAAAATTACATTGTCCTCAATGTAAGCACAAAACAATATCAATGAATTTCCTAAGCATGCAATCGACTAACATATACCAACATATCATCACAAATCAAAGAGAAAGAGAAGGGTTAAGAAATTGCAAACTCTCGGTGATGGCTCCTTCACTTTTCTTTGATCGACATGGGTTGCCTCCCAAGTAGCGCTTTGTGTTTATAGTCCATAGCCTAGACTTTTCACCATGTTTTGCATGTGTTCATCGTGCTCCAAAACAGCTCAAGTCGGCAAGAAGAAGATCAAGAAGAAGTTCATTGCACATTGTATCCGATCCGGCTGCATTCTGCGTGTCCTGTTTAGGTGGCGTGTCCGGCCCTTGTGCTGCCGTATCTGGCGTATCCGAGGGCGTGTCGTCCTTGTATCCGGCCGCTTGTGGTGATGTGTCAACCCTGCCGGCAATTGCAGGTCCGGCAGGGGGTGGTAGCTCGGCTGAAAACAGCGGCAGCAGCTCGGCAGAATGATGGGTGTCCGGCAGGGTGGTATCGGACACGTCTTGTGTGTCTGTGTCCGGCTGTGTTGTGATGCTGCCGACAATTGCAGGTCCGGCAGCCTCTTGGTGCGGTGGTGGCATGGCTGCATCATGTGATTGTGAAGGCAGCTCGGCTTGTGGGGTGTCTCCAAGAATGATTGTGTCCTCAAATGCATCAAAAGGTGCATGATAATGCTTGAGGCGATGGCCGTTAACCTTGAAAGTCTTGTGGGTTTGCAAATCTCGAATTTCCACGGCTCCATGAGGGAACACATGAGTGATGACAAAGGGGCCAATCCAACGAGAGCGCAACTTTCCCGGAAAGAGTTGAAGCCGTGTATTAAACAAGAGAACTTTTTGCCCAACTTCAAACTTCTTCCCCCGAATCATCTTGTCATGGTACGCTCTTGTCTTCTCCTTATAGATCCAAGCGGCCTCATATGCTTCATTGCGTATTTCTTCAAGTTCATTGAGTTGAAGCTTCCTATGAAGGCCGGCCTCATTGATGTCCATGTTGAACTTTTTAACGGCCCACCATGCTTTGTGTTCTAACTCAACCGGTAAGTGACATGCTTTGCCATAAATCAACCGAAAAGGAGACATACCTATCGGTGTCTTGTACGCAGTCCTATAAGCCCACAAAGCATCATCGAGACGATCACTCCAATCCTTCCTTGAAGGTCCAACCGATTTCTCCAAAATGTTCTTGATCTCTCGATTACTCACCTCGGCCATGCCACTTGTTTGGGGATGATATGGTGTAGAAACTTTATGTGTGACTCCATACTTCCTCAATAAGGCTTCAATAGTGCGGTTACAAAAATGGGATCCTCCATCGCTAATCAAGACCCTTGGAACTCCAAAACGTGAAAAGATGTTGGTCTTGAGAAACTTGGCTACCACCTTGGCATCGTTGGTGCGTGTAGCCTTGGCTTCGATCCATTTTGACACATAATCAACCGCAAGCAATATGTAGAGAAAACCCTTACTTGAAGAAAATGGTCCCATGAAGTCAATCCCCCAAACATCAAAAATTTCCACCACAAGGATAGGCGTGAGCGGCATTTGATCACGCCCACTAATCTTCCCCACACGTTGGCACCGATCACAAGCTTTACAAAACATAAATGCATCTTTGAAAATTGTAGGCCAAAAGAATCCACACGAAAGTACCTTCAAAGCCGTCTTCTTAGGTCCAAAATGCCCACCACAAGCTTCACTATGACAAAAAGCAAGGATGGAGCGATGCTCATTCTCCGGCACACATCTTCGAATAACTTGATCACCACATTGCTTCCATAAGTACGGATCATCCCACAAGAAGTGTCGAGCTTGCTTCCTTATTCTTCTTTGGTGGTGGCTCTGCAATTCCTTAGGAAATCGGTTTGTGGCTAGAAAATTGGCAATGTCGGCATACCAAGGCTCATGCACTTCAAGTCGAAAAAGTTGCTCATCCGGAAAGGTCTCTAATAGGGGCAGCCGATCCTCCTCTTGCACAAGTCTACTCAAATGATCGGCTACGACATTCTCTACTCCTTTCTTGTCTTTAATCTCAATGTCGAACTCTTGAAGCAAAAGAATCCATCGAATAAGCCTCGGCTTAGCATCCTTCTTCATCATAAGATATCTCAAAGCGGCATGATCACTATAAACAATGACTTTGGAATTCAAAAGATATGATCGAAACTTTTCCAAAGCAAAAATTACCGCTAAGAGTTCCTTCTCCGTTGTTGTGTAGTTGAGTTGTGCATCGTTGAGAGTCCTTGAAGCATAGTAAATGGCGCATGGCTTCTTCTCAATTCGTTGTCCAAGTACCGCTCCAAGTGCATAATCACTAGCATCGCACATCAACTCAAACGGCTCGTCCCAATTAGGGGAAACTAAGATTGGTGCCGTGCATAGTAGCTTCTTTAATCGGCAAAATGCTTGCTCACACGCCTCCGTCCACTCAAACATCACCTCCTTTTGTAACAAGTTGCTCAATGGCTTGGCAATTGAAGAGAAGTCTTTGATGAATCGTCGATAAAACCCCGCATGGCCAAGAAAACTTCTCACATCTTTCACACACCTAGGGCTCGGCAATGCTTGAATTAGCTCCACCTTGGCTTTGTCAACTTCTAAGCCTCTTGCCGAAATTATGTGCCCTAGAACAATGCCTTGCGTGACCATGAAGTGGCACTTCTCCCAATTGAGCACAAGATTTGTCTCTATACACCTCTCAAGTATCTTCTCCAAGTTCCCCAAACATGCATCGAAGGTGCCCCCATACACGCTAAAATCATCCATAAACACTTCGATAATGTCTTCAATAAAATCCGAGAAGATAGCATACATACATCTTTGAAAAGTGCCGGGTGCGTTGCAAAGTCCGAATGGCATCCGCCGATAAGCAAACGTGCCAAATGGACAAGTAAAAGTGGTCTTCTCTTGATCGTCCGGGTGTATCATGATTTGATTGTAGCCACTATATCCATCAAGAAAGCAATAGTAAGAATGACCGGCTAACCTCTCTAGCATTTGATCCATAAACGGCAAAGGCATGTGATCCTTCCTCGTTGTAGCATTGAGCTTCCTATAATCGATGCACATCCGATGACCGGTTACAAGTCTTTGTGGCACAAGCTCATTCTTCTCATTCTTGACAACCGTTACACCACTCTTCTTCGGCACTACTTGCACAGGAGATATCCACTTACTATCTGAAATTGGGTAGATCACCCCACAATCAAGCAACTTGATAATCTCTTCTTTCACAACTTTCATCATGGGAGGGTGAAGTCGACGTTGAGCTTCTTTTGTCGGCTTAGCTCCTTCTTCCAACAAAATACGATGAACACAAGTAGTAGGGCTTATTCCCTTGATATCCGCTAAGGTCCAACCTATGGCGGTTTTGTACTTCTTAAGCACACAAATCAATTCCTCCTCTTGCTTCTTACTAAGCATTGAAGACACAATAACCGGTAGTGTGTCTCCTTTTCCAAGATAAACATACTTCAAGTGACTAGGGAGTTCTTTTAGTTCTAACTTTGGGGCCTCTTCCACACTTGATCGAAATTTTGTCGTGGCACTTGGAATTGACAAGAACGAATTATAGGGTGGGGCATAGGGCCGAGCCTCTAGCTCGGCACAAACCTTCATCAAACTCGGCTCTATCATAAATGGCTCGGCAATGATACCTTGCTCGGCACTTCTTGGCTTGGCCGGCCCGTCTTTCTCATCCTTATGCACGATTCGTTCTCCCCTCTTGTCAAATCCGACCCCTTGCTCAATCGCTAATTGCTATGCGTCGAGCGAGGTCGACATAACTTGCTCGACCTCCTCCAAAACATCAATGGCACAACCCTCCTTGAAATCAACATTGGGGAATCTCATGGCATCAAAAACATAAAACTTTATCACCTCACCATCAAACTCCATAGTTAGGTTGCCCTCGGCCACATCTATCTTTGTGCGCGCGGTCCTCATAAATGGTCGCCCTAAAAACAATTGAGTGTTGTTGACCGGCGAATCCTCCATCTCAACCACATAGAAATCGGCGGGAAAAATCAATTGGTTGACTTGCACCAACACATCCTCTACATAACCCTCCGGATATTTGCTTGAGCGATCCGCAAGTTGAATGATGACATTATCCTTCTTGAGAGGCCCTATACTCAACGTTTGATACACATTGAGTGGCATGACATTGATCGATGCTCCCAAATCCAACATAACATCCTCAAACCGTGTATTGCCTATGACACAAGGCACATTGAAGCTCCCCGGATCCTTCATCTTTGGTGGCAACTTCCTTTGAATAACGGCCGACACCGTCTCGCTCATAGTTACCACACGAGTCTCTCTAGTATGCCTCCTTGCCGTGCAAAGCTCCTTCAAAAACTTAGCATACTTCGGCACTTGCTTAATGCACTCCAACAAAGGGATGTTGACTTGCACTTTCCGGAAAATCTCCAATACCTCTTCATCGGATTTATCTTTCTTCGTTCTAGCAAAACGTGAAGGGAATGGCACCCCTCCCTTGACATTATTGCCGGCCTCACTATGCTTCTCGGCATCATGGCCCTTGCCGGCTGCAGCCCTGCCTCTCTCGGCATCTTTGCCCTGCTCGGCAGCAACTCTGCCGGCATCATCATGTTCGGCATCAACACCCTGCTCGGCAGCATTCTTCATGGTTCCCTCAATATGGCTGCCGGCAATGACAGGTCCGGCAGCCCTCTCGTCATCCTCAATGCCCTTGAAAGTCACTCGCTTCTTCTTTGGACTTGTTGGAGGAAACAACTCTCTTCCGCTTCGAGTTTGAATCACTTTGGCTTGCTCGTTCCTCGGATTGGGAATAGTATTGCTCGGCAACTTCCCTTGCTCATTGAATCTTCCCATAAAATCCACAACTTGCCCCATTTGAGTCTTGAGCTCACCAATGTCCTTTTGATGATTTTGTTGCCTGGCGAGTAATGCTTGAGTAGCACTTGACAAAGATTGAAGCAAAGCATCGTAATTAGGGTTACTTGGCGCGGCTTGGCCTTGGCTCGGCCCTGCTTGGCTTTGGTACGGCACAGCTTGTTGTTGGTTCGGCAATGCCCCAAATACTCCTTGGTTCGGCTGATAAGGTTGCCGAGGCACAAATGGTGGCCTCGGTGCAAACGGTGCTCCTCCCTCTCTCGGTTGCATGGGTGCCCTAAGCACGTTGTCATTGTTCGCCCATCGAAAGTTCGGATGATCATTGAACCTTGGATTGAAATTTCCAAAACGTTGGCCTCCTTGAAAACCAATTGCATTGCACTCCTCTACTCCCTCATTAACTCCAAATTGAGGGCATTGTTCGGTCTCATGTCCCTCGGTGCAAATTCCGCAAACACTAGCACGCTTCTTCATCAAATTACTCACCAAGTCGGTAAGCTTGTCCACTTTCTCCTCTAACTTTGAGCTCGAAGACGTCTCATGCACTTTTTCACTCCTTTGCACGTTCCCTCGTGCCATGCCAAATTGTTGGTTGTTCAAAGCACGAACTTCCAACAAACTTCTTGCCGCTCCGGCGTTTAACTCCAAAAAGCTACCTCCCGCGGCCGAGTCAAGAAACTCTCTCTCCATGACGCGCAATCCCTCATAGAAATATTGTAGCAAGAGTTCATCGCTAATGCCATGCGATGGACACAAAGAAACTAGGGACTTGAACCTCTTGTAATAGTCGAAGAAAGTCTCATCTCCGGCTTGCTTCACACTAGTAATTTGCTTCCTCAGATCAGTGATACGTGAAGCAGGAAAGTACTTGAGCAAAAACTCATCCATCATAGTACTCCACGAAACGATGCGACCACTAGGCACCTCAAACAACCACTCCTTCGCTTGATCTTCTAGAGAAAAAGGAAATGCCTTCATTTTGAAGTGTTGCAAATCGGTCCCCCTTGGACACATAGACTCCGTGGTGAAGTTAAACCATTGTAGATGCTTGTTAGGGTCCTCACTCGGCATCCCATAAAACGATTTCAGCTTATGGAGGAATCCACTCCTCAATTCAATCTCTCCAGTCTTGTCAGCTTCCAAGGGAGGATAAGTAATATTAGAAGGAGCAACTCCAGCTCCAGCAACATGACCATTCTGTGATCTGATTGATGCCATGATCTCTTCTTCTTCTTCTAATTCGGCAAAGGCTTCAAATTCAGGATTCTGAAGATCACAAGACGATGACACTACTGATGGGGAGCTCGGCACAGATGATGATGAAACTGACGGCACAATAGGTGAACTCGGCAAGGATGATGACACTGATGAACTGGTTGGTGATGATGGAGGTTGAACGGAAGCCGAAGCTCGCATGCAATGATAACCCTACAAAAATATCGTTAGTAGTATGAGCAAGTAGGGATCGTTCTAGCCGGGGATTAAGGGTACCTGAGATATGAAATTGTTAGACAAACATATATACATATATACATCAAACACGTCACAATTATGGGGGATAGTGGTTCGGCAGCAATGCTGCCCACGTACTAGGCACGGCAACAGAATTTAAATGTTGAAAATAAATCCTAAGTCTACTATTTACAAGGTTGGTCGACATTCTTCCACAAAACACTAACACAAAAGCAATCAAAACACATAACAAACAAGCAAGTAAGACTCTCGGCAAAGTATTAAAGCGTTCTAGACTCAACTTAACTCCAACCCAATTAGCTCCTAACCGGCTACTAATTGATTAAGATTCCTCAAGTATTTTAAGTGACTAACCGCCTAACCTTAAAATTATACTAGTCATCTTTGAATATTCTAACCGACGTAAACAAACATGACAAGTAATTAAGCACAGAATCTTTTTCTTTAGTTGGAAACAAATCAATAGAGTAAGGTTGTCAATCATCTCTTCAACAAGCATGTTCATTTAAATTACTCTAACCCTTGTGAAAAACAATACAAACTAAGTAACTCGTTGATTACCTAATCCATATTAATTTTTCGGCTAATGAGATTAATAATCTACGCATTGCACTTACATAGGCTACTAATCTTTAAGCACACGAATTTAAAGAACAAGTCAAGAAAACCCTAAAATCAATTTAACACATGGTATTGCCGATTATCCTAATTACTAGTTCATTACATATTTTCCTTACTCTTTAGCATGCAATCCATATTCTTACATCTAAAACCTTACTTGAAGATAAAGAAAACAAATTAACATGCAAATCATAAAACCAAATTTCAATCCAATTCATACATAGACATAAAAATTGAAACCAAGAATTCATGCTATCTTTATAGACAAAGTTAAACATCGCTACACAAAAATTTACAAAGCCAAGAGTAGGGATTGGATCACACATTAGAAACCTTGAAGACTTCGTCGTGTATGGATCCGTGGATGATGGTGCTCGGATGGGCTGCTGCTCGGCAGTAAAGGTATCGGCAGCAAGGGATCAAAGTTTCGGCAGGAAACTTTGGTGTGGTGGTGGTGGTTTTGGCTAGGGTTTTTGTGTAGGATTCTTGGGAAATTTAGGCAGAGCTTTGGCTAGATTTTTGCTTTGGAATGTGACAAGTTTTTCTGTGTAAAAGTTGGGTATTTATATGGAGAATGCTAGGGTAATTGCCGGCAGCCCTCTTGTACAAGGAAAAACAAAACCTAGAGGGATAAGGTTTGAAACCTTCCTTTTTCTAGTTCAATTAGGTTTTGCTTTTCTGAATTTTTCTTCAAGGCATGGGCTTCACATCTTCATGGACTTCTTGTATGGTCTTGGACTTCAATTGATAGGCCTTGATCCATCGAAAATGCTCCAAATGCCGGCAGCACAAAAAGGCATACAATCTGCCTCTATTCGGCAGCTTCTCCTAGTGTGACTAGGAGAACGTCTTTCTTCAAGTTTTTCTTCAATGCCATGGCCTAGTGTCTTCCTCTTCCCTTAATAAGGCTTGAACCATCTTCACATATGCATTTGTGCACCATTAGGTCCATCAAAAACAGAAAACACGAAAAGGGGGCAGTAGGTTCCTGGAATCGGCAGATTTGACCTTGTTGCAGTAATTCCGGCATAACTCCCTCCGTGGAGCTCCGATTGATGCGATTCCAAGTCTCAGATAAACTAGACACATATGGCCATCTCCCCATAAAACAGTTCGACCAAATTCCTTGTGAGTCGACGGGAATGATTTTTCGAAGTTGGGACACAGTCCCAGGAAAATCCTGGAAGTCCCCTGGATTGGTTTGCTCGGACTACCATTTTGCAGTCAACTTTTGGATGGCTTCCCGAACTCCGATTTATCTGAAATTTTAACACGACATTCCTCAGTATCTGAATATTAAGCACTCCAAATTTCATAGAATTCGGACAAGGATAGATCATATTTGTACTCGTCACAAAATCACGAAAAAGACATATTTTGCATTATTTTCCAGATTTCTCATACTTAGTCATTTTTCGGATTCTAAACCATTTTTCACCAAACTCTACCAAATTAACACTAAACTAAATTATGACTCTATCTTAGACAAATAAGGGTTAAACAAAGCCTAAACGAGGGCATAAGCATATAAAATCGTCGCACATTGTGCTCCTATCAACTACCCCACACTTATCCTTTGCTAGTCCCTTAGCAAACTAAATAAAACTAAGACTCTAAACAAACTATTGCCCCTAACAATTTGTCTCAGGCTCGTATGTACACATAGCTTTCAAGTTAAATGCATGGGAATGCTACGCACGAAAATTCCAAGTTTCATGAACATGTAACATCAATATGAACATATATGAGCAAAAGTAAGCATGTAGACATGTAAAAGCTAATTCAAATCACCTCACTAGGCATGCTCTCTTCTTTTCTCTCGAAGCATGGTAATTCACTCAATAGTATATGCAAGCGAAAGATAATGAATTACAAAGAGTGACTTGCATATATCCAAGAAATGAAAGCACTTTGTGAATTTTGATGGAGAAACCTCATATGACAACTATATGCACCAATGAACCAAAACCATATGCTTACTCTTGAGATAATCTCCACAATCAAATTTAACCATCTTAAGAATCATGAAAAAGATCAATAAAAGGGTTGTAATGGGGCTAGGCTAAGAGGTATTCGATATTTGGGTAAGGAGGCTCAAAACGTCACTAAGGTCTTTAGCAAAGCTCGATCTCCTTATGTCTTCTTGCCAAGGGTCAAATTTCATCTTGTTGGACCCATACTTCATTCTTTTCTTCCCATAAAACATTACAACAATAATCTAGACAATAGCCATGCACAAAATTTTTCTTTTCTATGCCGTGCCTTACTCTATTTCTTTCCTTGCTCTCGGTTTTCTTTTATTTTTCTTTTTGATTCCGAGCACACTTTTTCTCTTTTCTTTTCCTAAGACACGGCATACATTTTTCATATAAATTCATGGCTAAGTCTACCCCACACTTGTTCTTCTTCATCACACACGCGAAAACGCTTTCAAAAATCAAGCTTTGCCGACACACAAGGTAGAGGCATCATTATACTAAGCTCATGGAAAGTGTTTAAGGGTGATGAAAGAAAAGGCTCAACATAGGCTCAAAGGGGTTTACTAAGGTGTCCCACGACGGGCTCCAATAGGGCACATGCTTTATTTGGCTTTGGTGGTAAACCTAAATGATCTTTATTCAATCACATTCAAAATCAAATATTTTATGATATAAACGTTTCGAAAATCAACAAGAGTAAGTTCTAGCATACTAGAGTTCATTAAAAAGCTATGGCATATAGTCATCGAATATGCAAAGAATTATGAGGTTTCATGCTTCCTACGAATCTATCGAATTTTATCTTTGTATCGCTCAAGAAGAAAGCAAATTGGCTCTAAAGCTCACATAGGTTATAATCGAAATAAATTAGCTAAAACATGCATGCTTCGTTAATCAACAAGTCCTACATGCTCCTACCAATGCACATAATCCATGAAACTTACAATTTTAATTGTATGCACAACCATCATCTATGTATGCAAAGAGGAGAAAAACATCATTGACATATTAGGGGCATCCTAAGACTCGAAACAAACAAATTTAAACACTCTATTTTTGTGTTACAATTTTCTGAATTTTTCTTTTCTAAACTAAGCACACAACAACATAAAACAAAAACGGAATACGTTATCCCACCCCACACTTAGAAAATTACATTGCCCTCAATGTAAGCACAAATCTATATCAATGAATTTCCTAAGCATGCAATCGACTAACATATACCAACATAACATCACAAATCAAAGAAAAAGAGAAGGGTTAAGAAATTTCAAACTCTCGGTGATGGCTCCTTCACTTTTCTTTGATCGACATGGGTTGCCTCCCAAGTAGCGCTTTGTGTTTATAGTCCATAGCCTAGACTTTTAACCGTGTGTTGCATGTGTTCATCGTGCTCCAAAACATCCCAAATCGGCAAGAAGAAGATCAATGAGAAGAGTGTTGCATAGTGTATCCGATGCTTGGTTTTCCTGCGTGTCCGGTGCGGGTGGCGTGTCCGGCCTTGGTACCGACGTATCCGGCGTATCCTCTTCGTACCCAGCCTCTTGTGGCCGTGTGTCAACCCTGCCGGCAATGGCAGGTCCGGCAGGAGGTGGTGGTGCAGCTGTTCCAGGGTGCTCGGCAGCTTGAATTGTGGCCGGTGTTGTGGGGGTAGATGGTGTTCGGATGGCACATGGTGGATCGGCAAATGGTGGTGAATCATGGACATCGGTTTCATTATTTAGGGCCTCAAATGGCTCGTAGTAAGGCTTGAGTCTATGTCCATTTACCTTGAATATGTTTCCCGTAACTTCATTCCGAATTTCTATCGCTCCATGTGGAAACACTTGAAGAACAATGAATGGTCCAATCCAACGAGAGCGCAACTTACCCGGAAAAAGCTTGAGTCGTGAATGATACAAGAGAACTTTTTGACCAACTTCAAACTTCTTCCGTCGAAGCATCTTATCATGAGCAACCTTAGCCTTTTGCTTGTAAATCCATGCGGCTTCATAAGCTTCATTCCGTATTTCTTCAAGTTTGTTGAGTTGAAGCTTCCTATGAAGGCCGGCCTCATCAATGCTCATGTTAAAGGCCTTAACCGCCCACCATGCTCTATGCTCAAGTTCAACCGGTAAGTGACATGCTTTGCCATATGTTAACCGAAAAGGAGACATACCTATCGGTGTCTTGTATGCGGTCCTATAAGCCCATAAAGCATCATCGAGACGATCACTCCAATCCTTCCTTGAAGGTCCAACGGTTTTCTCCAAAATTTGCTTGATCTCTCGATTACTTACCTCGGCCATGCCACTAGTTTGGGGATGATAAGGTGTAGAAACCTTGTGTGTGACTCCATACTTTCTCAATAAGGCTTCAATGGTGCGGTTACAAAAATGGGATCCTCCGTCGCTAATCAAGACTCTTGGAACTCCAAAACGTGAAAAGATGTTGGTCTTGAGAAACTTGGCCACCACCTTGGCATCATTGGTGCGTGTAGCCTTGGCTTCAATCCACTTTGACACATAATCCACCGCAAGCAATATGTAGAGAAAGCCCTTACTTGAAGGAAACGGCCCCATGAAGTCAATCCCCCAAAGATCATGAATCTCAATGGCGTTAATAGGAGTGAGTGGCATTTGATCTCTAGGTCCAATATTCCCCATTCTTTGGCATCGATCACATGACTTACAAAACATGAATGCATCTTTAAAAATTGTAGGCCAAAAGAAACCACAATTAAGTACCTTCAATGCCGTCTTCTTAGCCCCAAAATGACCTCCACACGCCTCACTATGACAAAGCTTAAGGATAGGCAAGTGTTCATGCTCGGCAACACATCTTCGGATCACTTGATCACTGCATTGCTTCCACAAGTATGGCTCATCCCATAAGTAGTGCCGAGCATCCTTCTTCAATTTTTGCTTATGGTGGTTCGGCATGGAGCTAGGCATTTGTCGAGTGGCCAAGTAATTAGCCAAGTCGGCATACCATGGCACATGTGCATCCATGCGAAAGAGTTGCTCATCCGGGAAATTCTCAATAAGGGGCAGCCGATCCTCTTCTTTAACAATTCGACTCAAATGATCGGCTACAACATTTTCTACTCCCTTCTTGTCTTTAATCTCAATATCGAACTCTTGAAGCAAAAGAATCCACCGAATAAGCCTTGGCTTTGCATCCTTCTTTGTCATAAGGTATCTTAAGGCGGCATGATCACTATAAACAATAACCTTGGAATTCAAAAGATATGATCGAAATTTTTCCAAAGCAAAGATTACCGCTAAGAGTTCCTTCTCCGTTGTTGTGTAGTTGAGTTGTGCATCGTTGAGAGTCCTTGAAGCATAGTAAATGGCGCATGGCTTCTTCTCAATTCGTTTTCCAAGTACCGCTCCAAGTGCATAATCACTAGCATCACACATTAACTCAAACGGCTCGTCCCAATTAGGGGAAACTAGAATCGGTGCCGTACACAACCTCTCCTTCAATCGGCAAAATGCTTCTTCACATGCCTTTGTCCACTCAAACGTCACCTCCTTTTGTAACAAGTTGCTCAATGGCTTGGCAATTGAAGAGAAGTCTTTGATAAATCGACGATAAAACCCCGCATGGCCAAGAAAACTTCTCACATCTTTCACACACCTAGGGCTCGGCAATGCTTGAATTAGCTCCACTTTGGCTTTGTCAACCTCTAAGCCTCTTGCCGAAATTATATGCCCTAGAACAATGCCTTGCGTGACCATGAAGTGACACTTCTCCCAATTGAGCACAAGATTTGTCTCTACACACCTCTTAAGTATCTTCTCCAAGTTCCCCAAACATGCATCGAAGGTGCCTCCATACACACTAAAATCATCCATAAATACTTCGATAATGTCTTCAATAAAATCCGAGAAGATAGCATACATACATCTTTGAAAAGTGCCGGGTGCGTTGCATAGTCCGAATGGCATCCGCCGATAAGCAAACGTACCAAATGGACAAGTAAAAGTGGTCTTCTCTTGATCGTCCGGGTGTATCATGATTTGATTGTAGCCACTATATCCATCAAGAAAGCAATAGTAAGAATGACCGGCCAACCTCTCTAGCATTTGATCCATAAACGGCAAAGGCATGTGATCCTTCCTTGTTGTAGCGTTGAGCTTCCTATAGTCGATGCACATCCTATGACCGGTTACAAGTCTTTGTGGCACAAGCTCATTCTTCTCATTCTTGACAACCGTTACACCACTCTTCTTCGGCACTACTTGCACGGGAGATATCCACTTACTATCCGAAATTGGGTAGATCACCCCACAATCAAGCAACTTTATAATCTCATCTTTCACAACCTTCATCATGGGAGGGTGAAGTCGACGTTGAGCTTCCTTTGTTGGCTTAGCTCCTTCTTCTAACAAAATACGATGAACACAAGTAGTAGGGCTTATTCCCTTGATATCCGCTAAGGTCCAACCTATGGCGGTCTTGTACTTTTTAAGCACACGTATCAAATCTACCTCTTGCTTCTCACTAAGCATTGAAGACACAATAACCGGTAGTGTATCTTCTTCTTCAAGATAAACATACTTCAAGTGACTTGGGAGTTCTTTTAGTTCTATCTTTGGGGCCTCTTCCACACTTGGTCGAAATTTTGTTGTAGCACTTGGAATTGACAAGAACGAGTTCCTCGGATACAATGGTGTGGCCTCAAGCTCGGCAACCACCTCTGTAAGGCTCGGCAACATTATGAATGACTCGGCATTGTTGCTTGGCTCGGCAATCCCTTGCTCGGCATGGCTTGGCTCGGCTTCATCATGCACTCGTTCTCCCCTCTTGTCAAATCCGACCCCTTGCTCAATCGCTAATTGCTATGCGTCGAGCGAGGTCGACATAACTTGCTCGACCTCCTCCAAAACATCAATGGCACACCCTTCCTTTAAATCAACATTGGGGAATTTCATGGCATCAAAAACATTGAACTTGATCATCTCACCATCAAACTCCATAGTTAGGTTGCCCTCGGCCACATCTATCTTTGTGCGTGCGGTCCTCATGAATGGTTGCCCTAAAAGCAATTGAGTGTTGTTGACCGGCGAATCCTCCATCTCAACCACATAAAAATCGGCGGGGAATATCAATTGGTTGACTTGCACCAACACATCCTCTACATAGCCCTCCGGATATTTGCTTGAGCGATCCGCAAGTTGAATGATGACATTATCCTTCTTGAGAGGCCCTATACTCAACGTTTGATAAACATTGAGCGGCATGACATTGATCGATGCTCCCAAATCCAACATAACATCATCGAAACGTGTATTGCCTATGACACAAGGCACATTGAAGCTCCCCGGATCCTTCATCTTTGGTGGCAACTTCCTTTGAATAACGGCCGACACCGTCTCGCTCATAGTCACCACACGAGTCTCTCTAGTATGCCTTCTTGCCGTGCAAAGCTCCTTCAAAAACTTAGCATACTTTGGCACTTGCTTAATGCACTCCAACAAAGGGATGTTGACTTGCACTTTCCGGAAAATCTCCAACACTTCCTCATCGGACTTGTCCTTCTTTGTTCTAGTAAAGCGTGAAGGGAATGGAGCACTAGATGATGGCACAACTCCCTTACTTGCTTGGTTCGGCAATACCTCATTCTTTGATGTTGCGGGATCGTACTCAAGCTCATTACGCAGCCCCTTATCTTTAATATTAGTGTTGCCGGCACCATGCCTTTGTTCGGCAGCTTCCTCCTTCTCGGCATCACCATTGTTGCCGGCTGCAGCCCTGCCGGTTGTGCCCCTCTCGGCTTCATGCATGTGGCTGCCGGCATTATCATGGCCGGCAGCCCTCTCTTCATCCCCAATGCCTTTGAAAGTCACTCGCTTCTTCTTTGGACTTGTTGGAGGAAACAACTCTCTTCCGCTACGAGTTTGAATCACTTTGGCTTGTTCGTTCCTCGGATTGGGAATAGTATTGCTTGGCAACTTCCCTTGCTCATTGAATCTTCCCATGAAATCCACAACTTGCCCCATTTGAGTCTTGAGCTCACCAATGTCCTTTTGATGATTTTGTTGCCCCGCGAGTAATGCTTGAGTAGCACTTGACAAAGATTGAATTAAAGCATCGTAGTTCGGATTGCTTGGCGAAGCTTGGCCTTGGCCTTGGCTCGGCCCTCCTTGTGGCTGGTTCGGCAATGCAGCAAAGTGTCCTTGGTTCGGCATGTATAGCTGCCGAGGCACAAATGGTGGCCTCGGTGCAAATGGCGCTCGTCCCTCTCTCTGTTGCATAGGTGCCCTAAGCACGTTATCATTGTTCGCCCATAGAAAGTTCAGATGATCATTGAACCTTGGATTGAAATTGCCAAATCGTTGGCCTCCTTGAAAACCAATTGCATTGCACTCCTCTACTCCCTCATTAACTCCAAATTGAGGGCATTGGTCGGTCTCATGGCCCTCGGTGCAAATTCCACATACACTCACACGCTTCTTCATCAAATTGCTCACCAAGTCGGTAAGCTTGTCCACTTTATCTTCTAACTTTGAGCTCGAAGACGTCTCATGTACATTCTCATTTCTTTGCACATTGCCTCGTGCCATGCCAAATTGTTGGTTGTTCAAAGCACGAACTTCCAACAAACTTCTTGCCGCTCCGGCGTTCAACTCCAAAAAGCTACCTCCCGCGGCCGAGTCAAGAAACTCTCTCTCCATGACGCGCAATCCCTCATAGAAATATTGTAGCAAGAGTCCATCGCTAATGCCATGCGATGGACACAAAGAAACTAGGGACTTGAACCTCTTGTAGTAGTCGAAGAAAGTCTCATCTCCGGCTTGCTTCACACTTGTAATTTGCTTCCTCAGATCAGTGATACGTGAAGCAGGAAAGTACTTGAGTAAAAACTCATCCATCATAGTACTCCACGAAACAATGCGACCACTAGGCACCTCAAACAACCACTCCTTTGCTTGATCTTCTAGAGAAAACGGAAATGCCTTCATTTTGAAGTGTTGCAAATCGGTCCCTCTTGGACACATAGACTCCGTGGTGAAGTTAAACCACTGTAGATGCTTATTAGGGTCCTCACTTGGCATCCCATAAAATGACTTCAGCTTATGGAGGAATCCACTCCTCAATTCAATCTCTCCAGTCTTGTCAGTTTCCAAGGGAGGATAAGTAATATTAGAAGGAGCAACTCCAGCTCCAGCAACATGACCATTCTGTGATCTGATTGATGCCATGATCTCTTCTTCTTCTTCTAATTCGGCAAAGGCTTCAAATTCTGGATTCTGAAGATCACAAGACGATGACACAACTGAAGGTGAGCTCGGCACTGATGATGGAATGGACGGCACACTAGGTGATGATGGCAAGGATGATGACACTGATGAACTGGTTGGTAACGATGGAGGTAATGGCACAAAACGAGCAATAGCGAGTTCTTGGTCTAAACGTTGCAAACGGCCTTGAAGATCTCTTGCCCAAATACTAGATTCGGACATGCACTATTTCTGAAATTTGCAACATTCAAACAAGTTAGAACCTCGTAAAGAAATAGAAGGCAAGAATATACATCATTACAAGCCACGGCATTGGCGATTACACAACATATTTCAAACCATAACACATATACATATTCGGCAATGGCATACACATCACACGGCACAACATAAAATTTCGGCAAAGCAAACATATACAATCAGCAACAAGTGATCAAAAATCGGAAAGTTCATGAGCATGTAATTGCTAAGTCTAATTTCTTTTAAATCTGTTCTAACTCTCGAAGTACGTGGAGCAGAGGAGATAACGGTGCAATGGACTGATACAGCCCCCGGTAGTATCATACTTAATCCGATATACCTCAAGAGTTTGAACCACACAACATGTTTTATCTTCGAAGAAAATAGGCCACATATGTCAAGTTATGTTCTAGCGTCTAAAGTGAGGTGATGCTTCGGCACAAGCTGTCGACTAGGTCGTGCGGATTTTTCGTTTCAAAGGTCATTAAAATCACGGAGGGCGAACCCCCTACAGGAACCAGGCAGGACTCGTTGTTGGACACCACGGAGGGCGAACCCCCTACAGGAACCAGGCAGGACTCGTTGTTGGACACCACGGAGGGCGAACCCCCTATCGACTCACTCACCGAGAATGAACATCAGTCTATGGGCCTTGAGATCCAGTTAAACAAACCTGAGAACCATATCTATGATAATAACTTCCCCATACTTTGTAAAACAAACACGGGTCCCTAGCGGTCTCAAGTGTTGATTAAAACCGCCCTCAACCTCATAAAAATAATACCAAGTTAGCGTCTTTATGCGTGGGGGGCCAACGATGGACTAATTCCAACATTGCAGGGCCCGTTTCCCAATCTACACAAAAACATACCTAACATGGCATCACTCGTATGAAGGGTTTTGGTTATGATCAACAAAAGAGGCTTCACCTACATGTTACACTTTAGAAACTACAATAAACTCAAACATACACAACATATCAACTTCCTAGAAATTAAACTAAGTGACTACCAACATACATCATTATGCATCATGCAACTTTCGAAATTTAAACTCTACATGCCGAAGCATATTTCTACTTTACAAAATCCCAAAATAAACATAAAATTTACACTTTACACATTCACAACAAAAATTTCCAGCAACATTATATACACAACAATAACATAAAACAAGCTTTTATAATCCCCGGCAACGGCGTCAAAAATTGAACGGAAGCCGAAGCTCGCATGCAATGATAACCCTACAAAAATATCGTTAGTAGTATGAGCAAGTAGGGATCGTTCTAGTCGGGGATTAAGGGTACCTGAGATATGAAATTGTTAGACAAACATATATACATATATACATCAAACACGTCACAATTATGGGGGATAGTGGTTCGGCAGCAATGCTGCCCACGTACTAGGCACGGCAACAGAATTTAAATGTTGAAAATAAATCCTAAGTCTACTATTTACAAGGTTGGTCGACATTCTTCCACAAAACACTAACACAAAAGCAATCAAAACACATAACAAACAAGCAAGTAAGACTCTCGGCAAAGTATTAAAGCGTTCTAGACTCAACTTAACTCCAACCCAATTAGCTCCTAACCGGCTACTAATTGATTAAGATTCCTCAAGTATTTTAAGTGACTAACCGCCTAACCTTAAAATTATACTAGTCATCTTTGAATATTCTAACCGACGTAAACAAACATGACAAGTAATTAAGCACAGAATCTTTTTCTTTAGTTGGAAACAAATCAATAGAGTAAGGTTGTCAATCATCTCTTCAACAAGCATGTTCATTTAAATTACTCTAACCCTTGTGAAAAACAATACAAACTAAGTAACTCGTTGATTACCTAATCCATATTAATTTTTCGGCTAATGAGATTAATAATCTACGCATTGCACTTACATAGGCTACTAATCTTTAAGCACACGAATTTAAAGAACAAGTCAAGAAAACCCTAAAATCAATTTAACACATGGTATTGCTGATTATCCTAATTACTAGTTCATTACATATTTTCCTTACTCTTTAGCATGCAATCCATATTCTTACATCTAAAACCTTACTTGAAGATAAAGAAAACAAATTAACATGCAAATCATAAAACCAAATTTCAATCCAATTCATACATAGACATAAAAATTGAAACCAAGAATTCATGCTATCTTTATAGACAAAGTTAAACATCGCTACACAAAAATTTACAAAGCCAAGAGTAGGGATTGGATCACACATTAGAAACCTTGAAGACTTCGTCGTGTATGGATCCGTGGATGATGGTGCTCGGATGGGCTGCTGCTCGGCAGTAAAGGTATCGGCAGCAAGGGATCAAAGTTTCGGCAGGAAACTTTGGTGTGGTGGTGGTGGTTTTGGCTAGGGTTTTTGTGTAGGATTCTTGGGAAATTTAGGCAGAGCTTTGGCTAGATTTTTGCTTTGGAATGTGACAAGTTTTTCTGTGTAAAAGTTGGGTATTTATATGGAGAATGCTAGGGTAATTGCCGGCAGCCCTCTTGTACAAGGAAAAACAAAACCTAGAGGGATAAGGTTTGAAACCATCCTTTTTCTAGTTCAATTAGGTTTTGCTTTTCTGAATTTTTCTTCAAGGCATGGGCTTCACATCTTCATGGACTTCTTGTATGGTCTTGGACTTCAATTGATAGGCCTTGATCCATCGAAAATGCTCCAAATGCCGGCAGCACAAAAAGGCATACAATCTGCCTCTATTCGGCAGCTTCTCCTAGTGTGACTAGGAGAACGTCTTTCTTCAAGTTTTTCTTCAATGCCATGGCCTAGTGTCTTCCTCTTCCCTTAATAAGGCTTGAACCATCTTCACATATGCATTTGTGCACCATTAGGTCCATCAAAAACAGAAAACACGAAAAGGGGGCAGTAGGTTCCTGGAATCGGCAGATTTGACCTTGTTGCAGTAATTCCGGCATAACTCCCTCCGTGGAGCTCCGATTGATGCGATTCCAAGTCTCAGATAAACTAGACACATATGGCCATCTCCCCATAAAACAGTTCGACCAAATTCCTTGTGAGTCGACGGGAATGATTTTTCGAAGTTGGGACACAGTCCCAGGAAAATCCTGGAAGTCCCCTGGATTGGTTTGCTCGGACTACCATTTTGCAGTCAACTTTTGGATGGCTTCCCGAACTCCGATTTATCTGAAATTTTAACACGACATTCCTCAGTATCTGAATATTAAGCACTCCAAATTTCATAGAATTCGGACAAGGATAGATCATATTTGTACTCGTCACAAAATCACGAAAAAGACATATTTTGCATTATTTTCCAGATTTCTCATACTTAGTCATTTTTCGGATTCTAAACCATTTTTCACCAAACTCTACCAAATTAACACTAAACTAAATTATGACTCTATCTTAGAAAAATAAGGGTTAAACAAAGCCTAAACGAGGGCATAAGCATATAAAATCGTCGCACATTGTGCTCCTATCAGAGGTAATGGCACAAAACGAGCAATAGCGAGTTCTTGGTCTAAACGTTGCAAGCGGCCTTGAAGATCTCTTGTCCAAATACTAGATTCGGACATGCAATATTTCTGAAATTTGCAACATTTAAACAAGTTAGAACATCGTAAAGAAATAGAAGACAAGAATATACATCATTACAAGCCACGGCATTGGCGATTTCACATCAAATTTGAACAATATCATACAAAAACACATTTGGCAACACATATATATAGCACACGGCAAAGCAACAAACATTTCGGCAATAGTACAAATATGGTTCGGCAATAAGAGAGCAAAATTCAAAACGTCCATGAGCATGTAATCGCTAAGTCTAATTTCTTTTAAATTTGTTCTAACTCTCGAAGTACGTGGAGCAGAGGAGATAACGGTGCAATGGACTGATACAGCCCCCGGTAGTATCATGCTTAATCCGATATACCTCAAGAGTTTGAACCACACAACATGTTTTATCTTCGAAGAAAATAGGCCACATATGTCAAGTTATGTTCTAGCGTCTAAAGTGAGGTGATGCTTCGGCACAAGCTGTCGACTAGGTCTTGCGGATTTTACGTTTCAAAGGTCATTAAAATCACGGAGGGCGAACCCCCTACAGGAACCAGGCAGGACTCGTTGTTGGACACCACGGAGGGCGAACCCCCTATCGACTCACTCACCGAGAATGAACATCAGTTTATGGGCCTTGAGATCCAGTTAAACAAACCTGAGAACCATATCTATGATAATAACTTCCCCATACTTTGTAAAACAAACACGGATCCCTAGCAGTCTACAAGTGTTGATTAAAACCGCCCTCAACCTCATGGAAGTAATACTATTACCGAAGAAACGCTTATATGCGTGGGGGGGAAGTATCCCTCGTTTCCCAATCTACATAGAAACGGCCTCCGACATAGCACCATTCACATGAAGGGTTTTGGTTATGATCAACAAAAAAGGCTTCACCTACATGTTACACTTTAGAAACTACAATAAACTCAAACATACACAACACTATCAACTCCCTAGAAATTAAACTAAATGATTACCAATCATACAACATTATACATCATGCAACTTTCGAAATTTAAACTCTACATGCCGAAGCATATTTCTACTTTACAAAATCCCAAAATAAAATTAAAAATTACAACTTTACAAATTCATAACAAAAATTTCCAGCAACATTATATACACAACAATAACATAAAACAAGCTTTTATAATCCCCGGCAACGGCGCCAAAAATTGGTGTGAGCCGAAGCTCGCACACAATAATAAACCCTACAATCGTTAGTAGTATAGAATAAGTAGGGATCGTTCTAGGCCGGGGATTAAGGGTACCTGAGATATGAAATTGTTAGACACAAAACATATTTACATCTATACAAAAACGTCACATATTGGGGTATAATGATTCGGCAGCAATGCTGCCCTATACTAAGCACGGTATTAAAACAGAAAATAAACCTAAGTTATTATATACAAGTGATCATCATCTCTCACACAAAACAGTTCACACAAAAGACTCTTTAACACATAGATTTGCATGCAAGAAGGTAAGGATCAAGTATTTAGCACGTTCAAGACCTAAATTAGTTTCGACACAACTAGAGCCTCCAACGGTTTTCCAATTGTTAGACTTCTTAATTTCTTAGAAACTACTCCAACGTATGACTTCTAAGGTGATGCTAATCCGGTTTTACGCGTTTTAACATTTAAGCATGTGAGTCTAAATCGAAGACATGTAAACAAGCAAGGTTGTCAATCATCTTATTTAACATGCAAGTAATCTAAGGTTTTTACCCTAGGTGAGCAACACAAAACAAACTACTCCAACGTATGACTTATTCGTATTACTCGGTTAAATGAAACCTAACACCTAGATTCACATGCAAACAACAAATGCTTAAGCACAACTAATGTTTCGGTTTATAAGGCACACTCTTAGATTACTAACCAAATTAAATCCTAAACATGCTTCTAATACCACTGCCCCTAATTATCCAACATACAAAATCCACAAGTTAAATTTCAGAAAAACCATGCATAACATACAATATTCGGTTCATACAAAGTTTCAAGAAAAACCAAGAATCGAAACAAATTCGTACAAAACAACCAAACATAAATAAATACAAAAGCCATAGGGGAATGGATCACACTTTAAGAACCTTGAAGATTCCTCAAAGGTGACAAGGTGGCTCGGCTGCTGCTCCTTGGTGCTCAGCAAGAACAGAAATCGGCAGAAACAAAGGTGGAAGGGTTCGGCTATATGGTTATTGTGGTGATGGTTCGGCTAGGTATTTATGTGTTGGTGTTTGAAAGGACTTGGTAGAGCTTTAGGCTAGTGTATTATGCTTGAGATGAGATAGCTTTTCTGTAGAAAAAGTGAGGGTTTATATAGGAGAGGGGTGCCGGCAGCCCTTAAGCAAAAAGGATTTCAGAAAACCTAGTGGAATAAGGTTTTGCAACCTTCCTTTCTTAGTTCAATTAGGTTTTCTTTTTCTGAATTTTTCTTCAAGGCTTGGGCTTCACATCTTCATGGACTTCTTGAATGGTCTTGGACTTCAATTGAAAGGTCTTGATCCATCGAAAATGCCCCATAATGTCGGCAGCTCACAATGACACTAAATCTGCCAGAATCGGCAGCTTCTCCTAGCTTGACTAGGAGAACTTGTTTCTTCATGTTTTTCTTCAATGTCATGGCTAAGTGTCGACCTCCTTCCTTCCATAAGCTTGAGATATCTTCACAAATGCTCTTGTACATCATATGGTCCATCGAAATGAAGCACTTGTGAAAAGGAAGCAATCAGTCCCTGGAATCGTCAGCTTTGACCTTGTCGCAGTAATTCCGGCATATCTCCACCTTCGGAGCTCCGATTGATGCGATTCCAAGTCTCACGTAAACTAGACACATAGGGCCATCTTCCCATAAAATATCTCGGCCAAATTCCATGTAAGTCGTCGGGAATGAATTTTTGAAGTTGGGACAAAGTCCCAGGAAAATCCTGTAAGCCCCTGGATTGGAATGTTCGGACTGCCGTTTTGCAGCCAATTTTTGGGTGACTTCCCGAACTCCGATTGATCTGAAATTTTAAAACAGCATTCCTCAACATATGAATATTAAGCACACAAAATTTCATAGAATTCGGACAAGGATAGATCATACTTTTTCTCATCTCAAAATCATGAAAAAGACATATTTTACACTATTTTCCAGATTTCTCAAACTTAGTCATTTTTCGGATTCTTAACCATTTTTCCGCCAAAACTCTACCAAATTGACACTAACTACATTACGACTCTATCTTAGACAAATAAGGGTTAAACAAAGCATAAACGAGGGCATAAGCATATAAAATCGTCGCACATTGTGCTCCTATCAAGTGACCCTGAGTTTGTTTTGGCCGCGGCACCGACAGTTTCATAGCCTTTGTTCGTACAGGCGTGAGGTATGTGCAAGGTTTTTAGCCTGCGGGAAGATTTGTCCTGTATGAGAGGAACGAATCACCCGGGTTTATAAAACCCATTGGTCTGTAGCCGTGTAGTTGGGACAGGCCTGTTCGTAGGAATATATTGGTTTGCACAACCGGTTATTCCGTAGGAATGTGAGTGATAAGTTGGTATCGACCCTGCCGATGGACTAGTGTAGCCATTAGTTTGAACTGGCTCTACTGTTGAATACCTTAGCCTGAGTTGGAACTGGGTTATCTCTGACCGTTGAATTTAGGTATCGCACGTGAGAGTGGGAAGCCAGAGTTGCCACATAGGCTAGTAGCCGTCGGCCTCCACATGCAAGATAAGTGGCTGCTCTAGCACTGTGTTATATTTAATGCAGGAGTCCATCAGTCTTGTCATCTGACGGTTTGCGTGGGAGGTTATCGATGGTGAAGTACGTGGACTGATTTGTTTGGTAGAGATCTGCGATTGGGAGTGCATTGCTCTTTGAAATACCCTAATTGCCTTTTACCGCCTATAAGATCCTTCGAGCCTCCCTCTTCTCTTCCTATTGTGCTTATGCGAAGAGGAACCACCCAAAAAATAATCCCAGAAAGAGGAAATCAGCCCTTAGTGCCAAAATCGTGCCTGCCCCCGACGTTGATTGCACGCTGTGACTCCTTCCGCGCCTTCTGTTGGTCGTGTATTTGTTGAGGTTTGGCTCCTTGCTTTCCTTGTACTGTTATTTTACTGGGTTTCTGTCTATTCCTGCTAGAAAGCTAACCGCGAGTTGGGCTTCATTAGGGCTTATGGAATCTAGGAAATCAACTAACCCTGTAGGTCCCGCTACCGGGGATTCGTCCGGGGGGGGGATGTTTCTAGGCCCGAGACTGAGTTCAGGAGCGCGTCCCGGCAACGAGACGTTTCCACGGAGCCTGCGCACGAGGCCGCAACCGTTTCTGTGGTAGTGCCCGTTCCTGGGGCAAAGGGGGATCTGAAACACATGCTATCGGACGGTGACAAAACAATTTTTTGCGATGAGCCTGGTCGGAACATGACCCCTGGAGAGATAAAGGACTTCAGGGTGAAATGGGGCATCGATCCGTCAATAAAGCTGCGGGCTCTCAATTCCGGAGAACTGGTCTGCGACCCGGAGGAAGGTTGGGTTGCGGTTTATGAGGACCAGTTGCGTCATGGCCTATCTCTGCCATTGCCTGGATTCGTCCAATACATGCTGAGCACGATAAACCTTTCTCCCGCCCAGCTTCCTAGCAACCAATGGAGGCAGTTGCTCAGTCTTGGGTGCTTGTATAGTCTTTGCAACACGGGGTGGCCCACGGTCAATGAGTTCAGGGCGCTGTACAAGGTTTCTTACTGCAAGAAGGTCAAAGCCAGCGGTTGCATGACTTTTACCGCGCGAGACTTTTGTCCTGCTATCACTCACCTCTCGTCTTGGATTTCAAACAACTGGAGGAAACAGGTGGTAATGGTTGGGGGAAGGTGGCAGCGCAACTCGAAGACTTTTCGAGTCCCGGGGGCTTACCAAGCTATTGGGGATTAGTCGTACAAACTAACCGATCTGGAGAGGTGGCGGATAGCCAGGATTTTTGGCTGTTGGGACGCCCTAGGCCGGAGCTCCTATAACTTTATCCGGTGGAACATGCTGGAGATATGTGAAATGGGGAGAAAGCCTGGTGGGGGGGGGGGGGGGTGTTTTATTTTGTCTCTTTTTTTTTTTTAGCTCTTCATTTGTAGTTGGATTTCACGCTAACCGTTCAGATTATTGGCTTTCAATTGTTCCTCCACGGGTGGCTCTTCAGAAGAACGAGACCATCGAGACGAACGATCAACTTCTTGCCCAAAAATTGATGGAAATGGGGGAAGCCACATCGAAAACGGTTGTAGATCCCGACACTAGGGAGAAAACGGTGTATCACGAGCCGGTGGTGATGGCGATTCAGGATGCCAGGTATGGCCCTCGCCCTGGCAGGGAGGCTGAGCCTCGTCAAAGGGATATCGGCGGGGGGGGGGGGGGGGGGGAGGGAGTCACCTGCCCAGGTCGCTATTCGAGAGATAGCACCAGGAACCACCTCAAAACACGCGGGCTACTTACGGCAGATGGAAAACCGAGTCCCCCCGAAGAGAGCGGCAACAAACATAATTCCCTTACGTGGAAGTACCGTTGGGGAGGGTCATGCTATTCGAGAGATAGCACCGGGACCCACCTCAAAACCTGCGGGCCACTTACGGCAGATGGAAAACCGAGTCCCCGTGAAGAGTGCGGCAACAAACATAATTCCCTTACGTGGAAGTACCGTTGGGCAAGGGTCTCAGGACCCGAGACGTCTGGTGCTGCCACAGGAAGCTCGAGTTCCCCTTAGCGCTCGTTAGAGAAAGTCAGCCCACCGACGCCCCCGTGGGTGAGTATGATGTCGAGGATGGGGGATTCGCCAGGTCCCTGCTGACTAACATCAAAAGCTTGGGGCTTGACCGCGGGGTTCCCAGGGATGCATAGCCAGGCGAGAACCAGAAGAAAGCCATGGAAATGGTTGTACGGGTAAGGCTTCCTTCACAAAGCTCTTTCGTACTGTAGTCCCCCCATCTTTATGAACTAAGATACTCCTTTTATACCCCTCTCCTTAGGCGGTGCACAGCCTTTATGCTGCTAAGGTTAGCGAGGAAGGTCCGGGCTTGAAGAAGAAAATCAGGGAACTGGAGTCGAAGCTAGCCGATGCTATCCAGCGATGCACTGGTTTGGAGGCCAAACTTGCTGATTCCTCCGGGCGGGTGACAGACCTAGAGGTAAGGAACTTGGAGTTACAAGGCCAAGTAGCGTCGGTCTGGCAGGGGGTGGAGAAATTTTTAAAATCCCAACGGGCGGAGGTCGCTGATAAGATCATCAATGAGTTCATGGACTCGGTTGAATTTGACGAGATGCTGGAGGCCGCTAGGGAGAAAGGAATAAACGAGGCCTATATAGAATGGAGAGAGAAAGGCTGGCTCGACGCCGAGAGGATGGAGGCTGATGTAGCCAAGGCGGAGCGATTGGAACAAGAGCGGTCTCTCAATGCCGGTGGCTCATGAACTGCTAATGCCGGTGGAGCTGACTAACGGCTTCACAAGGCCCAAAGGTAGAAGCTGTAAACTTTTGTTGTAATTTTTTTTAATTGTGCTGGAGAAACTAGTAATCATCCATGTTGTTGTGTCTGATACTCATTGGATTGCCGTACTAACCGTGTTGGAATAGTAAGTACTTTTCATGGAATTAGGAGCACTTGAATGAATACAATGCTGTCCGGTTAAGCCTCTAAGACGTTGGGGTATAATTCTCAGTTAGGGTAGTACCGGAGGTGCTCGATGTTCCATGGGCGGGTGGAGTAGACCCCATCGGTGTCTATGATGTAGAAGGTCACCGGGCCCACGGCCGCTGTGATTTGGTAAGGCCCTTCCCACGTTGGCACCAAGGCCAGCACCTTTTTTTGAACCTTCTTCATCACCCAATCTCCCACTTGTAATTTTCTTTCCCGGACCTTGCTATCGTAGTAGCGGGCTACCCGTTGCTTATACGACTGGTTTCGCAGGTGCGCTTGGTCGCGCCGCTCCTCGATGAGATCTAAGTTGAGCCGTATGCCCTCAACATTTGTTTCAGCTTCATAATTCTCAACTCTGCCGCTGGGCATCTCGGTCTCCACGGGTAGAACCGCTTCGCTCCCGAATGCCATACAAAACGGGGTTTCTCATGTTGCCTCTGTTGCCATTTGAACGGAGCCTAAGCTCGCATGCAATAATAAACCCTACAAAAGATCGTTAGTAGTATAAGCAAGTAGGGATCGTTCTAGGCCGGGGATTAAGGGTACCTGAGATATGAAATTGTTAGACACAAACATATTCACATATATACAAAAACGTCACAAATTGGGGGATTATATGGATCGGCAGCAATGCTGCCACAAACTTACACACGGCAATCAAAAACAGAAAATTTAAAATCCTAAGTCTAATATTTACAAGTGATCATCATCTTTCACAAAACAGTTCACACAAAAGACTCTTTAAAACATAGATTCATATGCAAGAAGGTAAGAGACAAGTATTTAGCATGTTCACAATTTAAATTCGTTTCGACCGCAACTAGAGCTCTCGCTCTGTACCTAGTTACTAGACTTCCTCAAGTTCTTTTAGGACAAACTTTCGCTCTAGCCCTAAAGATATTTATGCTAATCCGGTTAAGACTTAACATATAACGCACAAGAGTCTTAAATCGAAAACATGCAAATAAGCAAGGTTGTCAATCATCTTATTTAACATGCAAGTATTAGCTAAGGTTTTATACCCTAGGTGAGCACAACAAATCAAAACAACCGCTAGGCCTATAGTTTTATTTATTCCACTCAGGTTAGATGAAACCTAACACCTAGATTTACATGCAAACAACAAATGCTTAAACACAACTAATGTTTCGGTTTATAAGGAACATCCTTAACCCACTAACCAATTTAAATCCTAAACATGCTTTTAATACCATTGCCCTGATTATCTAAACATACAAAATCCATGAATTAAAGATTGCAAAGTCATCACATAAATTCCAACAAAAATTGCAATTTATGTTCATCATACAAAACCAAACGAAACAAAGTATTTTTATAACAACAATATGTGACTAAACCGAAAATAAAAATACAAGTCATAGGGATGGATCACACTTTAGAAACCTTGGAGAGCTTCGTCTTGGTGTGGTGATAGAGATTCGGCAGCAGCTAAGGCAGGGACTGGTTCGGTGGTGAATGGTGGTGGTGAATCGGTGACTATGTATTCTTAGGGTTTCGGGTTAGAACTTTGGTAGAAAATTTGGTAGAGTTTTGGCTAGTGTTTTGCAAGAGATGAGATGATTTTTCTGTAGGAAAAGTGGGGGTATTTATAGAGAATAATGGGGGTGATTGCCGGCAGCCCTTAAGCAAAAAGGAGTTCAGAAAACCTAGTGCAATAAGGTTTTGCAACCTTCCTTTCTTAGTTCAATTAGGTTTTCTTTTTCTGAATTTTTCTTCAAGGCTTGGGCTTCACATCTTCATGGACTTCTTGAATGGTCTTGGACTTCAATTGAAAGGTCTTGATCCATCGAAAATGCCCCATAATGCCGGCAGCTCACAATGACACTAAATCTGCCAGAATCGGCAGCTTCTCCTAGCTTGACTAGGAGAACTTGTTTCTTCATGTTTTTCTTCAATGTCATGGCTAAGTGTCGACCTCCTTCCTTCCATAAGCTTGAGATATCTTCACAAATGCTCTTGTACATCATATGGTCCATCGAAATGAAGCACTTGTGAAAAGGAAGCAATCAGTCCCTGGAATCGTCAGCTTTGACCTTGTCGCAGTAATTCCGGCATATCTCCACCTTCGGAGCTCCGATTGATGCGATTCTAAGTCTCACGTAAACTAGACACATAGGGCCATCTGCCCATAAAATATCTCGGCCAAATTCCATGTAAGTCGTCGGGAATGAATTTTCGAAGTTGGGGCAAAGCCCCAGGAAAATCCTGTAAGCCCCTGGATTGGAATGTTCGGACTGCCCTTTTGCAGCCAAGTTTTTGGTGACTTCCCGAACTCCGATTGATCTGAAATTTTAACACAGCATTCCTCAACATATGAATACTAAGCACATAAAATTTCATAGAATTCGGACAAGGATAGATCATACTTTTGCTCATCTCAAAATCACGAAAAAGACATATTTTACACTATTTTCCAGATTTCTCAAACTTAGTCATTTTTCGGATTCTTAACCATTTTTCACAAAACTCTACCAAAATTGACACTAACTACATTATGACTCAATCTTAGACAAATAAGGGTTAAACAAAGCATAAACGAGGGCATAAGCATATAATATCGTCGCAGATTGTGCTCCTATCACCATTGTGCGGATTGCCCCTAAAACCGCTGGTATTTCCTCAGCCCACAACCCCTTTTTGTCGTCTAGCTTCTTCTCGAGGAGTTTCTTGATGATCTTGTTAACCGCTTCAACCTGGCCATTGGTCTGCGAGTGGGCTATTGAGGCGAACATCATCCGGGTTCCCAAAGAGGCTGTGTACTCGATGAGATTGGTGTTGTTGAACTGCGTCCCATTGTCCGTGACAATGGTCTGTGGGACACCAAGCCGGCAGTATATGTTCTTCCATAGGAACTAGTGTGTCACTAATAGACGTGGAGTCACCTTCCCCGGTCGCTATTCGAGAGATATCACCGGGAACCACCTCAGAACCTGCGGGCCACCTACGGCAGATGGAAAACCGAGTCCCCCCGAAGAGAGAGGCAACATACTTAATTTCCTTACATGGAAGTACCATTAGGGAGGGTCATGCCAAAAGGGCAAGGGTCTCAGGACCCGGGAAGTCTGGTGCTGCCACAGGAAGCTCGAGTTCCCCTTAGCGCCTGTTAGAGAAAGTCAGCCCACCGGCGCCCTGGCGGGTGAGCATGATGTCGAGGATGGGGGGTTCGCCAGGTCCCTGCTGACTAACATCAAAAGCTTGGGGCTTGACCGCGGGGTTCCCAGGGATGCATAGCCATGCGAGAATTGGAAGAAAGCCATGGAAATGGTTTTACGGGTAAGGCTTCCTTCGCTTAGCTCTTTCATACTGTAGTCCCCCCATCTTTATGAACTAAGATACTCCTTTTATACCCCTCCCCTTAGACGGTGCATAGCCTTTATGCTGCTAAGGTTAGCGAGGAAGGTCCGGGCTTGAAGAAGAAGATCAGGGAACTGGAGTCGAAGCTAGCCGATGCTATCTAGCGATGCACTGGTTTGGAGGCCAAACTTGTTGATTCTTCCAGGCGGGTGACAGACCTGAAGGTAAGGAACTTGGAGTTACAAGACCAAGTAGTGTCAGTTTGGCAGGGGGTGGAGAAATTTTCAGAATCCCAACGGGCGGAGGCCGCTGATAAGATCATCAATGAGCTCATGGACTCGGTTGAATTTGACGAGATGCTGGAGGCCGCTCGGGAGAAAGGCATAAACGAGGCCTGTATAGAATGGAGAGAGAAAGGCTGGCTCGACGCCGAGAGGATGGAGGCTGACGTAGCCGAGGCGGAGCGATTGGAACAAGAGCGGTCTCTCAAGGCCGGTGGCTCAGGAACGGCTAATGCCGGTGGAGCTAACTAAGGGCTTCACGAGGCCCAAAGGTAGAAGCTGTAAACTTTTGTTGTAATTTTTTTTTTTAATTGTGTTGGAGAAACTAGAAATCATCCATGGTGTTGTGCTTGATACTCATTGGATTGCTGTACTAACCGTGTTGGAATAGTAAGTACTTTTCATGGAATTAGGAGCACTTGAATGAATATAATGCTGTCCGGTTAAGCCACTTAGCCGTTGGGGTATAATTCTCAGTTAGGGTAGTATCGGAGGTGCTCGATGTTCCATGGGCGGGTGGAGTAGACCCTATCGGTGTCTATGATGTAGAAGGTCACCGGGCCCACGGCCGCTGTGATTTGGTAGAGCCCTTCCCACGTTGGCTCCAAGGCCAGCACCTTTTTTTGAACCTTCATCACCCAATCTACCACTTGCAATTTTCTTTCCCGGACCTTGCTATCGTAGTAGCGGGCCACCCGTTGCTTATACGACTGGTTTCGCAGGTGCGCTTGGTCGCGCCGCTCCTCGATGAGATCTAAGTTGAGCCGCATGCCCTCAACATTTGTTTCAGCTTCATAATTCTCAACTCTGCCGCTGGGCATCTCGGTCTCCACGGGTAGAACCGCTTCGCTCCCGAATGCCATACAAAACGGTGTTTCTCATGTTGCCTCTGTTGCCATTGTGCGGATTGCCCATAAAACCGCTGGTAGATCCTCAGCCCACAACCCCTTTTTGTCCTCTAGCTTCTTCTTGAGGAGTTTCTTGATGATCTTGTTAACCGCTTCAACCTGGCCATTGGTCTGCGAGTGGGCTATTGAGGCGAATACCATCCGGGTTCCCAAAGAGGCTGTGTACTCGATGAGATTGGTGGTGTTGAACTGCGTCCCATTGTCCGTGGCAGTGGTCTGTGGGACACCAAGTCGACAGTATATGTTCTTCCATAGGAACTAGTGTGTCACTAATAGACGTGGAGTCACCTTCCCCAGTCGCTATTCGATAGATAGCACCGGGAACCACCTCAGAACCTGCGGGCCACCTACGGCAGATGGAAAACTGAGTCCCCCCGAAGAGAGAGGCAACATACATAATTTCCTTACGTGGAAGTACCATTGGGGAGGGTCATGCCAAAAGGGCAAAGGTTTCAGGACCTGGGAAGTCTGGTGCTGCCACAGGAAGCTCGAGTTCCCCTTAGCGCCTGTTAGAGAAAGTCAACCCACCGGCGCCCCGGTGGGTGAGCATGATGTTGAGGATGGGGGGTTCGCCAGGTCCCTGCTGACTAACATCAAAAGCTTGGGGCTTGACCGCGGGGTTCCCAGGGATGCATAGCCAGGCGAGAACTGGAAGAAAGCCATGGAAATGGTTTTACGGGTAAGGCTTCCTTCGCTTAGCTCTTTCGTACTGTAGTCCCCCCATCTTTATGAACTAAGATACTCCTTTTATACCCATCCCCTTAGACGGTGCACAGCCTTTATGCTGCTAAGGTTAGCGAGGAAGGTCCGGGCTTGAAGAAGAAAATCAGGGAACTGGAGTCGAAGCTAGCCGATGCTATCTAGCGATGCACTGGTTTGGAGGCCAAACTTGCTGATTCTTCCAGGCGGGTGACGGACCTGAAGGTAAGGAACTTGGAGTTACAAGGCCAAGTAGTGTCGGTTTGGCAGGGGGTGGAGAAATTTTCAGAATCCCAACGGGCGGAGGCCGCTGATAAGATCATCAATGAGCTCATGGACTCGGTTGAATTTAACGAGATGCTGGAGGCCGCTCGGGAGAAAGGCATAAACGAGGCCTATATAGAATGGAGAGAGAAAGGCTGGCTCGATGCCAAGGGGATGGAGGCTGACGTAGCCGAGGCGGATCGATTGGAACAAGAGCGGTCTCTCAAGGCCGGTGGCTCAGGAACGGCTAATGCCGGTGGAGCTGACTAAGGGCTTCACGAGGCCCAAAGGTAGAAGCTGTAAACTTTTGTTGTAATTTTTTTTTTTAATTGTGCTGGAGAAACTAGTAATCATCCATGGTGTTGTGCTTGATACTCATTGGATTGCTGTACTAACCGTGTTGGAATAGTAAGTACTTTTCATGGAATTAGGAGCACTTGAATGAATATAATGCTGTCCGGTTAAGACACTTAGCCGTTGGGGTATAGTTCTCAGTTAAGGTAGTACCGGAGGTGCTCGATGTTCCATGGGCGGGTGGAGTAGACCCCATCGGTGTCTATGATGTAGAAGTTCACCGGGCCCACGGCCGTTGTGATTTGATAGAGTCCTTCCCACGTTGGCTCCAAGGCCAACACCTTTTTTTGAACCTTCTTCATCACCCAATCTCCCACTTGCAATTTTCTTTCTCGGACCTTGCTATCGTAGTAGCGGGCCACCCGTTGCTTATACGTCTGGTTTCGCAGGTGCGCTTGGTCGCGGCGCTCCTCAATGAGATCTAGGTTGAGCCGTATGCCCTCAGCATTTGTTTCAGCTTCATAATTCTCAACTCTGTCGCTGGGCATCTCAGTCTCCACGGGTAGCAACGCTTTGCTCCCGAATGCCATACAGAGCGGGGTTTCTCATGTTGCCTCTGTTGCCATTGTGCGGATTGCCCATAAAACCGCTGGTAGTTCCTCAGCCCACAACCCCTTTTTGTCGTCTAGCTTCTTCTCGAGGAGTTTCTTGATGACCTTGTTAACCGCTTCAACCTGGCCATTGGTCTGCGGGTAGGCTATTGAGGCGAACACCATTCGGGTTCCCAAAGAGGCTGTGTACTCGATGAGATCGGTGTTGTTGAACTGCGTCCCGTTGTCCATGACAATGGTCTGTGGGACACCAAACCGGCAGTATATGTTCTTCCATATGAACCTTTTCACCTTTTCCTCTGTGATCTTGATCATCGGCTCCGCCTCAACCCACTTAGTCTCGTAGTCAACGACCACGATAGCGTACTTGTACTGCCCTATAGCCGTTGAGAAGGGGCCAATTATATCCAGTCCCCACTGCGCAAACTTTTAAGGTGCCAACATGATCAATAGGGCAATTGCCGGGGCATGTGGTACAGTGGCGTACATGTGGCACTTGTGTCAGCTGCCCGAAATTTTTCTTGAAGCCACTGCCATGTCTAGCCAGAAATACCCTGCCCGGAGTGATTTATGTGATAAGGACCGGGCACCGAAATGGTTACCGCAAAATCCTCCATGAATTTTCCTCATGACGGCTTCCCCAGCCTCTTTCGTCACGCACTTTAGGTGGGGGAAACTATGCCCTCTGCGGTACAACTTGCCACCCAAAAGTGATAGGAGCACAATGTGCGACGATATTAATGTGTTTACGCCCTCGTTTTAACTTTGTTTAACCCTTATTTGTCTAAGATTGAGTCATAATTTAGTTTAGTGTCATTTTGGTAGAGTTTTGAAAATATGTGCTTTAGAATCCGAAAAATGACTAAGTATAGAATTCTGGAAAATAGTGCAAAATGTATCTTTTTCGTGATTCTGAGATGAATGAAATTGTGACTTATCCTTTTCCAAATTTTCTGCAATTTGGTATACATATGATTGGCTTGCTAATGGCTTTTGTGTCAAAAATTCAGATCAATCGGAGTTTGGGAAGTCACCCAAAAGATGGCTGCAAATCAGCAGTTCGAGCAAATCAATCCAGGGACTTCCAGGATTTTTCCTGGGACTGTGTCCCAACTTCAAAACTTCATTCCCGATGTTTCACAAAGAATTTGATCAAGCCCTTTTATATGGAGGAAGCTCTACGTGTCTAGTTTCTCTGAGACTTGGAATCGCATCAATTAGAGCTCCGAGGTGGGAGTTATGCCAGATTTACCAGAGTAAGGTCATTCCAGCCGATTCCAGCAAGTTTCTGCCTCGTTTCCTTTGTTTCTATTTTCGATGGACATTTTGGTGCACCATTTCATATTTGAAGATTTTCCAAGCTTATTGAAGGATAGAGGAAGACATTGAGCCAAAGAAATGGAGGAAAAAGTGAAGAAAAGACGCAATCCTAGTCGATCGGGCTAGGATTGCATGGCCGATCGGCAATGTTGCTGCCGGTTTTGGTTGTTGACGGGCTTCGGGTATTTTTCCACGGACCAAGTTCACCACATGGAGTTGTCAAGCCCACATATGAAGTCCATGAAGATGTGAAGCCCATGCTATGAAGAAAATTCAGAAAAAGAAGTCGAAGAATGCAATAATTATTCAACAAGGAAACATAAGCCAACTAGGAAAAGGAATTCTCCTTTCCTTGTTGAGGCCGGCAACCCTAGCAATTTTCCTCTATATATAGCCATCTTTTCCACAAAAAAACGGGTCACATCTCAAGCCAAAACACAAAGCCAAAGCTCTACCAAATTCTCCCCAAAAATCCTACATAAACCCTAGCCGAAAAAATCTTCACCCTCACCCAAGTTTCTGCCGAAACTTGGATTTCCTGCCGAGCCATCTTTTGCCGAGCAGCCCTTCCATACAGCCTCCATCTTCCGCCGGATCCACACGAATCGAAGTCATCAAGGTGTCTACAAAAGTGTGATCCACTCTCCTCTTTCGGTTTAGTAAATTTTATGTAGTTATGTCTAGTTTTGTCTATGAAACTTGCATGTATTTTTGGTTTTGGTTTGTATGTCTATGTATGAACCGAATTGGAGATTGGTTTTATAATTTTTATGTTAAAGATATATTTGATTCGTTGCTTAGGTCTAGGTTTAAGCCACGTTTTCTTTGAGTCTTTGCATGCTAATTTGTAATATAAAACTTGTAAGATTTACACACTTAGATAATTACGACAGCGGTATAGATGAATGTTGAGGATTTAAACCGGGGGCTAATACTTGTCTTTCAGAGGGGGATGAGATTCATCACTGAAATGAGAAATCTTGCAATTCACATTAGTTTTGTCTAACAAACAAGTAAATCTAGATGTTAGGTTTCATCTAACCCGAGTAGAATGAATAAAGATTAAACATATGTTGCTTTGATTCTATTGTGCTCACCTAGGGTATAACCTTAGCTAAAACTTGCATGTTAAATGAGATGATTGACAACTTTGCTTGTTTACATGTCTTCTATTATAGACTTTCGTGCTTCAATGTTACGAGTTGTATAACGGTAGCATAACTTTTAGGGTCACTTTGCGAATAGCTCGATCTTAAAACATTAGAGAGCCTATCAACTAGGTAAGATCGGAAACGTTCTAGTTGTAGGTCGAAACTTGTTTAAATCCAATGCATGCTAAATACTTGTTCCTTACTTTCTTTTATGTGAGTCTTATGTGTTAAAGAGTTAAGTGCCGAGTGCTTTGTGTGAAAGATGTCGACCAAATTTGTAAATAATAGACTTAGGATTTATTTTCAGCATTGTAATTTCGTGTCTAGTGTTATGGGCAGCCTTGCTGCTGACGCTATACCTTCCCCCATGTGACGATTTTTGTGCATATGTATATATGTTTTTATCTAACAATCTCATGTTTTAGGTACCCTTAATCCCCGGCTTAGAACGATCCCTACTTATGTCTATACTACTAACGATTGTAGGGTTATTATTGCTTGATGCTCTCTTAGGCGACTCATCAAAAAGGTTGTACCTAGCGCACTTGAGGTGCTATCTCCTAGCCTCTACTTTATCCTCCGGGCTGATCTTGTCAGTTAGGTACTTTCTGATCGGGTCCATCCAACTAGGAGGTGATTCCTCTACCGTAAAGATCTCGGAGATAGTCTTGCTTATGCTCGGCCTCTCCAAAGTTTCAATCCTGGCCCTGCGGTACTCCGGTGGATAATTTCCGGTTGCCAACCTTGCCAGGGCATCCACATACCTATTTTCCTCCCGGGGAACGTGCCGAATGGTTGCCCCCTTAAACGGTTCCATCATGGTTTTGGCCAACGCCTGGTAGGAGGCCATCTGAGGCTCCTTTACCTCAAACGCACCGTTCATTTGGTTGACCACCAGGCTTGAATCACTATGCACTTCCATAGACGAGATTCCCATTTCTTTGGCGAGTTGCAGGCTGGCTATTAGTGCCTCGTACTCAGCGGCATTGTTAGAAGTTTTGAATAGGAACCGTAGAGCGTACTCATACGACTGGCCATCCGGTGCCGTTAACATGATGTCGGCTCCACTCTGCTTGTTTGTGACAGAACCATCAACATAAAGTTTCCAACCGTTGGGCAGTCCCGGCTCGACCTTTACTATAATATCCGGTTGGCTACTCTCTACGTCATCAGAATGTGTTCCCTTTACCATTGGCGTGAGTTCACATATGAAATCCGCGGCAGCCTTTCCTTTGATGGCCGTCCGCGGGGTATATATTATATCGAACTCTCCCAGCTCTACTGTCCATCGCACCAGCCTGCCGCTGGTTTCCGGATTTTGCAGGATTTGCTACAAAAGGTGATTGGTGTATAGGGTGATGGAGTGGACTTGAAAATAATACCGGAGCTTCCAGGCACTTACGATCAGGGCCAGAGATGGTTTTTCGATATCCGGGTATCGACTTTCAGCCCCGGTGAATCCCTTTCCCACGTAATACACCGAGAGCTTCAGAGTTTCTTCCTTCCTGACTAAAGCTTTGCTGACAGCCGTTTTCTGACGTGACGATGTAGAGGTACAACATTTCCCCCGACACTGGCTTGGATAAGAGGGGTACCGCTGATAGATATGCCTTGATGGATTGGAATGCCACCTCATGCTCCGCGGTCCAATGGATTTTCTTGAACTGTTGCGCCTTGAGCAACTTGAAGAATGGGGTGCACTTGTCAGTTAAAGGGGAGATGAACCTGGCTAATGCGGCTAACTGCCTGGTCAGCGTCTGGACTTGGTTCCGTTCTTCTGGGGTCCCCATTTCTAGGATCGCCTGGACCTTTAGTCTGTTAGCCTCTATCCCCCGTTGGCTAATGATGTGGCCTAGGAACAGGCCCTCTGAAATCTCAAATGTGCACTTCTTTGGGTTCAGGCGCATCCCATACTTGAGCATTTTGCCGATCACTACCGCCAAGTCTCGTATGTGGGCACTTGCGGTCAGACTCTTGACCAACATGTCATCCACGTAAACTTCCACTGTCTTGCCCATCTTCTGTTCTAACATGCGGTTTACCACCTGCTGGTACGTAGCCCCGGAGTTCTTCAGCCATTACGACATCTTTTTATAACAGTAGAGCCCCCGGTCAGTTGTGAATGAGGTGTGCTCTTCATCGGCCTGACTCATCCTTATTTGGTTGTACCTGACATAAGCATCCATGAAGCTTAGTAGTTTAAAACCGAAGGTTGAGTTTATAAGCTGGTCTATCCGAGGGAGCGGGAAGCTGTCATTTGGACACGCCCGGTTTAAGTTAGTGAAATCGATGCACATGCATCCGGTCTTAGAGGCTTGGCCGCTCCCGCTCCCGAAGGCATACTTCCTTTCCCCGGATCGACCTTAGGCACCGTTTCTTCGAATTCCCGATGAGCCGATCAATATGGGCTCCACCGTGGATTACATTTATACTTCCGTGCACCTCGATCCGCCCGGGGACTCGAGTTTGTATTGTTCCCACATTCCGGGCATCCTGCCTGTATTGTTGTAATTTTCCGTGCACCACTGGCCGGTTCCCTTCTTAGGAACCATGACCACGTTGGCGAGCCAGCGGGGATACTGGACCTCCCGGATGAAGTCTATTCCCCTCAATTTTTGTACCTCCTCCCTAATCGCCTCATACTTCGTCGGGTTGAAGGATCTGCTCTTCTGCCTCACCGGGGTACTGCTAGGCAGGATGTTTAACTCGTGTGTGGCTATTTCCAGAGATATGCCAGGCATGTCCTCATAGGACCACGCGAACACCGAACTGTTCCCCCGGAGGAAAATGATGAGATCTTTCCTAACATCCGGTGCCAACTTCGTTCCTATTACCACCGTTAGCTTTGGGTGTTGTTCCGAGACGGACATTACTTCAGATTTTTCTACCGTCGATGGGCGTTTTGGCTTCTCCTCATCAGAATCGGTGTCATCCCGAGGGTCGATACTGGGGTCCGGTGACAGTGCTTGCTGGGATGTCGTGAAGACTTCGGCTCGCCTAATACTGCAGGTTAGGGCCTCCGCGTAGTACTTACGAGCGACCTTCTGATCTCCACGGATGGTGATGAACCATCCGCATGTGGTATTTTTAACATCAGCATGTGGCAGGCTATAAATTTTTTTAGCTTCCATAACCCCGGCCTGCCAATGATGCCATTGTACGAGGACAGACAGTCCACCACAATGAACTCTAAGTGCTCCTTTCTTGTTCTGTCTCCTTCCCCAAAGATCAGCGGTAAATAATCTGAACCTAAAGGTTGGACTACCTCGCCAGAGAAGCTTATTAACGACTCATTATCCTGGGATAACTTGCTCCTTCCTCGATTCAGCCCCTTGTACGCTTTCCGGAACATTATATTGACTGAAGCCCCGGTGTCGACCAACATTCGGCTAGTCATCTAGTGATCTATCTGGACGGTAATAAAGAAGGGATCGTGGTGCGGTTGAATCAGATCCTCTTGCCCTTCTTCCTCGTAGAACGTGACCGACTTCCATCCGGTCTTAGCGGCTTGGCCGCTCCCGCTCCCGCTCCCGAAGGCATACTTCCTTTCCCCGGATCGACCTTAGGCACCGTTTCTTCGAATTCCCGATGAGCCGATCAATATGGGCTCCACCGTGGATTACATTTATACTTCCGTGCACCTCGATCCGCCCGGGGACTCGAGTTTGTATTGTTCCCACATTCCGGGCATCCTGCCTGTATTGTTGTAATTTTCCAGCCCGGATTTGCCCATCTACTACCGCTCTTAGGGCACAACAGTCGTTAGTCCGGTGGGATGCCTCGTCATGGTAGGAGGAATATTTTCCGGATTGCTCCCGGGTAAGGTTTCCCCTTGGGTGCATCCTTGCTTCTGGTGGGGGAATGACCTCCCTATTTTCATTGAAAATGCACTCGTAGGAAGATGTTAGTGTAGTTGAATTCTCGTGCCGTTCCACTGGCATAATAGCCAAGGGTTTTCCCTGGCTGTGAGGCGCGGGTTTTTCGCCTTTCAATGGGCTCTCGGTGTTATCCTTGCGGGGTCGTTGATCGCCCCAGCTCTTGGTTTTCCTGACAGGTGAAAGCCTCTGTTCCTGGCCTCGCTGCCAAGTCCTATTTTCCCGCTGAGTTGGTAACGAGTCATCGGGCCTCCTCTTCGGCGACCGATTCCCGTAGGTCTCGTGCTCGGCCTGTGCATGCCTGACGGCCATGGCCATCAACTCGTCGTACCCTCATGACCTCTCTATCCGCACGACGTAGGAGAATTCTCCGGGCCTCAGCTCCTGCTTGAACGCCATCTCGGCAATCCCTTTATCGAGGCTCCTTACCCCGACCGTGGCAGTTTGCCATCGGTTAACGAACGTTCGTAGTCCCTTGTTGTCTGCATGCATGCAGTCAAAGAGAATTGTCGACGTTTGGGCTCCCTCGGCCCTAAGACTAAACCAACTGACAAATTTATCTGCCAGCCGTTCGAACGATTCTATTGAGGTCACCGGCAGCTCATAGAACTAACCCAACGCCTCCCCCGAGAGCGTTTCTTGGAAAATACAGCAGCAGGTGGCATCAGAGCAGCTTTCAGCGCCCGTTTGCGATCTGAAGTTGTCCAGGTGTTGGAACGGGCATCCTGTCCCAGCGTATGTTAGGTTCAGCGACTTTCGCGTGCCCGCTCTCCCAGATTCCAATACTTGGTGGGTGAACGGTCCAGCCCTCTCGTTAAAGTGCGCACTCATGGGCGGTCTCGCTGCTTTTGTCTCGCTAGCCTCCATCCGGGCCTTCATATCTGACACCGAGGTGGATAGTATTTGGAGTGCTCGTGCCGTTGGGATACCCTCCTCGTCTGATGATACACTTGCCTGATGTGGAAGCAGAGGGGCTCCGGAGTTCTTCATGGGCTCCGGAAAGAGTGCTATCAGTATGTGCACAATTTTTCTCCTCCCCGTTGGTTGTCCCACTTCAAGGTGCGGGAACTCAGCGTCTTTCCTTGGTACCGCTAGTGCTTCTGTTAATGCGGCGTTCTGCTGTTGCCTTTTCTCCAAGGCCGCCAACAGTCTGGTATTTATCGCTTCCATTTTCTGGTACCGGGCTTCCGCCTTTATTCGGTCCCGATTGCCTCCTTCCCGCAACCGTGCTACTTCCGCTTTCATCTTCTCTATCTCTCCATGAGGAAATACTTGAGCTTTGAATTTTCATTTGTTATTGAGCTTTGAATTTCTACCGCTCCATGAGGAAATACTTGAGTAACGGTATATGGTCCAACCCATAGAGATCGTAACTTACCCGGAAAAAGTCGAAGTCTTGAATTGAATAAGAGCACTTTTTGTCCAACTTCAAACTTCTTTCCTCGAATCATCTTGTCATAGTAGGCTCGAGTTCGTTAAGTTGAAGCTTCCTATGTAGGCCGGCCGAATCTAAGTCCAAACTTCTTTCACAGCCCACCATGCTTTGTGCTCTAGTTCCACAGGTAAATGACATGTCTTTCCGTATGTTAGTCGAAATGGGGACATGCCTATTGACGTCTTGTACGGGGTTCTATATGCCCACAAAGCGTTTTCAAGTCGATCACTTTAATCTTTCCTTGTTGGACCTACGGATTTCTCCAATATTTGCTTTATCTCTCGATTGCTTACCTCAGCCATACCACTTGTTTGAGGGTGATAAGGTGTATACACCTTGTGTGAGACGCCATACTTCTTCAATAAAGCCTCTATGGTTCGATTGTGACGAGTGCCATAACCGAGATAATAACACGCGCAAATAATACCCTACAAAAGATGTTAGTAGTGTAAAGCAAGTAGGGATCGTTCTATCCGGGGATTAAGGGTACATGACAAGTAAAAGGTTAAAAACACACATATTCACACATATATACAAACCAGAAACAAAATTGGGGATTGAGATATGAGGTTCGGTAGCAACAAGACTGCCCAAAAACTAAAGAACACGAAAATAAAACCTAAACTACTATTTACAAGTTTGGTCGACATCTTTCACACAAAGCACATATCATATACTATCATAAAACGAAACAAGTAACAAGAAGGGACTCACGAACAAATGTTTGAAATATCCTAGACTCGACTTAGTTCCAATCTAATTAGCTCCTTATTGGTTTACACTACCAGAAAAGGGGTTATAGCCGACGATATGGGAAAAAACGGCCGACGAAATAGTATCTCGTCGGCTATAACCCCTTATAGCCGACGAATTACTATTTCGTCGGCCACATCGTCGGCTATAATATTATAGCCGACGACGGCCGACAACTCGTCGGCTATAACTATAGCCGACGAAACGTTTTTGGTTATAGCCGACGAGAATGGTATTCGTCGGCTATAAGAGTTATAGCCGACGAAAAGTTTTTGGTTATAGCCGACGAGGAGGGTATTCGTCGGCTATAACTCTTATATCAGATCGACCTTCTGCATCAGGGAGCTCATTCGTCGATGAAATCGTCCAAAACGCTCTGAAATCGTCCAAAACCTCGGCCATAAGCTAGAAAGGTACGTATATTGCTGTGTGTGTTGATTTAGTTGGTTATATGCAGAGGTGTGTTAATTTAGAGTTTAATTAGAATAAATGTGTGATTAATTTGATATATATATATATATATATATATATATATGTGTGTTGAGATGAGATTATTAATGGGTTGATATATATGTTGTATTGGTTAGATAGAATTGAAGTTTTGTTGAAGATTAGTGATTGATTGTTGATTTATAGGTGATTTTAGATGAATTTGATGAAAAAATGTATATATATATATTAATTAATTTAATTGTAATTAAAAATATATTGTTGGTATATATAAAAAATACATTGTGTTTAATTAATTAGGGAGATTGACGATGTTTTAATTAATTTAGGGATGCATGTGTATATATATATATATATGTGTGTGTGTGTGTGTAATGATGAATTTTTTAATTAATTAGTACGTGCGTACGTACGTAGTACGTGCATATATACATATCTATATATAGCTATATTTATTTCTTGAATTTACAGGATGGACAAGAGTTGGATTACCCTTGGAAGATGGGATCAGGCGTATCATGATGGAGTTAGGAGTTTCCTGGATTTTGTGATGGCTAACTGTGGAGACACTACACTTCATTATTGTCCGTGTAAAAAGTGCAAGTGTGCCACCCCACGACACCGGTTTTCCATAGAGACAGTGGAGCAACACCTAGCTAGATATGGATTTTGGGTCCTATACACTAATTGGATTTATCACGGTGAACCAGAGTTTGCGGGTCGTCATGATCATGGACAATTTGCCGAGAGAGGGAGTTCCTCCAATGATCCGACAACGAACTGGATCAACGATATGTTTCCTCGTGAGAGCGGTGTCTTTGAGGAAGCACCAGATGTGCAACTCCCACCTCCGGAGATGGAGTGTTTCCCTGATATTGAGCCACTCGAGCCATTACCCCGATCTCCGGTCAACATAAGTGGTATGGAAAAGTACAACAACCTGATCGCATTGCAACAGACTCCGTTGTACCCCGGATGCAGTAAGACTGTCCTTGAATCTGTCATGGGAGTGATGAAGATCAAAACGGAGAACAAAGACACTGTCAAATCGGTTGATGATTGGCTTCGGCTATGGGGTGGGGCGATGCCCCCCGGACATCGGCTTCCTACCAGTCATCATAAGGTGCGACATATCCTTAAAGATCTCGGCCTTTCCTACATCAAGATTCATGTATGCAGATATGCACTAATGTTCCTCAACTTATTTACTAAGTGTTTAAGTGAATGTATAGTTTCAAATAGTTACCATACGTAGACCGTTCAAATGCAAAAGTGTCGTGAAATAAGATACGACCGAAATATTGAAATACGACTACGGTTGAAAAATGGGAAGATTCCGACAAAATCTGTGTGCCGAATGTTGCGGTTAGGTGTTTTTTACTTCCGTTTTCCTATGGGTAGCCTGACGGTCGGTAAATATTTGGAGGAAAATTTTTATACGGTTAGTTGCGTCGCATCGATTTGAAACTATTCTCTGTTGAAGGTCAGGCCAAAACACGTCATTTAGACGGGCCAATTGCCGTTTTAAAGCGTTTAGAGGTTTGACCAAAAGTTTGACCGTCCCGATCGAGCCTTTAACGTTGTCAGATGTAGTTGGATTTTTTTTCATACATGTATTTAATCTTAACGGTGATATCTGACGGTTGGAATAGATTTTCTAAACTTTTAGATTCGAAATCGGAACATATGCACTAATGTTCCTTAACTTATTTACTAAGTGTCTAAGTGAATGTATAGTTTCAAATAGTTACCATACGTAGACCGTTCAAATGCAAAAGTGTCGTGAAATAAGATACGACCGAAATATTGAAATACGACTACGGTTGAAAAATGGGAAGATTCCGACAAAATCTGTGTGCCGAATGTTGCGGTTAGGTGTTTTTTACTTCCGTTTTCCTATGGGTAGCCTGACGGTCGGTAAATATTTGGAGGAAAATTTTTATACGGTTAGTTGCGTCGCATCGATTTGAAACTATTCTCTGTTGAAGGTCAGGCCAAAAAACGTCATTTAGATGGGTCAATTGCCGTTTTAAAGCGTTTAGAGGTTTGACCAAAAGTTGACCAGGGAATAGCCGACGAAATACTTAACCTCGTCGGCTAAACTCTTGCGATCCGCGCCGTTTCATTGTCCGCCGTTGGATGGGCGAGATCTGACGGCTGCTGAGAGCGTAAAGTATAGCCGACGAGATTCATATTATAGCCGACGACATGCATATTATAGCCGACGAAATACCTAACTTCGTCGGCTATAACCGGCCCGCAAAGCCCAACTTCGGCCCGGCCCGGATTTTGGCCCGGCCCGTAAGAGTATAGCCGACGAATTTCGTCGGCTATGACTATAGCCGACGAATTAAAATTAAATCGTCGGCTATAATCCGTCGATTTAAACCGAGCCCTAGGCGCCTCTCCCTCATTTTCTGCTTAGAACCAAAATTGCCCAATCGTTCCCCACCCCTCCCCGACGCCGATCGACCCTCCCCGACCCCACCCGATTCCTCCCCGCCCCGGCCCCCTCCTTCCCGAGCCCTCCCCGACCCGAAAGCCCCTGCCGGAGCCGCCCGAGCCGCCCTAGCCGCCCTGCCGCAGCCTCCCCTACCCGCCCCTGCCGCAGCCGCCCCTGCCCGCCCCTGCCGCCCCTGCTGCAGCCGCCCCTAGCCGCAGCTGCCCCTGCCGCAGCCGCCCCTGCCGCAGCCGCCCTGCCGCCGTCGCCGCCGTCGCCGCCGCACCGCACCACCGGCCCTCGTATAGACTGCACCACCATGTCAGGTAGTCCCGATCGAGCCTCATTTAGGGTTTTTATTAATTTTGTCGAATTTTGTGAATTTTAGGGTTTTTGTGATTTTTTTGTGGAATTTAGGGTTTTTGTGAAATTTATGGAATTGTGTGGATTTTTTGTTAAATTTGTTAATTTTGTGGAATTTATATACTAATATTGTGGATTTTTTGTTAAATTTACGGTTTTTTTATACTAATTGTGGAATTTTGTTGAATTTATATACTAGTATACTAATTTATATACTAATTTATATATAATTAGGTATAAATATTTTTTTTAATTTTTAGGACGATATATATATATATATATATATATTTTTCGGAATATATATATATATATATATAATTAGGTATAAATATAGTTATGTATATATATAATTAGGTGTATATATATATAATTAGGTATAAATATATTTAGGTACGTATATATATAATTAGGTATATATACATTGAATGAAGTTTTTAATTTTTTTGTGGAATTTTTGTGCAATTTATGGAATTTATATACTAATTGTGCAGGAAACCGGCGCTTTGTAGACCGATGGCTTGGCAGACGGACCGAGAGCGACCCCGACGCTCAGGCAGGATCCAGCCGTGGGGGGAGCGGATCCAGCGGTCGTCGGGGCCTAGGCCGGCCTATGAGTCGACGAGAGGAGACGTTGATGGGATTGACTCCGAGCGATCCACGTGGGGGCTCCTCGTATGAGTCGACGGGAGCGGGCCCTGACTCGAGTGTCGGAGGAGGACGCAGAGCCACCAGACCCCAGTGCACTTCAGCACTGTTCCAGGATCGGCTGCCGACCCCACCGCGCGCCGATCTGGACCCTCCAGAGATGCTCCCTGTCCCCCCACAGCGACAGCGTCCACAGCTACGGGGCCCACCGTCAGGGGGAGCAGGCCCCTCAGGGTCCACGCCCCGTATGTCTCCGCCATCGGGGATGTACATGGTCCAGTTCCTCCCTGCCATCCCTGAGTACGACGCCAGGGGGAGGCAGATTTGGAGGCACGACCGGCCCCACGAGATTCCCTGGGAGGAGGCCTACTTCTACAGTCCTTTCGACTCAGAGGACTGCCGCGGCCTGTGGGCCGTTCGTGAGAAGGACAAGCAGTACAACGATGCAGGTAATTGGTTAGTTTAATTAATTATTTAGATTGTTTAATTAATTATTTAATTAGTTAGTTTAAATAATTATTTAACTATGTATTCATTTTAATTATGAAACAGGCGTCCTCGTCAATAAACCCGCGGGGACGAGACGGACTAGAGGGCCAGCGAACATGTCGACCCTGGAGAGGGAGCTGGCCGGTGGGATCAGAGAGATCCTGCCCGGTCCCGGTGAGGATGGACGCCCGATTGAGCAGAGAGACACCACCACCAAGTACATCAACGCGACGGGCATGCTCGTGCGGGACAGGGTCCCACTGTTGTGGCCCGACTGGGGCTCTGTGCCCGATGAGATCAAGGCGCGAGTGTACAATGCACTGTCGGTGAGTTAAATATGATTTTTATTATAGAAAATAAATATTTATGAATTCAGTCCTTATAACTATATAAAAATATTTTCTAATTAATTTATAATATTGCAGCAATGGTTTAGAGTCCATCCTACCTTGGACTGGTGGAGAGACGAGCAGCTGAAGAACAGGTTATGTGTTTTGCTTTTTTTTGTATAAATATATTTATTGGCAGTGTACGAATATATCTAACAGTTGTGTTTTGTTAATATAGGTACTCCGAGTGGAAGAACGAGCTGTCCACGCACTACAGGACGTACCATGTGGAGCAGCGCTTGGGGCGAGGTGCAACCCCCCACGAGTTCCGGTACAGGGAGTACGAGTGGCTATGGCTGGTAGCCTACTTCGGGAGCGACAGGGTCTCGGTAAGAAAATTTAGCCTGCTAGTATATAACTTTTTAATGTTATTTAATAATTAAATTATGTAGTTACTTAATTAAATTAATTAGTTAGTTAGTTAGTTATTAGTTATTAAATTAAGTTAGTTGGTTAGTTACGTAGTTAGTTAGTTCGTTACTAAATTAAATTAAATTAAATTAAATTAGGTAGTTAGTAAGTTAGTTAGTTACTAAATTAAATTAGTTAGTTAAGTAGTTACTAATTAAATTAAATTAGTTAGTAACTAAATTAGTTAATAATTTTATTTTGGTTAGTTCGTAATATTTTAATTTAGTTACTAATTTATATTTGCGTTTATATGTTCGTTCTTATAATACAGAAAATCTCACGGACGAACAGCGACAACCGCAGGAGGAACGAGCACCCCCACCACGGCGGCGCCCGCTCCTGGAGGCAGTGGGCAGAGATGGCGAGGAGGGACCGACCGCTGAGGCCGTTGTCGTGGATTCATGCGCAGATGTATCCGGGGCGTCCCGACCAAGTGGTAAGTATTCGCCCATCTTCAATAAAAGTGTTTCATTAAATTAATTTATATATATTTTTTTTAATTCGTTTATTATATTTTCTTGTCAATTAGGCGGAAATCGATGCGGAGACCGACGCGATCACCTTCGGGATCGCGCGAGACACCCTGGGAGACGGGGCGTCCGACGAGACGATCGCGGAGTTTGCCTCCACGATTGTCACCCTTGAGCCGCGCTTGGCCTCTCAGATCATGCACGCGGCGGTAGGGACGGGGAACAACTACTTCTACCAGAGAGGCCTAGGCGCGGCGGGAGATGGGGTTCTCAAGTACACGCCGGCCAATCCCAGCACGCAGCGTGCGGCTTCGACGAGAGGAGACTTGCAGACGCAGCTGCAGAGGACTCAGGCGGAGTTGGCGAGGGCGGTGGAGGCGCTCCAGTAGGCGGAGTTGGCGAGGGCCGTGGAGGCTTCGGCGCAGCAGGCCAGAGACGCATCTGTGGCGGAGATGTACCGATGGATGCAGCAGTCTTGGGAGGCCCAGCAGGCTGGACTCCAGCCCCCGCCTCCGCCACAGATGCCCCAGTTCGTCGTCCCCACTCCCCCCCCCGCATCGGAGTACGCCAGCCGATCAGGACAGCCATAGCCACCGGAACTCGAACGATCCGGTCGACGACGCTACGCGTTTAGGGGGTGATGATGAGTAGATAGTGGGTTAATTTGTACAGTATGTAGGATATTAGGGATGGATTGATGTGGATATTTGTTGGATATTTGGATGTTTGTTTGTGCATTTTCTGCAGCCAAACCGAAGACGAAGTGAAATTGGGCCCGAGTTAAATTTTTAAATTTTTTTAAATATTTAGGGGTTATAGCCGACGATATTGTCATTATTTCGTCGGCTATAATGGCTATAGCCGACGATATTGTCATTATTTCGTCGGCTATAATGGTTATAGCCGACGATGTTTACCATATGTCGTCGGCTATACCCTCCCGGCTTCAGGCAAAAAAAAGCCGTTCCTGGTACCGGCGATTGTTATGGCCGACGATAGTGTCGTCGGCTATATTGGACGTATAGCCGACGATAGTGTCGTCGGCTATACTTCGGTTTAGGGGCAATTACGTAATTGTTGAAGCCGACGATCTTGTCGTCGGCAATGTTCGAAGTATAGCCGACGACGCTTTATTCGTCGGCTATACCCCGCGGTTTATAAGCCGACGACTTACGCCTCGTGTCGTCGGCTATAGTATAGCCGACGGAGCATTCCCGACGAGACTATAGCCGACGATACTTCGTCGGCTATGACTATAGCCGACGAATTAATGGTAACGGCCGACGAGATGGCCTCGTCGGCTATAAGGCCTTTTCTGGTAGTGTTACTAATTGATTTTAAACTTCACGAAAATACTTAGAATTAGCTTATTGCATAACCCTAATCTTTAGCTAACCGGTTTAAAGACAATTATTGTAGAAATTAAACAAGTAGTATATAAGGCACAAAATCTTTTAGTTGGAAACAAGTTAACATGTAAGGCGTCACTCTTCATATTAGACAAGCAACTTCTAAGAATTACTCTAACCCTAGGCAATAACACAAACCGAACCGACTTATTGTTCTAATTCAACCTATGTTGCTTGATAGGAGCACAATGTGCGACGATATTAATATGTTTATACCCTCGTTTATGATTTGTTTAACTCTTATTTATCTAATATCGAGTCATAATTTAGTTTAGTATCAATTCGGTGGAGTTTTGATAATATGTGCTTTAGAATCCGAAAAATGACCAAGTTTTAGAAATCTGGAAAATAATGCAAAATGTGTCTTTTTCGTGATTCTGAGACGAATGGAATTGTGACCTATCCTTTTCTAAATTTGATGAAATTTGGTATACATTTTATTGGCTTACTAAAGGGTTTTGTTTCAAAAATAAAGATCAATCGGAGTTCGGGAAGTCACCCAAAAGATGGCTGCAACTCAGCAGTTCGAGCAAAACAATCCAGGGACTTCCAGGATTTTTCCTGAGACTGTGTCCCAACTTCAAAAATTCGTTTCGAATGTTTGACATGGAATTTGATCAAGCCCTTTTAAATGGAGGAAGCTCTACGTATCTAGGTTCTCTGAGACTTTGAATCGCATCAATCGGAGCTCTGAGGAGGGAGTTATGCATGATTTACTGGAGCAAGGTTTCCACCAAGTTTCTGCCTCTTTTCCTTTGTTTCTGTTTTCGACGGACATTTTGGCGTACAATTACATACTTGAAGATTTTCCAAGCTTATTGAAGGATAGAGGAAGACATTGAGCCAAAGCAATGGAGGAAAACACGAAGAAAAGACGCAATCCTAGTCAAGCTAGGAAATGCTGCCGATCGACAAGCAAAAGCTGCCGGTTTTGTGTTCTTGGCAATTTGGGCATTTTTCCATGGATCAAATTCATCAAATAGAGTTGTCAAGTCTACACAAGAAGTCCATGAAGATATGCAGCTCATGCCATAAAGAAATTTCAGAAAACGAAGTCCAAGAATGCAATATCTACCCCACAAGTAAACATAAGCCAACTAGGAAAACGAAATCCCTTTCCTTGTGTGGCCGGCAAACCCTAGCAATTTTCCTCTATATAAAGCCATCTTTTCCACAAAAAAAGTGTCACATCTTTTAGCCAAACCTCTAGTCATAAACTCTACCAAATATTCTACCTCAAGTCCTACATAAAAGCCCTAGCCGAAACACATCATCCACCACCATCTCACCATGTTTCTGCCGAACTTGTACCTACTGCCCGTGCAGTCTTCAAGCCATCTACCATCAAGGTCAACACGAGCTGCTGCCCCAAAGGTGTCTAAATGTGTGATCTACTCCCCTCGGCTTGTAATTTTATGGTTTTATGCTTTTATGTCTACGTAAAACATATGTTCTTTTGGTATTTGTTCTTATGTCTATGTATGAACAATTTGTTTGTTTGGTTTTGCATGTTTAATTCAAAGCATGATTTTGATTCTTTGTGCGTGATCAACTCTAAAGTTTTGATTTCATGGTTTTATGAAAGATAACATGTAAACATAAGTTGTAAATAAGTAATCGGTTAGAACTTAGGATGCATGCAATGACTTGATTTTGAATTCGATTTTGGTTTAGTCTTTTAAATCCATGTGCTTCAAAGATTGTTGCTTAGCACAATTGCAATGTGTTTTGAGTATCGATCTAGCTTCTGTCAAATAAATAGGTTGAGTCATACGCGAAGTTGTCTCGATTGATGTTATTTTAGGACCAGAGTGGTTTAAAACGACTATGCATAGTAATAAGAAGTGGTGACGCCTTGCTTATTAATATGTTTCCAATTAAAACGGATTTCGTGCTTCATTGGTTAATTGGTTATTTTCTACGCGAAGTGTCTATAATCGGTTAGCTAAAGATTAGGATTATGCGCGAAGCTAATTCTGAGTAACTACGAGAAGTCTTAAACAACTAAGATAACCGCGAAGGCCCTAGTTGGGTTAGAACTAAGTCGAGTCTAGAATATTTCAAAGCATGCTTCTTGATTTCTTATTTATTACTTGTTTCAATTTGTGATAGTTAGTGATATGTGTTTTGTGTGGAAGATGTCGACCAAACTTGTACATAGTAGTTTGGAGTTTAAATTCCTGTCTTTTATTTCGTACCTAGCTTAGGGCAGCCCTATGGTTGCCGAACCTCACCTTATACCCCAAGTTCGAATTTTGTTTATATGTATATAAGTGTGACAATTGTGTGCATATGTGTTTGTATATTTTTGGTCTAACATTCTCATGTTTCAGGTACCCTTAATCCCCGGCTTAGAACGATCCCTACTTATGTCTATACTACTAACGATTGTAGGGTTATTATTTGTGTGAGCCTCGCGGCTCACATCATTGCTACGGCATATGAAATCGACACCCATAATACATTGCAATTTTATAGGGCAGAACTCTCGGTTGCACACGAATTCTTAAAACTAACCAAGTACGAAATCAAGAATCAAATCAAAGCATGCATCCCTAAGTTCTAACCGATTACTTATTTACATTTTATGTTTGCACATTACCTTTTATAGAACCATGAAACCGAAACTTTAGAGTTACCTTTTATACATTGAATTAAACATACAAAACCAAATAAACAAATTGTTCATACATCGACATACAAACAAATACCAAAAGAATATCCGAACTACATAGACATAGTATTGAAAAATAAAAGAATTACAAGCCATGAGTAGAGAATGGATCATGATAGGAGCACAATGTGCGACGATATTAATATGTTTACGCCCTCGTTTATGCTTTGTTTAACCCTTATTTGTCTAAGATTGAGTCATAATTTAGTTTAGTGTCGTTTTGTTATAGTTTTGAAAATATGTGCTTTAGAATCCGAAAAATGACTAAGTATAAGAATTCTGGAAAATAGTGCAAAATGTGTCTTTTTCGTGATACTGAGATGAGTGGAATTGTGACCTATCATTTTCCAAATTTAATGAAATTTGGTATGCATATTATTTGCTTGCTAAAGGGTCTTGTGTCAAAAATACAGATTAATCGGAGTTCAGGAAGTTACCCAAAAGATGGCTGCAAATCAGCAGTTCAAGCAAACCAATCCAGGGACTTCCAGGATTTTTCCTGGGACTGTGTCCCAACTTCAAAAATTCATTCCTGACGTTTCACAAGGAATTTGATCAAGCCCTTTTATATGGAGGAAGCTCTACGTGTCTAGTTTCTCTGAGACTTGGAATCGCATCAATCGGAGTTACGAGGAGGGAGTTATGCCGGATTTACTGAACCAACACTACAAGGAAAAAAACCTTAGGTGACGAAACTTAAAAAAATTCCTAGCTTAGGCGACGAAAAAACTTTCCTCACCTAAGAAAATTTTTTCGTCGCCTAAGAACAGTCTTAGGCGACGAATTCTTCTTTTCGTGGTCTAAGCCAAAAGCCTACCGACGAAAAAAATATTCGTCGTCCGTGCATTATCTTAGACCACGAAAAAAAGAAGTCGTCGCCTAAGATTTGTACTTAGGAGACGAAAATTGATAATTCGTCGCCTAAGAAAAATTCTTAGACGACGAAATTTTTTTTCTTGGTCTAAGAAATGACAAGCACGACGAATTTTTTTTCGTCGGTAGGTTTTCTTCTTAGGCGACGAAAAATTAAGTTTCGTCGCCTAAGTAAATCCAGACTATAAAACCTGCACTCGTTTTCCAGATCGGGAAAAGAGGCAAAAAACTGAAAATTTTTCCTCCCCTCAAATTTTTCCACCGATTTTCATTTTTGGATGTGAAAAGCTTCAAATCGGGTCTTCCTAAGCCTTCTCCACTACTACCCATTGATTTTTAACTTGGTATGATCTCTTTATTCATCTTTTTCAACACTAATTTCAATTTTTTCCGTTGAAATATTTAATTTTTGAGGTAGAGAATTATAGAAATATATATTGTTGTGTGTGTATATTGTGAGGTGATAGCTAGTATATATGTTGCTTTTGTTGATCCATACCTATATATACTCAATTAAATTGTTGATTTTTGTGAAATTAGTGAATTATATATATATATTAATTATATATTTTAATAATGCTTTAATTAATTTAATTAATAATTATAATTATTTGACGAAAATCATTGTTATATGATTTATAATTAGCGGTGAATAAAAGAATGTCATTCTTTTATTCACTGATATACATGAATTTATATATATCATTAGAAATCCCGTTCGAGAATCATGGAGAGATTCTTGAATTGTCCCATTTTTGGACAGTTTGGGGGCAGAGGACATTGTTTCACAGTTTGTATAGGTCTTGTGTATTCGTTTGCGGTCGTGGGTATATATTTCGACGAGGTCTCCCATCACTGTTCCTCGAGTGCATACTAGGTGTATAGATATTCGTGCACTTGAGGAACTGTGGGGAGATGCTGCCGAAATTTTCCCACGACTGAAAACGAATACACAAGATCTACAAACTGTGAAACAAAGTCTTGTGTTCCTGAATGAGATTATTATGACCCTAACCGGAGGCATAAGGTCGAGAAAAAACATGCATATAAATTGTTTATTTGTTAATTTGTGATTATTTATTGTTTGTCTTATATTAATTAATATATATAACAGGTGATCGATGGATAGAGATAGGAGTTGGATGCAGTACCCAAGACAGAGCGAAAAATACCATGAAGGAGTAGAAATTTTTATAAATTTTGTACGTGAACATGGTGGAGGAAAGAAAACACACAGGTGTCCCTGCTTAAGTTGTATGAATACTAAGCGCAAGACGATCGGCCGAATCTACGATCACCTGTGTAACAGAGGTATTATGCAGAATTATACAACATGGAGTAAACACGGTGAAGCAGTAGATTATGAACCTACGGTTGCCGAAATCCAGGCTGGATACCATGACCGAACAGCTGCTGGTGGTTTCGAGCCTTATACTGACCCGGCTATGAACATTCTACATGACATTTTTCCTACTTTTGCTCCAGTACGCGAGGAAGAGGAATTCCAAGAGGCAGTTTTTGAGGATGGCACAATTGCTCTTGTTGACAGTGCTGATTATGATAAGTATACCAGACTCCTTGGTCAAGTGCAGATCCCATTATTCGAGGGTAGTTCTCACACTGTTTTAGAGACCATCATCTCACAGACGCAGTTGAAAGTCAAGAGTAGGTGGACAAATGACTCTTTTGATAGTCTTCTAAAACAGTTTAAGGAACACCTTCCACAACCTAACTATCTACCTGATAGTTATTACACGCTACATAAGATATTGGGCGATCTCGGTCTCAGTTATAACAAAATCCACACCTGCAAGAACAACTGTGTTTTGTTTTACAAAGAGAAAGCCGAGCTTGATGAATGTCCCATATGCCACGCGTGGAGGTGGGAGCAAGGCACAGTTAAGGAAAACAGTGTTCCTGTGAAGGTACTTCGTCATTTCCCTTTAATTCCTAGATTGAAGCGTCTTTACAAAGACACACAGCAAAAGAAATGAGATGGCATGGAGAGAGAAGGACATATGATGATACTCTCAGACACCCTGCAGATGACGAGGCGTGGAAGTCCTTTGACAGATTATTCCCTGATTTTGCAAGAGATGTTAGCAATGTCAGACTCGGCCTTGCCTCAGATGGATTCAATCCCCAAGGAAATATGAGTTTGAGTCATAGTACATGGCCTGTTATTCTTATGCCGTACAACCTGCCTCCTTGGATGTGTATGAAGAAGGAATTTAGTATGATGTCTCTGTTAATTCCCGGCACAAAGTCTCCAGGAAAGTGTTTGGATGTGTATCTGCAACCTTTGATCGACGAGCTGTTAGACTTATAGGAAAATGGAGCTCTTACTTTTCACAGGCACAGTGGAAGATCATTTATGATGAGAGCAATGCTGATGTTTACCATAAGTGATTTTCCTGGTTATGGGATGTTGTCGTCTCAGGCGACTAAAGGTTATAAAGCTTGTCCTGTTTGCTTGAATGAAGTCCATTCTGTTTGGTGCGCTGGGAAGGTGTGTTACTTGGGTCACCGTAGATGGCTTCCAGCTGACCACCTGTGGCGATTTCATGCTAAAGCATTTGATAAAACAGTAGAGCTTCGTCCTAAACCCCATCCCTGGAACGGTGATGAAATTTTGGAGAAGCTGAACTCTTTCGATTTCGGAGTGTTGAGCGGTGATTTATCTATACCATTTCGGGAACGCCCTGACGAGTACAAGTGTTTTACACACAAGAGTAGATTCTATGATTTGCCTTACTGGTCGAAATCCATTCTTAGACACACCATAGATGTCATGTACATAGAAAAGGGAGTAAGTGACAGCATTGTGAGAACAATTCTTGATATCAAAGGAAAGAGTAAGGACACTTTGAAAGCACGTCAGTATCTGAAGGAGAAGGGATTACATACCTGTTGAAGACGGCGTCAGGGACTTTCATACCTGTTGCACCTTACACAGTTAAACCGGCTTTCAAGAAGCAGGTTTTCATATGGTTTAAAGGAGTACAGTATTCTCATGGGTATGCAGGAAATATATCTCGGTGTATTAACTTGGGGCTTAATACGTTTAATGGCTTGAAGAGCCACGACTGTCATGTATTGCTACAACGTCTTATTCCAGTGGTTATCCGACCCTATTTGCATCCAGATGTGGTCGAACCTATAATAGCATTGTGTAGGTTCTTTCAGAAGTTATGCGCTAAAGAGCTGAAGAAGTCAGATGTTCTCATTCTCAAAGAAGACATCATCTACATTTTGTGCAAATTGGAAATGATTTTCCCCCCTGCTTTCTTTGACAGTATGATTCATCTGATGATCCATCTTCCAGATCAAGCACTGCTTACTGGTTCAGTTCATTGCACCTGGATGTATCCTCAAGAAAGGTACTATTTATTATTCGTATTTCCCCATTCATTATAATATTCTCTTGTATATATACTTCACTAATAACTGTACGTGTAATTTCAGACAACTGTTTCAATACAAAAAGTTATGTAAAAGCAAGAGTCACCCTGAAGGATCGATAGCGGAGTCGTACATTACACATTAATGTGTAACATACTGCAACTTATATCTCCGTAACAGTGACGAAAACATTGCAGAATCTTCTACAGCAGCCTCTACTGTACCAGAGTTAAAACTTTCAGTCCTTTCAAGTGTTGTACGTCCGTTTGGTAATTTACCAACTTCAGAAAGACTGACAGATGCTGAGCTAATTGAAGCTCATTGGTGCGTACTACAACACTGTGACGAAGCACAATATTTCATGCGTGAGCATTTGAAGCTGATTGAAGCAAATCGTCGAGACCGAATGCCGAAAGAGACGCACAAAAGAACATTTCCTGTTTACTTTCGCAAATGGGTACGTCACAATATTTTTTATGTTACAATATCTCCATTTCAATATTAGTATTCTAGCTAGTCAGTTCAATTTAAATAATAACTTATCACAACGTGACAGGTGGAAAATCTCCAAATACAGAACAATGATTGGTACTCGTCCGAATTGCACCATTTGGCTAGAATGCCAATTTCCCACAGGGTGCGAGCGATGTGTTTTGTCAACGGCGTCAAGTTTGTGACACTTCAACGAGATGTAAACCGCAGAACGCAAAATTGCGGGGTCATGGTAGATGGTGACGACTTCACCTACTATGGAGTGCTACTCGCCGTTGTCGAACTAGTATATGGAAATATGCTCGTTGTCTTGTTCAAGTGTAGATGGTTTAACACTAATCAAAGTGTTCCTGGGAGTACAAAGATGGATTACGGCATGTTATCGGTGAATACAAACACAAGTTGGTATGAAAATGAGCCGTTCATTCTTGCTAGAATGGCAAAACAGGTATTTTATCTCGATGATCCTAAGGCAGGTGGATTTTGGAAAGTGGTTAACCCGATGTCACATAGGAATATATGGAGTGCGTCTACAATTGAAGGGGGTGAAGAACATGATGATGAAGATGACGGTGACACTGATGAACCATATCAAGAGCATTCGGCTTCTCAAATCCCTAATGCAGAGGCTATTCGCGACGACAACCGCTTACATTTCGTCACTTCTGATGAATTCATTGCAGTCCCAAATGCATCTACATCTCAAAACAGAGCCAATCACAACTTCATTAATGATGAGGATGATGAGGAATCAGACGATGATGAGGAAGCATACGACGATGACGATTCCAATGATGGCTTAACTGACGTCATTGAAGATGCAGACGATACAGACGATGACGACTATGATGGAGAACCATGATCAGATTTAAATTATGTTTTTAAATTCAATAAATTTGTTTTTGATGTATAATTAAAAATACATGAATGGTGTGTACGTACGTACAGAATCTTCAACTGTGTTCTGTTATGTTATGTTGGATTATAATTTCCTCAAGAAAATTAAAATGGGAAAAACATGATTAATTTGTTTTTGTATAAATTAATTAATTAATATATATATATATATTAAAATATATATATTTGGGGTCTTTCGTCGACCAAATGCAACTATGAACATGACCCAAAATTCCAAAATTAAAAAGCCAATTTTAAAAAAAAATAATTTCCACTTAGTCGACGAAATCATCATTTTCGTCGACTAAGTAAATACTTAGACGACGAAAATGATGTTTTCGTCGCCTAAGTAAATACTTAGACGAAAAAATGATGATTTCGTCGACTAAGTGGAAATTATTTTTAAAAAAATTGGCTTTATTTACCGCCAATAAATTTTGCGAAAATTTGAACTAAGCTTAGGAGACGAATACATATTTCGTCGCCTAAGTTTCAGTACTTAGTCGACGAAATCATCAGTTTCGTCGTCTAAGTATTTACTTAGGCGACGAAAACATCATTTTCGTTGTCTAAGTATTTACTTAGTCGACGAAAATGATGATTTCGTCGACTAAGTGGAAATTATTTTTAAAAAAATTGGCTTTATTTACCGCCAATAAATTTTGTGAAAATTTGAACTAAGCTTAGGAGACTAATACATATTTCGTCGCCTAAGTACTGAAACTTAGGCGACGAAATAGGTATTCGTCGTATTAGATTATAGCTTAGGAGACGAAATAAATTTTTTCGTCGCCTAAGATTCTAACTTAGGAGACGAAATCTAGTTTTTCGTCGCCTAAGTTAGTATCTTAGGAGACGAGACTTATGGTTTCGTCGCCTAAGTAAAAGGGTCAAAACTGAAACCCACGATCTGAAATCGCATTCTCTCCAATTTTCTTCCAATTTCTTCTTCCTCCGCCGCCCCAACCCTCCACCGCCCCAACCCTCCGTCGCCCTCCGCCCTCACATCCCTCGCCCTCCGCCTGGGTCGCCCTCGCCTCCGCCTGCTGGCCCCGCCGTCCCCCGCCTCCCTTGCCTCCTCCGCCTGCGTCGCCCTCCGCCTGGGTCGCCCTCCGCCTGGGTCGCCTCCTCCGCCTGCGTCGCCCTCGCCTCTGCCTGCTGGCCCCGCCGCCTGGTGGTGAGTTTCAGTCTTTCAGAGTTGGTGAGTAACGAAAGAAAATAGCAATCAAGTTAGTGTAAAAATTGAAAGCTTTGCAGGGAAGTGGGAAACACTTGCAATCTTTACTGGAATAAAAGTATTGGGGTTAGATTAATTGTTGTTTCTGATGGTGGGGACTTTTTTACTAACTAGACTGAGAAGTGAATGGCTGGTGTATGTGGGTTATAGTAGATCGGAGTTTGAATTTATGTGATCATATTCTTGGTTTGGTCAAAGATAGCAGTTTGGGGATTATTGATTCCGGTGTAATAGATCTAGGAACTATTTATTTTCCCTGCATGGCTGTAAAGTTACGGACCTGCAAATGTTTTGTGGTGGAGAACTGATTTTCATAGCAATGTGATGCTTCGGTTAACTATATAATTAATGCACTGGTCTCCATCGGCGATTTTTGGTTGTGTTGCGCAGATCTGAAAAGCCTTGCTTCTATACAACTTGAAGAGGCCTAATGATTCAGTATTGTTCCTTGTACTTGTATTCGATATTTTCTTTGCTTCACAGTCTGGTCTCTTAAACAGTGTTGCCGCACACTGTGTAGGCATTTTGTTATTCTTTAACACTGTCTTCTGGATTTGTTGATTGATGTTAACCACAAGTGTATATTCTTATGTGGTTATAATATGTTTATTTTCCCTGATCTAAAACATTATTAGCATTAACTTGATAATGAATACATGTTATTAGCATGTGTAATTCACCCAATAACGTGGTATTCATTCTCAATGCATCTTACATTCATATTAACTTTCAATCATTATAATTTGGCAATTATAAAGTAATTACAGGCTTGTACTAAAAGATGTGTTGATTTAATGTTAAATTTTCGTCCATATATTAATAGATAGTTACATTCAAGAAATAGAGAAAATTTGTACATCGATGAGATTATTTTTGATTTTTGTTAGACTAGGAAATGGCTAAGGAATTAATTCAGTGCCACACTTTTCTTATTGATAGCTCAAGCAATTTGTTGTGTTTGTGATATAAATTTGTGTTTCTTTACAGGAAAAATATGTCGCCGACTTATGGATTTCTCAAGAAGAAGAGGCAGGAGTTATTTGACCGCTTCTACAGGTCAAATAACTCTGAAGGGAGTGGTTCGCAGCCACGTACGGAATCATCTGCGAACGTATCAGCACCCCCCCCCCCCCGCCCCCGTTGTCGGTGGAAGATATTGCAGCCCCTCCAGTAGCAGAAACCACACTTGACGTCGAAGACAGCGATGTGATGGGAGCCTAAGGTCGCACACAATAATAAACCCTACAATCGTTAGTAGTATAGACATAAGTAGGGATCGTTCTAGCCGGGGATTAAGGGTACCTGAAATATGAGAATGTTAGCACAATTTATTCACATATATATACATATTCACACGAGTTCAACATGGGGAATTTGATATGAGGTTCGGCAGCAAGGGCTGCCTCTATATCTAAGACACGAAAATAAACCTAAACTACTATATACAAGTGATCATCATCTCTCACACAAAACAGTTCACACAAAAGACTCTTTAACACATAGATTCGCATGCAAGAAGGTAAGGAACAAGTATTTAGCATGTTCAAGACTCAAATTAGTTTCGACCTACAACTAGAACGTTTCGATTTTTACCTAGTTGTGAGACTTTTTCTAATGTTTTAAGATCGAGCTATTCGCATGGTGATCGTAAAAGTTATGCTACCTTATACAAGTCATAGCATTGAAGCACAAAAGTCTATAATCGAAGACATGTAAACAAGCAAGGTTGTCAATCATCTCGTTTAACATACAAGTTTTAGCTAAGGTATTACCCTAAGTGAGCACAATAGAATCAAAGCAACATACGTTTCATCTTTATTCATTCTACTCGGGTTAAATGAAACCTAACATCTAGATTTACATGCTTTAAACAACAAATGTTTTAAACACAACTAATGCTTCGATTTGTTAAGGAACACCCTTAGATTACTAACCAATTTAAATCCTAAACATGCTTCTAATACCACTGCCCTAATTATCCAACATACAAAAACTACAAGTTAAATTCACAAAACTCTAACATAAACAAGAATCATGCAATCGGTTTACACAAAATTTCAATAAAAACCAAGAATCGAATTGCGTTTATACAATACAACCAAACTACAACAAATACAAAAGCCATAGGGGGAGTGGATCACACTTTTAGAACCTTGAAGACTCCTCAAGACGTGACAAGATGAGGCTCGGCTGCTGCTTGGTTCGGCAGAAACTGGAATTCGGCAGAAGACAAGGTGGAGAGTTCAGCAGTTTGGTGGTGGTGGTGATGGAATTTTGGCTAAGTATTTGGGTATTTGGTGCTTAAGAAACTTGGTAGAGCTTTGGCTAATATTCTATGCTTGAGATGAGATGATTTTCAGAATGAGAAGATGAGGTTATATATATAGGAGAGGCTGCCGGCAACCCTAGTGTAAGAAGGGTTTCAGAAAACCCAATTGGTTAAGGATTTGAAACCTTCCTTTTCAAAGTCTAATTAGGTTTTCTTTTTCTGATTTTTCTTCAAGGCTTGGGCTTCACATCTTCATGGACTTCAAATGTGGTCTTGACATCTTCATTTAGTGAACTTAATCCATGGAAAAATGCCCCAGCCGGCCTATCACAAAACTGGCACAAATCTGCCTTTTCCGGCAGCTTTTCCTAGCTTGACTAGGAAAACTTCTTCTTCGTATTTTTCTTCAATGCCTTGGTTTGGTGTCATCCTACTTCCTTCCTTAAGCTTGGACCATCTTCAAATATACATTTGCACACCATATGGTCCATCAAAAACAGCAATTACGAAAAGGAGGCAGTAGCTTCTTGGAATCGGCAGAAACGACCTTGTTGTAGTAACTCCGGCATATCTCCCTCCTCGGAGCTCCGATTAATGCGATTCCAAGTCTCAGATAAACTAGACACACATAGCTACTTCCATATAAAACAGTTCGATCAAAATTCTTGTGAGTCGTCGGGAATGATTTTTCGAAGTTGGGACACAGTCCCAGGAAAATCCTGGAAGTCCCTGGATTGGTTTGCTCAAACTGCTGTTTTACAGCCATCTTTTGGGTGACTTCCCGAACTCCGATTGATCTGAAATTTTAATATAAAATTCCTCAGTATATGAATAATAAGCACACCAAATTTCATTAACTTCGGACAAGGATAGATCGCATTTTTACTCATCTCAGAATCATGAAAAAGACACTTGCATTATTTTTCAGATTTCTCAAACTTAGTCATTTTTCGGATTCTAAAGCACATTTGATTAAAACTCTACCAAATCGACACTAAATTAAATTATGACTCAATCTTAGATAAATAAGGGTTAAACAAAACATAAACGAGGGTAAATACATATAATATCATCGCACATTGTGCTCCTATCACGATGGTGAAGAGATCTGCTGTCGGCGCACATTTCGTCCTCGGCCTGATGGAGGTAAACATAATCCAACACTTTTAATTAAGTCATTTAGTTATAAATGAGTGTTATTACTCTCTAATTAAATTGTTATTGTTTTGGCAGCACCTCCTCCCAAACACAAACGAGGGTTGGTAAAAGGCTTGAAGGCCTACACGTCTTGGGTGCAGCACTGAGAGAAGGTGAAGATCGTCATGGATGATGAGTTCTTGCACGGACCGCAGACCAGTGCACTGAACAGTTGGCTGACTCATGATATCGGGCATATCATTCGGGACTGCATTCTCATGACTGCTGTAAGTTGGTGGGATCTGGAGGAGGATGATCAGATGAAGCTCAAAAATGAACTCGACGTAAGTTAACTACAATTTTTAATATTTTAATTATCTATCAGCTTCCATATTAATTCCAATTTTTTTGTAATAGCTTGTTTATGACATCCCTTGGGATGATAAGAAGATGGTAAAGTGGGTTTACAAGCATGCCGCCAAGACCTTCACAGCCTTCAAGAGCAAGCTCAACAAGCTTAGGATTGACAACCCTGGGAAAATTCCGAAAGAGTTCAAAGATAGGCAGGAGGAGTGGTCTTGGCTGGTTCACCACTTCGAGAGCGATGAGTTCCAGGTATATAATTTTTTAATATTAGTCTGTGCTTTCAAATGTTAACATTTTTCATTTTAGTTTTATTTCAATGCTAACTATTTGTCTCATATTTAATCATACTTCTACAGTGACGATCGACCGCCAACGCCCTCAACCGAGGGAAGAAGACGTTGCACCATCGGTCCGGTTCAAAGCCTTTCATCTACGGGGTGCTCGAATTGAAGCAAAAGGGTGAACCATTCCCGTTGGTGAAGAATTATGAGATGGTGTACCCTCCTGAGCACCCGGAAGCGGCAGAAAATATAGTAAGTTTCCCTTATCCCATAACTAGACATGGCCGGTTATAAGAAAATAGACCAAGAAATATAGAATCTTACGAATTTGGAAATCCATCACCAATATGATCAATACACAAGTTATCAAAAGAAATTCATAAGCATATGCATAAGCTCTTTAATATTTCCCTTAAGTTATCTAACTTTGTGTATTTACTCAAGTTAAAACCATTCTAATCATGCGATCTCAAAACTCCTAGTGAATGCATTATGTTTGGATTATGTTTAACCGTTGTGGTTTGATGAAGAGTATATGCCGATTATGTTTGGATTATTTAAAATGCATTATTCATATGCATGTTACTTACTTGGTCTTTGTATTGATAATGTACACAAATTTTGGCCAAATCTGATAACAGCGACATAAGTTATTAATGCACCAACGTACTTCATTTTCAAATGCAGCGCCGTATCAATGTCGAGCTCAAGAGGGTGATGACCACTGTGAGGAATGACCACCCCGACGTTCCGGAAGATCAGATCGTTCACTATTTTGACGAGCCGACTCAAGCCCAAGTGCTTGTCAACGCACTGGGACCGCGAAACAGCGGTGAGATCCGGGGGTTAGGAGGAGTCACTTTCGGTGTCGGCTCCCAATCATCGCAAGGGGAAAATTCCACTGGACGCAGTCGGTCGTCAAATGCGGAGCGTATGAGACGACTGGAGGAGGAGGCCTGACAGCGTATCGCACTTGCAGAGGAGGAGGCCCGACAGTGTATCACACTTGCAGAGGAGGAGGCCGGAGAGCGTATCGCACTTGCAGAGGAGCACACACGATTGGCAAATGAGAAGTACCAGAATAGTGAAAACCGTCTTAGCTGGTTGGAGGAACAGTTCCAGTTGTTTAGGAACCGACCACAGTAGCTTGCAGGCTCCTCTCTCTCCTTACGATATTGTTCGGTTTAATATTTTTATTGAACAAATGTATGAATAAACTTATTAATATTCGGTATTTAATTTTTATGGATAATTTTTTTAATTATATGAATATTCAGTATTCAATTTTTTTTTTTTAAATTTAATACATACTTAGTCGACAAAACAATATGTTTTCGTGGGCTAAGATAGTTACTAAGTCGACGAAAAAATGGTTTCGTGGTCTAAGCTATGTACTTAGGCCACGAAAAATAAAAACTTCCTCGCCTAAGAGCACCTCTTAAGCCACGAAAATATATTGTTTCGTGGCCTAAGAAACTAGCATAGACCACGAAAAAAATAATTTCGTCGCCTTAGTCTCTAGCTTAGGCGACGAAAACATTTCATTTCGTCGACTAAGTAACCATCTTAGGCCACGAAAATGAATTTGTCGTCGCCTAAGATAAATACTTAGACCACGAAAAAGTTGAGTTTCGTGGTCTAAGTAATTATCTTAGGTCACGAAACGTTTTTTTCGTTGTCTAAGCTAGAATTAGCCGAAGAAAAAATTCGTCCTGTAGGAGTTTTTTTTTCGTCACTATTTTTCTTAGACGACGAAATTTATTTGTCGTCTAAGAATTATCTTAGGCGACGAAATTATTTTATTTTCGTCGCCTACTTACTTAGACCACAAACTTTAGACGACGAAACTTAGGCGACAAAATTTTCGTCACCTAAGAGCTTAGACGACGAAAATCCTTCTTTGGTGACGAAAAATTTTCGTTGCCTAAGATAATCAGTGTTGTAGTGCAAGGTCATTCCAGCCGATTCCACCAAGTTTCTGCCTCTTTTCCTTTGTTTCTGTTTTCGATGGACATTTTGGCGTGTAATTGCATATATGAAGATTGTCCAAGCTTATTGAAGGATAGAGGAAGACACTGAGCCAAGGCAATGGAGGAAAATATGAAGAAAATATGATTTCCTAGCCAAGCTAGGAATGCTTGCCGATCGGTAAGCCTATTGCTGCCGGTTTTGGTACTTGGAGTTTTGGGGCATTTTTCCATGGATCAAGTTCACCAAATCGAGTTGTCAAATCCACATATGAAGTCCATGAAGATATGCAGCCCATAATGTGAAGAAAATTCAAAAAAAGAAGTCCAAGAATGCAATAATTATCCAACAAGGAAACATAAGCCAACTAGGAAAAGGAAAACCTCCTCTCCTTGTTGTGGCCGGCAGCCCTAGCTCCTTCCTCTATATATAGCCATCTTTTACACAGAAAAATGGATCACATCTCAAGCTTAAACACAAGTCTAAAACTCTACCAAATTTTCTACCTTAAGTCTTAGAAAGAAAAGCTAGCCGATTCACCACCACCACCATCCAGAAAATCCTTGCCGATTCACCTTCACCTTCAACCGATCAAGACCATTGCGAGCCTCCATCTTTCATCACCGAGATCCACACGAGCTGCTGCCCCAAGGTGTCTAAATGTGTGATCTACTCCCTTCGGCTTGTAATTCTTTTATTTTTAAATACTATGTCTATGTAGTTTGGATATTCTTTTGGTATTTGTTTTTATGTTTATGTAAAGACAATTTGTTTGTTTGGTTTTGCATGTTTAAAGATATTTATGATTTCGATTCTTGGAGCCTAATTAAATTTAAGGTATTGATTTCATGGTTTTATGAAAGATAAATATGCAAACTCACTTTGTAAATATGTAACCGGTTAGGTCTTAGGGATGCATGCTTGACTTGATTCTTGATTTCTTCTTGATTAGCTGTTTGAATTTGTGTGCAACCGAAGGAGATGTTTAGGTGCATTCGAAAGGCTATGAGTGTTATGTAGATGTTGAATTCATTTGCCGTAGTAACATAGGTCAAGTTAGAACGCTAAGTAGATTTGGTTTATGTTGTTACCTAGGGTTAGAGTAATTCCTACAACTTGCTTGTCTAATGTGAAGAGTGACGCCTTACATGTTAACTTGTTTCTGACTAGGAGATTTCGTGCCTTATATGCAAATTGGTTAATTTCTACGCTAAGCGTCTTTAATCGGTTAGCTAAAGATTAGGGTTATGCGCTAAGCTAATTCTAAGTATTTTCGTGAAATCTAAAATCGACTAGATAAACCGCTAAGGAGTTTAGTTAGGTTGGAATTAAGACGAGTCTTGAATATTTCTATGCATGTTTCCATGAGTTCTTACTTGTTACTTGTTTCAATTTGTGTTAGTTTTTGATGAGTGCTTTGCGTAAGAGATGTCGACCAAACTTGTAAATATTAGACTTAGGATTTATTTTCTGCATTTTATTTCCGTGTCTAGTGTTATGGGCAGCCTATGGCTGCCGAACTTCATCTTCATTCCCCACGATAAATTCATATATATGTATATAAGTGTGACAATTGTGTGCATATGTATTTGTGAATAATTTGTGTTAACATTCTCATGTTTCAGGTACCCTTAATCCCTGGCTAGAACGATCCCTACTTATTCTATACTACTAACGATTGTAGGGTTATTATTTCTTGATGCTCGCTTAGGCGACTCATCAGATCACACTTTCAAACACCTTAGAGGCTTCGAAGTATGTTGATCGGATGAAGGTGAAGGTGATACGGCAGGAATTTTCTGGATAGTGGTGAGATGGTTTTCGGCTTGTTTTTCTTTCTAAGACTTAAGGTAGAGTATTTGGTAGAGCTTTGGATTTCTGCTTTGGCTTAAGATGTGACAAATTTTCTTCAAGGGTGCCGGCCTCTATTTATAGGAGAAGGGGTTGTGCAGTTTGGGGCTTTTTCTTGTCCATAACGGGTTAGAAAATCCCCTTGAGAATTGGTTTCCCATATTGAAAAGGTATGGGATTTTCTTTCCCTAGTTGGACTAGGCTTCTATGTCTTGACCGGCCTAGGACTGCTCCACACGTCTAGGACACGCTTGGGAAGCTTCTTGAATATTCTTGAATGCTTGGAGACAGTTAGGCATGCTTCCAGCCCTCTTGGAAGCTCTATCGGCAGATTGCAGGGCTCTCGGCAGCTTCTGTGTCAGTATCAGATACTCTCGGCAGGATGTGCAGGGCACATCGCATGGCTATCGACAGACTGGTGTGCAAGACTTTGGCAGGTGCAGCGCAGCTGCTCAGCAGCTTCTCGACAACGTATCGGATGGCGTATCCGATACGGACAGACCTCGATACCGATATGCGAATACATCTTGGATACGCCTGGGATATGTCCTGTTTTGTGTTGGATACGTTTGAACACGTATCGGATACGGGCATGTCATGATCGGACACGGCTCGACAGTGCGAGTGTCAGCGCGCATGTCTCGGCAGGCTGCATGTCAGGCTATAGGTACTCTGCTTCCTTCTCGGCAGATTTGACTTTTGTGTCCGTATTCAGGCATAACTTCCTCCAAAAAATAGTTATTTATGCGATTCTAAATTCTGTAGAAACTAGACTCAGAGAGATTACTTTGCATATATGGTACGCATCCTGGTTCTAAATGACCCGTTTTGAAGAATTCATGGAAGTTGGCTAATGTGCACAAGAACTTGCTGTTTCCGCGTCCGGATTCTCTTGCAATTCTTGGCATCTTTCCTTGGTCCAATTGTCGTAACTCCTTCCATTGCAGAATCTTTAATGCATCTACATAAAATCAGAGAAGTTAAATTCATAAAAGACACGGTCGATACTTTACAGAATCAATGAAACATTTTAAGACTCTTATTTGACTAAGTCTCTTATTCTCTTTTAGCACTTTGTTGAATTTATGTATTTTTCCCTATAATTAGCACATTTTTATGATAACTTTACCAAAGTACTCTACCCTCATATTATGACTCTATCTTAGACAACTAAGGGTTAAACAAAGCATAATTGTAGGCATAAACATTCTAAGAACGTAGCACTTTGTGCTCCTATCAACTACCCCACACTTATCTTTTGCTAGTCCCTTAGCAAAACTAAATTAAACTAGACTCTAAACAAACTATTGTCCTAAAAATTTGTCTGAGGCTAGTATGACACATAGCTTTCAAGTTGATGCATGAGAATGCTAAACACGAAAAATTCCAAGATTCATGAACATGCAACATCAATATGAACATATAAGAACAACACATAAGTATTTAAACATGTATAGCTAATCTTAATCTTCCTCACTAGGCATACTCTCTTCTTTTCACTCAAGACATGGCTAATACACATAAGTATATGCAAGAGAAATAGTGTGAGCCGCGAGGCTCATGATAGGAGCATAAAATGCTACATTCTTAATGTATTATTTCCTTCATTTATACTTTGTTTAACCCTTATTATCTTAGAATTGAGTCATAATATAGAGTCAGGAGTATTTGGTAGAGTTACAAAGAAATCGTGCTAAGAATAGATAAAAATGTACAAAAATGTCAAGTAGCCGATTTAGAGTTGTAGAGATGTCTCGATGAATTTGTTAAAGCCTTGACTATACTTTTGATGGATTTTTCTTCTCTTATATGCAGGAGACATGTTAATGATTGAGCAATGGAAGGAGTTTTACCAATTGGAACAAAGAAAAGATGCCAGGAAATTACAAAGTGCAAAATCGGAGAAAATCCAGTATTTTCAGTATTTTCCTGGAAACCTAAATCAACTTCCAGAATTTCTCCAATACGAACCACAAGGAACTAGAAGACGTGTCATATATACACGGAAATCTCTATGAGTCTAGTTTCTACAGAACTTAGAATCGCATCAATAGCTGCCTTGAGGAGAAAGTTATGCCAGTCGCAAGCACACAAGGTCACTGCCCTGCCGAGAAATTACCTACTGCCCATTTTCGTGACTTTATGAATTTCTTCACCAAAATGGAATCCAAATGCATAGATCAAGAGTTGCTGAGCTACATGAAACATTTAGGAGTCGGCCAAGCCAAAGAACAAGTACAATTATGGAAAGAAGACATTCCCTAGTCGAAGTAGGAAATCTTGCCAGTTCTAGGAGAAGTGTTCCCGGTTCAGCTAGGGGAACTTGCAGCCGATCCATTGGACTTTGATCCACCAAGCATTACTGCCGATCCAATAAGGAGATCATTCAGCCCTAGTCCCATAAATAAATCGGCAAAGACAAATCCTAGAAGAACAAAGAATGCAACAAAACCAAAACTAACTAGGACTTGGATTTCCTTACCGATTCTCTCAAGGAATTCTGCCGATTCCTTGCAGCTTTTTCTCCTATAAATAGAGGCATCCCCTCTACAGAAAAAGTGTCTCATCTTTTGCACAAGTACTAGCCTAAAGCTCTACCAAGTTTCTCAAGCACCATTCACAAAAGTTACTTAGCCATAACCCAATTCCAACACATCCCATAAAATCTGAACCTCACCTATACCTTCTGCCGATCATTCCATCAACACTTGCCGAAGTCTTCAAGGTTTCTAAAGTGTGATCCACTCCATCTATGGCTCTTGTATTCATTTATGTTTGTGTGTGTTGTATGAATTTATTTCAATATTTGGTTTTTGTTAAACTCTTGTATGAACTGATTGTTTAAATTGTAGCTTATAAAGTTGTTTTGCAATTTTAACTTGTATGATTTGTGTGTTAGATAATTAGGACAGTGGTATTAGAAAGCTTGTTTAGGACTTTAAATTAGTTAGTAATCTAAGGATGGACCTTAAAAACAGAAACATTAGTTGTGTGTGAGAAGCATGTAATTCTAGATGTTATGTTTCATCTAACCTGAGTAATAACGGATAAAGTGGTACGTACGTAGCTTTGATTTGTTGTGCTCACCTAGGGTTTAACCTTAGCTAAAACTTGCATGTTAAAAAATATGATTGACAACCTTGTTTGTTTACATGTCTTCGACTATAGATTCTTGCGCTTCAATGTTACGAGTTGTATAACGGTAGCATAAATTTTAGGATCACCTTGCGAATAGCTAGATCTTAAAACATTAGAAGTCTTCCAACTAGGTAAAATCGGAAACGTTCTAGTTGTAGGTCGAAACTTGTTTGAGTCTAAAGCATGCTAAATACTCTTGTTCCTTACTTTCTTACATACTTGTTTTACTTGTTAAAGAGTCTTTGTATGAATTGCTTGGTGTGAAAGATGATGATCACTTGTGTATATTAGTTTATGATTTATTTCGTGTCTTTAGTATTTAGGGCAGTCTTGCTGCCGAACCTCTTTTCACCCCCCTTATGTGACGTTTCAATGTGTAAATATGTGAATATGTGTTTCTAACCTTTTACATGTCAGGTACCCTTAATCCCCGGCTAGAACGATTCCTACTTACTATATGCTACTAACGATTGTAGGGTTATTATTGAAGTGCCGCTTCGACGACTCGTCAATTTTTGGCGCCGTTGTCGGGGATTATAAAAGCTTGATATTTTATATGTTGTTTTGTAAATTTTTGTGTGATGTAATTATTTCGTTAGAAATTTTGTTGTAAAGTAGAAATATGTTTCGGCATGTAGAGTTTAAATTTCCGAAAATTATATGATGTTGCCGATTGTGCTTTGATGTAATAACATAGTTAAACTGCTAGGAGGCTTAGAGGTTTATTTGTGTTGAGTTTGCTTTGAGTTTTGAGGGGAAGAGGAATATGTAAGGTCACTTTTGTTGATATTAGCCTTAACCCTTCATGTTATGTTTCGAGCTCTCATGAGGTTGAGGGCGGCTTTTATTGACACTTATGGTACTGTCAACACGAGGTTCTTAACTAAGTAAGGGGCAAAAGGTTCGCCTATTAGTGTGTGTTATCCCGACTTAGACTCAAAGGGTTGTCAAATTAGATCTCAGAGGCCCACATACTGTTTTCTCTTCTCTTTTGAAGAGGGGCGATAGGGTACTTGTCCTCCGTGGTTACCAACAAATGAGTCTTGCCTTGAGCTATTTTCGGATGACACACCTAGCCTTCTGAAACCACGGAACTTTGTCTCTAGACGATAGCACCTAGGCCGCATGTCCACCGAGCTTCAAAACTTAGAGTGAATTCGACATGAGTGAGCCTTGAGGCTTGAAACAAATATTTGTGTGGTTCGAACTCTCGAGGTATATCTGATAAAGCATGATACTACCGGGGGCTGCACTAGTCCATTGCACCGTTATCTCCTCTGCTCCAAGTACTTTGAGAGTTTGAACAAATTTAAAACCAATTAGACTTAGAAATTTCGACATCACCATAAAAATTTCGTGTGTTTTACTTTTCTTGCCAAGTGTATCTCTTCTTTGCTGTGTGTATATAGCTTGAAATTGTTTGAAACTTGTTTGAAATTCCCAATGACTTGGCTTGTAATTACCTTGTATATTCTTACTTTCTATGTGTCTTCAATGAATCTAACTTGCTTCTCGTTGAACTATTCAGGATAATGCATGTTCGAACCTAATCTTTGGACAATAGATAATCGAGGACGCTTGCAACGAATCAACGAAGAACTCACGCTCGCCATAGCAACACCGTTACCCCTAACCGAACCATCACATAGCTCGGCATCATCACCATCACCACCTTCTAGTCCTAGTTCGGCCTCTCTAGTTACTTCATCGTGTGACCTTAACATAGAGGGACCCGAATTTGAGACCTTTGCCGAGCCTCCCTTGCAAGATTTCGTTTTCAACTTTCCCGAGCCACCAATCATGACTTCGATCCGTGCTCAAAATGGTCATGTCACCAGAGGAGGAACCGCACCCGCGAACATCACTTTCCCTCCATGTGCAACTGGCAAGAGTGGGGAGTTTGAATTGAAAAGTGGATTTCTCCACCAATTAAGGCCATATCACGGTATGGCGGGAGAGAATCCGAACAAGCATCTTCAGTGGTTTAACTTCACTACTGAAAGCATGTGCCCTACAAGTGCCTACATTCAACACTTCAAGATGAAGGCTTTTCCGTTTTCACTTGAGGATCAAGTCAAGGAGTGGCTATTTGAGGTACCAACCGGTCGTATCACATCGTGGGAGACGATGGTGAATGAGTTCCTACTCAAGTATTATCCGACATCTCATATCACCGATTTGAGGAAGCAGATCACAAGCATAAGGCAAGGAGGAGATGATACGTTTTCTGACTATTACAAGAGGTATAAAATCCTCGGTGTCCATCTCATGGCATTAGAGAGGGGCTACTTCTTCAGTATTTTTATGAGGGCTTGCGTCTCATGAAGAGGGAGTTCCTAGATTCGGCGGCTCAAGGTTCTTTCCTTGAGCTTGATCCTACACCGGCCAAGAACTTGTTGGAGATCCGAGCGTTGAATAGTCAACAATTTGGCATGTCGTGAGAATGCCATGAAGCACAAAGTGAATGAGACTACTAGTTCGGTGTTGGAGAACAAGGTTGATAAGCTATCAGATATGGTAGCGAGTCTAATACGAGGAAAGAGAGCACAAGTGTGTGGAGTTTGTGCTGAGAATCATGAAACCGAGCAATGCCCTCAATTTGGATTAAGTGAGGAAGAGGTGAATGCCGTTGGATTTCAAGGAGGACAAAGGTTCAGCAACTTCAATCTGAGGTTCAACGATCATTCGAACTTTAGATGGTCAAACAGTAACAATATCCAAAGGCCACCGAATGCAGCCTTATATCAAACAAGGGCACCTTTTGTGCCGAGGCAGCCTTTTCAGCCGAACCAAGGGCCGAGCCAAGCTATGCAACCGAACAACCAAGCCATGCCATTTCAACCTATGCTGAACCAATCTCTTTCGAGTGTAACTCAAGTATTGCTCACAGGACAACAAACGCATTCGAAGGACATAGCCGAGTTAAAGACTCAAATGGGGCAAGTCGTTGACTTCATGGGAAAGATCACCGAGCAAGGGAAGCTTCCGGGTGGAGTTATTAAAAATTTGGGGCATGAGCATGCCAAAGTCATCACAACATGTAGTGGAAGAGTGTTGGATGAGCCACGAGCAAAATTTCCAAAGAAGGTGACTTTCGGCACAATTTTAGAAGAGAAAGAGCCTACCGATACAGCTACCGATGCTATCGACAGCCTTCCTGCCAATGCCGCAGCCGACAGCCCTGCCGAAGGCTTGTAGCCTGTCGACGCTGCGCACAGCCCTGCTGAGAGCCCTGCCCGCCGAGCTGCCGATACCCCTGCCGAGCAAGCTGCCGAGAAGGCTGCAATGAAGAAAAACGACATGGAGAAAGATCCTGCAACGTCATTGAAGGAGAGTGTGCTTATCAAAGCCAACAAAGGAGGGGTGCCGAACTCATGAATTCCCTTCCCTTCTCGTTTTGTAAAATCAAAGAAGGATAAGTCCGACAAGGAAGTGTTGGATATTTTCCGGAAAGTAGAAGTGAACATCCCATTGTTGGAGTGTATCAGGCAAGTGCCTAAGTATGTAAAGTTCCTCAAAAAGCTTTGCACGACATGGAGATATACAAGGGAGACACGTGTGGTGACTATGAGCGAGACGGTGTCGGCCGTTATTGAAAGGAAGTTGCCACCAAAGATGAAAGATCCGGGGAGCTTCAACGTGCCATGTGTGATGGGCAACACACGTTTTGATGATTTCATGCTCGACTTGGGAGCATCGATCAATGTTATGCCACTCAATGTGTATCAAATGTTGAGTATAGGGCCTCTCAAGAAGGACAATGTCATCATTCAACTTGCGGATCGATCAAGTAAGTATCCGGAGAACTATGTCGAGGACATGCTTGTGCAAGTGAACCACCTCATCTTTCCGGCCGATTTCTATGTGGTAGAGATGGAAGACTTGCCGGTCAATAGTACTCAACTATTGCTTGGCCGGCCATTCATGAGGACGGCACGCACGAAGATTGATGTTGCGGAAGGAAACTTGACTATAGAATTTGATGGTGAGGTGATCAAGTTCAATGTTTTTGACGCCATGAAGTATCCGGTTGTCAAGAAAGAAGAGTGCCGAGCTATTGATGTTATTGAGGAGGTCGAGCGAGTCATGTCGACCTCGCTCGATGCATAGCAACTAGCGATCGAGAAAGGGGTCGGTTTTGACAAGATGTGATAAGAGCACAATGTGCGACGATATTAATGTATATTTGCCCTCATTTATGCTTTAATTGTTTATCCCTTATATTTATCTAAGATAGAGTCATAATATAGTTAGTGTCGATTTGTTAGAGTTTTTGGAAATATATGCTTTGGAATCCGAAAAATGACTAAGTATAAGAATTCTGGAAAATAGTGCAAAATGTGTCTTTTTCGTGATTCTGAGATGAATAAAACTGTAACTTATCTTTTTCCAAATTTGCTGAAATTTGGTATACATATTATTGGCTTGCTAATGGGTCTTGTGTAGAAAATTCAGATCAATCGGAGTTCGGGAAGTCACCCAAAAGATGGCTGCAAAACAGCAGTTCGAGCAACAAATCCAGGGACTTCTAGGAATTTTTTCCTGGGACTGTGTCCCAACTTCAAAAATTCATTTCCGACGTTCCACAATGAATTTGATCAAGCCCTTTTATATGGAGGAAGCTCTACATGTCTAGTTTCTCTGAGACTTGGAATCGCATCAATCGGAGCTTCGAGGAGGGAGTTATGCCGGATTTACTGAAGCAAGGTCATTCCAGCCGATTCCAGCAAGTTTCTGCCTCTTTTCCTTTGTTTCGATTTTTGATGGACATTTTGGCGTACAAATGCATACTTGAAGATTTTCCAAGTTTATTGAAGGATAGAAGAAGACATTGAGCCAAGGCAATGGAGGAAAAAATGAAGAAAAGAATATTTCCTAGCCTCACTAGGAATGCTTGCCGATCGGCAAGCATGTTGCTGCCGGTTTTTGCTTCTTGGAGTTTGGGGCATTTTTCGATGGACCAAGGTTACCAAATGGAGTTATCAAGCCCACATCTGAAGTCCATGAAGATGTGAAGCCCATGCCATAAAAAAAATTCAGAAAAAGAAGTCCAAGAATGCAATATTTGTTCAACAAGGAAACATAAACCAACTAGGAAAAGGAAAACCTACCCTTCCTTGTTGAGACCGGCAACCCTAGTTTTTCCTCTATATATAGCCATCTTTTACACAGAAAAAGGGGTCACATCTCAAACCAAAACACAAAGCCAAAGCTCTACCAAATTCTCCCCAAAGATCCTACATAAACCCTAGCCGAAAATCACCCTTCACCACCACCCAAGTTTCTGCTGAAACTTGGATTTTCTGCCGACATACCCTTTTTGCCGAGCAGCCCCTCCATATCTCCTCCATCCTCCGCCAGATCCACACGAGTCAAAGTCATCAAGGTGTCTACAAAAGTGTGATCCACTCCCCTCACTACTACAAAAAACTCAATACACAACACAAATCAGACAACACTTTGAAAGTTACATGTTGTGTGAATCACTGAACTGTTTCACACAACCTAAAGTGAATAATTTGTGTTGTATGATGGTACACATTTTCCATATTCTGAAAAACATTTTTCCAGATTTTGTCACACAACTCTGAGACACATTTTCTGTTGTATGATTAATGAAAATCTTGGCGGCAGAATTCCCTCCGACATTGAAACTCAAATTTGAGCAAGGTCTAGATGGACAGACAACAAAGTTATTGTTTTGTGTTGTGTGATAATGTCACATCCTGCATTAGGTGTCACCAAGTGCAAGGTGACAAATACTTGTACAACAGAATTTTGTAGTTTTGTTGTATGACTTGTTTTGCTTGTGTTTGGGCCAGATTCATTTTGGCTCTAATGACTGAAATGCTGCCCCTTCAAAGTGGGAACTTTGCCTCCATGGACTTTGAATTTTTGAAACATACGTGTGTTAAAAATCCCACAACAATTTGTATCTTCTCTGTTGTGCAACTATTTTGAAGTTTCTACAAGAAACCACCTAGTGGAATACCAAGTGCAAAGTGAAGAAAACTAGTACAACAGCTTAAACGTTTTCTATTGTATGAAGGAAAACCTAATGCTATGTCAAACTCTCCAAATTTGTAGCAGGCGGCAAAATTCCCTCTCTTTTAAATTGGGTCTGAAAAATATAAGACATTTCATATATTTTCTGTTGTGTCATAAACTTAGAAAATATTTAACACCCCCTCCTCTCTTCACATCTCTCTCTCTCTCTCTCTCTCTCTCTCTCTCTCTCTCAAAGCCCCGAGCCCTCTCAAGAGTAAAAACAACTCAAAGGCTTTCTTTCTCTCGTCATAACCCTAAATTTCCCCCAATTTTCACCTTCGACTCTTCTTCCTCTCACCTTCCCAGTCCAGCTCGGCGACTACACCAGCAGATCGAACCCCTTCGCCGCAGATTCTAGCACCGCCGACACCGCCAATTCTAGATTCCCACCTCTCGGAACCCTAGCTCTCCGACGAAGTCCCAAATACGAAACCCCGAGCCCTCTCTTCCTAATCCTAACCGATTAGTCCCTCAAAAACCTCTCTTCACTATTTCCCTTGTTATAACTGATTTTCTCTCTCATCTGAAACCAACAATGGCGACTCTAACCACTCCCCAAACCCCAACCATCCCAGGAGACGACGCCATCGCCCTCCACAAAGCCTTCAAGGGCTTCGGCTGCGACACCTCCGCCGTCATCACCATCCTCGCCCACCGCGACTCCACCCAACGCGCCCAAATCGCCCGCGACTACAAAACCATGTACACCGAGGACCTCTTCAAGCGCCTCTCCTCCGAGCTCAGCGGAAATACCAAAAAAGCCCTCCTCCTCTGGACCCCCGACCCCGCCACTCGCGACGCCACCATCGTCTGCCAGTCCCTCACCGCCTCCGACCTCCGCGCCGCCACCGAAGTCATCTGCTCCCGCACCCCATCCCAGATCGCTCTCTTTAAACACCAATATCTCACGCTCTTTAACACCCATCTCGAACACGACATCGGTCGACACACCTCCAGAGACCTCAAGAACCTTCTCCTAGCTCTGATTGATGGCACCGCCGAGCATGATGACAAGGAGCTCGGAGCTCACACGTAAGCTTGCTCAACGTTACACTACTGATGCATTGCCATTGTCATTGTTGTTTTGCGTTTCTGAGATTGTAGTTGTGTTTTGTGTTGAAATGAGGAGCTTCAATTCCCACTTGAAGCTGCTGTATTAAGTGGGAATTGAAATGAGGAGCTTCAAGATTTCACTCTCTTGGATGCCACCCCTTTCTCACTTGGCGTTGAGACTGATTTTGATGCTAAGGTGACTGTTCTGATTCCAAGAAACACTACAATCCTGTCATGAAAAAGAAATTCTTTACTACTGGTTATGACAATCAAATCGTGATATGATGTGTGATCAGAAATGGTTTTTCCTTATTGAGAGAAAATAGACTAGAGAAATAGACTAGAGAAATTTTCCATTTCCGCGTCCTCCAATCATATATTCCCTCATTGATTTCTATATTTGCAGAGTTGTTAACTTTGTGGTGTGATCATTCACCTTTAGGTACTTGCTTCCAGAGCATGTCGGTTCATGTCACTTGCGCATCTCATATTCTGCGCACACTGATCTGAACATCAAGTTCCAGTCGCACAGAAGCAGGTAATAATCTGTTTTGGTATGGTTTTTTAGTCTTCGTGCTTCCTTTTTTGGTTGTGATTATCTCTCAACTCTTTTGCTACTGTTATTGCATGTTATATGAACTGCTAATTGGTGTGTGTATTTTTTGACATCTAGGGGTTAGTGCGCTTGGTAACCAGAACACAGATGTCTTGTCATGGACATTTAGTAATACCTTGATCCTATGCATTAGTTTAATGCATTTGTTAATTTATTTTAGAGCTGCTTGTTTTTTACTGTCTTGCTGATTGTACCAATTGCTTATGCTATCGTTCGTTCAGTCATTTAGATACTTAAGATTTTCTTTCCATTCATGTTTTTGTTATCCTTGCCAACACATTTGTCTTTTCCGTGTTTGAGATGTCTTCTTGTCAGCATATGGACCATTATTTTTATTAGTTTTGGCAAAAGATACTTATAGGTATTAGCCGGACATAAAATGCCTAATGGAATTGTTATTGTCTTTTCCAGGGATAACAAAGACAAATAATAATAAAAAAAAAACCTCTTTACTTCACTTGTATGCTAAGTTGTTGACTGGAAACCGATTACGGTATGTATATGTTACTTTTGGTGGATTCTAGATTCTTGGCTAATATATGTACATTTCGATTATGTTACTTGTTTTGGGAGAGTGATTATTAATTGATTCACTGCTTTTAGGGTGTTCCCCACCAACCCAACACTATTGAGTGCGGCTATTATGTCATGCGGTTCATGCGAGATATCATAGAGGACAAGGACCAATCTATTTTTGTGACTAAGGTACAATCACTGCCTTCTGCTGCTTTTGTGTTTAATTGAATTGCTTGTATTAGGAATTTAGGATGCTGGTTCATTCCTAATAATTCTGTAATCACACAGTCTTAGGATCTCGATCCTTTCAGCTAGCTTTCTCATTGTATGCAATGTTCATGCATATTGATTACTTTGTTTTAACTAAATATGCATGTCAGAAAATCTGTCTACTAGATGTTGTTAACTACCATTTCAATTTTTTCACTCCCCTTTTATCTGTTTAATAGAGGGTTTGCTTGGTCATTTTTTTCTATTCTGGTATATGCACTTATTCTTGTGTTATGCTGCTGTTCTATCCCATAGGGGAGGGAACAGGTATTCACCTTGCATCTTTCTCCATAAGAGGGGGGGTTGAACTATCTGCCTTTATAATCTGGGGCTTTTGTGGAGTATGGCTATGTCTTTATTATTGGCTGGGAAGTTTACTGTTAGTTTTCAGCTGCTTTCTGCTGCTTTGTGTTTGAATGACTTCTGCTGCTTTGTGTTTGAATGACTTTTTGGGATAATGTTGACGTCTAATATTTTATACATTCGATTTCTTTTTCAGTGGGGCAGGAGAGACAATGGCCTACAGTACACACAAGATGAAATAGATGTGGTAAGGAATGAGTGGGCGAAGTTCATTGTGAGCAATTTGGTGTAGGAATGTTCATAGGGCTTCTGAAATGGGTTTGGCAGTGATGTTTATATGTGACTATGTTTTATAAACTTATCGGTTTAAGCTAGCTAGGTATGTATGTATATATAGGACTAATGCTCGCAGATTTTGAACAATATCAGCTTGTGCCTTCATGGTTTCAGCTGAAATGCTAGCTAGGTACGTAGGATTATTGCTAGCAAATTTTGAACAATATCAGCTTGTGCCTTCATGGTTTCAGCTGAAATGCTAGCTAGGTACGTTGGGTTATTGCTAGCAAATTTTGAACAATATCAGCTTGTGCCTTTCATGGTTTCAGCTGAAATGCTAGTTAAGTTTTAGTTTGCTTTTGCTCTATGCATCTATGTGGTACATTAGTGTGCTCCGGCCACTTGAATGATATGTAGAATGGTTCAATTTATGTATAATTATTGTATCTGCACAAACTGCTCTTCTGGAAATGGTAATAGTTCAATGTACAACAGTTTACATGCTTTTTGAGACCTCATTTCTTGTGTATTTGAAGCTCAGACAACAAAGTGGTCATATGACCAAATGCTTAAATCTATTGTGTGATAGAAAATTATACAACAATATAACAGCATTATGTGTTGTACAATATGACCAAAAGCCGAATCAAACCAGTGTCACAAACAGCTCAATTCTGTTGTCTGGTTGTCGAATAATACAACTGTAAAAATATCATATGTTGTACAATATGACTAAAAGCCACATCAAACCTGTGTCACAAAATCCTCAAATCTGTTGTTTGATTTGTAGAATCATACAACTCAATAAATATGAAACGAAACCAGTTGTCTGAATCAGACAACTAAATAAGTGGGAGATGAAATCTGTTGTGCGAATGAGACAACAGAATAAAATTGCAATATTCTGTTGTATGTTTAAAACTTACACAACATAAAAGTATGTATATTCTGTTGTATGAACTAGACATGTCAGTGCAGCGAATGCCAAGCCAGCCATGGCATGGCATATAAGTTGTACAACAGAAATTATAAGTTGGTTGTTGGACGTTTCATCACACAAGCTCGAGATATACGACGGTTTTTTCGAACTTACACAACGGTGCAGCACCGTTGTGTATTGAGTTTTTTGTAGTAGTGCCTCTTTCGGTTTAGTAAAGTTTATGTAGCTATGAATAGTTTTGTCTATGCAACTCTTTTGTATTTTTGGTTTTGGTTTATATGTCTATGTATGAATCAATTTGGATTTTGGTTTTATAATTTGCATGTTAAATATTTTTTTGATTCGTTGCTTAGGTCTAGGCTTAAGCTACATTTTTTTTGAGTCTTTGCATGCTAATTTGTAATATAAAAACTTGTAAGATTTGTACACTTAGATAATTCGGGCAGTGGTATAGATGCATGTTTTAGATTCGAAATTGGTTAGTATCTAAGGATTGGGCATGAAAATCCGTACTTAGTGTTGTCTTGAACATTGATCTAGGTGCTAGGTTTAATCGGCTAGAGTAATTACGAACGTTGCCATACTCAAAAGGTCGCTCTGATTTGTGTTGCTCACTTAGGGTTTAATACTTTAGATACTTGCATGTTTAAAATAAGATGATTGACAACCTTACTTGTTTTGCATGTCTCCGATTTAGACTATTGTGATTAATTGTTAAGTCTCAAAAAGATTAACATATATTCTAGGGTCCATACTCAAGGTCGATCTTAAGAACTTGAGAAGTCTTACAACTAAGTTGTAGTCGGAACTAATTTTGAATTTAAACATGTTGATACTTGTCTCTTACCTTCTTGTGTGCGAGTCTTATTTCTTAAAGAGTCTAGTGTGGAGTGCTTTGTGTGAAAGATGTCGACCAAACTTGTAAACATTAGACTTAAGTTTTATTTTCAGCAATTTTATTTCGTGCCTAGTCTAGGGCAGCTCTAGGGCTGCCAACGCTTATTTCCCTTTTTGGTTTTGTTTTCATGTTCTTTAGTTTAGGGGCAGAAAAGCTGCCGATCCCATATCATATATTCCCCATTGTGACGATTTTGTGTGATATTTTCATATAATTGTCTAACAATCTCATGTTTCAGGTACCCTTAATCCCCGGTTTAGAACGATCCCTACTTATGTCTATACTACTAACGATTGTAGGGTTATTATTGCTTGATGCTCGCTTAGGCGACTCATCAAGATGGGAGAACGAGCAAGTAAAGAAGAGATGGAATGGCTTGAGCCGAACTTAAAGACGGTTGTTGCCGAGTTCGATGCAAGGCCACCAAGCAAGTATAGTTCGTTCTTGTCAATTCCAAGTGCCACAACTAAATTTCGACCAAGTGTGGAAGAGGCCCCGAAGCTAGAATTAAAAGAACTCCCTATCACTTAAAGTATGTTTATCTTGGAGAAGAAGACACTTTACCGGTTATTGTGTCTTCAAAGCTTAGTAAGAAGCAAGAAGAAGAGTTAGTAAATGTGCTTAAGAAATATAAAACCGCTATAGGTTGGACCTTGGCGGACATCAAGGGAATAAGCCCTACAACATGTGTTCATCATATATTACTCGAAGAATGAGCTAAGCCGACAAGAGAAGGTCAAAGACGTTTGCATCCCCCCATGATGAAGGTAGTGAAAGACGAAATCATCAAGCTACTTGATTGTGGGGTGATTTATCCAATCTCAGATAGCAAGTGGGTCTCACCGGTGCAAGTAGTACCAAAGAAGAGTGGTGTGACGGTTATGAAGAATGAGAAAAATGAGCTTGTGTCTCAAAGACTTGTAACCGGCCATAGGATGTGTATCGACTATAGGAAGCTCAATGCGACAACGAGGAAGGATCACATGCCTTTGCCGTTCATGGATCAAATGCTCGAAAGGTTAGCCGGCCATGAGTTTTATTGTTTCCTTGATGGAGATAGCGGCTACAACCAAATCATGATACACCCGGATGATCAAGAGAAGACTACTTTCACTTGTCCATTCGGCACCTTTGCATATCGAAGGATGTCGTTCGGCCTATGCAATGATGCATGTACAAAATCTTCTCCGAATTTATTGAAAATAAGATAGAAGTCTTCATGGATGATTTTAGCATGTATGGACGCGACTTCGACTCATGTTTAGAGAACGTGGAGGAGATACTAGAAATGTGTGTAAAGACCAACTTTGTGCTCAATTGGGAGAAGTGCCACTTCATGGTGACGCAAGGCATTGTGCTTAGTCACTTAATTTCAGCAAAAGGTATTGAGGTAGATAAAGCCAAAGTGGAGCTCATTCAACACTTGCCTTCGCTCAAGAAAGTGAGAGACGTGAGAAGCTTCCTTGGCCATGCCGGATTTTATCGACGATTTATCAAAGACTTCTCCAAGGATGCAAAGCCATTGAGTAACTTGTTGCAAAAGGATGTGCCGTTTGAGTGGAATGAAGCATGCGAGAAAGCCTTCAATCGGTTGAAGGAAGCCTTGTGTTCGGCACCAACCTTGTCTACACCAAATTGGGAGCTACCATTTGAGCTCATGTGTGACGCCTCAGACTATGCATTGGGAGCCGTGCTCGGCCAAAGATTGGACAAGAAACCGAACGCCATCTACTATGCCTCAAGGGCTCTCAACGATGCTCAACTCAATTACTCTACAACCGAGAAAGAACTCTTAGCGGTAATTTAGATCATATCTACTAAACTCTAAAGTTATTGTGTATAGTGATCATGCCGCTTTGAGATATCTCATGACAAAGAAGGATGCGAAGTGAAGACTCATTCGTTGGATTCTCTTACTTCAACAATTCGACATAGAGATTAAAGACAAGAAAGGATGTGAGAATGTTGTAGCCGACCATTTGAGCCGAATTGTGAAATAAGAAGACGAGCTACAACTTCTGGAGACATTCCCGGATGAGCAACTATTTCGGCTTGATGCGACACAAGAACCTTGGTATGCCGACATTGCCAACTACCTTGCAATTCGTCACTTTCCAAAAGGTATGTCGAGCCATGTCAAGAACAAGATCAAAAAGCAAGCTCGGCACTACTTATGGGATGAGCCGTACTTATGGAAGCAATATAGTGACCAAGTTATTCGACGGGGTGTACCGGAAGAAGAGCATCGTTCCATCCTTGCCTTTTGTCATGGCGAAGCGTGTGGAGGACACTTTGGACCAAAGAGGACTGCTTTAAAGGTACTAAATTGTGGATTCTTTTGGCCGACTATTTTCAAAGATGCACACACAACGTGCATGACATGTGACCGGTGTCAAAGAACCGGCACCATAAGGCTAAGAGACCAAATGCCGCTCACGCTAATCATCGAGGTAGAGATCTTCGACCTTTGGGGTATCGATTTTATGGGACCATTCCCTTCAAGCAAAAGATTCCTCTACATCTTGCTAGCGGTTGATTATGTGTCTAAGTGGATAGAAGCAAAGGCTACATGCACCAATGATTCAAAAGTAGTTGCCGAATTTCTCAAGACCAACATCTTCTCACGTTTTGGAACTCCATTTTTGTAATACCTTCATACATGCACCACTTGTTTGAGGATGATAAGGTGTAGATACCTTGTGTGTGACTCCATACTTTTTCAACAAAGCTTCAATAGTGCCATTTTTGTAGATACCTTGGAGTTCCATTTTTGTAATCGCACTATTGAAGCTTTGTTGAAAAAGTATGGAGTCACACACAAGGTATCTACACCTTATCATCCTCAAACAAGTGGCATGGCCGAGGTGAGCAATCGTGAGATAAAACAAACATTAGAGAAGACCGTAGGTCCAACAAGAAAAGATTGGAGTGATCGACTTGATGATGCTCTATGGGCCTATTGAATCGCATATAAGACGCCAATAGGCATGTCCCCCTTTCGGCTAGTCTGTGGAAAAGCTTGTCACCTACCCGTGGAGCTAGAGCACAAAGCATGGTGGGCCGTCAAAGTCTTCAACATGGAGTTAGATTCGGCCGGCCTTCATAGGAAGCTTCAACTCAACGAACTTGAAGAAATACGCAATGAAGCTTATGATGCCGCATGAAAGTAGAAGACTCAAGCCTACCATGACAACATGATTCGATGGAAGAAGTTTGAAGTTGGACAAAAAGTGCTCTTATTCAATACAAGACTTCGACGTTTTCCGGGTAAGCTACGCTCTCGATGGGTTGGTCCTTTCATTATTACTCAAGTGTTTCCTCATGGAGCCATTGAAATTCTAAATTCGATCACAAGTACGGTATTCAAAGTGAATGGCCATCGCCTCAAGCTTTACTACGATTCATTCAAAGAACATAACATAGAGGTGACACACTTTGAAGATTCCTTGACCGAGAAACGCAATACCACTGCCGCAGCATCAGACCCTACTGATTGGCTGCAGTGCCAGCCTTACGGATTTGTAGCCTTTGTCGCAGCGCAACCCTCGCAGCATGACACCCACATTGCGGAGAAGATGCAGCACGCTGTCGAGACTTGTCCTGTCGAGCCGTGTCCGACCGTATCCCAGACTTCAAGCGACACGTATTCGACCAAATTTCTCGTATCATATATGTATACGGATAAGCTGCCCAGCAGCTTGCCTGCTGCCGAGCAGCCTATCACACCGACTGCGTACAATGCCAACGCTGCGCTGATGCCTGCCACTGTTGAAGCCCATACAGCTGCCGATGCCCTCTGCCGAGAGCCATGCACGCAGCCTACAACCAAAAATGCTGCACAGCGCCTGCCTAGAGAGCTTGTGCATCCTACCAACTCATCCACATGCGAGGACACCACAGCTGCCGATACGTAGCCTGCCACTGCCGATGTAGACAGCATGTAGACCTACACGATGTTGCCGATAGCACTGCCGAGCAGCCCTGCGCACTCTTTCCCGATCCTGCCGAGAAGCCTGTCGCAGCACCTACACACGCTGCCGACACTGCCAATAGGGCACACAAAGCAACCGCGACGGACGAAAAATTCCAAACACACCTTTGTGCTATCCTAGCGGCCGAATTGAGCTATTTCACCAACGGATGAACTCACGATGCTAAGTCTAGGCTAAAGGACGATAAACACTTAAGCGCTACATGGGAGGCAACCCATGTCGACTATGAAAAACGAAGGAGCCATCGCCGAGCGTTTGAATTCTCTAACCTTCTCTTTTTCATTAGTTTGTGATGATATGTTGAAATATGCTAACTTATTACATGCGTAGAGATTACTTGCTATAGTTTATGCTTACATTGAGGACAATGTAACTTTCTAAGTGTGGGGTGAGTTTACATATTTCATTTATATTTTTGTGTGCGTAATTTAGAAAAGAAAATTTCGTAAAATTGTAAGACAAAAATAGAGTGTTTATTTCGAGTCTTAGGATGCCCCTAAAGTAGTCAATGATGTTTTTCTCCTCTTTGCATACATAGATGCCCCTAAAGTAGTCAAGGATGCATACCTTTAAAATTGTGAGTTTCATGGATAATGTTTTAATGGTAGGAGCATGTAGGACTTGTTGATTAATAAATTAAGCATGCATGTTTTAGCTAGATAGTTTTGATATAACCTTGTGAGCTTTAGAGCTAATTTTTTTTATTCATGAGTGCTAAAATTAAAAAATTTCGAGCATGCTTAATATTAAACCTCATTATTCTTTGCATATTCAATGATTATGTGTCATAGCTTTTTAATGAACTCTAGAATACTAGAACTTACTCTTGTTGATTTTCAAAATATTTTTATCATAAAAATACCTTGATTTTGAAAAGGATTGAAAATATCTTTCTAGGTTTACCACCATAGCCAAATAAAGCATGTGCCCTATTTGAGTCAATCGTGGGACACCTTAGTAAACCCCCTTGAGCTAATATTTAGCCTTTTCTTTCATCGCCCGTAAACACTTTCCATGAGCTTACTATAGTTATGCCTCTACCTTGTTTCAAAGTTTTGGCAAAGCCTGATCTTTTGAAGGAGTTTTCACGTGAAGTGATGAAGAACAAGTATGGGGTGGACTTAGCCAATATTACGTGAAAAATTTGAATGATGTCGTGCCTATGAGAAAAAGAAAAGAAAAGTTTGAAACAGACAGAAATATAAAAAGCAAGACAAATCAAGTCCGAGAAAAATAAGAAATAAAGGCACGGTTTCAAATAGTGAAAAATTGCTAAGTCTAGTCTTGAAAAGTATTGTGATTTTGGAGTTTGTATACATGTGAAGGCTTATCATTGTTATATTTAGCCTTTGTTCGATTTCACATTGTCTTTGGGGAGTTAAGAGTGAATGAAGGGTCCAACAAGATGAAATTCGGCCCTCGACGAGGAGACATAAAGAGAGATGAGCTTTGCTATGATAAAGAGGCGTCTTTTAGCACCACTTATCCTAAATTTCGAACTTCTTAGCCAAGCCCCATTACATTCCTTTATTGATCATTTTCATGATTCTTAAAATAGGTTAACTTTGATTTGTGGAGTCTTTCCCAAGAGTAAGCTTATGGTTTTGGTTCATTGGTGCACATAGCTGTTACATGAGGTTTTTCCATAAAAATTCACAAAGAGCTTTCGTTTTTTATGACATATGCAAGTTATTTTCGTGTTCATTATCTTTTTCTTGCATATAATTATGTGTGAATAGCCATGTCTTGAGTGAAAAGAAGAGAGTATGCTTAGTGAAGAGGATTCAGATTAGCTATATATGTTTTCATGCTTATGTGTTGTTCTTACATGTTCATATTGATGTCGCATGTTCATCAACCTTGGGATTTTCATGCTTAGCATACTCATGCATACTCTTGAAATCTATGTGTTCATACGAGCCTGAGATGAATTACTAGGGGCAATAGTTTGTTTATAGTCTTAGTTTAATTCAGTTTTGCTAAGGGACTAGCAAAAGATAAATGTGGGGTAGTTGATAGGAACATAAAATGCTACGTTCTTAATGTATTATTCCCTTCATTTATATTTTGTTTAACCCTTATTATCTTAGAATCGAGTCATAATATCGAGTCATGAGTATTTGGTAGAGTTACAAAGAACTCGTGCTAAGAATAGATAAAAATGTACAAAAATGTCAAGTAGCCGATTTAGAGTTGTAGAGATGTTTCAATGAATTTGTTGAAGCCTTAACTATACTTTTGATGGATTTTTCTTCTCTTATATGCAGGATACACGCTAATGATTGAGCAATGGAAGGAATTTTACCAATCAGAGCAAAGAAAAGATGCCAGGAAATTACAAAGTGCAAAATCGGAGAAAATCCAGTATTTTCAGTATTTTTCTGGAAACGTAAATCAACTTCCAGAATTTCTCCAGGACGAACCACAAGGAACTAGAAGACGTGCCATACATGGACAGAAAGCTCTATGAGTCTAGTTTCTACAGAACTTAGAGACGCATCAAAATCTGCCTTGAGGAGAAAGTTATGCTAGTCGCAAGCACACAAGGTCACTGCCCTGCCGAGAAAAATACCTACTGCCCTTTTTCGTGACTTTCTGAATTTCTTCACCAAAATGGAATCTAAATGCATAAATCAAGAGTTGCTGAGCTACATGAAGCATATAGGAGTCGGCCAAGCTAAAGACCAAGTACAATTATGGAAAGAAGATATTCCCTAGTCCAAGCAGGAAATCTTGCCGGTTCTAAGAGAAGTGTTCCCGGTTCAGCTAGGGGAACTTGCAGCCGATCCATTGGACTTTGATCCATCAAGCATTACTGCCGATCCAATAAGGAGATCATGCACCCCTAATCCCATAAAGAAATTGGCAAAGACAAATCCTAGAAGAACAAAGAATGCAACAAAACCAAAACCAACTAGGACTTGGATTTCCTTGCCGATTCACTCAAGGAATTCTGCCGATTCCTTGCAGCTTTTTCTCCTATAAATAGAGGCATCCTCTCTACAGAAAAAGTGTCCCATCTTTTGTACAAGTACTAGCCTAAAGCTCTACCAAGTTTCTCAAGCACCAATCACAAAAGTTACTTAGCCATAACTCGATTCCACCACATCCCATAAAATATGAACCTCACCTATACCTTCTGCCGATCATTCCATCAACACTTGCCGAAGTCTTCAAGGTTTCTAAAGTGTGATCCACTCCATCTATGGCTCTTGTATTCTTTTATGTTTGTGTGTGTTATATGAATTTAGTTCAATATTTGGTTTTTGTTAAACTCTTGTATGAACCGATTATTTAAATTGTAGCTTACAAAGTTGTTTTGCAATTTTAACTTGTATGATTTGTGTGTTAGATAATTAGGACAGTGGTATTAGAAAGCATGTTTATGACATTAAATTGGTTAGTAATCTAAGGATGGACCTTAAAAACCGAAACATTAGTTGTGTGTGAGAAGCATGTAATTCTAGATGTTAGGTTTCATCTAACCTGAGTAATAATGGATAAAGTGGTACGTATGTAGCTTTGATTTGTTGTGCTCACCTAGGGTATAACCTTAGCTAAAACTTGCATGTTAAATAAGATGATTGACAACCTTGTTTGTTTACATGTCTTCGACTATAGATTCTTGCGCTTCAATGTTACGAGTTGTATAACGATAGCATAAATTTTAGGATCACTTTCCGAATAGCTAGATCTTAAAAGATTAGAAGTCTTCCAACTAGGTAAAATCAGAAACGTTCTAGTTGTAGGTCGAAACTTGTTTGAGTCTAAAGCATGCTAAATACTTGTTCCTTACTTTCTTACATACTTGTTTTACTTGTTAAAGAGTCTTTGTGTGAATTGCTTGGTGTGAAAGATGATGATCACTTGTATATAGTAGTTTATGATTTATTTCGTGTCTTTAGTATTTAGGGCAGCCTTGCTGCCGAACCTCTTTTCACCCCCCTTATGTGACGTTTCAATGTGTAAATATGTGAATATGTGTTTCTAACATTCTTATATTTCAGGTACCCTTAATCCCCGGCTAGAACGATCCCTACTTACTATATGCTACTAACGATTGTAGGGTTATTATTGAAGTGCCGCTTCGGCGACTCGTCAGCTCACACAAATAATACCCTACAAAATAGACGTTAGTAGCACATGATAAATAGGGATCGTTCAGTCCGGGGATTAAGGGTACCTGAAATATAAAAATGTTAGACAAAACACATAAACATATATAATAAAAAAGGGGGCTTCAGATTGATCTCTATAACCTACGAAATTAAAAATGAAACAACAAAATAAAACCTAAATTACTATTTACAAGTGATCGATAATTCCACACAAAACATAGCACGAAGAACAATCAATAACATGCTTCAAACGACATCAAAGACTTCATACGGCAAACAAGGTATTCATGTATTTCCTATGACTTGACTCAATTCCAATTTTAATTTAGATCCTTTCGCGGTTCATCTAATCATTAAGACTTCTCAAATAATTAGAGCTAACTTCGCGTATCACCCTAAGTTGTATGTTAATCGGTTCAAAGACACTTCGCGTAGAAATCAAACACGAGAAACATATAAGCACAATAAGCCAAATTAGAAACATATAAACAAGTAAGTCGTCACACATCTTATTTAATATGTAGATTTTCATAATTATGATAACCCTATTAAGCAACCTAGATCGACCGACTTCGCGTCTAAAATCAACCTAAAATCACTTTGGCAAGTAGAATCGCAACCCTAGGAACTTCCATGACAAAGGAGGCCCTAACATCACAACTCTTTGTGCACGAATTCATGAAAACCAATCAAGTAAATCAAAGATAAACACACGACATACCTACTGCCCTCAATCAATGAATACGAAAATTAACATGCTATTGTGCATAAGAATCATTACATAAAATTCAATACAAAACCGAAAGTATGTTCATCATATAAAACCAAAAGAAATCCAAGTATTTTTATAACAAATATTGTGACTAAACAGAAAATAATGCTAGCCATGAGGGATGGATCACACTTTAAAGACCTTGAAGAGCTTTAATCGGTGTGGTGGAATGCACGGCTGAAGGTAGGAGAGAATTCGGTTTATGGTGGTGGAATGGATGGTGTTTCGGCTTGGTATTTTCTGTCTAGAACTTGGAAAGAACTTTGGTAGAGTTTCGGCCTATGCTTGTGCAAGAATTGTGATGATATTTCTGTCATAAAGTCGTGACTTATATAGAGGAGAGGTGGGAGGAAGTCGGCAGCAACTAGGGTTTACAAAACCTACTCCTAATCGGTTTTTGTTTCTTGCCGGCCAAGTTTTGGCTCTTCTAGATTATTCTGCCCGATTTCTTCATGGACTATTGCTTCATGGACTCCTCTTATGGACTCAGCAACTTGACTTGATGGATAACTGTCCAAAGGTTCGGTTGCAATTCCCCTAGCTGAACCAGGAACAATACTCCTAGAACCGGCAACATGCTTTTCTTTTCCTATCCGAGCTAGGGAACTTATTCTTTCCATAATTTACACTTCTCTTTTGCTTGGCTGCATCCTCTAATCATTATGTAACTTGAAAAATCATTCTTGATGAATTTGGATGCCCCTTTGATGCTCAAATGCAGAAAAATGCAAAAACAGGCAGTAGGTTGTTCTTCTCAGCAGGGCAGTGATCTTCCGGCATTGTGACTAGCATAACTTTCTCCACATGGAAGCTTTTGATGCGATTCAAAATTCTGTAGAAAATAGATTCATAGAGCTTTTCGCGTATATGGCACGCCTTCTAGTTCCTTGTAGTTCATCCTGGAGAAATTCTGGAAGTTGAGTGATGTGCCTAGGAATTTACTAAAACTTTCTAGATTGTATCCAATTTTTGCTTTGTAATTCCTGGCATCTTCTTTTGCTCCAATTATTGAAACTCCTTCCATTGCTCAGTCCTTAGCATGTCTACTACATATGAGAAAGAAAAATTTATCAAAAGCAAAGTCGAGGTTTTACAGAACCAACGAAATATCTCTAAGATTCATAAATCGGCTTTTGACAAATTTCTGCCTTTTCCTCTATTCTTAGCACATTTTAAATATAACTCTACCAAAAACTCATGATTCTATTATATGACTCGATCTTACACAAATAAGGGTTAAAGCAAAGTATAAACGAGGGTAAAATATATTAAGAAGGTCGCATTTTACGCTCCTATTAAGAAAGATGATGAATCACGAAAATAGCTTGCATATGTCATGAAAAACGAAAGCACTTTGTGCATTTTTATGGAAAAACCTCATGTAACAAATATGTGCACCAATGAACCAAAACTATATGCTTACTCGTGAGAAAGACTCCACAAATAAAATTTAACCATCTTAAGAATCATGAAAAGATCAATGGAATGGATGTAATGGGGCTTGGCTAAGGTATTCAAAATTTAGGATAAGGAGGCTTAAAACGTCCTTATATCGTAGCAAAGCTCGACTCTCTTTATGTCTTCTCGCCAAAAGCCGAATTTCATCTTATTGGACCCTTCCTTCATTCTTAACTCCCCAAAGACATTGTGAAAATGAACAAATGTCGAAATTTAAATAATACTAGACCTTCGCATGCATACATACTCCAAATTTACAACAATGTTTATCAAAACCGTGCCTTTGCTTCAAAATTTCTTCTCGGACTTGATTTTTCTTTCTTTTCTTTTTCTTTATGTTTCTGTCCGATTTTTTTCTTTTCTTGTTTTTCTTTTGCTAGGCACGGCATGTTTCTGTCAGAATCCGTGGACTCACAGAGACCGGTGGATCTTGGTGTGATTTATTCCTGTAAATCCTTCTAACCAAGGGAATACCGGGCGGGGCCGGTCTATTCATTGGGGGACGCCTCAAATGTTAGAACTAATCCTTGAAAGTATAGAGTACATGTGAACGTGGAATAATGAGTCTAATATCGAACCATACTTCGTTGAAAAATATAAATGTAGTAAATTGGCCAAATGGAAAGAAGCGATCCAGTATAAACAAAGAGATAGGTCTTTTGGGCAGGTGACGCCGACACCGCAAATATAAACCCTATCAAATATATCTTTATTAGAATGCGTAATGAGAATAAAAGTATGTAGACTCACCTTATGGCGCAAGGTCTCTCAAAAACGCACTGGAATCGACTACGGGAAGATATTCTCTCGTAATGAACCAAGATGAGACAATTTCTCGTAATAGATGTCATTGCTGGACCTGGCCTGATAGGAGCACAATGTGCTACGATATATGCAAGTTATTTTCGTATCATATATCTTTCTCTTGCATATACTATTGAGTGAATGTCATACTTCGAGTGAAAAGAAGAGAGTATTCCTAGGGAGGAGGATCGAATTAGCTTAACATGTTTTCATGTTTATATGTTGTTCTTACATGTTTATATTGATGTTACATGTTCATGAAACTTGGAATTTTCGTGCTTAGCATTCTCATGCATTAACTTGAAAGCTATGTGTACATACGAGCCTGAGACAAATTTTTAGGGGCAATAGTTTGTTTGGAGTCTAGTTTAATTTAGTTTGCTAAGGAACTAGCAAAGAATAAGTGTGGGGTAGTTGATAGGAGCACAATGTGTGACGATATTAATATGTATTTGCCCTCGTTTATGCTTTGTTTAACCCTTATTTATCTAAGATAGAGTCATAACTTAGTTTAGTGTTGTTTCGGTAGAGTTTTGATAATATGTGCTTTAGAATCCGAAAAATGACTAAGTTTGAGAAATCTGGAAAATAATGAAAAAATGTGTCTTTTTCGTGATTCTGAGAGGAGTGGAATTGTGACCTATCCTTTTCAAAATTTAATAAAATTTGGTATGCATATTATTGGCTTACTAATGGGTCTTGTGTAAAAAATACAGATCAATCGAAGTTTGGAAAGTCACCCAAAAGATGGCTGCAAATCGGCAGTCCGAGCAACAAATCCAGGGACTTCCAGGAATTTTCCTGGGACTGTGTCCCAAATTCAAAAATTCATTTCTGACGTTTCACAATGAATTTGGTCAAGCCTTTTTATATGGTGGAAGCTCTATGTGTCTTATTTATCTGAGACTTAGAATCGTATCAATCGGAGCTCCGATGAGGGAGTTATGCCAGTTTTACCAGAGCAAGTTCATTCCAGCCGATTCTAGCAAGTTTCTGCCTCGTTTCCTTTGTTTCTGTTTTCGATGGACATTTTGGCGTGCCATTGCATATTTGAAGATTGTCCAAGCTTATTGAAGGATGGAGGAAGACATTGAGCCAAGGCAATGGAGGAAAGCATGAAGAAAAGAAGATTTCCTAGCCTCACTAGGATTGCATTGCCGATCGGCAAGCATGATGCTGCTGGTTGTGTTCTTGGCGGATTTGTGCATTTTTCCATGGATCAAGTTCACCAAATGGAGTTGTCAAGTCCACATATGAAGTCCATGAAGATATGAAGCCCATGCTTTGAAGAAAAATTCAAAAAAAGAAGTCCAAGAATGCAATAATTATTCAACAAGGAAACATAAGCCAACTAGGAAAAGGAATTCTCATTCCTTGTTGAGGCCAGCAACCCTAGCAATTCTCCTCTATATATAGCCATCTTTTACACAGAAAAAAGGGTCATATTCCAAAGCAAAAATCTAGCCAAACCTCTACCAAAATTCCCCAAGAATCCTACAAAGAAAATCCTAGCCGAAAACCTACCTTCACCACCACAAAAACCTGCCGAACCACATCATCTCCACCATCCAGAAAACTGCTGCCGCACCACCACCATCTCCCTTCATCAAGATCCACACGACGTGAAGCTCCAAAGGTGTTCTAATAGTGTGATCTACTCCCCACTTTCGGTTTTTTAATTCTTTCTTTGTAGTTATGTTAAACTTTGTCTATGAAGATAGCATGAATTCTTGGTTTCAAATATTATGTCTATGTATTGTTTGGATTGAAGTTTGATTTTATAATTTACATGATCAATTTGTTTTCTTTATCTTTATTTGGTTTTTGGATGTAAGAATATTGATTGCATGTTAAAGAGTAAGGGAAATATGTAACAAGATAGTAATAGGATAATCGGCAAAAGCATGTTAATTTAGTTGTAGTTTCGTACTTGGTTAGTTCTCTGAATTAGTGTGCTTTAAAATGTCGGTGTTTTACACAAGAGCTATGTGTGAGACATTGATCTCATTAGCCGAAAATAATATAGATGGGGTAAACAATGATTTACTTTATTTGTGTTGCTTTCACGAGGGCTAGGGTAGTTTAAAGAACTTGCATGTTTAATATGAAGAGTGACGCCTTATGTGTTAACTTGTTTCCAATTAAAAAGACTTTGTGCGTATTTGCTAGCTAGTTCATGTGTCGACGCTGCGTGTCATGTAAACCGGTTAGTAACAAGATTAGGATTAGACGCTGCGTTAATTCTAAGTACATAAGAAGTCTAGTAACGATTAGATGGCCGCTACGGCTCTAATTAGAATTGGAACTAAGTCGAGTCTGCATCAGCTTAATGTGATTGCCGTGAGTCTTGTTTATTATTTTGTAATAAGTTTTGATTGCTTTCGTGCTTGAGATTTGTGAAAGAATGTCGACCAAACTTGTAAATATTAGACTTAGGATTTATTTTCAGCAATTTAATTTCGTACCCTAGTTTTAGAGGACAGCAAAGCTGCCGATCTCATATCATTCCCCATTGTGACGATTTAGTGTGATATTTTTATATATAATTGTCTAACAATCTCATGTTTCAGGTACCCTTAATTCCCTGCTTAGAACGATCCCTACTTATCAACGATTGTAGGGTTATTATTGCTTGATGCACGCTTAGGCCACTCATCAATTTTTGGCGCCGTTGCCAGGGATTATAAAAGCTTGATTTATGTTATTGTTGTGTATGTAATATTTCTGGAAATTTTTGATGTAAAGTTGTAAAAGTTGTAATTTTCGATTTTAGTTTGGTATTTTGTAAAGTAGAAATATGCTTCTGCATGTAGAGTTTAAATTTTGGAAGTTGCATGATGTATAAAAAATGTATGTTTGTAATAACTTAGTTTAATTTCTAGGAAGTTGATAGTATTGTGTATGTTTTAGTTTATTGTAGTTTCTATAGTGTAACATGTAGGGAGAAGCCGCTTTTGCTGGTCATAGCCTTAACCCTTCATACGAATGATGCCATGTTAGATCCGTCTTTTATGTAGACTGGGAAACGTGGGATACGTCCCCCCCACGCATACGAGCGATAACTTGGCAGACCCATTTTTATGAGGTTGAGGGCCGCTTTGATCAATACTTGTAGACCTCTAGTGACCCGAGTTTGTCTTACAAAGTATGAGGCAAGTTAGTTTCATTGATATGGTTCTTAGGTTTGTTTAACTGGATCTCAAGGCCCACAGACTGATGTTCATTCTCGGTGAGTGAGTCGATAGGGAGTTCGCTCCCCGTGGTGACCAACAACGAGTCTTGCCTGGTTCCTGTAGGGGGTTCGCCCTCTGTGAATCTTAACAACACCGCCTTTGAAAAGTAAAACATGCTCGAACTAGTCAAAAGCTTGGGCCGAAGCATCACCTCACTTTAGACGCTAGAAGATAACTTGACATATGTGATCTATTTTCTTCAAAAGATAAAACATATTTGTGTGGTTCGAACTCTTGAGGTATCTCGGGTAAAGCATGATACTACCGGGGGCTGTATCAGTCAATTGCACCGTTATCTCCTCTGTTCCACATACTTCGAGAGTTAGAATAAAAATTTTAAAAGAAATTAGACTTAGAGATTACATGATCATGGACGTTTTTATTCTCTACCATTGCCAATTGTATAGTTCTTGTTGCCGATCTTGTTTGTGTACCATTGTTTGAAATATGTTTTGTAATCGCCAATGTCGTGGCTTGTAATGATGTATATTCTTGCATTCTATTTCTTTATGATGTTCTAACTAGTTTTAACGTTGCAAATTTCAGAAAAGTGTATGTCCGAATCTAATCATTGGACAAGAGATGATAGAGGCCGATTGCAACATTTGAACCAAGAGCTCGCTATCGCGTTGTTTGTGCCGTTACCACCATCTGAGTCGTCCACACCACCTAGCTCGGCCACATCTTTGCCGAGCTCTCCATAAGTGATTTGGTCAACTTGTGATTCAGAGAACCCCGAGTTTGTGTGCTTTGCCGAATCAGTAGAAGAAGAAGAGATCATGACTTCGATCAGAGCACAGAATGGTCATGTCGCACGAGGAGGAGGAGATGTACCTTCTAATATCACTTACCCTCCTTTAGAAACCGATAAGACCGGTGAGATTGAATTGAGGAGTGGATTCCTCCACAAGTTGAATTGTTTTTATGGAATGCCAAGTGAGGATCCCAACAAGCATCTACAATGGTTTAACTTCACCACGGATTCTATGTGTCCGAGAGGGACTGATTTGCAACACTTCAAGATGAAGGCTTTTCTGTTCTCATTGGAAGATCAAGCGAAGGAGTGGCTGTTTGCGGTGCCTAGTGGTCGCATTGTGTCATGGAATTCTAGGATGGACGAGTTTTTGCTCAAGTATTTTCCCGCTTCACGTATCACGGACTTGAGGAAGCAAATTACTAGTGTGAAGCAAGCCGAAGATGAAACTTTCTTCGACTACTACAAGAGGTTCAAGTCTCTCGTCGCTTTGTGCCCATCTCATGGCATAAGCGAGGGACTCTTATTGCAATATTTCTATGAGGGATTGCGCATAATGGAGAGGGAGTTTCTTGGTTCGGCCGCGTGAGGTAGTTTCTTGGAGTTGGATGCTACACCGGCAAGAAGTTTGTTGGAAGTTCGTGCTTTGAACAACCAACAATTTGGCATAGCACGAAACAATGTGCCACGAAGTGAGAAAGTGCACGAGACATCTTCGAGCTCAAAGTTAGAGGAAAAAGTTGATAAGCTTGCCGACTTGGCGAGTAATTTGATGAAGAAGCGTGCTATAGTTTGTGGTGTTTGCACCGTGGGCCATGAGACCGAACAATGCCCTCAATTTGGAACAAGTGAGGGAGTCGAGGAGTGCAATGCAATTGGTTTTGGAGGAGGACAAAGGTTTGGGAATTTTAATCTGAGGTTCAACGATCATCCAAACTTTCGTTGGGAAAATAATGATAATGTGTTGAGAGCACTGATGCAACCAAATCAAGGTGGTGCCGCACCCTATGCACCGAGGGCACCATTTGTGCCTCGGCCACAATTTCAGCCGAACCAAGGGTATTATAATACCATGCCGAGCCAAGCCTTGCCGATCCAATCTCAAGGAAGAGCAAGTAATCCGAATTACGAGGCTTTGATACAATCTCTTTCAAGTGCTACTCAAGCGTTGCTCACGGGGCAACAAAATCAACAAAAGAATATTGGTAAGCTCAAGATTCAAATGGGGCAAGTTGTGGACTTCATGGGAAGATTCAATGAGCAAGGGAAGTTGCCTAGTAATACAATTCCAAATCTGAGGAACGAGCATGCCAAAGTGATTCAAACTCGAAGTGGAAGAGAGTTGTTACCTCCGAGGAGCCCAAAGAAGAAAAGCATATCGCTTGATGTGATTGAGGAAGAGGAAAGGGCTGCCGGACCTGTCATTGCCGGCAGCAACACAAGAGGAGCCGAGAGCAATGCTGCCACCGGTAATGGAGCCGAGAAGAGAAAGAACGCCGGAAGTGAGGGGATGCGCAACGAGCTTGAGCGTGATCCCGCAACTTCAAAGAGTGAGCTAATGCCGAGCCAAGTAAGTAAGGGAGGGATGCCTCACTCAAACATTCCATTCCGTTCTCGCTTTGCTAGATCGAAGAAGGATAAGTTCGATGAGGAGGTGTTGGAGATTTTATGGAAAGTGCAAGTCAACATTCCTTTGTTGGAATGCATTAAACAAGTGTCAAAGTATGCTAAGTTTCTCAAAGAGCTATGCACGGCTAGGAGCATACGAGGGAGACTCGTGTGGTGACTATGAGCGAGACGGTATCGGCCGTTATTCAAAAGAGGTTGCCACAAAAGATGAAAGATCCGGGAAGCTTCAATGTGTCTTGTGTTATAGGCAACACTCGTTTCGAGGATGTGATGTAGACTTGGGAGCATCGATCAATGTCATGCCACTCAATGTGTACCAAACGTTGAGTATAGGGCCTCTCAAGAAGGACAATGTCATTATACAACTTGCGGATCGCTCGAACAAGTATCCGGAGGGTTATGTGGAGGATGTGCTTGTCTAAGTGAGCCAACTTATTTTTCCGGCCGATTTCTATGTGGTAGAGATGGAGGACTCGCCGGTTAATAGCACTCAATTGCTACTTGGCCGACCATTCATGAGGACGGCACGCACAAAGATTGATGTCGTCGAGGGCAACCTAACGATGGAATTTGATGGTGAGGTGATAAAGTTCAATGTTTTTGATGCCATGAAATTTCCTTGTGCCGATTTGAAGGAGTGCCGAGCCATAGACATGTTGGAGGAGGTCGAGCAAGTTATGTCGACCTCGCTTGACGCATAGCAATTAGCGATCGAGCAAGGGTTGGAGTTGACAATGAGGGAGCACGAGTTGAAGGAGAATTTGATGTTGTTGGCGAACCAAGCATCCAATAAGTGGTTGCCGAGCTCAATGCAGCTCCTATGTACACAAAGAACTCGTTTTTGTCAATTCCAAGTGCCACAACCAAATTTCGACCAAGTGTGGAAGAGGCCCCAAAGTTAGAACTTAAAGAGCTCCCTAGTCACTTGAAGTATGTTTATCTTGGAGAGGAAGACACTTTACCGATTATTGTGTCTTCAATGCTTAATGAGAAGCAAGAATGTGATTTGATAGGTGTGCTTAAGAAGTACAAGTCCGCCATAGGTTGGACCTTAACGAATATCAAGGGAATAAGCCCTACTACATGTGTTCATCGTATCTTATTGGAAGAAGGTGCGAAGCCAACAAGGGAGGGCCAACGACGCCTCCACCCACCAATGATGAAAGTCATCAAAGACGAAATTATCAAGTTACTTGATTGTGGGGTGATTTACCCTATTTCGGATAGCAAGTGGATATCACCGGTGCAAATAGTTCCCAAGAAGAGTGGTGTAACGGTTGTGAAGAATGAGAAGAATGAGCTTGTGCCACAAAGGCTAGTAACCGGTCATCGGATGTGTATCGACTATAGGAAGTTAAATGCGACAACGAGGAAGGATCACATGTCTTTGCCATTCATGGATCAAATGTTAGAGAGGTTAGCCGGTTACAAGTTTTATTGCTTCCTTGATGGTTATAGTGGATACAACCAAATTGTCATACACCCGGATGATCAAGAGAAGACTACTTTCACTTGTCCATTTGGCACTTTTGCATATAGGAGGATGTCATTCGGCCTATGCAACGCACCCGGTACGTTTCAACGATGTATGTACAACATCTTCTCCGACTTTATTGAAAGTAAGATTGAAGTTTTCATAGATGACTTTAGCGTATATGGACGCAACTTCGACACATGTTTGGAGAATTTGGAGGAGATACTTGAGAGGTGTGTAGAGACTAACTTTGTACTTAATTGGGAGAAGTGCCACTTCATGGTAAATCAAGGTATAGTGCTTGGCCATATTATATCTGAGAGTGGCATTGAAGTTGACAAAGCTAAGGTGGAACTAATTCAAAGCTTGCCGAGCCCTAGGTGTGTGCGAGACGTGCGAAGCTTCCTTGGACATGCCGGTTTCTATCGACGATTCATCAAAGACTTTTCCAAGGATGCTAATTAAGCCTATGAGCGAGCTACTACAAAAAGATGTGCCGTTTGTGTGGAGTGATGCATGCGAGCATGCCTTCACCCGGCTCAAGGAGAGGTTGTGCTCGACTCCAATACTATTATCACCGAATTGAGAGTTTCCGTTCGAGTTGATGTGTGACGCCTCGGACTACGCCATGGGAGCCGTGCTCGGCCAACGTGTGAAGAAGCCACACGCCATCTATTATGCTTCGCGGACTTTAAATGATGCTCAACTCAACTACACCACAACGGAGAAAGAGCTCTTTGCGGTAATTTTTACTTTGGAGAAATTTCGATCATATCTTTTGAATTCCAAAGTCATTATTTATAGTGATCATGCCGCCTTGAGGTATCTTATAACAAAGAAGGATGCTAAGCCAAGGCTCATTCGATGGATTCTTTTGCTTCAAGAGTTTGACATTGAGATAAAAGGACAAGAAATGAGTAGAGAATGTGGTAGCCGACCACTTAAGTCGAATTGTCAAAGAAGAAGATTGGCTACCCCTATTGGAAAGTTTCTCGGATGAGCAACTCTTTCGAATCAATGCAACAAGTGCACCTTGGTATGCCGACATTGCAAATTACCTTGCATGCCGACATTTTCCTCACTCTATGCCGAGCCACTTACAACGGAGAATCAAGAAGCGATCACGCCACTTTTTGTGGGATGATCCATACTTATGGCGGCAATGTGAAGACCAAGTAATTCGACGATGTGTTCCGGAAGATGAGCATAAATCCATCCTTGCCTTTTGTCATAGTGAAGTTTGTGGTGGGCACTTTGGACCAAAGAAGACGACATTGAAGGTTCTTAATTGTGGTTTCTTTTGGCCTACGATTTTTAAAGACTCATTCATGTTTTGTAAAGCATGTGATAGGTGCCAAAGAATGGGGAATATTGGAGCTAAGGACCAAATGCCACTAACGCCAATCATCGAGGTTGAGATTTTTGATTTATGGGGCATTGACTTCATGGGGCCATTTCCTACAAGTAAGGGTTTTCTCTACATCTTACTTGCGGTTGATTATGTGTCAAAGTGAATCGAAGCCAAGGCCACACGCACCAATGATTCAAAAATTGGTGGCCGAGTTTCTCAAGACCAACATCTTTTCACGTTTTGGTGTTCCAAGAGTCTTGATTAGCGATGGAGGATCCCATTTTTGTAACCACACCATTGAAGCCTTATTGAAGAAGTATGGAGTCATACATAAGGTATCTACACCTTATCATCCTCAAACGAGTGGAATGGCTGAGGTAAGTAATCGAGAGATCAAGCAAATACTTGAGAAAACAAATTGGACCTTCAAGAAAGGATTGGAGTGATCGTCTCGATGATGCTCTGTGGGCTTATAGGACTGCATACAAGACACCGATAGGTATGTCACCTTTTTGGTTAGTTTATGGCAAAGCATGTCACTTACCGGTTGAGTTAGAGCACAAAGCATGGTGGGCGGTTAAAGCATTCAACATGGACATCGATGATGTCGGCCTTCATAGGAAGCTTCAACTCAATGAACTTGAAAAAATACGCAATGAAGCCTATGATGCCGCATGGATTTATAAGGAGAAGACTCGAGCTTATCATGATAAGATGTTTCGATGGAAGAAGTTTGAAGTTAGTCAAAAAGTTCTCTTGTATCATTCACGACTCAAACTTTTTCCGGGTAAGTTACGCTCTCGATGGTTAGGACCATTCATTGTCACTCAAGTTTTTACTCATGGGGCCATCGAGATTTGTAACAAGGCTACGGGAAACACTTTCAAAGTTAACGGCCATCGACTCAAGCCATACTTCGAAGCATTCACCGAGCATAATATTGATGAAGTGTATGTCGACGATGTTCCTCCACAAGTGCAGCCGGCCAACCTTGCTGCTGCCGAGAGGCAACCCATATTTGCTGCAGCCACTTCACATGAAGCCGGACCTGCCATTGCCGGCAGTGCTGTCGCGATGACATATGCAGCCAAGCCACCGAGTGTAGCCAACGCCGATACAATGAACGAGCCGGTTGCCGATACGGATACGCACATTACACCAGACACGCAGCAACTCGTGGATACGTCTCCTGCTGACGAGAAGCAAACCGCCTCCGATCCGCTGCCCTCCACGCAAACACATGTCGGCACACCCCACTTTGATGCCGAGACAAGCGCATGGTGCCACACGCACCTCGTTGAACTACTTCGTGCCGATTTGAGCTATTTTGGCTCACAATGAACACATGCAAGATACAATGGTGAAAAGTCTAGGCTATGGACTATAAACACAAAGCGCTACTTGGGAGGTAACCCAATTCGATCAAAGAAAAGGGAATGAGCCATCACCGAGAGTTTGAAATTTCTTAACTCTTCTCTTTTTCTTTGGTTTATGATGATATGTTGGAATGTGTTAGACTATTGCATGCTTAGGACATTCGTTGATATAGATTTGTGCTTACATTGAGGGCAATGTAATTTTCTAAGTGTGGGGTGGGATAACGTATTCCGTTTATGTTTTCGTGTGCTTAGTTTAGAAAAGAAAATTTCAGAAAAATGTACTACAAAAATAGAGTGTTTAAATTGTTTATTTCGAGTCGTAGGATGCCCCTAATATGTCAATGATGTTTTTCTTCTCGTTGCATACATAGATGATAGTTGTGCATACAATTTAAAATTGTGAGTTTCATGGAGTATATATGTAAATTGGTAGGAGCATGTAGAACTTGTTGATTATTTAAGCATGCATGTTTTAGCTAGTTTCTTTTCAAATAACCTATGTGAGCTTTAGAGCCAAATTGCTTTCTTCTTGAGTGATAAAACGATAAAATTTCGATAGATTCGTAGGAAGCATGAAACCTCATAATTCTTTGTATATTCGATGACTATATGCAATAGCTTTTTATGGACTCTAGAATTGCTATAACTCGCTCTTGCGATTTTCAAAACGATTTTAGTCATAAAATACCTTGATTTTGAAAGTGATTGAAAAGATCTCTTAGGTTTACCACCATTGCCAAATAAAGCATGTGCCTATTTATGCTCATCGTGGGACACCTTAGTAAACCCCTTTGACCCTACGATTTACCTTTTTCTTTCATCACCCTTAAACACTTTCCATAAGCTTAATATAGTGATGCCTTTACCTTATGTGTCAGCAAAACTTGATTTTTGAAAGCATTTTTTGCGTGAAGTGATGGAGAAGAACAAGTGTGGGGTAGACTTAGCCATGAATCTATATGAAAAATGCCGTGCCTTAGAAAAAGAAAAGAGAAAAAGATTTTGCTCGGACCAAAAGAAAAAGAAAAAGAAACCGAGAGCAAGAAAATACAAGGTATAGGGCACGGCATAGAAAAGAAAAGAAAATTGTGCCTGGCGTGAGTCTTGATTTTTGGATGTAAGAATAGGGAAATATGTAACAAGATAGTAATAGGATAATCGGCAAAAGCATGTTAATTTAATTAGTTGTAGTTTCGAACTTGGTTAGTTCTTTGAATTCGTGTGCTTTAAAAGGTCGGTGTTTTACACAAGAGCTATGTGTGAGACATTGATCTCATTAGCCGAAAATAATATAGATGGGGTAAAACGATGATTTACTTTATTTGTGTTGCTTTCACGAGGGCTAGGGTAGTTTAAAGAACTTGCATGTTTAATATGAAGAGTGACGCCTTATGTGTTAACTTGTTTCCAATTAAAAAGACTTTGTGCGTATTTGCTAGCTAGTTCATGTGTCGACGCTGTGTGTCATGTAAACCGGTTAGTAACAAGATTAGGGTTAGACGCTGCGTTAATTCTAAGTACATAAGAAGTCTAGTAATGATTAGATGGCCGCTACGGCTCTAATTAGAATTGGAACTAAGTCGAGTCTGCATCAGCTTAATGTGATTGCCGTTACTAGAACTTACTCTTGTTGATTTTCAAAACAATTTTAGTCATAAAATACCTTGATTTTGAAAGTGATTGAAAAGATCTCTTAGGTTTACCACCATTGGCAAATAAAGCATGTGTCTATTTGTGCCCATCGTGAGACACCTTAGTAAACCCCTTTGAGTCTACGATTTGCCTTTTCTTTCATCACCCTTAAACTCTTTCCACAAGCTTAGTATAGTGATGCCTTTACCTTATGTCTCGGCAAAACTTGATTTTTGAAAGCGTTTTTTGCGTGAAGTGATGGAGAAGAACAAGTGTGGGGTAGACTTAGCCATGAATATATATGAAAAATGCCGTGCCTTAGAAAAAGAAAAGAGAAAAAGATTTTGCTCGGACCAAAAGAAAAAGAAAAAGAAACCGAGAGCAAGAAAATACAAGGTATAGGGCACGGCATAGAAAAGAAAAGAAAATTGTGCATGGCGTGAGTCTTGATTTTTGTTGTAATATTTTTGGAAAGAAAAGAATGAAGTATGGGTCCAACAAGAAGCAATCCGACCCTTGATGAGAAGACATGAGGAGATTTGAACTTTGCCAAAGGCCACGGTGACGTTTTGAGCCTCCTTATCCAAATATCGAATACCTCTTAGCCTAGCCCTATTACAACCCTTTTATTGATCTTTTCATGATTCTTAAGATGGTTAAATTTGATTGTGGAGATTATCTCAAGACTAAGCATATGGTTTTGGTTCATTGGTGCATATAGTTATCATATGAGGTTTGTCCATAAAAATTTCACAAAGTGCTTTTCTTTGACATATGCAAGTTACTCTTCGTAATTCAATATTTTTCACTTACATATACTATTGAGTGAATAACCATGCTTCGAGAGAAAAGAGAAGAGAGTATGCCTTGTGAGGTGGAGTGAATTAGCTTTACATGTCTACATGCTTACCTTTTGCTCGTATATGTTTTAATTATGTCACATGTTCATGAAACTCGGAATTTTCATGCTTAGCATTCTCATGCATTAACTTGAAAGCTATGTGTACATACGAGCCTGAGACAAATTGTTAGGGGCAATAGTAGTTTTGAGTCTAGTTTTCATTTAGCTTTGCTAAGGGACTAGCAAAGGATAAGTGTGGGGTAGTTGATAGGAGCACAATGTGCGACGATATTAATATGTATTTGCCCTCTGTTGACAGTAGCCACATAGGGTCTACATAAGCCCACAGACCCGCAGCCAATGCATCCGGGGCCGGACTAAGGCCCGGAGCAGGATCACCAGCACCCGGACCCGAGGTCCAGCAGTCTACCTTGTGACCAGGGGCCCGGGGACCGGGGACGCCAGCATGCCAAAGAGGTCACCAGAGCTGCCCTTTGGTGTGCAAACAGAAGGAAGCCAGTCCCACATCAAAGGGTGAGACCAGACCTCACGCCCGACCACCTATATAAGGGCCTCAACTACCGTCATTAAGAGGTAACTGATCTCTCCAACTGCTTATTATACGTGCTTTAAGTTATCTTTTCATCCCAACCGTACTAACTTAGGCATCGGAGAGGAGAAGACCGGCCTGCCCGATATTCCCCTTAGTGAGCAGGTTAAGCAGGAGGAGATCACATCTAGATTCTACCAGGTCTACGGGTTTGTGCAGAAACAATTGGCGCCGTCTGTGGGAAGCATTTGATCCACGAAAAAAGTAGCGTTGCTCTACCGGAGGGTAGACCCCGATCGATCCTTTGAAAGAGTTTTGAAAGCAAGTCCACAATCCGGAGGCCATGGAGGGAAGAAACATAAAAGCTGGCGAAGGAGGGTTGAAAGAGCGAGTCCGGGTCCCCGACCGGGCCCAGAACATTAAATCTACGGTCAGCGCGAGGGTTGTCCCTTCTCCTGACCGGGACGGAACTCATGATCACCGGGGCTCAGACAATCCTGACCAATACGACGCGGGGGAGGAGATAAGAAAGATGAAGGCAGAAGTCGTGAGATTGCGAGAGGAGGGCGATCGAGACCGACTAAGGGCGGATGCCCGGTGCCAAGAGTTGGAAGCGGTGAACACCGCCTTATTGGCGGCCCTGGAGAAAGGGCACTAGCAGGATATCTCTCGGGCGGCATCACGGCCCGCAAACAAAGGTAACGAGTTCCCGTACCTAGAAGTGGGGCAGCCTACGGGAAGGAGAAAGATCCGTATTTGCCCACGCCACTCTTTCCGGAAGCTCTGAGGAACTCCGGCCCGATTGAGCCCCCATACCGAACGAGCTTGGCATCGAGCGAGCAGGACATCTCTACCGCAAGTGCGCTTCAGACGCTCTCCGCCTCAGTGTCGGGCTTAGAAGGACCGGGTGAAGGCCAGCGAGAAAAGGACGGTGCGACCGCAGGACAGTGCGCGATTCAACGAACACACTGGACCTTTTCCACACCGGTATGAGAATCTGGAAGGCCTGGTAACCAAAAGTCCCTGAAACTGACGTACTCAGGAACGAGCTGCCCATACCAACACCTGGACAGCTTTAAGTCACAAACGGGCACAAAGGGCTACTCATATGCCACGTGCTGCAATATGTTCCAAGAGACGCTCTCAAGGGAGGCATTGGGCTGGTTCTACGAGCTGCCAATAAACTCGGTGGAAACTTTCGAACAACTGGCTGATAAGTTTGTCGGCCGATTCATCCTTAGAGCCACGACGGCCCAAACATCAACAATCCTTTTCGTTTGCATGCAGACTGACCACGAACCGCTGCGCGCCTTCGTTAACCGGTGGCATATTGCCACGGCCTGGGTCAGGAACTTGGATAAAAGGATCGCTGAGATGACATTCAAGCAGGGGTTAAGACCCGGGGAACTCTCGTACGCCCTGCGAGTAAAGGAGCCGCTGGGGTACGACGAGTTGATGGCCGTAGCCGTCAGGCACGCCCAGGCGAAGCATGAGACATATGGGGAGAAGATGCCCAAGCGAAGGTCGGATGACCTACTACCACCGTCCTCCCGGGAAAACAAAGCGAACGGCAGGATCGCAACCGTACGCCTACGACCAGCAAGAAAGCCGAAGTATGGGAGGATTGGCGACCCCGCCGGAGCGGCAACAACAGTTCACGGGCAGGCAGAAGACCACCGCCTTTGCGACCGGCGTGGCCCCTGGCAGCAGCGCCAACGGGGCGACCACCGCGGGCCCTGGCCATTATGCCAGTAGGAAAACCCGAAGACCCAGCCCTTCGGACTAACGACCAACGGCCCCAGAGAACGGTTGTGGACGGCCGAGTCCGGACAGATGACCCGCAAAGGGACAGGCAGGGTGCCCGAGAAGTAGGAACCATAAGCACCCGAGTCCCCGGAGGGATCGAGGTGCACGGAAGCATTAATATGATACATGGTGGGGACCACACAGATCGACTCACCCGGAGCTCAAAGAAGCGGTGCTTAAGGTCGATCCGGGGAAAGGAAGTATATGCCTTTGCAGAGGAAGCGACCAGGCCGCTAAAACCGGATGGAACTCGGTCACGTTCTATGAGGAAGAAGAACTGGAGGACCTGATCCAACCGCACAACGATCCCTTCCTCATTACGGTCCAAATAGACCACTGGATAACAAGCCGCATGTTAATCGACACCGGAGCTTCTGTCAAAGTGATGTTCCGAGACGCATACAAGGGGCTGCACCGGGGAAGGAGCAAGTTATCCCAGGATAACGAGCCGTTGATAAGCTTCTCCGGCGAGGTGGTCCAGCCTTTGGGATGGGATTACCTGCCGCTAATCTTCGGCGAGGGAGACAGGACGAGGAAGGAGCACCTGGAGTTCATCATCGTGGATTGCCTGTCCTCATACAATGGCATAATCGGCCGGCCGGGGTTGTGGAGGCTGAAAACATTCATAAACGGCCATATGCTGATGTTAAAAATGCCTTCACCCACCGGCGTCATTACCATACGCGGGGACCAGAAGATTGCTCGCAGATACTATGCGGAGGCACTGACCCACGGGAGAAAGCGGACCGAGGTCTTCACGGCTACTCAACAAGCGCTAGTGCCGGATCCGAGTATCGACCCCCGTGATGACACCGAATCTGACGACGAGAAGCTAAAACGACCATCGGCCGTGGAAGAAACCGAGACGATCTCCATTTCAGAGGATCACCAGGAGCGAAAAGTGGTGATAGGAACGAAGCTCGCTCCGGCTGTCAGGCAAGAGCTCATCACCTTTCTCCGAGACAACAGTTCGGTGTTCGCATGGTCTTACGAGGACATGCCAGGCATATCCCCAGAAATAGCTGTCCACCGGCTAAATTTGTTGCCCAACGTTCTCCCTGTGAGGCAGAAAAGGAGGTCCATTAGCCCGGCGAAGTATGAGGCAATCAGAGAGGAAGTGCAGAAGCTGAGAGGCATAGGTTTCATCCGGGAAGTCCAGTATCCCCGATGGCTCGCCAACGTGGTCATGGTCCCGAAGAAGGGAACCGACCGATGGCGCATGGGCGTTGATTTCACCAACCTAAACCGGGCGTGCCCAAAAGACAGCTTCCCGCTCCCCCGAATAGACCAGCTTATAGACTCCACATCCGGTTTTAAACTACTCAGCTTCATGGATGCCTACGCCGGATACAATCAGATAAGGATGAGCCCGGACGATGAAGAGCACACCTCGTTCACGACTGACCGAGGGACCTACTATTACAAGAGGATGTCGTACGATCTAAAGAACGCCGGGGCCATGTACCAACGGATGGTAAACCTCATGCTGGAGCAGGAGATGGGTAAAACGGTGGAGGTATACGTAGATGACATGCTAGTCAAAAGCTTGACCACAGGGGCCCACGTCCGAGACTTGGCAGTAGTCATCGGTAAGATGCTCAAGTTTCGGATGCGCCTGAACCCGAAGAAGTGCATTTTCGGAATTTCAGAGGGCCTGTTCCTAGGCCACATTATCAGCCAGCGGGGGATAGAAGCTAACCCGCTGAAGGTCCAAGCGATCTTAGACATGGAAATATCAGGGGAAAGAAACCAGGTCCAGATGCTGACCGGCCGGCTGGCCGTCCTAGCCAGATTTATCTCCCGCCTGACCGATAAGTGCGCCCCGTTCTTCAAACTGCTCAAGGCACAGTAGTTCAAGAAAATTCACTGGGCGGCGGAGCACGAGACGACATTCCAATCCATCAAGACCTACCTGTCTGCAGTGCCTCTCCTATCCAAACTAGTGCCGGGCGAGATGCTATACCTCTACATAGCTGCATCAGAAACGGCCGTCTCCGTGGCTCTCGTCAGGAAGGAAGGTACGCTCGATCTCCCGGTATACTATGTAGGAAAGGGACTTACCGGAGCCGAAAACCGATACCCTGACATTGAAAGACTGGCTCTGGCTCTGATCGTCAGCGCCAGGAAGCTCCGGCACTATTTCCAGGCTCATTCCATCACCCTGTATACCAATCACCCCTACGACAGATCCTACAAAAACCAGATACTAGCGGCAGGCTCGTACGGTGGGCAGTCGAGTTGGGAGAGTTCGACATCACTTATGCCCCGCGAATAGCTATCAAGGGCCAGGCCACTGCGGATTTCATATGCGAGCTCACCCCGATGGCGGTAGAAGTGCACTCCGGCCGGTCCGAGGGCACCAAAGCAGCTCAAGCCATAAAGATCAAACCAGGCCTCCCCAGCGGTTGGAAGCTTTATGTGGACGGCTCCATAACTAGTAAGCGGAGTATAGCCGACGTCATGCTAACCTCGCCCGATGGCCAGTCGTACGAGTATGCCCTGCGGTTCCTCTTCAATATTTCCAACAACGCCGCTGAGTATGAGGCCCTCATAGCCGGTTTGCAGCTAGCCAAGGAAATGGGGATCTCATCCTTGGACATATACAGCGACTCGAGTCTGGTGGTAAACCAGATGAACGGGCTGTTCGAAGTCAAGGAGCCACAGTTAGCCTCATACCTGGCTTTGGCCAAAACCCTGATCGAGACATTCCAGGGCGCCACGATTCAGCATATACCTCGGGAGGCAAATAGGCATGCCGACGCCCTGGCAAGGCTAGCAACCGGAAACTACCCACCGGAGTACCGAAGAGCTAAGATTGAAACCCTCCAGAAACCGAGCATAAGCAAGACCATCTCCGAGATATTCGCGGTAGAGGAGGCGCCACCAAGCTGGATGGATCCAATAATTAGATACATGGTTGACAAAACCAGCCCCCAGGATAAAGTGGAGGCTAGGAGGCTAAACCTCCGGTGCGCCAGGTATAGCCTCCTCAGCGGCAAGTTGTACCGAAGAGGGCACAGCTTCCCCCAGCTAAAATGTGTGACTAAAGAGGCGGGAAAAGCCATCATGCGAGAAATCCACGAAGGAGTATGCGGTAATCACTCGGGCGCCCGGTCCCTGTCTCACAAGTCGCTACGGGCAGAATACTTTTGGCCGGACATCGCAGCAGCGTCGAGAAAAATATCAGGCGGCTGCCACAAGTGCCACATGTACGTCACTACACCTCATGCTCCGGAAATCGCGTTGTCAATTCTGTTAGCACCATGGCCGTTCGCACAATGGGGGCTAGACATCATCTGTCCTTTCCCAATAGCTGTGGGACAATACAAATACGCCATTGTAGCCGTTGACTATCAGACTAAGTGGGTAGAGGCGGAGCCCCTAGTAAAGATTACCGAGGAGCGGGTAAGAAAATTCCTATGGAAGAACATCTACTGCAGGTTCGGGGTGCCGCAGACCATTGTCACGGATAACGGGACACAGTTCAATAATGCTGATCTTATCCAGTACACGGCCTCCATGGGGACCCGGATGTTGTTCGCCTTAGTGGCGCACCCGCAAACCAACGGCCAAGTTGAAGCAGTCAACAAGATTATCAAGAGTCTCCTTAAGAAGAAGCTCGATGACAAAAAGGGATGTTGGGCTGAGGAACTCCCCGCAGTTCTGTGGGCCATCCGGACGACAGCGACCCAGGTAATGGGGGAGACCCCGTTCTGCATGGCATTCGGGAGCGAAGCGGTGCTCCCCGTAGAGACCGACATGCCCAGCGGCAGGGTCGAGAATTACGACGCCGAAACAAACGCCGAGGGCATACGGCTCAACCGGGATCTCTGAACGGGAGCCGAAGCTCGCATGCAATAATAAACCCTGCAATCGTTAGTAGTATAGACATAAGTAGGGATCGTTCTAGGCCGGGGATTAAGGGTACCTGAGATATGAAATTGTTAGACAAACATATATACATATATACATAAACACGTCACAAAATATGGGGGAATAGGTTCGGCAGCAATGCTGCCCTAGAGCTAGGTGACACGAAATTAAATTCTGAAAATAAATCCTAAGTCTAATATTTACAAGTTTGGTCGACATTCTTTCACAAAGCACTAACACAAAAGCAATCAAAACACATAACAAACAAGCAAGTAAGACTCTCGGCAAAGCATTAAAGCGTTCTAGACTCAACTTAACTCCGACCTAGTTAGCTCCCTATAGGTATTACTAACCGATAGATTTCATAAGTATTCAAGATTAACTTTACGTCTAACCCTAAAATTGTACTAAACATATTTGAGAACTCCTATAGATGAAAACAAACATGCATAGTAATTGAGCACGAAATCTTTTTAGTCGGAAACAAGTCAATGGAGTAAGGTTGTCAATCATCTCCTCAACAAGCATGTTCTTTAAATTACTCTAGCCCTAGTGAAAAACAACACAAACAAAGTAACTCGTTGATTACTTTAATCCATATTAAATTTCGGCTAATGAGATTAATAATCTAAGTATTGCAATTACATAGGTTACCAATCTTTAAGCACACGAATTTAAAGAACAAGTCAAGAAAACCCTAAAATCAATTTAACACATGTTATTGCCGATTATCCTAATTACTAATTCATCATGTATTTTCCTTACTTTTTAACATGCAATCCATAATCTTACATCTAAAACCTCACTTGAAGATAAAGAAAATAAATTGACATGCAAATCATAAAACCAAATTTCAATCCAATTCATACATAGACATAAAAATTGAAACCAAGAATTCATGCTAACTTTATAGACTAAGTTTAACATAACTACACAAAAATTTACAAAGCCAAGAGTAGGGAGTGGATCACACATTAGAAACCTTGAAGACTTCGTCGTGTATGGATCCGTGGATGATGGTGTTCGGATGGCTGCTGCTCGGTAGTGAAGGTATCGGCAGCAAGGGGACAAAATTTCGGCAGGAAACTTTGGTGTGGTGGTGGTGGTTTTGGCTAGGGTTTTTGTGTAGGATTCTTGGGAAATTTAGGCAGAGCTTTGGCTAGATTTTTGCTTTGGAATGTGACAAGTTTTTCTGTGTAAACGTTGGGTATTTATAGGGAGAATGCTAGGTGTTGCCGGCAGCCCTTCTTGTACAAGGAAAAACAAAACCTAATGGGATATGGTTTGAAACCTTCCTTTTTCTACTTCAATTAGGTTTTGTTTTTCTGAATTTTTCTTCAAGGCTTGGGCTTCACATCTTCATGGACTTCTTGTATGGTCTTGGACTTCAATTGATAGGCCTTGATCCATCGAAAATGCCCCATATGCCGGCAGCAACCAAAGACATCAAATCTGCCAGAATCGGCAGCTTTTCCTAGTGTGACTAGGAGAACTTCTTTCTTCAATTTTTCTTCAATGCCATGGCCTAGTGTCTTCCTCTTCCCTTCATAAAGCTTGAACCATCTTCAAAAATGCATTTGTGCACCATTTGGTCCATTAAAAACAGAAAACACAAAAAGGGGGTAGTAGGTTCCTGGAATCGGCAGCTTTGACCTTGTCGCAGTAATTCCGACATATCTCCACCTTCGGAGCTCCGATTGATGCGATTCCAAGTCTCACGTAAACTAGACACATATGGCCATCTCCCCATAAAACAGTTTGATAAAAATCCTTGTGAGTCGACGGGAATGATTTTTCGAAGTTGGGACACAGTCCCAGGAAAATCCTGGAAGTCCCTGGATTGGAATGCTCGGACTGCCGTTTTGCAGCCAACTTTTGGGTGACTTCCCGAACTCCGATTGATCTGAAATTTTAACACAACATTCCTCAGCATATGAATATTAAGCACACCAAATTTCATAGAATTCGGACAAGGATATATCACAGTTTCACTCATCTCAAAATCGCGAAAAAGACATATTTTGCATTATTTTCCAGATTTCTCAAACTTAGTCATTTTTCGGATTCTTAATCATTTTTCACCAAATTCTACCAAAATTGACACTAACTAAATTATGACTCTATCTTAGACAAATAAGGGTTAAACAAAGCATAAACGAGGGCATAAGCATATAATATCGTCGCACATTGTGCTCCTATCAACTACCCCACACTTAGACTTTGCTAGTCCCTTAGCAAACTAAATTAAACTAAGACTCTAAACAAACTATTGCCCCTAACAATTTGTCTCAGGCTCGTATGTACACATAGCTTTCAAGTTAATGCATGAGAATGGTAAGCACGAAAATTCCAAGCTTCATGAATATGTGACATCAATATGAACATATAAGAGCAAAAGGTAAGCATGTAAACATGTTAAAGCTAATTCAAATCACCTCACTAGGCATACTCTCTTCTTTTCTCTCGAAGCATGATTATTCACACATAAGTATATGCAAGCGAAAGATCATGAAATACAAAGAGTGGCTTGCATATATCAGAGAAACGAAAGCACTTTGTGAAATTTTTATGGAAAAACCTCATATGATAACTATATGCACCAGTGAACCAAAACCATAAGCTTAACTCTTGAGAAAATCTCCACAAATCAAGTTTAACCATCTTAAGAATCATGAAAAAGATCAATAAAAAGGGTTGTAATGGGGCTAAGCTAAGAGGTATTCGAAATTTAGATAAGGAGGCTCAAAAACGTCACTAAGGCCTTTAGCAAAGCTCGATCTCCTTATGTCTTCTCGCCGAAAGGGTCAACTTTCATCTTGTTGGACCCATACTTCACTCTTTTCATCCCATAAGACATTACAACAATAATCTAGACAATAGCCATGCACAAAATTTTTCTTTTCCATTGCCTATGCCGTACCCTTCTTTTTCTTCTTTTTCTCTCGGCTTCTTTTATTTTCTTTTTAATCCGAGCCAAATTTTTTTTTTCTTTTTCTAGGTACGGCATGCATACATTTTACATACAAATTCATGGCTAAGTCTACCCCACACTTATTCTTCTTCATCACACACGCGAAAACGCCTTCAAAAATTCAAGCTTTGCCGGAACACACAGTAAAGGCATCACTATACTAAGTTCATGGAAAGTGTTTAAGGGTGATGAAAGAAAAGGCTCAACGTAGGCTCAAATGGGGTTTACTAAGGTGTCCCACGACGGGCACAAATAGGCACATGCTTTATTTGGCAATGGTGGTAAACCTAATTGATCTTTATTCAATCATATTCAAAATCAAGGTATCTTATGATATAAACGTTTCGAAAATCAACAAGAGTAAGTTCTAGCATACTAGAGTTCATTAAAAGCTATGGCATATAGTCATCGAATAATCAAAGAATTATGAGGTTTCATGCTTCCTACGAATCTATCGAATTTTATCTTTTTATCGCTCAAGAAGAAAGCAAATTGGCTCTAAAGCTCACATAGGTTATTTTCGAACTAAACTAGCTAAAACATGCATGCTTAATAATCAACAAGTCCTACATGCTCCTACCAATGCACATAATCCATGAAACTCACAATTTTAAAAGTATGCACAACTATCATCTATGTATGCAAAGAGGAGAAAAACATCATTGACATATTAGGGGCATCCTAAGACTCAAAACAAACAAATTTAAACACTCTATTTTTGTGGAACAATTTTCTGAATTTTTCTTTTCTAAACTAAGCACACAAAAACATAAAACAAAAACGGAATATGTTATCCCACCCCACACTTAGAAAATTACATTGCCCTCAATGTAAGCACAAAACAATATCAACGAATTTCCTAAGCATGCAATAGTCTAACATATTCCAACATATCATCATAAATCAAAGAACAAGAGAAGGGTTAAGAAATTGCAAACTCTCGGTGATGGCTCCTTCGTTTTTCTTTGATCGACATGGGTTGCCTCCCAAGTAGCGCTTTGTGTTTATAGTCCATAGCCTAGACTTTTCACTGTGTTATGCATGTGTTCATCGTGCTCCAAAACAACTCAAATCGGCAAGAAGAAGTTCGATGAGAAGTTCGTTGCAAGTTGTATCCGATTGTGTTGCATCCGGCGTGTCCGATTGTGTCGCCTCCGTGTCCGGTACTAAGTCAAGCGTATCCGGCGTATCCTGGAGTCCAGCTAGGTTGTGCTGTACCTCAAGTGTCATATCATCAAGCCTGCCGGCGATGGCAGGCCCAGCAGGCAGTTTGGTTGCAGCAGGAATGAAGGGGTGCGGCATTGGTTGCTCGGCAAGGTTGCTTGTATCCGGTGTGTTCGACAGGAAGCTAATCAGGCTGCCAGCAATGGCAGGTCCGGCAGCTTCTTTGTCTTGGCATTGGGGTGCCTGAAAAGGCTGCAGCTCGGCAGGGACTTGGGGTGGCGGATCGTGGACAAAAGTTTCATCGTTTAGAGGCTCGAATGGCTTGTAATAGATCTTGAGCCTATGTCCATTTACCTTGAATATATTCCCCGTGCCTTCATTCCGAATTTCAATTGCTCCATGGGGGAAGATGCGAGTAATGGTGAATGGCCCCATCCATCTTGAGCGAAGTTTTCCAGGAAAAAGTCTAAGCCGAGCATTAAAGAGAAGCACTTGTTGGCCAACTTCAAACCTCTTTCCACGAAGCATCTTGTCATGAGCAACTTTGGTCTTTTGCTTGTAAATCCATGCGGCTTCATAAGCTTCATTCCGTATTTCTTCAAGTTCGTTGAGTTGAAGCTTCCTATGAAGACCGGCCTCATCAATGCTCATGTTGAAAGCCTTAACCGCCCACCATGCTTTATGCTCAAGTTCAACCGGTAAGTGACATGCTTTGCCATATGTTAACCGAAAAGGTGACATACCTATCGGTGTCTTGTATGCTGTCCTATAAGCCCACAAAGCATCATCGAGACGATCACTCCAATCCTTCCTTGAAGGTCCAACGGTCTTCTCAAGTATTTGCTTGATCTCTCGATTACTTACCTCGGCCATACCACTTGTTTGGGGGTGATAAGGTGTAGATACCTTATGTGTGACTCCATACTTTTTCAACAAGGCTTCAATGGTGCGGTTACAAAAATGAGATCCTCCATCGCTAAGCAAGACTCTAGGAACTCCAAAACGTGAAAAGATGTTGGTCTTGAGAAACTTGGCTACCACCTTAGCATCATTGGTGCGTGTGGCCTTGGCTTCAATCCACTTTGACACATAATCCACCGCAAGCAATATGTAGAGAAAGCCCTTACTTGAAGGAAACGGCCCCATGAAGTCAATCCCCCATAAATCATGAATCTCAATGGCGTTGATAGAAGTGAGCGGCATTTGATCTCGTGGTCCAATATTCCCCATTCTTTGGCATCGATCACATGACTTACAAAACATGAATGCATCTTTGAAAATCGTAGGCCAAAAGAAACCACAATTAAGTACCTTCAAAGCCGTCTTCTTTGGTCCAAAATGTCCACCACAAGCTTCGCTATGACAAAAAGCAAGGATGGAGCGATGCTCATTCTCCGGCACACATCTTCTAATAACTTGATCACCACATTGCTTCCATAAGTACGGATCATCCCACAAGAAGTGTCGAGCTTGCTTCCTTATCCTTTGTTGATGATGGTTCGGCAACTCCTTGGGGAATCGGCGTGTGGCTAGAAAATTTGCAATATCGGCATACCAGGGCTCAAGTACTTCAAGTCGAAAAAGTTGCTCATCCGGAAAGGATTCTAATAGGGGCAGCCGATCCTCCTCTTGTACAAGTCTACTCAAATGATCGGCCACAACATTCTCTACTCTTTTCTTGTCTTTAATCTCAATATCGAACTCTTGAAGTAGAAGAATCCATCGAATAAGCCTCGGCTTAGCATCCTTCTTCGTCATAAGATATCTCAAAGCGGCATGATCACTATAAACAATAACCTTGGAATTCAAAAGATATGATCGAAATTTTTCCAAAGCAAAGATTACCGCTAAGAGTTCCTTCTCCGTGGTTGTGTAGTTGAGTTGTGCATCGTTGAGAGTCCTTGAAGCATAGTAAATGGCGCATGGCTTCTTCTCAATTCGTTGTCCAAGTACCGCTCCAAGTGCATAATCACTAGCATCACACATCAACTCAAACGGCTCATCCCAATTAGAGGACACAAGTATTGGTGCCCTACATAACAAGGTCTTCAATCGGCAAAAAGCTTCTTCACACACCTCCGACCACTCAAACGTCACCTCCTTTTGTAACAAGTTGCTCAATGGCTTGGCAATTGAAGAGAAGTCCTTGATAAATCGTCGATAAAACCCCGCATGGCCAAGAAAACTTCTCACATCCTTCACACACCTAGGGCTCGGCAATGCTTGTATTAGCTCCACTTTGGCTTTGTCAACCTCTAAGCCTCTTGCCGAAATTATGTGCCCTAGAACAATGCCTTGCGTGACCATGAAGTGACACTTCTCCCAATTGAGCACAAGATTTGTCTCTACACACCTCTCAAGTATCTTCTCCAAGTTCCCTAAACATGTATCGAAGGTGCCTCCATACACACTAAAATCATCCATAAACACTTCGATAATGTCTTCAATAAAATCCGAGAAGATAGCATACATACATCTTTGAAAAGTGCCGGGTGCGTTGCATAGTCCGAATGGCATCCTCCGATAAGCAAACGTGCCAAATGGACAAGTAAAAGTGGTCTTCTCTTGATCGTCCGGGTGTATCATGATTTGATTGTAGCCACTATATCCATCAAGAAAGCAATAGTAAGAATGACCGGCTAACCTCTCTAGCATTTGATCCATAAACGGCAAAGGCATGTGATCCTTCCTCGTTGTAGCGTTGAGCTTCCTATAATTGATGCACATCCGATGACCGGTTACAAGTCTTTGTGGCACAAGCTCATTCTTCTCATTCTTGACAACCGTTACACCACTCTTCTTCGGCACTACTTGCACGGGAGATATCCACTTACTATCCGAAATTGGGTAGATCACCCCACAATCAAGCAACTTGATAATCTCATCTTTCACAACCTTCATCATGGGAGGGTGAAGTCGACGTTGAGCTTCCTTTGTCGGCTTAGCTCCTTCTTCTAACAAGATACAATGAACACAAGTAGTAGGGCTTATTCCCTTGATATCCGCCAAGGTCCAACCTATGGCGGTCTTGTACTTCTTAAGCACTCTTATCAAATCCACTTCTTGCTTCTCACTAAGCACTGAAGACACAATAACCGGTAGTGTATCTTCTTCTCCAAGATAAACATACTTCAAGTGACTAGGGAGTTCTTTTAGTTCTAACTTTGGGGCCTCTTCCACACTTGGTCGAAATTTTGTTGTGGCACTTGGAATTGACAAGAACGAGTTCCTTGGATATGTTGGTGTGGTGTCTAACTCGGCAACCACTTCTCTAAGGCTCGGCAATATGGCATATGGCTCGGCATTGTTGCTTGGCTCGGCCTCTTCTTGCACTCGTTCTCCCTTCTTGTCAAATCCGACCCCTTGCTCAATCGCTAATTGCTATGCGTCGAGCGAGGTCGACATAACTTGCTCGACCTCCTCCAAAATATCAATGGCACAACCCTCCTTCAAATCAACATTGGGGAATTTCATGGCATCAAAAACATTGAACTTGATCACCTCACCATCAAATTCCATAGTTAGGTTGCCCTCGGCCACATCTATCTTTGTGCGCGCGGTCCTCATGAATGGTCGCCCTAAAAGCAATTGAGTGTTGTTGACCGGCGAATCCTCCATCTCAACCACATAAAAATCGGCGGGGAATATCAATTGGTTAACTTGTACCAACACATCCTCTACATAGCCCTCCGGATATTTGCTTGAGCGATCCGCAAGTTGAATGATGACATTATCCTTCTTGAGAGGCCCTATACTCAACGATTGATACACATTTAGTGGCATGACATTGATCGATGCTCCCAAATCTAACATAACATCCTCAAACCGTGTATTGCCTATGACACAAGGCACATTGAAGCTTCCTGGATCCTTCATCTTTGGTGGCAACTTCCTTTGAATAACGGCCGACACCATCTCGCTCATGGTTACCACACGAGTCTCTCTAGTATGCCTCCTTGCCGTGCAAAGCTCTTTCAAAAACTTAGCATACTTCGGTACTTGCTTAATGCACTCCAACAAAGGGATGTTGACTTGCACTTTCCGGAAAATCTCCAACACCTCCTCATCGGATTTATCTTTCTTCGTTCTAGCAAAGCGAGAAGGGAATGGAATGCTTGATGATGACACACCTCCCTTACTTGCTTGGCTTGGCAACACCTCATTCTTGGATGTTGCGGGATCGTACTCAAGCTCGTTGCGCAGCCCCTTATCTTTCATATCATGGCCGGCGTCACCCTTCTTCTCGGTTGCACTTCTGCCCATCTCGGTAACAACACTGCCGGCATCATCATCATCATGCACGGCAACACTCCTCTCGGCTCCCTCATTATGGCTGCCGGCAATGACAGGTCCGGCAGCCCTCTCGTCATCCCCAAGGCCCTTGAAAGTCACTCGCTTCTTCTTTGGACTTGTTGGAGGAAACAACTCTCTTCCACTACGAGTTTGAATCACTTTGGCTTGCTCGTTCCTCGGATTGGGAATCGTATTGCTTGGCAACTTCCCTTGCTCATTGAATCTTCCCATAAAGTCTACAACTTGGCCCATTTGAGTCTTGAGCTCACCAATGTCCTTTTGATGATTTTGTTGCCCCGCGAGTAATGCTTGAGTAGCACTTGATAACGATTGAAGCAAAGCATCGTAGTTCGGATTGCTCGGTGCGGCTTGGCCTTGGCTCGGCCCTCCTTGAGTTTGGTTCGGCAATGCAGCAAAGTGTCCTTGGTTCGGCATGTATGGCTGCCGAGGCACAAATGGTGGCCTCGGTACAAATGGCGCTCCTCCTTCTCTCGGTTGCATGGGTGCCCTAAGCACGTTGTCATTGTTCGCCCATCGAAAGTTCGGATGATCATTGAACCTTGGATTGAAATTGCCAAATCGTTGGCCTCCTTGAAAACCAATTGCATTGCACTCCTCTACTCCCTCATTAACTCCAAATTGAGGGCATTGCTCGGTCTCATGGCCCTCGGTGCAAATTCCACATACACTAGCACGCTTCTTCATCAAATTACTCACCAAGTCGGTAAGCTTGTCCACTTTATCTTCTAACTTTGAGCTCGAAGACGTCTCATGCACTTTTTCATTCCTTTGCACATTTCCTCGTGCCATGCCAAATTGTTGGTTGTTCAAGGCACGAACTTCCAACAAACTTCTTGCCGCTCCGGCGTTTAACTCCAAAAAGCTACCTCCCGCGGCCGAGTCAAGAAACTCTCTCTCTATGACGCGCAATCCCTCATAAAAATATTGTAACAAGAGTCCATCGCTAATGCCATGCGATGGACACAAAGAAACTAGGGACTTGAACCTCTTGTAGTAGTCGAAGAAAGTCTCATCTCCGGCTTGCTTCACACTTGTAATTTGCTTCCTCAGATCAGTGATACATGAAGCAGGAAAGTACTTGAGCAAAAACTCATCCATCATAGTACTCCATGAAACAATGCGACCACTAGGCACCTCAAACAACCACTCCTTCGCTTGATCTTCTAGAGAAAATGGAAATGCCTTCATCTTGAAGTGTTGCAAATCGGTCCCTCTTGGACACATGGACTCCGTGGTGAAGTTAAACCATTGTAGATGCTTGTTAGGGTCCTCACTCGGCACCCCATAAAACGACTTCAGCTTATGGAGGAATCCACTCCTCAATTCAATCTCTCCAGTCTTGTCAGTTTCCAAGGGAGGATAAGTAATATTAGAAGGAGCAACTCCAGCTCCAGCAACATGACCATTCTGTGATCTGATTGATGCAATGATCTCTTCTTCTTCTTCTAATTCGGCAAAGGCTTCAAATTCAGGATTCTGAAGATCACAAGACGATGACACAAAAGAAGGTGAGCTCGGTCCTGATGATGAAATGGACGGCACAATTGGTGATGACGGCAATGATGATGATACTGATGAACTGGTTGGTGACGATGGAGGTAATGGCACAAAACGAGCAATAGCGAGTTCTTGGTCTAAACGTTGCAAACGGCCTTGAAGATCTCTTGCCCAAATACTAGATTCGGACATGCATTATTTCTGAAATTTGCAACATTTGAACAAGTTAGAACCTCGTAAAGAAATAGAAGACAAGAATATACATCATTACAAGCCACGGCATTGGCGATTACACAACAAATTTCAAACCATAACACATATATACATTCGGCAACACATCCAATACACACGGCATAAATACAAACATTTCGGCAAAGCATCAACATGGTACGGCCATAAAGGATCAAAAATCGGAAAGTTCATGAGCATGTAATCGCTAAGTCTAATTCCTTTTAAATTTGTTCTAACTCTCGAAGTACATGGAGCAGAGGAGATAACGGTGCAATGGACTGATACAGCCCCCGGTAGTATCATGCTTAATCCGATATACCTCAAGAGTTTGAACCACACAACATGTTTTTATCTTCGAAGAAAATAGGCTACATATGTCAAGTTATGTTCTAGCGTCTAAAGTGAGGTGATGCTTCGGCACAAGCTATCGACTAAGTCGTGCGGATTTTACGTTTCAAAGGTCATTAAAATCACGGAGGGCGAACCCCCTACAGGAACCAGGCAGGACTCGTTGTTGGACACCACGGAGGGCGAACCCCCTATCGACTCACTCACCGAGAATGAACATCAGTCTATGGGCCTTGAGATCCAGTTAAACAAACCTGAGAACCATATCTATGATAATAACTTCCCCATACTTTGTAAAACAAACACGGATCCCTAGCAGTCTACAAGTGTTGATTAAAACCGCCCTCAACCTCATAGAAGTAATACTATTACCGAAGAAACGCTTATATGCGTGGGGGGGAAGTATCCCGCGTTTCCCAATCTACATAGAAACGGCCTCCGACATAGCACCATTCACATGAAGGGTTTTGGTTATGATCAACAAAAGAGGCTTCACCTACATGTTACACTTTAGAAACTACAATAAACTCAAACATACACAACACTATCAACTCCCTAGAAATTAAACTAAGTGATTACCAACATACATCAATATACATCATGCAACTTCCGAAAATTAAACTCTACATGCCGAAGCATATTTCTACTTTACAAAATCCCAAAATAAACTTAAAATTTACAACTTTACAACTTCACAACAAAAATTTCCAGCAACATTATATACACAACAATAACATAAAACAAGCTTTTATAATCCCCGGCAACGGTGCCAAAAATTGAACGGGAGCCGAAGCTCGCATGCAATAATAAACCCTGCAATCGTTAGTAGTATAGACATAAGTAGGGATCGTTCTAGGCCGGGGATTAAGGGTACCTGAGATATGAAATTGTTAGACAAACATATATACATATATACATAAACACGTCACAAAATATGGGGGAATAGGTTCGGCAGCAATGCTGCCCTAGAGCTAGGTGACACGAAATTAAATTCTGAAAATAAATCCTAAGTCTAATATTTACAAGTTTGGTCGACATTCTTTCACAAAGCACTAACACAAAAGCAATCAAAACACATAACAAACAAGCAAGTAAGACTCTCGGCAAAGCATTAAAGCGTTCTAGACTCAACTTAACTCCGACCTAGTTAGCTCCCTATAGGTATTACTAACCGATAGATTTCATAAGTATTCAAGATTAACTTTACGTCTAACCCTAAAATTGTACTAAACATATTTGAGAACTCCTATAGATGAAAACAAACATGCATAGTAATTGAGCACGAAATCTTTTTAGTCGGAAACAAGTCAATGGAGTAAGGTTGTCAATCATCTCCTCAACAAGCATGTTCTTTAAATTACTCTAGCCCTAGTGAAAAACAACACAAACAAAGTAACTCGTTGATTACTTTAATCCATATTAAATTTCGGCTAATGAGATTAATAATCTAAGTATTGCAATTACATAGGTTACCAATCTTTAAGCACACGAATTTAAAGAACAAGTCAAGAAAACCCTAAAATCAATTTAACACATGTTATTGCCGATTATCCTAATTACTAATTCATCATGTATTTTCCTTACTTTTTAACATGCAATCCATAATCTTACATCTAAAACCTCACTTGAAGATAAAGAAAATAAATTGACATGCAAATCATAAAACCAAATTTCAATCCAATTCATACATAGACATAAAAATTGAAACCAAGAATTCATGCTAACTTTATAGACTAAGTTTAACATAACTACACAAAAATTTACAAAGCCAAGAGTAGGGAGTGGATCACACATTAGAAACCTTGAAGACTTCGTCGTGTATGGATCCGTGGATGATGGTGTTCGGATGGCTGCTGCTCGGTAGTGAAGGTATCGGCAGCAAGGGGACAAAATTTCGGCAGGAAACTTTGGTGTGGTGGTGGTGGTTTTGGCTAGGGTTTTTGTGTAGGATTCTTGGGAAATTTAGGCAGAGCTTTGGCTAGATTTTTGCTTTGGAATGTGACAAGTTTTTCTGTGTAAACGTTGGGTATTTATAGGGAGAATGCTAGGTGTTGCCGGCAGCCCTTCTTGTACAAGGAAAAACAAAACCTAATGGGATATGGTTTGAAACCTTCCTTTTTCTACTTCAATTAGGTTTTGTTTTTCTGAATTTTTCTTCAAGGCTTGGGCTTCACATCTTCATGGACTTCTTGTATGGTCTTGGACTTCAATTGATAGGCCTTGATCCATCGAAAATGCCCCATATGCCGGCAGCAACCAAAGACATCAAATCTGCCAGAATCGGCAGCTTTTCCTAGTGTGACTAGGAGAACTTCTTTCTTCAATTTTTCTTCAATGCCATGGCCTAGTGTCTTCCTCTTCCCTTCATAAAGCTTGAACCATCTTCAAAAATGCATTTGTGCACCATTTGGTCCATTAAAAACAGAAAACACAAAAAGGGGGCAGTAGGTTCCTGGAATCGGCAGCTTTGACCTTGTCGCAGTAATTCCGACATATCTCCACCTTCGGAGCTCCGATTGATGCGATTCCAAGTCTCACGTAAACTAGACACATATGGCCATCTCCCCATAAAACATTTTGATAAAAATCCTTGTGAGTCGACGGGAATGATTTTTCGAAGTTGGGACACAGTCCCAGGAAAATCCTGGAAGTCCCTGGATTGGAATGCTCGGACTGCCGTTTTGCAGCCAACTTTTGGGTGACTTCCCGAACTCCGATTGATCTGAAATTTTAACACAACATTCCTCAGCATATGAATATTAAGCACACCAAATTTCATAGAATTCGGAGAAGGATAGATCACAGTTTCACTCATCTCAAAATCGCGAAAAAGACATATTTTGCATTATTTTCCAGATTTCTCAAACTTAGTCATTTTTCGGATTCTTAATCATTTTTCACCAAATTCTACCAAAATTGACACTAACTAAATTATGACTCTATCTTAGACAAATAAGGGTTAAACAAAGCATAAACGAGGGCATAAGCATATAATATCGTCGCACATTGTGCTCCTATCAATCTCATCGAGGAGAGACGCGACCAAGCACATATGTGAAACCAAACGTACAAGCAACGGGTCGTTCGACACTACGACAAAAAGGTCCGGGAACGGAAATTACAAGTAAGGGAACTGGGTCATGAAGAAAGTTCAGAAAAAACCGCTGGCCTTGGAGCCAACGTGGGAACGGCCCTACCAGATCACCGCAGCCGCGGGTCCGGCAGCATTCCACATCATAGACACCGAAGGCATCTACTCCACCCGCCCATGGAATATCCAGCATCTGCACTTCTACCCTAAGTGAGATTACTGTCCTCAAAATGGATAGTACTGTATGTAGTGCCAACGTTGCAATACAGATGGTCACTGCCTCTAGAATGAATTACAGCTGATTACAAAGTATATACTTCTACCAAGTATATATATATAAAAAAAAACCGCTAATCAGCGCCCCCGGAGCCTCCAATCTCTGACCCACCAGCCTTGAGAGACCGCTCTTGCTCCAGCTTCTCGGCCAAGGCTACATCAGCCTCCATCCGCTCGGCATCAAGTCACCATTTCTCCCTCCACTCCAGATATGCATCATTTATACCCTTCGCACGGGCACCCTCTAGCATCTCTGCAAGCTCCACCGACTTCCAAAAATTGTCGATAGCTTTATCAGCGGCTTCGGCAAGTCGGGATTCTACGAGTTTCTCCCCTCTTTTGACGACCGCTATCATTTGGGCCTGCATCTACAAAATCTTCGCCTCCAACTCCGTATTCCTCTCTTCCCGAGCGGTCGCCAGCCGACCGGCCTCCTCCCTCTCCTGCGCAAGCTTAGCCTCCACCAATGACAGCTGCACGGTGAGGTCCTCCACTCGCCTCTCCAGGACCGGAGTCTCCTCACTAGGCTCAGCGGCATAAAGGCTATGAACCAGCTGGTACAAGTACACAAAAGAACATTAGCTCGTACCACAAAAAGGGAGAGGAAGCGCAGAAAAACCTCAGTTCCACAAGTACGCAACCAGACTTACCCGAAGACCTAACTCCACAGCCTTCTTCCTGCTCTCGCCCGGCCGCCCAGTTCCGGGGGCCTCCCGATCAAGTCCCAAGGCTTCAATGGTAGATGCCACGAACCTACCAAAACCACCACCACCAGAACCGTGATCGGCTTCCGGCTCCCGATTCCTTCGGCCCCCGGTTCCCTCTGCCAGAACCAAGGTTGACCCCCCACCAGCCGAGCTTGACGCCCCGGCATCAAACACCCTCGGCCTCTTAGCCGGAGCTTCGCGAAGACCACTTCTACGGTACCCAGTCATCTCCACGACCTCTCTCCCCCGTGGGGCTCGTACCCCCACCGGCCGCGCTAGAGGTTCCGGACCCGGTGAGCCCACCGATCTTACTTCCCGAATAACAAGTGGGGCGTTATCCTCACCGCCCGGCCGTAGTGGGAATCCGGAAACACGAGCGGCACAGGGGTGTTATGCACCGTGCTCTCTAGGGTGACCGGATCTATAACGGTTTTCGAGGCCATCTCCCCCATCTCCATCAACCTCTCGGCCACAAGCTCGTCATCCGGCTCGACGGTCTCCTCGCTCCTAACAGCGAGCCGGGGGGCATTAGCTGCAAATCAATAAAGCGAGCGGTTAGAGTAAAATACGACTCCACAAAACAACAGTGCAAGACACCTTACCAGGTTTCTTCCCCATCTCGCATATCTCCAGCACATTCCACCGGATGAAATTGTAAGAGCTCCGGCCCAGATTGTCCCAGCAAACAAAAAGCAGGGCTAACCGTTGCCTCTCCAAGTCGACCAACCGGTACGACTGATCCCCGATAGCTTGATAAGTCTCGGGCGCCCGAAAGCTCCTCGAACTACGCTGCCACCTACCCCCGGCCATCACAACCGACCTCCTCCATACATTCGAAACAGATGACGGCAGGTGAGTGATGGCAAGATCGAAGTCCCGTGCGGCAAAATTAACACAGCCGCAGGCCTGGGCCTTTTTACTGTAGAGAATCTTATACAGTGCCCGGAACTCATTTATCGTGGGCCAGTCCATGTTGCTCAGACTGAATAAGCACCCGAAACCAAGCAACTGCCTCCACTGGTTGCTAGGAAGCTGGGCGGGGGAGAGATTTGTCATGCTCAGCACATACTGGACAAACTTCGGCAGCGGCAGCGATAGCCCGTGCCGAAATTGATCCTCAAAAACGGCAACCCAACCCTCCTCCGGGTTGTAGGCCAATTCCCCAGGATATAGGCCCCGGAGCTTAACGGAGGAGTCAATATCCCACTTCGCCCGAAAATCCCTTATCTCACTATCAGTCATGCTTCTGGTCGGCTCGTACAAAAAATCACCCTGTCGCCATCCAACAGCCTGTACCGCCCCCCCCCCCCCCCCCCCCCATTGGCGCACGGCCGGCATTGACAGGATTGGCTGACCTCTCAGATGCCATAAAACCTAAGAACAGAATTTAGTTGTGTAGCAAGATAACAACACGGACAGACGGCAGACGAAGAGCCAAGCTTCAGCAAAATACGATGGGAAGAGAGGAGGGGGGTGCGAAGCATCTTATAGGCGGCAAAACTACACCTTGTTGATAATTAGGGCAAGCAAAAAAGGAGAGGCGACCCCAGCCACAGATCCCCTCCATCTCAGACCGCTCCCTGCCGACACGTGTCCCAGCATCGATAAAGCTCCCCAGCCATCATAACTGATGGGACTGACGGGCTCTCTCCTTCATTGCATGTCAGCCACCTGTCCCACCTACAAGCGGCAGTTAGGGGAGGTAGGAGCTCGAGCCGAGGCGCCACACCCCCCCCCCCCCCCCCCACCACTTCCCCAAGAGTCAACCTCAAACCAAGGAAAGGCATGTAGTATCCGACCGACTCCATGGCATCCCACCGGTTATGTAGTATCCGACCGGCTCCATGGCATCCCACCGGCTATGTAGTATCCGACCGGCTCCATGGCATCCCACCGGTTATGTAGTATCCGACCGGCTCCATGGCATCCCACCGGTTATGTAGTATCCGACCGGCTCCATGGCATCCCACCGGTTATGTAGTATCCGACCGGCTCCATGGCATCTCACCGGTTATGTAGTATCCGACCGGCTCCATGGCATCTCACCGGTTATGTAGTATCCGACCGGCTCCATGGCATCTCACCGGTTAGGTAGTATTCGACCGGCTCCATGGCATCTCACCGGTTAGGTAGTATCCAACCGGCTCCATGGCATTCCACTAGTTGACATTCAACCGGCTCCAAGGCATTCCACCGGTTTAGTCACTTTCCTTCGCCTACGGGCAGGGACAAGCCAGCAACAACTCAAGGCATCGAAACACATGGGCTTTATAAACCCGGGAGAGTTTACATCTAACCCATGTAAAATTTTCCAGCAGGATAAAAACCCTGCATCACACTGAACTGTGATACATTTGTAGATACATGGCGAGACTTGTTATCTCAACGCCACCCCACCGGGCAGATTGTTTCTCTAACACAGAACAAGTCTCCCCACAGGCTAAAAAACCTGCACATTACCTCACGCTTATTCCAACACAAGCTGAGAAGAACTAGCCGGTGTTAACCGGTGCTTCAACATGGCCGCAACACCCCACCGGGGTACCTGTTGGCTTACTCTACGCTCCAACAGGCCTCCCGCCTGGCTAGCAGCCCGGTTACGCTTATTCCAACACAAGCTGAGAAGAACTAGCCGGTGTTAACCGGTGCTTCAACATGGCCGCAACACCCCACCGGGGTACCTGTTGGCTTACTCCACGCTCCAACAGGCCTCCCCGCAGGCTAGCAGCCCGGCTATTCCCCGGCCTGCCTCACCGTTGGCAGTGATTTTTCCTTGGGAACTTGGGGGACTCGTCCCGACATGACAGTCCACCGGTCGAGCCCTCACATCACCACGCCTTCTCTGCCTGAACGCCCGGTCACGCCCAATCTTCAATGCGGACTTGGGGGACTAGGCACCGTTGGGTCGGTAACCCTGCGGGTCTGCAGGGCAAGAGCGAGACAGTGTAAGTCCCCATTCAAGATTGCACTTGACCGGGAACTTGGGGGACTTGTTGACAGTAGCCACAAAGGGGCTACATAAGCCCACAGACCCGCAGCCACTGCATCCGGGGCCGGACTAAGGCCCGGAGCAGGATCACCAGCACCCGGACCCGAGGTCCAGCAGTCTACCTTGTGATCAGGGGCCCGGAGATCGGGGATGCCAGCATGCCAAAGAGGTCACCAGAGCTGCGCTTTGGTGTGCAAACAGATGGAAGCCAGTCCCACATCGAAGGGTGAGACCAGACCTCACGCCCGACCACCTATATAAGGGCCTCAACTACCGTCATTAAGAGGTAACTGATCTCTCCAACTGCTTATCATACGTGCTTTAAGTTATCTTTTCATCCCAACCGTACTAACTTAGGCATCGGAGAGGAGAAGACCGGCCCGCCCGGTATTCCCCTTAGTGAGCAGGTTAAGCAGGAGGAGATCACATCTAGATTCTACCAGGCCTACGGGTTTGTGCAGAAACACCCTCGTTTATGCTTTGTTTAACCTTTATTTATCTAAGATAGAGTCATAACTTAGTTTAGTGTTGTTTCGGTAGAGTTTTGATAATATGTGCTTTAGAATCCGAAAAATGACTAAGTTTGAGAAATCTGGAAAATAATGAAAAAATGTGTCTTTTTCGTGATTCTGAGAGGAGTGGAATTATGACCTATCCTTTTCCAAATTTAATGAAATTTGGTATGCATATTATTGGCTTGCTAATGGGTCTTGTGTAAAAAATACAGATCAATCGAAGTTCGGGAAGTCACCCAAAAGATGGCTGCAAATCAGCAGTCCGAGCAACAAATCCAGGGACTTCTAGGAATTTTCCTGGGACTGTGTCCCAACTTTAAAAATTCATTCCCGACGTTTCACAAGGAATTTGATCAAGCCCTTTTATACGAGGAAGCTCTATGTGTCTAGTTTATCTGACACTTAGAATCGTATCAATCGGAGCTGCAATGAGAGAGTTATGCCATTTTTATCGGAGTAAGGTCATTCCAGCCGATTCCAGCAAGTTTCTGCCTCGTTTCCTTTGTTTCTTTTTTCGATGGACATTTTGGCATGCCATTGCATACTTGAAGATTTTCCAAGCTTATTGAAGGATGGAGGAAGACATTGAGCCAAGGCAATGGAGGAAAGCATGAAGAAAAGAAGATTTCCTAGCCTCACTAGGATTGCATTGCCTATCGGCAAGCATGATGCTGTTGGTTGTGTTCTTGGCGGGTTTGTGCATTTTTCCATGGATCAATTTCACCAAATGGAGTTGTCAAGTCCACATATGAAGTCCATGAAGATATGAAGCCCATGCTATGAAGAAAAATTCAGAAAAAGAAGTCCAAGAATGCAATAATTATTCAACAAGGAAACATAAGCCACCTACGAAAAGGAATTCTCATTCCTTGTTGAGGCCGGCAACCATAGCAATTCTCCTCTATATATAGCCATCTTTTACACAGAAAAAAGGGTCACATTCCAAAGCAAAAATCTAGCCAAAGCTCTACCAAAATTCCCCAAGAATCCTACAAAGAAAACCCTAGCCGAAAACCTACCTTCATCACCAGAAAAACCTGCCGAACCACATCATCTCCACCATCCAGAAAACTGCTGCCGCACCACCACCATCTCCCTTCATCAAGATCCACACGACGTGAAGCTCCAAAGGTGTTCTAAAAGTGTGATCTACTCCCCACTTTCGGTTTTTTAATTCTTTCTTTGTAGTTATGTTAAACTTTGTCTGTGAAGATAGAATGAATTCTTGGTTTCAAATATTATGTCTATGTATTGTTTGGATTGAAGTTTGGTTTTATAATTTACATGATCAATTTGTTTTCTTTATCTTTATTTGGTTTTTGGATGTAAGAATATGGATTGCATGTTAAAGAGTAAGGGAAATATGTAACAAGATAGTAATAGGATAATCGGCAAAAACATGTTAATTTAGTTGTAGTTTCGTACTTGGTTAGTTCTTTGAATTCGTGTGCTTTAAAAGGTCAGTGTTTTACACAAGAGCTATGTGTGAGACATTGATCTCATTAGCCGAAAATAATATAGATGGGGTAAACAATGATTTATTTTATTTTTGTTGCTTTCATGAGGGCTAGGGTAGTTTAAAGAACTTGCATGTTTAGTATGAAGAGTGACGCCTTATGTGTTAACTTGTTTCCAATTAAAAAAACTTTGTGCGTATTTGCTAGCTAGTTCATGTGTCGACGATGCGTGTCATGTAAACCGGTTAGTAACAAGATTAGGATTAGACGCTGCGTTAATTCTAAGTACATAAGAAGTCGTGTAACGATTAGATGGCCGTTGCGGCTCTAATTAGATCAATTGGAACTAAGTCGAGTCTGCATCAGCTTAATGTGATTGTCGTTAGTCTTGTTTATTATTTTGTTATGTATTTTGATTGCTTTCGTGCTAGAGATTTGTGAAAGAATGTCGACCAAACTTGTAAATATTAGACTTAGGATTTATTTTCAGCAATTTAATTTCATACCCTAGTTTTAGAGGACAGCAAAGCTGCCGATCTCATATCATTCCCCATTGTGACGATTTAGTGTGATATTTTTGTATATAATTATCTAACAATCTCATGTTTCAAGTACCCTTAATCCCCGGCTTAGAACGATCCCTACTTATGTCTATACTACTAATGATTGTAGGGTTATTATTGCTTGGTGCTCGCTTAGGCTACTCATCACAGCCCAAGGCCCGGAAGTTCAACACCAGCACCTGGTACGGCACCCGGGCGGACCTTACTGGTGAGCGAGACCTGGGGACAGGGGACAGCAGCTCCCCAAGTAAGGGCCGAAACAGTCCAGTAGTATATGCAGAAGGGGGCCAGTCCCACATCGAAGGGTGAAGCCAGCCCTCACGCCCGGCAGCCTATATATGAGTCCCAACTACCCTCATTAATAGGTAATCAATACTTCAACTACTCATTCTGATAGGAGCACAATGTGCGACGATATTAATATTTTTATGCCCTCATTTATGCTTCGTTTAATCCTTATTTATCTAAGATAGAGTCATAATTTAGTTTAGTTTCATTTCGGTTGAGTTTTGGAAAAATGTGCTTAATAATCAGAAAAATGACCAAGTATACAAATCATGAAATAAAGTAAAATATGTCTTTTTTGTGATTTTGAGGCTCGTGCTAAACTGACCCATCCTTTTCCAAATTTGATGAAATTTGGTATGCATATAGTTGGCAAGCTAAAGTATAATGTGTCAAAATTTCAGATTAATCGGAGTTCAGGAATTTACCCAAATGATGGCTGCAACTTGGCAGTTTGAGTAAAGATCACCAGGGACTACGAGGATTTTCCTAGAACTGTGTCATGAATTCCAGAATTTATTTGGGACACATCGCTTGGAACCAGAGGACGTGCCATATGCCGTTGGAAAGCTCTACGGGTCTACTTTCTCTGGGATTTAGAATCGCATCCATCGGAGCACTATGGAAAACATTATGCCAGTTGCAACGCAACAAGGTCACTGCCAGCCGATTCTACCAAGTTTCTGCCTCTCTTCCTTCTTTTCTGTTTTGGATGGACATTTTGACTTTCAAATGCATACCTGAAGATTGTCCAAGCTTAATGGAGGTTAGAGGAAGGCATCAAGATCATGCAAAGTGGAGAACCATGAAGAAAGAAGCATTCCTAGTCCAACTAGGAAGAGGCTGCCGAAAAAGGCAGATTGTTGCCGATTGTGCACTAGGCCGGTTGGGGCATTTTTCTGTGGATCAAAGTTCATCAAATGGAGTTGTCAAGTCCACATCTGAAGTCTATGAAGATATCCAAACAATGAAGGAAATTCAGAAAATAAAGTCCTAGAAGAACCAAGAAAGGAATGTATCAAAACCTTATTCTACAAGGTTTTGTTTACCAATTGCAGCTAGGTTTTCCCTAGGGTTTTGCCGGCCTCTTCTCCTATATATAGAGGCTGCCTTCATTCAGAAAAAGTTGTCACATTCCAAAGTAAAAACTCTAGCCAAAGCTCTACCAAAGTTCCCAAAAATCCTACACAAAACACAAACCCGAGACCACCTCCATCGCCATCAAGAAAAATCCCAAACCGTGCCACCATCAATCCTCATCGGATCAACACAAAGTTACCACCCCGAAGGTGTCTACAAAGTGTGATCTACTCCCTACTCTCGGTTTGTAATAGTTTAGTGTAGTTATGCTTAGTTTTGTCTATGAAACTTGTATGAATTTTTGGTTTCAATTTGCATGTCTATGTGTGAAACGATTTGAATTTTGGTTTTATGATTTGTATGTTAATTTCAAGTTGCAACTTTTCTTAAGGGATTTGGAGGTTAAAATTCAGATTGCATGTTAATTTATGTTCAGATTTGTATTTGGTTAGTTCTTTAAATTCGTGTACAAAAAGGTTAGTATTTCATACAATTGCAATGTGTAGAGTATTGATCTCATTAGCTGAAAATAATTTAGATTGAGTAAACATTGAGTTACTCTATTTATGTTGCTTTCACGAGGGCTAGGGTAGGTTAAAGAACTTGCTTGTTTAATATGAAGAGTGACGCCTTACGTGTTAACTTGTTTCCAATTAAAAAGACTTTGTGTTTATTTGCTAGCTAGTGAACATGTCGACGCTGCGTGTCATGTAAACCGGTTAGTAACAAGATTAGGATTATACGCTGCGTTAATTCAAAGTATATAAGAAGTCTAGTACGATTAGATGACTAGTGCGGCTCTAATTAGAATTGGAACTAAGTCGAGTTTAGATCATTTTTTCATTGTTTGCTGTGAGTCTTATTTGTTACTTGGTTATGTGTTTTGATTACTTTTGTGCTAGTAATTTGTGGAGTGTCGACCAAACTTGTATATAGTAGTTTAGAGTTTAAATTCCTGCAATTTAATTTCATGTCTTTTATTTTTCGTACACTAGTTTAGGGGCAGCCCTAGGTCTGCCAAACCTCATCTTCATCCCCCATGATAAAATCGTATATATGTATATAAGTGTGACAATTGTGTGCATATGTGTTTGTGAATATTTCTGTTAACATTCTCATGTTTCAGGTACCCTTAATCCCCGGCTAGAACTATCTCTACTTGCTTATACTACTAACGATCTTTTGTAGGGTTTATTATTTGTGTGAGCCTCGCGGCTCACTTCATATCCCGCTTAAGTTATCAGTTTATCCCAACTATACTGACTAAGTCTGCCCCACACTTGTTCTTCTTCATCACTTCACGCGAAAACTCTTTCAAAAATCAAGTTTTGCCAAAACTTTGAGACAAGGTAAAGGCATAACTATACTAAGCTCATGGAAAGTGTTTAAGGGTGATGAAAGAAAAGGCTAAATGTTGGCTCAAGGGGGTTTACTAAGGTGTCCCACGATGGGCTCAAATAAGGCTCATACTTTATTTGGCCATAATGGTAAACCTAAAAGATCTTTTGTAATCACTTTCAAAATCAAGGTATTTTATGATAAATTGCTTTGAATTTCAACAAGATTAAGTTCTATCATTCTAGAGTTCATTAAAATCTATGGCACATGATCATTGAATAAGCAAAGAATAACGAGGTTTCATGCTTCCTATATGTTTATCGATTTTGATCTTTTTAACACTCAAGAAGAAAGCAATTTGGCTCTAAAGCTCTCATGGGTTGTTATGTAAACAAACTTGCTAAAACATGCATGTTTTATTTGTGATGACCCGGCCTTAGGGTGGATTGTGTGGACCCAGACCTGACCTGGCTAGAAAGCTAGCAAGTAGGTAGGTCACAAATCCCACATCGCCCGAGGGAGTGTGGATGCGATGCTTATATGTGCAGGGTTAGCACAATATGGAGAGACGCGTTTTGGGGGCGCAGTGGCTTCGGAGGGGATAGGAACTCCGAGGTTAAGCTTGCTCATCCCGTAGCAATCCCAGGATGGGTGACCTATGGAGAAGTTACTTGTGAGCTCCTAGAAACAAAACTGTGAGGGGTGATTCCCAAAGCGGACAATATCTCAAAGTGTGCCGGGCTGTTACACCGCGAACATCACTTTCCTTCCTTGTGCTGCCGGCAAAAGTGGCGACTTTGAGTTGAAAAGTGGAATTCTCCACCAATTGAAACCGTATCATGGACTTACGGGTGAGGATCCGAACAAGCATCTCCAATGGTTCAATTTCACCGCCGAAAGCATGTGTCCTACAAGTGCCGACATTCAACACTTCAAGATGAAGGCTTTTCCGTTCTCATTGGAAGATCAAACAAATGAGTGGTTTTTTGAGGTACCAACTGGTCGTATCACTTCATGGGAGACGATGGTGAATGAGTTCTTGCTAAAGTATTATCCGGCCTCGCGTATCACGGATTTGAGAAAACAAATCACTAGTATTCGCCAAGGAGGAGACGAGACGTTTTTCGATTATCGCAAGAGGTACAAAGCCCTCGTCGCTTCGTGTCCCTCTCATGGCATTCGTGAGGGACTCTTGCTTCAATATTTCTATGAACGGCTGGGTCTCATGGAAAGGGAATTCCTTGATTCGGCAGCCGAAGGCTCATTCCTTGAGCTCAATCCTACACCGGCCAAGAACTTGTTGGAAATCTGAGCATTGAATAGTTAACAATTTGGCATGTCGCGAGACAATGCCTGAAGCATAAGGTGAATGAGACTTCTTCTAGGTCGGCATTGGAGAACAAGGTGGATAAGCTATCGGATATGGTAGCAAGCCTCATGCGAGGGAAGAGAGCTCAAGTGTGCGGAGTATGCACGGAAGACCATGCAACTGATCAATGTCCTCAAGTGTTGAGTGAGGGATATGAGGAGGCCAATGCAATCAGCTTCCAAGGAGGACAAAAGTATAATCCTTACTCGAACACTTACAATCTGGGATTCCGAGATCACCCTAACTTTCGATGGTCTAACAATGATAATGTGCAAAGGCCACCGAATGCAGCCCCTTTTCAACCGAGAGCACCCTTTGTGCCGAGACAACCCTTTGTGCCGAATCAAGCTATGCAACCAAGTAACCAAGCTGTGCCATTTCAACCTATGCCGAACCAAGCTCAAGCTGCACTAGGCAACCCCAACTACGATTCATTGATCCAATCTCTTTCGAGTGCTACTCAAGTTTTGCTTGCGGGGCAACAAACTCACTCGAAGGACATAGCCGAGTTAAAGACTCAAATAGGGCAATTCGTGGACTTTATGGAAAAGTTTACCGAGCAAGGGAAGCTTCCCGGAGGAGTTATTAAAAATCCGGGACATGAGCATGCCAACATCATCACAACGGGTAGTGGAAGAGTGTTGGAAGAGCCACGATTAAGAATTCCAAAGAAGGTGACTTTCGGCAGAATTTTTTAGGAAGAAGAAGCTGTTGAGCAGCCTATCGTGCAGCCTGCTGATACCCCTACCGCTCGTCATGCTACAGCCGAGAGAGAGAGGTTGAGAAATGAGCTAGAGAAAGATCCCGCAACCTCAAAGAAGGAAGCCGTACCGATCCAAACACACAAGGGAGGGGTGCCGAACTCTTGCATACCCTTCCCTTCTCGTTTTGCTAAATCAAAGAAAGACAAGTCCGATGAAGAAGTGTTGGACATTTTTCAGAAAGTGGAAGTAAACATCCCTTTGTTAGAGTAAGGCAAGTGCCTAAATATGTAAAGTTCCTCAAGGAGCTTTGCACGACAAGGAGACATACAAGGGAGATACGAGTGGTGACTATGAGCGAAACGGTGTCGGCCGTTATTCAAAGAAAGTTGCCATCGAAGATGAAGGATCCGGGAAGCTTCAATGTGCCTTGTGTGATCGGCAACACTATGTTCGACGATGTGATGCTAGATTTGGGAGCTTCGATCAATGTCATGCCACTCAATGTGTATCAAACGTTGAGTATAGGGCCTCTTAAGAAGGACAATGTCATCATTCAACTCGCGGATGGATCAAGCAAATATCTGAAGGGCTATGTAGAGGACGTGCTTGTGCAAGTGAACCACCTAATATTTTCGGCCGATTTCTATGTTATGGAGATGGAAGACTCGCCGGTTAATAGCACGCAATTGCTCTTAGGCTGGCCATTCATGAGGATGACATGCACCAAAATAGATGTTGCCGAAGGCAACTTGACAATGGAGCATGATGGTGAGGTGATTAAGTTCAATGTTTTCGATGCCATGAAGTATCCGGTTGTCAAGGAAGAGGAATGTTGAGCTATTGAGATTATTGAGGAGGTCAAGCAAGTCATGTCGACCTCGCTCGACGCATAGCAACGAGCCATAGAGCAAGGGGTCGGATTTGACAAGAAGGGAGAGCGAATCACGTACGAACAAGAGAAAGAACTTGAGCCGAGCATGAGACAAATTGTAGCCGAGCTAGAGGCTGTCCCATATTACAAAAGAACCGATTCGTTCTTGTCAATTCCAAATGCCACAAACAAATTTCGACCAAGTGTGGAAGAGGCCCCAAAATTAGAATTAAATGAGCTCCCTAGTCATTTGAAATATGTTTATCTTGGAAAAGAAGATACTTTACCGGTTATTGTGTCTTCAAAGCTTAGTGAGAAGTAAGAAGTTGATTTGATAAGTGTGCTCAAGAAGTATAAAACCGCTATAGGTTGGACCTTGGCGGATATTAAGGGAATAAGCCATATGACGTGTGTTCATCGCATTTTGCTTGAAGAAGGTGCGAAACCAACAAGAGAGGGGCAACGCCGATTGCACCCTCCAATGATGAAGGTTGTCAAAGACGAGGTGATCAAGCTACTCAATTGTGGAGTCATTTATCCAATCTCGGATAGTCGTTGGGTCTCACCCGTGCAAGTAGTACCAAAGAAGAGTGGTGTAACGGTTGTGAGAAGAATGAGCTTGTGCCTCAAAGACCTGTGACCGGCCATTGCATGTGCATCGATTATAGGAAGCTCAACGCGACAACAAGGAAGGATCACATGCCTTTGCCGTTCATGGATCAAATGCTCGAAAGGTTAGCCGGCCATGAGTTTTATTGTTTTCTTGATGGATATAGCGGCTACAACCAAATTATGATACACCCGGACGATCAAGAGAAGACTACTGTCACATGTCCATTCGGCACCTTTGCATATAGAAGAATGTCGTTCGGCCTATGCAACGCACCCGGCACGTTTCAACGATGCATGTACAACATCTTCTCCGACTTTATTGAAAATAAGATCGAGGTCTTCATGGATGACTTTAGCGTATATGGACGTGACTTCGACTCATGTTTGAAGCATTTGGAGGAGATACTAAAAAGGTGTGTAGAGACCAACCTTGTGGTCAATTGGGAAAAGTGTCACTTCATGGTGACACAAGGCATTGTGCTTGGTCACATAATTTCGGCAAAAGGCATAGAGGTAGACAAAGCCAAAGTGGAGCTCATTCAACACTTGCCTTCGCCAAAGAATGTGAGAGATGTGAGGAGTTTTCTTGGCCATGCCGGATTCTATCAACGATTTATCAAAGACTTCTCCAAGATGCAAAGCCGTTGAGTAACTTGTTGCAAAAGGAGGTGCCGTTTGAATGGAATGAAGCATGCGAGAAAGCATTTTGCCAGTTGAAGGATGCCTTGTGTTTGGCACATATCTTGGCCACACCAAATTGGGTGGAGCCTTTGGATTTGATGTGTGATGCAAGTGACTATGCCCTAGGGGCTGTGCTCGGACAAAGGAAGGACAAGAAGCCGTGCGCTATCTAGTATGCCTCGAGAACTCTCAAAGATGCTCAACTCAACTACTCCACAACTGAGAAAGAACTTTTGGCGGTAATTTTTACTTTGGAAAAGTTTCGATCATACCTTTTAAATTCCAAAGTAATTGTTTATAGTGATCATGCCGCCTTAAGATATCTTATGACAAAGAAGGATGCAAAGCCAAGACTCATTCGGTGGATTCTCTTGCTTCAAGAATTCAACATTGAGATCAAACACAAGAAAGGGAGCGAGAATGTAGTAGCCGATCACTTGAGCAGAATCATTAAGGAAAAAGACGAACTACAACTACTTGAGAGTTTCCCGGATGAGCAACACTTTCAGATCAATGCAACAAGTGAACCTTGGTATGCCGACATTGCCAACTATCTTGCAACTCGTCATTTTCCAAAAGACATGCCGAGCCACATTAAAGATCGGATCAAGAAGCATTCTCGGCATTGTATTTGGGATGAGCCATATCTGTGGAAGCAATGGAGCGATCAAGTCATACGAAGATGTGTTCTGGAGGACGATCGCATCTATCCATTCTCACCTTGTGTCATAGTGAAGCATGTGGAAGACACTTTGGCCCGAAGAAGACGGCTTTGAAAGTGCTTGAATGTGGATTCTTTTGGCCTACGATCTTTAAAGATGCTTATGCATATTGTAAGACGTGTGATAGGTGTCAACGAATGGGAAATATCGGACCACGAGATCAAATGCCTCTAACTCCCATCAACTCCATCGAAATTCATGACTTATGGGGGATAGACTTCATGGGGTTGTTTCCATCAAGCAAAGGCTTCCTCTACATCTTGCTAGCGGTTGATTATGTGTCGAAGTGGATAGAAGCCAAGGCTACACGCACCAACAATGCCAAGGTGGTTGCCGAATTCCTCAAGACTAACATCTTTTCACGTTTTGGAGTTCCAAGAGTCTTGATAAGCGATGGAGGTTCCCACTTTTGTACTCGTAATATAGAGGCCTTATTGAAGAAGTATGGAGTGACGCACAAGGTGTCTACACCTTATCACCCTCAAACAAGTGGCATGGCCGAAGTGAGCAACCGCGATATTAAGAAAATTTTGGAGAAAACCGTAGGACCAACAAGGAATGATTGGAGTGATCGACTTGACGATGCCTTGTGGGCCTATCGAACCGCGTATAAAACAGTAATAGGTATATCTTCCTTTCGGATAACATATGGAAAAGCGTGTCACTTACCCGTGGAACTAGAGCACAAAGCATGGTGGGCCGTAAAAGCCTTTAACATGGACATCAATACCGCCGGCCTTCATAGGAAGCATCAACTCAACGAATTAGAAGAAATCCGCTATGAAGCTTATGATGCCGCTTGGATATACAAGGAAAATACGCGAGCCTATCATGATAAGATGATTCGAGGTAAGACGTTCGAAGTAGAACAAAAGGTTCTCTTATTTCATGCACGACTTCGACTTTTTCCGGGTAAGCTTCGCTCTCGATGGATTGGACCATTCTTGGTCACTCAAGTCTTTTCCCATGGAGCCATCGAGATTCACAACAATGTTACGGGAAATACCTTCAAAGTCAATGGTCATCGACTAAAGCCGTATTACGAGCCATACAATGCACAAGACGAGGAAGTTGTCATCACCAATGCACCATACACGCAGCGAGGTACCGCAGCCAAGCTGCATTCTACCGAGATAGTAGTTCATGCTGATAGGCTGCAGTGCCAGCCTGCCGTACCTGCAGCCTCAACCGATGCGCAGCGCGCAGCCTTGCAGCCTGCCGACGCTGCCGATACCCACTGCCGAGAGAGTACTTACGTTGCCGATGCAGCCCATGCCGATGCCGATGCTGCCGAGACGAGCCCCGAGCCTGCACGCACAGCTGCAGGCCATGCTGCCGATAGTAACGCACAAGCTGCCGAAACGGGGGACTCACTCTAAAACCACCTCGTTGACATCCTCGCAGCCGAATTAACACTACCAGAAAAGGGGTTATAGCCGACGATATGGGAAAAAACGGCCGACGAAATAGTACCTCGTCGGCTATAACCCCTTATAGCCGACGAACTACTATTTCGTCGGCCACATCGTCGGCTATAATATTATAGCCGACGACTGCCGACAACTCGTCGGCTATAACTATAGCCGACGAAACGTTTTTGGTTATAGCCGACGAGGATGGTATTCGTCGGCTATAATAGTTATAGCCGACGAAAAGTTTTTGGTTATAGCCGACGAGGAGGGTATTCGTCGGCTATAACTCTTATATCAGATCGACCTTCTGCATCAGGGAGCTCATTCGTCGATGAAATCGTCCAAAACGCTCTGAAATCGTCCAAAACCTCGGCCATAAGCTTGAAAGGTACGTATATTGCTGTGTGTGTTGATTTAGTTGGTTATATGCAGAGGTGTATTAATTTAGAGTTTAATTAGAATAAATGTGTGATTAATTTGATATATATATATATATGTGTTGAGATGAGATTATTAATGGGTTGATATATATGTTGTATTGGTTAGATAGAATTGAAGTTTTGTTGAAGATTAGTGATTGATTAATGTTGATTTATAGGTGATTTTAGATGAATTTGATGAAAAAATGTATATATATTAATTAATTTAATTGTAATTAAAAATATATTGTTGGTATATATAAAAAATACATTGTGTTTAATTAATTAGGGAGATTGACGATGTTTTAATTAATTTAGGGATGCATGTGTATATATATATATATATATATATATATATGTGTGTGTGTAATGATGAATTTTTTAATTAATTAGTACGTACGTAGTACGTGCATATATACATATCTATATATAGCTATATTTATTTCTTGAATTTACAGGATGGACAAGAGTTGGATTACCCTTGGAAGATGGGATCAGGCGTATCATGATGGAGTTAGGAGTTTCCTGGATTTTGTGATGGCTAACTGTGGAGACACTACACTTCATTATTGTCCGTGTAAAAAGTGCAAGTGTGCCACCCCACGACACCGGTTTTCCATAGAGACAGTGGAGCAACACCTGGCTAGATATGGATTTTGGGTCCTATACACTAATTGGATTTATTACGGTGAACCAGAGTTTGCGGGTCGTCATGATCATGGACAATTTGCCGAGAGAGGGAGTTCCTCCAATGATCCGACAACGAACTGGATCAACGATATGTTTCCTCGTGAGAGCGGTGTCTTTGAGGAAGCACCAGATGTGCAACTCCCACCTCCGGAGATGGAGTGTTTCCCTGATATTGAGCCACTCGAGCCATTACCCCGATCTCCGGTCAACACAAGTGGTATGGAAAAGTACAACAACCTGATCGCATTGCAACAGACTCCGTTGTACCCCGGATGCAGTAAGACTGTCCTTGAATCTGTCATGGGAGTGATGAAGATCAAAACGGAGAACAAAGGCACTGTCAAATCGGTTGATGATTGGCTTCGGCTATGGGGTGGGGCGATGCCCCCCGGACATCGGCTTCCTACCAGTCATCATAAGGTGCGACATATCCTTAAAGATCTCGGCCTTTCCTACATCAAGATTCATGCATGCAGATACGATTGCGTTCTGTTTTACGGGGAAGGACTTGCAGATCTTGAATACTGCCCATTATGCAATACAGAGCGGTATAAGTTCACTCCTAAAGGGAACAAGAAAGCTGTGAAGATACTTCGGTACTTCCCGCTGATTGATAGGCTTGAGCGGTTGTTCATGTGTGCTTTCACGGCCGAAGCTATGAGATGGTGGGCTGAGAGGAATGTGCCTGACGATGACACCCTTAGACATCCCGCCGACGGAGAGGCTTGGAAGAAGAACGTGCTGGAGTTTCCCGAATTTGCATCAGAGGTTCGAAATGTTTGGCTAGGGCTATCATCCGACGGTTTCAACCCTTTTGGCAAGAAAGAGCTTCAGTACAGTGTGTGGCCAGTTATTTTGATTCCGTACAACTTTCCACCGTGGATGTGCATGAAGAAGGAATATAACATGCTCACATTGTTGATTCCAGGCCCAGGTTATCCGGGAAAGTGTCTCGATGTGTATTTGAGACCCGTAATTGAGGAGCTTCGGTACTTGAGTCTGAACGGCCACCTGGTCTACGACCGGTTCAAAAATGAGATGTTCCGGATGCATGCCATGCTTGTTGGCACGATCAGTGACTTTCCTGGGAGGGGTATGTTGTCGGGCAGCGTCACCAGGGGTTACAGGGCTTGTTCAGAGTGCATGACTGTTGATTGCTCCAGTCCTCATTGCAGCAAGATTGTCCAGATGCGTCACCGTCGTTGGCTTCCGCATGACCATCCATTTAGGGACGATGCACAGGCTTTTGATGGGACTGAAGAAAGGGGCTGGGCACCGGAGCGATGGACAGGGGAGGAAATATTGGCAGTGTTGAATGAGTATGACTTTGGTCCGCTTAGCAATCATCCCGATGTGTTGCGCACGATTCCAGAGAGGCCGGATCGGTATAGGTTCTGGTCACACAAGAGCATCTTATGGGAACTTCCTTATTGGGCCAGGTTGGCTACCAGATACTACCTGGATGTCATGCATATAGAGAAGAACGTGGGTGAAGCCGTGGTTGGCACAGTTTTGAATTGGGAGAAGAAAACAAAAGACACCCCCAAGGCACGCGTTGATCTGAGAAATATGGGACTGCGGGACCATTTGTGGTTGAGAGAGGGCAGGAGCAAAATGCCCCAAGCTCCTTACACCGTCACCAGGGACCAGAAACATGAAATCTTTGGATGGCTGAGTAATGTCAGGTAACTTTTTATTAATTAGGCATGTATTCCCTAAAGAATCCATCTGTTGTTGGACGACTATATATGCATGAAATCTAATTGTTGTTAATGGCTATGCAGGTATCCTTATGGCTATGCGGGTAACATAAGCAAGTGTGTTAACTACCGAGACAACAAGATGTACGGATTGAAGAGTCACGACTGCCATGTACTGCTTCAACGCCTCTTCCCTATTTTCATTCGAGCGTACTTGGAGGATGAACTGGTTGAGCCGTTGGTGGCGTTGTCAAGATTCTTCCAGAAGTTATGCGCTAGAGAAGTTAGAAAATCAGACCTCATGAGAATGCATGAGGAAATCGTTTTTATCTTGTGCAAGTTCGAGAGGATATTTCCCCCAAACTTCTTTGACATCATGCCTCACCTGATGATCCATCTTCCCCAACAATTGTTGCTTACCGGTCCCGTACACTACACTTGGATGTATCCCATCGAAAGGTACATGTTATTCATAAATTTGATTTATACATGTTTTTAAATAAAAGTTGCATGCTCTTAACACGCACTTGTTAACCTTGCAGACAACTTGGAGACTACAAGAAATATGTGCACAATAAATCTGCGCCTGAGGGGTGTATTGCTGAAGCTTACATTGCGCATGAGTGTGTAACGTACGCCAAGTTGTACTTGGGAGCGATGGAGGACCCCCCACAACATCCAAGTCGAGATGACCCCGAGTTCAACCTATCTATCGTCGCCAACTCTGTTGTACCATACGGAAGCTTCAAGAAAAAGGGTGTGACCATGAGGTAGGGATTGCCCACTGGTGGGTTCTAATAAACTGTCCGGAGGTACAATATTGGAAACGTCACCATCTTCACAGCAAGGAAGTTCGCGGTGATGTCGAGTACCACAACACGACGTTTGCAGACTATTTTCCACAATGGGTAAGTGTATAAATATATATATTAGATGGCTTTCTTTTACAGTTCCCTATTCTTTAATCATAAACACACCGAGTGATTTGAGTTATATTTTTCAGCTGATGCAAGTGGCTGCGAGGGGTGGTCATACAAATTACTCAGAGGAATTGAGGCTGTTGTCGATGAAGCCGATATCTTCCACAGTCCGCCCAATGTGTGATGTCAACGGCGTTAAGTATATATGTGAAGCTAGAGACGGGGAACGCAAAACACAGAATTGTGGGGTGATGGTCGATGGTGCAGAGGGGGGCGTGGATTTTTACGGTGTCCTACAGTCAGTTGTTGAACTCATTTATGGGAACCGCATGAAAGTCCACTTGTTCAAGTGTCGATGGTTTGATACTAGGCCGCACCGCACACGGATCGATCAGTACGGCATACTTTCGGTGAATACCGCCACTAGTGTGTATGAAGACGACCCCTTTGTTTTCGCCACAGCGGCCAAAAAGGTCTTTTATCTTGACGATCCTTTGAACAAAGGCACGTGGAAGGTAGTTAACCATGTGTCTCAGCGAGACATATACAGTGCTACCACACTTGGTGTGAGCACAGAGTGTCAAGAAGCGACCGCATACCAAGAGCCGGACGCCGGCGACATTCCGGAATCCTCCACCATCCGCGATAATAATGTGACGCCGGGCAGAGTGGTCCGACTTCCTAGGGGTCAGGTGCCCATGTATGATGTTAATCCGAATCGTCTATATCAGCCCGACGATGACTCAGACGACGAGTACGAGCACCGGTTGCCAGATATTAACTACTATACTACGTCTGACTCAAGTGATGAGGATGATTCTGATTATCATCCTTAGTATACTATTTATGTATGTATTTGTGTACGATGGTGCATGCATGAATACATTTTTGTCCTTAATTACCGTTTTCCGAGTTTATGGGAAATTGTATTGAATTGTTTGTGTTATGTTTAGGAATTTATCAGGTGAAATAGGCAATTTTCAGGCCCTAAATGGCAAATTTTCAGAAAGATCAGAATTATAGCCGACGAAATGGACCATAATTCGTCGGCTATAATGCCCATACTTTAGCCGACGACTTGCAATTCGTCGGCTATAATGCCCATACTGTAGCCGACGACTTGCAAGTCGTCGGCTAAAGTATATTGACCGAAACCATACGTAGACCGTTCAAATGCAAAAGTGTCGTGAAATAAGATACGACCGAAATATTGAAATACGACTACGGTTGAAAAATGGGAAGATTCCGACAAAATCTGTGTGCCGAATGTTGCGGTTAGGTGTTTTTTACTTCCGTTTTCCTATGGGTAGCCTGACGGTCGGTAAATATTTGGAGGAAAATTTTTATACGGTTAGTTGCGTCGCATCGCTTTGAAACTATTCTCGGTTGAACGTCAGGCCAAAAAACGTCATCTAGACGAGCCAATTGCCGTTTTAAAGCGTTTAGAGGTTTGACCAAGCAGTTTGACCGTCCCGATCGAGCCTTTAACGTTGTCAGATGTAGTTGTATTTTTTTTCATACATGTATTTAATCTTAACGGTGATATCTGACGGTTGGAATAGATTTTCCAAACTTTTAGATTCGAAATCGGAACATATGCACTAATGTTCCTTAACTTATTTACTAAGTGTTTAAGTGAATGTATAGTTTCAAATAGTTACCATACGTAGACCGTTCAAATGCAAAAGTGTCGTGAAATAAGATACGACCGAAATATTGAAATACGACTACGGTTGAAAAATGGGAAGATTCCGACAAAATCTGTGTGCCGCATGTTGCGGTTAGGTGTTTTTTACTTCCGTTTTCCTATGGGTAGCCTGACGGTCGGTAAATATTTGGAGGAAAATTTTTATACGGTTAGTTGCGTCGCATCGATTTGAAACTATTCTCTGTTGAAGGTCAGGCCAAAAAACGTCATCTAGACGGGCCAATTGCCGTTTTAAAGCGTTTAGAGGTTTGACCAAGCAGTTGACCAGGGAATAGCCGACGAAATCCTTAACTTCGTCGGCTAAACTCTTGCGATCCGCGCCGTTTCATTGTCCGCCGTTGGATGGGCGAGATCTGACGGCTGCTGAGAGCGTAAAGTATAGCCGACGAGATTCATATTATAGCCGACGATATGCATATTATAGCCGACGATATACTTAACTTCGTCGGCTATAACCGGCCCGCAAAGCCCAACTTCGGCCCGGCCCGGATTTCGGCCCGGCCCGTCAGAGTATAGCCGACGAAATTCGTCGGCTATAACTATAGCCGACGAATTAAAATAACATCGTCGGCTATAGTCCTTCGATTTAAACCGAAACAGAGGGCGCCTCCCTCATTTTCCAGAAACCCTAAATCCCTAAATCCCCACTGCCGCAGCCGCCCGTCCCTCCCCGACGCCGACCGACCACCACCGACGCCGACCGAGCCTCCCCCTCCCTACCCTCCCCCTCCCCGCCCCCTCCCCGTCGTGCCCGACCCCTCCCCGACCCGAAACCCCCTGCCGCCGCCGCCGCCGCCCCGAGCCGCCGTCCCGAGCCGCCTCTGCCGCCCCTGCCTTGCGTCGCCTCTGCCGCCCCTGCTGCAGCCGCCCAGCCGCAGCCGCCCCTAGCCGACCCGAAACCCCCTGCCGCCGCCGCCGCCGCACCGCACCACCGGTCCTCGTCCAGACTGCACCACCATGTCAGGTAGTCCCGATCGAGCCTCATTTACGGTTTTTATTAATTTTGTCGAATTTTGTGAATTTTAGGGTTTTTGTGAATTTTTTGTGGAATTTAGGGTTTTTGTGAAATTTATGGAATTGTGTGGATTTTTTGTTAAATTTGTTAATTTTGTGGAATTTATATACTAATTTTGTGGATTTTTTGTTAAATTTACGGTTTTTATATACTAATTGTGGAATTTTGTTGAATTTATATACTAGTATACTAATTTATATACTAATTTATATATAATTAGGTATAAATATTTTTTTTCATTTTTATGACGATATATATATATATATTTTTCGGAATATATATATATATATATAATTAGGTATAAATATAGTTATGTATATATATAATTAGGTGTATATATATTTAAAAAAGTTTTTTATTTTTTTGTGAAATTTAAGGAATTTTGTGTTATATTTCGGAATATATATATATAATTAGGTATAAATATATGTAGGTACGTATATATATAATTAGGTATATATACATTGAATGATGTTTTTAATTTTGTTTTGTGGAATTTTTGTGCAATTTATGGAATTTATATACTAATTGTGCAGGAAACCGGCGCTTTGTAGACCGATGGCTTGGCAGACGGACCGAGAGCGACCCCGACGCTCAGGCAGGATCCAGCCGTGGGGGGAGCGGATCCAGCGGTCGTCGGGGCCTAGGCCGGCCTTTGAGTCGACGAGAGGAGACGTTGATGGGATTGACGCCGAGCGATCCACGTGGGGGCTCCTCGTATGAGTCGACGGGAGCGGGCCCTGACTCGAGTGTCGGAGGAGGACGCAGAGCCACCAGACCCCAGTGCACTTCAGCACTGTTCCAGGATCGGCAGCCGACCCCACCGCGCGCCGATCTGGACCCTCCAGAGATGCTCCCTGTCCCCCCACAGCGACAGCGTCCACAGCTACGGGGCCCACCGTCAGGGGGAGCAGGCCCCTCAGGGTCCACGCCCCGTATGTCTCCGCCATCGGGGATGTACATGGTCCAGTTCCTCCCTGCCATCCCTGAGTACGACGCCAGGGGGAGGCAGATTTGGAGGCACGACCGGCCTCACGAGATTCCCTGGGAGGAGGCCTACTTCTACAGTCCTTTCGACTCAGAGGACTGCCGCGGCCTGTGGGCCGTTCGTGAGAAGGACAAGCAGTACAAAGACGAAGGTAATTGGTTAGTTTAATTAATTATTTAGATTGTTTAATTAATTATTTAATTAGTTAGTTTAAATAATTATTTAACTATGTGTTCATTTTAACAGGCGTCCTCGTCAATAAACCCGCGGGGACGAGACGGACCAGAGGGCCAGCGAACATGTCGACCCTGGAGAGGGAGCTGGCCGGTGGGATCAGAGAGATCCTGCCCGGTCCCGGTGAGGATGGACGCCCGATTGAGCGGAGAGACACCACCACCAAGTACATCAACGCGACGGGCATGCTCGTGCGGGACAGGGTCCCACTGTTGTGGCCCGACTGGGGCTCTGTGCCCGATGAGATCAAGGCGCGAGTGTACAATGCACTGTCGGTGAGTTAAATATGATTTTTATTATAGAAAATAAACAATTATGAATTCAGTCCTTATAACTATATAAAAATATTTTCTAATTAATTTATAATGTTGCAGCAATGGTTTAGAGTCCATCCTACCTTGGACTGGTGGAGAGACGAGCAGCTGAAGAACAGGTTATGTGTTTTGCTTTTTTTTGTATAAATATATTTATTGGCAGTGTACGAATATATCTAACAGTTGTGTTCTGTTAATATAGGTACTCCGAGTGGAAGAACGAGCTGTCCACGCACTACAGGACGTACCATGTGGAGCAGCGCTTGGGGCGAGCTGCAACCCCCCACGAGTTCCGGTACAGGGAGTACGAGTGGCTATGGCTGGTAGCCTACTTCGGGAGCGACAGGGTCTCGGTAAGAAAATTTAGCCTGGTAGTATATAACTTTTTAATGTTATTTAATAATTAAATTATGTAGTTACTTAATTCAATTAATTAGTTAGTTAGTTAGTTATTAGTTATTAAATTAAGTCAGTTGGTTAGTTACATAGTTAGTTAGTTCGTTACTAAATTAAATCAAATTAAATTAAATAAAATTAGGTAGTTAGTAAGTTAGTTAGTTACTAAATTAAATTAGTTAGTTAAGTAGTTACTAATTAAATTAGTTAGTTAAGTAGTTACTAATTAAATTAAATTAGTTAGTAACTAAATTAGTTATTAATTTTATTTTGGTTAGTTCCTAATATTTTAATTTAGTTACTAATTTATATTTGCGTTTATATGTTTGTTGTTATAATACAGAAAATCTCGCGGACGAACAGCGACAACCGCAGGAGGAACGAGCACCCCCACCACGGCGGCGCCCGCTCCTGGAGGCAGTGGGCAGAGATGGCGAGGAGGGACCGACCGCTGAGGCCGTTGTCGTGGATTCATGCGCAGATGTATCCGGGGCGTCCCGACCAAGTGGTAAGTATTCGTCCATCTTCAATAAAAGTGTTTCATGAAATTAATTTATATATATATTTTTTAATTCGTTTATTATATTTTCTTGTCAATTAGGCGGAAATAGATGCGGAGACCGACGCGATCACCTTCGGGATCGCGCGAGACACTCTGGGAGACGGGGCGTCCGACGAGGCGATCGCGGAGTTTGCCTCCACGATCGACACCCTTGAGCCGCGCTTGGCCTCTCAGATCATGCACGCGGCGGTAGGGACGGGGAACAACTACTTCTACCAGAGAGGCCTAGGCGCGGCGGGAGATGGGGTTCTCAAGTTCACGCCGGCCAATCCCAGCACGCAGCGTGCGGCTTCGACGAGAGGAGACTTGCAGACGCAGCTGCAGAGGACTCAGGCGGAGTTGGCGAGGGCGGTGGAGGCGCTCCAGCAGGCGGAGTTGGCGAGGGCTGCGGAGGCTTCGGCGCAGCAGGCCAGAGACGCATCTGTGGCGGAGATGTACCGATGGATGCAGCAGTCTTGGGAGGCCCAGCAGGCTGGACTCCAGCCCCCGCCTCCGCCACAGATGCCCCAGTTCGTCGTCCCCACTCCCCCCCCGCATCGGAGTACGCCAGCCGATCAGGACAGCCATAGCCACCGGAACTCGAACGATCCGGTCGACGACGCTACGCGTTTAGGGGGTGATGATGAGTAGATATAGTGGGTTAATTTGTACAGTATGTAGGATATTAGGGATGGATTGATGTGGATATTTGTTGGATATTTGGATGTTTGTTTGTGCATTTTCTGCAGCCCCCGAAGACGAAGAGAAATTGGGCCCGAGTAAAATTTTTTAATTTTTTTAAATATTTAGGGGTTATAGCCGACGATATTGGCATTATTTCGTCGGCTATAACAGTTATAGCCGACGATTTTTACCAAATTTCGTCGGCTATAAGGGCTATAGCCGACGATGTTTACCATATGTCGTCGGCTATACCCTCCCGGCTTCAGGCAAAAAAAAGCCGTTCCTGGTACCGGCGATTGTTATGGCCGACGATAGTGTCGTCGGCTAAAACGGACGTATAGCCGACGATAGTGTCGTCGGCTATACTTCGGTTAGGGGCAGTTACGTAATTGTTAAAGCCGACGATCTTCTCGTCGGCAATGTTCGAAGTATAGCCGACGACGCTTTTTTCGTCGGCTATACCTGGTGTTTCATAAGCCGACGACTTACCCCGTGTGTCGTCGGCTATACTATAGCCGACGGAGCAATCCCGACGAGATAATAGCCGACGATACTTCGTCGGCTATGACTATAGCCGACGAATTAATGGAAACGGCCGACGAGATGGCGTCGTCGGCTATGACGCCTTTTCTGGTAGTGTAAGCTATTTGAGCAACGAATGAACATACGATGAAGAGTCTAGGCTAAAGGACTATAAACACTTAAGCGCTATTTGGGAGGCAACCCAATTCACCTAAGAAAAACGAAGGAACCATAGACGAGCATTTGAATTCTCTAACCCTTCTCTTTTTACTTAGGTTGTGATGATATGTTAAAACATGCTAGCTTATTTCATGCTTAGGAATTACTTGCCATAGTTTTATACTTACATTGAGGACAATGTAATTTTCTAAGTGTGTGGTAGGTTTACATGTTTCGTTTTTATTTTTGTGTGCTTAGTTTAGAAAAGAATATTTCAGAAAATTGTAAGACAAAAATAGAGTGTTTTTTTTTTTTTTTTTTAAATATTTCGAGTCTTAGGATGCCCCTAATTGTCAATGATGTTTTTCTCCACTTTGCATACATAGATGATAGTTGTGTATACTTTAAAAATTATGAGTTTCAAGGATAATGTGCATTAGTAAGAGCATGTAGGACGTGTTGATTAATAATGTCACATCCCGAACCCAATTTAACTGAATTATGAGTATTGGAATTTCGTACGCTTTATTTTAATTGTCACGCGATGTCGGAAGTATATTCGAAGGTTAAATTTGAAAAATGTTTTAAGTTTTAATGGGGGGAAAGTTGACTTTGTGATCCTTCGTAATTTTTGAAAAGTTTTCTTCACAAAAGTTGTAGAGCGCCACGATACGAGTTCGTAAACACGTGGCACACGTGAAACGGACATTGTGTGAAAAAGTTATGATCTGTTGAAATTATTTACTGTTTCGGGAAAATAACTATAAAAAGGGGAAAGTTTTCCGAAAAGGGGGTGGTAGAATTTCCATTTTCGGACATTTACCATTTCACTGTAGCAAAATTACTGTTCATCCATCTCTCTCCCCGATCTGGATCGCCGACGCTCCGATCTCCGCCGTCAGGCCGCCATGGCGCGATCGCCACCCACCGCTCAACAGGGTTTTCTCTCCTCTGTCGTTCGAGCCAAGGCGCAGCCCGGGGGAGTGTCTGTGCGCGGAGCTACAGCGATCGGAAGGCGCCTGCCGCCGTGCGCAACGGAGCAAGGCGACGCTGGAGTCGATCCACCCATCGATCGACTCGCCTCCTCCGTGCGCTCCACCCTATGGAGGTGGTTTTCACCGATTCTCGCTCAATCGATCGGATCGAAAATCGATCCAAACGGACCCGATTGCTACTGTTCGACCCGACCAGACCCGGTTCGACCCGATCCGGCCCGCGTTGACCCGACCTGCGTTGACCATTGACCGAGTGTTGACTGTTGACCGGGTGTTGACCATTGACCGCGTTGACCGTTGACCGTGTGTTGCCCATTGACCGGGTGTTGACTGTTGACCGTGCGTTGACCATTGACCGGGGAGTTGACCGTTGACCCGATTCCAGAAATGCAACGATTCGACCCGACGCGATCCTGCAGCGATTCGAATCAACTTTGAATGGATATTTACCACTTCTGGTAAATTAAGGTGAGTAACCTCACGGTATTAAAATTAAATACGAGTTTAATTTAGTATATTTATTATTATCTGCAAATGATTTACGTGATATTTATTATTTGGTCATCGGAGAGATCTTTCCTTATGAGGTGTTGTAGGCTTGTAATTTAAAATGAAGTTTGCGTTTATTATATAAATACTCATGTGAGAAAGATTATCGTAAAACTATATAAATTATCGGGCTCAATAATTCGTATAGTTTTACGATAATTGTCTATTCGGATATATTGGGGGAAATGTGAGTATGGATATTTATTCACCACTTCAGGATCGTCTGATGCTAGCTAGCTGTAGCGTGGGACGCTACTAGCAGCCCTGGGAGGTTCCGACCCATAGCCTTGGAGGCTCACTGTTACATCTGGGTCGTCTTGAGCTAGCTAGCAGTAGCGTGGGACGCTACACGTAGCCCTGGGAGGTTCCGATCTTTATTAAGCCTGAGATTGTGTTATGAGAGACTGGGTCGTCTTGAGCTAGCTAGCAGTAGCGTGGGACGCTACATATAGCCCTGGGAGGTTCCGACCCGAGCCTGGGAGGCTCACTGTTACATTTGGGTCGTCTTGTGCTAGTTAGCGGTAGCGTGGGATATTGTTTCAGTAGTCCTGGGAGGTTCCGACCTGCAGCCTTGGAGGCTGGGTCGTCTTATTACTAGCTAGCAGTAGCGTTGGACGCTAGTTAGTAGCCCTGGGAGGTTCCGACCTGCAGTCTTGGAGGCTGGGTCGTCTTGTTGGCTAGCTAGTACCCACGCAGTAGCGTTGGACGCTACTTAGTAGTCCTGGGAGGTTCCGACCCGAGTCTGAGAGGCTTACTGTTATATGGTGGTGCTGACTTTCCCCTGATGTATCTGATATGATGAGATACATTTTGATATTTGGTTATGTGATTTCAAGAATATTTTTATGTTGGGAGAATTCTAATTATTCTATAAATTCCTGAACCAGCGGGGCTGAATATTTTTATTATGAAAATCATTGAGAATGGGCCGATGAAAATTCTATCGTTTGATTTAAAGTATTAATTATGTTAGGTTGTGAAACATATTTACTCCAATTAAAAGTGTTCTATAATTTGCTATGTTCGTGAAGTTATTTTGAGACGTGTGACCCTGTCTGTTCTCAGTGGGTGGGCGGTTGCGGTACGGGAGCAAAGAGGTCTTTAGTTGGTTTTCGAATTATTAATAAGACCTGTTTCTGATTTTCCGAGGGAATTTCTGGGACGGGTCCTCACACGCGGGGTGCGGCTCTTCCTCCGGTGCTATGCCCATTTTGAGCACGAATTGAAGTCATAATTGGTGGCTCAGGAAAGTTGAAATTGAAACTTTCTTGCAAGTGTGGCTCGACTAGCACTTGAAATTCCGGTTCCTCAATATCAAGATCACATGATGAAGTAACTAGAGATGCCGAACTAGAGGACTCAGATGAGGGTAGTGGCGTTGCTATGGCGATGGTGAGCTCTTCGTTGATTCGGTTCAAGCGTCCACGGTTGTCTCTTATCCAAAGATTAGACTCGGACATGCATTATTCTGAAAGTTTTTAACACGAAGCAAGTTAGAATTATTGAAGACAAATAGAAAGCAAGAATATACAAGGCAATTACAAGCCACGGCATTGGCAATTTCAAACAATTTCAAGCTATGCACACACGGCAAAGAAGAGATATACACGGCACAAAGAACAAAACAATCTAAAAATGTATGGTGATGTCGAAAATGTCTAAGTCTAATTGCTTTTAAATTTGTTCAAACTCTCAAGGTACGTGGAGCAGAGGAGATAACAGTGCAATGAGCTGAAACAGCTCAAGGTAGTATCATGATTATTCCGATATACCTCAAAAGTTTGAACCACAAAACGTTTTCTGTTAAGCTTCAAAGCTTACTCATGCCGAATCTATCTCAAGTTTCGAAGCTCGGTGGACGTGCGGCCTAGGTTACACCGTCTAGACACAAGGTTTAGTGGTTTTAGAAGGCTAGTGCGTGTCATTCGAAAGTAGCTCAAGGCAAGACTCATTTGTTGATAACCACGGAGGACAAGTCCCCTATCGCCCCTCAAAGAGAGAACAGTATGTGGGTCTCTGAGATCTAATTTGAAAAACCTTTGAGACTAAGTCGGGACAACACACACAAATAGGCGAACCTTTTGCTCCTTACTCAGTTGAGAACACTCGTGTTGACAGTTTCTACAAGTGTCAATAAAAGCTACCCTCAACCTCATGAGACCTCGAAAGATAATATGAAGGGTTAAGACTAATATTAACAAAAGTGACCTTGCCAATTCCTCTTCCCCTCGAAACTCAAAACAAATCCAACACAAATAAACCTTAAAACTTCCTAACTATTTAACTAAGTTATTACAAGCATACATTCGGCAACATCATACAATTTTCGAAATTCAAACTCTACATGCCGAAGCATATTTCTACTTTATAACAAAACTTCCAACAAAATTTACAACACAATTTACAAAATTTCCAACGAAACTTAAAACACAATAAAACTTTAAATATAACAAGCTTTTATAATCCCTGGCAACGGCGCAAAAAATTGACGAGTGCCATAACCGGGGTAATAACACACGCAAATAATACCCTACAAAAGACGTTAGTAGTATAAAGCAAGTAGGGATCGTTCTATCTGGGGATTAAGGGTACCTGCCATGTAAAATGTGAAAAACACACATATTCACACATATATACAAACAATAAACGAAATTGGGGATTGACATATGAGGTTCGGCAGCAACAAGGCTGCTCTAAAACTAAAGAACACGAAAAGAAAACCTAAACTACTATTTACAAGTTTGGTCGATATCTTTCACACAAAGCACATATCACATACTATCATAAAACGAAACAATTAACAAGTAAGGACTCACGAACACATGCTTGAAATATCCTAGACTTGACTTAGTTCCAACCTAATTAGCTCCTTATTGGTTTACTAATCGATTTTAGACTTCACGAAAATACTTAGAATTAGCTTATTGCATAACCCTAATCTTTAGCTAACCGGTTTAAAGACACTTATTATAGAAATTAAACAAGTAGCATATAAGGCACGAAATCTTTTAGTTGGAAACAAGTTAACATGTAAGGTGTCACTCTTCATATTAGACAAGCGAGTTCTAAGAATTACTCTAACCCTATGCAACAACACAAACCGAACCGACTTATTGTTCTAATTCAACCTATGCTGCTACGGCATATGAAATTGACACTCACAATACAATGCAATTGTATAGGACAACAATCTCGGTTGCACATGAATTCTTAAAACTAACCAAGTACGAAGTCAAGAATCAAATCAAAGCATGCATCCATAAGTTCTAACCGATTACTTATTTACATTATGTTTGCACGTTACCTTTTATAGAACCATGAAACGGAAAATTTAGAGTTAGCTAAACACAAAGAAACGAAATCATACATTGAATTAAACATACAAAACCAAATAAACAAATTATTCATACATCGACATACAAACAAATACCAAAAGAATATCCGAACTACATAGACATAGTATCAAAAAATAAAAGAATTACAAGCCATGAGTAGAGAATGGATCACACTTTTAAACACCTTAGAGGCTTCGAAGTATGTTGATCGGATGAAGGTGAAGGTGATACGGCAGGAATTTTCTGGATAGTGGTGAGAGGGTTTTCGGCTTGTTTTTCTTTCTAAGACTTAAGGTAGAGTATTTGGTAAAGCTTTGGATTTCTGCTTTGGCTTAAGATGTGACAAATTTTCTTCAAGGGTGTCGGCCTCTATTTATAGGAGAAGGGGCCACTACCAGAAAAAAGAGTTTTCCCGACGAAAAAAAAAAACACCCGACGAATTAAAATTTTCGTCGGTAATTCTAAGGAATAGCCGACGATTTTATTTTTCGTCGGTAAAAAAAAAAAAATCGTCGGTCATAGTTTAACCATAGCCGACGAAACCTTTTTTCGTTGGTATTTTCAAAAAATCGTCGGCTATATTCATATTTCAGTCGACGATTTGTATTTTCGTCGGCCTTTCTCCGAAACATTAGCCGACGAAAATATTTGGAAGTATGGCCGACGAAGTTGACATTTTCGTCGGCTATAAGTCTATATATTTTCAGATCTGGGCAGCAGCTGCTCATTTAAAAAAAAAAGGGGAAAAACGGGAGAAAGAGTGAAAAATCTGTGGGGGATTGTTGAAATCCGTCCTCTCTTACATTGTGGAGCTATATATAGGTACGTAAATGTGTATATATGTTGATTTTGAGTTTTTGTTGAGTTGATTTTGAGTTTTAGTGATTTTGATTTAGTAAGTGATTTTTTGTTTTGTTGTTGTTTTAGTGTTAGAATGTATGTATATATGTTGATTTTGAGTTTTAGTTGAGTTGATTTTGAGTTTTAGTGATTTTGATTTATTAAGTGATTTTTTGTTTAATTTGTTGTTGTTTTAGTATTAGAATGTATGTATATATGTTGATTTTGAGTTTTAGTTGAGTTGATTTTAAGTTTTAGTTTAATTATATATATATATGTGTTTTAATTTGATGTTATTTTAATTAGTGTTAAAATATATATATATATATATGTTAATTAATAGTTGTTGATATATAGTGTAATTAATAGTTGTTGATATATAGTGTAATTAATTAACTTAAATAATGGTTGATATATAGTGTAACTTAAATAATGGTTGTTAATTAATGGTATATATATATGAGTTGATGTTGATAATAATATATATTATAATGTAATTAATTAATAAGGATTTATATATATATATATATGTATGTGTTAATTAATTTCTTATTAATTAAAGTTATACATATATATTATTATCAGGCTATATATGGATCTGGATAAGAGTTGGATTTCGCTTCCAAGGCATGACCGACGATACACTACATGAGTTGTGAATTTTTTACAGTTCGTCGAGGAAAATGCAAACGGGAATGATTACCATTATTGCCCGTGCAAGAAATGTAAGTGTCGGAGTGATATGTGTCGATTTCCGATTAGGACAGTATGGGAGCACCTAAAGAGTAATGGGTTTTGGCCGAAGTACAAACGTTGGATATATCACGGTGAGCCATCATTAGATGGATCGCATGATCATGGGCAGTTTTTTTAGGCGAGCAGTAATAGTGCATCCAACGATCCAACAATGGCATTCGTCAACGACGTGTTTCCTTTTGAAAGCGGTGTACGTGAGGAACAATATATGCATGACCCGGTGCTGCCCTTCCCACAAGTTGTCAACACTGCTGCCTTTGACAAGTACAACAAACTGATTGCATTGCAACAGACCCCTGTGTCTTCAAGTTCTGAGAAGACAGTTCTTCAAAGTGTGATGGAGGTAATGAGGATTAAAGTCGAGACAAAATCGACTATCAGGCAAGTGGATGAATATCTACAGTACACTTCTTCGTTGTTGGAGGACGGTCATCGTAATCCTACCAAGGACCGTAAGTTCCGAAGTATCCTCAAAGATCTAGGGCTTTCCTACATTAAGATCCATGCATGCGCATTTGACTTCGTTCTCTTCTGGGGTAAAGATGCATAAGGGAATGACCTTGCTAGCCTTGACGCATGTCCGCTATGTTAGTCTGACCGATATAAGTTGACGGGAGCAGGCAATAGAAAACCTGTGAAAGTGCTTCGGTATTTTCCGTTGAGAGATAGGCTTGAGCGGTTGTACATGTCAGAAACCACCGCAAAAGCTATGAGATGGCACGGTGAACGGGACGCGGGAGACGCAGATATCATGACACACATCTCTGACGGAGCGGTTTGGAAGCATATAAACAATGAGTTTCCTCATTTTACGTCAGATGTCAGAAACATCAGGCTCGGGCTCTCAACCGACGGGTTCAACCCTTTCGGCACCATGAGTCTTTCATACAGTATATGGCCGGTGGTTTTGGTACCTTACAACCTTCCTCCGTGGATGTGCATGAAGAAGGAATATAATATGTTGACATTGTTGATTCCGGAGCCTGGTTACCCAGGAAAATGTCTCGATGTGTATATGAGACCATTGATTGAAGAGCTTAAGGTATTGTGGGACGTTGGTCATCCCACTTTTGACAAGTACAAGGAGGAGACGTTCCAGATGCATGCCATGGTTATTGGTACCATCAGTGATTTTCCTGCTTATGGGATGTTGTCGGGCAGCGTTGTTAGGGGATACAAGGCTTGTCCAGAGTGTCTCAGCGATTAAGGGAGCACCCCTCATTGCAACAAGATATGCAGAATGGGTCATCGTGTGTTCCTTCCGGCGGATCACCACTGGCGTTACGAGTCTGCCGCATTTGATGGAACCAAAGAACACTGTGGTCCCCCCAGAAGATGGACGGGAAGAGAAATTTTAGCAGTGCTTAATGAGTACGATTTTGGGCCCCTCAGCAATCATCCCGACATTGTAGCGGAAATACCTGAAAGGCCTGAGGAGTACAAATTCTGGACACATAAGAGCATATTGTGGGAACTCCCGTACTGGTGTGAGTTGCTGATCCGTCACTTCCTAGACGTTATGCACATAGAAAAAAAAAATCTGAAAGTGTGGTGGGCACAACGCTGAACTTGGAGGGGAAGACGAAAGACAGTCCTAAGGCTCGCACTGATCTGCAAAACATGAATATCAGAAAACAACTATGGTTGAAACAAGGGAAGAGAAAAATGCCTCAAGGTCCTTACACCGTCAAGCCTGAGCATAAACCAGAAATTTTCCATTGGATAAGTCGGGCCAAGTATCCTTCAAGCTTTGCTGGAAATATAGCCAAGTGTGTGAACAGACAATTCAACAATCTTTACGGGTTGAAAAGTCATGACAATCATATCCTGCTACAGCGTCTCTTCCCTGTTTTCATTCGATCGTTCCTTCCCCGTCACGTTGTGGAGCCGTTAGTAGCGTTGGCAAGATTTTTCCAGAAGGTATGCACATGGGAAGTGAGAAAATCTGACCTCCGGGAAATGCAACAAGACATCGTTCATATCATGTGTAAATTTGAGATGATATTTCCTCCAAATTTTTTCGACATCATGCCTCACCTCATGATCCATCTTCCTCGGCAGTTGTTGCTTACCGGTCCTGTGCACTTCACTTGGATGTATCCGATGGAAAGGTACGTATTTTACACCTTATGTTAATTTCCTCATCAATATATGTGATATAGTATTAACTTATTATCATAACACTTTAAAAACTTGATTTATAGGCAACTTGGACAATACGGTGATTTTGTCCAAAACAGATCCGCACCTGAAGGATGTATAGCTGAAACATATATTGCGCACGAGTGCGTCACCTACATGAAGCTGTATTTAGGAGCGTTACAGGAAAGCATACCGGAAGATGTACCTTCACAGTTCAATCTTTCCATACTCTCCGACGATGTTGTACTCGGTGGAAACATGTCAGTTTCCTACAAGTTGAAAGATTATGAGGTAGCCATTGCACATTGGTGGGTATTAATTAACTGTCAAGAAGTTCAATTTTGGAAGAACATGTATCTAAACTGTGACCAAGTAGGAGGTGATCTCGATTACCACAACCGGACATTCGCAGAGTATTTCGGCCACTGGGTACGTCACTTTAACACTATTCTATACGTATTTATATATTATTGTGTATAATTATTCATATTTATAGTTGATTCTGATGGTTGCAGATGGACCTTATTAAAAATGATAATCACCCAAATTGGTCGCACGAACTCAGACTTCTGGCGATGAAGCCAGTCTATTCAAAAGTTTATGCGACGTGCAAGGTGAATGGTGTGTTATTTCGATGTGAAGAGAGAGACCTCAGATTGAAAACACAAAATTCAGGGGTTATGGCACATGGTGGGGATGATGGAGTTGACTATTACGGTGTTTTCCATTCAGTTGTGGAACTGCATTATGGGGAAGGCATGAAAGTGCACCTTTTCAAGTGTAGATGGTTTGACACACGGCCGCAGAGCATGAAAACCAATCAATACGGCATAACTTCTGTGAACACTAGTACATCATGGTATGAGGACGACCCGTTCGTTTTAGCCACATGGGTGAAACAAGTGTTTTATCTTGATGATCTCGCCAAGGGTGACCCGTGGAAAGTAGTCAACACTATCCACCATCGCAACATTTACCGGGCATCTACACTTGGAGTGGCTGAAGCGAACGAGGAAGGGGGCACCGCGTATCAAGAGCCCAACTCAAACGGTATTCCTGACTCCTCTTTTATTCGCCTAGACACGCCGGTGCGAATTCGACGTGAAGAGCCACTGCTTGTTGATGTTGATCCAAATGAAGAAACTAACGAGGACTCTAGTGGTGAGGAACGACATAGATTACCCCTATCGAGCAATTCAGAAACTGAAGAAGACTCATCCGATGATTCCGATTACAATCCGACGGATTAAGTAATTTAGATGATGTAATCATTTCATTTGTAATCCACTCTTTTCTAATGAACGGGCGTGGGGATGAGCCTCCCAGCATAGGCTGGGTTCCAAACCCCTTAAAAAAAATTTGAAATATGTTGACTGTTGGGTTTCTGTTTTTTTTTATGTTCAATTTTGGTTATATATGAACAGGACATAGGAATACGAGAGGTGTAACACCACTGATTTTTTTTATTTTTTTCAAAGAATAGCCGACGAAAAATGCATTCTTTCGTCGGCTATACTAATTATAGCCGACAAAAAATGCGTGATTTCGTCGGCCAAAACTATATTGAAAAATACATATTTTATTTTAGACAGAAAACGACAAAAGAATAGCCGACGAGTACTATGTTTGATTTCGTCGGATATGATTTAAAAAACAAAAAACAAAAAAAGACCACCTTCCATTTTCTATCACTATCGACAAACCATTGCTTCATCCTTCAAATGCAAATATGTCACCAAATAAGATATGACCGAAATAATGAAATACGTCTACGGTTGAAAAATGACAAGATTCCGACAAAATCTGTGTGCCGAATGTTGCGGTTAACTGTGTTTTACTTCCGTTTTCCTATGGGTAGCCTGATGTTCGGTAAATATTTTGAGGAAAATTTTTATATGATTAGTTGCGTCTCATCGATTTGAAACTATTATCTGTTGAAGGTCAGGCCAAAAAAACGTCATTTAGACAGGCCAATTACCATTTCTAAGCGTTTAAAAGGTTGACTCACCCGGTTGACCGTCCCGATCGAGCCTTTAACGTTGTCAGATGTAGTTGGATTTTTTTTCATACATGTATTTAATCTTAACGGTGATATCTGACGGTTGGAATAGATTTTTCAAACTTTTACATTCAAAATCGGAACATATGCACTAATGTTGCTTAACTTGTTTACTAAGTGTTTGAGTGAATGTATAGTTTCAAATAGTTACTATACGTACACTCTTCAAATACAAATATGTCGTCAAATAAGATATGACCGAAATAATGAAATACGTCTACGGTTGAAAAATGACAAGATTCCGACAAAATCTGTGTGCCGAATGTTGCGGTTAACTATTTTTTACTTCCGTTTTCCTATGGGTAGCCTGACGTTTGGTAAATATTTTGAGGAAAATTTTTAAACGATTAGTTGCGTCTCATCGATTTGAAACTATTATCTGTTGAAGGTCAGGCCAAAAACCGTCGTCTAACTAGACTAATTTCCGTTTTAAAGTGTTTAGAGGTTTGACTTAGTGGTTTGACCAACAGTTTAGCCGACGAAAATTATATGTCGTCGGCTAAACTCTTGCGATCCGCTTATTGTCCGCCGTTGGATGGCTCAGATCCAACGGCTGCTGATTTTCCAAAGTATAGCCGACGAAATATTTGAATTCGTCGGCTAAACTCTTGCGATCCGCGTCTTTTCATTGTCCGCCGTTGGATGGCTCAGATCAGACGGCTGCTGATCTCCTAAAGTATAGCCGACGACATTCAAAGTATAGCCGACGATGTTAAATTTTTCGTCAGCTATAATTAAGAATAGCCGACGACATCTTTTTTAATCGTCGGCTATTCTTTCGGGTATAAATCAGAAACTATCGAACCCTAGCCGACTTTTTCCTCTCTTCCTCCTCCTCCTCCTCCTGCTGCTACTCCAAAACGGCCCTCTCCCGTTCGTTTCCGCCGCGCTGCTCCTCATCCTCCTCAAATCGGCGGCGCCACACTCCTCCAATTCCGGCCTCCTCCTCCTCCGATCCTCCTCCTTCCTCAAATTCTCCTCCAAGCCGCCGGCCTCCTCCTCCTCCTCCTTCCCCTCCTCCTTCCCCTCCTCGTCCGACCTCCTTCCCCTCCTCCTCCGATCCGGTTAAATTTTTTTTTTTTCAATTTAGTTTAATTTTATAAATTGTTATATATTTAATTTTGATTATATAAATTGTTATATATTTGTTAATAAATTTAATTTTAACAAATTGTTATATATTTGTTATATATTTTATTTTAATTATATAAATTGTTATATAATAAATTGTTATATATTTGTTATATATTTAATTTTAATTATATAAATTGTTATATATTTGTTATATATATTTGTTAATAAATTTAATTGTTATATATTTGTTATAATTTAGGTATATAAATTGTTATATATTTAATTTTAATTATATAAATTGTTATATAAACTGTTATATATAAATTGTTAAATTAATTATATATATAAATTGGTAGTTGTTCAAGGAAGGTTAACTCCGTAACTTCCGTGGTGTGTCTTGTCCTAATAAGACTTGTAGTCTAGATACTCTATTAGATAGGGAATCCCTGTTCGCCAGGGATACTTGATGTAATGCCTATATAAAGGCCTCCTTATCAATGAATAAACAGAGAGAGATTTATCAATCTATTTCTCCTACAACACGTTATCAGCACGATGCTCTAGCCTCCCGTCTAATAAGCCCTAGAAACCCTAATTCCGAATTTTTTTTTCGAAACCCTAACCTACCGTCGGCCGCCGATTCTTCTCTTCGGCACCGACGGCCTCTTCTCAGCAGCATCTGCGCTGCTCGCCTGCCGCACTGTACCTTCGAGTACTGCTCCTCCTCTGCCTCTAGGCAGACAACCCGCTCGCCAGCAGCTCTCCCTTGCGTGCTACTTTTTGCACGCATCTGCCAGAAGATCAAAATTGCTCGCAAGCCAAGCAAGCGATCCGCGAACCCTTATTCGTGGTTGAGAAGAAATCAAGAAAAATCGAAGAAAACAAGCTTCCCCAAGAGTCAAGTTTCGTTTGATCAAGCTTCTCTTGAAGAGGTAATATTTTTATAAACGTTCCCGCTTCTGAAATTTCAATAGTTGGGTTTTGTTTTCTTCCGGGACCTTTCCGTGTCCCTGCTTCTTCATCCCGATTCTATCGCTTCTCGGGACGGCATACGGGGATTTAGTCACCCCGGTGCCAACGTTTATTGGGGTAACTGTGATGTTACCGGCCACCGTTATGCTTGTGACTGTGATGTCACTGTGAACCATAACGTATTATTCTTTTTTGGAAAGAAAACAAAGGGAAGATATCGATTGTGACTTGAAGTCACGTTAAGCATCGATTTATGTGACCATGATATATCTTGGCACTGTTCTAAAAGAACAATCAAACTTGATTAGTATTCAAACATACTAACGTCTCCCTGTTTGTGTTCTGTAGATGGCTGACACTCAGCGTCCAGAATTTGACATCTTGGATGTCCAAGGCAAGGAATACAAGAGGTGGGTCTCAGATGTTGAGAACACTTTCATTGGTAAAAGATTTACTGCCACCATCAACCCTCCTGAGGATGAAAGCTTACACGCTTCTCCTGAACAGAAAGCACAAGCCCTGATGTTTCTCAGGCGCCATATCCATCCAACGCTCAAGAAGAAATACCTGAGGAAAACTGATCCCAAAGAGCTATGGGATATCCTCAAGGACCGCTTCGACAATGTGCATGACGCACAACTCCCAGACCTCATGTCTGATTGGGAGCAAATCCGCTTACTGGATTTTGATTCCGTCCAGGAATATCATCAGACTATGCTAAACTTGCAATCTGATTTGAGCTTTTGTGGGGTCGAAAAGACCGATGATGATATGATGGAGAAGACTTTCACAACGTTCCCAGAATCTGCGTCCATGTTGTCGCATCAGTACCGCGATCTCCGCGAGAAAGGCACTATCAAAACCTTCAGCGATTTGATGAATGTGCTTCAGAGAAAGGAGAGGTACCATGAGTTAATTCTTACCACCAATAAGAGGCCTCGAGGACCGAAATTCATTGCGGAATCTCATCAAGCCCGTGGTAAAGCTTTTAAGCAGAAGCATCAACCTCATGAACGTCAAGCACCGCCACCACGTACGCCAAGAGCAATACGTGGCGGACGAGGAGGGAGAAGAGGCGTCGGCCGTGGCCGACCGCTTTCTTGGACAAGGGATGATGGCAGAGCCGCCGCTCCCAGAGGGAGGAACAGTTTTGGTTCCGGTCCCAGGCGTGGTGACCATACGCCGAACAATGCTTCGGCTCCTTGCTTCAAATGTGGTTCTAAGAATCATCTCCAACGCGATTGCATAGCAAGCAGAGATATTCAAGCCGCTTACAAGAAACACAAACAATACATAGAACAAGAAGCACACTATGTAGGAGACTTTGAGGAAGAAGTATACGATGAGGAAGATACGAACTTCGCCATCGATGACTTCCAACCTACCAAGAAACGTAGGACTCAGGAGTATGATACTCCAGACTATGAATAAGTATTTGACTTAGGTCATGAGATACGTGTTCAAGTTTGATTTTGATTGTTATTTTGACAGAATAGTCAATAAATCACGACTTTGTTCGATAAGTCGTTCTATTTAGAACAACCTTGATGTATTCTTGAGTTGTCATCAATAAAATCTATCTTATTCTACGAATGATTTAAGATTTTTACATCCCTGAAAGCAAAATTGGTTCAATGCGTCCAATTCTCAATGGCATAATTATTTTGAGTTCACCAAAATTCTGGTGATGTTAACTCATATCCGAAAAATCACAAAAGACAAAAGGAGAGATCCGCGATACGCGATACGCCATCCGCGATCCGCGATACGCCATCCGCGATCCGCGATACGCCATCCGCGAGCCGCGATGCACGATCCTCGATCCGAGATCCGCGATCCGCTATCCGCCAACTTGGTCGCGATCCGCCAGGACTCGCTCGCCATGGCTATTCGCCAACTAATCCGCGATCCGCGATCAGCGATCCGCCAACTTGGCTGCGATCCGCCAAACCTCGCTCGCCAAAGCCTAAGCGCTTGGCCGCGACTCGCTAGGCCTCACTCGCCATGGCCAATCGCCAGCTTGGCTCAGCACCGAATCCGGTTTTTTTTTTTAAACCAACAATCGATAGCCTATCGAACAAATGCAACTTTTGCATCAATGGCTCGGCAACAAAGTGTCTTCGGACTCGCCATGCTTCGGATTTAGCTCAACCGTCGCATCGCATTGCCTCAATGCCTGACCGACTCTCACCACTCGCCTTGCTTCGGCTCGGCCTCTGGGTAGCTTTGGCCTTACCACAGCTTCGGCTTTGGCTTGGCCCCGGCCTTTGCCTTGGCCTCGGCCTTGGCTCGGCCACGCCACCTACGACGGTGTCCGGTCTCAATCTCTGAACTAGGCTATGATTATCATTATTGATACTCGGTGATTAAAATGAGGCTTATCTTTTTCTCTCAAGTTTTGTCGTTGCCATGGCTATGTAATTGGCCTTAATGCACTTCATTTTGTGATGATATATTGTTTCAGTACACTTACTTTAAAGTGTTGGCCAAAGTCTAAAGTAGACTATTGATTCAATTTACATTGTTTTTGTAGATGTATCAAGGCGAGATTGAGTGTTTGTTGGATTGTGCAACAACTCACACGATTCTGAGAAATCGGCAATTGTTTTCGGATTTTACGCCAAGAGAATCGTCGTTATCTACGATGACAGGAACTGGACCCGTAATTAAGGGTCGTGGCACTGCTCAATTCTTACTGCCAAATGGCACTGAGATTCGGGTAGAGGACGCCCTATATGCGCCTAAGGCGCCAAGAACCTTGCTAGCTTTCAAGGATGTGCGTGACAATGACTATCATCTCAGCACTTATGTTGAAGATGGAACTGAATATCTGTTGATCACCTCCACTCAATCTATGCGCACTCGCATTGTGGAGAAGTGTAAGCGAGTTCGCAATGGCATGTATTTCACAACCATTCGAGCCAACGAATCTCATGTTGTTATATTATGTGATTCTGATGCTTATAAGCTTTGGCATGATAGACTCGGTCATCCGGGTCGTGATCTGATGATCCGTATTTTGAAATGCTCCCACGGTCATCCATTTTTCCGATCACAAAAGCACAGAGGGCGCCTCGGCCTCGGTTCGGCCGTGCCGTCGATGGCCGCCTCTCGGTTCCAAGGAGAGGTTCGGCCTCCTCCTGCTTCTCATGCTTCTGTAGTGATGTCTAATGCTCATCGTTCGTTTTGCAAAGCTTGTTCACTAGCAAAACTTCAAGCAAGACCATCTTTTGCTATTGATAATAAACAGAATATTCCGTTTCTACAACGAATACAAGGTGATATTTGTGGACCTATAACACCAGAATGCGGACCATTTCGATATTTCATGGTTCTGGTTGATGCATCAACGCGTTGGTCACACGTAGCGTTGTTGTCCACGAGGAATGCTGCATTCGCTAAACTCCTAGCTCAGATTATTAAGCTTCGGGCTCACCACCCGGACAATCCGATTAAGTCCATCAGACTGGATAATGCTGGAGAGTTTACCTCAAAGTGTTTTGATGACTATTGCATGTCAGTTGGGATTGAAGTTGAACATCCCGTACCCCACGTTCATTCTCAGAACGGTCTTGCAGAAGCCGCTATCAAGAGACTACAGCTTGTAGCTAGGTCTCTTGTCATGGCCACAAACTTGCCAGTTTCGGCATGGGGATATGCAATATTACATGCAGCTATGCTTATTCGTCTACGACCCACAGATAGCCAACCATTTAGTGCGTACCAGTTGGTAACTGGTTACGAGCCTGATATTTCGCATCTGCGTACTTTTGGTTGTGCCGTATATGTGCCTATCACGCCTCCACTGCGTACCAAGATGGGTCCACAACGACGATCAGCTATTTATGTTGGATATGAAGCACCAACTATTGTCCGCTATATAGAGCCTATGACAGGTGATCTGTTTACTGCAAGATTTGCAGATTGTCACTTTGATGAGACATCCTTCCCGCCGTTAGGGGGAGATGGGGCCGCATCCGTCCCAAATGAACGTCAGGAATTGACGTGGTTCTCTCCCACTATGTCTCATTATGATCCCCGTACGTCTCAGTGTGAGACTGAAATACAACGCATATTAGAACTACAAAAGGTGGCGGATACGATGCCCGACTCCTTTACTGATATTGCGAAAGTGACAAGATCAACCATACCTGCTGCGAATGTACCTACAAGGCTTAACATTCCTCGCCATACGCGAGCACGCGCCGCCGGTCTCGGACCCGCAGCCCTAGGTGCCATCGGCAGCCTAGGCTCGGCACCTCCAAGTGGAGAGCCGGCGTCGACTTCGGATCCTCCTAGAAAGAGGGGGAGACCAATCGGTTCCAAAGACAATGTACCTAGAAAGAGGGCATGTGTCCAGGCACAAAGCGATCCGTTCATCATTGATACTGTGACGCCGTCACACGAGATTGTCTCCGACTATACCTATGTCCAAGAATCAACTTTGAATCATCTAGGGGACGCCTCAGACTCACTGTTGATGTTGGAGAACAAGGAAATCTCACTAAACTACTTATGCATGCACAATCTGATGGAAAGAAATTCCATGTATATCGATGATGCATTCGCCTACGCCGTTGCTCAAGAAGTCATTGACGACGACGATATGGAACCCCGCACTGTTGATGAATGTCAACGTAGGGCGGATTGGCCGAAGTGGGAAGAAGCAATCCAGGCTGAACTAGACTCTCTAAAGAAAAGGCAAGTTTTCGGACCGGTTGTGCCTACACCGCCGAACGTAAAGCCTGTTGGACATAAATGGGTCTTTGTCAGAAAGCGCAATGAGAATGGCGAAGTCCAGCGATATAAAGTTCGACTCGTGGCGCAAGGTTTTTCTCAACGCCCTGGAATTGATTATGAGGAGACGTATTCTCCTGTCATGGATACTATTACCTTCCGATACTTAATAAGTTTGGTAGTCTCAGAGAGACTCAATATGCAGCTTATGGATGTTGTAACTGCGTATCTTTATGGGGACCTAGATACGGAGATGTACATGAAAGTGCCAGAAGGACTTTCGTTACCCAAGTCAAGTGAGCAAAAACCACGAAGTTCATTTGCTATCAGGTTGAGACGATCTCTATATGGACTCCGAAAATCTGGTAGGATGTGGTACACACGGTTAAGTGATTACTTGATTGGGAAAGGATACAAGAATGATGAGTTGTGCCCTTGTGTGTTCATAAAGAGAACAAGTTCAGGATTTGCCATTATAGCCGTCTATGTCGATGATATGAACATCATTGGAACTCTGAATGAGATCAATGAGACCGCTAGCTATTTGAAATCCGAATTCGAGATGAAAGATCTGGGAAGGACTCGGTTTTGCCTAGGCTTAGAACTAGAGCACCGAAGTGGTGGAATTTTTATACACCAGTCTGCATATGTCCGAAAGATGCTCAGGCGATTTAACATGGACAAAGTTATGCATCCTACAGGCACTCCCATGGTCGTTAGAAGTCTGGATATCAACAAAGATCCCTTTCGTCCGAAAGAAGATGACGAAGAGGTCTTGGGAGCTGAATATCCATATCTTAGTGCGATTGGAGCTTTGTTATACTTAGCTCAGTGTACTAGACCAGACATCGCTTTCTCTGTGAACTTGTTAGCTAGATTTAGCTCTGCGCCAACACAACGTCATTGGGTTGGAATCAAGAACATCTTCCGATACCTTAAAGGAACCCTTGACATGGGCTTGTACTATCGATACACTCATCAGGATTCGACACCTAGTCGATCTCTTGCATCTAACAGCACAAACCATGGCTCGGATTGCCATCCGCCAGCCATATCCGCCAAGACTGGCTTTGGTTCATCCATCTGCCATCTTGCAGCCATATCCGCCAACTTATCCGGACCCGCGGATGCTAAGTCGTGGTCCCGATACGATTTTGGCGATACCCCCTCCTACTCAGATACACCAAATGATGTGATGGTAGGATTTGCTGATGCTGGATATTTGTCAGATCCACACAAAGGACGTTCCCAAACCGGTTATGTTTTTACCATCGGGAATACGGCGATATCTTGGAGATCAACCAAGCAAACCCTTGTTGCTACCTCCTCGAACCATGCTGAGATTATTGCACTACATGAAGCAGTCAAAGAATGTATTTGGCTTCGCTCAGTTATATCTCACATCCGCGAGTCTAGTGGACTTGAGTCTACTACGATGGGACCAACTTGCATATTTGAAGATAATGCAGCATGCATTGAGCAGATGAAGTTGGGATACATTAAGGGTGACAATACTAAACACATTTCGCCTAAGTTCTTCTACAATCAGCAGCAGCAAGAGACTTTGAATATCCAGGTGAAGCAAGTCAGCTCAGAAGAAAATGCAGCGGATCTGTTCACCAAGTCTCTACCTAAATCTACATTTATGAAGCATGTAAAGCGCATTGGAATGTGTCGCTTATCCGAACTCGAAGACTGATTGACTATCAGGGGGAGTTCTCATCTAGACTTCAGGGGGAGCCTAGTTATGCATGTCTCACATACTTGTAGTTGGTGCGTTGTACTCTTTTTCCTTAGACCATGCTTTTATTTTTGCCCAAGAGGTTTTTGTTTGCTGGCAAAGGTTTTAACGAGGCAACGGTTCATGCACCATTGAGGACGCGACACAAGGGGGAGTGTTCAAGGAAGGTTAACTCCGTAACTTCCGTGGTGTGTCTTGTCCTAATAAGACTTGTAGTCTAGATACTCTATTAGATAGGGAATCCCTGTTCGCCAGGGATACTTGATGTAATGCCTATATAAAGGCCTCCTTATCAATGAATAAACAGAGAGAGATTTATCAATCTATTTCTCCTACAACAGTAGTCTAATTATAACCATTTATATATTTTTGTTAATATATAAATGGTTATTTGTATTTATATATATGTTAATAATGAAATATAGTTATATTAGTATATAAATAGTTATATTTAGGTTAATGGTTAGTATTATTTAAAATTAATTAAAATTTAAATATTAATTTGTTAGTATGTTTTGAAATATGTTAGTATTATTGGTTATTATATTAATTAGAATTTGTTATTTAATGTAATATAATTTAATATTAATTAATGTATTAATGCCTCAAACTGCAGATGGTCGATGCATTCAGACAGTTCTTCGGAGGCCGTCGTTCCAGATCTAGGGGTTCTGGAAGTTCCGCCGGTTCCGCAGAGTCCGACAGGACCCTTAGCCAGCCTGAGAGGACCACGACCCAGCCGCGGAGGAGTGTGGATTCATCCCAGCCGCGAAGGCATGTGGATTCATCCCAGCCGCGGAGGAGTGTGAGTTCTCGGCACCAGACCCTTCTCCAGGCGGGGCGCCCGTCGAGCAGTTCACGTCCCCCTGTCGGGTCTGATGCTCCGAGGTTCAGTAGGCAGCTATTTCAGGACGAGATAGCTGCAGACGTTCCTCAGGTCCGTATGCCTAAGGTTCATCGGGAGCCGATGGCGAGTCCGTCGACGTCTGCTGCTGACTCGACTGAGGGGCATACTCTCCCAAATCAGCTCTACCTCCCGTACAACATTCCTGCGATACCCGAGGTCGACTTTCGAGGTGTGCCCATATAGCCTACTATGTCTCAATACGTGAGTGCTGCGGAGGCATACCAGCAGCAGCCATTTGAGAACCCTGACCTCCTGATTTCGGCGAGGAGAAAAGGAAAGTCAACAGACGAGTCATCCAGTTCAGGTAACATTTGATTTTATTAATTAAATATTTTATTAAAATTAACGCACTAATATTTAATTTTATTAACCAATCGTCGTTTATGTGATAGGGTCAGCCGCTAGCAGTTCAACGAGGAATACGAGAGGTGTCATATGTTTTGACACGCTCAGGAGAACTGTTGAGAGCAGCGGGAGGATCCGGATCAACGAACCTCCTAATCAGGAGGTTCAGGGGAAAAAACGCCTCGACTACACGGGTTGCGTGGGGGCATTGATTAGGGACAGAGTCCCTATGTTGTGGACCCGGTGGGCTGATGTGCCCGAAGAGATCAAGAGGGAGGTGAACAACGGCCAGTTGGTGAGTAATTTAAAAATTTAATTTATTTTACGTAATATTTAATAATTTTCGGTATTGTTATAATTGTAAAACTAATAAAATATTATCTTTCAGACATACTTCGAGATTGCAGAACATAAGCAGCATTGGGCGGACACGATGCAGTCGTTGAGGTACGTTGGGAATTCCTTATCTTATAATTTGAAATATTTTATGATATTAATAATATTTCTAATGCACTTTTGTTTTTTCCGTAGGTTCAAAGAGTGGAAGAACGAGCTCCGTTCCCACTTTAACCAATACGACAACCGTGATCGTATGGGTACTCCCAGAGAGTTCATGTTCAGGGAGTACGAGTGGCGTTGGTTGAAGACAGTAGACTTCAACAACCCACTTATGCAGGTAAATACTAAACTTAACTATAAATGTTTATTTTGTTAAAATTTTAATTATTAGTTTAATTATTTTATAATTATTACACTAAAATTTTTTTATGCATTTTTATAAATATTTTATTATTTGTTTGAAGCAACGGTCTCGAGTAAACTCTACGAACCGCCGCCGTAACACAACCCCCCATCATGGTGGTTCTAGGCCGTTTGCACAATATCAGGAGGAGGCGCTTAGTGATCATCCTGATAGCAACCCGTACGTGGAGACGTTCAAGATCGCTTATCCACAAGCGACAGAACAGCTCGTAAGTCGTTGATTACGATTTTAAAATTTTAATTATTAATTTTACTTCATTATATATTTGTTAGAATATTAATTTTTTTTTTTCCGTTGAATTAGGAGAGGGTGAACCGGGCCGAAGAAGAGGTGTTCCAGCAAGTAGTTCGGGAGACACAACCGAACATTTCAGAGGCAGATCTGGAAGAAGCCCTGAGCCAGGTCGACCGATCGAATGTCCAAACGACAGCGAGGATGTTCGATGCAGCCTTCCCACACCGGTCAAACCAATACTACTGCCGAGGTTTGGGAAGTTCTGGAATAGGGCTCCTGAAGACCACTAAGGGAGGTCAAAAGAAGGGAGGCGGGGACAGCCAACAGATGAGGGGGGAAGTGCAGAGATTGGCCGCAAGATTGGCGGCCGAGTCCCAGAGATCACAGGAGCTACGCCGCAGAACACAGCAGTATCATTTGGATCTGGCCAGTTGGCATGCTGAATGCGACAGAGTTCGGCAACACAACTACGCCGCCCAACAAAACTGGTGGTGTGATATGTTCGCAGCACAACAACAAGCCCTTGAACCCCCGCCCCCGTTTCAGCCGTTAGTTAAACCTCCAATGCCTCAACCTCCCGATGATGACGAGCAGGATGCTGGGGATGACGTGATGGACTTTAGTGCTTTAGGTGATGATTAGGGTTATATTTTATGTATATTGGAACAAATTAAATAATAAATTATTTAGACGTGTTTCTTGTTGGTGCAAATGCATGGATTGTCTTTGTGATTTGCAGGTTGCTTGGAATGGTAATTTAGAAATTAATTTAATTTTTTTCCCCCAAATGTAAGAATACCCGACGATATTGGCATTATTTCGTCGGCTATAAGCACTATAGCCGATGATTTTTTACCAATTTTCGTCGGATATAACTTCTATAGCCGACGAAAATGACATTATTTCGTCGGCTATAACTAATTAATACCTATTAAAATATTAATATATTGCCGACGAAATAACCGACGAAATAGATGAAATCGTCGGCTATATTTCAGAACAAATAGCCGACGAATTTCGTCGGCCATAGTTTACGATATCGTCGGCCATGCTCGAGCATAGCCGATGAATTTCGTCGGATATTTTGCCCAGGTTTGGTCGACAAAATTAATTTTCATCGGCACTGTCGTCGGCCATACCCGAGAATAGCCGATGATTTCGTTATTTTCGTCGGCCATTGGTATTACCGACGCCGTTTTTCCGACGACGTATAGCCGACGAAAATTTCGTCGGCAGAAGGAATAGCTGATGAAAATTTGGCATAGTCGACGAAATTTTTTTCGTCGGCTATTTAGTCCGATCTGGTAGTGGGCTGTGCAGTTTGGGGATTTTCCTTGTCCAAAACGGGTTAGAAAATCCCCTTGAGAATTGGTTTCCCATATTGAAAAGGAATGGGATTTTCTTTCCCTAGTTGGACTAGGCTTCTATGTCTTGACCGGCCTAGGACTGCTCCACACGTCTAGGACACGCTTGGGAAGCTTCTTGAATATTCTTTGTTGACAGTAGCCGCAGAGAGGCTACAGCAGGCCCACAGACCCGCAGCAAGTGCACCAGGGTCCGGCCCAAGGCTCGGGACCGGATCACCAGCACCCGGCCTCGGGGTCCAGCACTCTATCCTGCCTCCAGAGACCCTGGGGTCGGGGGCACCAGCCTGCCGAAGAGGGCATCAGAAGTTACAAACAGAAGGGAGCCAGTCCCACATCGAAGGGTAAGGCCAGCCCTTACACCCAACCACCTATATAAGGGCCCCAGCTACCCTCTTTATTAGGTAACTTATCTCTCTCCCTGCTTACATACGTGCCTTGGTTATATATATTCCAACTATACTAACTTAGGCATCGGAGAGGAGAAGACCGGCCCACCCGGTATTCCCCTTAGTGAGCAGGATTGCAGGAGATCGAGTGGATTCATCAAGTATCTACTAGACCCCCGGGTTTAGGCAGAAACAATTGGCGCCGTCTGTGGGAATTCGTACGAAAAGCTGTGTTGCTCTATTGATCCTTTGGAGAAGTAGCACTACTACAAAAAACTCAATACACAACGGTGCTGCACCGTTGTGTAAGTTCGAAAAAACCGTCGTATATCTCGAGCTTGTGTGATGAAACGTCCAACAACCAACTTATAATTTCTGTTGTACAACTTATATGTCATGCCATGGCTGGCTTGGCATTCGCTGCACTGACATGTCTAGTTCATACAACAGAATATACATACTTTTATGTTGTGTAAGTTTTAAACATACAACAGAATATTGCAATTTTATTCTGTTGTCTCATTCGCACAACAGATTTCATCTCCCACTTATTTAGTTGTCTGATTCAGACAACTGGTTTCGTTTCATATTTATTGAGTTGTATGATTCTACAAATCAAACAACAGATTTGAGGATTTTGTGACACAGGTTTGATGTGGCTTTTAGTCATATTGTACAACATATGATATTTTTACAGTTGTATTATTCGACAACCAGACAACAGAATTGAGCTGTTTGTGACACTGGTTTGATTCGGCTTTTGGTCATATTGTACAACACATAATGCTGTTATATTGTTGTATAATTTTCTATCACACAATAGATTTAAGCATTTGGTCATATGACCACTTTGTTGTCTGAGCTTCAAATACACAAGAAATGAGGTCTCAAAAAGCATGTAAACTGTTGTACATTGAACTATTACCATTTCCAGAAGAGCAGTTTGTGCAGATACAATAATTATACATAAATTGAACCATTCTACATATCATTCAAGTGGCCGGAGCACACTAATGTACCACATAGATGCATAGAGCAAAAGCAAACTAAAACTTAACTAGCATTTCAGCTGAAACCATGAAAGGCACAAGCTGATATTGTTCAAAATTTGCTAGCAATAACCCGACGTACCTAGCTAGCATTTCAGCTGAAACCATGAAGGCACAAGCTGATATTGTTCAAAATTTGCTAGCAATAATCCTACGTACCTAGCTAGCATTTCAGCTGAAACCATGAAGGCACAAGCTGATATTGTTCAAAATCTGCGAGCATTAGTCCTATATATACATACATACCTAGCTAGCTTAAACCGATAAGTTTATAAAACATAGTCACATATAAACATCACTGCCAAACCCATTTCAGAAGCCCTATGAACATTCCTACACCAAATTGCTCACAATGAACTTCGCCCACTCATTCCTTACCACATCTATTTCATCTTGTGTGTACTGTAGGCCATTGTCTCTCCTGCCCCACTGAAAAAGAAATCGAATGTATAAAATATTAGACGTCAACATTATCCCAAAAAGTCATTCAAACACAAAGCAGCAGAAAGCAGCTGAAAACTAACAGTAAACTTCCCAGCCAATAATAAAGACATAGCCATACTCCACAAAAGCCCCAGATTATAAAGGCAGATAGTTCAACCCCCCCTCTTATGGAGAAAGATGCAAGGTGAATACCTGTTCCCTCCCCTATGGGATAGAACAGCAGCATAACACAAGAATAAGTGCATATACCATAATAGAAAAAAATGACCAAGCAAACCCTCTATTAAACAGATAAAAGGGGAGTGAAAAAATTGAAATGGTAGTTAACAACATCTAGTAGACAGATTTTCTGACATGCATATTTAGTTAAAACAAAGTAATCAATATGCATGAACATTGCATACAATGAGAAAGCTAGCTGAAAGGATCGAGATCCTAAGACTGTGTGATTACAGAATTATTAGGAATGAACCAGCATCCTAAATTCCTAATACAAGCAATTCAATTAAACACAAAAGCAGCAGAAGGCAGTGATTGTACCTTAGTCACAAAAATAGATTGGTCCTTGTCCTCTATGATATCTCGCATGAACCGCATGACATAATAGCCGCACTCAATAGTGTTGGGTTGGTGGGGAACACCCTAAAAGCAGTGAATCAATTAATAATCACTCTCCCAAAACAAGTAACATAATCGAAATGTACATATATTAGCCAAGAATCTAGAATCCACCAAAAGTAACATATACATATCGTAATCGGTTTCCAGTCAACAACTTAGCATACAAGTGAAGTAAAGAGGTTTTTTTTTTATTATTATTTGTCTTTGTTATCCCTGGAAAAGACAATAACAATTCCATTAGGCATTTTATGTCCGGCTAATACCTATAAGTATCTTTTGCCAAAACTAATAAAAATAATGGTCCATATGCTGACAAGAAGACATCTCAAACACGGAAAAGACAAATGTGTTGGCAAGGATAACAAAAACATGAATGGAAAGAAAATCTTAAGTATCTAAATGACTGAACGAACGATAGCATAAGCAATTGGTACAATCAGCAAGACAGTAAAAAACAAGCAGCTCTAAAATAAATTAACAAATGCATTAAACTAATGCATAGGATCAAGGTATTACTAAATGTCCATGACAAGACATCTGTGTTCTGGTTACCAAGCGCACTAACCCCTAGATGTCAAAAAATACACACACCAATTAGCAGTTCATATAACATGCAATAACAGTAGCAAAAGAGTTGAGAGATAATCACAACCAAAAAAGGAAGCACGAAGACAAAAAAACCATACCAAAACAGATTATTACCTGCTTCTGTGCGACTGGAACTTGATGTTCAGATCAGTGTGCGCAGAATATGAGATGCGCAAGTGACATGAACCGACATGCTCTGGAAGCAAGTACCTAAAGGTGAATGATCACACCACAAAGTTAACAACTCTGCAAATATAGAAATCAATGAGGGAATATATGATTGGAGGACGCGGAAATGGAAAATTTCTCTAGTCTATTTCTCTAGTCTATTTTCTCTCAATAAGGAAAAACCATTTCTGATCACACATCATATCACGATTTGATTGTCATAACCAGTAGTAAAGAATTTCTTTTTCATGACAGGATTGTAGTGTTTCTTGGAATCAGAACAGTCACCTTAGCATCAAAATCAGTCTCAACGCCAAGTGAGAAAGGGGTGGCATCCAAGAGAGTGAAATCTTGAAGCTCCTCATTTCAATTCCCACTTAATACAGCAGCTTCAAGTGGGAATTGAAGCTCCTCATTTCAACACAAAACACAACTACAATCTCAGAAACGCAAAACAACAATGACAATGGCAATGCATCAGTAGTGTAACGTTGAGCAAGCTTACGTGTGAGCTCCGAGCTCCTTGTCATCATGCTCGGCGGTGCCATCAATCAGAGCTAGGAGAAGGTTCTTGAGGTCTCCGGAGGTGTGTCGACCGATGTCGTGTTCGAGATGGGTGTTAAAGAGCGTGAGATATTGGTGTTTAAAGAGAGCGATCTGGGATGGGGTGCGGGAGCAGATGACTTCGGTGGCGGCGCGGAGGTCGGAGGCGGTGAGGGACTGGCAGACGATGGTGGCGTCGCGAGTGGCGGGGTCGGGGGTCCAGAGGAGGAGGGCTTTTTTGGTATTTCCGCTGAGCTCGGAGGAGAGGCGCTTGAAGAGGTCCTCGGTGTACATGGTTTTGTAGTCGCGGGCGATTTGGGCGCGTTGGGTGGAGTCGCGGTGGGCGAGGATGGTGATGACGGCGGAGGTGTCGCAGCCGAAGCCCTTGAAGGCTTTGTGGAGGGCGATGGCGTCGTCTCCTGGGATGGTTGGGGTTTGGGGAGTGGTTAGAGTCGCCATTGTTGGTTTCAGATGAGAGAGAAAATCAGTTATAACAAGGGAAATAGTGAAGAGAGGTTTTTGAGGGACTAATCGGTTAGGATTAGGAAGAGAGGGCTCGGGGTTTCGTATTTGGGACTTCGTCGGAGAGCTAGGGTTCCGAGAGGTGGGAACCTAGAATTGGCGGTGTCGGCGGTGCTAGAATCTGCGGTGAAGGGGTTCGATCTGCTGGTGCAGTCGCCGAGCTGGACTGGGAAGGTGAGAGGAAGAAGAGTCGAAGGTGAAAATTGGGGGAAATTTAGGGTTATGACGAGAGAAAGAAAGCCTTTGAGTTGTTTTTACTCTTGAGAGGGCTCGGGGCTTTGAGAGAGAGAGAGAGAGAGAGAGAGAGAGAGAGAGAGAGAGAGAGAGAGAGAGAGAGAGATGTGAAGAGAGGAGGGGGTGTTAAATATTTTCTAAGTTTATGACACAACAGAAAATATATGAAATGTCTTATATTTTTCAGACCCAATTTAAAAGAGAGGGAATTTTGCCGCCTGCTACAAATTTGGAGAGTTTGACATAGCATTAGGTTTTCCTTCATACAATAGAAAACGTTTAAGCTGTTGTACTAGTTTTCTTCACTTTGCACTTGGTATTCCACTAGGTGGTTTCTTGTAGAAACTTCAAAATAGTTGCACAACAGAGAAGATACAAATTGTTGTGGGATTTTTAACACACGTATGTTTCAAAAATTCAAAGTCCATGGAGGCAAAGTTCCCGCTTTGAAGGGGCAGCATTTCAGTCATTAGAGCCAAAATGAATCTGGCCCAAACACAAGCAAAACAAGTCATACAACAAAACTACAAAATTCTGTTGTACAAGTATTTGTCACCTTGCACTTGGTGACACCTAATGCAGGATGTGACATTATCACGCAACACAAAACAATAACTTTGTTGTCTGTCCATCTAGACCTTGCTCAAATTTGAGTTTCAATGTCGGAGGGAATTCTGCCGCCAAGATTTTCATTAATCATACAACAGAAAATGTGTCTCAGAGTTGTGTGACAAAATCTGGAAAAATGTTTTTCAGAATATGGAAAATGTGTACCATCATACAACACAAATTATTCACTTTAGGTTGTGTGAAACAGTTCAGTGATTCACACAACATGTAACTTTCAAAGTGTTGTCTGATTTGTGTTGTGTATTGAGTTTTTTGTAGTAGTGTAGCTACATCCTTCAGTCCGGAAGCTATGGAAGGAAGGAATATAAAAGCCAGCACGGAAAAATCGAAAGCGCGAATTCAGTTCCCAGACCCGGCCCGTAACATAAAGGCTGAGGTCGGTGCGAGGTTCGCCCTTTCTTCCATCCGAGACGGAGCTCATGATCGCCGGGAACCAGAAAACCCCGACCAGAAGGGTCCGGGAGAAATAAAAAAGATGAAGGCAGAGGTCGAGCGCTTGCGAGAAGAGGGCGATCAAGATCGTATAAGAGCAAAGGCCCGATGCCAAGAGTTGAAGGCAGTAAACATTGCCCTATTAGCGGCCCTGGAGCGAGAAGGTCAGCAGGGCACTCCTCAAACAGCACCGCGGCCAGCAGGCAAGGCTAGCGAATTCCCGCATCTTGAGGTAGGGCAGGCCACGGGAAGAAGAAGGACCGTGCATGTGGCCACGCCGCTCTTTTCGGAAGTTCTAAAAAACTCCGGACCGGACGAGCCCTCGTACCGCACAGGCCAGGCGTCAACCGAACAGGAAAGCTCTACCGCACGGACGCTCGAGGCGCTCTCCGCCTCGGTGGCAGACATAAAGGGCCGCATGGAGACCAGCGAGAGGATGGCGGGTGACGAGTCGCCGAAGCGAGCATCAAACAATAATAACCCTACAATCGTTAGTAGTATAGAATAAGTAGGGATCGTTCTAGCCGGGGATTAAGGGTACCTGAAACATGAGAATGTTAACACAAATATTCACAAACATATATGCACACAATTGTCACACTTATATACATATATACAAATTTATCATGGGGGATGAAGATGAAGTTCGGCAACCATAGGGCTGCCCTAAACTAGATGCGAAAATAAAATGAAAAGAAAGCTGAAAAATAATCTAAGCTATTATTTACAAGGTTGGTCGACATTCTTCCACAAATTACTAGTACGAAAGCAATCAAAATACTTAGCAAATTGACAAAACAAGACATATGGCAAGGGTACACAATATCCTAGATCCGACTTAGTTCCAACCCAACTAGGGCCTCAGCGGTTATCTAAGTTGTTTCAGACTTCACGAAGGTATTTAGAATTAGCTCAGCGCATAACCCTAATATTTAGCTAACCGATTATAGACAAGCAGCGTAGAGGATAATCAATTAACCAATGAAGTACGAAGTCTTTTTAATTGGAAACACATCAATCAAGCAAGGCGTCACCACTTCTTGTTAACATGCATAGTCGTTTAAACCACTCTAGTCCTATTTATGTTGACAGATACAAGACCAATACTCAAAACACACCGCAAATATGCTAAGTACCAATCTCTGCGGCACACGGATTTAAAGACTAAACCAAGAACGAATTACTAGAATCAGAGTGAACATGCTTGTCGAATCCTATTCTATCTCTTTACTTCATATTTTCCTTACTTTTTAACATGCAATTCGTATTCTTACATCCAAACACCAATTAAAGATAAAGAAAACGAATTGAACATGAAAATTATAAAACCAAACTTCACTCCAAACAATACATAGACATAAAGTTTGAAACCAAGAATTCATGCTAACTTCATAGAAAAAGTTTAACATAACTACATAAAAATAACAAAACCGAGAGAGGGGAGTGGATCACACTTTTGTAGACACCTTAATGACTTCGACTCGTGTGGATTCGGCGGATGGTGGAGAAGATGGCTGCTCGGCAATGGTGTAGTGTCGGCAGGATTTTTAGGGTGAGGTGGTGGTGGTGTCGGCTAGGGTTTTTATGTAGGATTCTTGGGAAATTTAGGTAGAGCTTTGGCTAGATTTTTGCTTTGGAATGTGACCAGTTTTTCTGTGTAAAAGCTGGCTTTAAATAGAGGCAAATTCGGCAAAAACCCTAGGTAGAAAACCTAGTCCAAATCGGCAAAGGCAATCCTTGTGCAACAAGGTTTTGGTTCCTTCCTCTCTTGGTTCTTCTAGGAAACTTCTTTTTCTGATTTTCTTCCTTGGATTGGGCTGAATATCTTCATGGACTTCTTGTGTAGGCTTGAAAACTCCATTTGGTGAGCTTGATCCATGGAAAAATGCCCCAAACCCGCAAGAACACAAGACTGGCAGCAACTCGGCTGGAATGACCTTGCTCCAGTAAATCCGGCATATCTCCCTTCTCGGAGCTCCAATTGATACGATTCCAAGTCTCAGATAAACTAGACACATATAGCCATCTCCCCATAAAAGGGCTCGTTCAAATTCCTTGTGAGTCGTCGGGAATGATTTTTCGAAGTTGGGACAAAATCCCAGGAAAATCCCGGAAGTCCCTGGATTGGTTTGCTCGAACTGCTGTTTTGCAGCCATATTTTGGGTGACTTTCCGAACTCCGATTGATCTGAAATTTTAACACAACATTTCTCAGTATATGAATAATAAGCACGCCAAATTTCATTAAATTCGGACAAGGATAGATCGCATTTTTACTCATCTCAAAATCACAAAAAAGACATATTTTGCATTATTTTCCAGATTTCTCATACTTAGTCATTTTTCGGACAATTAAGCACATTTTACCAAAACTCTACCAAATTAACACTAAACTAAATTATGACTCAATCTTAGACAAATAAGGGTTAAACAAAGCATAAACGAGGGCATAAGCATATAATATCGTCGCACATTGTGCTCCTATCAGCGGGGCGACCGCGGGGTGGCGCGCGGTTCAACGAGCGTATTGATCATTTCCCGCGCCGGATTAGGAAATCGGGAAGATCTGGAAGCCAAAGGCCTCTAAAGTTGACCTATTCAGGGACGGGCTGCCCGTACCAGCACCTGGACAGTTTCAAGTCACAAGCAGGGGCGAGGGGCTACTCGGACGCCATGTGCTGCAACGTATTCCAAGAGACACTCTCGGGAGAGGCGTTGAATTGGTTCTACGAGCTACCAGTGAATTCAGTCGAAACCTTCGAGCAGTTGGCTGATAAGTTCGTCGGCCGGTTCATTCTCAGAGCCAGGACAGCCCAGGCATCAACAATCCTTTTTGACTGCATGCAAACTGACAACGAGCCGCTACGCGCCTTCGTTAACCGGTGGCAAATTGCCACGGCCGGGGTCAGGAACCTGGACAAGCAGATCGCAGGGATGGCCTTCAAGCAGGGTTTAAGACCTGGGGAACTTTCGTAAGACTTACTAGTACAGGAGCCGCTGGGGTACGACGAGCTGATGACCGTGGCCGTCAGGCACGCTCAGGCAGAGCACGAGACATATGGGGACAAGGCGCCCAAGCGAATAGCAGACGACCTACCGCCATCCCGTGGAGGCAAGACCGGGTGGCTAGATCGCAACCGAGCGCCTGCAGCCACCAGGAAAGCAGAGATGCGGGAGGAGTGGTAACCCCGGCGAAGCGATGGCGACGGTTCCCGACCAGGGAGAAGACTGCCATTTGTGCGCTCGGCGCAGCCTCTGGTAGCTACGCCAGCAGAGCGACCACCGCGGGCCTTAGCTATTTCGCCAGCAGGAAAACCCAAAGATCTAGCCCTTCGGACTGATGACCGAAAACCCCAGACAGCCCGCCCAAAGGACCCCAACAACGAGCGACCGTGAGCTCGACAGGTGGGAACTATAAGCACCCGCACTCCCGGGGGGATCGAGGTACACGGGAACATTAACATGATACACGGCGGGGACCGTATAGATCGGCTTACCCGGAGCTCAAAGAAGCGGTGCCTAAGATCGATCCGAGGGAAGGAGGTGTACGCCTTCGGCAAAAGAAGCGGCCAAGCCACTAAAACCGGATGGAACTCGATCACTTTCTACGAGGAAGAGCCAGGGGATTTGATCCAACCGCACAATGACCCCTTCCTCATTACGGTCCAAATAGACCACTGGATAACCAGTCGTATGTTGATCGATACCGGAGCCTCAGTCAATGTAATGTTCTGAGACGCATACAAGGGGTTGCAGAGAGGAAGGAACAAGTTATCCCAGGATAACGAGCCGCTTATAAGCTTCTCCGGTGAGGTCGTCCAGCCTCTGGGTTCGGATTACCTACGGATCATCTTCAGCGAGGGAGACAGAACGAGAAAGGAGCATTTGGAGTTCATCATTATCGACTGCCTATCATCGTACAATGGCATAATCGGTCGGCTAGGGTTATGGAGGCTCAAAACGTTTATAGCCGACCATATGTTGATGTTGAAGATGCCTTCACCAACCGGAGTTATTACTATACGGGGGGACCAGAGGATCGCCCGTAAGTATTACGCGGAGGCCGTGACCCACGGGAGGAAGCGGACCGAGGTCTTCACAACCACTCAGCAGGCGCCAGTGCTAGATCTGAGTATTGACCCCCGTGACGACATCAATTCAAAAAAAGTAAGGCGATTCACCAAAAAGCTGGAGCCACCTTCGGCCGTGGAAGAAACCGAAGCGATCTGCATTTCGGTAGACCACCCGGAGCGAAATGTCGTAATAGGGACGCGGCTCGATCCGGTTATCAGGCAAGAGCTCATAGCCTTCCTCCGGGACAACAGTTCGATGTTCGCATGGTCCTATGAGGACATGCCAAGCATATCCCCGGAGATAGCCGTACATGAGCTAAATTTATTACCCAACGTTCCCCCGGTGAGGCAGAAGAGGAGGTCCTTCAGTCCGGCAAAGTATGAGGCAATCAGAGAGGAGATACAGAAATTGAAGGGTATAGGTTTCATACGGGAAGTCCAGTACCCTCGCTGGCTTGCTAACGTGGTCATGGTACCGAAGAAGGGAACCGGCCAATGACGTATGTGCGTGGACTTCACTAACCTGAACCGGGCGTGTCCAAAGGACAGCTTCCCGCTCCCCCGGATTGACCAGCTTATAGATTCCACGTCCGGTTTTAAGATGCTCAGCTTCATGGACGCTTACGCCGGGTACAATCAGATTAGGATGCACCCGAATGATGAGGAGCACACGTCATTCACAACCGACCGAGGTACCTACTGTTATAAGAGGATTCCGTACGGTCTAAAGAATGCCGGGGCCACCTACCAGTGAACGGTGAACGGAATGTTGGAGCAAGAAATGGGTAAAACCGTAGAGGTTTACGTTGATGACATGCTGGTCAAGAGCTTGACTGCAGGGGCCCACGTCCGGGATTTGGCGGTAGTCATCGGCAAGATGCTCAAATTCGGAATGCGCTTAAACCCAAAGAAGTGTATTTTCGGGATTTCAGAGGGCCTATTCCTAGGCCACATCATCAGCCAGCGAGGGATAGAAGCCAACCCGCTGAAGGTCCAGGCAATTTTAGATATGGAAACGCCAGGGGAGAGAAACCAGGTCCAGATGTTGACCGGCCGGTTAGCCGCCCTTGCCAGATTCATCTCCCGACTAACCGACAAATGCACCCCGTTCTTCAAGCTGCTCAAGGCACAACAGACCAGAAAATCCCACTGGGCAGCGGAGCATGAAGCGGCATTCCAGTCTATCAAGGCATATCTGTCGGCAGTGCCTCTCCTATCCAAACCAGTGCCGGGCGAAATGTTATACCTCTACATAGCCGCATCCACAACGGCCGTCTCCGCGGCTCTCATTAGGAAGGAAGACACGCTCGAGCTCCCGGTATACTATGCGGGAAAGGGACTCACTGGAGCAGACGGCCGGTACCCCGACATAGAGAGATTGGCTCTGGCCCTGATTGTTAGTCCCAGGAAGCTCCGGCATTATTTCCAGGCTCATTCCATCACCTTATATACCAATCACCCTCTGCGACAGATCCTACAAAAACCAGAGACCAGCAGTAGGCTCGTACGGTGGGCAGTTGAACTGGGAGAGTTCGACATCACTTACGCCCTGCGAACGGCCATCAAGGGACAGGCAGCTGCGGACTTCATATGTGAGCTCACCCCAATGGCGGTAGAAGCGCACCCCGCCCGGTGCGAGGACACCGACGCAGTGCGAACCATAAAGACCGAACCAGGTCTCCCCACCGGTTGGAAACTTTACGTGGACGGCTCCGTAACGACCAGGCGGAGCGGCGCCGGTGTCATGATAACCTCGCCTGATGGCCAGTCATACGAGTATGCCTTACGGTTCCTTTTTAGCACCTCCAACAATGCTGCCGAGTATGAGGCCCTCATAGCCGGTTTGCAACTGGCCAAGGAGTTGGGAATCTCGTCTATGGAGATATACAGCGACTCTAGCCTAGTGGTGAACCAGATGAACGGGGTGTTTGAGGTCAAGGACCCCCAGCTGTCCTCTTACCAGGCTTTGGCCAAAACCCTGATTGAGCCGTTCGAGGGCGCCACAATCCAGCACATTCCCCGAGAGGAAAATAGACATGCAGATGCCCTCGCAAGGCTGGCAACCGGAAACTACCCTCTAGAGTACCGGAAAGCAAAAATTGAAACTCTCCAGAAGCCGAGCATAAGCAAAACCATCTCCGAGATATTTGCGGTAGAAGAAGCGCCACCAAGCTGGATGGACCCAATAGTCAGGTATTTGACTGACAAAACCAGCCCCCAGGATGCGGTAGAGGCCAGAAAGCTACACCTCCGGTGCGCCCGGTACGGTCTCCTCAACGGCCAGTTATACCGAAGGGGGCACAGCTTCCCCCAGTTGAGGTGTGTAACAAAAGAGGCAGGAGAGGCTATCATGCGAGAGATCCACGAGGGGGTATGCGGTAATCACTCCGGCGCAAGATCATTATCCCACAAATCACTCCGAGCGGGATATTTCTGGCCAGACATCCAAATATTAGATTCGGACATGCATTATTTCTGAAATTTGCAACATTTAAACAAGTTAGAACATCGTAAAGAAATAGAAAGCAAGAATATACATCATTACAAGCCACGGCATTGGCGATTACAATAATCTTTCAAACAATGTCACACAAACACATTCGGCAAACCACAAAATAACACTTGGCAAAGCACAAATACATTCGGCAGTAAGAGATCAAAATTTGGAACGTTCATGATCATGTAATCGCTAAGTCTAATTTCTTTTAAAATTTGTTCTAACTCTCGAAGTACGTGGAGCAGAGGAGATAACGGTGCAATGGACTGATGCAGCCCCTGGTAGTATCATGCTTAACCCGATATACCTCAAGAGTTTGAACCACACAATTTGTTTTATCTTCGAAGAAAATAGGTCACATATGTCAAGAAAAATATCAGGCGGCTGCCACAAGTGCCACATGTACGCCTCTACACCTCATGCCCCGGCAATCGCATTATCAATCCTGTTGGCACCATGGCCATTCGCACAATGGGGATTAGACATCATCGGCCCTTTCCCAACAGCTGTGGGACAATACAAGTATGCCATCGTGGCAGTAGACTATCAGACTAAGTGGGTCGAGGCAGAACCCATGATAAAGATCACTGAGGAACGGGTTAAAAAGTTCCTATGGAAGAACATCTACTGCAGGTTCGGGGTACCGCAGACTATTGTCACGGATAATGGGACACAGTTCAATAATGCTGATCTTATCCAGTACACAGCCTCTATGGGGACCCAGATGTTGTTCGCCTCAGTGGCACACCCACAGACCAACGGCCAAGTAGAAGCGGTCAATAAGATTATCAAGACCCTTCTCAAAAAGAAGTTGGATGCCAAGAAGGGATGTTGGGCTGAAGAACTCCCTGCGGTGCTATGGGCCATCCGGACAACAGCATCAGAGGCAACAGGAGAGACCCCGTTCTGCATGGCATTCGGGAGCGAGGCGGTACTCCCTGTAGAAACTGGTATACCCAGCGGCAGGGTCGAGAATTACGACGCCGAAACAAACGCCAAGGGGCTATTGCTCAACCTGGACCTCATTGAGGAGCGCCGCGACCAGGCGCATATGCGCAACCAAACCTACAAGCAGCGGATCGCCCGGTACTATGACAGAAGGGTCCGGGAGAGAAAGCTACAGGTCGGGGATTGGGTCATGAAGAAGGTCCAGAAAAAACCGTTGGCCCTAGAACCAACATGGGAAGGGCTCTACCAGATCACCGCGGCCGTGGGACCGGCAACATTCCACATTATAGACACCGAGGGCATCTATTCCACCCGGCCGTGGAATATCCAGCACCTACGGTTCTACCCTAAGTAATAGCGGTCACAAAGCGACAACAGTGTATTTAGCATCAATATTGCAATACGCAGTTACGGCATTAGTGAATAAACTACAGCAGTTACAAGATGTGCATGTACAAGGTAAACAGCTAGCTACCGCCCCCGGAGCCCCCAATCCCCGGCCCGTCACTTTTTAGAGCTTGCTCCTGCTCCACCATCTCAGTTAAGGCTATATCAGCCTCCATCTGCTCGGCATCAAGCCATCCTTTCTCCCTCCCCTCCAGATAAGCGTCGCTAATGCCCTTCTCCCGGGCCGCGTCCAACATCTCTTCAAGCTCCACCGACTCCCGGAAGTCGTCGACAGCCTTATCGGCCACTGCAGCAAGCTGGGATTCCGTGAGCTTCTCCCTTCCTTGGGCGACTACTGTAACCTGACTCTGGAGTTCCAAAACCTTCGCCTCCAGCTCCGCGATTCTCCCTTCCCGGACAACAGCCTGGGTCTGCAGCTCCAAAACCCTCGCCTCCAGCTCCGCGACCTTCCCTTCCCGAGCAGCAGCCTGCCGATCGGTCTCTTCCTGCTCCTGCAGGAGTTCATGGTGCAGCCGACCGGTTAGTTTTTTCTCTCGCGCGAGCCGGTGCCCAACCGACCAACCTCCTCTCTTTCCTCCGCAAGCTTGGCTTCCGCCACGTCCACCCGCACGCTCAGCTCCTCCACCCGCCTCTCTAAACCCGCAGCAGCCTCCCCTCTGGGCTCCGCGGCATAAAGGCTATGAACCAGCTGCCAGAGGTAAACAAAGGAACATTAGCTCGTGTCACTCCAAGAGAAGGAAGCACAAAAACACTTACCCGAACAGCTAGTTCCACGGGCTTCGTCCAGTCCCAGGGTCCTCCCGATCAAGCCCCAAGGTTTCAATGGTAGCAACCACGAACCTACCAATTCCATCACCGGAACTGCGACTGGCTTCCGGCACCTGATTCCTTCGATCAACCACCTCCACGACCGGAGCCACCGCCCGCTCGATTGGCCCAGCCGAACTCGACGCTCCGGTGTCAAAAGCCCTTGCCCTCTTGGGCGGAGCTTCACCAAGGCTGCTTCGGTGGCTCCCGACCATTTCTGCCGCTTCCCTCTCTTGCGAGACCCGTACCGCCATCGGTCGCGCCACGGGTTCTGAACCAGATAACCCCACAGACCGCCCTTCCCGAATAAAGAATGGGGAGTTATTCTCGCCGCCCGGTCGCCTTCCATAGTGAGAGTCCGGAAACACGAGCGGTACCGGCCTGTCATGCTCCCTGCATTTCTAGGTAGCAGTATCAATCACGGTCTTCGCGGCCGTCTCCCCCGTCTCCATCAAACTCGAGGCTACAAGCTCCTCATCTGGTTCGATAGTCTCCTCAATTTTAAGCGCGAGCCGGGGGGCATTAGCTGCAAGCCGATAGGTCGAGCGGTCAGAACACAAGCAACCATGCAAAAGGCAAAATGCAAGACACCTTACCAGGCTTTCTCCCCATCTCGCATATCTCCAGCACGTTCCATCAGATGAAGTTGTAGGAGCTCCGACTCAGATGGTCCCAGCCATAGAACAACCAGAATATCCGCTGCTTCTCCAAGTTCTCCAACTGCCACGATTGGTCCCCGATCGGTTGGTATGCCCCGGGGACCTGATAGCCCCTCCAGTTACGCTGCCACCTGCCACCGGCCAGCACCACCGACCTCCTCCAGACATCTGAAACCGATGACGGCAGATGCGTGATGGCAGCACCATAGTCCCGCGCGGCAAAATTCACACAACCGCTGCACTGGGCTTTTCTGCAGTAAGAAATCTTGTACAACGCCCGAAATTCATTAACCGTGGGCCAGTTCATATGGCTCAGACTAAACAGGCACCCAAGCCCAAGCAGCTGCCTCCACTGATTACTCGGAAGCTGGGCCGGGGAAAGATTTAGTGAGCTCAGCATGTACTGAACAAATCCCGGCAGCGGCAGTGATAGTCCATGTCGGAATTGATCGTCGAAAACAGCAACCCAGCCCGGTTCCGGGTTACAGGCCAGTTCCCCGGGACGCAGGCCTCGAAGTTTAACAGAAGAATCGATGTCCCACCTCGCCCGAAACTCCCTAATCTCTCTTTTATCCATGCTTCTGACTAGCTCATCGCAGGGAATCACTCTGTCACCATCCAGCAGCTCGTGCCTTCTGGGCCCGCGGCTTGCGCCGCCATAATGCGCAGATCTCCCAGACGCCATAATCCCAACACAAAATAATTCAGATCTGCAGCAAGGCGGACGAGGAGAGCAGAAGGCAAAAGGTTTAGGCAAAGTGTGGTAGGAGGTGAGCAGAGTGGACAATAAATAGGGCAACAAGAAAAGCAAGGCAACCCCAGCCGTGGATTCCCTCCATCTCAGACCGCTCCCTGTCGACACGTGTCCCAGCATGGATAAGGGATCCCATCCATCATAACTGATGGGACTGATGGGCTCTCCCCTTCATCGCATGTCCGCCACCTGTCCCACTTACCAGCGGCATTTAGGGAGATAGGAGCGAACAACGAGGCGTCCACTCCCCTCGTTCCCCCAGAAAGTCAACTCCGAGTCAATCCGGCACCATGGCGGTTCACGAGTATGATCATTCAACCGGCTGCATGGCTTCTTCATCATATATCTTGAAGACCTCTCACCGCTTGTGATTTTTCCAACCGCTTCGAGAGCATCTATCCAGGTATGAACCCTCCTTCTAGCACCATCTTCGTTGCATATCACTGGGGGACTCGTCTCGATATGGCATGTCGCCCGGTCGAGATCCGTCCAGCACTATGACATTCCATCGGCCCTGGGACATTTAACCCACTCCAAGGCATTCTACCGGTTGTCACCTTCCTTCGCCTATGGGCAGGAACGAGCCAACGGCAAAGGCTTCTAAACGCATGGGCTTTATAAACCCGGGCGAGTTTACATCTAACCCATGTACTCTTGTCCAGCAGGATAAAAACCCTGCATCACACTGAACTGTGATACATTTGGGGATACATGGCGAGACTCGTTATCTCAACGCCACTCCACTGGGCAGATTGTTTCTCTAACACAGAACAAGTCTCCCCGCAGGCTAACAAACCTGCACATTACCTCAACGCTTAACCAACAAAAGCTGAGAAGAACTAGCAAGTGTTGATCGATGCCTCGGTACGGCCGTAACACACTCCGGGATACCTGTTGGCCTAGTCCACACACCAACAGGCCCTCCCGCAGGCTAGCAGAGGTCCAGTACTATCTATATTACAAACGTACTTATAAAATTTTACTTACCATCAGCAACAGGTACTCGCCTCGGTCACGCCCAATCTTTAACGCGGACTTGGGGGACTGGGCACCGGTAGGTTGGTAACCCTGCGGGTCTGCGGGGCAAGAGCAAGACAGAGTTAAGTCCCCATTCAAGATTGCACTTGACCGGGAACTTGGGGGACTTGTTGACAGTAGCCGCAGAGAGGCTACAGCAGGCCCACAGACCCGCAGCAAGTGCACCAGGGTCCGGCCCAAGGCTCGGGACCAGATCACCAGCACCCGGCCTCGGGGTCCAGCACTCTATCCTGCCTCCAGAGACCCTGGGGTCGGGGGCACCAGCCTGCCGAAGAGGGCATCAAAAGTTACAAACAGAAGGGAGCCAGTCCCACATCGAAGGGTAAGGCCAGCCCTTACCCCCAACCACCTATATAAGGGCCCCAGCTACCCTCTTTATTAGGTAACTTATCTCTCTCCCTGCTTACATACGTGCCTTAGTTATATATATTCCAACTATACTAACTTAGGCATCAGAGAGGAGAAGACCGGCCCGCCCGGTATTCCCCTTAGTGAGCAGGATTGCAGGAGATCGAGTAGATTCATCAAGTATCTACTAGACCCCCGGGTTTAGGCAGAAACATTCTTGAATGCTTGGAGACAGTTAGGCATGCTTGCAGCCCTCTTGGAAGCTCTATCGGTAGATTGTAGGGCTCTCGGCAGCTTCTGTGTCAGTATCGGATACTCTAGGCAGGATGTGCAGGGCATGTACAGGGCACATCGCATGGTTGTCGACAGGCTGGTGTGCAAGACTTCGGCAGGTGCAGCACAGTTGCTCAGCAGCTTCTCGACAGCGTATCGGATGGCGTATCCGTTACGGACATGACCTCGACACAGATACGTGGATACATCTTGGATACGTCTGGGATACGTCCTGTTTTGTATCGGATACGTCTGAACACGTATCGGATATGGGAATGTCATGATCGGACACGGCTCGGCAGTGCGAGTATCAACGCGCGCGCGTCTCGGCAGGCTGCATGTCAGGCTTCCGGTACTCTGCTTCCTTCTCGGCAGATTTGACCTTTGTGTCTTGATTCAGGCATAACTTCCTCTATAAAATAGTTATTTATACGATTCCAAATTCTGTAGAAACTAGACTCAGAGAGCTTTCTTTTCATATATGGTACACATTCTGGTTCCAAATGATCTATTCTCGAGAATTCATGGAAGTTGGCTAATGTGCACAGAAGCTTGCTGATTCTGCGTCCGGATTCTCATACAATTCTTGACATCTTTCCTTGGTCAAATTGTCGTAACTCCTTCCATTGCTGAATCTTTAATACATTTATATAAAATCAGAGAGGTTAAATTCATAAAAGACACGGTCGAGGCTTTACAGAATCACCGAAATATTTTAAGCCTCTTATTTAACTAAGTCTCTTATTCTCTTTTAGCACTCTGTTGAATTTCTGTATTTTTCCCTATAATTAGCACATTTTTATGATAACTTTACCAAAGTACTCTACCCTCATATTATGACTCTATCTTAGACAACTAAGGGTTAAACAAAGCATAATTGTAAGCATAAACATTCTAAGAACGTAGATCTTTGTGCTCCTGTCACGTTGCAAAAGTGCGAGCCTCCGTTACTTATCAAGACTCGTGGAACTCCAAAGCGTGAAAAGATGTTGGCTTTGATGAATTCGGCAACCACTTTGGAATCGTTGGTGCGTGTGGCCTTTTCTTCAACCCATTTGGACACATAATCGACCGCGAGCAAGATGTAGAAAATCCTTTGGTTGATGGAAACGGTCCCATGAAGTCTATGCCCCAAACATCGAAAATTTCAACAACGATGATAGGAGAAAGGGGCATTTGATCTCGCTTGCCTATGTTCCCCATTCTTTGGCACCGATCGCATGTGATACACGTGGTATATGCATCCTTGAACAATGTCGGCCAATAAAATCCACAATTGAGAACCTTTAATGTCGTCTTCTTTGGGCCAAAGTGTCCTCCATATGCTTCGTTATGACAAAAGGTAAGGATGAACCTATGCTCTTCTTCTGGAACACATCTTCGTATGATTTGGTCGCTGCATTGTTTCCATATGTACGGCTCATCCCACAAGTAGGGCCGAGCTTGCTTTTTGATCTTGTTCTTGAGGTGGCTCGGCATGTTCTTTGGAAAGTGCCAAATTGCTAAGTAATTGGCAATGTCGGCATACCAAAATCTTCTGGGAAACTCTCAAGTAGTTGTAGCTCATCTTCTTCTTTGACAATTCGTCTCAAGTGATCGGCTACAACATTCTCACTCTCTTTCTTGTCTTTGATCTCAATGTCGAATTCTTGAAGTAGGAGAATCCATCGAATGAGTCTTGGCTTCTCATCCTTCTTTGTCATAAGATATCTCAAGGTGGCATGATCGCTATAAACAATGACTTTGGAATTCAAAAGATATGATCGAAATTTTTCCAAAGCAAAAATTACCACCAAGAGTTCTTTCTCGGTTGTTGCGTAGTTGAGTTGAGCATCGTTAAGTGTCCTCGAAGCATAGTATATGGCACACGGCTTCTTCTCCATCCTTTGGCCGAGCACAACCCCTAGAGCATAGTCTGAGGTGTCACACATTAACTCAAACGACAACTCCCAATTTGGTGTGGCCAAGATCGGTGTCGAACACAAGGCATCCTTCAACCGGCCGAATGCTTTCTCGCATGCTTCATTCCACTCAAACGGCACATCGTTTTGCTTTGCATCCTTGGAGAAGTCTTTGATAAATCGTCGATAGAACCCGGCATGGCCAAGAAATGATCGCACGTCTCTAATGTTCTTTGTTGAAGGCAAATGTTGAATGTGCTCCACTTTGGCTTTGTCTACATCCATGCCTTTTACTGAAATAATGTGTCCAAGAACAATGCCTTGCGTCACCATGAAATGACACTTCTCCCAATTGAGCACAAGGTTGGTCTCTACACAACACTCCAAAATCTTCTCCAAATTCTTCAAACAAGTGTCGAAGTTGCTCCCATACACGCTAAAGTCGTCCATGAAGACCTCGATTATATCTTCAATAAAATCTGAGAAGATGACATACATACATCGTTGAAACGTGCCGGCTGCGTTGCATAGACCGAATGGCATCCTTCTATAGGCAAATGTTCCGAATGGACATGTGAAAGTGTTCTTCTCTTGATCGTCCGGGTGTATCATGATTTGGTTGTAGCCGCTATATCCATCAGGAAAGCAATAAAACTCATGACCGGCTAACCTTTCAAGCATTTGATCCATAAACGGCAAAGGTATTTAATCTTTCCTCGTTGTTGCATTGATCTTCCTATAGTCGATACACATGCGATGGCCGGTTACAAGACGCTGTGGCACTAGCTCATTCTTCACAACTGTTACACCACTTTTCTTGGGAACTACTTGCACGGGAGAGATCCACTTACTATCCGAAATAGGGTAAATCACGCCATAATCAAGTAACTTGATAATTTCGTCCTTAACGACTTTCATCATGGGCGGATGCAACCTTTTTTGCGGCTCACGGCTCGGCTTTGCTCCTTCCTCAAGCAATATACGATGAACACACGTTGTAGGGCTTATTCCCTTAATGTCCGCCAAGGTCCAACCTATAGCGGTTTTGTACTTCTTAAGCACACACACTAACTCTTCTTCTTACTTCTCACTAAGCTTTGAAGATACAATAATCGGTAAAGTGTCTTCTTCTCCAAGATATACATACTTTAAATGGTTAGGGAGCTCTTTTAGTTCTAATTTTGGGGCCTCGTCCACACTTGGACGAAATTTTGTTGTGTCACTTGGAATTGACAAGAATGACTTAAACTTATATGGCACGGCATCAAGTTTGGCTGCTACTTCTCTTAGGCACGGCTTGATTTCTTCTTGCTCTTCCTCACTAAGTCGTACTCCCTTCTTGGCAAACCCGACCCCAAGCTCTATGGCTCATTGCTATGCATCAAGCGAGGTCGACATAACATACTCGACCTCCTCCAAAACATCACTAGATCGGCACAAATCTTCCTTTTGATCGGCAATGGGGTACTTCATGGCATCAAATACATTGAACTTGATCACGTCCCCATCGAACTCCATTGTCAAATTGCCCTCGGCTACATCAATTTTGGTGCGTGCCGTCCTCATGAATGGCCGGCCTAATAGCAATTAAGTGCTATTAACCGGCGAGTAATCTTATACATGGGTCAAAGAACGAACGGATCTTGACAACGTGAAGCGTGGTGTGGAAGCTAAAAGCACACTGCAATGAGAGAATTGGGTTTTAGGAATTATGATTTTTCTGGGTAATTGGTTGAATGCGGTGAGAGAATCTTATGCTTGAAGGCTTGAAGCTAGGCTTGATTTTGCTTTAGGTGTTTCTAAGTTTCTCAGTTTCATTAAAATTTCATGATGCTTATCTCAATTTTACGACTCTTTTATATGGACTGATTAGACTCCATTGAAATACATGGTTTCCAAGGTAAAACAATTCTTCCTCAATGCACACACAATTCATTCCTTAAATCTAGAAAAAGAGATGCTTACTTGATAGATGAGGGTTTAGGAGAATGTGAATGTGGTTGTTATAAATGTAGCATCAGTGACACAAAACCTAGAACGAGGTAGAGGAGGAGTCTTGAGAACAACAAGCACATTGTTTAAGGAAGTGTGGTATATGTCTTAACTGGTCACAAAGCTTCATCCTCATCAACTAACAGAAGGAAATAATATTTCTAGAGTATTATGAATTAAGTCTCTATGTACAAGGTTGTTGCGGGGTAAATGTGAGATATAACGATGAAGAACAAGATGTTTGGGTTTGATGTGGGCTTCCGGATTTGAAAAATAGATTGGCTCAATTCTCATGTTCACCATTTCATCCTCAATTTAAGTCATCGGGCTTGGATCTCGGGCCCAAAATCGAGATCACCAATAACGCTAAATCAAAAGGCCAGCATTATTTGAATTTTGGATATAGAATTTCATATAATCTATGAATCATTAGGTCTCTCAATTGAATTATGTCATCTCTTTTATGAGTAAAATGTTGTGGTAACTAGAAGTTGCACGATAAGAAAATTCCTGGACTTGTTGCTTTGCACCTTAATTTCTTGTATATGTTGGACATAATTGAGAAGCAAATTGTTGTCTTCTTAGTTAGAACTTACATAAAATATATATATTTTTAAACCAATCAACGACGGTATTCTCAATGGTTGTCTTCTTACTTATAACTTACATAAAATATATTTTCTTGTCAAAACGGTTCCTCCCCCCTGGCCACCAAGAATAAATTGGGATTTAACTCCAATTAGCGTCGGCGGGATTCGAACCTGAGAGATTCTCACAGTAAAACTCTTACCAACTTGACCACCTGTGGTGGTTAACTTACATAAAATATATTTGACCACATTACTTGCATGTTGTACTCACTTGCGTCTTCAGACATATCATCCTCTATTAAAATCTTCCTACTACTATATTCTCACTTCGTTCTTTCTTATTTTAATGTTTTCAATTTCAATATCTTGAATCTAAGGTTCTTAATCAACAATGAAAATTGAGGTAGAGTTAGGTATTAGGTTGTTTTTCAAATGAATTCTACAGATGGGTGTGTTAAATACTTTTAATAAGGAGGGTCATGGGTCGTAACAAAAGAATATATGTTTGGGTAAAGTACAAATAAATACCCGAACTTTGAAGCTCATTTCAATTAAATACCCCGTCTATAAATTATTTCAAATAAATACCTGAACTTTGAAGCTCATTTCAATAAAATACCTCATCCTTAAATTATTTCAAATAAATACCCGAGCTATACAAAATCCTACAAAGTTTCAACTCCGTTAGACATCCCGTTAAAACAACCATTAACTTGTTTATGAGGGGTGTTTGACTTATTGACTGGATCCGCCATCGAGGGTATTTTAGGCAACATAAACTTATTCCCGCTCAATGTCTCTTATAACCCTAAACTTTCAGTCATTTCTCTTAATATTTAAACTTAAATGAAAGTGCTACATTGCAAACTGGAAAATGAAAATCAACTTAATTGTATGTAAAAATATTTTTATACGTAGCTAATTTGTACAAAAAAATTTGTACAAAAATTTATTTACATACAATTAAGTTGATTTCTATTTTGCAGTTTGCAATGTAGTACTTTCATTTAACTTAAGTGTTGAGGGAAATGGCTGAAAGTTTAGGATTACAGGAGACACTAAGCGAGAATAAGTTTGTGTTGCCTAAAATACCCTGGATGGCGGGTCCAGTCAATAAGTCAAACACCCCTCATAAACAAGTTAACGGTTGTTTTAACGGGATGTCTAACGGAGTTAAAATTTTGTAGGATTTTCTATAGCTCGGGTATTTATTTGAAATAATTTATAGATGAGGTATTTAATTGAAATGAGCTTCAAAGTTCGGGTATTTATTTGTACTTTACCCTATATGTTTATAGGTGAACAAAAAAAGAACCGCATAACCTCAAGGCCCTTCTCCTATTTTTCTTTTTCTTTGTTCTCATTTTTTAGGTAAATTAAAATAAGCTTCCACAGTTGAATGAGTACTTCTGTTCAGGAGCGGAGGCAATGTAGGACAACTGTGGGCCTTTGCCCACATCAGATTTTGTGAAATCCCACCAATAGTAGGTTGTTATACTCTATATGCCCACACATGATTTCTATACATGCCCACACAAGATTACTACTTGTAAAAGGTGAAGCCCCACTAACATATTCTTTAGATTTTATCCCCACAATCTATGTCCCGTACAACCAAACAACCAGGGAGAAGAGAAGTTTCTCTTGTACTCAATCTATTATATTTAATAAATTATTACTTGGTTTGCTCAGAAACACAAAACCCAAACAAATATGAAACATCCAAACCCCGACCCCAATTCTTATATATCTCTCTCTCTCTCTTCTCATCGAAAAAAAAAAACCCGACCCTAATTCCATAGGAAAAAAAATCTCCGACCCCAAACACAAAGTTTTAATCGGGGAAAAACCCCCCAATTCAGCATTATCACCGTCTTTGATCAGACCCGTCTCAGAATTCAGAATTCCCTTTTCTCCGACCAAAGCTCAGACCTTTTCCCTGATAACTCGAACGCAATCGCCGGCGAGATGTTATTGAAGAGTCGGAACTCGGAAGTGCGAGTCTCGTCTTTTTTAGTTCATCTTCACTGCTAGACCAGCCTGAACATGTACTGCTTCTTATTCCTCAGAGCTCTAATAGTTTAATCCTCTTTGGCTGTTTCTTTGTATGTTGCTCAATCTTATTTGAATGATTAATTGAGTATCAATTTGCGTTTGTTTTCACATTGATTATGTGGATAGGATTATGCGAATCATGGGATAGTCTTATTATTAATAGAGCTTAGCTCTGTTTTTTGCTATTGATTGGAAGATTGTTGAGAATAAGGAATTTATTTTGATTGAATTTCCATAACTTACACTTTAAATTTTTGGTATTTGATGCATTTGTAACTTGAAAGTTGTGTGCAGAAATCATGGAAAGGTTCTATAAAAGAAAATCAAACTTATTGCAACCCCCTGCAAATTGTGAAATATCAGAGGACATTTGTGTTGAGGCAGAGATAAATTTGGCAGAGCTACCATCAGATCCTGGGTTGCGAAAGAAAATTTCAGACTACCCTTTGAGTATTCAAGACAAAGTTCGAAGAGTGTATCTGCAAAGAGGTCCTTGTCAGCCTAAAGATCACAAATTTGTGAAGACCAGGTGTGGAGCTAGTTATAGAAAGTTCATAGTTGCTTGGTTCGATGATTTTCCTAACTGGCTGGAATATAGTATAGACAAAGATTGTGCATATTATTTGTGTTGCTACTTATTTAAAACTAATGGCGGAGATCAAGCAGGTGGTGATGCGTTTAGTAGTAAGGGTTATCATAATTGGAAGGAGAAATCAAGGCTACATGCTCATGTTGGAGACCTCAACAGCGCCCATAATCATGTTTTGAGAAAGTGTGAAGATCTCATGGATGAAAGACAACACATTCGAAATGTCATCAACAAGAATGCTAAGCAATCCAGGACAGATTATCGAATTCGACTCACTGCATCAGTAGAATGTATACGGTTCCTTCTAAGACAAGGTCTTGTATTTCGGGGCCATGATGAGTCAGAAAATTCAAGCAATCAAGGTAACTTTATTGAGTTTTTACAATTTCTTTGTGATCATAATGAACAAGTTAGAGCTGTGGCATTGAAAAACGCACCAGCGAACCTCAAATTGACCTCACCACCAATTCAGAAAGATATAGTAAATGCTGCAGCAGTTGAAGCAACAGATGCTATAATTACAGACATGGATAATGCAGTGTTCTCCATTCTAGTTGATGAAACTAGAGATGTTTCTATAAAAGAGAAAATGGCTGTAATTTTTCGCTATGTGGATAAAAGGGGTTGTGTGATTGAACGTTTTATTGGCATTGTACATATTACCAATACCACTGCCATAACACTCAAAAAAGTTGTAGATGAGTTGCTTGGTAAACATAAACTGAGCATATCTAGTTTACGTGGTCAAGGCTTCGATGGAGCAAGTAATATGAGTGGGGAATTGAATGGCTTGAAGACACTTATTTTGAAGGATAATCCCACTGCTTTCTACGTCCATTGTTTTGCACATCAGCTTCAGTTAGCTTTGGTGGCTGTGGCAAAGAAACACAGTATTGTAGGTGCTTTCTTCATATCAGTTGCTAATGTTGTGAATATTGTTGGTGTCTCTTCCAAACGTCGAGACATTATTCGAGAAAAGCAGGCTCTTCATGTTATAGAAGCATTGAAAGTTGGAGAACTTTCAAGTGGAAGAGGGTTAAATCAAGAAAAGGAGATTAAACGTGCAGCCGATACACGTTGGATCTCACATTATGGTACACTCATAAACTTTATTGCCTTGTTCCCTTCTATAGTTGATGTGCTAGATGAAATTGCAAATGACAAAGTAGGTTCTGATCAAAAAGATAATGCATACATTTCATTGGGGTTATTGCAATCTTTTGATTACATATTCAGTTTACATTTGATGAGGATTGTACTTGGTTTTAGTCATGAGTTGTCCCAAGCATTGCAAAGAGATGATCAAGATATAGTAAATGCAATGGATTTAGTGAAAATATGCAAGAGAAAGTTGCAGGATTTAAGGGAGAATGGATGGGATTCTATACTAGACCAAGTTGTTATTTTTTGTGGCAAAGAGAATATCATTGTTCCCAACATGAATGAGCAGCATGTATGTAAAGGAAAATCACAACGGAAAAGTCCAGCAATCACAAACTTGCACTATTATCGTTTTGATTTCTTTTGTGAAGTTATAGATCTCCAACTTCAAGAGTTGAACAATCGTTTCAATGAGGGTAATACAGAGCTACTCCTCTGTATTGCATGTTTGAGTCCGTATAATACATTTTCTGCTTTCAACAAGGAACGTTTGATGCTTCTTGCTAGCTTTTATCCTACTGATTTTTCTACTACTAAGCTATTGTTATTGGAGTCACAGCTAGATATATATATTGATGACATGCAATTGAACACTAAGTTTCAAAACTTGCATCAGATTCCTAATGTAGCACAAAAACTTGTTGAGACAGGAAAGAGTAGGACATATCTGTTTGTTTATAAGCTCATTACCTTGGCACTAGTACTTCCAGTTGCAACAACCACAGTTGAAAGAGCATTCTCTGCCATGAACATATTAAAGAATAGAATGCGAAATCGGATGGGAGATCAATGGTTGAATGATTGCTTAACTGTGTACCTTGAGAGAGATATCTTCAATGACATTGATAATGAGGTTATAATTCAAAGGTTCCAAAACATGACTGCACGTAGAGGACATTTATAGACTGTAGCTGGCTTAAATTGTTTTGCAGGTATAGAAATTACTATTGTGCATTTGTGGTTTTTTGAATGATAATTTTTATAAGACAAATAGATGTTGAAGTTTTCCACTGCTTGTAGTGTTTAATCATGTCATATTACTTGGAAACTAACATCTCAAACCTATTTTTCAGATTAAGCAATTCATTGTCTTTGAGAAAGAAGTTGAGCAGCTTTTTGTTATGGGATGAACTAGTTTGAGCAGTTTTTATGGAGTTTGGTGATCACAGGTTTGGTTTACATGTGCATTTTACTATAGTCCAGATGTAGAACTCCCATAAGAAGCCATTTTTGTATATCTATGAACTTGCTGAAATTTAGGGATGTTAAAAATTATGTAATGATTTGGGATTACGAATTTATGAAAAAAGTATGCCCCCATGAATGCATTGTTCTGCCTCCGCCACTGCTTCTGTTAGATTAGATTCATAGATGTTACTGGTGCACTTAGCAGATAAATCTTTCTGTTGTGATTATGGAGTTTCATTCCTTAACAAGATACAGTTTATAAATTTTTACTTTTTATGATTATTTAAAGTTTTAAACTTTGACACAAAAATTTGACTTGTTTTTTTTCTTCTTTTTTTTTTCTTCCCCCTTTTCAATTATCATCTTACTGTTCCGTTGTTGGCTGGAGGTGCACACAACTTGAGCAATCAATACTGCACTATTTGCAAAGAACCTGGGCATGATAGTAGTGTTTGTCTCCGACCCTCCGTGCGAGATTGGGTATCATCATTTCCTATCATTCTAGTTTTCAAAACTTTATACCGGCCTACTAGTTTTTAGTATATCTTCTCATCTTCTCATCTTGGAATTTGCAGCCGGGGATCCCTATCAATGGGATTGCAATTCTCGAGCGTCCACTTTGGATTCCACCACTATATCACCCTAGGGCAAGAATGTGAGTAATAAGGAGCACCTTCAATTGACGGAGGTAGGATTGTGACCAATAGGGAGTAACCGTATTGCAGTCTGTGCGGTGGAACTTGGGCACAATACCTTTTATAATAAACTTTTGTTGGAACTTATGTTTCTATCATGCTCTCTTTTTCCCTTTGTATCAAACTTCTAAAACTTGGAACCTTCAGTTTTTCAATGTCGGTATGGATTGTTTGTTATTCTGGTTAATTATTTTCTTTTCTTAATTAGAACAGAGCATTAATTCTATGCAAGTTCCAGTATTCTAAAATTTTAACCACTTTACTTCCAGAACGTAGCTTAATTTGTTTCAGCATAGAAACTCTATTATTTGATACCCATCTCTAGTACGAAGAATTTCCTATATAACATCCTCTTCCTTAATCTCTATTATTTGATCCTGTTTGTAATTGAATTCATTTCCATCCCTCGAGAGCTTCAAGTCATACACCTCCCTGAAAGACCTCCTCTTCTTCGGCGCCTTCCAACTTCAGGGTAATCTCGTAGATCCACGACTGCTTTAAAGGTCCTACTCAAATTAAAAACTTAAAAAAAAACTCAAATAAAAAGAAAAAAGGAAAACTTCCACGTGCCAGACTAACCAATTTCATGCATAATGTTTTAGACTTGTGCTTCTCAATGGGTGCATTCTTGAAGAAAAAAGAAGAAATGAATATAGTTGCGAAACCGAGGCCTAAGAATAGATGCAATTCAATTGTGATCTCCCTTTTACAGTGAGACCAGCCTGAGACTAGTCTTGTCCTTTTAAGACCCGATCCCATAATACCCGACCCGATACCTCAAAGACCCGACCCGACTCGTGGCGCAGCTCTCACAGTTAAGCCCGCTATTTGTTGACACATGACACAACGACTGTTAGGTTCATTCAGTCATTCTCTTCTTCTCAAAATCCCAATCGTCCGTCCAAACCTCCCAATGCTCACTTCACCCGGTAACTCTCTCGCTTCTTCTTCTTATTCTTCTCCATCATCTGATTCTCTAAGCAAGATTATAATTATATTTCTTTATTATTTTGTAATTTTTCATCTGATTCTCCAATGCAACGGATCGTAGCTAGGATTTAATCGAGGTTATCCAATCGCTTCTTGATGATTTGTAGTTGTTGATTGCTACTTTGTTGTGGTGTTGATTGATTGTGCTGTTTGTTTCACAGTTGGGTGGATATGAAAGACAAGAAACCCGCGTCCAAGCTTCACCGCATTCTAATCACTTGTGCAGCTCAGGTCAGTACCTCTCTCTCTTTTAATTTTTAATTTTTTTTTATTTTTCGGCGCAATCATTTATTCATTCGCAAGTAAATGTTGACATAAAATGAGTGAATTGAATGCAGTTGCAAGCAAACCTTGACATAAAATGAGTGAACTGAATGTATGTTGGGGGGTGTTGTGGTTGAATTGTTAGTCTTTAGTTTATATGCTAAGGGGTTGAGAGGAGTGGTACGACAACTATTGTAATCTGTAATAATTTCCGGTTGAGAAATGCCGGCCATAGGTTGTTGATGCGTAACTTAGAAGATTTTCCGGACCAGATTGTGATCTATGTTTAGAATGTACAATGTAGAATTTGCATCTGAGTGGAGTGTAAGGAGGAAAGCTGATGGTAATGGATATGGAATATCTTCATTTTGGATAGAGTAGTTAAGATAATGAGGGAGATGATGCTGAAGGTGAGAACTTTTGGGGTTCCTGAATAAGTAAGGCGTAGATTTTAATGTCATGTTCATGTAAAAGAGTATTCATGCATAAAATAATTTACCTCCTAAAATTACTGTGTAACTTTGTTTTGGGGAGTGACTTCCTCTATTTTGAATGAATTTGATGTTTTCGTTATTTGAAATTAGAAGTTTACCTTTGAAATCCATAGTCTTATTTCAATGTGTAAAATTAATAGAAAAGAAAAGAATTGTATGAAAGCACAAAAGAAAATGGAACAAAGCAGTGAAAATTAGACTGTGGAAATCACTTCCCTTTTCTATTTTGTTATATTAGACTGCACTCATGGTTTTGTAGCTGAAGTATATCTCTTCCTTGTAGGCAAAAGAATACGGAGGCTGTGTTGCAGCTAAGGTTCCACAAGTTGAACGTGATATGTGTTTGAAGGAATTTCTTGCATTCAAGAGTTGCATGCAAAACGTGGTACTGATTCATACTTTATTAGTCTGGTAGTGGTCTTGGGCAGTTTTGTTATGTAATCTTCTAGCACAAATAGTACTTGACTCTTCATTCTGCTTGAAAATAGCTGCGAGGAAAAGCTTGAGTCTGGAGTGCGGTATGCAGTTCTTAAGGCAGTAGTTAGAAGGACACTGAAATAAGTTCTCATGTACGTATTCGAAAAGTCTTATTCACTTTCATACTGTACCATTAATATACTGCTAAAGTCAATGATCTTGAGTTGGGATTGTCTGCAGGCGAATGAGCTGGGTTTAGGATTATTTGCAGCAGTACTTGTGAAATCTCCTGTTACTATTCAAAAGTCTAAAATTTTGATTAACACTATGACTGGAAAGGCATCAAGTTCACAGCCTAGTAGTGGTTTGAGTGGCTCTGGTGCTTTATCACATGTTTATATTCCATATCTTCCCCTCAGATGCAACGTACCTGGATCTAGGGGTTTATTTTATGATGATGGAAATAAGTTGCTGCTTTCCCCAACATCAGATCAGGTACTATTGTGGTCAAATTTCATGAATCTCTTGTTTTCAAGTAATATATGTTGATCTTTTCATAGAATACATAAAAATTTGGCATTTAATTGATCCTAATGTTTTTTTTTCCCTTTTCCTGCCCTTTTATTTTTCTTTTCATATAGGTATTCTGTTGGAAAACTGTTCCTTTTGATCCTATGGTTGCTCCTACCTCTGATTCACTTACTGAAGGGCCCATCGTATCTATTCGATATTCCTTAGACTCAAAGTTTATAGCTGTTCAAAGATCTGATCAACAGATACAATTTTGGGATAGAGGAACTGGAGAAACATTTAGTCAGAGGTGCAAGTCTGATTCAGAGAGTATACTGGGGTTCTTTTGGACAGATTGTCCATTGTGTGATATTGTTTTTGTAAAGACCAGGTAATGAGATGCTTTGGAACTTGTTTCATCACTTCATGTAAATATTATGAATTCCATTATTCGTAATCCGTATTTATAAGTGTGTTCAGTATCTATTTACTATTTGAACGAAATCATGACTTCTTTTTTTCTAGGAAGCATATTGGGCAGGGGTCTCACGAACCCTGCATGGGTAGGAGAACTTTTATTCGTTTTGACCCCATGCCATTGACTTTTAGGTGGAAGATGGGGGTTGGGGTTGGGGTTGGATGTTATCTCAAGCCTGGGATTAGATAGACAGAATACTGAGCATGTTATGAAACCTCTTGTAGAGCAATCATCTTTATTTTAACTTTAAACACTTCACCTTTTCTCTTTTACATTTGTTGATGCCAAATAATCTCGCTTTACTAATTTTGATTTCAATCTCAGTGGGCTGGACTTATTTTCTTACAATCCGGAGTCAAAATCACTTCAATTGGTTGAAACAAGAAAATTAAATGTCAGTTGGTATGTTTACACACATGAAAGTCGCCTGGTTCTTCTTGCTTCTGGAATGCAGTGCAAAACCTTTACCGGTTTTCAGGTATGTGTAAGCTTTTATTTCTCTGTTTCAATACTTAAAGTTGCTCTCTTCTCTGGTGTTTTAAAAAATGTGGAAGTAATCCCTATTTAACTCCTGGATATTGATTTCAAATGGGTTAGCATAGCTCTCTTATGTTCTTGAAAGCATATGATCACATTAATTGAGCAAACAACCTTTAAGATTAATTTTTTTACATCTCTGCAATTGCCCTACCGTTATTAAACTCCAAAAACGTTTAAATGATATGTAAAGGTTAAAATTGTAAAAAGAAAACTTAAACAAAAGAAATTCAAAAGTAAAGGGATAAAAAACGCCTTCTAACTTGCATCTACATATTTTTTTTCCCTCTACTCATTAATTGGTAATATTCACTTAATTCAAGTCTATTACTCTAATTTTTTAATTTTCTCGGTGGACTTTTTGTCTTCTTCTTTGCCTTGTGCTTTCAGTTTCTTCAATTAAAAGCTGTTTCTTCTCATAAGGAAAAATAAAACAGTTAAAAACACAAGTGATCAAAGGCATGCCTTTTCAATTCTTTTTTAGTTGGTAATAATTTTAATGGGTAAATTATTCGTCATCATGAATTTTTCAGCCTCCGTACATTATACAGGTGAGGAAAATGTTTTAGGTTTCGTTTTGGCTTAACAGCCCATTTTCTTTCCTAGGTTTTATTCTGCCAATTTGCTACCCTAAGTATTATTTCTGCCATTTTGCTACCTAATGTTTTCTAATAGCCAATTACTACCCTTTTGTCATATTAATTCATCCATTCCTCTGCCCAACATTAATATTGAAAATCTGGGGCAGCAAATGGCTAATGTGAGAGGAAGCAATTGGTGCTATTTTGAAAGATTAGAGTAGCAAATATGACGGAAGGGTAGCAGATTGTCTAAAATTAAACTTAGGGTAGCAAATTTGGCAATTAAGCATTTCATTTTCAAGGACAAAAGATTTTATATTTTCCTTAAGTGTATATTCTCTGGTGTTTCACAATGTATTTTTTTTGGTGAACTTGGTTATCGTTTGTTTTTCTTGTGATGACATGCTGTGCGTTTTGTTAATAGAGTCTGACACATACTACTTCTTGTCCTAGCTTTCATCCGCAGGAATTATTCGTTTGCCAAAGTTTGAGATGGCAATGGCTAAATCCGAGGCTAACAATAAGCCTGTCCTTGCTGCTGAAGATATTTTCATCGTTACTGTGTATGCTTTTATCCGATTGTTTCTCTGCTTTATTTTATTTTGCAAATTACAATCAAATTTAGTCTGGCTTTTTAATTTTTTTTTACAGCTATGGTAGAATATATTGCCTGCAAGTTGATAGGATTGCAATGCTCCTCCATTCTTATAGGTTTTACCGCGATGTGGTGGTACAACAGGTAACTTTGTATTCATTCTGTCTTAAATGTCGTTTGGTCCACTGGATTGAAATTTCAACAAATTGTTTCTATACTTCACAGTAATGACTGATGTACCTCAGATAGTCCATGTATTCATTAAACCTTGGACATTCATTTGTTGTTTCTTTTTAATAAAGATTTTGTTTGCATCCATTATATTGATATTTGGTGAAGGATTGTAGGTATATTACTTGAGGAATACTCCTGATGTGTGTTGAATTGATTAAGAGATGATTTGAAAGTGTACAAGGTTGTTCCTTAAAAGGAAGGTTTTTAAAATTATTTCCTATTAGTTTTCTTGTTTCTGCTACTCCGCAACTTGAGATGGCCTCCTCGTCAATCTATTTCTTTCATTACAAGTATTCTCATTTACTAAAATTTGAAAATGTCACACACCCTATGTTTATGGAGTGGCTAGTTTAAGTAGTGGGTCTTGGTGTAGCTTTTATATGTTGGAAATCTTTTGATATAACTACAATTAGTTCTGGGTTGAGTGATTTTTCTGAGATATGGGTTTAGAGCATATATAAGTTAATCTTAGGATTCATACGACCTCTGTTCAGTTTTTTATTTATAATACAAAGTGTATAATTCTTCTACACACTTGTGTCCTACTTTGCAGGGTTCTTTGCCTATTTATTCAAGCAAGGTTGCTGTGAGTGTGGTTGATAATGTACTGCTTGTGCATCAAATTGATGCTAAGGTTGTTATACTGTATGATATATATGCTGAATCTCGAGCACCCATATCTGCACCACTTCCTCTACTATTTCGGGGTTTCCCCAGGTCCAATTCTTCTTCGCTGCGATCAAATAGGGAAGATAATGAAAGTTCAGAAGTGAATGTTATTAGTGATCACGAAGCAATCATCTATGGAGATGACTGGACATTTCTTGTCCCTGACCTCATATTTTCTGTTTCTAATAAACTCTTGTGGAAGATCCATCTGGATCTCGAGGCAAGTTTCCTTTCATTCTCTGCTGCATCATTTATTAGCAAGCACGTTCTTCTTGCATTACTAGTCAGTAAGAAAGAAGAAACAAAGAAAGTTGTCTTTCTTGAATTAATCACTCTGTCTCTGTGCATATGCTGCAGGCAATTTCTGCCAGTAGCTCAGAAGTACCATCAGTTCTAGAATTCTTGCAGCGGCGAAAGTTGGAGGCCAATAAGGTAGAACTCTTTATTATCAAAATACTTGATTCTTTTAGCATGTTTCATTTTATGGGCTCATTCATGAATTGTCATTTTCTTGTTTGTCCTCTGGCCCTGTCTAATATGCTTAATTGCTTTTGGTGATCCTTTTTCCACTTCCTTTTCAGGCTAAACAGTTGTGCTTGTCAATAGCACGAACTATGATTCTAGAACGAAGACCTGTGGCCACAGTTGCTAGGGCAATAGATGTATTAGTTTCCTCTTATTCCCACTCGAGCAAGACAGCAAATCACCTTAAGGGAACCAAAGCTGGGAAAACGTTACCTTCTGGCATGCCGCACACAACTGGTTCTAATTTAAGTGCTGATGCATCTGCCAGTAGAGTAGATGCAACTGGAAAAACTATCAAGTATGAATCTTCTGCTGGAGTGGACAGTGAATCGCCTAATAGATTTTTAACCTTTTCAAATTCGGACTCTGAGGAGGATGCTGGCTTTCAATTCTTTGATACTAGAATAGACAGTGGAAAGTTAACCGGTGCTGAAACTTCTGTATCTGATGCTTGGTCTTCATTGAATGCTAATCTTTCTGAGCAGCAAGAGTCTCAACTTACCTCTCCAGCAATTTCACCTGATGAAATGTTCAGTTATGTGTTTGCTCCTGTAGATGAAGAGATGGTTGGAGAACCTTCTTACTTGGTTGCTATCATTGTTGAGTTTCTTCGCAGGTAATGCCAATTTTTTTTTTTATTAATTGTTGATTGATTCTGGGCTTTGAATTTTGATACTGGGTTTGGGTAGAAGAGTCTTGGCTTGATATGCTTTCTTTTTGTCGGTCGGCAAACAGTTCTAATGAGTTCAGAGGCTAGGCTTTGTTTCTGAAAAGGTAATTGATTGAAATTGAGGAGTAAAGCACCTGGAGTTTGATCGGCTAACTAAGTGTTCTTACTACGGCAGGTTAATTTTATATCACAGTAAAATTGTGTGGAAAGGTGTACTCCTATTCATATAAATACAATTATATTAAGGGTAACTCAGTTGATCAGGGATATAATGAGTGATTTAATTTTGACTTTTCTCTGATATTTATGCTGATTTTAGTGGTTTGTTGAGGGTAAGTCAGTTGATCAGGGATATATTTAGTGATTTGATTTTGACTTTTCTCTATAAAAAATGGTCATGGTACAATTATTTTTGCAGACAAATAGGGATCATTGAATTTGAAACCATAGTTTCTCTCTCACACTTGTTAATCTGAGTAACAAGACCTGGTTTGTGATGGCCAAGGAATTGAAGTATCTATATCTGAAAAGAGTATGGAATGGTCACTGTTCTTACTTAATATATTTGTTTTTCTGTTGCAGTGCTAATTTGGAAAAGGTTGAAGTCCGTCCTAATCTCCATGTCCTCACCATCCAATTGCTAGCGCGCAGTGAGCGATATGCAGAACTTGGGTTGTTTGTCTTAAACAAGGTGTCGTATACGTTCCTTTTATAATCATGTGCTTGAAATATTGTGCTTTTTGCGTGATCTGGTGTTGATGGTGAAAACTCTTTCATAGCAGATTCTTGAACCTTCTAAAGAAGTAGCAATGCAACTCCTAGAGTCTGGCCGTCAGAATTCCGGGACAAGGAAGTTAGGTTTGGATATGCTAAGGCAACTCTCTTTACACGAGGACTATGTACTGTTGCTAGTGGAAGAAAGATATTACCTTGAAGCGTTACGCTATGCACGGAAGTATAAGGTAACTCCTACATCAGAATTTGAGGGAAAACCAAGGATTTATGTGTATCAATATAGTTTTCAACTTGGTTCCCTTTTTCTTTTCTTTTTTGTAGATCTTATTTTTCATTAACCTGGATCTTGCTGTATTTTCCACCACCCTGACTTTTTGCTATTCTGATTGCTCTACTCGTCAAGTTGCTTTTACTGATTGATGCAACAAACTGTTCCTTGTTTGTAGTAGTAAAAACTGCCTTTCATGAAAATGTGAAAGATGATTATCATTATTGTTAAGCCTTTACCATGCTGAATACCTGTTTCTTCTCTCTTCTTTTTATCAAATAGGTTTCCCCTTCCAAATCCGTTTCTTTTTGCTGAAAGGAATAGTTGTTTTGGTTTTCAGAATGCCTGACTCTGTCTATTTTTAAAAATTCAGGTCAATACCGTTAGAGCTTCACTGTTTCTTGAGGCAGCATTTGCCTCCAATGATTCACAACATTTAGCTGCAGTGCTTAGATTCTTTACAGACTTCATTCCTGGCTTCAGAGACACATCGGATCACAACACTTACTACCGCATCCTCACTGAGATGAACTCGTCTATCGCGGCTTGAAGTTTCTTATAACAAAATGGTTACAACAATAGAATTGTATCAGGTAAAAGTTACTAAATAAGTCGTGTAAAATTAAACCACAATTGTGAAAAGGATTTTACCTTCTGTTTTCTCTTCTTTCAATAACACAAGAAAAGGAAATCCAGGTGCGTGCTTTCGATTGCTTGCTTGCTTTGCTGAACCTGTTTAAGAACATGCAACATGCAACATGTTGGATGGTCTTAAATATTTTTACTTCTCAGTCATGAAGGTAAGCTTTGCCAAGACACTGCTTGGTAAAACACGTTTGGTTGTAACATGTGTACTTACAACAGTTGCTTTCTTCTTTATGCTTGCTTACATGAATATTGCAATGTAACATGTGTGCACTTCTGTAAGCATAAGGAGCAAAGCAGTTTCACTGCATAATACACTAGTGAGGGTGTCACAGTAGGAGCCATTGTCAAATTGACAAATTGTGTTGATCGGTAATTATTTGATCTTCACTAGGATTTATGCTTTTCTATATATTCTTTAGTAAAACACGCAGTAGTTTAGACATTTTCGATTGGTGACAGGGTATCATTTGTCCATCTCCCAACAGCATACTACAGCTGTTCCAACTGACTTTTCAAAGTAATCTAGGACATCTCTTGAAAACAAATGTATTATCTGAAACCCAGAAGTGCTACTCTAGGCAACTAATTATTAGGGCAACTAGTGTTTCTGTTTCTATAACTAGCTATAATTGTGTACTAGATTTTATTCAACATTGGATCTTTTGGCCTGTTATAGGTATAAGGGTAGCAAAGCTCTCCATCAAGGGCCCTGATTTCCTACACTCCTACTACACTAGTTCATACTATTGGAAAGAAAATGTCAAGCAGGTTCATGTGTGGAGGAAGTGGTGCCAGAGAAGATAAAAACAACACAAAGACCTATGAATAGGAGAGTGCACATATTGCATGTTTAGGACCACTCCTTGAGAATGGTTGAGAAGAAAGAAATGTAATTGGTTATGAAACAAGAATCATCATTTGAGCCAAGTACTATGTCCTACTAAAAATGCTTGGACTCGAATTTCTTTCTAATCCATAGTGTGTTGGGGCGCAAACCATTCACCAGCAAATGCACACCAACATGAACTAGAAAACATACAGCAATTGGCAGTGGATTTTTTTTTTTTTTTTTTAATTTGTAATTTAACAGAATTTGTAGTATTGAATACTTGTGTGTGCCTTCACATCAAAAAAAATAAGCCACTTGTGTGGTCACTGTGGTGCCTCGAATGGTTTTATGAATCAATGACTTCACTTTCATGAAACTAGCTTCCACATTCTGTTTTGCTTGAATAAATACTTGATTAAAACGATGGTAACAAAGAAGATTAAATAGAAAATGATGGTTTGAAGAATGTCAACATCTTAATTCAAAGATGTGGACCAATTTTCGGTGATTGAAGTAAATAGGGGGAACATTATTCATGTGATCGTCGTTAACTTGCAACTACCAAATTCAGATGTCTCGAGGCTGTGACAAATCAATGTCCAATTCCTACACATAGAATTGCTATATTGAGTCAGGGCCCCTATATAGTCTATCCCTCATTGTTATGAAATCATATGATGAGTCGTGTTTTCAAACATCCAAGCTCATTGATTAAAACGTATGTCTGTTTATGATGAAACTTTTTTTGAATCCAAATGAATCGTAAGTTCATGTGGGCTACCTTAATTTGGTTATAAAAGTTCAAGGGTTATAATCAACTATGTTGTCATCGAGTTTCTGTCATTCAATTTGATGTTGAGTATTCAAATTAATGTATTCATGTCGATCAATTCCTGTTGAAGGAATGAGCAATGGCATACAGGTAAAGGATTCTGGTTTCGCTTTGCATAAGTGATCGAGTTTTTGCCACACATATACACACATATACATGTATATTTATGCATGTGGGTTTATATATATATATATATATATATATATATATATATATATATATATTGGTTTGAGTCGTCCTGGAAAAGATGAGGCACATTTCTGGGTTTTACGTCAATCATTTACCTCATTGGCAGTACTGTAACCCCTTACTATTAATCAATTGACATGTAATTCTTCTCACGTACATTTTATCTTCATTGATTGATTAGCTTGGAAGTGTCTTTATCGATCAGTATTCAGTAGCTAAGCCTCCTAATGAGGGAGGAAGTAAATGGGATCGATGCAGGGTTGGGATTTATTAAGTTAATTCCTAAAGAACTGTTGAATCACATATATTTTTAGCCTAAAAAACATGCATATATGAGATTGGTACATATCAATATACAAATAAAAAGGGAAAGAGACCAAGGATATCACATAATGAAGACTTGTGGGGGCAAATTGTTAATGCAACATCTGAAAAGATGCCCCTTTCGGTGGTCCAATTCCCTCTTCCCATCTAGTTTCAGAGACAACAATGATATCATACCCATCAAGCTTTTAATTCAAGGAGAGTTCAAATGAGCCATCCTTATAATGACAGTTATGGTTCTTACAAGTTGAAAACGAAAAGAAAAAATAAAAATAAAAATGAAAGCCCACCATCAATCATACTCAAGGTCATAGCCAGACTTAGTTCCAATATTGCATGTTATATATATATATATATATATATGTGTGTGTGATATATTTGTTTTTGTTTTGCATATCCTTCAAATTTTAAGTGGGGCTTCTGAAATCATGTTCTGATTGCCACTTGAACTGGTTTCTTTCTCTCTTAAATTTTTGCAACCACATTCCTGGCATCTGTTTGCTTCTGCAGTATCTCAAATTGAAATATCTCTCTTTTTTTTCTTTTCTTTTTCTTCTTCTTCCAAAACATTAATTTTGTTTTGATTTGAAGCTTAGATTGTATGTCAAGTCACCTGTGGTATGAAGGAAATGCAAACAAGAATGTTTTGCTTCCCCTCCCTTTTCCCTTCGCATTTCATCATCAGTATCCAGCAGCTGTTAGCTCAAATCCTCTGAACTCAACTGCAGAAATATTTGATGAACAACTAATAAGCATGCAACACAACTAGAGAGGTGCATTTATACGACATGAAACACATGTATCATATATGAATGACCTATATATGATTGAGAGTACGTACGTACAGTACATGAACATCTACCAAAATATATATATGCTTTTCCGAAGACAAAAGTACGTATGAGTTTACAGAACTACAGTAGTTGCATAGTACATGGGGCAGTTAAAGGTCCTCCCGTCAAATTCTAAAGTACACAGTGCAGCAATACGAGGGGTATGCAACACCCTTATTTTTTTAAGTTTTTTTTTAATAATATAGTGGAAATCTATTGAATAGGTTAACAAGTTACCTAATTAAATATCGACATGTGTCAATTTTAAAAATAAAATTTACCATATCTACAATAAATTAATTATTAATAAGTAACATCGTTCAAAATTATGTAACCAATATGGTCAGAATAATAAATTACACCTGGTAGAACGACAATTATGACTTATGACAACACTTGTTGTGGTAACTGTAATTGAGTTGTCAAAAATGTAAATATCATATTTAGAAAACTTTTATCAAATGGAGAACCTTGATTATTAAGTGGAGAACCGTATTACAACGATGAGATTTTATATATTTTTTGGTCAAATTTCAATTTTACCATGTATACAATGCAAATGTTGTCGGAATTGTAAAATGGTTGATAATCGTTGTAAATGATATAGTTTTAAAATAATGACCACAAATAGAACAAAAATTACCGTTTTCACACATCAATAAGTATAAATTGTGCTAATACATGTAGTCATTGTAGTAATCATTTCATTAATGATAAAAGCATAAAGATTTACTAGTGTGACAATAAATTTGTTCTCGCACTTATTAAAATGTTTATAAACTAGTACATTGGTTTAGCTAGAGTACTTACTACGACTAGAACAAGATTTACCACTTTAGTATCAATTGTTGTGGGTTGTGGTAAAATATCTAGTCGTTGTAGTAAGCATTTGATTAATGATAAAAACATAAAGATTTACCACTTTGATAACTAATATGTTGTCACACTTGTAAATTGTGCATAAATTAGTAAATTGGTTAAGTAATTACTAAGATTAGAACAAAAATATCATTTTTTACATCAGTTGTTATAATTTTTGGTAAATTTCGTTAATTAAATGTAATTTCTACATTGACAATAAAAATTACACAAAATATTACGTATTTACATAAGGGATAACTTCATTACACTACTTAAGACATTACCTATTTTTAGTCAAAACATAATATATAGTTTACCAATTTGATAACATATTGTGGTAACATGTATAAATTAGTTCAAAGAACAGTAATTACAGGTTGTACGTAAAGTAGTTACTACATCTAAAATAATTATTATCTATTTTATACGCTAATTATTGTGGTTATTGTAAAATGCATGTAGAAAGAATTATATTTAGTTAAAGAAACTACTAATGCTAGAATTAATTTCTGGTAAAAACTATTTAACTAATACCCATACATTGAGCGCCTATCATAGAAGGTTTTTAAAAGGAAATGAAGTAAGTCATTGGTGCAATTTGTAATATCCCGAAAATTTGTTATTAATTCTGAAGGTTTATTTAGAATTATTAATGTGATAACCCCAATTTTAATTCAATTTATTGTCAATTTCTCGAGATTAATAGAAGGGTGATTTATGGAAATTCGTATTTCATCAGTCGTTGCTCGACGTCGGAAGTGATTCCGAGAGTTAAAATCCGAAAAACGTTTAAATTCCGATGGGTTAAAAGTTGACTTTTGATCCGTTGTGAATTTCGAAAAGTTTCCTTCATGAAACTCATAGAGCTCGACGATACGAGTTCGTAGACACGCGGCACGCGTGAAATGGACGTCGTACGAAGAAGTTACGAACTGTTGAAGTTATTTCCAAAATAAAAAATTGCTATAAAAGGAAACTTCCGAAAATATCTGAAAACTTCCAAATATATCGCGCTGCACTGTTCACTTTCCATTTTCTGCGCCGGAGCTTCTTTCTTTGTCGTCCGGCCACCTCTCGAGTCGTGCCACCTATCAAAATGATCAGCTCAACCTGCTCTATCGTTTGAGCCACGCCACGCTCGGAGCCATTGCCTGTGCACGGCACTGCAAGGCCCGAAAGATCCTGCCACCTTAGGCAGCAGAGCTGCGTTCGTCCCAGGCGACGTCAGAGCTCAAGGATGCCACCTTCCGGACCTTCTCCTTCCTCTGAAAAAGGTTTCATCGATCGTGGAGGGCTTTGACGGCGGCAACCAAGGCGGCAGCTGCCGATTGGAGATCTACCTAGCGACGGCGTATTTGGCCCCTTCCCGGACGTATCCTCGGGTGTTTCAGGTAGATTTTGAATTCTTGAACCTTGATCTACATGTTGGTGGTCTTGGTTGAAGTTTTGGGTGAGGTTTTGGTGGCGGCGTGTGGCGGTGCGTTTGGGGGTTTTTGGGGCAGTAATGTATTTTGTTGTGTTGTGCTCGTCGATATGCGCGCGGTGATATATTATTTGCATGATTTGGCCGTCGTATGACCAAGTTATGTATTTTTGAATTCGATGTTAGGCGATTATTAATTTTCGAACTTATCGACCTAGAATTTGGTACTTGGTGTTCGATCCTATGGTCGACTAGGGATTCTAGGAGCCTTGAGAGGCTCCGAAGGAGGTTTGTCGCGTGTTGGCAAGCCTCGGGGTTAAGAGTTATGTTATTAAGAGAATTACTCTTTAATGCTTAGTAATTTGTAATTTATTTTCTAGTTCGTTGTGATTATTAAATTATCACGTTGAATTTTGATCGATTCAAATTCGGGGCGTGACACAATTGTCCAGTGATAATAAAGTATTCCCGAAATAGTAATTAGTTAGTGATAAATTAATTAATAGGAAATGTTATTTGACTAATTGTGTTCCGATGATTTTAGGATAGAAGTTTTATTTATTTATTTTTTTAAAAAGAAAAACGTACATAATTATGTATGGTCAATTGATAATCAAATATTAATTAGCTTTATTGTTTTCTTTATATATTTAAAAAGGTTAAAGACTATATATATTGGTTATCAAATTTAGAATATCCAGAATCATTGGATATATTACTAATCTAATGACCTAAAATATTTGTCAAAATAGGATATGACAAACATCCGGGTACCTAAGAAAATTTCGCAATACGAATAATATATTTACATATTTTTTTATATATATTATTCTTACCAATAAAAATATTTAGGATTAATTAGCTGTTTTATCATAATTAAATTCAAGAATTGTAAGAGTATCCAGTTGGGGTTTGTTAGGGTTATGTCTTAAACGTACGTGATTCATATATGCTTGTATTAATCAGTTTGCATGTATTGGCTTAATTCAGCCATAGATTGATAGATGACATTATTCCTGTGACATATCGTCTACAACGACAGCGTCTCACATGTTTGAAATATCGGTAGCCTGATGTGTTGGTTATATAAGAACTGTTGACTGTCATTAATAATTAGAATTCAAAAGTGGAGATTTATACCAATATAACGGAATATCAAAACTCTAAGCATGTAAGAACTTTTGTTCTACAACTTCTAATATATATATCTTGTATGTATTCACTCTTCTTCTTCTTCTTCAATATACAAGAGCTCTATCATTTTCTCTCTTTTGGAGATCAATGTGAATCGAGATCGGTGAGAAGGAAAAACTAAGTGGTTGGAGCCAATAAAAGTCCCCAGAGAAAGATAGGTGCTAAACACGATGATCCAAAATTCGAACCTCCAAATAGGAGTGGTCGCCATTTGGAGGTTCGAATAGTTCTACGGCCAAGCAAAACCCTTACTCCACTTTTAACTTAAAATGTGTACTAAATAGTATACATATATGAAATTTTGTTTCTAGAGGCGTTGTTTGCTTCGTTTTAGATTTTCAATTCGATGAGTTTATCCTTGTTTGTAATCTTGACATTTATCAAGATACAAACATTCGAATGATTTTAGAGTTCTTTCTAAAAAAAAAGAAGGAAAATACTTGTGTCCATACCAGTATGGACGGTGTGTGTCTGAACTCTCTCTAATTTGCATATTTTGGGCAATGTAATCAACGATTTTAACATTTCAAAAGTTGAATTAATCAATAAAGATCATCTTTGTAAAACTTCAGAATATACCAAAATCGTTTGCTCATTCGATTGCATCAAACAAATGTACAGTTCTAGTGAAAGTTGGGAGTCTCATGATCAGCCGTCCATTTGTTTGATACAATCGGTTCAGCAAATGATAATTGTTTATATTCATTTTTTACAGAGATGATGTTTATTGATTAATTCAACTTTTGAACTGTTAAAATCGTTGATTACATTGTCCAAGATATGCAAATTAGAGAGTTCGGATGCACACCGTCCATACTGGTATGGACACAAGTATTTTCCAAAAAAAAAAAGTCAACTCTACTTTCTAACTTATGGACAATCTAAACAAAAAATTTGTTGTCAAAGTGATAAATAAATATGTTTTTATCATTAATAAAATGACTACATACTACCTTACTATATATTTTTCCACGACAATTGATGAAAAATCAGTAATTTTTGATCTGTTTGTTGTAATTACTCCACCTAAACTAATGTACTAATGTATAGGGCTGGGCGTTTGGCCCCGAGGGACCGAACGCCCGACCCAAAAAACCCGAAAAAGACCGAAATAAATTGGGCCTGAATTCCCTAGAAACCGAACTGAATAAGGCCCGAACCGAATATGCCTAAAACGGATCTGGCTCGGGCCCTGTTTTTTCTTAGACCGAAAGCCCGACCCGGCCCGATATTCATATGTAATGCCATGTGTCACCAATTGATTGGTCCATAATTAATTAAAAATAAAAATAAAAAGAATGCCTAGCCCTAGGATCACCCTACGCCTCACTTCCTCAGAGCCTCATCTTCACAGCCGCATTAGTGCATCACCATTCATCCCTTTCGAGACTTCGAGTCTTCGTCTCGATCACCCTGTAGTCCTGTACTCATCATCTTCGTCTCGATCTTCATCTCAATCATCCTGAAATCCTGAATCACCCTCACAGCCCTCGCTTCCTCAACTGCATCACCATTCATCTCGATCTGTGTCTCTCTGCCTGAAGAGTGAAGACTGCCTCAGCCTCAGCCTCGGCCTCGGCCTCACCTCAGTTTTTGGGCCCGAAAAAAGCCCTAATCCAGCCCGAACGGGTTTTGGTCGGTCCCCAAAGCTCAGAAAGCCCGAACCGATTTTTTCAGACTTTAGGTCGGGTTACACAAATTTTGGGCCCGGCCCGACCCATGCCCACCTCTACTAATGTATATGCAATGACAAGTGAATACACATTTTGTAACCACCCAAAACTATTAATGTAAAAGCGGTAACTTTGTTCTGTTTATAGTGGTTACTTCTTATCCTACACCATCTACAAGATTATCAATCATTTTACAATTCTGACAACTCTGTCAAATAATTTCTCACTTGAGATGAATGACTGAATGAGATGTGTCTATAACTATATTCAAAACTGTTATTATTATTAATTAAAAATTTTCCTAATTTATTATTTTCATATTTATTATCTCAAATTTTCTGGTTGTCGGCAGGATTCACTAAAAGTTTCATATGAATATGCACCTCTTTTTTCTCAATATATGGACACCCTGCTGAGTACTTGATCTGAATTGACCGAAACGGTCTCGAATACCATTAAGACCTACACAGACATGAGAGATGACATATTGAAAAGTTTGTTGAATGTAAGCATCACAGTTGAAGAATGACAGTGACAAAATTAACCGAGTGTCGCATCCAAACAAGCCTTGCTTAAAGGGACACATGACCTCTCTACGTATCTGTCTCTCCAGTTGGTCTATACATACATACATGGCGCGCAACACAGAGGTTGCAGAAGTATGGAGAATTGAAAGATGGAATAGAGGAGCAAAGTGGGGATGAGACCCCGATACATATGAGTTCTCAGGCGACGTCGCATTCCAGCCACCTAATGGGAAAGAGAGATAAGGAACAACAAGATGGTGACCCTTCTCTCTTAATGTCACAAGGGACAATCAACAACGCGGCTAGCTGCTGCAATATGTATTGAGATCGATAAAGAAAAAAGAGAGACATCCCTATTTACTATTTAAAGAGAATTAGGGTTTTCTGAGGATGGCGACCCATTTGTTGGTGTCTTAGCTTTCACGGTCATCACATGTAGTTTGTTTGGTTCCCTGCTCTTTTAATTTTATCATTGCCTGAAGGTGTTCATGAGAAAACTTGTTGGATTTACATAAGCATATATATGGCAATGAGGATTGTGTTTTGAGTGGTTCATCTAAAAGAATTGAAATGCATGTAACGGATCTATGTTTCTGTTATCTTCACATTTCATCTAACTCGATCCGGCCTCGTAACAACAGCTTGAACCAATGACAGTACCTAGTACTCAGATCACTTGGGAGATTAAGACTAGGAACGTAAATTCCTAGAACTCCAAACTAAGCTTTGAGATCAAAGTTGGAGTAACCCTGAAACTTGGGACAATGGAACTAATTAAGAGAATTCCTACTCAAACTTGGACTAGGAAGCTCGAGTCCTGCAACCCGTACTCTTATACTCGGTTTACGGACTGGAAAATAAAGAGGGCCAGAAAATAAACGATCTATTAATCATTTATTTTTGTTTTCAAGCACTCACATCGTAATTAAGGAGATGAAAAGAAGTTGGATGAGTATTCAGGGGCAGATCCATGTACAGCCAAGCTTAGGCAATTGCCTAGACTGGGTTCTTGTAGTTAGTAATAGATTATATAGATTTAGTACAAGCAAAGCTTTGTGTAAATGGCAAAAATAGGGCAAAACCATGGTGAATTGGGGAGACTTTCAGGTTGTTCTTAATTATTTTTTCTTCTCATTAACTCAAAAATACTGCATTTTTCTGAGATATTGATTTGAATAATGACAGGCCAAATTTTTTTTTTTTTTTTATAACAAACCAAGAAAAAACTGATGCGTACAAGAGTTCAAATAAGACGTAACTTCTGCTTTATTGTCCTAAATTTCATAAATCTCAATTATAGAGAGATTTTGTTGGGATTTTTACCCATAACTATAATTATGTGTTAATATTTACCAGTAGCAAGATTGGTTTTTAAAATTACCACTAGCAGGTTTCTATCCAAAACTAACAGAATCCGTTAACTCATAAATTACAAAGTTACCCTAAAAAATACCCTCTTCACAAACTATGTACCTCTAATGCTATTGAGTCTCAGAAATCAATACCACTGAGCCTCAGAAACCAACCTCCGCCGCGTTTCCAATACCACTGAGCCTCAGAAATCAACCTCCGCTGTCCTCCGCCGCGCTTCCAATACCACTGAGCCACATAAATCAACCTCTGTCGTCCTCCGCCGCGCTTCTAATACCACTGAGCCTCATAAATTGAACCGAGCTTTCACCTTCACTTTCATCACTCCCATTCTCATCTACACTCCCAAATCCATTGATCCCTTCAGCCATCGCTTCTTCACTAACCTCCTCCATTGCTTGCTTGTACTCCACCGAGTTCGAATATGAATAATCGGCATGCTCTTATGCTCAGCATGAAGGATTGAATCCAAGCACCTGCAAATCAATCAAACATTTGGATTTCAATTTCGATTCAGTGATCAACTATCAAAACTAAAACAATTGAAATTTCATGACTCACGACGAGAGAAGACGAAATTGCTCCAAATCGTTGTCGTCGTCGGAGAAGAGCTTTGAAACGACGCTATCTAGCAGCTCGGCCTTGGAGACCGGGATGTACTTCTGCCGGGGAACAAGAATCTTGGAAATTGCCTAGTCTTCTTCTTCATCTTCGTCTACATCGCCGTCTCGATTCTTCTGCGGAACGGTGTCGTTTTGGTTCTTCTTAAGTGATTCGGTGAAGCGAGCGAGGGGCTGAGGTCGCTGGGCTAGGAAGGAGACCTCGCTGCCACCCTTGCTCTAGGCCGCCGTCGCACAGATCAGGCACGAACAAGGAGACATCACTGCCTCGGGTCTCTCGCCGTCCCGCCGCGCAGCTCGCCGCCTTCGAATAACTAAAGCAAAACCCTAATCTGAGATCTGAGGAATATGTTAATATATATATATATATATATATATATATATATATATGGATGGCATGGGTTGTAATTTATGGATTTTCAGGGTTAATTATGTCATTAAATAGTGGACGGGTTAACAACCCATTACTGTTAATTCTCTGCTGATGGTATAAAAAAATTAGGTTTTACTATTGGTAAATATTAACACAAAATTGTAGTTATTGATAATTTTCTAGATTTTTTTTGTATAACTTTATTGCTATGCGTTTGTAGTCGTTTGACAACTGATCGAAGAGATACGATTCATTATTTTTGCCTTACCTGATCAAATTTTCTAGATCCGCTGTTGTGAGTATTGATGTCCAAGAAATTCCACTCAATAGGAAAATTATATGGTGCAACATTGCTATGCTATGCAATGCAGTTGTGAACCGTTGATTCTAGATATCCTCTCTTACTTTACTCTCTCTTTAAATTAACAGTTCACAACCGTGCTGCGCATACCCTGTAATGTTACATCAAAGATAAGTCCCGATTAATATAACTTAAAGTGGAACAAATCTGTCCCTATAGAACTAAGCATGTGTTTGATTTAAATCAGATTCAACTGTAGATGGACTCGATCGGTGCTCTCTTCTTTTCCAAAGTCCAAAATGACAAGCTTGTAATAGAAGGGTTTCGATCACCAAAATCCAATCCATCAAATTAATAAAGGTGTCTCTCCTTTAGAGTTATGAGACGTCGCCATGCGACGTTGCCACTTCATGAGGCAAAGGAAAAGGCAAAGGCCTAGCTAGCTTAGCTCGGGTTCGCATCAGATCGATCATACATATCTAGTTTCACTTTCTTCACAGTATTGCAGGGTCCAATAATCCATTACATATGTACAAGTAGCTTCCGGTGCATGCAGTTGCATTCATGGTCCCCTACCCAGAGAGTGTTGTATGACTATGACTTTAATGGCAAAGACGAAGGTTATGTGACTGAAGGGTTGCTGTTACCGGCCATTTTATCGTTGTTAGGGTTTGGACCTGAGAGAGAGAAGGAGATCACATTGGCATGGCATCATTGCTATGCATGTTAGAGCTTGGGGATAAAAGGAAGGTCCACCTTGAGATGGGTGCATATATATATTTACATGCTAAATCTATCTATCTATCGAGCAGGTTACAGGTACCTGCTTCCATTCCATATATATGATCGAACAAACAAGAAAACCAAATTAAACCATGGAAACATATATGAGCCAGAGAGAGAGAAAAAAGGGAAGCGGGATAGTGATTTGTCATGGGATTGGAATAGAGTGGTAGAATAATGAAACAAGAGAGAGGCAGTTGGACTTGGGGCTACTGGAAATAATTGCAAAGCGAGTCAAGCACGCTGCATAACCTTACGTAATAATGCTGAGACGACTGGGTTTTTGCCAGCAGAGAGAGACAGAGAGAGATCGAGTACTGTCAAAAAATATTTATCAGGTCAGGAAATTACTATTTCTGAGTAAAACTCTGTATTCCAGTCATGGACATTCATCGGAACCCCCCTTAAAACCCTATATATAACAACAAGCAAGTAAGGTCGCACTCTTTGAGTCAGTCAGTTCAAAAAGATCGAAAAACAGGTACGTCTTACGTAATAATGCTGAACTGGGTTAAGCAGAAAGATGGGAGCTAGTTATTACTGAAGAAAGAGAGCTTAGAGATAAAGGTTTACTGAAACTATCAACGTACAGTATCCTCAACCAAGTTTATAACCGAAGTAAGCAATTAATTTACGTCCAGTTTTTACAACTCAACTGGCACTTTTTTCAGAAGATGGAAATGAGAAAGTTTGTTATAACTGATTGACTGCAAGAACACTAAGAGGTTTGTAGGAGGTTCAAAGATTGTCCAGTTTTAGTTCTTTGCAGTGGCAGCTGATAAGTGATCGCCCAGCTTCCGATCCGCTGGGTAATTTTTTCCAAAACCAAGCCAATTTTTTCTTCCTGGTGGGTAAAACCCAGCCTATTAATCATTTCCCCTACCAAAATTCATGTCGAAACTACCCAGATGTAAAAAAAAATTTCGTTGACTTTCAAACTACTAAAGAACCAGTGACGAATCATTATAGCTAGCTTGATCATTGTATATATAATAAACTCCTGCGAATTTGAATTATATGTCTAGCTCTTTTGTACAACTAAAAATCGGAACCCTCCAGCATGTATAATTACATGGTTTCCTTTTGGGTAATCGATCGGCTAAACACTATTGTTCATAGGACCACTTTTTACAGAATCCCTGCAACAGATATAAAACACCCAACAAAGCTATAAAGAACCAGCACCAACTACTAGTACGCACTCTGGTCCCCGAGAGAGAGAGAGAGAGAGAGAGAGAGATCTAGAGGAGGGGGTACGTAGGGTCAATTTTTTCACTTGCAGAATGCAGACTTTTACAAAGTAAGTAAGCTTACTAAGGAGGTGCCATGGTGACTGATGGGTACACGTACATGCAAATGAGAGGAAGAGAGACAGATATCGCGCAGGAGGAACAAAGAAAAGAAAAAGGGTCTTCTGAACTTTGGTATATATACTATATACTGTTGAGCTTGGACTACTGCATTATAAGCAGCTAGCAGATAAAGCTGATTATTAACTTTTATTCGGCACACATTATCAGATAATGTATCATGCATACATGGACTTGGGGCTACTTTTCTGTTACACCAAAACTTGTCAGCAAATCAGCCTCATAATCTAAACCCTAGCTAGTTAGTTATGTTAACGACAAGATTTTATAGTTTTATAGTTTTATATCTAGTGGAATTGATTTGGAGTCCAAATGAGTTCTTTTATAAACAAATAAACAAACTACAAAGAGAAACCTCTATTACACCCTTAAAGTTCAAATATTATATCGTAAATAGTTCTGGAGATAGTCAAATTTTACATTGAAAAACTAATATATTCATTTAACCCAGACAATTTATATGACATTCCTATTAGAAAGCTGTACAACCTATCCATATATCCGTAGTTTGCTACTAATAAGTTCTTGGTAAAGGCCAGATATACCTAAACACGGATCAGGTAGCAAAAAGACTAGCTAGGTCAGTTAATTTACTTCCAAGGAAAGAGAGGGCTAGAGCTAACTCTTATATGCTAATATGTTGAGAATTACTTCCTACAGCTTGCTTTGGAGTCAATCAGTTCGTAAATGAGTCTAATAAGTACTTTGATGAATCTAGCTATAGCATGCTAGCTTGTTCTACTTCTATTAGTATGAATTATATAAGTACTTAGCATATATATATATAGTAGCATAGATTGCATGTTAACTCCCAATTAAGCGACACGGCGCGCGCTCGATCAGAATTATTGATAATTAACTTTCATTGTTCCTTCGATTTTAGGCAGTTGATAATATATACAAATCTAATCGGTTCTTTTGAGTCGAATGATATATGCATATATACGATGAAATTGTCAATTACAATCAATCAACAGCAGCTTAGACTGGAAGTTTCAATTCCTTGAATGTCTCTGGCCAGCGTTAATTTAAGTTTTTACGTAATACATATGTGATTATGTTATATTTGCGGGATAGAACAGGAAGAAGTTAGCTGCTGTACAATAACTAGAAAGCTAGTGGTGTGCAAACAACATCATAATTTCTATGTACGTATTTCCGGTATCATTTGATTAGGGTTATCAAAGAATAAGGTAGTACAGTATACGGCAATAACGTCGTCTACCTTTTCTTGTAACCTGTACGTTACAACCATTGCAGTTATGTTTTCGAGATCTATATTTCTCCTATATATTAGTTGGTTACTTGGTATATTGACTAATATATCTTCTCCATTTGCAATGCGCGCGGCATTTTGAGGTGGAATAAATTGTAGTAGTGAATGATTAGTTCTGAGGTGGATCGGATCGAGTTGCAGATGATCGATTGATTTTAAAGGTGGAGTTACGCATGAGATTTGACATATATAGTATTAGATGATCGTGTTTAGAAGATGGACATTTGATTTGGATTGATTCAACGTAAAGCAACAAAAGAGCTAATTAGGAAAATAGAAAATTGGTTTAGTTTGATCAAATCACCAGCTTTATACCTAAATTAGTACATAAATGAACTACAAGATTATTTCTTAATCAAGTTATGTAGAGGCTTAGCCTTCTATTAACCCGCATGATCGAGCTAGCTAGCTAGGCTTAACTAATTAAGTGGTTCCTAGTTTAAACACTATTCCTCAATTAGGTAATTAATAAACTCTAAATAAATCAGGAAGCACTTGGTAGTTATCTATCCCATCTAGCTAGCTTTGGTTTTTATTCCTTCCTCTATATCCACAGGCTTACTCTATTTAGTGCCCTAGCTCTTAGAATAATTACTTATTTCAGTTTAAGAGTTTCCTTATGAGAGTAATGCATCTCAAACTTATGCTTCCATCATTTCCATCATATATGGACACCCCATCATCATAACTATTACACTACCATCATTAATTAATTATTGATTCATTAAATGCAATCAACTTTATCATCAAATTAGGATATAAGCATAATTGTTGGATTGATGAGTACTTATGACCTTCCTTATAACAGGGGTTAGATTCAAAATTATGATAAGTTAAGGGATGTAAGAAGAAAACTTTCCTAGTTTCCTCCTTGCAAAACCAAACATAAGTGAAAGGAAGCAAGCAAAGGTGGTACTTTGAGAAGCCAAAGGCAAAGCTAAGCTAGTCTCAAACTTTGTGTTGTGTGGCCTTGTCAAGCCCTTCACTCTCAGATGGGTCATAGCCTCCCCAATTGTCCATGAATCACAGTCCTACTGCCTCAGTTCTCACCCCTTTTATAGGTCCCACTCCATCCCCTTCTTCCTCATCAACCCCCCCACGTATCTGACTACTCCTCCTCTCCCTTCCCATTCTCTCCAATTCTTTTCCTCACTGCTCCCTCCTTTTTTCTTATTGCACCTCCAACCCCCTCAAACAAAAGAGAAAAGAAAACCAGTGCTTGCTAGTTGCTACTGCCTAGCTACCTCTGCTTAACTATCTCTAATTTCATGGAGAAGATTGAGAGGGAAACCCAAGACTTCATGAACGTGGAATCCTTCTCTCAGCTGCCCTTTATCCGCCCGGCTCCTCCAGTTACCAAAGAAAAGGGCATTAGGCTCTTCGGCATCGAATTCGGGGCCGGCGTCGACCCCAACCACGACTCGGAATCCGTCGACAACAATGTGTCTGAGAACGGGAAAGAAGAAGAAGGCAACAAGAACACCAACAGCACCACAAATCTAAGCAAGAGCAACAGCGAAAATGGCAGCGAGAGCAGCCGGAGATTCGAGTGTCATTACTGCTGCAGAAACTTCCCGACCAGCCAAGCCCTCGGCGGCCACCAAAACGCACACAAACGAGAGCGGCAGCACGCCAAACGCGAGCATCTCCAGTCGGCCATGGTGCATGGAGGGCTGGTCTCCCACGACGCTGCACACGTGTACGGCTTGATGAATTACAGCCGCCTTGGCTCTGCTCATCATCACCATCACCATCCCACATATCCGTCCTGGAACACTAACTACAGTTCGAGTACTACTACTACCAGTCCTAGGTTCTACGGAAACCCCGGTGGATCTTACGGCACCACTCAATCTGCCCCAATAAACGGCAGTCCTTTGGGCTTGTGGCGGATCCCGTCTGCTAACCCTAGTTTCAATCGTGACCGTTCTTTGATGAACCCGCTCGTGACGCCGTTGTTCGCCGGAGAAGAACTGAAGCCGGTTGTTGTAGGCGGGTCTGGTAACTCTCAAAGCCGGTACGTGTATGAATCGAGTGTGCAGCAAGACCATGTGAGTCTGGATCTTCATCTGTAATAATTAGTTATCGGATCCGTCCATCCATCTTAGGGACAAAGGATTTGAGATTTTTTCTCTCATCATGTTGAGGATTAATTTAATTATATATATAATATATATCTTAATCTCCTGGAAGTAATGCAGACGATGAGGCTATATCAACTGTTAGGAAATCTTGGTAATTAATCAATTATAATCATTTGGTATTATGATTCATCAGCATGTATATGATGAAATTCATTATTAATCTTTGACCTACGTGCGATGGTGTATATCTGATTTGATCGATCAGAAGCCTCTTTTATTTTCTAGTCATCTTCATTGTTCATTGTTATTACCTGCAAATCTGATTCTGAAATAAACTACAATCATTTCTAACTTTCATTAATTAAGCAGAAGTTAATAAATTAAATATAACAAATTACGTCAGGCATTCGAAGAAATTAATATTGATTTATCTAATGTGCAAAAGGGTTATTAATTTAGCCTTATTTTGATGATGATCTTCGGTTACAAAGAAATGATAGAAGCAGCAAAGCATGGTGTTCTTTCATACAGCAATATGTCTTGTCTCAAGCAGAGTTGTAATCTGGGTCTACACACGTGTGAGGAATATATTGTATCAGTTGGGGGTGCATGAACTTTCGAAGATACACACGTGTGCATATATCCATAGTATTTGTGTAGACAGGTGGGGTGTTGAGAGAGGCGCAATTTGATTCAGTGCAACACTTCATCACAGATGATAAGGTCTCTGATGACTACTGTCTTCTGCTAGCCAGCTTCTCTGCCTCATCATAATGCCAGAAAGAAAATGATATGTCCTCCATCGAATTAGTTTATGTTTTCCTCCTCGCTTATTTTCAGTGCAGCTTAGCAGCTGAGAGAGAGAGAGAGAGAGAGAGAGAGAGAGTTTAATGCCATTCTTGTTTCTACTTAATGCATGATTGAGGCAGAACAGAAGTTTTACTTTTGTTATTTGTGGTTCTTTACTAGCTAGCCAATTTAACAGAGTGAAAAGAAAGCATTCAAATTCGAAAGAGATATAAAGTGATGAACATGCATGATGGAGCTAGGTAGTGATATACTAAGTTGAAGAGGGTCTACAACTAGGAATCCAATATGGGGTCACTTCTGTGTGCCTTAATAGAAAACACATTTTTCCATCATTCAAAGATGAATAGGAGCAAAACTTTCATGGCTTTAAAATGGCAAAGACAAGCGTTAGGAAAAGCATGTGTCCCCCTTTGCTCTATAAGAGTGAGACTCTTGAAGGAACATATGATTGAAGATGGTAGTTACCACTCCCATCTTTATTTTCCCTCCTTCAATTGTACCTTTGCTTTTATGTTATAGATGAAATAGAGAAAGATGTTAGGTGTGAAATTTAACAGAGATTTTTTCTTGATGGGTACTGATGAAGAATGATAGGGCAGGCATGCATTTTCTCTTTCAGCAATAATTCAGTTAGTGTATGTGTGTAGTAAAAGTTCTGATGATAGGGTTTTATTAATCAGATCTGTTATGGCATGTGACAACACAACTTGGGTCAGAAAATATTAGCTAGCTTTGATGCATTGGGCATAACTCAATGAATCTCAAACAACCTTCAGAACTCATGATCATAAATATGCATGTCCTGCTGCTATAATATTATTCACTACTTTGATCATGTCGGGATTTGTGTTTCATCTCAATACTCTAGCTTGCAGAACATTATGGAGAAAATTGTACTGTGGAACACTTGTCTGCTCATCTGTAATTCTACTGTTTTTTCTGTTATCTTTAAAACCATGAGAAAGTAGATGACACATATTAATGGGTGTATATATATATATTCTATGCACCGAGGTACAAGTAGTGAAACGATAATCAATGTGTATATGCAATCTAAAACGAAATACTAGGGATTTATGTCCCGAAAGCTTAGTAATTAAGGTGGTGATGACTGGTGACAGGGAATACATTACGCTATAGTTTGTGAGTATGGCTTTGCTTGGGGACCAAGAAAGTTGAATCTAAATACCATCTTGCTTAATCACTTAAAATATAATTATCCCCCAATTCGATTAAGGAACTCCATGGAAAAAGTTTTTGTCTGTTATCCTGATAAAAATTGGTTTTTAACTTAATCAGTTAACTGAACCATTTTTGGAAGATGCACATTATTAATTTAGATCATAACTATCACATTGGACCAGTTTGAGCACTGTGTGATTTGCACTTTAAACTAGTTTTTCCGTTATTAGATGGGGACTCTTTTATGTGCAAGACAAGAAATAGATCATTCATTATTAGCATGTGAACAAAAAATGGGTTTGCAGAAGAGATGCATTATGAAGAAATCTCAGAGCCATTTTCAGTAACCCCGGGCAGAAAATCAGCAATGCAATATAGAAAAGATATACAGAGATCTAAATTAAATTAGCTAGCCAGTCACCACAGGAAAAATAATTGGGAATGAGCTGTTCCAGTTTAAATTCCATGCATGTCAGTTAGGTGGAGATTTTGTCTTGAAACCGAATTGGCTAAAAATTCTCATTTTAAATTGGTTTGCTTTCCTGAAAATAAACTCGGTGTTAAAAAGCCAAAAGAAATAGGGTGTATGGCAAAGTAACTTGTATAACTTATATTGTCAATTACTGGTGAAATACCCTTTACCTGTTTGGTATATACATTTCCCCTTTGAAACAGTGCATCTAATAGCTCTTGTCTAATGTAAAAATCAGCCTTGGACATGTATAAAAGCCATCAGATGGGATTCAGAGAAAACATAGCAAGTACTTCCTTTGAAAAATCAGCTTTGGACATCTAATAGTACTTGCAAGCATCAAAGGAGCAATAATAAGAAAAGAAAAAAATACATTAATGAAGTATTAGTTGGTAACAAGTTCGTTAGAGTTTCAGCTCATAACATTAGTTAATAGCTTGTATAAAAAGACATCACAACTTGGTAAATACTACACATTCACAAATTGTCTGGCTAGCTAGATCAGTGTTAACTGAATATGTAACACTTCGAATTTTGAATAATAAAATTCAAATTCGACAATGTTAAAATTTACAAATAAACTCAATCACTTGAAAGTTATCATTCAATAACCAAGTAAAACAACAGAGTTTAAGTGTGTGGCTCGATACATTCAAAATATTACATCATTAACAAAATAGATGTAAGAAAAGTGTCTCTCACTAATACTCTCTAACCCAAAAAGATAATTACAAGCTAGACCAAGGCCTACACCTACTAGCCGTGCGACTCAGATGCCGCTCCCTGGCTTCTGGTCCTCACCTGCAAGTCTAACCCCTACACCATCAATTGGTGCACCGGGTTGTAAACAACGAACCCGGTAAGCTTTCAAAGCTCGTGTGAGTAAAACAAACAAGTTCATGATAAAAATAATTAAATCAACAAGGAAAACACTCCTAACCAACCACGACTCGTATATTATAAAATTCACGATGCACAATCAACCAAAAGAGTAAGACTAGGGGCGCACTGACCAACGTCATTCCCCTACAAATCTCACAAGGCAAACAGACTAGAGCTCTAACTGATCGTAACCAATCACCCGGCCAAAGGCTTGGTCCCGACATACTTGCCATAAAGATCCCTTTCACCACTTAGGGGAGATCCTCTCCCCACACATGTAAGATCTTTCACCATTATTGGTGAGATCTTACTTTAACCGTTGGTTTCTATACCAACACAACCACACATCACACCACTTACATAATCACATATATGATAAATTCATAACATAATACATTCACCCAATTGCACACTCACATTATATATTTCACGTAAATATATATATACGTAGACATCCACTCAGAAATAGTCCACTAATACCAACTATAGTCATTGATCGTAAAACCCTTTGAAAATCATTTTTATATTAAAATCATTTTACTTACCAATGAACCGTAGTCGATCAAGTTCATTCAATTTAAAACAAATATCAATTCCATAAAATCATTTTGCATATAACGATCCATATACAATAATTAATTCATAATCAACTCGTATTTGATACGAATACACTGAGGTTTACTCACCTTAATTCACCAGAAATGGTAAATATCCGTTTATGGTCGAATCGGATCGCTGCAGAATCAGGTCAGATCGAATCGCAGCAGTTCCGGGGTCGGGTCAACGTCAGTCAACGGTCAACGTTGACCGGGTCGGGTCGATCAACGCGGTTCGGGTCGGGTCGAACCGGGTCGGGTCGGGTCGTCTGTAGGAAACGGGTCGGGTCGACCCGATCGGAGACGTTTCTCGATCCGGTCACTGCGGCTTGAATCAGCGACAACCACCTACACCAAGAGGACCGCAAGGAGAAGACGAACCGATTGGTGGGTGGCACGAGCTCCGGTTCCGCCGGACGTGGTCGCAGCTCTGTCGTGTACGGCAGCAGTGGCTTCCTCCGCTTGCTGCGCCAAGCACAGCCACTCTCCGGTGCCGATCGTTAGTTCAAACGGAAGAGGACGCCGTGGTGAACATTTCGACAGGTCGCACGCCTCTAGAGGTGGCCGGATGAGGGAGATCTACGCGAAAAAAACTCCGGATTCGAATTGAGACGATGAACAGTAATTCGCGATAATTTCAGATATTTTCAGAATTTTCTGATTTTTCTGAAATTAAATTACTATTTATAGAAATTTCAGATTTTTGGAATAACTTCAACAGGTCGTAACTTTTTCATACGACGTCCGTTTCAAGCGTGCCACGTGTCTACGAACTCGTATCGTCGAGCTCTACGACTGTCATGAAGGAAACTTGTCGAAATTCATGACGGATCAAAAAGTCAACTTTTAGCCCCTCGAAATTCAACGTTTTTCAAATCTTTAACTCTCGAAACTCACTTCCGACGTCACGCAACAACTAATTAAAACGTACAAAACACAAATCCTCAAAAATCATCCTCCAAATAGTTCACGATTAAATTACAAGAAATTAGTAATAAAAATCGGGTTATTACAGAATAACCTTAACTTAATTAAAGAGGTATGACTGTTGTAAAATTTTAATTAAAACTCGTAAGCACACGAATCATCGTTAGAATAGTGTGCAAGTATGAGGTCGTTCCAACTAAGGATTGATAATCGATTTAATCCTAAATTAATTAGTCTAACTAAGAACACAAAAACAACTAAAATAAGAAAGATTTGGTTTTTAGTTTTTCAATAGATAAAGTAAGAAACAAACAAATAAGATGGAACCTAAGGTGTCAGAATCAACCACTAAGAATCATATTTACGGTCTTGATGCAACTAATGGATTCTTTAGTTTCTCTTGATGACAATTCTCGTATCTAAGTCTTTTTTACGGCACTTAAATCATAGTTTTCCTGGAGTGTATGATTCTCTCCAGGTACGGCAGAGGTCGTATATCCTAATATGCAGTTTATCTAGGTACGGCATAAATTTAACACATAAGACTCATTACGTTCTAGAAAACAAGAGAATCATGCAAACCATTACTTCACGTACGACAATAATGTAATTCACAACTCTTAATCACAAGAAGCTAATTTGAATTATATTGCAGGTATGCCTCAAATTCATCTTCTAATTACTATATGCAAAGCCCTAAGGTGATCAATCAGAGAACTCAAACATAAAGCATCAATTCAAATAGTGACTAAGAATTCATCATAAAGAAACTATATATCCATCAATAAAACATCAAAAGTAATAAACAATCATGATAGGGTATCATCCTAACCCTAGAAAAGGGTTTAACTAAAGATAACTAAGAAAAACATAGCTAAAACATAAAAAGAATGGAAGGGAAAGATGGATGGATGGTCTTTGCTCCTTAGGCGTCTTGAATGTGCTCTGGAGACCTCTCTCCTTCAATGAAATTCGTGCTGCTTGATATATGGTACATTCTTGCTCATCTTTGACTTCAAGTTTCCTTGTACGACTTGGGTTTTGACTCCTTTCTTGATATGAAATGGGAAAACTTTGAAATATCTCTTTTAGAAGTAGGAGTTCATGTTCTCTTTGCATCCACATTTGAATCATTAACCTTAATGCACTAGGGATTGATGATCTTGGGCAACACCACTTGAGTTATCCACGAATGTTAGCAAATCCGAGCAAATTTTCTGTTATGACCTTTTTTTTTTCACTCAAATGACCATAACTTTGTCTCAGAGTATCAAAATCAAGATCTGTAAAATCTTATAGAAAATAGACATCTGTAGCTTTACAATGGTGTATGCCTCATTGTCTGATTCGATCCGAGTCATTCTAAATAATTTGGTGAAGTCGGATGTTCTGCACTGACAGATTTTGCACTTGTAATTCCAAGTTGCCATTCATTCCTTTGTTGGCTCATTTTAGCTTCTTCTCTTCTCCCTTTGACACAAACCTACAAAAACACTAAAATTACATAAATAACGAGAACTAAACATAAATACCAAGGACATTATGCATAGAAATATATGATAATATGAGCGCATCAATGACCAGTTGGACAATTTGGTATACGAGATTTTTTTAAAATGACAGCCTGGACTTATTTTTACATGACATTTAGTACTTCTGTTAATTTTTTCAGTTAAATTTAAGGGTATTATATTTACAAATATATTAAATATATAAAAAAAGAAAAACATGAGTTCCTATCAACCTAGTAGGATCCAAACAATTATATATTTGACTGGAATTTTTCAGAAATGATGTATGAAACTAAGAATTCAACGGTGAAGATTAATGTAAGTATTTTTAGGGTTTAACCAGACGTATGGGATCACACTTAAGTTTTTCTCCCGCTGATAGTTTTTTACTTTTGCTAATATGTGGGCTATCGCGAAATGGAGTTAATCATTTCCCAAAAAAAAAAATATAATTAATTTAGTAGTTCGAACTTGGGGCCTGAAACCTTTTGTCATTTCACCAATAACAAACGGGATAATTACCATTTAGTCAAAAATAGGGTATAAATTGCCCAATCCAACTGTATCTGCCCATCCTAACAACTCTTATGAAAAAGACATATTTGGCCTTAGCCTAATTCAACTCTATATCCAAATCTGAAACTTCTTTTCCTCTCTCTCTCTCTCTCTCTCTCTCTCTCTCTCTCTCTCTCTCTCTCTATCTCTCTCTCTCTCTCCGCCATCGACGACAGCAGCCACATAAAAGCCACGACTACCGACGCTGAGACCAAGTTTTAGATCCAACGACGAAGAGTGAGGACATCGATCTGCCTAAGCAATCGACCGACGACATCGACCTGCCTAAGCGACGCCGACGTGCCTCAACAAAGTCGACGCCGACGTGCCTCAACAAAGTCGACGCCGACGTGCCTCAACAAAGTCGACGCCAACGTGCCTCAGCAACTTCAGCGCCGACACCGACGTGCCTCAGCAACGTCAACGCTGTCGCCGACGTGCCTCAACGATGCCGACGGTGACGCCGACGTAGGCTTAGAAGGGTCTATTGCGATTTGGGTCGGAGCCAATTGAGGGTTTGGGGGTCGGAATGAAAGTTAGGGTTTTGATCGAATAGGGAAACTGAGGTTTTTTTTTGGGTTGTGGGTTGAATTGAATTGGGGCCTAATAATTGGAGTTACTGATGGTCAATAATTTATTATTAATGGTTACTGGAGGTCATTAATTGAGTTATTGATGGTTAGTAATTTATTATTAGGGATTACTTGGGGTCAGTAATCGAGTTATTGATGTTTAGTAATTTATTACTTGATTACTGGAATCTGTAAGTTGCTTACTGAGGGTCAGTAACCTGATTACTGAGAGTCAGTAACATGCTTACTAGAATCTGTAAGTTCTTTACTGGGAGTCAGTAATCTGATTACTGAGAGTCAGTAACATGCTTAAAGTCAGAGTCAGTAATTTAATATTAGAAAAATAATATTCCGGTGAAAAATATTTGGTGACCGGAATCCGACGACCGGCCATTGGACGCCAACGGAGTTTGGTGACCTTCCAGCAAAGTTTTCTCTATCTTCCACTTTCTCTTCATATGAGTGTAAAAAAGGGTGAGGGCAAAAAAGTTTAACAAATATAGAAAAGAAAACTTTTTGTATCATTTGGGCAATACCTTGTGTTGACTTGGGCAATTTTTAAATGTGGTCATTTGTTTGGGTAAAGAGACCCCCAAAAATGTATCAAATTGACATTTTCTAAATAACAAACTGTTCAAAGAAGGTTAATTTTATAACTTCTGTGGTGTGTCTTGACCTAATTAGACAAGATTTGTAGAATCTTTAGTAGATAAGGAATATCAGATTTACCGGGATACTTGATGTAATGCCTATATAAAGGCCTCCTTATCTATCAATAAAACTACGTTTTGCTTATCATTTATGTCTCCTATAACACGTTATCAGCGCGTTGCTCTAGCCTCCAGTCTAATAGCCCTAAAAAAAAAAAAAAAAAAAAAAAAAAAAAAAAAAAAAACCTGATTTTCCCACCGCAGGTGGCCGTCCTCCCTTCCTGCACCGTCGGTCTCTTCCCGGCAGTAGCTGCAAGCTCGCTCCGCACCGTGCTGCCCTCTCGGCAGCCTCCTGTTTATGCTCGGCAGCCCCCCTGCCCCTGCCGCGCAGCCCTCCAGCGCTCGGCAACCCATCTAGCTCCTCTTTCGGTTGTGTGCACCCTCTTGCACACATCCTCCGATCGAGGATCAAGATTGCTAGGAAGCCGATCAAGCATTCTTCAAGGCCTTCATCCTTGCTTCGAATAAATCAAGAAGAGTCGAAGAAAACGAGCTTCTCCAAGAATCAAGTTTCTTTCGATCAAGTTTCACTCGAAGAGGTATAATTTATTAAACGTTCCCGCTTTCCGTACTTTAAATACTTGGGAATTGTGTCTTTTGTCCTGGACCTTTTCGTGTCCCTGCTACATCATCCCGATTCTTTCGCTTCTCGGGATGGTACACGGGGAATTGACACCCCCGGTACCACTGTTTTTGGGGTATCTGTGATGTTACCGGCCACCGTTGTGCTTGTAACTGTGATGTTACTATGAACCAGAACGCATCTTTTCAGAAGAAAATCAATGGGAAGATATCGATAGTGACTTGAAGTCACGATTTGCATCGATTTATGTGACCATAACACATCTTGGCACTGTTCTAAAAAATAATAATCAAACTTGCTTAGTAGTCGCTTTGATCGATACTAATGTCTCTCTATTTGTGTTTTGTAGATGTCTGATACTCATCGTCTAGAATTTGATATCTTGGATGTCCAAGACAAGGAATACAAAAGGTGGGTCTCTGATGTTGAGAATACCTTCATCAGAAAGAGATTCAAGGCCACCCAGTGGCGGATCCCAAAGAGCTCTGGAACATTCTCAAGGATCGCTTCGACAATGTGCATGATGTGCAACTCCCTAACTTATTGTCAAATTGGGAGCATATTCGATTGTTGGACTTCAAATCAGTCTAAGACTATCATCAGACTATGCTCAATTTACAGTCTGATCTGAGTTTTTGTAGTGTCGAGAAAACCGACAAAGATATGATGGAGAAGACGTTCACGACGTTTCCAGAATCTGCGTCAATGCTTTGGCATCAGTACCGCGACCTTCTTGAAAAGGGCACAATCATGACGTTTAGTGACTTGATGAATATGCTCCAACGAAAAGAAAGGTACCAAGAGTTTATTCTCACTACCAACAAGAGGCCAAGAGGTCCGCAATTTAATCCAGAATCTCATCAAGTCTGTGGTAAGAAGTCGAAGAATCAACCTCGTGAACATCAAGCACCATCACCATATGCGCCAAGAGCAACACTTGGCGACCGAGGAGGAAGAGGAGGCGCCGGCCCAAGCCGGAACCTCTCTTGGCCCTAGGTGTGGTGACCACGCATCCAATTAAGCTTTGGCTCCTTACTTGAAATGCGGCTCCATGAATCATATTCAGCGCGATTGCAAAGCTAGTAGAGATGTCCAAGCTGCCTACAAGAAACACAAGAAATATATGGCTCAAGAAGTGAACTATGGAGACTTCGAGGAAGAAGACGATGAGAAAGATACTCACTTCACCGTTGATGACTTCCAACCTACCAAGAAGCATAGGACAAAGGAGTATGATACTCCAGATTATGAATAAGCTTTTAGGCTTATGATTCATGTTCAAGTTTGATTGCATTGTTATTTTTGAATTGTTTTTAGTCATAGTTCACGACTTTGTTCAATAAGTCGTCCTATTTAGAACATCCTTGATGTACTTTTCGAGTTGTCATCAATAAAATTTCTCTTATTTCATGAATGAAACGAGAATTACATCCCTTAGAAAAGCATAAATGGTTCAATGCGTCAAATTTCCTATGGCATAATTATCTTGAGTTCACCATGGAATTGGTGATGTTAACTCATATCTGAAACAAAATCATAAAAACAAAACAAGGAAATCGCGAAATTTCGCGAATGCATGCCCGGCCATGCCTCGGCAGCACCCTGGCACGCTACCGACAGCTCTCGGCAGCACACCCCGCATGCCTATCGGCAGCACGCCTCGGCCACCTTTCGGCAGCCAGGCTGCGCACCTGGACAACGCACATCAATAGCCTCTCGGCAGATCGACAGCGCCTCTCGACAGCAAGCCACCCGCAAGCCTCGACAGTCTCCCAGAAGCCAGGCTACGCGTCTCAGCAGCATATCTCAGCAGCCTTTCGGCAGCCAGGCAGTCTGCCTCTGCAGCGAACCTCGACAACCTTGCAGCATGCCGGCTTCCGGTTTTAAATTTTTGCCTCGAAAACGTCTCGAATTTCGTCTCGGCAATAAATCCGGCTTTGCACCAGTATCCATAGCCCATCGAAACATGCAATATTTGCAAAAACGGCTCGGCAATGACTTGTCTCCGGACTTGACATGCTTCGGACTTAGCTCAACCGTCGCATCAGATTGCCTATATGCCCGACCAGCCCTCCTCCCCAGGTTTGCTTTGGCTCGGCTCTAACAAGGCTACGACTTTGCCTTGGCCTCGGCCTCGCCTTAAACTCGACGGCTTCGGTCTCCCCCTCCTCTCGGCTATGATCGTTATCCTAATGCTAGTATTCGGTGACTACATGCGGATTTTTACAAAGTTATATGGATGCCATGGCTACCTAATCGGCCTTAGTGCACTTTGTTTTGTGATGATATATTGCCTCAATACACTCACTAAGGGATCGAGATTCAATCACTATCCCTTACTCTATTTTTTTTTTATGTTAAAGAGTGTTTGCCATGTCTTGTATAAACGTTTGATTCACTTTACCTTGTTTTTGTAGATGTTTCACGGCGAGATCGAGTGTTTGTTGGATTTTACAACCACTCACACTATTCTTCAGAATAGGAAATTGTTTACGGAGTTTATACCATGTGGATCGTCATTGTCTACGATGACTGGATCGGGACCTATTGTACAAGGTCGCGGAGTTGCCCAATTCTTATTACCGAATGGCACCCAAATTAGAGTATTTGATGCCTTGTATGCGCCTAAAGCACCCCGAACCTTGCTTGCTTTTAAGGATGTGCGTGAGAACGACTATCACCTCAATACTTATATTGAAGATGGAACTGAATATCTGTTAATCACCTCCACTGAACACCTGCGTACTCACATTATGGAGAAGTGTAAGCGCGTTTGAAATTGCATGTATTTCACAACCATTCGAGCCATTGAATCCCATGTTGTTATTCTATGTGATTTCGATGCTTATAAGCTTTGGCATGATAGACTCGGTCATCCGGGTCGTGATATGATGATTCGTATTCTAAAATGCTCCAACGGTCATCCGTTTTTCATATCACATAAGCACAAAGGAAATCAGAAATCTGGAGAAAACACCGGAGACGCCGCGCCTAGGTGTCCCAGCCTTGGCTCTGCCTTAGTGCCGACGCCGGCCACCTCTCATCTCCAAGGAGAGGTTCGGCCGACACCAGCTTCTCATGCCTCTGTGGCGATGTCTAATGCTCATCGTTCATTTTGCAAAGCTTGTTCAGTAGCAAAACTTCAAGCAATACCATCTTTTGCTATTGACAAGAAACAGAATATTCCGTTTTTACAATGAATCCAAGGTGATATATGTGGACCTATAACACCAGAGTGCGGACCGTTTAGATACTTTATGGTTCTGGTTGATGCGTCGACGCGTTGGTCATACGTCGCGTTATTGTCTACGAGGAATGCTGCATTTGCCAAACTCCTAGTGCAGATTATAAATCTTCGGGCTCACCACCCCGACAATTCGATTAAGTCAATTCGACTGGATAATGCTGGAGAATTTACGTCAAAGTGTTTCGACGACTATTGCATGTCAGTTAGGATTGAAGTTGAACATCCCATGCCCCACGTTCATTCTCAGAACAGTCTTGTAGAAGCAGCCATCAAGAGACTTCAGCTCATTGCTCGGTCCCTCGTCATGGCCACTAACTTGCCAATTTCAGCATGGGGATATGCAATACTACATGCAGCCATGCTAATTCGTCTACGACCCACAGATAGCCAACCATTTAGTGCGTACCAGCTGGTAACTGGTTACGAGCCTGACATTTCGCATGTGCGTACTTTTGGTTGTGCCGTATATGTGCCGATCACGCCTCCACTGCGTACCAAGATGGGTTCACAACGACGATTTGCTATTTATGTTGGATATGAAGTACCAACAATTGTCCGCTACATTGAGCCTTCGACAAGTGATCTGTTTACTGCAAGTTTTGCTGATTGTCACTTTGATGAGACATCTTTCCCGCTGTTAGGGGGAGATGGGAACGCATCAGTCCCGATGGAACGTCAGGAATTGATGTGGTTCCCTCCCACTATATCTCATTATGATCCTCGCACGTCTCAGTGTGAGACGGAAGTACAACACATTTTGGAACTACAAAAGATTGCGGATTCGATGCCCGACTCCTTTACTGATATCGCGAAAGTGACAAGATCAATCATACTTGCTGCGAATGTACCTGCAATGCTCAATGTCCCTCGACGTGGATGACAACCACGCGCCTCCGGTCTCGGGATCGGAGCACTAGGTGTCGTCAGCAGCCTAGGCTCGGTCTCCCATGGTAGAGAGCCGGTGTCGACTTCGGATCCTCCAAGGAAGATGGGGAGACCATTCGGTTCCAAGGACAGTGTACGTAGAAAGAGGGCATGTGTCCCGGCACAAAGTGATACGCTCATCATCGATACTGTGACGCCGTCACACGAGATTGTCTCCGACTATACCTCTGTCCAAGAATCAACTCTGAATCACCTGGGGGACGCCACATACTCATCGTTGATGTTGGATGATAGGAGCATAAAATGCTACGTTCTTAATATGTTTTACCCTTCATTTATACTTTGTTTAACCCTTATTATCATAATATCGAGTCATGAGTATTTGGTAGAGTTACAAAAAAATTGTGCTAAGAATAGATAAAAATGTACAAAAATGCTAGAAGCCGATTTAAGAGATATAGAGATGTTTCGTTGGATCTGCAAAGCCTCGATTTTATCTTTGATGAATTTTTTTTCTCTTATATACAAGAAACATATCGATGATTGAGCAATGGAAGGAGTTATACCAATCGGAGCAAAAGAAGATGCCAGGAATTACAAGTGAAAGCCTATCGCAAGAATCCAATAAATCCAGTGATTTCCTGGGCACATCACCCAACTTCCAGAATTTATCTAGGATGATTCACAAAGAACCAGAGTGCGAGCCATATATGCATGGAAAGATCAACGAGTCTAGTATCTACAGAACTTAGAATCGTATCAAAAACTTTTCTGAGGAGAGAGTTATGCCCGTCACAAGACAGCAAGGTCACTACCCTGCCGAGAAGAATACCTACTGCCCATTTTCATGACTTTCTGTATTTGAGCACCAAAATGGCATCTGAAGGCATCAATCAAGAGCTACTGATCCATATAAAGGTTAGGGGAATCGACCAAGCCAAAAATAATTAAAAAATATGGAAAGAGGAAGTCTCCTAGCTTGGATGGGAAAACCTGCCAGCCTTAGGAAAATTATGTCGGTTGTGTGAGGGAGGCAAGCTGCTGCCTATCCATGGACCAATATCCATCATAGGGAGTTGCTGAGTCTACAAGAGAAGTCCATAAAGTATTGCAGCCTGATCCATGAAGAATTCGGCAGTTAAAGGATTCCTAGAAGATCAAAGAAAGAGAGAAGACCAAATCCGGCAAGGAAAAGGTTTTCTTTGCCGAATTGCACAAGGAATTGCCGGCCCTCTTCCATTCTTTTCCCTATATATAGAGGCAGTCCTTCTCCAGAAAAACTGGTCACATCTCAAGCATAAACACTAGCCAGAAACTCTATCAAAAGCTCTCTATAGTTCTAGACAGAAAAACACAAGCCAACCCGATAACACCACTACCTTTCATAAAACCGTACATTCACCTTAGCCTTCTGCCGAATCTCTCCACCACATCAACCGAAGCTCTTCAAGGTTTCTAAAGTGTGATCCATTCCTTATGGCTTGTATTATTTTATGTTTAGTGACATTAGTTGTTATAAAAATACTTGGTTTTCGTTTGGTATTGTATGATGAACATGATTTTCGATTTCTATTGGATTTTATGTAACAAGTTTTACAAGCAATAACATGTATAAATTCGTGTATTAGATATAGGGCATTAGCATGTTCATGTATTTTTAGGTTTTATTCGATTAGTCTCATGAATTCGTGCATAAAAATCAAGGTTTACACGAAGACATGGCCATGGCTCTTGTGTAGGTTGTGATTTCATTCACCATAAACAAATCTAGGGTCGAGTTAAGCGTTGAGTAAACTTTATTCTAGGGTGTTTAATAAGTGGTTACCATAATTCATAAAACTTGCATGTTAATAAGATGTTGACGCCATACTTAGAAGCATGTTTCTGATTTAAGATTTTCATGCATAATTACTTTTCATGTTTGTTTTCTACGTTGCGTGTTCTCAAATATGACTAGTATAATTTTAGGATTGGACGTTGAGTGAATTATAAATACTTATGAAGTCTAGTAACGATTAGATGACCGTTGAGGCTCTAATTGAAAATTGGAATTGAGTAGAGTCTTGAATATTGTTGTCGTATGTCTTGCATGAGTTTGTGTGTGTTCTTGTGAGTCTTTTGTGCTATGCTTTGTGTAGAAAGATGTCGACTAAACTTATACATAGTAATTTAGGTTTAATTTCGTGTTTTACAAACATTAGGGCAGCTTGCTGCCGATCCCTTTTCATCCCCCATTCGTATGTTTTATTTTATGAAATGTGTGAATATATGTTTCTAACCTTTTTCATGTCAGGTACCCTTAATCCCTGGATAGAACGATCCCTACTTGCTTTATAATACTAACGTCTTTTGTAGGGTATTATTTGCGTGTTTCGTAACCCCGGTTATGACACTCGTCAGTAGAGAACAAAGAAATCTCACTAAACTTCTTATGCATGCACAATCTTATGGAAATGACTTCCATGTACATCGATTATGCATTCGCCTACGTCGTTACTCAAGAAATCATTGACGATGACGAGATGGAACCCCGCACTGTTGATGAGTGTCAACGAAGGGCGGATTGGCCGAAGTGGGAAGAAGAAATCTAGGCTGAACTAGACTCTCTAAAGAAAAGGCAAGTATTCGGACCGGTTGTGCCTACACCTCCGAACGTTAAGCCTGTTGGACATAAATGGGTTTTTGTCAGAAAGTGCAATGAGAATGGTGAAGTCCAGTGATATAAAGCTCGACTCGTGGCGCATGGTTTTTCTAAACGCCCTGGAATTGATTATGAGGAGACGTATTCTCCGATCATGGATATTATTACCTTCCGTTATCTAATCAGTTTGGTAGTCTCTGAAAGACTAAACATGTAGCTTATGGATGTTATTACAGCGTATCTTTATGGGGATCTAGATACCGAAATGTATATGAAAGTACTTGAGGGACTTTCGTTACCCAAGTCAAGTGAGCAAAAACCACGAAGTTCATTTGCTATCAGGTTGAGACGATCTCTATATGGACTCCGACAATCTGGTAGGATGTGGTACACACGGTTGAGTGATTACTTGATTGGGAAAGGATACAAGAATGATGAGTTGTGCCCTTGTGTGTTCATAAAGAGAACAAGTTCAGGATTTGCCATAGTCGCCGTCTACGTTGACGATATGAACATCATTGGAACTCTAAATGAGATCAATGAGACCGCGAGCTACTTGAAATCCGAATTCGAGATGAAAGATCTGGGAAGGACTCAGTTTTGCCTAGGCCTAGAACTAGAGCACCGAAATGGTGGAATCCTTGTACACCAATCTGCATATGTCTGAAAGATGCTCAAGTGATTTAACATGGACAAAGTTATGCATCTTACAGGCACTCACATGGTCGTTAGAAGTTTGGATATCAACAAAGATCCGTTTCGTCCGAAAGAAGATGACGAAGAGGTCTTGGGAGCTGAATATCCTTATCTGAATGCTATTGGAGCTTTGTTATATCTAGCTCAATGCACTAGACCAGACATTGCATTCTCAGTGAACTTGTTAGCTAGATTTAACTCGGCGCCAACACAACGTCATTGGGTAAGAACCAAGAACATGTTTCGATACTTGAAAGGAACCAGTGACATGGGCTTGTTCTATCGATACACTCATCAAGACTCGGCACCTAGCCGATCCCCTGCATCCCGCTAGGCAAGCCACGGCAAGGATCACCGTAGCACCGCCGCCACACCCGGCCCACGTTCGGCTGCCCGCGTCACCACATCCGCTTCCGCCGCCGGCTCGGCCTCGCACTGTAGCACCGCTTCTGCCGCCAGTGTACCTAACACCAAGGATGCCAAAGCATGGTCTCGGTACGGCTTTGGCACTACCCCCTCCTACACAGATACACCGAATGACGTGTTAGTAGGATTCGCTGATGCTGGATACTTGTCTGATCCACATAAAGGACGTTCCCAAACTGGTTATGTTTTTACCATGGGGAATACAGCGATATCTTGGAGATCAACTAAGCAAACCCTTGTTGCTACCTCCTCGAACCATGCTGAGATCATTGCACTATATGAAGCAGCCAAAGAGTGTGTTTGGCTTCGCTCAGTTATATCTCATATTCGAGAGTCAAGTGGACTTGAGTCTACTACGATGGGACCAACTTGCATATATGAAGATAATGCAGTATGCATTGAGCGGATGAAGTTGGGATACATCAAGGGAGACAATACTAATCACATTTCGCCTAAGTTCTTCTACAATCAGCAGCAACAAGAGACTTTGAATATCCAAGTGAAGCAAGTCAGCTCATAAGATAATGTCGCTGATATTTTCACCAAGTCTCTACCCAAATCTACATTTGTGAAGCATGTGAAGCGCATTAGTATGTGTCGCTTATCCGAACTCAAAGACTGATTTATTCATCAGGGGGAGTTCTCATGTAGACTTCAAGAGGAGTCTACTTACGCATATCTTACGCATTTGTAGTTGATGCGTTGTACTCTTTTTCCTTAGACCATGCTTTTATTTTTGCCCAAGAGGTTTTTGTTTTGCTGACAAGGTTTTAACGAGGCAACAGTCTATGCCCTATTAGGTTCGCGACACAAGGGGGAGTGTTCAAGGAAAGTTAATTCCATAACTTCCGTGGTGTGAGTTGACCTAATTAGACTAGATATGTAGAATCTTCAGTAGATATGGAATCCCAGATTTACCGAGATACTTGATGTAATACTTATATAAAAGTCTCCTTATCTATTAATAAAACTACGCTTTGGTTATCATTTATTTCTTCTAGAACACAAACCACATTATCGACGCTTGAAGACGCCCTTTATTAAAAAAAATAAAAAAAAAATAAATAAATAAAAAAAACCACATCATCGACACTAAGACCGATCTCAAAGCCGCCTCCAACTCAACCGTCTAATTTCGAGTATCAAACTAAACCCAATATGAGTTCGGATTTCTCCGTAATCGTGCCAGAATATAGTAAAGAGACGATCAAAAACCCTACTAATAAAAAATATCTTCCACCGCTAGAGCTAATCATACCACAACCCAAATCAAACTAGAAAGTGGACCACCAGTAATCAAGCCAGTCACCCCAGCAACGTCCAAAAAAAGATGAACAACTTGAGCCAGTTTCAACCCGGGCCAGGCAGGGTGAACCTCAGCCCTCGCCACCCCAATCAATCATACCAAGAGAAAGAAGCCATGAAACCGCAAAGGAGAAAACCAAAAGGGACAAACAGTTTCTAAGTCGACTTCAATTAGACAAAGACTGTGACAACAAGAACATAAGAGCCATCAAAATAGAGGGAAACTTCTTAAATAAAATGACACCAAGATCCGCAAAGATTTGAGAGTGAAACAAACGTTGTCATCGAACCCCTAGAAAATGTAGTCATCTGTGCCTGCGAGCCAAACTATAGCAGAGGCTAGAAAGAAAACACATATTTTCCACCAATAAGCTAACATAAACACCAAACAAATTTTTTAAAAAATAGACAAGAAAAGCAAGTATTGTTCATAATTTTTCACACATTGATAGTTGATATTACATAAAGCACAAGACTATTTCAAAATCGAATCAATAACCTAGATAAATAAGTTCAACAGATGAACACATACCAAAGAAAACACGAAATTATAAATTAAAACAAAACATAGCAGAAAATTGTGAAATAAAATTGAAGAAGAGTAGAAGACAAAGGGTGCTTGTTTTACATGAAGCAAAAAAAGAAAGAAAGAAGGCAGTGAAGTGAGACACAGTTAACGTCATTCCAACTATGAAAAGGGTCCACAAGTAAATGCAAAATCTAAGGGGGCATGTGATGAGGAAGATGATGATAAAAGGCATAATAAAGACATTGAGCAGAGAAGTGAGAGTACAAACATTATAAGAGCAAGGACCACTTCCACTTCCCTCCTTTCCTTTTCCTCTTCTCAATCTGCTTCTACTTCTGCTTCTGCTTCTCTCTCAGGCTCAGGCTTTGCTCTCCCTCTATTTCTCATCAGATTTTAGAGAGATAGTAAGCAGTGGAATTTAAGAATCATCAGCCCACACCTCTATAAAGTTTGTAAACGAGGTAGACAGTTTATACAGCACTTACCCTACCCTCCCTTTTTTAGTTTCTACCCTTTTTTCTGCCTCAAACTATACTTTTGGTCCCTATAGTTTTAGCCATTACATTATTTTTACTTGCAGCTTCCATCTCTTAAAAGCTTACTTTCTGCATCGCCACCACCTTCGCTACCACCCATTTCCGGCAAGATGTTATCGTCATGTCATTGACAGAAATACTTCAGTGACTTCTCATCAAGTGTTGATTTTTAGATATGGAAATGATTATTAGTTCCTCATAATTATTATGTGGTTTTCGGTAACATCCTACTAGACTTTCCGACATTTTTCAGTATTGGTTTGTTATGTGAAAAATGTACAGAAGCAAAATCTTCTAGCATCCTTGATACTGCCAAGTCTAAGCTTATGGTTAAAAAGCCCTGCTTGTTCTATGGCTTCAACTTAGATGGATAATTTTACAGCCTAGATGTATGGTAATGGTAAAGATTAGCAATTGCAATAAATGCCAGAGGGTTTTAGACCATGTGGTCGGATCAGCCAATATGTACTGTTTGGGGCCAACTTCCTACCAAGAAATTCTACCATCCTATTGCAAACAAGCTATTGAGGTAACTCTCTAAGACATTGTATTAACACATTATCTGTAAATCCTCTTCATGCAGCTCAGCTCTACGCAGTTTGACATAAACTTCATAAAATTTTACTCCCAGTGTTCCCTCTATTGAATCGAACGGTAGAGCAAGATCAATATCATCACCAAAACCTACACTCTCTAAGATAATTGCAATAATCGAGCAACTGCCATACGAATCAGTTAGTTTTCAGTCCATTACAAACTTCTAAGATACTGATACCTAGCTAAACTGACACAAGTCACCAGCATTTTTTGGTCACAACCTGATCAGCTGGTTAACCCTCAGCCAATAAGTCATCCTACCAAACAAAATAATCAATTGCCTACTGCACCAGTAAGTAATGTTTCTCATACAATTTTGAGGTCTCCCATAATTGAAGTAACTCGATCTACTCATGCCTCCAGGTTTTAACTCTACTGCTTTACGTTTTATGATGCCCACTGATCAGAGCTGAACATTGTCTCCAAGGACAACGTATGTAAATTCGTGGCTTGAATAAGACCTGTACTTTATGATGCCTCAACTACTTCAAAGGTGGGCCTGCTTAACCACATATAAGAACTTCTAATGTACTATTCATAACTATGTTTGAATTAAATCCTCAGAAACCAGAACTCACTTGTGCTCCATTTGGATGAACTTGACTTTGAAGAAAAGGATTTGCAGTTGACAACAAGCCTAAATATGTGAAAAGAACTATAGCTTTCTAAATATAACATCCAAATAACAGAATACTATATGCAGGCTTCATTTGAAAGTATGCAACTCATTTGTTTTCTTCTCTCTTCTTATTCAGACTCTTGACTTATATCAGTCGTAATAGTCTACACATCCTATTTAGCCTCATAATGTCAACTAAATCCCTAGGTTTCGAACCATTCCATCTAAATAAGCTATCAAGCAAAGTCGCAATCAATAATAATTAACACAAGATATATCTGTTTCTCAGATCTACAGTTGATTTCCTCAGGCAACAGCCAATTGTGGTCCTTGCCTAATTTTTTTCTTTTACTTTTGTTATGATTTGTTTTTGATCTCCTAAATCATATACTGTCACAGTCACAATCACTGGGGTATAGCACACTAGCAATTTTTGATGCTGAGATTATGCAGTGTGTGGACAATATCTCCAGTCAATTTTCACATTATCAGACACAATGATGAAAATTGCAGGCAATAAGGTAAATTCATCTTTGAGATACTATTATTATTCAATTTAATGTTATTCAAGAAGCTCTATTGGAATAAGTGAAGGAGAATAGTAACCACATATATCACATCAGGTACAAAATTTAGTAGATTCTTTAATATGTGCACCTGCAAGAAATCATTTGAGTCTTTCTTGCTGAGAGCGGGAGGTATGAGTCTCTTCAATATGTCGAGTAAAAAGCGAGATCCCATAATGTGAGGCACTCGAGGTGGCATAATACGAAGTCACCGTGAGTTGAGCAAACTTTGGAAGAGCATAACCTGCAAATTTCCATATTAATAGGAAGTTCAACAATACGCACCAATAAATGAAGACAAAAATTCATTGCATACAAAACCCAGAAAGTAACTGGCACACTCCAGGGTTATCCAATCAAAACCAAATGTGAGGCCAGATAAAACATGCAATTCATTTTGTAACAAACCAGTCCTAAGTCTTTACCAGGACTAACAAATCCTAATTCCTAATTGGACCAAATCCTTGTTGAACTAAATAAATAGTATTCCGCCTTTAAAATACATACGTAATAAACACATTCTCCAAAGACCCAACCAGAATTTCTTTAAAGAGAACCCACCTAGGGATCTGTAAACAGGCAATAAATGAGGGATGAGCAGAAACAAGCTCGCTGAGTGACTCAAATAAAATATTAGTCTTATGATTTATAAATCACAAGCACCCAATTAACAAAATGTGAACCAAAAAATTGATTACAGGCACCACTGATTCATGACCAGGATTCAATCACAACAATCATATTCAAGGGCTCAAATCACCAGATTTATTTTAAATCCAAGAAACAAGCACCAAAAGCTCAAAAATTAATACTGGGTCTGTCACTGTAAACCGGTTAACTAAATATCATATGGGAATTCCCCCGGCAAATTCATTTAACTAAATGGGAATCACACAGCCAGTCCCATTAGCTAAACCAGGCTACCACAGCCCAATGACCATGCCACTAGTCATGGTCATTGTCATAATAATCACTAAAAATAGTCTCGTCACAATAGTAATGCACAAATGCACAGCTCTCCTGGTGGCTAGAGGACTCAAAGATAGTATATCATTTTAGTGCTCCTGAAAAGATATTGAATTCTACAAAATAATTCTTACCACCAAATATTCACTGAAATCATATCACTACTTATGCACTCAACTTCCATATTACAACGCTAACTACTTTAATAATCAAAAGCAGGGTACACCAAAAGCATACTATCAATTCATATATGGTCACATGGTGTTAAGGAAATCAAAATGTAATCAATAAGGAATAATAGTGAAAAAACAAATTGGGGATAATATAAAGACCACTCACCTCAGGTGTTAAGCAGAACCAAAACAAAACAATTTTATTAAACAACAGAAGCTCAGTTAGTCACTTCACCACCCAAACAGTGTAGAGATTTTCCCCTAAAACCTTGTAACAGTACCCAACTTCAAGCAAACCTTCTTTGTCAGATTCCCACATTAAAACATAGCCAATTAAAAACCAAGATCTTCTATTTTGATCTCTTTACTCTCCTGAACCGATTTTGGAACATCCATTCACCAAAGCTAGTCGGTAGGTCAAATCACGCCAATACTAGAACAAATATTGACCAGCAATACCATCTCGCAAAAGAAATCCATTCACCAATCCTATGTGTCCCTTTCTCTTGTTTCTGATCTCTACTCTCATTAGAATCAATCCCCTCCCACAAAAAATCCCCCTTTCTTTTTCTTCTTTCCTCTTCCTGTTTCTTCTTTCTTTCATTTTCCCTTCTCGTCTGTTCTCGTCTTCCCTATGTTCTCTTTTTTTTTTTTCTATACTCCCCTCTTTTTGTTCCCCAGTCAGCAACAATCCAGCTAGACACTTATCCATTGATTCCAAACCCAAATAAACCCAATATGTAAATAACAAAAACTAATTCCAATGAAAACAGTAACAGTTTAGATAAATAAGTGAAAGAAACAAATCAACTCAATTTGGCTTATACTTCAAACCTAAACTTTCAATGGCTTCCAAACCTAAAAAATAACCAAAAACGATCTTTAAAATCGGTTCCAAATATTTAATATAATCACTGAATCTTGTACTTTAAGGCCCTATTAGGGATTAACTACTGATTGGTGGCTTAGTCAATGACAAGTTTCCCAGTAAAAACTATAGAAAGAAGACTTGCATACCCAATGCAAGATGAATTTCAAACCATTTAGCTCTCCCATGTCTTAGACCTAAGGATGTATGGCCCTGAAATTACTGAAACAAATGCCCCCTGATGTGTAAAAGGAAGAAGAGGAACAATAGACCATATATCGTTCTAAAGCCCATAACCAAATGGTCCATTGTTTTATCACAGGAACCCTTTGAGGCAGGAGGTTAATATCAGTTGTTTTATACTGTCAGGAAGAAATTTTAGCATGCAATCGAGAAGCCAAGAATTAATCTTAGTGGTTTGAAATTATTAAAATTATAACAACTTATTTAACATCAGACAACAAGAGTGGGTTACGAAGTGTAACACCTAATTCAGACAATAGAAAACTACATGACGCAAAGACAAATTGCACGGTAAATAAAAATATCTCAAGTTGCTATCATGATATCTTACAGGAGATGTATATGGCAACTCCGTAGAGTACTTTAAATAATAACAAACATTGTATCAAAAGGCACCAATAAGTTAATGACAGGATCTGTTCTTGATCTATATTTATAGAAACTTATAGCAGCCTGTTATCAATCATCACCACTTTCAAAGGCCAAGAGAAGTAGCTGTTCTATGGTACAAAACCGAATTGAAATCTCAGAGGGGTCAATTGTAGCATGAGAACGGCATAAGTGAAGCATAATGGCATGGAAAAATCCATGATTGATATCTATTTGCCCAAGTAACAAAGAACTTAAGAATGAATTCGTGCAATTCAGTCTTTCTAATGCATCTTTACCGCAAAAACTTCAATTATAGCAGAAGGTAATGCTGCCACTACTAATAGTTGCAGAATAGAAAAGGCATATTCTGATGGTTAACATTTAACTATACAGTGACATCCATACGATGTCAAGCATGCAGCCATGCGTCCAACACAATATATAACATTATAGATTCACTGATTAACTTCATAAATAGGGATAACTAAATCCTTTTGTTCCTTTTATTTCAAGATGCCCAAATTAAGATATGACTCATATGAGTGCGCAAACTGCACTGAACCTAAAAAGATTGAAAAAGATATTCAATTCAGACATGGAAGAAAACATATTAAATGTCCATTAGACTAAAAAAAACATTCAATCAAGTCAAGAAACTTTTCTAGATTGTTGTAGCTAATCAGTGCATGGTTGCTAAACGGGCAACCATTTGATTAAGATAAAAGAAAAAAGCAATAGCAAAGGGACAAGGAAAAAGCATTTATACAATCCAAAACTAATTCAAAGTATTTTAACCCATGGAGAAAGGGCAAGGTTCATACCTCCAAATGCAGCACTGGCACCAGAAAAGAGTAGCAGTGGAGGAAGCTACAATTTAAGTTAAAAAAATAAAATCTGTGAGGTAGACTCATTTACATACTAATGTAACACTCTAATGGTGCATCAAAATATGTCAGTGTGCAGTGCAGGTTATGGAAACTGGAATGCCAAAAGAAAAGAAGCATCTGATATCTACCCCAACTAAGAAAGGAAGCCACTTTGCACCTTTTAAGCGATTCTGAAGGTACGGGATCCCTGCAATCAAGTAACACTAAGAAACGTGATAATATAAGCACATAGTTTTTAAGAAAAAGCACAAATCTTTACCTGTATTGAAGCCATGGATTGCACTAAGCATTCCACCAATACCTGAGCCAGTCTATTCAAACAGTAAGTATTAAGGTTCAATTATCAGCAGAACAATAAGTCATATAACCAAGTTTTGATCTGATGGTCACAACTTATAAATATTACGCTAAAACATGACCTTTGTCCAAATTCAATACATATAGACCAGAAATCCCAAAACACAATTTCTTTTCAGTTCTACTTCTATATGATGAGTTTGCCCTATCATAAGAGGCTTTTAAGCCAAAGTGTTCATGTATTTGGCAAATGGGTGCATTGTTACAAGAATAGGTACAGTATACATATAACTTTACAGGACTTCATCATTTGAGTGATGTTAATCTTCTCAATGCTGTCCACTAGTTAAAAAGTTTGTTTAATCCATTTCCTATAAAATCAAAACCAAAAGCAATTGATCATTGAGAAAGAAAGAAAAGAAAAAAAAAATGGTGAACTGACATTACACAAGTTGGCACTAGTAGATAAAAAGAAAGAGACTTACAACAGCAGTGGCGTCGTGAAGAACAGGAGTGATAGTCCATTCACCATTTCCCTGGAGACATTACCAAAAAAAACACAGAAAGTCAGTTTCGACTTTCAAACTACAAAGACAGAGAATCAAATATAATCAAACAAATTAATCAGTGTTATGGGACTTTACTGAATCATGGTCAAGGAGAGAGAGACATCGTGGGCAGCGAGGGGTGCCAAGGCCAGGTTTCATGGTAGGATCATGATGCAGATTCCCACTACTTAGCTTCTGTTCATACACCTCTCTCGTCCCCATCAACAAACTCACACTCTGCTTATCAGATTAGGGAAGCTGTAAAAGAATATGGGTCATGAATTATAGTGAGGCTTTATTGAAAAGTGTTGTTTAGTCCAAATAAAACCAGCCGTAACATTATTTAAAGCTTTAAGCAACAAACTCAAGGTTATCAGCAATATAAGAGAACCTTGAGCTTGAATAATATCTTAAGAATCAAAGACCCAAAATAACAACTAAAGCCAGAAACCAAAGATGCCAGTAGTGGATCATGTATTGAGCACAAGAAAAACAGGAACGCCCAGAGAGCAAGTACAACTCAAAAACCCAAACGAGTACCGAATAAATAATAAGGCGTATCGAAGGAACACAATTTACCTCAGATGATATAATTTGCAGAACCAAGTAATCGAACCATTTGAGAAGCCACGTCTATTAGATCAGAGGAAACTACGGGAACAGCGTTGGGCCGTACTGTTCTGTTCGCAAGGAAATGGGCTTTTTTTCGATTAGAAATGGGCTTTGATAAATCGAGTAAATGCGCTTGTGCGGGAGGTTTTTATTAGGGCATATGCACACCCATGTCAATCCATCAATCCATCAATTTAATTGTCTCTATCAGTTACTATTCACTATAAATTGTATTTTTGTGCTAGTTTTTATGCAGCGGTGCAATTCCGTCAATCTGTCAATTACTATTCATCGATTTAATATTTTACTTATTACATTTCATAAATTAATTTTAACCAATCGCAGAACAACACGTAGCATTGTATTTTAATTTAGTATTGTAATTTTATTTGGCATTATTGTTATATTTATATTGTTTTATTTAGTATAAAAAATAACTTGAAAATGAGAAACATAAAATTACTAGTATTAGAACATAAAATTATTTCATATATAATAACTTGAAATTGAGGAACATAAAATAACTAAAAAATATTACAACAACATAATCACTCTTCATCAAAGTGAACATAATAAGCATCACTAGTGCTACTACTCTCATTCATTTTTTTCATGATCGCCGCTTTCCTCTTTGTGTGCCACGTCAACTTTCCAGGGGTCATCATACTCGTATCCATTGTCATAATTTTTGTTTCTTCTTCAAACTCCAGCTACTGATCACGTCGAGCCAACTTTGCTTCCTTTTGTTTTTCAAGTTCTAAGCCCTCCCTAGGCAACCGAAGGTTCTCCTCATCTCTTCTCATGCTAGACTCCATAAATGTTTTCTGATTACATTGCATATTATGAAAAACCGCTAAAGACATCTCTTCTTTCTCCGTCATACCTTTTTTACCTTTCTTGTTTGCTTCCTTTGCTGCCTTTATTCCCATAGGTTTAACTGGACTCAAGGGACGAGGTCTCTCTTGGTTAGGTGGTGGAGTTGTGTATCCATCATCATCATCCAAGTCAATATGCTCATCCCTGTCGATATGCTCATCTGTGTCAATAGAAGGGGATGAAAAATTTCGCTCAAACAGAGAACGAGTACTACACTCAACCGTCACGAAATGAGGATGATTTTTGATCGCTTCATAACAATATTTCTTCGTAAATTCCTTTTTAAAATCTTTGTAATATAATGATTGAGCTTGAGTTTCCTAAAACAAAACAAAAAAAATAAAAAAATTAGACCTATATGAAAATTAAATCTAAACAAACAAATAATTAAGAAAAAAATGACAAAACGATTATCAAGAATTTATTAATCGAAATATTAAGTCTGTGACAAAATTATACATGAAAAATTGATTACACATACCTCATCAACCAAATTAGTCCTGTAGCCGCACGAGTTTTTGCTTTTGCTACACATGTATATATGCCACTTCTTAAGCATTTTCTTCAAGCGCGGAAAACGTGATTCGAGCGCAACTTTGGAACGAGGTTGTTGAGAATGATCGTCGGGATTGCCACACCAATTCTTGGTGTAATCGTCATACACTTTCTTCCACAAATTGTCTTTGCATTGATATCGGCTAGTGATGTTGCAAGTGGATTATCGTACCCAAGAAACACATAGTTGCAAGTATTCGAAAGGAAGCCAAGTACTCATTTTCTAAGAACACTGAAAAAAAAATTGAGGGAAGATGGAGGAGAATTGTATGAGAAGTGTGGTGTAAATTGTGAAGAATAGAGTTAAGGTATTTATAGGGAAAAAAAAAAAGGAGGTATAAAAATACCAAGAAAGCAAAAAATGACGGTTCGGAGCAAAAGAGTCGTTGGACCAGCACCTGCCACGTGGCAACCGGTGACTGGCCAACGGTTATCTAGCTGTCGGCCAACTTTTTTTTTTTTAGGCGCGAGTATTTAAAAAAAAAACTGCTGGCGGGCGCCCACGTGTGTGGGTCCCACCTGCCATTGATTGCCTCTCTGCTTATTGCTGCTCCTTTGGCGGGCCCCACGTGCTTTTCTGCAATCTCTCTTTCCCGCTGCATTGTGTATGGCCATCAATCCAGCAAAAAAGTAGCCGAATTGAAATGATGGTCAACTACCGGTGCATATGCCCTTAGGTGCTTAATAAAGATAGATTTCAAGACAATTTGCTACACTTTGCCAACTTTGGCTAATAAAGTCTATTGTAGTATATGCTAGAACAACACATGCCTGATTGGTTTGAATTTAATTTTTTTCCGAGACAAATTGGTTGGTGTGAATAATTAAATAAAGAGATTTTTACCCAAAACTACAATTTTGTGTTAATATTTACCAGTAGTAAGATTGCTTTTTATAATTATTACTAGCAAGTTTTCATATAAAACTAACAGAATTCGTTTACTCATAAATTACAAAATTGTCCTCAGAAATCAATACCACTGTGCCTCAGAAACTCCGTCGTTCTCCGCCGCGCTTCCAATACCACTGAGCCTCAAAAAAATTAACCTCTGTCGTCCTCTGCTGCGCTTCTAATGCCGCTGAGCCTCAGAAAATCAAGATCTGTCGTATATTCCTCAGTGGCATAATGACCCAAAGCCAGATTGAGTTTCTCCTTATAAAACCCTAATCCCTAGCCTCACCCTCAGCCGAGGAACTGACCGAGGGCCTGGAGAGGCTTGATGATGGGGCCGAAGACGAGGCAGAAGAGGGAGGAGAATGAGGCGGCAGCGCGGGACTTGTGAGGAGGTCAGATCCGGGTGACGAGATCGGAGGAGGAGATCGGAGTCGGAGTCGGGGAGGAGGAGATCTGGTCGATGCGGCGGAGGAGGAGATCGGAGTCGGAGTCGGGCTTGGGGGAGGAGGAGATCTGGTCGGGCTCGGGGGATGAGTGGTTGAGGTGGTGGCGGTCGTCGTTGGCAGAGGGCGGCTCGGGCTCGAGGGAGGAGTGGTTGAGGTGGTGGCGGTCATCATTGGCGGAGTGAGGCTCGGGCTCGGCAAGGAGCAGTGATTGAGGTGGTGGAGGTCGTCGTTGGCGGAGCGAGGCTCGGGCTCGGCGAAGGCGGGGTGGCCCTTTTGATTCCTCATCGGAGAACCTATCAGAGACTGACTCAACACTCTCCTCATCTTCGTCGTCGACATCCATATCGCTGCTCAGGCACGGCAGCGGGGCCGCCATGTGCGGTGCGAGAAGACCGGAGTGGAACTTGAGGGGAGGCAGAGCATGGTTGGAGCTGAAGAGTAATGATGGGGACCTAGGGAAGAAGAACCTGGGTTTTTGGGGGTTGAGTGATTTCAAGGGTGGATGATATAGGTTGTGTTTCTATTAGAATCCAGGGACTCTAACAAAAGCAATAATAAAGATCGACACAAGGATTTATAGTGGTTCGTCATGCCATCGGTGGGCATGACTACGTCCACTTAGAATATATTATGATCGGCCAATAAGCCATCGGGGTGTTACAAGGGTGGAATGCCAAAGGGTCCAAGATCCTCAATTCTAAGGGGGAAGCCTTCCTTTTATAACTAAGGAAGGCCCCCTCCTACACCATATTTCCAATGTGGGATGGAGGTACATTATTCCTACTCACGAAGCTATTTGAGGAGCCCGGTGGCACGCCTTCCGGACGCGGCACCGGTGATCTTTCACAATGGAGATGTAGCCGAGGTGTCGGTCTACCCGATGCATGCTGGAAGCAGGACCTATCGTGTCGGTTGGCCGGTCTACGTGGTCATTGAATATGCTTGGCGGTGCACCATATATATTGTCAACAAGTCCCCCAAGTTCCCGAGTAAGAGGCAATCTTACCTGGGGAGTTAAAATCATGTACCGCCAAGTGTAGGTGACGATTGAGTGATGTCACCCCCACCAGTCCCCCAACTCCTCAAGTAAGATGGGCTCATTACCGGGCGTTCGAATGCGGAGTCCCACCCCTCCGCTCGAGTGTTACTGATTTGTTGCACGTTTTATGATGCACTTCCAGTAATAGTCCCCCAAGTTCCCGGATGTTCCCGGTGGAGTGCCTCAACCGTTAGTTGATATGTACGTAGCTTTATTGGAAGTGAGCAGGTTGATTTGCTGCTTGGAGCAATGCCAATGTTTGCGCCTAAGGCAGATTTGTGGGTGCCCAAAGAAGGTGGCGGGTGTCCAGAGAAAATGGTGCTTCCGGTCTAACCTAATGCAGGGCAATCACGAACCCGCTGACCCACTCTCGGTCTGTTGACAACTGATTGGCCGGGCTGCTGGCCCGCTTACCCTCTGACCTGGCTGTTCCTTGTCCTCTCCTTTCTTTCCCGCTCTTTCTTGTCTCTCTCTGTCTTATTCGCTCTTTCTTCTGTGGTTTCTCTCTTCTGGTTTTTTTTTTTCTCTTCCTTGCTCGTCATGCCCGGAGAAGAGGGCGACCAGAGAGGGAGGAGACTGGAGGTGGACAGTACAGGTTCCCGGAGAGGATGGTCCAGCGGATTCGTTGCCCGAACCGGAGAGGAAGACGGGTCGTCGGCCAGAGAGGAGCTTGTCGGTGTCAGAAGAATAACCCACCGGTTGCCGGAGTGGAGCTGATAGGCGCCTCGGAGGAGAAGACCCAGTCCGGAGAAGAACCCATTGGTCCCGGCGCTGATCCCGCTGGTTGGGGGCGTTACTCGCGCATTGCGGCGGGGCACGGCCTACTTGCGACCGAGAGGGCTCTCCGGTCCAGCAGCTTCGTGGAGCGACAATAGTGGGTTCCTGTTGAGGGGGTTCTTTAATTAAATATGCTGACTATAGGCCAAAATCAATCCCAAACATGATTAATGGGAAGATTTTGTGCGTGATTCAGACCGTATTGAAATCAATCGAAGCTTAGCAGCGTGATAGCATGGCGTGGGAGCTAGAAACACACTGCGGTGAGAGAATTTGAGGGTTTTCTGGGTTTCTGGTTTGAGAAAAGGTGCGGGGCTTGAAGACAGTTGTTTTGGGAAGATGGTTAACTGGACATGAGGCTTGAAGGCATGGAGGCTTGAGATGATAAGAGGCTGCTTATAAGGGGTTTCTAGGATTTTGCTTGGATGGCATGAATGCATGAGGGAAGGGGGTTTTGATGAGTCGCCGAAGCGAGCATCAAGCAATAATAACCCTACAATCGTTAGTAGTATAGAATAAGTAGGGATCGTTCTAGCCGGGGATTAAGGGTACCTGAAACATGAGAATGTTAACACAAATATTCACAAACATATATGCACACAATTGTCACACTTATATACATATATACATATTCACACGAAATCAAGGGGGATTGAGATAGGATCGGCAGCAAAGCTGCCTCTAAATTCCTAGACATGAATTTAAGACATGAAATTAAATCCTAAAGCTACTATTTACAAGGTTGGTCGACATTCTTCCACAAAGCACTAACACGCAAGCAATCAAAACACATAACAAACAAGCAAGCAAGACTCACGGCAAAGCATTAAAGCGTTCTAGACTTAACTTAACTCCAACCTAATTAGCTCCTAACCGGCTACTAATTGATTAAGACTCCTCATGTATTTTAAGTGACTAACCGCCTAACCTTAAAATTATACTAGTCATCTTTGAATATTCTAACCGACGTAAACAAACATGACAAGTAATTAAGCACAAAGTCTTTTTCTTTAGTTGGAAACAAGTTAATAAAGTAAGGTTGTCAATCATCTCATCAACAAGCATGTTCATTTAAATTACTCTAACCCTCGTGAAAAACAACACAAACTAAGTAACTCGTTGATTACTTAATCCATATTAATTTTCGGCTAATGAGATCAATAATCTACGTATTGCACTTACATAGGCTACCAATCTTTAAGCACACGAATTTAAAGAACAAGTCCAGAAAAACCTAAAATCAATTCAACACATATTTTGCCGATTATCCTACTTACTAATTCATTACATATTTACCTTACTCTTTAGCATGCAATCCATATTCTTACATCCAAAACCCATTTAAAGACAAAGAAAATGAATTGAACATACAAATTATAAAACCAAATTTCACTCCAAACAATACATAGACATAGAGTTTGAAACCAAGAATTCATGCTAACTTCATAGACAAAGTTTAACATAACTACATAAAAATTACAAAACCGAGAGTAGGGAGTGGATCACACTTTTGTAGACACCTTGAATGACTTCGACTCGTGTGGATCCGATGGTTGGTGGAGAAGATGGCTGCTCGGCAATGGGTGTGTCGGCAGGATTTTTGGGTGAGATGGTGGTGATTTTCGGCTAGGTTTTATGTAGGACTCTTGGGAAATTTAGGTAGAGCTTTGGCTAGATTTTTGCTTTGGAATGTGACAAGTTTTTCTGTAGGAAAACATGGCTATTTATAGAGGCAAATTCGGCAGAAACCCTAGGTAGCAAACCTAGTCCAAATCGGCAAAGGCAATCCTTGTGCAACAAGGTTTTGGTTCCTTCCTTTCTTGGTTCTTCTAGGAAACTTCTTTTTCTGATTTTTTTCTTCAATGCCTTGGCTTGGTGTCATCCTCTAACCTTCCTTAAGCTTGGACCATCATCACATATGCATTTGTACAACATTTGGTCCATCAAAAACAGAAAACACAAAAAGGGGGCAGTAGGTTCCTGGAATCGGCAGATTTGATGTTGCTGTAGTAACTCCGGCATATCTCCATCCTCGGAGCTCCGATTGATGCGATTCCAAGTTTCAGATAAACTAGACACATATGGCCATCTCTCCATAAAATATCTCGATCAAATTCCTTGTGAGTCGTCGGGAATGATTTTTAGAAGTTGGGACAAAGTCCCAGGAAAATCCCGGAAGTCCCTGGATTGGTTTGCTCGAACTGCTGTTTTGCAGCCATCTTTTGGGTGACTTCCCGAACTCCGATTGATCTGAAATTTGAACACAACATTCCTCAATATATGAGTATTAAGCACGCCAAATTTCATTGAATTCGGACAAGGATAGATCATATTTGTACTCGTCACAAAATCACGAAAAAGACATATTTTGCACTATTTTCCAGATTTCTCATACTTAGTCATTTTTCGGACAATTAAGCACATTTCACCAAAACTCTACCAAAATTGACACTAACTATATTATGACTCTATCTTAGACAAATAAGGGTTAACCAAAGCATAAACGAGGGCATAAGCATATAATATCGTCGCACATTGTGCTCCTATCAGGTTTATGTATTGCTGGGTGGTTGCTGGATTGCTCTATCGATGTCTGATGCCCCCTTTTTGCATTGGGCAAGCTCAGCCTTTATAGACTCAATTGAAGGGGATCAATCCAAAACACACAAAATTATGGGTTTCTTCATACACAAATCATGCCATAAATTGGGGAAAAGGAAAGGTCTTTCTTGAGAGGTTGGATTTTGGGAGCATGCCATGGTTGGCGGCGGGTGACACACCCTGTAGCTGCAAGGAATCAGGAAAAGTGTTGGAATGGGGCGAACTCGTCGTTTAAGGAAGAAGGAAATTTCTATTGACCGGTTACTCAACTGCAGGGATAAGTAGCTGCAGGAGAGAATAGTGTTTGGTGCGGGGAAAAGAAGTGAGGCGCCGAAAACAGAAAGAAGAAGAACAGTGAAATTATTTGGGTTAGAGAAGGGTTTTTGGGCTTAAAGGAAAAAGAAGGGCTGGCCCAATCTCTATATTCTCATGCATGTTCACCATTTCACTCATCGATCTAACTCGTTGGGCTTGGATTTCAGGCCCAAGACCGAAATCACCGACGATATTAAATCGACAAATGAGCATGTGCGTTTCCGTAACCTACCACACCACACCCACATCTGCAAGCCCCAAGAACGCATGTATGTGGCTTGGGCTCACATCAAAGGCGTGCTTGCTTGGCGTGCTAAAGCCGAGTAGTGAACATAAAGTCCTTATAAAACTATAGGATTTTATATAATTATGTGAATATGCATGGTTCTCATCGCGTGACAGCATAGTAACTAACTGCATGATTTTTCAGCTATCAACATTAGCCCCCATGATTATGTGGGCTGCTTGAGGCATGAAGTGGGCCACATAATCAGAGTCTAGAGGAAAAATCATCCCGGCCCAAATTATCATTTAAGACTCTTAGCCTGCAGCTTCTTCTCTCCTGTTTTAGAATCTCGCAGGAGCAGCCCTGCATCTGCATCCTGCACCGGTCTTACGAATCTCTTCAAAACCCGTTTCAAGCCTTCAATTTCTTCTGGGCTCCAGGTATTGTTTTCCCTTCTGCATTTTAATTTTTTGTCTTCATCTTCTTCTTTTGGTTCATAACCGGCGTCACTCCTCCTCCTCGCTGCAGGGGAATTGTTTGGCATCTCTTGAGCGAAAGGTTCTTGAGTCGCTGTGACTCTGAGGTGCGACTTAGGCTTGCGTTTCGCTACTTTTCCTCTTACTGCAGGGAAGCCGATTACCAACAGGGTTGGTTTTCCATCGTATACCCTGCAGCTAATCTCTTTCCTACAGCCTTTGCTTCAGCTCACAGTTCGTGGTTTCTCCTTTGTTGCAGGGATTGCCTGGTGTGAACTAATTTATCTGACAAGAGGTTCTTCGATCACCGCAACATTAAGGTAAAGTGCGTACTTGGAATTTTCCAATTGCTTATGCTGTAGTTGGAGTAAACATCTGTAACTTATTCTTGCTGTAATTTGCAAGTGACTTGACATTAGCATTCTACTTTTGATTTCTATTGCTCTTCTGCTTGGCTTCAGTTGGTCTTTTTGAGATAGAGATTGCTTGAATAGTTTATGGGACTAGCTAGGAGACTTTGCTTGCACTTTGTAAGATTTAAGAACGCTTGTTGTTCTGGCTTTGCTTGTTCTGCTTGATTAGGCATACCCTGACCTTTAGCTGAAGTGTAGGCATGAGAGAATGATTATGAAAAGAAATTACCTCTATTGCTCCTGCAGCTCAAGATAGAGCCTCCATCCCTGAACTGTGTTAATTACCTGAGAGATGATATAATTAGCATGTTGGCATGTCCTCTAGAATATGCATTCGGATCCTTGAAGTCCATTATGAGCTTGAAACTGTTTAATATTATGCATACTGCAATGATTTTCGTTGCCTGATTCCAAATAGATTTAGCTTGTGGAAACTTGCATAAGCATGTATTAGGAACGTGTTTTGATTGTTTCAGCTTGAGGTTGTCTATTGTATTTGGATGACCATGAGAGAGCGCATGTGCATTGAAAGGTTTATGCTTTGGGCATGGGCTTAGCTAGCGTGACTCTATCATGGCTTTTAATGGATGCATGACTTTCAACAGAGGAGCGTGGCACGATATGTTCATTGAATGTGTTAGACTTATGCATGTTTTTATATGCCTGGAGTAATTAATTCTCTTAGTCGTGAATCTGCTGGGCATGAGGTGTGCTTGGCGTGGTTATAAAATTGAAGTATGTATTGGCTTGTTAGGAAATATCATGTTTAGGCAATGAACATGTCATACCTTAGCTTCGCGTGGCTCGTGCATTGCTTGGCCGCCATCTTTGTTTTCATTCCCTGGAGTAACTCCTGGAGGTGATGGCATTGCTACTGCAGGTTCAAGAGCTGGAGGAGCTGCAGGGTACGAATCTCACTTCCCTGGAGCAGCTGCAGGGTACGAATCTTACTTCCCTGGAGCAGCTCTTGGAGGTGATGAAATTGTTTTTGCTTGGTGTAAGCTTGTTTAGGTATTTACGTGTTTCTCTTGGTCGTGGATCTGCTTGGCTTGAGCATAAGGCATGAGCATGAGCTTGGCATAAGCGTGTGCTTGGCATGAGCATAATCTTGTCATGAACCTGACAGCATGGTGTGTAAGCTTGTTTCCAGGTAACAGTCTTCTGCTAGAAACATGTCACGAATTGATTTATCTTGCTGTCGTGAGGGCTGAATTTAAAGGAGCGAGCATGTTTATGCTTTGAGATTTTGTGTTTAGACCATGATATAACCAGAATATCAAAATGGTAATACTTGATATGAAGAACGGGCAGTGAGTTTCGTGATAGATTGGATATGTAATGGTCCGGTGTTAAAAACATATGGCTTCAGGCCTTAGAAGAATAATAGAGTGACTGATGAGAAGAGAAGTTGGATTAAAAATAAAGCAGTATTAGCATGGAGCATGATTGATAGCACTGGATTGATACTATGACATGAGGTTAAAGAAGGTTTTAACCATAAGAGAGATGATAATTAGAGTTGATAACAAAACTACATATAGCAGCTTGGAAACCGACTTATTAGAAAAACTTGAAATATGAATTATCTGGACATATTGGCAATAAGAACAAAACAAAGGCTCTTGATATGGAAGAAGGTATGTGGCGTGAGAGCTGGAAGCATGAGTTGCAAAAAGATGAGATGTTTGCTGCAGGGAAATTGTGTCATCTGTTGTGGTGAAAGAATTTGGTGTTTGGTGATGGCGGTTGGGTTTAAGGTTGCCTAGAGCTTGATAATCGTTTTGGATTGGGGGGTTTGGTGATGGGAGCCGAAGCTCGCATGCAATAATAAACCCTACAATCGTTAGTAGTATAGAATAAGTAGGGATCGTTCTAGGCCGGGGATTAAGGGTACCTGAGATATGAAATTGTTAGACAAACATATATACATATATACAAAATCGTCACACACATATGGGGGTATAAGATGGTTCGGCAGCCCTAGGGCTGCCCTCTAATACTAGATACGAAAATAAAAACAGAAAAATAAACCTAAGCTATTATATACAAGTGATCATCATCTCTCACACAAAACAGTTCACACAAAAGACTCTTTAACATATAGATTTGCATGCAAGAAGGTAAGGATCAAGTATTTAGCATGTTCAAGACCTAAGTTAGTTTCGACACAACTAGAGCCTCCAGCAGTTTTCCAATTGTTAGACTTCTTAAATTCTTAGAAACTACTCCAGCGTATGACTTCTAAGGTGATGCTAATCCGGTTTTACGCGTTTTAACATTTAAGCATGTGAGTCTAAATCGAAGACATGTAAACAAGCAAGGTTGTCAATCATCTTATTTAACATGCAAGTAATCTAAGGTTTTTACCCTAGGTGAGCAACACAAAACAAACTACTCCAGCGTATGACTTATTCGTATTACTCGGTTAAATGAAACCTAACATCTAGATTTACATGCTTCCAGCCAATACTAATGCTTCGGTTTATAAGGCACACTCATAGATTACTAACCAAATTAAATCCTAAACATGCTTCTAATACCACTGCCCTAATTATCCAACATACAAAATCCATAAGTTAATTTTCAGAAAAACCATGCATAACATACAATATTCGGTTCATACAAAGTTTCAAGAAAAACCAAGAATCGAAACAAATTCGTACAAAACAACCAAACATAAATAAATACAAAAGCCATAGGGGAATGGATCACACTTTAAAAACCTTGAAGATTCCTCAAAGGTGACAAGGTGGCTCGGCTGCTGCTCCTTGGTGTTCGGCAAGAACAGAAATCGGCAGAAACAAAGGTGGAAGGGATTCGGCTATATGGTGGTGATGGTGATGGTTCGGCTAGGTATTTATGTGTTGGTGTTGTGGAAGACTTGGTAGAGCTTTAGGCTAGTATAATATGATTGAGATGAGATGATTTTCAGAATGCATATGTGGTGGTATATATAGAGGAAAAGGGAGAGAGGCTGCCGGCCAACAAGAAGGGGAAACAAAGAATAGGTTTCCTTGTAGGTTTATGTTTCCTTGTTGAATAAATATTTGCATTCTTGATTTTCTTTTTCTGATTTTTCTTCAAGGCTTGGGCTGCACATCTTCATGGACTTCACATGTAGGCTTGACAACTCCATTTGGTGACTTTGATCCATCGAAAATGTCCCATTCATCAAGAACACAAAACTGGCAGATTATGGTCTTCTCGGCAGCCTTTCCTAGCTTGACTAGGAAAGCGTCTTTTCTTGTGCTTTCTTCAATCTCTCGAGCCCTATGTCTTCCTCTATCCTTCAATATGCTTGGACCATCTTCACATATGCTTTTGTACACCATTTGGTCCATCAAAAACAGAAAACACAAAAAGGGGGCAGTAGGTTCCTGGAATCGGCAGATTTGACCTTGATGCAGTAATTCCGGCTTATCTCCCTTCGTGGAGCTCCGATTGATGCGATTCCAAGTCTCAGATAAACTAGACACATATGGCCATCTCCCCATAAAACAGTTTGATCAAATTCCTTGTGAGTCGACGGGAATGATTTTTCGAAGTTGGGACACAGTCCCAGGAAAATCCTGGAAGTCCCTGGATTGAAATGCTCGGACTGCCGTTTTGCAGCCAACTTTTGGGTGACTTTCCGAACTCCGATTGATCTGAAATTTTAACACAGCATTCCTCAGCATATGAATATTAAGCACGCCAAATTTCGCCAAATTCGGATAAGGGTAGATCGCATTTTTACTCATCTCAAAATCACGAAAAAGACATGTTTTACACTATTTTCCAGATTTCTCATACTTAGTCATTTTTCGGATTCTTAATCATTTTTCATCAAAACTCTACCAAAACGACACTAACTACATTATGACTCTATCTTAGACAAATAAGGGTTAAACAAAGCATAAACGAGGGCATAAGCATGTAATATCGTCGCACATTGTGCTCCTATCATTTGGAATGACTTGTTTCTTGTTGCTTGTGGCTTGCTTGAGAGGTGTATTATTGGGAGGTTTTGAGGTATGGTGCCTGGAGGTTGTATTGTTACTTTGTGAACCTTTTGTGCTGCTGGAAAGTTGTGACTTTTCTGGTATAGGACATAGATAGTGGAGCATGGGAAACAATACGGATGGAGTAGACTACTAGTATAAGTTCTAGCATGACTGCAAGCATAACATAAATATTTTTTTTTTTTTTTGAAAACTGTAGAGGATTCTGCTTGCTGCAAGAGTCGCCAGGGGATTCTTGAATCACCGGTTCAAGGACTTAAGTCCTTGAAGTCCAGGAGGTTTTTCTTACTGCAGGGGATTCTGCTTGCTGCAGGGGTGAAGCTGTGGGCATAGCAGTAATTAATTTAGTTTGAGAAAAACTTGGGATGGTGTTTGGGTTTGTAATCAGGATTGGTTGGGCATGGAGTTTGGTATTATACATGTATAGGGCTGAGTTCAGTGTTTGGTATTGTGTTCAATTTGGATGATTTGGATAGTAGAGTAGTCAATGCAGTGGAAACTTTTGGCTATAACATGAAGCTTTATAACAATAGAATTTCAGAGCACCTTGAATAAGACCATAAGCAATTAGCCCCCAAGTGTCATAGCATGCTATTTGAGGGTCTAACAATGAATATTGCATGTTGCGTGGAATTGGCTTGAGTAAGTAATAATACTCGTAGCTTGATTGACTTTCGTTTGCTTATAATGATTTTAGCTTGATTGCATCTTGCTTACTGCTTGATTGAGTGTTAATTGCTTGCTCTAATAATTTTGGCATGTTTGAGTATTGCTTGATGTTTGGTTGTGTACTGATTGATTGCACTAAGGGTTTTTGGCTTGATTAAACATGCTTGTTACTTGATTGAGTAATAGTGCTTGCTGCATTATTGTTGTGACTTTGATTGATGACGCACTTGACCAAACATACATAAGCGTTTTCAGATTCTTTGCTTGCTGTACTCACAGATGCAATCTCCTCTCCTTTTTTTTTAGGACGGGCCACTCTTGTTAGAAGCTGGAGGAGCTGCAGGGTACAAATCTTACTTCTCTGGAGCAGCTTCTGGAGGTGATGGTATTGCTACTGCAGGTTGAATTTTGTTTACATATTCTGATGGCTTGATTGAGTAGTGATGACTTGATTAAACATGCTTGTGCCTTGATTGAGTGATAATGTTTGTAGCTTGATTGAGTATTCTTTGCATTCCCTCATGCATGGTTGCAGGCCTGAAAGTCTACATAGTATTCGAAATGAGGAGTTTTGGGAGAGAGTTTGTGCTTTGCATATTAACGCTGCATGACATCATCACCGTGATTAGGTATAGCTACGATGAAAGCATGATTCGTAATTAAAATCCTATTTTGTCTTCTTATATACACATAAAGATTTTGGCATGTGCTTAGTGTCTGCTTTGAGTATCTTAAGTAATTCTACATGAGCATCTGCATCTTTCTATGCTCATATATGATTCTTGCGTGTGCTTTTGGCTTAGCATGTGTATGCACATAATGCTTTACTATTTTGCAGGGAAAAAGTGCACGCTAGAGACAAAAATTGGTAAAGGAGCTTGTCTTGCATTATAAAGCATAGAGCTTGGGGAAGTCTAGATTGAGGAGATTCTTCGGCATGTATGGTGAGACATCATAAATTGAAGACTCAATGTTAGTTCGTGTTGGATTAGCTGAAGGAAGCTGCTTGGAACAATTTTTGTTAGATGCGCAGGCCTGCTAGTAGAAGACTGCTGCAGAGAGGTTCACCTGCAACTCAAATGAAGGAGGGAAACCTACAAAGTATTTATGCCACTATCTTGATGGAGGGCTATAAGCGAATGTATTGATCTGGATGCCCTCAGATATTGGTCTTTGCATGGGTAATCATAGTGAGTAAGCATGTGATATTGCCTTTTGAACAATATTATAGTGTTTAGCCCCCATGATTATGTGAATTATGAAGAGACATAGACATAGTTCACATAATCAAGGTTTCATGTTGCTTGCTTTGCATGCCTCACTAAGTTCTTCTACATATATCTTTTTGCTTTGTGTACACTGTATCACCAATCTGCAATGAAAGATATGATGCACCTGGGCTTTAGTATCATGTTCCCGAGGCAGCAATTGGTGGTGCTAGAGTCAGTAACTCAACTTTGCTTGGTGGAGAAACCTTGTCTTGTGAGTTCTTTACAACGTTCACTAAAAAGTATAGTGGGGGGAAGCTAGCTTTTGAAATTTGTTTGCAGACAACAAAAGTGCAGGTTAGAGGTGAGAATTGATTAACAAGCTTGGTCTCTCGTTGAGCAGCATGGGAGTTTGAGGAAGTAGAGACTGAGGTGAGCTATTGATTTCTGCATTGACTTGCTATCAAGATATTTGGAATGCTTGGATATAGCTTAAATAATGCATGGTACTGTTTTTTTTTTCTTACAAGAATGTTGCTTCTTTTGCTTCAGATGTGGAAGAATAGCAAAGTAATAGCGGAGAGGTTCTCTTTGCTTGATTAAGGACATACCATTGTTTAGTACGAAGCCATGAACAATATATGGTAGGCTTGATCGGATCTGCAGAATATATCTATTCAGTACTGAAGCAGGACACAAGACTTTGATCTTAAAAAAACTGGTATTTTGTTACAGCCATAGATGGTAGCAAAACTGTATGTATAATAGTGCTTAAGGTTTGACTCTTGAGACATGAACATGTATGGGCCGATCTTAATGGAATATGACTTGCTTATGGCAGGTGGGATAGTTGGATACTTTCTGAAGCAGAGAACTGCGATATGGGAACGGAAATCAGAGATCTAAATCAGGAACTTTCTATTTTGACAAGCCTATTACACTCAAAGGGATGGACAAAATCAATGAATAGCTTTAGCAGTAGACGCATTGGATTGAGAAAGGCTTGCAACAAACTTTTGGTTTTGTTTTGACTTTGAACATGTTTGGCTATGAAAAGACGAGTATCTATATTTGGTCTCTATAACGGGAATTTTATTTGCGGCAACTGTAATAACGATTTTGAGAATTATAGCAAAAGGTGTTACTATAGCTTGATTTTGGCAAAGGGAATGAAATATTTGACTATAGCTATGAGTGCTTCATTAGGGAATTATGGAATGCAGTAAAACATGAATAGATCAAGTCTTTATTTTTTTTTTGCATGAGTAAAAGTGAATGATCCTGACCGCGAGTTGAACCTTCACCACACAGCCCCCAAGTTCATTAGCATGAATAATTATACTGAGCTTGATTGTCAATTAGCTTGGTGGTTTTGCTTGGGTCTCATATGAGCTTGAAGTCAATGAGCTTGGCATATTTAGAATGGAAGAGCTTAGTTGCTTAGTGTTTGGCCTGTGTGTTGTGAATATGTTTAGTAGTGTGGTTAGCTTGATTTAGGAACTCATGGCAGGTAAGGTCTTGGGTTGATGACGCGCTTGACCAAACATACATAAGCGTTTTGGTATTCTTTGCTTGCTACACTCGCAGATGTAATATCCTCCCTTTTTTTTTTATTATGGGCTGCTCTTGTCAAAAGATGTAGGAGCTGCAGGGCATGAATCTTGCTTCCCTGGGGGTGATGGCATTGCTACTGCGGGTTCAAGAGCTGGAGGAGCTGTAGGGCATGAATCTTGCTTCCCTGTAGCAGCTCCTGGAGGTGATAGCGTTGCTACTGCATTGCTCCTTCTCATCATCTACTTCAATGACATAATAAGCATGGCTTTTCTCCTCGCAGCTACAAGTTTTGCTTGCCTCCAATGCAGAGTGGCTTCTGATCTATCTCCCTGTACTGAAACACAGCCCCCAAGTACTGGTTTTAATATGCAGGGTGCTTGTGCGGCAGTAATATAACTGCTTCCTTTCTGAGATTTGCTAAGCACAAAACATAACAAGTGCATATGCATTAGAAACAACATTTGCTTGCATGCATTAAGTATGAATTTTCTTAATCGTGTATGACATGAATATTAGGCTTATCTCTGCAAAGCTGCCATAGTAAAGAAATAATCATTAAGATTGATCAAACATTTGCCATAACAACAATTGTTTTATGTGATCTAGGAACAAATTTATAAGTTCATAATGCAGGGACTGAAACTGAAAGTTCCAAATCTGTGAGAAATTAGCAGCAAAGATTTTTGGCATGAAACAAATGGCTATAGCAGTAAAAACCAATTGGGATGACAGATTGCTTGAGACTACAAATTGCTGAAGACTCATGTGATGACAGAGAAGGATACCAATTAGGAAAACACTCGCAACAAGAAAAGAAAACTTTTTGACAAAGTAAGGCTAGCAGGACTCAGAACACATTGGCATGGCTTAAAGTTGCGGGGTGTAATACAGCAGTAACAAAACAGCTTCTGGTTTGTTCCTGAAACAGAGGCATTGCAACAAGAGCTATATTGATTTAGACACAAGACATATTTGGTTTCAAAAAGCATGACACATGCAACAACTGGTATTTTGGTATAGAGAGTTTGCATTGTAAAGAAGATATAATCGATCACGAAGAACTTGAAGGTTGCAGGGTTAAAGACAAGAAACAAAAACACAGCAGTGGAACCATATCAACAGAAGATACCCTCCTATATATGCTTCCACAACAAATGGGATCAATACAAGCATACTGAGATTGAAGGATTGCACGAGATCGTCTGAATCACAACCTAGTCCCCAGTGAAGTCGCCACATGTTGAGGGGGTTCTTTAATTAAATATGCTGACTAGGCCAAAATCAATCCCAAACATGATTAATGGGAATATTTTGTGCGTGATTCAGACCGTATTGAAATCAATCGAAGCTTGGCAGTGTGATAACATGGCGTGGGAGCTAGAAACACACTGCGGTGAGAGAATTTGAGGGTTTTCTGGGTTTCCGGTTTGAGAAAAGGTGCGGGGCTTGAAGACAGTTGTTTTGGGAAGATGGTTAACTGGGCATGAGGCTTGAAGGCAAGGAGGCTTGAGATGATAAGAGGCTGCTTATAAGGGGTTTTTAGGATTTTGCTTGGATGGCATGAATGCTTGAGGGAAGGGGGTTTATGTATTGCTGGGTGGTTGCTGGATTGCTCTATCGATGTCTGATGCCCCCTTTTTGCATTGGGCAAGCTCAGCCTTTATAGACTCAATTGAAGGGGATCAATCCAAAACACACAAAATTATGGGTTTCTTCATACACAAATCATGCCATAAATTGGGGAAAAGGAAAGGTCTTTCTTGAGAGGTTGGATTTTGGGAGCATGCCATGGTTGGCAGCAGGTGACACACCCTGTAGCTGCAAGGAATCGGGAAAAGTGTTGGAATGGGGCGAACTCGTCGTTTAAGGAAGAAGGAAATTGCTATTGACCGGTTATTCTACTGCAGGGATAAGTAGCTGCAGGAGAGAATAGTGTTTGGTGCGGGGAAAAGAAGTGAGGCGCCGAAAACAGAAAGAAGAAGAACAGTGAAATTATTTGGGTTAGAGAAGGGTTTTTGGGCTTAAAGGAAAAAGAAGGGCTGGCCCAATCTCTATATTCTCATGCATGTTCACCATTTCACTCATCGATCTAACTCGTTGGGCTTGGATTTCGGGCCCAAGACCGAAATCACCGACGATATTAAATCGACAAATGAGCATGTGCGTTTCCGTAACCTACCACACCACACCCACATCTGCAAGCCCCAAGAACGCGTGTATGTGGCTTGGGCTCACATCAGAGGCGTGCTTGCTTGGCGTGCTATAGCCGAGTAGTGAACATAAAATCCTTATAAAACTATAGGATTTTATATAATTATGTGAATATGCATGGTTCTCATCGCGTGACAGCATAGTAACTAATTGCATGATTTTTCAGGTATCAATAGTTCCTAGAGAGGATGTGTACTGACCCGGCCGGTTCCTGCTGGCCAGTAGACCTAAGCTATGCTGACCTGATTTTGACCGGGGTTCACTGGCACGCTGACTGGGGGTGCTGTCCGAGCTACTTGTTGGACCGGGCAGCCGGCCCGTTGACTGGGCTGTCTGCTGACCACTTTGTTTGTGGTTTTTTTATTTTTAACTGTCGGGCTGCTTGCCGATGGTACTGGCCCGCCCTTTTCTGGTGGGATGCCTTGGAGTGCCTCGTTGTATGATTTTGACCTCAGCAAAATGAACAATTAATCAAAAATGAAGCTATTTACAACAGACACAGAGTTGGTATACTATGCTTGTGAATTGAGGTTATTACATTCCGAGGGATATAACTGAATTACAGTTGTTTCATGTAACGCACGTTTATGATGCACATGCAGTAATAGTCCCGCAAGTCCGTGTTTGAGATTGGACTTGGCCGGGAGTTCGAATACTAGTACTTCGTATATGTGTAGCGATGATACGAACATACTGACATGAGTGATGCGTACTGAAATGTGATGCATACGGGTATGATCGGGCACTAAAATGTGATGCAGTACTGATATGCAAATAGGATCGTGCTATCACTCAACTGTGGTATATATATAGCATTTAATAAGTCCCGCGGTTCGAAATAGGACCTGACCGGGAGTTCGAATATTCCCCTTGGCTCGTTTTGATAATTGGACACGCGGGAAAAGGCAGCTATGCTTTCCTGCTTTCGTGTATGCAGGGTTTTTAGCCTGCGGGAAGAGTTCTCTTGTGTTAGAGGATCAAGTCTCCCGGGGTGAGGCGTCCCTGTGTTGGTACCGGCCAACGTCCCCGATCGTTTCCCAGCCTTTGTTCTTACAAGCATGGGGTATGTGCAGAGCTTTTAGCCTGCTGGAAGAAGCTCCTATGTTAGAGGATACTATCTCCCGGGTTTATAATGCCTCAGCCGGTGGAATGCCTCAGCCGTTGTTACTGGCTTACCTAGTGGAATGCCTCAGCCGTTGTCATTGGCTTACCATTTCCCGGAGGAAAAATTCCGGAGGATATAACTCGGCCAGTCACACACGAAGATGCGTACTGATATGCGTGCAGTACTGAAATGCGACCGATGCATACTTATATGCGTGCAGCGATGCACACTGATATGCGTGCACTGAAATGATCAACCAATGCATACTGATATGCGTGCACTGAAATGCACGATGCATATGGATATGGCGATGCACACTGATATGCGTGCACTGAAATAATTGACCAATGCATACTGATATGCGTGTATAATGATATGCGCAGCACTGATAAGGGCATAATGAACCATGCTCATACACTTAGCAAGTATAGAATGAAAGCATGCGGTGCTCGATGTTTTGAGAGTGCATGATATATGCCTCCGGTGTTGTTGGCTTACCCGTTGGAATGCCTCAGCCGTTGACCCTTTCCAGGTGTTATACCACAGCCAATCACACACACGAAAGACTATGTTACTATGCAGAGACAAGCTAAAAATTACCGCTGTAGCAGGTAATCATGCGCACACACTTATCGCATGTTTAAGGTACCAATATACCCAAAGTAATCACGTGGAGATATAACGATATGAGAGGTGGTACTTATCTTTGGAGAACTCTGCCGGGTGTTTGGAATAGCCTGTGAGAATGATTCTCGGCTTGCCCGGTGATTGCCTATGGGAGCAAATAACAGCTTGGGTGTCCAAAGGAGATCGGTGGGTGTCCAGAGAAGATTTGCTCCAGTCCAACCTGTGTTGACCTGCTGACCCACACCAGGCCCAACCCGCTGACCCGATGGGCCCGTTGACCGGGTGCTGGCCGGTTGACCTTTTTTTTTTTTTTGCTTCTCTCTCTTTCCTTTGAATTCTCTTTCTTTCCCGCTCTTTTCTTCTTTCTTTCTTCTTTCTTTCCTGTTCTCCCTCTCTCGTCTCTGCTTTTGTTTCCGCACTGCACTGAACCGGAGGAGGGAGACGACCGCAATGCACCAGACTGGAGGGGAGGAGACGACCCGTACCTCATTGGAGGCGGCGACGACGAACCGGAGGAGAACAACCACCGCACCTGGAGGGGGGGGGAGGCCGACCGCACCGGAGGGGAAGGGGTCCATCAGCCACTGCCGCCGGACCGATTCGTCTTCACCGTGGCCGCCGCAGGTCGTTTCGGGTGCAAGGGAGGACTGGCCGTCGTGGCCTTTTTGGACCGGTCGGCTGACTTGCTGGACCCGTTTACTCCGACAAAGCCTACGTCGCGTTGGCCTCGGCCCCGTCGACCGAGACTGCACACCGTGGAGACGACCGCTCGGTAGCCGGAGGAGGCGCCCGGAGAGGAGAACGACTGCCCCGGAGATGAAGATACATCCTGGAGGCGGCCGCTGGGGCAGCAGGTCGCAGGTGGCACCACCAGAATCCGGTTTTTTTTTTTCTGGTTTTTGTCTCTCGTCTGACTTTTCTCTTCTTTTCTTTTTCTTCTAGTTGCTTTCCTTCGCTCTCTCTCCTCTCCTTTCCGCCTAGTCGGTGCCCAGGGAAGGTAGCTGGGTGCCTTGGGCAAATGCCCGGAGAGGAAGGCGATGGGAAAGGAAGACGACCAGAGGAAGACCCGGCCGGTGAGAACCCGAACCGGAGAGGAATACGACCTGACCCAGCTCTCAAACTCCAACCAGTAGCCGTTGGACCCTTCCGTCTCCACCGACAAGCCCGGGACCTCGTCCTCTGCTGACGCCGGCGCCACAAAGTCCCTGCCTCCAAAGTCCCACGCAGCCGGTGCTTATCCAATGGTACTCAGGAGGTGGTGTCCGTTCGATGCGGTGTGGGGTGGAGCGGGAGTCAGTCTCCGTTGGAGTGGCGGGCAAGCCCGGGTGAGACCCGGAGCTGGAGCAGCAGAGGAGAATACCGTTGGAGTTTGACCCAGAGATGGAGCAGCGGAGGAGAGGGCGGGGCCTCCCGAACTGCCGGATCGAGCTTTATGCCTCCGGCCACTTTGACAGACTCGACCGGGTCGATTGGCGACACTGGTGCTTGGCTAGGGTCACCGGAGGCCTGCTGGATCGGGCGGCTGATCCGCCGACTTGAACTGGGCTATTGGGCCTGCTGACCAGTTTGACCGGGCTTGCTGACTAAATGTCTCCTGCTGATCCGGGCTGGGCAGTTTGCTGACCTGGATGAAAGAACTGCCGACCTGTTAATTATTTGGCATGCTGTCCGGGTAACACAACCAGTAGAGCACTATGAACTTTTTGAAACTCTTCCCACAGACGGCGCCAAATGTTTCTGTCAGAATCCAGGGACTCTAACAAAGGCAATAATAAAGATCGACATAAGGATTTATAGTGGTTCACCATGCCATCGGTGGGCATGACTACGTCCACTTAGAATATACTATGATCGGCCAATAAGCCATCGGGGTGTTACAATGGTGGAATGCCAAAGGGTCCAAGGTCCTCAATTCTAAGGGGGAAGCCTTCCTTTTATAACTAAGGAAGGCCCCCTCCTACACCATGTTTCCAATGTGGGATGGAGGTACATTATTCCTACTCACGAAGGTATTTGAGGAGCCCGGTGGCACGCCTTCCGGACGCGGCACCGGTGATCTTTCACAATGGAGATGTAGCTGAGGTGTCGGTCAACCCGATGCATGCTGGAAGTAGGATCTATCGCGTCGGTTGGCCGGTCTACGAGGTCGTTGAATATGCTTGGCGGTGCACCATATATACTGTCAACATGTTGTAATTTATGTATTTCCAGGGTTAATTATGTCATTAAATAGTGGATGGGTTAACAACCCGTTATTGTTAATTCTCTGCTAATGATATAAAAAAAATTATGTATTGTTATTGGTAAATATCACCACAAAAATGTAGTTTTTGGTAATTATGTATTAAATAGATAGAGGTGAGAGAAATTTCAAAAAGGCGGACTCCTTCGTATACGTCAGGAGTCCATTGATGAGAAGGGGCTAGGGAAAGCTTGAACGAGTTAGGGTATAGTAGGCAAATCCACACAGTGAGAAGAGTAATGACATTATTTTATTTTCATCTTTTTCTATTTTGATTTTGCTGATTACATTTCCATCCCTTAATGATTGTATAAAATATCCAATTAACATATGATCTAAAGACTAATATGTAATTTTTACAACAACTTTAGCTAAGAAAGGTGACATGCGAGTAATTTGATGGAGTTACCGAGTGTCGTTCACCCGTTTGCCTTTTAAAAAAATAGAAAATGCCCATTAAGTACTAATTTGACCTCCTCATTATCCATTCCAATGACCATCTTATTTTCTTCCCCTATTAAATATAAAGTAACAACTCTATTGCCCATTTGAACAAATCTTTTCAACCCTAGTACAATTTTAATTTTTTTATTCCTTTTTTGTCCTTCTGTCTTATCTAACATATTTTAGAAGTATAATGTGTTGAGAAAATAGAAGATGAAAAAATTTTGCCGAAAGGTCACCCAACTCCGCCGGACTCCCATGGCCGATCGCCGGAGTCGCCGGATTCCGGTCACTCAATTTTTTTGCCGGATTTTTTTTTTCGCTGGATTCCATATAGGAGTTCATGCACACAACTTGGCTGAAAACCACATGATAGAAATCTTTAATCATATAATTGGTCAAGTGATCGATAGTTACGAACGCTTGGGATGGATTGTTGAGAGTATGAATGCGATCACACCCGAAATTAACAACACTGCACTCCTAATCGCAGGAGTTAACGCAGCAAATGTCAATGTGAATGTTGCCTTGAATGATGTGAATGCTAATGCACAAGGGCATGTGGGTGCTGGATATGAAGATGTGGAGGGGCATGATAATGTGCTTGAAGCTATGCAGAATGTGGAGCAAAACCAAGCTGAGGAACATGCTAATGATAACAATGATTTGGAACAATTGATTGGAGAAGGGATTCAGGTGATTGCCTTGGCAGGGACTAATATTGTTGGTGAAGCTGGTAGGATTGCCCATATAGGTCTCTCTCTACATATAATCGCTAACCTAATGGCAGCTAAGCCAGGCAAATTGAAAAAAGGCATAACATAAGTTCAGGCAAAATTTCCATTCATTGTAATTCCGAGCAGCATTTACAGAAAAAAAAAAAAGAGAAAAAAAAGGGGAGGGCAGGAGTGTACAAAGTCTGGATCCTGCAAGGGCGCTTCCGCCTGCTCCCCCTCCTCAGCAGGAGCTCCTTCACCAGCGACGTTTTCGACAGCGGGGTCCTCACCGGCCGACTCGGTACCACCATCCAGACCCTCCTCTTCGTCCGCCTGCGGCAATGGCAACTTTGAGACGTCAAGATAGCCCTTACTCTTCCACTCGTCATAAACATCGGCTATCCCCGCCTCCCGGGCTTGGTCCAGTAGATCAAGACGCTCAGCGCTTTCCTGATACTTCTTCACTGCCCGCTAGTACACCTCCGGGTCATTTTCATCGACTGTGCCGCCTGCAGAAGCGGATACCGTCGCACCTCTCGCTGGAGCTCCTCAACCTTGGTCTCCAGCTCGGCCCTCTACTCCTCCAGACCCTTCTTCTCCTCTTCAAGAGCCTCAACCTGGGCCTCCAGCTTGGCAACTTGCTTCCTAGCCCTCTTCTCCAAGCGGGCCTTCTCCCGTTGGAGCTTGGATTTCTCCAACTCCAAGAGGTCACGGGCGTTCGTCAACGCCACCACATGCTTTTTCAACTCCGGCAGGTCTCCACTATCATCTGATTGATACAAGTGGTACAACAGCTACAACTACAGTTTAACAGGCACCGGTTATAAAGCAATAGAGCACGAAATAATGTTGGACGAATACCAGTGGAAAACTATTCTTACCTAGAGGGCCACCTCCTTGGTCTTCAGCCGGTTATCCTCCGGTCGCCCTCCCGGAGCCACAATCTTCTCCAGCTCCATCCCCTGCACATCCGTGAGCAGCCTCCGGGCGAAAGAGTCGCTCGGGCCCGCCGCAGGACCCTTCTCCACCCCCGATGCTTCTGTGCCAGCAGCAGCAGAGCTAGAGGCAGCAGGAACATCGCCTTGGGCGGTAAAAGGGGTACTACGCGTCAACTTCAGCCGCTTTGCCAAGCTATCACCAACCGACTGGCCGGTGAAGGTTACAACCGCGGAGGCCGGCATCTCCCGGGACCTCTTCCTCCTCTCACCCAGGTCAACCTGTAAAGGAGAAGATTGGGCTGCACCTAGAGGTGACCTGGCGACTATTCGCACCGGACCCCACCGCTGCGGAATCCTCGATGCACCACCCAGGGGCTTTGATAGCCCAGCAACAGCCTTCCCCGGTCTAAAAGCCGCTTGGGGACCCGAAGCGTGAGTCTTTATGCATTATGGCGCAATACTCGTCCGCAACATCCAGCGAAACTGGTTTGTCATGTACAGTCAGTCCCCCGGTTCGCCGGTCAACCGTAGACCGCGCAACGGCGTCCTCTCTTTCCTTTAGCTTCGAGACCAGATCCTGATTGTCCATTGATAGCGTCTCGTCAGCTTTAATTGCCATCCGGGAAGATACACCTGCAGAACATAAGGCAAGTATATTAGCCAACACCAATACGGTCGACAGGATCAAAGATACATCCTACATTCCACCACCCACCAAGACTCCCCCCAAGGTGACATAGTTCAAGCACCTCCCACCGGATGAAGTTGTAGGAACTCCGCTCCAGGTCCGACCAGCACCCAAAAACCTGGGCGATCCTATTTCTCTCCAGTTCAAATAAGCGATACGACTGATCGCCGATCGGTTGAAAGGCAACGGAGACCCGGTAAGCCCTACTTCTCTTCTGCCAACCCCCCTGCCATTACTACCTTCTTCCTCCAGTTATTTTTGAGCCAGGAGGGCAAGCGGGTTACCACCGGCTTAAAATCCCGAGCGGAAAAGCTCACACACCCGCGGGCCTTACTCTTCTTCGAGTATGTCACTCGGTACAATGCCCGAAACTCATTCACCGTTGGGCAACTCATGTCACTCAGCCAGTACAGACAACCCAGACTTAGTAGTTGCCTCCACTGGTTCCCGGGTAGTTGTGCCGGTGATATCCTGATGACACTCAGCAGGTACTGCACAAAGTCCAGCAGCGGGAGCGATAGCCCATGCCATAATTCGTCCTCATGAACGGCAATCCAACCATCCTCCGGGTTGCAAGCCGACTCTCCAGCATGTAGGGGTCACGTAGATTTACCTCTCTGGGAATATTCCACCTCGCCTGAAAAGCGGTAATCTCCCCGGGAGATAAAGATCCCTCCGGCTCATAATAACTTATGGTTCTATCCCCATCCACAACTTAGGGGAGGAAAAACAATTTCAGAACCACAAAGGACTGGGACTCACCGATTAGTGGGCACGATGACGGAAACGCAGCAGCTGGAAAGCATCGAGCAATTGTGTTGAGCGAGGCTAAACAAAGGATCAGTTATCAGTCAAACCAAAAACACACGAAGAGGCAAGGGTTTATATGCAGCCCAGCGCCCTTGAATTCCCCCCCCCCCCCCCCCCCCCCCCCCTAAACAAAGGGTCATCCATCTCTAACTGTCTCTTACTGGCACGTGTCCCAGTATTAGTAACCTCCCAGGCCATCATAACTGATGGGACTGATGGAATACCCCCTTCAATGCATGTCAGCCACCTGCCTCGCATGCGAAGGGTAGTTGAAAGAGCAGGGGACTTACTCAAACCGTCCCACCTACAGCCTACTCCACCTAGCGCTAAAATACTCCAACATATCGAGGTATCCCACCAGACGAACTCTTCCTCTAACACAGGAGACTTCTTCTCGCAGGCCAGAACCCCTGCACGATTATTATTGTTACCCCCGAAAAAATCCAACAAGTACGGGGCACTCTAACATATATTCCAACGGTACGGGGTATTCCACCGGTTGAATTTATTCCACATGTACAACCAAAACATCTAGATACCCCACTGGGAGAAGTCTTCCTCCATTACAGGAAACCTCTTCCCGTAGACTAAAAACCCTGCAACAATTTTATGTACAGGCTATGATATTCCAAATGTAGTGCATGCTCCAGTTCAACGGTTTCTAGTCCTTGACCCATCCAACTTCAACTATTGGATGCGGTATCGCACCAACCATCGCCATGGCTTATCGCTCTTCTATGGAATAACCGGTTCAGCGAACTGAGACATTCCTACGGACAGCTGTGTACGACCTAACAGATCCAATGTACCACCGGGCATTATAAACCCAGGAGACTTGTTCCTCTAACACAGGACAACTCTTCCCGCAGGCTAAAAACCCCACACATACTTCCCTCCTGCAGGACCAAATACAGCGACGCTGGGGACGGCAACCAAGGACTACTCCTGGCCACGCCACCCCACAGGGAGACTTGATCCTCTCATACAGGACAACTCTTCCCGCAGGCTAAAAACCCTGCACAATACCACAGGCCTGTAAGAACAAAGGCTGGGAAACCAATCATGAATGTTGACTGGTGCCAACACAGGACCGCTTCACCCCGGGAGACTTGATCCTCTCATACAGAACAACTCTTCCCGCAGGCTAAAAACCATACATATCCTATATGCCTGCAAGCACAAGAGGCTGTGTGACACGTGGGGACGGCTGCCCAGGACCACTCCTGGCCACGCCACCCATTAGGAACTCCTATAACACAGGGCACGTTTCCTGGTGATACACTTTCACCTCGTCATCCACCGCTTTAGTCAACCGGTGCCCTCTGCGGCTACGGTACTAAAACGTTGGGGACTCGTTCATCTCATTCGCTATCTTCACCGGGTTTTCCCGGAACATAGCATGACGGATTTCAACGCCACATTATCATCTCACGTACTACATCTTGTACCCATATGCAATTGTCAGCATCAACATCATAACCATGCACTCATTACATTATGCATCATCATACACTACCAGATCGGAGTGAATAGCCGACGAAAAAAATTTCGTCGACTATGCCAAATTTTCGTCGGCTATGCCTTCTGCCGACGAAATTTTCGTCGGCTATGCCTTCTGCCGACGAAATTTTCGTCGGCTATGCCTTCTGCCGACGAAATTTTCGTCGGCTATACTTCGTCGGAAAAACGCCGTCGGTAATACCAATAGCCGACGAAAATAACGAAATCGTCGGCTATAGTAGAGTATGGCCGACGAATTTACCGACGAAAATTTATTTTGTCGGCCAAACGTGGGCGAAATATCCGACGAATTTCGTCGAGTATTTTCGAGTATGGCCGACGATATCGTAAACTATAGCCGACGAAATTCGTCGGCTATTTGTTCTGAAATATAGCCGACGATTTCATTTATTTCGTCGGTTATTTCGTCGAAATATATTAATATTTTAATAGGCATTAATTAGTTATAACCGACGAAATGATGTCATTTTCGTCGACTATAAAACTTATAGCCGACGAAATTTGGTAAAAATCGTCGGCTATAGTGCTTATAGCCGACAAAATAATGCCAAAATCGTCGGCTATTCTTACATTTGGGGAAAAAAATTAAATTATTTTCTAAATCACCGTTCCAAGCAACCTGCAAATCACAAAGACAGTCCATGCATTTGCACCAACAAGAAACACGTCTAAATGACTTATTATTTAATTCGTTCCAATATACATAAAATATAACCCTAATCATCACCTAAACCACTAAAGTCAACCAGGTCATCCCCAGCATCCTGCTCTCCATCATGATCATCATCCTGTTGACCGAACTCGGGAGGTTGAGGCATTGGAGGTTCAACTAACGGCTGAAACGGGGGTGGGGGTTCAAGGCCTTGTTGTTGTGCCGCGAACATATCATACCACCAGTTTTGTTGGCCGGCGTAGTTGTGTCGCCGAATTCTCTCGCATTCAGCATGCCAACTGGACAGATCTAAATAATACTACTGTGTTCTGCGGTGTTACTCCTGTGATCTGCGTTGTTCCTCTTGTGATCTCTGGAACTCGGCCGCCAACCTCGCATTTTCTTCTGCCAATCTCCGCACTTCCCCCCTCACCTGTTGGCTCTCCCCACCTCCCTTCTTTTGACCTCCCTTAGTGGTCTTCAGGAGCCCTAGTCCAGAACTTCCCAAACCCCGGCAGTAGTAGTTGTTTGAGCGGTTTGGGAAGGCTGCGTCGAACATCCTCGCTGCCATTTGGACATTGGATCGGTCGACCTGGCGCAGGGCTTCTTCCAGATCTGCCTCTGAGATGTTCGGTTGTGTCTCCTGAACTACTTGCTGGAACACCTCTTCTTCGGCCCGGTTCACCCTCTCCTAATTGAACGGGAAAAAAAAATTAATATTCTAACAAATATATAATTAAGTAAAATTAATAATTAAAATTTTAAAATCGTAATCAACGACTTACGAGCTGTTCTGGCGCTTATGGATAAGCGATCTTGAACGTCTCCACGTACGGGTTGCTATCAGGATGATCTCTAAGCGCCTCCTCCTGATATTGTGCAAACGGCCTAGAACCACCATGATGGGGGGTTGTGTTACGGCGGCGGTTCTCAGAGTTTACCCGAGACCGTTGCTTCAAACAAATAATAAAATATTAAAAAAATACATAAAAAAATATTAGTGTAATAATTATAAAATGATTAAACTAATAATTAAAATTTTAACAAAATAAATATTTATAGTTAAGTTTAGTATTTACCTGCATAAGTGGGTTGTTGAAGTCTACTGTCTTCAACCAACGCCACTCGTACTCCCTGAACATGAACTCTCTGGGAGTACCCATACGACCACAGTTGTCGTATTGGTTAAAGTGGGAACGGAGCTCGTTCTTCCACTCTTTGAACCTACGGAAAAAACAAAAGTGCATAAGAAATATTATTAATATCATAAAATATTTCGAATTATAAGATAAGGAATTCCCAACGTACCTCAACGACTGCATTGCGTCTGCCCAATGCTGCTTATGTTTTACAATCTCGAAGTATGTCTGAAAGATAATATTTTATTAGTTTTACAATTATAACAATACTGAAAATTATTAAATATTACCTAAAATAAATTAAATTTTTTAAATTACTCACCGACGCAGCGTTGTTCACCTCCCTCTTGATCTCTTCGGGCACATCAGCCCACCGCGTCCACAACATAAGGACTCTGTCCCTAATCAGTGCCCCCACGCAACCCGTGTAGTCACGGCGTTTTTTTCCCCTGAACCTCCTGATTAGGAGGTTCGTTGATCCGGATCCTCCCGCTGCTCTCAACAGTTCTCCTGAGCGTGTCAAAACATATGACACCTCCCGTGTTCCTGCTTGAACTGCTAGCGGCTGTCCCTATCACATAAACGACGATTGGTTAATAAAATTAAATATTAGTGCGTTAATTTTAATAAAACATTTAATTAATAAAATCAAATGTTACCTGAACTCGATGATCCGTCTGTCGACTTTCATTTTCTCCTTGCCGAAATCAAGAGGTCCGGGTTCTCAAATGGCTGCTGCTGGTATGCCTCTGCAGCACTCACGTACTGAGACATATCAGGCCATATGGGCACACCTCGATAGTCGACCTCGGATATCGCAAGAATATTGTACAGGAGGTAGAGCTGATTTGGGAGAGTAGGCCCCTCAGTCGAGTCAGCAGCAGACGTCGTTGGACTCGTCATCGGCTCCCGATGAACCTCAGGCATACGGACCTGAGGAACGTCTGCAGCTATCTCGTCCTGAAATAGCTGCCTACTGAACCTCGAAGCATCTGGCCCGACAGGGGGACGTGAACTGCTCGACGGCCGCCCCGCCTGGAGAAGGGTCTGGTGCCGAGAACTCACACTCCTCCGTGGCTGGGATGAATCCACAGGCCTCCGCGGCTGGGATGAATCCACACTCCTCCGCGGCTGGGTGGTGGTCCTCTCAAGTTGGCTAAGGGTCCTGTCGGACTCTGCGGAACCCGCGGAACTTCCAAAACCCCTAGATCTGGAACGACGACCTCCGAACAACTGTCTGAATGCATCGACCATCTGCAGCTTGAGGCATTAATACATTAATTAATATTAAATTATATTACATTTTATAACAAATTCTAATTAATATAATAACCAATAATACTAACATATTTCAAAACATACTAACAAATTTATATATAACAATTTAACTAATTTTAAATAATACTAACCATTATCCTAAATATAACTATTTTTATACAAATATAACTATATTTCAATATTAGCATATATATATATATATATAATTAGACTACCAATTTATATATATAATTAATTTAACAATTTATATAACAATTTATATAATTAAAAATAAATATATAACAATTTATATACCTAATTAAATAATAACAAATATATAACAATTAAATTTATTAACAAATATATAACAATTTATATAATTAAAATTAAATATATAACAAATATATAACAATTTATATAATTAAAATAAAATATATAACAAATATATAACAATTTGTTAAAATTAAATTTATTAACAAATATATAACAATTTATATAATTAAAATTAAATATATAACAATTTATAAAATTAAATTAAATTGAAAAAAAAAATCGGATCGGAGGAGGAGGAGGAGGAGGGGGAGGAGGAGGGGGAGGAGGCCGGCGGCTTGAGGAGGAGGAGGAGGAGGAGGAGCCGAATGGAGGATCGGAGGAGGAGGAGGAGCAGCGCGGCGGCGGCGGAATCTGGAAGAGGAGTGGCGTTCGGCAGCAGCTGCGGAGGAGGAGGAGGAAAATAGCAAAACGGAGGCTAGGGTTTGACAGTTCCGGACTTATACCCGAAAGAATAGCCGACGATTAAAAAAGATTTCGTCGGCTATTCTTCACTATAGCCGACGAAAACTTTAACATCGTCGGCTATACTTTGAATGTCGTCGGCTATACTTTAGGCGCTCAGCAGCCGTCCGATTTCCCCCATCCAACGGCGGACAATGAAAAGGCGCGGATCGCAAGAGTTTAGCCTACGAAATATTTGAATTCGTCGGCTATGCTTTGGACAATCAGCAGCCGTTGGATCTGAGCCATCCAACGGCGGACAATAAGCGGATCGCAAGAGTTTAGCCGACGAAATATTTGAATTCGTCGGCTAAACCTTTGGTCAAACTACGAAGTCAAACCTCTAAACGCTTTAAAACGGAAATTGGCTTGTGTAAATGACGTTTTTTTGCCTGACCTTCAACAGATAATAGTTTCAAATCGATGAGGCGCAACTAATCATATAAAAATTTTCCTCAAAATATTTACCGACCGTCAGGCTACCCATAGGAAAACGGAAGTAAAAAACAGTTAACCGCAACATTCGGCACACAGATTTTGTCGGAATCGTGTCATTTTTCAACCGTAGACGTATTTCATTATTTCGGTCATATCTTATTTCACGACACATTTGCATTTGAAGAGTGTACGTATAGTAACTATTTGAAACTATACATTCACTTAAACACTTGGTAAACAAGTTAAGGAACATTAGTGCATATGTTCTGATTTTGAATCTAAAAGTTTGGAAAATCTATTTCAACCGTCAGATATCACCGTTAAGATTAAATACATGTATGAAAAAAAAATCCAACTACATCTGACAACGTTAAAGGCTCGATCGGGACGGTCAACCGGGTGAGTCAACCATTTAAACGCTTAGAAATGGAAATTGGCCTGTGTAAATAACGTTTTTTTGCCTGACCTTCAACAGATAATAGTTTCAAATCGATGAGACGCAACTAATCGTATAAAAATTTTCCTCAAAATATTTACCGACCGTCAGGCTACCCATAGGAAAACGGAAGTAAAAAACAGTTAACCGCAACATTCGGCACACAGATTTTGTCGAAATCTTGTCATTTTTCAACCGTAGACGTATTTCATTATTTCGGTCATATCTTATTTCACGACACATTTGCATTTGAAGGATGAAGCAATGGGTTGTCGATAGTGATAGAAAATGGAAGGTGGTCTTTTTTTTTTTTCTTTTTTTTTTTTTAATCATAGCCGACGAAATCAAACCTAGTACTCGTCGGCTATTCTTTTGTCGTTTTGTGTCTAAAATAAAATATGTATTTTTCAATATAGTTTTGGCCAACGAAATCACGCATTTTTCGTCTGCTATAATGAGTATAGCCGACGAAATAATTCATTTTTCGTCGGCTATTCTGTGAAAAAAATAAAAAAATCAGTTGTGTTACACCTCTCATACCCATATGTCCTGTTCATATATAACCAAAATTGAACATAAAAAAAACAGAAACCCAACAGTCAACATATTTCAAATTTTTTTTTTAAGGGGTTTGGAACCCAGCCTAGCTGGGAGGCTCATCCCCACGCCCGTTCATTAGAAATGAGTGGATTACAAATGAAAGGATTACACCATCTAAATTACTTAATCCGTCGGATTGTAATCGGAATCATCAGATGAGTCTTCTTCGGTTTCTGAATTGCTCGATAGGGGTAATCTATGTCTTTCCTCACCACTAGAGTCCTCGTTAGTTTCTTCATTTGGATCAACATCAACAAGCAGTGGCCCTTCACGTCGAATTCGCACCGGTGTGTCTAGGCGAATAAAAGAGGAGTCAGGAATACCGTTTGAGTTGGGCTCTTGATACGCGGTGCCCCCTTCCTCGTTCTCTTCAGCCACTCCAAGTGTAGACGCCCAGTAAATGTTGCGATGGTGGATAGTGTTGACTACTTTCCACGGATCACCCTTGGCGAGATCATCAAGATAAAACACTTGTTTCACCCATGTGGCTAAAACGAACGGGTCGTCCTCATACCATGATGTACTAGTGTTCACAGAAGTTATGCCGTATTGATCGGTTTTCATGCTCTGCGGCCGTGTGTCAAACCATCTACACTTGAAAAGGTGCACTTTCATGCCTTCCCCATAATGCAGTTCCACAACTGAATGGAGAACACCATAATAGTCAACTCCATCATCCCCACCATGTGCCATAACCCCTGAATTTTGTGTTTTCAGTCTGAGGTCTCTCTTTTCACATCGAAATAACACACCATTCACCTTGCACGTCGCATAAACTTTTGAATAGACCGGCCTCATCGCTAGAAGTCTGAGTTCGTGCGACCAATTTGGGTGATTATCATTTTTAATAAGGTTCATCTGCAACCATCAGAATCAACTATAAATATGACTAATTATACACAATAATATATAAACACGTATAGAATAGTGTTAAAGTTACGTACCTAGCAGCCGAAATACTCTGCGAATGTCCGGTTGTGGTAATCGAGATCACCTGCTACTCCATCACAGTTTAGATGCATGTTCTTCCAAAACTGAACTTCTGGACAGTTGATTAGTACCCACCAATGTGCAATGGCTACCTCATAATCTTTCAACTTGTAGGAAACTGGCATGTTTCCACCGAGTACAACATCGTCGGAGAGTATGGAAAGATTGAACTGTGAAGGTACATCTTCCGGTATGCTTTCCTGTAACGCTCCTAAATACAGCTTCATGTAGGTGACGCACTCGTGCGCAATATATGCTTCAGCTATACATCCTTCAGGTGCGGATCTGTTTTGGACAAAATCACCGTATTGTCCAAGTTGCCTATAAATCAAGTTTTTAAAGTGTTATGATAATACATTAATACTATATCACATATATTGATGAGGAAATTAACATAAGGTGTAAAATACGTACCTTTCCATCGGATACATCCAAGTGAAGTGCACAGGACCGGTAAGCAACAACTGCCGAGGAAGATGGATCATGAGGTGAGACATGATGTCGAAAAAATTTGGAGGAAATATCATCTCAAATTTACACATGATATGAACGATGTCTTGTTGCATTTCCCGGAGGTAAGATTTTCTCACTTCCCGTGTGCATACCTTCTAGAAAAATCTTGCCAACGCTACTAACGGCTCCACAACGTGACGGGGAAGGAACGGTCGAATGAAAACAGGGAAGAGACGTTGTAGCAGGATATGCTCTTATGTGTCCAGAATTTGTACGGGAGTTCCCACAATATGCTCTTATGTGTCCAGAATTTGTACTCCTCAGGTCTTTCAAGTATTTCCGCTACAATATCGGGATGATTGCTGAGGGGCCCAAAATCGTACTCATTAAGCACTACTAAAATTTCTCTTCCCGTCCATCTTCTGGGAGGACCACCGTGTTCTTCGGTTCCATCAAATGCGGCGGACTCGTAACGCCAGTGGTGCTCCGCCGGAAGGAACACACGATGACCCATTCTACATATCTTGTTGCAATGAGGGGTGCTCCCATAATCGCTGAGGCACTCTGGACAAGCCTTGTATCCCCTAACAACGCTGCCCGACAACATCCCATAAGCAGGAAAATCACTGATGGTACCAATAACCATGGCATGCATCTGGAACGTCTCCTTCTTGTACTTGTCAAAAGTGGGATGACCAACGTCCCACAATACCTTAAGCTCTTCAATCAATGGTCTCATATACACATCGAGACATTTCCCTGGGTAACCAGGCCCCGGAATCAACAACGTCAACATATTATATTCCTTCTTCATGCACATCCACGGAGGAAGGTTGTAAGGTACCAAAACCACCGGCCATATACTGTATGAAAGACTCATGGTGCCGAAAGGGTTGAACCCGTCGGTTGAGAGCCCGAGCCTGACGTTTCTGACATCTGACGCAAAATGAGGAAACTCATTGTTTATATGCTTCCAAGCCGCTCCGTCAGAGATGTGTGTCATGATATCTGCGTCTCCCGCGTCCCGCTCACCGTGCCATCTCATAGCTTTTGCGGTGGTTTCTGACATGTACAACCGCTCAAGCCTATCTCTCAACGGAAAATACCGAAGCACTTTCACAGGTTTCCTATTGCCTGCTCCCGTCAACTTATATCGGTCAGACTGACATATCGGACATGCGTCAAGGCTAGCAAGGTCATTCCCTTCTGCATCTTTACCCCAGAAGAGAACGCAGTCAAATGCACATGCATGGATCTTAATGTAGGAAAACCCTAGATCTTTGAGGATACTTCGGACCTTACGGTGATTGGTAGGATTACGATGACCCTCCTCCAACAACGAAGAAGTGTACTGTAGATATTCATCCACTTGCCTGATGCTCGATTTTGTCTCGACTTTAATCCTCATTACCTCCATCACACTTTGAAGAACTGTCTTCTCAGAAATTGAAGACATAGGGGTCTGTTCCAATGCAATAAGTTTGTTGTACTTGTCAAAGGCAGCAGTGTTGACAACTTGTGGGAACGGCTGCACCGGGTCATGCATATATTGTTCCCCACGTACACCGCTTTCAAAAGGAAACACGTCGTTGACGAATGCCATTGTTGGATCGTTGGATGTACTACTACTGCCCGCCTCAAAAAACTGCCCATGATCATGCGATCCATCTAATGATGGCTCACCGTGATATATCCAACGTTACTCTTTAGGTGCTCCCATACTGTCCTAATCGGAAATCGACACATATCACTGCGACACTTACATTTCTTGCACGGGCAATAATGATATTCATTCCCGTTTGCATTTTCCTCGACGAACTGTAAAAAATCCACAACTCCTGTAGTGTATCGTCGGTCATGCCTTGGAAGCGAAATCTAACTCTTATCTCGATCCATATATAGCCTGATAATAATATATATGTATAACTTTAATTAATAAGAAATTAATTAACACATATATATTACAATATATATTATTATCAACATCAACTCATATATATATATACCATTAATTAACAACCATTATTTAAGTTCATTACACTATCAACAACCATTAATTAACATATTTATATATATATATATATATATATATTAACAGTAATTAAAATAACATCAAATTAAAACACATAATTAAACTCTAACTTAAAATCAACTCAACTACAACTCAAAATCAACATATATACATACATTCTAACACTAAAACAACAACAAAACAAAAAATCACTTACTATATCAAAATCACTAAAACTCAAAATCAACATATATACTCATATACGTACCTATATATAGCTCCACAATGTAAGAGATGACGGATTTCAAAAATACCCACAGATTTTTCACTCTTTCTCCCTTTTTTTTTCGTTTTTTTTAAATGAGTAGCTGCTGTCGAGATCTGAAAATATAAAGACTTATAGCCGACGAAAATTCCAATTTCATCGGCCAAACTTTCAAAAGTTTTCGTCGGCTATACTTTAAGAGAATAGGCGACGAAAATTTTAACTCGTCGGTCATTCTAGAGGTATAGCCCACGAAAAATATTTTTTAGGGATGAAAGAAAAAATCGTCGGCCATTCTTGGGAATAGCCGACGAAAATAGTATGTCGTCGGCCGTTTTTTTTTTCGTCGGTAAAGGGCTTTTTTCTGGTAGTGATAACATGTTTATTCGAACGCCCGGCCATGCGTAATCTTAAACGCGGACTTGGGTACCGGTGGGTAAGTACCCCAGCGTGTCTGCGAGCCTGTAAAGGAAGACATATTTAAGTCCCCATTCAAGATGACACTTGACCGGGAACTTGGGAGACTTGTTGACAGTAACCATATACAGGCTACCCAGGCCTGCAAACCCGCAGCCAGCACTCCTGGACCCGGCCCAGGGCCCCGGAACCGGGGACGGCTGCTCCCCAAACAGGGGCCGAAACAGTACAGTACTATGGGCAGAAGGGGGCCAGTCCCACATCGAAAGGTGAGGCCAGTCCTCACACCCGACAACCTATATATGAGTTCTAACTATCCTCATTAATAGGTAATCAATACTCCAACTACTCATTCCCGCTTAAGTTATCAGTTTATTCCAACTATACTGACTTAGGCATCAGACCGGAATAGACCGGCCCCGCCCGGTATTCCCTTAGTTAGCAGGATTTGCAGGTAGGAGTCGTACCAAGATCCACCAGTATCTGTGAGTCTACGGATTAAGACAGAAACAGACGCTACCTTGTCGACTCCGATAGCCAAGGACGAGATATGACGAATCATATATAGAAGAAAAATAACCACCACTAGTTGTCGAATTGGTAAGAGTCTTGGTGTGAGAATCTCTCATACCCAGGTTTTAATCCCGCCGACGCTAATTGGAGTTAAATCCCAATTTATTCTTGGTGGCCAGAGGGGAGTAAGCGTTTTGACAAGATCCCTCTGCGCAGATTAGTCTATGGGTTTAGAAAACCTTTAAGGATACCGTCGTTGATTGACTCAAAAAAAGATATAGAAGAAAAACGAGGCTAATTTGCCGACGCCAAGGACGAGATCTAGGCCGCGCACCGCCACCGAACACTTTTTTCATGCCTTGACATCCCCGCTGACGACAGATTATGATCGTCCCCACTCACTTACTCGGTTATGCAAGCCCATGGATTTGCCGGTTCGAGTTTGGGTACCCGTATTAAGGTGGAACTAAGTGACGACATGAAAATTTCTCACATCTTGGCAGGAAGGCTTTGTTTGATTTATGCTCGGCTGATCTCCTCAAGTGTATTGAAAGTTTAAAAGCAAAGCGGTGGTTCCAACTACCTCACCGGTGATGTGATGATGATGTGTCTCATTTGCTTTGTTCCTTTTGTCTTTTTTTGCTTCTTTTCTTAGATAACTAGTGCTTGTCATTTTCTATTGGTTTAGCACAATTTTTTGTTGCTGTCGAAAATGTTGTTTTGCATAGCAAGAAGAAAAAAAACATATTAAGAGTTATTAGGGGTCAGTATTTAGGTCACTATGGGTCAGTAATTTGTTATTGGGTGTTGTTGGGTGTCAGTAATTTATTATCGGGTGTTACTGGGTGTCAGTATTATAATATTATGAGTTATTGAAGGTCAATAATATAATATTATGAGTTACTGAGGGCCAATAATATAATATTATGAGTTATTGAGGGCTATTATTTGGGTCACTAAGTATCAGTATTTGGGGTCACTAAGGGGTCAGTAATTTATTATCGGGTGTTATTGGGTGTCAGTAATTTATTATCGGGTGTTAGTAGGTGTCATTAATATAATATTAAGAGTTATTGGGGTCAGTATTTGGGTCACTAGGAGTCAGTATTTAGGGTCATTAAAGGTCAGTAACTTATTATCGGGTATTACTGGGGATCGGTAATACAGGTTATTGCCCCCTAATAAAACCTCCAGCGAGGATTGAGTTTACTTCCAGCAATGTTCGACGAGATAATGATGACATCACAAAAAAAATACAGCAATATTCCGGTGACATACAAAAATCCGGCAAGATTCCGGTGACATAAAAAAATCCGACAAGATTTCAGTGATCGGAGTCCGGCGGCTAATGATGAATTCCGGCGAGTTTCCGGCGACAGGTGACCAGAGTCCGGTGGCTGGCAATTGGAGTCCGGTAATCGATTTCCGGTGGTTGGTGACCGGAACCCGATGATTGTGCATGTGATTATAAGGGTTGGGGGCAAAATAGTCATAATTTGTTAGGTTTTAGTGAAGATGTGTTCAATTGGATAATATGTGTAGTTACATTGTGTTCAATTCGGCAATATTTTAGAGTAGTCATTGGTTTGGGCACAGAGGCCCCCAAATTTGTATCAAATTATCATTTTTCTTAAATATTGTGAGAGGTACAAATAGTAACTTTTTTATTATTTTGATTAAATAAACAATTGAAATTATTGCAACGAGTCTTGTGTGAGTCGAAGTCTCAATTTCGCATTAACAAATGGAAGACTATAACACTAGACCAATTGGTGTTGGGCATCCAAATTGTAACACTAGACCATTCAGACTATAATGCTCATTTACTTTAATCACTGTTTATGTTTTCCCAAAAAGAAAAAATTTAAGGCGATTTCATTTGCAACTCTAAAATTGTTATGTATACCTCCATCATATTTTTGTTATCATTTAACTTTGTCAACCTATTTATAAAGACTCATAACGACACATAGATGAATATCAAAAGTGAAGAACAAGAACCCTCTAGCTGTTCTTTAGGGCTTTCATACATCCTTCATACAATCATATATACACCTTTCTAATCTCAATTACTACTCAAGAACTCTGCTTGCGCTTCTAATAGTGGTAGGGAAAAAGCTTATAAGTTTGCAAGGAGTTCAACTTCAATAGAGTGAAGTCAGTGAACAATTATTCGGCATTTGTGTATATAAGAATTTTAACTTTCCTTGTGTTGAGATGTGAATGGCTGGGTTCACCGATCATACTATATTGAATGGTTGTTGCAATGTGCTTTTCACGTAGGCATATGAACCAAAACGAAAACAAAAATTTAAAAATTATATACGAAAATTTTAGAATAGGATCCTTATGAATTTGCATTACTCCAAACGAAACTAGAGATATATGAACTTCATCTAGTATTCAATAAGCAGATTCAAGCCAAAAACATAACCGACTTGCAGATTAATAGAATGCATTCTGTATACATCTCAAAGATCATATGTATCCAACCCAAAGGATTAATCCAAGTAAGTTTAGACTTTAGCAAATACTATGAGGCACGGACACAGACACGAGTGTCTAATATGGGCACGATTCGATACGCGGACACGATAAAATGAATTTTTTTTTCAGACACAAACACATGCTGGACACGTTAATTAAATATTATTTTTAATATATATATATATATATATATATATATATATATATATATATATATATATATACTTAAATAATGGGGTAGGTTTCTCCAAAAATCCCTAAATTGATTCTCTTTTTAAGGGCTCAGGTAATGATGCTTTCCATTTCCCACAGCCGTTTCTCTTTCTTTTTCCTCTCTCTTTCTCTTTCTCTTTCTCTTTCTTTTTCTTTCCTTTCTCTTTCTCTTTCTTTTTCCTTTCTCTTTCTCTCTCCCCGACTCAGCCGAACCCCTCCACCGACACAGTCGCCGCCTCAAGCTAGCTCCGCCGTCTGGCCACCATTCGGCTCGCCTCTGGTGCCGTTCAACTCGTCTCTCCTCCCTCGTCACGTCTGCGGTGTTGGTTCAAGGAGAATCGCCGCCTTTTAGGCGTATGAAGATCAAGAAGGTTTGAATGTGTTGAACCGGAGCTCCCTCCTCCGCCCACCAATCGACTCAATTCCGGTCGGGAATCAAAGGTCTCAGCTTGTGTAGCAATTTCACGAAAGGAATTGATCTACTTTGATCCAGGTAAAGAGAATTTTTGAATTGAAATTCTAGGGTTTTTGGGTTTTTGTGACGATGAAATTTGTGGACCTGGAGGTTGTAATCGTGTTCAGATCATTGTTTGAGTGTAATTGATGTCCGAATGGTTTGGCGCTGTGGTGTTTTGATGAAGTCCTAAATGGACACTCGCGTGTTCTATCCGTGTCCAAATTATAATAAGCGTGTCCGAGCTTGTACGGGCATATCCGTGTCCGAATTCGTGTCCAACACGGGACACGTGACCAAACCAACGTGTCCGTGCTTCATAGAGTAAATATAACAAGAACAATGACAGGTTGCTATCACTACCAGAATAAAAACCATAGGCGACGAAACGTAAAAGATTTCGTCACCTAAGAAAAAAGTAGGCGACGAAACATATGTCATCCTTTAAGACTTTGGTTTCGTCCCCTTAGTGTTCACTTAAAAAGACGAAAACTTTTTTCGTCGTCTAAGGTAAGATCCATTACAACGAAAAATGTCATCGTCGTCTCTCTACCAATTTAGGGGACGAAACATATTTTCGTCGTCTAAGTAATAAAAATACTAAGGCAACGATTTGTTATTTCGTCACCTTGGTGTGTACTTGGGAGACAAAAATTGTTTTCGTCGCCATGTTTTGTCTTTGACATCAAGTCTGCTAGTTACAGGATGAATACTTTCATTATGTAAGAGCTGACTCGTTTTCCAGATCGTGAAAAAGGGGAAAAAACTGGAAATTTTTTCTCTCACAAAATTGTGTCACCGATTTTCAGTTTTGGATGTGAAATGCTTCAACTCGGGTCTTCCTAAGTCTTCTCCACTACCACCCATTGATTTTTAACTTGGTATGGTCTCTATCTTCATCTTTTTCACCAAATATATATCCATATTTTCCGTTGAGATTTCCGGTGATGAATTCCGGTCACAGATTTGTTGTGTGTATATATGTATATTGTGTGGTGATTGTATTACTTTTGTTGATCATACATACTTAATTGTTGGTTTTTGTGAAATTGTTGAATTATATTAATTATTTATTTTAAAAATTCATTAATTAATTAATTATTATTATTTTAAGAAAATCATTTATTAGCGGTGAACGAAAGAATGATTAATTCTTTTATTTACCGATGTACACGCATTTATATCCTTAGAAATCTCGTTCGAGAATCAGCATATGATTCTTGAATTGTTTTATTTTTTGACAGTTTGGGAGCACATGACTTTGTTTCGAAGTTTGTAGGGCTTGTGTATTCGTTTGCGATCATGGGTATATATTTTGATGGGATCTCCTAATATTGTTCCTCGAGTGCATATTAGGTATAGATATTCGTGCACTTGAGGAATTATGGGGAGATGCTGCCGAAATTTTCCCAAGATCGAAAACCAATACACAAGAACTACAAAATTCGAAACAAAGCCTTGTGCTCCTGAATAAGATTAGGACCCTAACCGGAGGCATAAGGTCGAGAAGAAACATTCATATAAATTTTTTGTTGCTTAATTTGTGATTATTTGTTGTTTCTCTTATATATGACAGGACATGGATAAAGACAAGAGTTGGATGCAGTACCACGGGAGGAGCATTGGTGGCAGGAGGAAAATCTTCAAAAACAGAAGAGTGATTGGTACTCGCCAGAATTGCACCATTTGGCTAAAACGCCTATTTTCCACAGAGTGCGAGCGATGTGTTTTGTCAACTGCGTCAATTTTGTGACACTTCAACGAGATGTAAACCGTAGAACGCAAAATTTTGGGGTCATGGTTGATGGGAACGACTTAACCTACTACGGAGTACTACTCGCCATTGTCGAACTAATATATGGAAATATGAGCGGTGTTTTTTTCAAGTGTAGATGGTTCAATAATGATCCAAGTGTTTCTAGGAGTACAAAGATGGATTACGACATGCTATCAGTGAATACAAACACAAGTTGGTATGAAGATGAGCCGTTCGTTCTTGCCAGCATGGCAAAACATGTGTTTTATCTTGATGATCCTAAGGCCGGTGGATTTTGAAAAGTGGTTAACCTGATGTCACATGGGAATATATGGAGTGCGACTACACTTGAAGGGGGTGAAGAACACGATGATGAAGATGACGGTGACCTTGATGAACCATATCAAGAGGATTCGGCTTCTCAAATCTCAAATGTAGAGGCTATTCGCGACAACAATCGCTTACATTTCGTCACTTCTAATCAATTTGTTACAGTCCCAAATGCACCTACATCAATCAATGACGACTTCATTAATGATGAGGATGATGAGGAATCAGACGATGATGAGGATTCTAATGATGATACTACTGAAATAATTGAAGATGCATATGATACAGATGATGACGATTATGATGGAGAAGCATGATGATCTAAATTATGTTTTCAAATTAAATATATTTGTTTGTGATGTATAATTACAAATACATATATATGTACTTCTAATAACAATTTGTTTAATTATTATTATTCATCGTCATGCATGTTCTATTTCGATCATATCAACTTTAAAATGACAAAGTGTTTTTTGTTTGTATGAATATATTAGAAACTGTATATATTAAAAATGACCTATTTTTTGAAAATATTTGGGGTCTTAACCGACGAAATGGGCAAAAGCTTTAACATTTGGCGACTTAATCCAAAATTCGTATTTGACTTAGAAGACGAAACCATTCTTTTTCGTCGCCTAGGTTTTACTTAGAAGATGAAACCATTCTTTTTTGTCACCTAGGTCTTAATAAACACTCGCTCAGGATCGAAACTCCACACTTCGACTCTGTCTTCACAATCCCTAATTCTTCCTCTTACCCAGTCACCACCTCCATCTTCTTCCGTCTCAATCACCGCCCCTGACCCAGTCACCGCCTCCATCTTCCTCCAACCCAGTCACCGCCTCCGACCCAGTCGCCCCCTCTATCTTCCTCCTACCCAGTCACCATCTCCATCTTCTCCCATATCAGTCACCGCCCCCGACCTAGTGACCACCTCCATCTTCCTCTGACCCAATCACCGCCTCCAACCCAGTCACCACCTCCATCTTCCTCCAACCCAATCACTGCCTCCGACCCAATCACCACCTCCATCTTCCTCCGACCAGTCACAGCCGCCGACCCAGTCACCAAATCCATCTTGCTCCGACCCAGTCACCGGCATCGACTCTGACAGGCGAGTTCTCTGATCTCTTTTGTTTTCACATGTGATTTGTGTCGATTTGTGTTTGTTTTGATGGATTTTGGTATCTTTACAATGCATCACTTTTCTATATTTCTCAGAACCTAAGAAGAGAACAGCCAAATAGCTAATTAAGAAATTATACCTATACATTTATTAAGTCAATCCGCACACTGAACCTTCAGGGTTACTCAAAAAAGTCAACCTAAAGGTGAAATCACATTATATGAGGCTTAAAAAAAGTGATAAAACAAGCTGAGAGTGGAGATTAGTCCCATCCCAACCAGCACCAGCTTGAGGCTTAGAAGTCTGAACATTTGAGAGTGAGAATGGATATCACCTTCTAGTCAGAAGTGACTTGCTGAGCTTTGAACCATTCAGTAATAGCACTGATAATAATGGTCAAGATTAAAGTGAATCTCCAATTTTAATTCAGAAATACCCTTGCAACTCCACTTCTAAATGTAATTTTAATTCAGGTCTAAGACAATGTCTAGTTCTTATCAGCTATGTAAATAGCTTATATGCTTTTGTTATTGTCTAGTGCCATGTTTTGTTGACTGCTGACCAAACATATAAATTGTGTTTCTTGACAGGAAAAATATGCCGGTGACTAATGGGAAAAATAAGTAAAGGCATGAGGCATTTGAGCGCCTTTACAGGTTCAATGCTTCACAAGAGGGCCCGTCGCAGCCAACTATGGTCGCACCTGCGCGTGGATCAGCACCGCATATCCCTCCCCCGTGGCAGGTGGAAGATAGTTCAGCCCATCCATCAACACAAACCGGTTCTCAAACTAAAGACAACGATGGTGAAGAGATTAAATATCGGTGCACACCTCGTCCTCGCTCTGATGGAGGTAAAGATAACACTTTTAAGTGATTCAGTCTTAAATGTGTTATTACAATCAGTTTTGGTTTAAGGCTTTCTAATATTAGTTTAGATTTTCAATACCTCTGTTTCTAATAAAACTTCTATTATTTTGGCATCACATCTCCCCAAACGTAAACGGGGGTTGGTGAAAGGCTTAAAAGTCTATAAATTTTAGAAATAACACAAACAGAAGGTAAAAATCATCATGGATGTGAACAGACCACACACCAAAGGACTCAACAGTTGGATGACTCATGATATCGGGCATACACTACCAGAAAAGGGGTCATAGCCGACGATATGAAAAAAAAACGGCCGACGAAAGAGTATTTCGTCGGTTATAACCCCTTATAGCCGACGAAGTACTCTTTCGTCGGCCACATCGTCGGCTATAATATTATAGCCGACGAGTCGTCGGCTATTCCTTGACGTCGTCGGCTATAACTATAGCCGACGAAATTTTTTTTGTTATAGCCGACGAGGAGGGTCTTCGTCGGCTATAACCCTTATATCAGATCTATTCTGCACCAGCAAGCTCACTTCATCGAAATTTTTTCGAAAAATTTCGAAAACGCTCTGAAATCATCCAAAACCTCGGCCATAAGCTTGAAAGGTACGTATATTGATGTGTATGTTGATTTAGTTGGTTATATGCAGAGGTGTGTTAATTTAGAGTTTAATTAGAATAAATGTGTGATTAATTTGATATATATATGTGTTGAGATGAGATTATTAATGGGTTGATATGTTGGTTAGATAGAATTGAAGTTTTGTTGAAGATTAGTGATTGATTGTTGATTTAGAGGTGATTTTAGATGAATTTGATGAAAAAATGTATATATATATAAATTAATTTAATTGTAATTAAAAATATATTGTTGGTATATATAAAAAATATATTGTGTTTAATTAATTAGGGAGATTAACGATGTTTTAATTAATTTAGGGATGTGTATATATATATATATATGTGTGTGTGTGTGTGTGTGTGTGTGTAATGATGAATTTTTTAATTAATTAGCACGTACGTAGTACGTGCATATATACATATACATATCTATATATAATTATATTTGTTTATTGAATTTACAGGATGGACAAGAGTTGGATTACCCTTGGAAGATGGGATCAGACGTATCATGATGGAGTTAGGAGTTTCCTGGAATTTGTGATGGCTAACTGTGGAGACACTACACTTCATTATTGCCCGTGTAAAAACTACAAGTGTGCCAGCCCACGACAACGTTTTTCCATAGAGAAAGTGGAGCAACACCTGGCTAGATATGGATTTTGGGTCCTATACACTAATTGGATTTATCACGGTGAACCAGAGTTTGCGGGTCCTCATGATCATGGACAATTTGCCGAGAGAGGGAGTTCGTCCAATGATCCAACAACGAACTGGATCAACGATATGTTTCCTCGTAAGAGCGGTGTCTTTGATGAAGCACCAGATGTGCAACTCCCTCCTCCGGAGATGAAGTGTTTCCCTGATATTGAGCCACTCGAGCCATTACCCCGATCACCGGTCAACACAAGTGGTATAGAAAAGTAAAACAACCTGATCGCATTGCAACAGACTCCGTTGTACCCCGGATGCAGTAAGACTGTCCTTGAATCTGTCATGGGAGTGATGAAGATCAAAATGGAGAACAAAGGCACTGTCAAATCGGTTGATGATTGGCTGAAGATATGGGGTGGGGCGATGCCCCCCGGACATCGGCTTCCTACCAGTCATCATAAGGTGTGACATATCCTTAAAGATCTCGGCCTTTCCTACATCAAGATTCATGCATGCAAATACGATTGCGTTCTGTTTTACGGGGAAGGACTTGCAGATCTTGAATACTGCCCAGTATGCAATACAGAGCGGTATAACTTCACTCCTAAAGGGAACAAGAAAGCTGTGAAGATACTTCGGTACTTCCTGCTGATTGATAGGCTTGAGCGGTTGTTCATGTGTGCTTTCACGGCCGAAGCTATGAGATGGTGGGCTGAGAGGAATGTGCCTGACGATGACACCCTTAGACATCCCGCCGACGGAGAGGCTTGGAAGAAGTATGTGTTAGAGTTTCCTGAATTTGCATCAGAAGTTCGAAATGTTTGGCTAAGGCTATCATCCGACGGTTTCAACCCTTTTGGCAAGAAAGAGCTTCAGTACAGTGTGTGGCCAGTTATTTTGATTCCGTACAACCTTCCACCGTGGATGTGCATGAAGAAGGAATATAACATGCTCACATTGTTGATTCCAGGCCCAGGTTATCCGGGAAAGTGTCTCGATGTGTATTTGAAACCCGTAATTGAGGAGCTTCGGTACTTAAGTCTGAAAGGCCACCTGGTCTACGACCGGTTCAAAAATGAGATGTTCCGGATGCGTGCCATGCTTGTTGGCACGATCAGTGACTTTCCTGGGAGGGGTATGTTGTCGGGCAGCGTCACCAGGGGTTACAGGGCTTGTTCAGAGTGCATGACTGTTGATTGCTCCAGTCCTCATTGCAGCAAGATTGTCCAGATGCGTCACCGTTGTTGGCTTTCGCATGACCATCCATTTAGGGACGATGCACAGGCTTTTGATGGGACTGAAGAAAGGGGCTGGGCACCAAAGCGATGGACAGGGGAGGAAATATTGGCAGTGTTGAATGAGTATGACTTTGGTCCGCTTAGCAATCATCCCGATGTGTTGCGCACGATTCCAGAGAGGCCCGATCGGTATAAGTTCTGGTCACACAAGAGCATCTTCTGGGAACTTCCTTATTGGTCCAGTTTGGCTATCAGACACTACCTGGATGTCATGCATATAGAGAAGAACGTGTGTGAAGCCGTGGTTGGCACAGTTTTGAATTGGGAGAAGAAAACAAAAGACACCCCCAAGGCACTCGTTGATCTGAGAAATATGGGACTGCGGGACCATTTGTGGTTGAGAGAGGGCAGGAGCAAAATGCCCCAAGCTCCTTACACCGTCACCAGGGACCAGAAACATGAAATCTTTGGATGGATGAGTAATGTCAGGTAACTTTTTATTAGGCATGTATTCCCTAAAGAATCCATCTGTTGTTGGACGACTATATATGCATGAAATCTAATTGTTGTTAATGGCTATGCATGTATCCTTATGGCTATGTGGGTAACATAAGCAAGTGTGTTAACTATCGAGACAACAAGATGTACGGATTGAAGAGTCACGACTGCCATGTACTGCTTCAACGCCTCTTCCCTATTTTCATTCGAGCGTACTTGGAGGATGAAGTGGTTGAGCCGTTGGTGGCGTTGTCAAGATTCTTCCAGAAGTTATGCGCTAGAGAAGTTAGAAAATCAGACCTCATGAGAATGCATGAGGAAATCGTTTTTATCTTGTGCAAGTTCGAGAGGATATTTCCCCCAAACTTCTTTGACATCATGTCTCACCTGATGATCCATCTTCCCCAACAATTGTTGCTTACCGGTCCCGTACACTACACTTGGATGTATCCCATCGAAAGGTACATGTTATTCATAAATTTGATTTATACATGTTTTTAAATAAAATTTGCATGCTCTTAACATGCACTTGTTAACCTTGCAGACAACTTGGAGACTACAAGAAATATGTGCACAATAAATCTGCGCCTGAGGGGTGTATTGCTGAAGCTTACATTGCGCATGAGTGTGTAACGTACGCCAAGTTGTACTTGGGAGCGATGGAGGACCCCCCACAACATCCAAGTCGAGATGACCCCGAGTTCAACCTATCTATCGTCGCCAACGATGTTGTACCATACGGAAGCTTCAAGAAGAAGGGTGTGGACAAGTTGCCTGACCATGAGGTAGGGATTGCCCACTGGTGGGTTCTAATAAACTATCCGGAGGTACAATATTGGAAACGAACCCATCTTAACTGTAAGGAAGTTGGCGGTGATCTCGAGTACCACAACACGACGTTTGCAGACTATTTTCCACAATGGGTAAGTGTATAAATATATATATTAAATGGCTTTCTTTTACAGTTCCCTATTCTTTAATCATAAACACACCAAGTGATTTGAGTTATATTTTTCAGCTGATGCACGTGGCTGCGAAGGGTGGTCATAGAAATTACTCACAGGAATTGAGGTTGTTATCGATGAAGCCGATATCTTCCACAGTCCGCCCAATGTGTGATGTCAACGGCATTAAGTATATATGTGAAGCTAGAGACGGGGAACGCAAAACACAGAATTGTGGGGTGATGGTCGATGGTGCAGAGGGGGGCGTGGATTATTATGGTGTCCTACAGTCAGTTGTTGAATTCATTTATGGGAACCGCATGAAAGTCCACTTGTTCAAGTGTCGATGGTTTGATACTAGGCCGCACCGCATAAGGACCGATCAGTACGGCATACTTTCGGTGAATACCGCCACTAGTGTGTATGAAGATGACCCCTTTGTTTTCGCCACAGCGGCCAAAAAGGTCTTTTATCTTGATGATCCATTGAACAAAGGCACGTGGAAGGTAGTTAACCATGTGTCTCAGCGAGACATATACAGTGCTACCACACTTGGTGTGAGCACAGAGTGTCAAGAAGCGACCGCATACCAAGAGCCGGACGCCGTCGACATTCCGGAATCCTCCACCATCCGCGATAATAATGTGACGCCGGGCAGAGTGGTTCGACTTCCTAGGGGTCAGGTGCCCATGTATGATGTTAATCCGAATCGTCTATCTCAGGCAGACGATGACTCAGACGACGAGTACGAGCACCGGTTGCCAGATATTAACTACTATACTACGTCTGACTGAAGTGATGAGGATGATTCTGATTATCATCCTTAGTATACTATTTATGTATGTATTTGTGTACGATGGTGTATGCATGTATGAATACATTTTTTGTCCTTAATTACCATTTTCGGAGTTTATGGGAAATTGTATTGAATTGTTTGTGCGATGTTCAGGAATTTATCAGGTGAAATAGGCAATTTTCAGGCCCTAAATGGCAAATTTTCAGAAAGATAAGCATTATAGCCGACGAAATGGACCATACTTCGTCGGCTATAATGACCATTCTGGGTAATTTAATATGCAAGTCGTCGGCTAACGACAAAACGTTGAAGATCGTCGGCTAAAGTATAGCCGACGACTTGCAATTCGTCGGCTATAACCGGCCCGCCCCCCGCACAGCCCAAGGCCTGGCCCGTACCTCGGCCCACAAAGCCCAACTTCTAACTGACCCGGATGTTGACCGAAACCATTGCTTCATCCTTCAAATGCAAATGTGTCGTGAAATAAGATATGACCGAAATATTGAAATACGTCTACGGTTGAAAAATGAGAAGATTCCGACAAAATCTGTGTGCCGAATGTTGCGGTTAGCTGTTTTTTACTTCCGTTTTCCTATGGGTAGCCTGACGGTCGGTAAATATTTTGAGGAAAATTTTTATACGATTAGTTGCGTCGCATCGATTTGAAACTATTCTCTGTTGAAGGTCAAGCCAAAAAACGTCATTTAGACGGGCCAATTGCCGTTTTAAAGCGTTTAGAGGTTTGACTTTGCAGTTTGACCGTCCCGATCGAGCCTTTAACGTTGTCAGATGTAGTTGGATTTTTTTTCATACATGTATTTAATCTTAACGCTGATATCTGACGGTTGGAATAGATTTTTCAAACTTTTAGATTCAAAATCGTAACATATGCACTAATGTTCCTTAACTTGTTTACTAAGTGTTTAAGTGAATGTATAGTTTCAAATAGTTACTATACGTAGACCCTTCAAATGCAAATGTGTCGTGAAATAAGATATGACCGAAATATTGAAATACGTGTACGGTTGAAAAATGAGAAGATTCCGACAAAATCTGTGTGCCGAATGTTGCGGTTAGCTGTTTTTTACTTCCGTTTTCCTATGGGTAGCCTGACGGTCAGTAAATATTTTGAGGAAAATTTTTACACAATTAGTTGCGTCGCATTGATTTGAAATTATTCTCTGTTGAAGGTCATGCCAAAAAACGTCATTTAGACGGGCCAATTGCCGTTTTAAAGAGTTTAGAGGTTTGACTTTGCAGTTTGACCAAGGAATAACCGACGAAATATTTAAGTTCGTCGGCTAAACTCTTGCGATCCGTGCCGTTTCATTGTCCGCCGTTGGATGGGGGAGATCGGACGGCTGCTGAGCGCGTGAAGTATAGCCGACGATATTAAAGGTATAGCCGACGACATTCATACTATAGGCGACGAAATGGCTAAATTCGTCGGCTATAACCGGCCCGCCCCCCGCACAGCCCAAGGCCTGGCCCGTACCTCGGCTCGCAAAGCCCAACTTCGGCCCGGCCCGGATTTAGGGTCAGAGTATAGCCGACGAAATTCGTCGACTATAGTATAGCCGACGAATTAAAATTGACATCGTCGGCTATAGTCCTTCGATTTAAAGGGAAGCAGACCGCGCCTCCCTCATTTTCTCCCGGCTCCCCTCAAAACCCTAATCGCCGCCCGACCCTCCCCGACGCCGACCGACCACCACCGACCCTCCCCGAGCCCTCCCGACCCTCCCCGTCCCTACCCGACCCCTCCCCGACCCCTCCCCGTCCTTCCCGACCTTCACCGATTCCAAAACAGGTGCGAACGCAGCCGCCGTCGCCGCCGCACCGCACCACCACCGGACCTCGTCCCCGTCGCACCACCATGTTAGGTAGTCCCGGCTCTCCCTCATTTGTGATTTATTGAATTATTTAGGGTTTTGAATTAGAATTTTTTTGATTGAATTAGGGTTAATTGTTTTTTAGGGTTAAATGATTTAGGTATAAGTGTTTTAGGGCTAATTGTGAATTTTGTGGATTTTTTTTTAATTTTGTGGAATTAACAAGAATTTTTAGGAGGATATATATATATATATATATATATATATATATATATATATTTCGGAATATATATATATATATAATAAGGTATAAATATATTTAGGTATATATATAATTAGGTATATATATATTTAATGAAGTTTTTTATTTTTTTGTGGAATTTTTGTGAAATTTATGGAATTTATATACTAATTGTGCAGAAAACCACCGCGTTGTAGACCGCTGGATTGCCAGACCGAGCGAGAGCGACCCCGAAGCTCAGGCAGGACACAGCCGTGCGGGGGGCGGACCCAGCGGTCGTCGGGGCCTACGCCGGCCAATGAACAGGCGCGAGGAGACGTTGATGGGATTTACCCCGAGCGATACACGTGGGGGCTCATCGTATGAGTCGACGGGAGCGGGCCCAATCTCGAGCGTCAGAGGAGGACGCACAGCCGCACCCTCCAGACCCCACTGCACTTCAGCACTGTTCCAGGATCGGCAGCCGACCCCACCGCGCGACGATCAGGACCCTCCAGAGATGCTCTCTGTCCCCCCACAGCGACAGGGCCCACCGACAGGGGGATCAGGCCCCTCAGGGTCCACGCCCCGTATGTCTCCGCCATCGGGGATGTACATGGTCCAGTTCCTCCCTGCCATCCCTGAGTACGACTCTAGGGGGAGGCAGATTTGGAGGCACGACCGGCCGCACGAGATTCCTTGGGAGGAGGCCTACGTCCACAGGAATTTCGACTTAGTGGACTGCCGCGGCCTGTGGTGTGTTCGTGAGAAGGACAAACAGTACAACGACGCAGGTAATTAGTTAGTTTAATTAATTATTTAGATTGTTTAATTAATTATTTAACTACGTCGAAGCTTAGTTCATAATTAGTTAGTAAATTAAATTAGTTAGGTCGTTAGTTAGTTATTAAATTAAATTAGTTAGTTAGTTAGTAAATTAAATGTGTTAGTTAGTAATTTAAATTAGTTAGTAAATTAAAGAATTTAGCTAGTTAATCTAGTTACTAAATTAAATTATTTAGTAAATTAATTTAATTTAGCTAGTTAGTTATTAAATTAAATTATTTAGCAAATTATTTAGTTAGTTAATTACTAAATTAAATTAGTTAGTTAGTAAATTATGTACGTAGTTGGTTAGTCAATTAGTTAGTTAGTACGGAATTTTTATTAGGCATGTATTCATTTTAATTATGAAATAGGCGTCCTCGTAAATAAACCCGCGGGGACGAGAAGGACCAGAGGGCCAGCGAACATGTCGACCCTGGAGAGGGAACTCGCCGGTGGGATCAGGGAGATCCTGCCCGGTCCCGGTGAGGATGGACGCCCGATCGAGAGGAGAGAAACCACCACCAAGTATATCAACGCGACGGGCATGATCGTGCGGGACAGGGTCCCAATGTTGTGGCCCGACTGGGGCTCTGTGCACGATGACATCAAGGCGCGAGTGTACAATGCACTATCAGTGAGTTAAATCGTATTTTTATTATAGAAAATAAACATTTATGAATTGAGTCCTTATAACTATATAAAAATATTTTCTAATTAATTTATAATATTGCAGCAATGGTTTAGAGTCCATCCTACCTTGGACTGGTGGAGAGACGAGCAGCTGAAGAACAGGTTATGTGTTTCGCGTTATTTTACTATCATTCGAGTTAGATTGAAGACGATTAAAGATGTACGAATATATCTAACAGTTGTGTTTTGTTAATATAGGTACTCCGAGTGGAAGAACGAGCTGTCGACGCACCACAGGACGTACCATGTGGAGAAGGGGTTGGGGCGAGGTGCAACCCCCCACGAGTTCCGGTACAGGGAGTATGAGTGGCTATGGCTGGTAGCCTACTTCGGGAGCGACAGGGTCTCGGTAAGAAAATTTAGCCTAGTCTATAACTTTTTAATGTTATTTAGTAATTAAATTATGTAGTTACTAAATTAAATTAATTAGTTAGTTAGTTAGTTATTAAATTAAGTTAGTTAGTTAGTTACATAGTTAGTTAGTTCGTTACTAAATTAAATTAAATTAAATTAAATTAGGTAGTTAGTAAGTTAGTTAGTTACTAAATTAAACTAGTTAGTTAGGTAGTTACTAATTAAATTAAATTAGTTAGTAACTAAATTAGTTAATAATTTTTTTTGGTTAGTTCCTAATATTTTAAGTTAGTTACTAATTTATATTTGCGTTTATATGTTCGTTCTTATAATAAAGAAAATCTCGAAGACGAACAGCGACAACCGCAAGATGAACGAGCACCCCCACCATGGCGGCACCCGCTCCTGGAGGCAGTGGGCAGAGATTACAAGGAGGGACCGACTGCTGAGGCCGTTGTCGTGGATTCATGCGCAGATGTATCCGGACCGTCCCGACCAAGTGGTAAGTATTCGCCCATCTTCAATAAAAGTGTTTCATTAAATTAATTTATATATATTTTTTTATTAATTCGTTTATTATATTTTCTTGTCAATTAGGCGAGAATAGATGTGGAGACCGACGCGATCACCTTGAGGATCGCGCGAGAGACGCTGGGGGAAGGGGCGTCCGACGAGGCGATCGCGGAGTTTGCCTCCACGATCGACACCCTTGAGCCGCGCTTGGCCTCTCAGATCATGCACGCGGCGGTAGGGACTGGCAACAACTACTTCTACCAGAGAGGCCTAGGCGCGGCGGGAGATGGGGTTCTGAAGTACACGCCGGCCAATCCCAGCACGCAGCGTGCGGCTTCGACGAGGAGAGACTTGCAGACACAGCTGCAGAGGATGCAGGCGGATTTGGCGAGGGCGGTGGAGGCGCTCCAGCAGCAGGCTTCGGTGCAGCTGGCCAGCAACGTGGCCGCGGCGGAGATGTACCGATGGATGCAGCAATCTTGGGAGGCCCAGCGAGTTGGAGAGGAGCCCCCGCCTCCGCCACAGATGCCCGATTTCGTCGTCCCCACTCCTCCCCCGCATCGGAGTACGCCAGGCGATCAGGGTAGCCATAGCCACCGGAACTCGAACGATCTCGTCAACGACGCCATCCATTTAGGGGGTGATGAGTAGTTAGTAGTGTACGTAGATGGCTAGTTAGGGGGTTTGTACAGTAGGATATTACGGATGGATTGATGTGGATATTTGTTGGCTATTTGGATGTACATTTGTGGATTTTCTGCAGGCAAACCGAAGACGAAGTGGAATTGGGTCCGAACAAAATTTTAATTTTTTTTTTAAATATTTAGGGGTTATAGCCGACGAAATGGACCATATTTCGTCGGCTATAACCTCCCGGCTTCCGGCAAAAATAAGCCGTTTCCGGTGCCGGCAAAGGTTATAGCCGACGAATTAATCGTCGGCTATGCCTCGACTTATAGCCGACGATAGAGTCGTCGGCTATACTTCGGGGTTTAGGGGTTAGGGGAGAGTTATAGCCAATGACTCTATCGTCGGCAATGTTCTCATAATAGCCGACGACGCTTTGTTCGTTGGCTATACTTCGTGGTTTATAAGTCGACGACTTACCCTCAGTGTCGTCGGCTATACTATAGCCGATGGGGCATTCCCGACGAGGGAATAGCCGACGATACTTCGTCGGCTATGACTATAGCCGACGATTTAATGGAAACGGCCGACGAGATGGCGTCGTCGGCTATGACCCCTTTTCTGGTAGTGATATTGTTCAGGACATCACTCCCATGAATGCACGTAGTTGGTGGGAACTAGCTGACGAGGATAAGCATAAACTTCTAGATGAACTCAATGTAAGAAAACAAGTCAGAAGTTTAATATTTTATTTTTTTGTACCTAAGTTAGTTTGCACATTAATTAATAAATTTTTTTGTAATAGCTTGTTTATGACATCCCTTGGGGTGATAAGAAGATGTGTTGGTGGGTTGACATTCATGCTGCCAACATCTACAAAAAGGTTTAAGAGCAAGCTCAATAGACTTAGCATTAAACACCCAAACAAAATCCCAAAAGAGTTCAAAAGTAGGAAGGATGAGTGGTTTTGGCTGCTTCAACACTTCCAGACCCCTGAGTTCCAGGTATACAATTTCTAGTGCATATAATCTTTCTTTTTTCTTCAATTTTTATCGAGTTATTGATTTGTTTGCTTCTTTAATTTAAGGGTTTAAAGAAGTAAAAGCAAAGAAGATGAAAAAATGTGACCACTGCTTATAGCAGTGGTAAATTGGTAATGAATTTTTTAATGGATTTGGCTATTGTTCTTCTGCTTAGTTGCTATGAAATTGTAGGAAGTAAAATGAAATTATAGAGCCAAATGTTTCATCTTCTTTAGCTGTACAGAACCTGTTGTTGAATTTGTGCAAAGTACTGTGTTTATGGTATATATGTATACTTGAAGTTGTTGACATCTATTTCTGTCGTGCACTTGGTTCTGGGTTTCACTTCACACATAAAAAACAACCTTTATGAAATTATGCCTAAACTGTCTTGTTCTGCACATCCACTTTGGAGTTTTGTTTACCTATCATATTTATATCCGATTTTCCTGAATTTTTGATATATTATTCCTCTACTTATTAACTATTGATCTGGAAGTTTTCAGCTGATTTCATTGAAAAATGAATGCTCAGTGATTTTTCAAAGATTGATCTGCGCATGGAAATGTGCCCAGAATTTTCAGTAAACATCCTTGATTTTTGTTTTGTTTGAATGCTCATTTGTCTCATTTATACTTCTACAGAGACGATCGGCCGCTTACAAAAAAAACTGAGATAAGAAGACATTGCACCATCGGACTGGTTCAATGCCTTTCATCTATGGGGCGCTTGAGTTGAAGGAAAAGAGTGAACTATTGGCATTGGTGAAGAATTATGAGATAGTGTACCCCTCTAATCACCCGGTAGCGGCAGATAATATAGTAAGATTCCACTCATTTAAATTCATCATCTTGCTGGCTCTTATGTGAATTTGCTTGTTGGTTTTTGATGTGGTATGAGTTGGCTTTTGATAATTCTAGTAAATCTGTCTGTTTTGGGGGTTTAAGAGAATGATTTTGTTTTTGGGGTGCCAGATTGTTGTGTATAAATCTGTTTGCTTGGTAATATTGATCAATGGCATTTGTTTTAGGGGCCGTTGGCATGAAATTTGGCATCATTTTGTATGCATTGTTTTAAGAAAATGGTATTCTGGACATTGAAGTTTATGCATGCATTGATTCTATATATATAGGATCCCAATTAGGCAGGTCCACGTCTAATCCCCCTACTAGCATTACGACAAGTATTTCTTTCTATAAGGCAATGGTAGGATATAGTTGTGGCAGTGACATGTTCGTTTGTGTGTTTGGTTTGTGATATAATTCATAAGGTAGCAATATACAAATCTAACAGTTTTTATATGTGTTTGTCATTTTAATGCACTTCATTTTTTAAATGCAGCGAAAGATCAGACTCGAGGTCGGTAGGGTGATGACCGATGTGAGGGCCAAGCACCCAGAGATTCCAGAAGATCAGATCATTTACTATTTTGACTAGCCGGTTCAGGCCCAAGTTCTTGTAAAAGCACTAGGACCGCGAAACAATTGTGAGGTTCAGGGGTTAGGAGGAGTAACCTTTGGTGTCACCTCCCAATCTCAAGAGGAAGGTTCCACTGCACGTTGTCGGTCTTCAAATGTGACCAATGTGCTTATCACACGGGCGGAGGAGGAGGCCCGAAAGGTTAGAGACCGTGTCGCACAAGCAGAGGAGGAGGCACGAAAGGCCAAAAAGGAGGCCCGAGAGGCCAAAGAACGTATCGCATTACTGGAGGAGGAGAACCGACTGGGCAAAGACTGTCTTAGTTGGTTGGAGGAAAAGTTCAACCTGTTTACAAATCTCCAATCAACCTGAACGTAGCAGGCTCCTGCCATATGATGATGTTGGTGGCCTAACTCTTTATCCCTAGCTTTTTAGTTTGTATGAACAAATTTATTAATATTAATATATTTATAGTATTAATAAATATTGGTCGAATTTTTTATTTTTTTTTGAATCTCGTTTACCTTTTTTTTTGAAAACTGATAATACAACTTAGGCGATGAAACAATTATTATTCTGTCTCCTAAGTGAACTACTAAGGCGACGACAATTGTTATTCGTCGTCTAAGTTGTCGTCCCATGAAAACTATTGCGACCTTAAGTTTCGTCTTCTTAGAACACTTGTGACGAAAACCATCGTCGTCTTATAATAACAGTTTCGTTAGCTAAAAAAGTAGTCGACAAAACAATTTCGTCCTCTAAGTAGGAAGTTTCGTCTCCATAATATTAAGGTGACGAAATATATTTGTTGCCTAAGTTGTTTCTAAGACGACGAACTTATAATATTCCGTCGTCTAAATACTTAAGATACCACTTTTAGACGACGAAATTTAGACGACGATGGTTTCGTCTCTGTATGAATTAGGAAACAAGAATACCTCTTAGGAGAGCCTAAGTTTTCTATTCTGGTAGTGTATAGATTGAGATAGTTAGAGGGTATTATGGTAAGTGTTGACAGTAGCCATAGAGAGGCTACCCAGACCCCCAGATCCGCAGCTAGGACTCCTGGACCTGCGAAACGGGAATAGCAGCTCCCCAAACAGGGGCCGAAACAATCAAGCAATATGAGCAGAAGGGGGTAAGTCCCACATCGAAGGGTGAGGCCAGCTCTCATGCCCGACAACCTATATATGAGTCCCAACTACCCTCATTAATAGGTAATCAATACTTCAACCATTCATTTCCGCTTAAGTTATAAGTTTATTCCAACTATACTGACTTAGACATCAGAGCGGAATAGACCGGCCCCGCCCGGTATTCCCTTAGTTAGCAGGATTTGCAGGTAGGAGTCGCACCAAGTGCGACATTGGTGAGGTGGGCCAGTCATCGGGAGGGGTGAGGGACACTGGTGTTGCGGGAGATGTGTTCCCGATTGACGCAGTGCCACCAAAGATCGTCCCAGCTCCTCGGAGGAACAGCGGCTCATTCGAGGGAGATACCATCACCTCGACCGCATGGGCACTAAAGATACTATTTGACTCGGTGTCAAAGATCAAGGCCCAGCTTAAGGCAAACGAGAGAAAGGCTGCGAGACCGCCGGAGAGAGCACAATTCAACGAGCGGGCCGGACCCTTCTCACTCCGGGTTTTGGAATCCGGAAGAGCGGGTACCCAAATTCGCTAAAGATGACATACTCCGGGGCCGGCTGCCCATACCAACACCTGGAGAGCTTCCAGTCCCAAACGTGTGCTAAGGGCTACACCGACGCCGTTTGCTGCAACATATTCCAGGAGACCCTGTCCGGGGAGGCACTTAGCTGGTTTTACGAATTGCCGGCGAATTCTATAGAGGCATTCGAACAGTTGACCGACAGGTTCGTGGGCCGATTCATATTACGGGTAGAGGGGGCTCGGACCTCTACGGTTCTCTTCAACTACAGGCAGGCAGATGACGAAGAACTGAGAGCTTTCGTTAACCGTTGGCAGACGGCCATTGCCGGGGTCAAGGACTTGGACAAGGGGATTGCCGAATCGGCCTTCAAGTAAGGTCTCCGGCCCGGAAAATTCTCCTACGCTGTGCGGGTGGAGATCCCGCAGGGTTACGATGAACTAATGGCAATGGCCATTAGGCACGCCCAGGCGGACCACGAAACTTATGGGTCTCGCCAGCACAAGAGAAGGCAGGAGGAACCTGACTCCACCAGGCAAGGGGCAAGAAACTGGCAGCTGGGCCACGACCGAGGAGACGCATCCGACAGGAAGCCAAGGAGCTTGCCGAACCTGCAGTGCGAGAGGGACACTTTTGACACCCCCCAGCGAGGTGGAAAGCCCCCGCCCTACCAACAAACTCGCCCCCTCACAATAATGCCAGCGGGACAACAAGAGGTATTCTCCACCTTAACCGCTTCTTACGAGGATATCCTATATGAGAACGGGAACAACATCCCCCCTCCACCAAAAACCAAGCACCCAAAGGGGAACCTGACCAGGGCGCAGACCGGTAAGTATTACTCCTACCACGATGAAGCCACACACCACACAAACGACTTCCTTGCCTTCAAAACAATGATTGAGGGCCTAATTCACCGCGGCGACTTGCAGCGGTATCGAGGGTAACCCGGACAGTGGGGACCGCGTGGCATCCGGACGTCTATCCCGCGACACCAACGCTCGTACGACCGGTCGAAATGTTAGACCCATAGAGAGGCTCAGCGGTCTAACAACTTATCAGCCTGAGAGTAAGGCTAGTTTTTTTTTTCTTCCTAAACACAACTAGCTAGGCATTCCAACCAGTTCGGCAGGTGTAATTTCAGCAGTTATCTATTCCAACTTTGTTTTCAACTAAGTACAGAAGGAAATCCATGGGTAGCCAAGTCAGACAAATTGAAAAAAGCATAACACAAGCTCATGCAAAATGTCCATTCATTATAACTCAGGACAGCATTTACAAAAAAAAAAAAAAAAAAAAAAAAAAACTTAAAGCAAAATGGGAGGGCGAGAGTGTACAAAGTCGATCTGAAATCTGCTAGGGCACTTCCGCCTGCTCCCCCTCTTCAGTAGGAGCTCTTTCAACAGCAGTTGCACCAGCGGCATCTTCACCGGCCGGCTCGGCGTCACCCCCCAGATCCTCTTCCTCATCCGCCTGCGGCAGCGGAAGCTTTGAAACATCAAGATAGCCCTTACTCTTCCAGTCGTCATAAGCATCGGCTATCCCCGCCTCCCGGGCATGTTCCAGCAGATCAAGAAGCTCATCGCTTTCTTGATACTTCTTCACTACCCGCTGGTACAGCTCCGGGTCATTTTCATCGACCGCCCAACCAGCAGATGCCCATACCGTCGCCACCTTCCGCTGGAGCTCCTCGACTTTGGTCTCCAGCTCGGCCCTCTCCTCCTCCAGGCCCTTCTTCTCCTCTTCAACAGCCTTGACCTGGGTCTCCAGCTTGGCCACCTGTTTCCTGGCCCTCTCCTCCAACCGGGCCCTCTCCCGTTGGAGATTGGATTTCTCCAACTCCAACAGGTCCGGGGTGCTTGTGAACTCCGCCACCTGCTTCTTTAGCTCCAGCAGCTCTTCACTTGCATCCGACTGATACAAATGGTACAGCAGCTACAGTTTAACAGGCACTGGTTAGAAAGCAACAGAGCACGAAATAATATTGAACATATACCATTGGCAAACGATCCTTACCTGGAGGGCCATATCCTTGGTTTTCAGCCGGTGCTCCTCCGGTCACCCTCCCGGAGCCCCAATCTTCTCTAGCTCCATTCCCTTCACATCGATGAGAAGGCTCTGGGCGAAAGAGTCGCCCTGACAACTTTGCTCCGGGCCCGGGCCTGCAGCAGGAGTCTTCTCCACCCCTGATGCTTCTATGCCGGCAGCAGTAGAGCTAGTGGCCGCAGCAACATCGCCTTGGATGGTAGTGGTACCACCACGCGTCAGCTTCAGCCGTTTGGCTAAACTCTCACCAACCGACCGGCCAATGAAGGTAACAAGAGCGGAGTCTTGCATCTCCCGAGACCTCTTCCTCCTCTCACCCAGATCAACCTGTAAAGGAGAAGATTAAGTGGCAGACAATGGGGACCTGGTGACAGTTGGCACCGGCCCCAACCGCTGTGGAATCCTTGTAGCACCACCCGGGGGCTTTGACGGCCCACCAACAACCTTCCCCGGTCTAGACACCGCCTAGGGTCCCGAAGCATGAGTCTTTACGCGCTTTAAGACGTAATCCTCGTCTGTAACGTCCAGCGAAACCGGTTTATCATGTACGGTTAACTCCTCGGTTCCCCGATCAAACGTGGACCGCGCGACGGCGTCCCCCTTCTCCTTCTGCTTCGAGACAAGATCCTGATTGTCCATCGACAATGTCTCGTGGGCTTTAATTGTCGTCTGGGAAGATACACCTACAGAACACAAGGCAAAGAGCTTAGTCAACACCAATTCGCTTAACAGGATCAGAGCTACAACCTACATTCCACCACCCACCAAGATTCCCCCCTAGATGACATAGTTCCAACACCTCCCACCAGATAAAGTTGTAGGAACTCCGCTCCTGGTCCGACCAGCACCCAAATACCCGGGCGATCCTATCTATCTCCAGCTAGGATAACTGATACGACTAATCGCCGATCGACTGAAAGGCACCAGGCACTTGGTATATCCTACTCCTCTTCTGCCAGCCCCCTCTGCCATCACCACCTTCTTCCTCCAATTATTGTTGAGCCAGAAGGGCAAGCGGGTTATCAACGGCTTAATGTCCCGAGCGGAAAAGCTGACACACCCCCGGGCCTTACTCTTCTTCGAGTATGTCAGCCGGTACAAGGCCCGAAACTCATTTACCGTTGGGCAACTCATATCACTCAACCAGTAGGACAGGCCAGGCCCAGTAGTTGCCTCCACTGGTTCCCGGGAAGCTGTGCCGGTGATATCCTTATGGCACTAAGCAGGTACTGCACAAAGTCCGGCAGCGGGAGCGATAGCCCATGCCGGAATTGGTACTCATGAATGGCAACCCAACCATCCTCCGGGTTACAGGCCGACTCTCCGGCATATAGAGGCCGCAAATCTACTTCTCCGGGAATATTCCACCTCGCCCGGAAAGCGGCAATCTCCCCGGGAGATAAAGAGGCCTCCGGCTCATCACAAGCTTATGGTTTTATCCCCGTCCACAAGTATGTGGCGCGGGACCCCTCCTGGGTGGGCAGTGCCCAAGGACACTCCATAGGGTGCATCCTCCTATCTCAGAGACCGGGAAGTCGATGCCTCGCCGATCGAACGAGCGCTGACGTTCGGCCCCGAGGACGAGGAGGCAAGCCAGTCATCCATCCTCTCTTGGTCGTCCCTTAGCAGTCGCCTGGCGGCCGATTCAGAGATCTCACTAGAGCTCCAAGAATTCATGTAACCTAAAAAAAAAAAACCCCTTGGCTGATCAGAAACACAACCTAAAACAACCACCGCAGGGCAGTACGAAGCATATAGTACCTCAGCACAGCCCACACCAGCCACTGGGAACCTCAGCCGAAAGTTCCCGGTTCTCGCAAAGATCCGGTACTACAAGGGTTCTATCCAAAGGGCTAATCTAGATACCACCAAATGCCCATCGGATCCACCCACGAACAAAAAAAAAGGGGGAGGAGAAACAATTTCAGAGTCTAAACAAAGGACTGGGACTCACCGATTAGTGTGCACGACGACGGAAATGCAACAACAGGAAAGCACCGAGCAATTTTGTTGAGCGAGGCTAAAAAAGGGATCAGTTCTCAGCCAAACGAAAAACACACGAAGAGGCAAGGGTTTATATGCAGGCCAGCGCCCTTGAATTCCCCCCCCCCAAACTACTCAGTAGGGCAAGCAAAGCGCCCGCGGATCCGGGCCATCCATCTCTGATAGTCTCCTACCGGTACGTGTCCCAGTATTTGTAACTTCCCAGGAATACCCCCTTCAATGCATGTCAGCCACTTGCCACGCATGCGGAAGGTAGTTGAAAGAGCAGGGACATACTCCAACCATCCCGCCTAGAGCCTACACCACCTAACGCAGAAATACTCCAACAAATTGAGGTATCCCACTGGAAGAACTCTTTCTCAAACACATGAGACTTCTTCCCGCAGGCTAGAAACCCTACACGATTATTATTGTTACCCCTGAAATATTCCAACAAGTACAGGGCATTCTAACATATATTCCAACGGTACGGGGCATTCCACCGGTTGAATTTATTCCACATTTACAGCCAAACGGCTCGATACTCCACTGGGAGAAGTCTTCCTCTAGCACATGAAACCTCTTCCAGCATGCTAAAAACCCTGCAGTAGTATTATGTACAGGCTACGATATTCCAACCGTAGTGCCTGCTCCAGTTCAACGGTTTCCTAGTCGTCGGTCCATCCAGCTTCAACTATTGGATGCGGTATCACACCGGCCATGATTGCACTTGCTTATCGCTATCCTACGGAATAACCGGTTAAGCGAACCGAGACATTCCTGTGGACAGCCGTGTACGACCTAACGGATCCAATGTACCACCAGGCTTTATAAACCCGGGAGAATTGATCCTCTAACACAGGACAGCTCTTCCAGTAGGCTAAAAACCCTACACATACTTCCCACCTACAGGAACAAACGCAGTGACGTGGGGACATCTACCAAGGACTACTCTGGGCCACGTCACCCCACCGGGAGACTTGATCGTCTTATACATGACAACTCTTCACGCAGGCTAAAAACCCTGCACAATACCTCAGGCCTATAAGGACAAAGGCTGGGAAACCATCGGGAATGTTGACAGGTGCCAACACGGGACCGCTTCACCCCGGGAGACTTGATCCTCTCATACAAGACAACTCTTCCTGCAGACTAAAAACCCTGCACATCCTATATGCCTGCAGAAACAAAGGTAGCAGAAAACGTAGGGACGACGACCGAGGCTCTCCTAGCCACGCCACCCCACCGGGAACTCCTCTAACACAGGGCACGTTTCCCGGTGATACACTTTCACCTCGTCATCCACTGTTTTAGTCAACCGGTGACCTCTGCGGCTACGGTTCTAAAACATGGGGGACTCGTTCATCCCATTCGCTATTTTCACCGGGTTTTCCCAGGGTTTTCCCGGAACATAGCATGGTTGATTTCAACGCTACATTATCATCTCATGTACTACATCTTCTGCCCATATGCAACTGCCAGCATCAACATTATAACCATGCACTCATCACATTATGCATCATCATAACGCCCGGCCAAACCCAATCTTAAACGCGGACTTGGGGGCTAGGGTACCGGTAGGTTAGTGCCGCAGCGGGTATGTAGGCCTATAAAGGCAAGACAGATTTAAGTCCCCATTCAAGATGACACTTGACCGGGAACTTGGGGGACTTGTTGACAGTAGCTATAGAGAGGCTACCCAGGCCCCCAGACCCGCAGCCAGGACTCTTGGACTCGGCCCAGGGCCCGGGAATGTAGCGTGGACACCTGGTCCCGCGCCCGGGCAAGTCTGACTTGTGGCCTGGACCTGCGAAACTGGAATAACAACTCCCCAAACAGGGGCCGAAACAGTCGAGCAATATGAGCAGAAAGGGGCCAGTCCCACATCGAAGGGGTGATGCCAGCCCTAATGCCCGGCAACCTATATATGAGTCACAACTACCCTCATTAATAGGTAATCAATACTTCAACTATTCATTCCCGCTTAAGTTATCAGTTTATTCCAACTATACTGACTTAGACATCGGAGCAGAATAGACCGGTCCCGCCTAGTATTCCCTTAATTAGCGGGGTTTGCAGGCATAAATCACACCAAGATCCACTGGTATCTTTGAGTCTATGGATTCAGACATAAACAGTAAGCATGAGGAGGTATACTTAGGTTTTTAAGTATTTAAAACGTAAAATGGAGCTGTAATTAGCAATGGACGTATACATAGTAATTTTGGAGGTGTAAATAGAACCCCAAAAAGTTTAACCCCATTGAGAAAACATAGGAGGAAGAAGAACGTATCTCAACAAAACAAGGAAGATCGATAGAGTTTCAACATTTGTATCCGAGAGAAAGCGAAAAATAATATTGTGAAGAGCATAAGAGACCCAAAAGTTTAATCTAGGATAGAGTACGATGAGTCCTGGTTCTTGAACTGTTTTTTTTTCTCTAAATAATTCCATAAAGTTTTTAATGATTACAATCATTTAAAATGGCATCCCTAACAATCTTGGGAGTAGACACATGCCACAAACGGCTTAAAGCTAGAGTAAAATATAACAAACGAGAAGGTGTACTACACTAACAAGTCGTCCACAATAGAACACTACTCTAAAAGCACTATTAAAGAAACTAACAAAAACCTGAAGTGAAGTTTTCAGCCTCCTCAGAATAATTACCAGCAATGATGTTTTCGTCAAAACCTTGAGATTTGTGAACCAAACCATCAGAATGTGTAGTTCGGGCATGTATGAGCATCTCCCCTAGGCCATAGGTCAAACCCATATAACCTCCAAAATAAGTATATTCTCTCAAAGATGTTTTTTTACCCTATCACCAAATTCTTAATTTCCTACCATAAGCCATATTTCATAAGCCAAATTTTTAAATTTGCATAAAAACGGCTAGTTTGACTAGCTGACTTTATATAAATAAATGTGTCTATACATATACATATATATACATATATCGGCTAAAAACGGCTAAATTCATTTTTGAAAAAAATATTAATATTTAAATAATATTATGATAATAATTGTGAATAACGACTATATTATAAAAAAAATCTATAAAAACTTGCAAACTATCCATTGTTTCCATCATCTCATTTTCACTCAATTCTATTTCATCTCTCTCACATTCAGTTCACTACAATGCACTACCAGAAAAAATACCTTAGGCGACGAAATAAAAAAAGTTTTCTCTCCTAAGAGTTCTTAGGAGACGAAAAAAATTTCGTCCTCTAAGCTAGAAATTTCGTCGCCTAAGTATATTCTTAGGCGACGAATAATTATCGTCGTCTAAGAGAACACTAAGACGACGAAAATTAATTCCGTCGCCTAAGGTGTTTACTTAGGTGACGAAAAAAATTTTGTCGCCTAAGGTGTTTACTTAGGTGACAAAAAAAACTTTCGTCGCTTAAGTTCTTTACTTAGGTGAAGAAAAAATTAGTTTTCGTCGCCTAAGAAAATACAAAGACGCCGATAAAAATTGTCGTTAGAGTTATAATTTAATACGACGAAAAATCTTTTTTCGTCGCCTAAGATTTACACTTAGGCGAGGAAACCATTTTTTTGTCGCCTAAGTGTTTCTTAGGCGAGAAAAGTATTATTTCGTCGCCTAAGTAAATCCATATTATATATACTACACTCGTTCGATGCGGAGCCATAGTATCGGGATGTAAAAGTTTTCAAATTTTTACATGGATAATTAGGTCTCATCTATATGAGAGTTTAATGTTTGGAAGAGTCGACCAAACAAGGTCATCTAAAGGTACGTAATAGCGTTTTCGTGTGATAAGTTTTATGAAAATATGGTTAACCGTTTCTATCGAGCATCGAACGTTCACGAAACGAGTTGATTTTTATACTCTACTCATATTTAACTATAACGATCATATCAGACGGTAGGGGTGGACATTCGAAACCGAAAACCGAAAAAAACCGAGCCGAAATCCGAACCGAAACCGAAAAAAACCGAGCCGAAAAAAAATCGAACCGAAAGGAAAAAACCGAACCGAACCGAATCAATTCGGTTTGGTTTTTGGTTTTACCTTGTTAAAAACCGAACCGAACCAAAAAACCGAATTCTCATTAAAAAGATGTCGTTTTGTATTTTATTATTAAATATTTAATTTGATTAATGTGATTTTAGGTTTTATGATTAATTGATTATATATTTTACTTTTTTATTAATATTTTATATTTTATTTTGTTTTTGTGTGAGGTTGTGTGCATGTCAAAATATTCAAAATGTCCGTGTAGGACTCTAGGTAAAATATTAAGAGTGTTGTGTTGCCTAAAAAATCCAAGGCCATATTTTTTTAATTTAAAAATATTAAATTATGATGTCATAGTTTGAATTTTTAAGAGTTAAGACTTTAGTGGTTACAATTTTTGTAGATTGATGATTTGTTGTCATAAATATTACTAATAGATTGTATGCGTATGCTTATAAAAATAAAGAACTATCAGGAAAAAAAAAAAACTCAACTACTTGAATTGTCGAATTAGCGAATTTTGAATTTTTCACAAAGTTTTTTTTAAATACAAATATTTAATATTACATTTTTTGCAAAAAAAAAAAAAAACCGAAAAGAAACCGAACCGAACCGAACCGTTCGGTTTGGTTCGGTTTTCAGTTCACTCCCTCCAAAAATAAAAAACCGAACCGAACCGAACTGAATTTTTAGTTCGGTTTGGTTCTCAGTTTTGGTCAAAAACCGAACCGAATGGAACCGAATCCACCCCTATCAGACGGTCAAAATTTTCATTTTGTGAATTTAGCCATTATAATGACAACATGTTTACTAATGCAGTATAACTTGATTAGAAGATTATATTCAAGTGTACAACTTTTCTAAACAACTATATAGAAGAAGTCAAATTTTGAAAAATGCTGTGAAATAACATTTAATGGTTATGATGAAATACGGTGATGGTAAAAAAAATCACTTAAATCCAACAAAGTTAGAGCTCCGATCGATGCGTTCAACCTTATTTAAACTTATCTCTCTCTATGGGGAGCCATAGTATCGGGTGGTAAAAGCTCTCAAATTTTTACATGGATAATTACATCTCATCTATATGAGAGTTTAATATTTGGAAGGGTCAACCAAACAAGGTCATCTAAAGATACATAATAGTGTTTTCGTATGATAAGTTTTATGAAAATATGGTTGACCGTTTCGATCGAGCATCGAACGCTCATGAAAAGAGTTGGTTTTTATACTTTACTCATATTTAACTATAACGATTACATCAGACGGTGAAAATTTTCATTTTGTGAATTTAGCCATTATAATGACAACATATTTACTAATGCGGTATGACTTGATTAGTAGATTATACTAAAGTCTACAACTTTTCGAAACAACTATATAAAAAAAGTCAACAGTAAACTTCCAAAGAGTTGTGTGATTTGTGTTGTGTATTGACACTTTTGTACTAGTACTCATTGTTGTGTCTTGTATAATGAACTTCCAGTTTTTAGAAAAAGATCAATACAATTATATCTTGGGCTGCGCCTTAGACTTAAATCAGCCGATATCATATATTGGTAGAGGCCAATTACCAACCGAAAGTATTGGTATACCGAAGAGTTGGTACATAGGCTTCGGTGATCGGTAATGGTACAATTATGAAATGGTGTGTACGTACTTACTTCGACTGTTAATATATGCATTGAACCAGTCATTCGGGGACCCACAATATCTGTTATGCTGGGTTATAGTTTTCTGCTGGGCTTAGTGTGTGTGTATATATATATTTGGGGTCCGAGTCGACCAAATGCACCTATGAACTCGTCGTAAAAGTTTTAACATATTAAATTAAAATTGAGCCGCCAATAGTTTTTTTGAAAAAATATTTTTACTTAGACGACGAAAAAAACATATTCGTGGCCTAAGTTATCACTTAGACGATGAAACTTATTAGTTTCGTGGCCTAAGTAAAAACTTAGGCGACGAAACTTATATTTTCGTGGCCTAAGTAAATTTCATTTAAAAAAAATAATTCTATTGGCGGTTATTTTTCCGCTTAAAAATTTTGTCAAAATTCGAAATTAACTTAGGAGACGAAACTATTTTTTTCATCGCCTAAGAAATTTTCTTAGGAGACGAAAATAAATGTTTCGTCGCCCAAGTCGGTTAAATATGTATACCCGATCAGCACTACTTCTACAATCCCTAAATCCTAAATTCTTCCTCCCTAGCCTCCGCCCCAGCCTCCTCCGATTTCCGACCTCCGCCTCCGCCTCTACTAGCTAGCCTCCGCCCCAGCCTCCTCCTCAGCCATCCTCCGCCTCGGTCAGCTAGCCTCCGCCCTTCCCTCCTTCTCAGCTAGCCTCCGCCCCAGCCAGCCTCGTCCTCAGGTATCTCTCTCTCTAGTCTGAATTGATTTGGTTAGTCTTCCATCTTCTCTGCATCTCGGTTTCAGATTTCAAATAAGACTTTGGATGTTTTCTCTATTGCTTTAGAAACCTTATGGTGATTTGAATCACAAGTTTTGGAGCACTAAGGACAGGCAGCACAACCTGTGCCCCAACCTCCGCCCCCGCTCGGTGACCTCCCCGTCCTGCCCCAGCCTCCGTCTCAGTCCTGCCCCTTCCTCCTCTATAGGTCCGATTCTCTTCTCTCTCTACTCTTATTCTTCTCTGTTAATTGTAGAAGTGCTAATGTATATGTCTGGTAACCCCTCTCCTCAAAATTTGTAGTCTCTGAAGCCGTATATTTGTTTTGCTATGCTTGATCATATCTTCCGGTCTATATATATGCTTGATATATAGTAGGTTGTTTATATAGGTGACTTGCTGTTGTGTTTGATAAGATATTGGCTTCAGTTTGGATTACAATTAAGATATTGTTCTATAGTAGGTTGTTTATATATAGTAGGTTGTTTCTGCTTCCCTCTATGTGACCCAAGTCAATTATTTCTTCCCCTGGGTCTTCTGCAATTCATATAGAACAATCAAAGCTTGAACTTGTGGAGAAGTTTATGTGAAATATGTTTTGGGCTTTAAGACGGAGAAAGATGCTTTTCCCAATGTTGTTGTGCTAGTAGTTTGGTGTATGTTTGTAATCTTATGTTTGGGGTTTTTGTCATTATGGTGCAGCTCTAAACCTAAACCTAAGAGAAAAGGAGGTCCAGGGGGTCTAAACAAACTTTGCGGTGTTTTTCCGGAACTCCAGGTCATTATTGGCCATCCAATTCTTCCAAGGACTGAGGTTCAAGCTCATCCCTTATTGCTATGTATCAGAATTTGTTTGTTATCTTCCAGGAATTTGATTGAATTTGTTCTTTACATGTTCAGTTCAAATTGTGAAGCAACTATGGGCTTACATAAGGAAACACAATCTCCAAGACCCCAGTGACAAGAGGAAAATTATTTTCAATGATGAGCTGCGGTTGGTTTTTGCATAATTAAGGTTGATAACAATATCTCCATTTTTGTAACATGTTTTTACTTAGTCAGCATTAGTGGTTCTGTATTGTTAATTTCTTCATCTTGTATGAGCTTAGTCTCTAACAGAAAAGTTGCAATCTTTAATTTTTTAATAGCTCATTTCAGTCATGTTTCTGCTAGGTTTATGGACTGATTTCGTATATTTGATGTACCTGATGGTAACAAGACCTTAATACATTGTCTCTACCTCAGCATCACTGAACTTAGTTTGAGCATTTAGAGAGTTGAATATAAATTAATATTTTAATTGTTGTTCTGTTTAATATTAAGTATTAAATATTTTAATTTGTATGTACAAATTTATTAATATTAAGTATTTAATTTTTATTAATAATTTTTTTAATATATTAATTAATATTTTGTCTCAATTTCGGTATTTTTTTTTTAAATATAAATTATTACTTAGGCGACGAAACTATCATTTTCCTCGCCTAAGTAAATAACTTAGGCGACGAAATTTTTTTTTTCGTCGTCTAAGTAAATCACTTAGGTGATGAAAATTATATTTTCGTCGACTAAGTAAATCACTTAGGCCACGAAAATATCATTTTTCCTCACCTAAGTGATTTACTTAGGCGACGAAAAATATGATTTCGTCGACTAAGTGATTTACTTAGACGACGAAAAAAATAATTTCATCGCCTAAGTTATTTACTTAGTCGATGAAAAATATGATTTCGTCGCCTAACTAAATCACTTAGGCGACGAAAATACGATATTTCGTCGTCTAAGTAAGTCCATAGCCGACGAAAAACATCGTCCTCTAAGAATTTTTTCGTCGCCAATCAATCTTAGACGACGAATTATATTCGTCGTCTAAGTACTTTCTTAGGCGACGAAATTTATAATTTTCGTCGTCTACTTGCTTAGGCCACAAACTTTAGACGACGAAACTTAAGTGACGAAAATTTCGTCACCTAAGTCTTTAGGAGACGAAAATCACTCTTAGGTGACGAAATTTTTTCGTCACCTAAGAGTTCCATTGTTGTAGTGATGGATCCATCCCAAATATCATCCTCTTCTTTATCTTCAAATGGAATTTTTGAGTTCTATAGTCACTACTAGATCGGAGAAAATAGCCGACGAAAAAAATTTCGTCTACTATGCCAAATTTTCGTCGGCTATTCCTTCTGCCGACGAAATTTTCGTCGACTATAATTCGTCGGAAAAACGGCGTCGGTAATACCAATGGCCGACGAAAATAACGAAACCGTCCGCTATTCTCGAGTATGGCCGACGATTTTACCGACGAAAATTCATTTTGTCGACCAAACCTTGGCAAAATTCATTCGTCGGCTATTCTCGAGCATGGACGACGATATCGTAACCTATATTCGTCGGCTATTTGTTCTGAAATATAGCCGACGATTTCATCTATTTCGTCAGTTATTTCTTCGGAATATATTAATATTTTAATAGGCATTTATTAGTTATAGCCGACGAAATAATGTAATTTTCGTCGGCTATAACCGTTATAGCCGACGAAATAATGCCAATATCGTCGGCTATTCTTAATTTTTGAGAAAAAAATTAAATTAATTTCTAAATTACCATTCCAAGCAACCTGCAAATCACAAAGACAATCCATGCATTTACACCAACAAGAAACACGTCTAAATGACTTATTATTTAATTTGTTCCAATATACGTAAAATATAACCCTAATCATCACCTAAAGCACTAAAGTCCACCACGTCATCCCCAGCATCCTGCTCTCCATCATGCTCGTCATCCTCGGGAGGTTGAGGCATTGGAGGTTCAACTAACGGCTGAAATGGGGGCGGGGGTTCAAGGGATTGTTGTTGTGCCGCGAACATATCATAGCACCAGTTTTGTTGGCCGGCGTAGTTGTGTTGCCGAATTCTCTCGCATTCAGCATGCCAACTGGCCATATCCAAATGATATTGCTGTATTCTGCGGCGTTGCTCCTGTGATCTCTGGCCTCGATCGCCAATCTTGCGGCCAATCTCTGCACTTCCCCCCTCATCTGTTGGCTCTCCCCGCCTCCCTTCTTTTGACCTCCCTTAGTGGTCTTCAGGAGCCCTATTCCAGAACTTCCCAAACCCCGGCAGTAGTATTGGTTTGACCGGTGTGGGAATGCTGCGTCGAACATCCTCGCTGCCGTTTGGACATTCGATCGGTCGACCTGGCGCAGGGCTTCTTCCAGATCTGCCTCTGAAATGTTCGGTTGTGTCACCCGAACTACTTGCTGGAACACCTCTTCTTCGGCCCGGTTCACCCTCTCCTAATTGAACGGGAAAAAAAAAAATTAATATTCTAACAAATATATAATTAAGTAAAATTAATAATTAAAATTTTAAAATCGTAATCAACGACTTACGAGCTGTTCTGTCGCTTGTGGATAAGCGATCTTAAACGTCTCTACGTACGGGTTGCTATCTGGATGATCTCTAAGCGCCTCCTCCTGATATTGTGCAAATGGCCTAGAACCACCATGATGGGGGGTTGTGTTACGGCGGCGGTTCGCAGAGTTTATCCGAGACCGTTGCTTCAAACAAATAATAAAATATTAGAAAAATGTATAAAAAAATATTAGTGTAATAATTATAAAATAATTAGACTAATAATTAAAATTCTAATGTTTATCTCACTTCAGTACCTCATTGGAATCTGATCTATTTTTACGTGGTTTCGTAAACGGTGTGTGTAGTAGGTTTGATTGAATTCTTGAACGGCTGTACTTGAGCCTAGTTCTTATCCCAAGAGTCTTGTGTTCATTTCTGTTATAGTCCATGAGTTGGAAGTTCTTCTAGTGTTTTATTCATTCTAACTATACACCTTAACTACGGTCTGTGATATTGAAGGCAAATGGCTTATTTTGGTATGCTTCCTACAGTCGATAGCGAGTTACAGTTGTGAACCTTATTTGAAAGTTGGAACAGAATTCCATTATTTGCTTACTTAAACTGTTCTGGCTTGTCGTATTTGAAATCTTAGTTTTATATAATATACCAGTTTTATTTAAAGAATTACTGTTGGGATTGAGTTCGATTGACTCGTTGTTTTACTGTTGCTCAAAGACCAGTTGTTGTATATCATTCAAGAATTACACCGGTTTCTTTAAGTCTTGTGAAGGAGCTTTTCTATCTTCTTTGTTACCGAAAGACAATTTATTTCCTTTTTGTCTCAAACTAATCGATTTATTATTTCAAATCATTTTTTTTTAGCTGCACTTGAGCCCTCTCCCATCACTTGGTCGTTGTTTAATACTCATAATTCATTGACATTATTCTCAAAAAGCTAATTCTATTTTCTCTATACTTCAATGCTTTTCACTATGATTCTGAGTAAAGGCTTTACTGCTGGTCCGTTAGTTATGCCCTTGTCCATTTGATAATTATTTGTTGTTGTTTGTTACTATTTCAACAGATCTGAAAAAAAAAAAAAAAAATCGAATTTATTTGTTAATGGCTTTGTATCAAAGTATGTATATTGATTATTTACATGGTGCTACGACATTGTTGTTGAAAGTCTGGTTTCCTTCCTGCTTCACTCCAAGTCCTGAAGGTAACTTCTATTATGAGTCTAGTTAATATCGAGCTTCATTTTCAGATAAGTCTCACTTGTGTTTACCTGTTCCCTGTTGATTAATTCCAGCTGCTGCCATAAATTCCAATCTTAGGCATATTTTCAAATTCAATCTTTACACTAAGTTTTGTCCTGTTAAAGTTCTGTTTCTCGAGAAAAAGATATTTGAGTAAAAGCCCATTTTTCGGGCAGAATTCTATTCTAAGCTTGAAGGGGGTGTTCAATCTATGATCAGTCTACTTTAAACTTTAAAGGGGTATATAACTCCTAGAAAAGCTTGGTTTGGATTTAAAGGATTCAAGTTTCGGTGTTCCGAAATTTGTTCCTGGAAGTTTACTCTTGAAATTTTTAACCATAATGAAATGATTCAGATGTTTCTAAGAGAGTTCTTGGAAGTGAAAAAGGCTTTTTGTTCTCGTTGCTACATCTATCGGATTCAAACATAATCTTCTCTACTGCTTGTTACTAAGTGACTTCTGGTTTCAGCGTCTTTCCCATGTTCTTGAAGTAATGGATTAAAAGGTATTCTTATCTACTACTTGTGACCTTTACCTCCTGCCTTCTTCACTTGTTATTTTGCTAATTGAAAAAGAAATTTGGTATTGACAACGTCAATGCTATCTTTGAGTTGTGTCATCTGGTCAATCTCTTTCATTGTTGGACATGATCTTTGTTAATTGTCTATCTATATATATTTATCTTAAGAGTTAAAACCATTGATATATGCTTTTATCATTTTCGCGTTCAGCTTGCTATTGGGAACTCAATTGACCCTGGCCTTTATCAATTTGAGTTGCCAATAGCGGTGTTGCTATATATTCTATTTAGACCAGCTTTGTGAAAAATGAATTTCTTGGAGATTTAACATGCTTTGGTGGGTTGCTTAGATCCTCAGTGGAGTAGAACTACTTTTGTGTCGAGAATTCGTAATCCTTGGGTGTAGCAAAGACGTAAATTTCGGGGACGAAATTTTTTTAAGGAGGGGAGATTTGATACGTCCCGAATCCTGTCTAAATTTTGAGTAATTTTATTAAAATATTACGCTCGTAAGTATTGCTTCATTTTTGTGGTTGAGCGGTCTTTGTTTGCGACAAGAGGGAGAAACGTTAAATTAAATCGCGGGGAGAATTTCGTTTCGTCGAAGAAAAGTAATAGGTGGTGTCGGAAACCAAATTCTTTCCGATTTGGGCAAGTTTAAGTAGAAGGAAGTTTCCTTTTTTGGAAACACTTTTCTTTTTTTTTCTTTCTTCTTTTCTCCCTTTTCTCTCTCTTCTCCCCCATGCCTTTCTTTTTCTCCTCTTCTCTGTTTTCTTCTTCTGCCGAGCTCCCTCCTTCGCCACCACCTGCCGTCCGGCCACCGCCACGACCCCCACCGGCGCCGGACGATGCACGCCAGCCACCTCCACCCGCCTGCAGCCGCTGCTTGGTGTCTCCGCCGCCGTGCCGCCGAGAAGAGGCCGGCTGCCCCTTGGTGAAGTTTGTCTTTTTTCGCTTGGCCGGCCATTTCTTGGCCCAAATTGAAGGGGGAAAGCTTGGGCTCGGTGTGGGTAGCAATCCCACCAAAGGAATCGAGCCAATTCGTTTTGGGTAAGGAGATTTCAAGTTTTGGAATTTTAGGGTTTATGAAATTTTTGATGATTTTTGGTTAAGTTTGTGTTTTGGAGGTGAAATTCGGTTGTGTACTGTTGTTAGGATTGGAATTGAAGTAGTTAGAAGTTCTTTTGGGTAATTTGGTGAATTTTAGTGTTGGGAGATGAAGGGCCGCCAGAAAAGCCGCCATGTGCGGCGGCTGCAGCGGAGGAGGGCGGAGGAGAGAGGGGGGAACAAGCTTTTGGGTTGATTCTTGGGATTTATTTGGCTTGGCGGAGCAGCTGCTGCTGTGGCGGCGGCGGCGGGAGGATAAAGGCCGGCGTAAATAAAAGAAAAGAGTTAAGGGTCAATTTGGAGATATGGACTAAGTTCATATGTAAATTGTCCTTAATCGGAGGAATCGTACGAGTGAGGGCGATTTGAGTTGAGTTCTGATTTTGTTATCGAGTCTGAGATATTGAAAATGTGTTCTTTGACAGGCCGAGGAGAGGCTCGTCGTGAGGAGGACTCGAGCCAGAGATCGACATAGTATTTGTGAGTGGACTTTTGTTTTGAAATTGATGCATGCATAATTATTTTGATTTTATGTGGGTTTATATACATATATATATATATACATATAAGTGGGGAAATTTCTTTGGAGACCTTTCGGATTTTTAAAGAACATCGAGTTATGTGAAAGGAGGATGTATTGACATCGGTTTTCAAATAATTTATAAATTACATAAATTAACTTGACATTTGGAAAATTAATGTTGATTTATATATAATTTACATAAATTAAATGGGATTTCCGTGTATTATATGATTTGAACTATTCGGATTTTATGACTTGTCATTTATGTTGATATTTAATCGGAAACGAGATTTCCGAGGATGATATGATTTTACTTGGTTTCGATATTTATGACATTTGAGATATGTGGACTTCATTTATTTTCTACGAGGCTGTATTGGTGTTTAATTATATTTATGAGTATAAGCCTCGGGAGTACGATCGGGGATCGTACGGATTTTTATATATAAGGGGAAACGTGTTTTCGGTTTGTTTTCGGATTTTCACCAGACGAGGGTCCACGATATTATTATATTGATGCTAGCTAGCGAGGTCTCATCCCACGCGAGGTGACGACTTGACCATATAGGTCAGATTCACGCTCGGTGGTCGACGTTGGATGGTATATATTGAGGCGGTGACGTGTCTAGGTGGTAGACTTAGACACGGGGGGAGTCAATAGGACTCTCGGACCCGGAGCCTGACGAGGTTCCAGTTATTTATGGTGGGTAGACTTTCCCCTATTACATGACCAATGGGATTTGGTCATAATGACATGTTTTTTTTTTCATTGACTGGTTGCGGGAATATTTTCTCTATGAGGTTTTCGACTTTTGATAGATTCCCGAACCAGAGGGGCTGGGATATGTTTTCATGGAAAGATTATTTTTAAAATTACATTTTTATGGTAAAGACATGCATCGTGATTTTCTTTATATTATGAAAAGTGTGGAAAGTAAAATATAAATGTTCGTTAAATTATTATATTTATTTGTAGAACTTTTTGTCCACTCACGCTAATGTTTTTAAATTGCTTTCCCTGGGCTCTTCGTTTTAAACTGCCCAGTGTGCAGAGCTGTTCGGTACTAGTAGGAGGCAAGATTTAAAGTTGTCTTCCGCTGTCAGAAATCGTAGGTTGCTAGACTAACCTACTTGTAAAATAGTTTTCCCTTGTGTAGTCGCTCTGATACTTTGAGTATTGTAGTAAACTTAAAATGTTCACTTTTGAATTGTAGTTTGAAGTCGTTAATAATATACCGGTTTATTCCTTTTGTATTATTCTTTTTGAAGTTGAATTCTATTGTTGGTATTGGAAGTTCTTTGATTATTGGGGGAGCAGGTGGCTCCTTGAGTCAGGATGGATATATTTAGAAGTGTTTGATTGTTTCTTCCAGGTTTGGGTCGTCCATTTTAAGAGAGGTCATGCCGAATTTTCGGTAGAACCTCCCTTGAAATGGTCCCCGCAGGATTTACTCTGGGTAACAGTGTGTTACCCGGGGCGGGTCCTGTCATATATTGTTCTCCACGTACACCGCTTTCAAAAAGAAACACATCGTTGACGAATGCCATTGTTGGATCGTTGGATGTACTACTACTGCCCGCCTAAAAAAACTGTCCATGATCATGCGATCCATCTAATGATGGCTCACCGTGATATATCCAACGTTTGTACTTCGGCCAAAACCCATTACTCTTTAGGTGCTCTCATACTGTCCTAATCAGAAATCGACACATATCACTGCGACACTTACATTTCTTGCACGGGCAATAATGGTAATCATTCCCGTTTGCATTTTCCTCGACGAAGTGCAAAAAATTCACAACTCCTGTAGTGTATCGTCGGTCATGCCTTGGAAGCAAAATCCAACTCTTATCCAGATCCATATTGATACGACCCGAATCTGGAATTTCCTTTTTACGGTGTTACGGGTACTTTTACTCCTCGAGAATTGTTACGATTCGGAAAAGTTCTAAAGGTTGACTTTTAAATAAGTTGACCTGACCGAGGATTTTATTTGACGATGAAATAGAAGTCGTTGAAACGAGTTCGTGGACACGCGGCACGATTTATTTGAAGTTGGTACGAAAAAGTTGTGACGTGGAAACCGAAACTTGCCGATTTGGACGAGTATAAATAGCCACGGGGAAATTTCCCGAAACGGCATTTTTCTCTTTTCTTTTCTTTTTCTTTTTCTTTTCTTCTCTCTTCCTCTTTCTCTCTCCTCTCCCCCGATTCGGATCGGCCTCCGGCCGATCTCCGCTGTCCGGCCGAACTGGGCCGGCGCACGGGTCCCATTCGGACCGGCTCGGCCTCCTCGTCTTCTTGGTGGCAGCGGCGTGGCGTGAAACGCCGCCGTGAGGCCGTGCGAAGCCGAGCAAGGTTCGACTGTGTCGAACCTCGTCCTCCCTCCTCCGGCCAAGATTCCACCCGATTCTTGGGGGGAAATGAAGACGTCGACGTGTGCAATCATTCCATGGAAGGAATCGAACCGAATTGCACCAGGTAAGGAGGAATTAGGAATTGAAAATTTTTAGGGTTTTTAGGAAATTTCGATTGAGGTTGTGATTTTGATGTTTTTCGTTTAATTGGAGACTTTAATCGTGTTCAAAACTTGAATTGGAGTGGATTGAGTGAAATTTGGAGTTTGATGGTTGAATTTTGGGAGAAATTGGTGGAGGGGCGGTTCTGCCGCCGTACCGGCCGCCTTCGGGGGCGGCTGCAGTGGTGTTGGGCGGCGGAGACGGTGAGATTGAGGGTCTGAGATGGTTTGGGATGGTTTTGGAGTGGAATGGAGGTGTTTTTGACCTCCGGTGGCGGAGCTGCCGGCGGCGATGGCGGCGCTCCGGCGGTGCCGGCAGCGGTGGCGCTGTTCCGGCGGCCAGAGGTTGATGACGATGAACAGTAACAGTAAAAGGTAAAAGTAAAACGGTAAAAGGTGAAAAGTAAACGGTAAAACGGTAAAGGTAAACAGTAAACAGTAATTCTTAAAAGTAAAAAGGTAAAAAGTAAAAGTAAATAGTAAACAGTCAACAGTAAATGGTAAATAGTAATTGGATTTTAACCATTTACTGTTTGACTTTCAGAATTACTGTTTGACCTGTAATAATTACTGTTTGACCAGTAGATTTTACTGTTGACTTACCGTAAAAAGGGTAAAAGCTAATTAAAAGGATTTTACGACGGAATAACTATCAAAAGAATTAATCGGACACGGAGTGGGTGTCCTGAGTAAATTCGGACGTAGATTATCGGTATTAAAGCGTAACTCCTATACCGATAACTGAAAAGGAAAAATTATCGGACGAGCGAGAACGTCCGTGGTTTAGGTTTTATATTTGTTTTCCGAGGTTTAGAAATTTACGATTTCGCCCATGCGACAGGTCGAGAGGGTACTCGACGGGACGAGAGCCGAAACGGCTACCAGCTCGGGAAGACTGTGAGTGGATTTTTATTTTGAAAACAAATGCATGCATGATTATTTTATTGAAATGGAAAATTTTTTTAAAAATGAAATTTATTTTGATTAAATGATTTTAAAGTATGAAAGATTATATGAGGAAAGGAAAAATTTATGGTTATGTTTTATTGATAAAAATGATATTTATACTGGATTTTACTATTTCCTTGGGATATGAGATTCCCATGTGGTTTTATATTCTCGAAATATTTTGAGTATGTTAATCCGTAGACCGGAATGAAATTCCGGGGATTTTGTAAATTTTATTATTTATGATTTTTCTGACATGCGAGGCATGTCGATGGGATTTATATATATTTGATTTGATTTTACGGCATGTTGATTTGCCGGGGATTTATGGATATATTCTTTTGAGGCTACGAGTTTATGTGATTATATATATATAAGAGCCTCGGACGTACGGTCGGGGATCGTACGGATTGTTATATATAAGGGGAACAGTGTTTTTGGTTTGTTTTCGGATTTTCACCATACGAGGGTCCACGGTATTATTATATTGATGCTAGCTAGCGAGGCCTCATCCCACGCGAGGTGACGACTTGACCATATAGGTCAGATTCACGCTCGGTGGTCGACGTAGGGTGGTATATATTGAGGCGGTGACGTGTCTAGGTAGTAGACTTAGACACGGGGGGAGTCAATAGGACTCTCGGACCCGGAGCCTGACGATGTTCCAGTTATTTATGGTGGGTAGACTTTCCCCTGTTGCATGGCCAATGGGATTTGGTCATGAGGATGTTTTTCACTGTGATTGCGGGAATATTTCCTCTGTTTAGTAAAGGTTTCAGTTTTTAATAAATTCCCGCATCAGTTGATTGAGATTTTTATACGATTATACGTTGTGGCTTCGGGAATATTTCATTTATGAGACTTTCAGCTTTTGATAGATTCCCGAACCAGTGGAACTAAGATTTTTATATGACCAAAGAGATTGATCGAGATGTATTATAAATTGATTTTCAAATGATTATGATTTTATATATATATATATATAAACGAAGGAGTTTTGTTTAATTGAGTTGTCAGCGAAGCTGAGTTGTTTTAATAGAGTTTTTCATAAAATGTGGTACGTTTATATATAAATATGCATGCATTGTGATTTTCCGATTAGTATGAAAAAGTGGGAAAGTGATATAATGTTTTTAACGAAAAGTTTTAGTTGAAATCATTTTATTTTTATCCACTCACTCTAACGTTTTTAAATTACTTTCCCCTGGGCCCTTCGTTTTAAAATGCCCAATGTGCAGACTTGTAGTTGAGGTCAAAGATACTCAGGTCGAGGCATAGTCAGCGTCAGTATTACTTCCGCTCGGTAGAATCTTTAATCCCTTGTCCTATTTGATTTTGTATCTTTAGCTACTTTCTATAGAATGCTCTGATAAAGTGTAGTTGTGATAAAGTGAGTGTTGTAACTGTGTTGCGAACTTGTTGGAAATTTGGGGGAGCAGGTGGCTCCTAGAGTCAGGGTGGATTTTATAGAAGTGTTTTGTGTTTTTGGCAGGTGAGGGTTGTCCATTTTAAGAGAGGTCATGCTGGTTTTTCGGTAAGATCTCTCTTAAGGTGGTCCCCGTAGGGTCTGATCCGGGTTTCGGGGTGAAATCTGGTTCGGGTCCTGTCAATTTGGTATCAGAGCATTAGGTCCTGTCTTTTCCTTGAGTCATGTTGTCTTTTCTACTTGATGACGCCTAGCAATCTTTGAGTGAGGATCCGACCGCGGCGGATTTCCATCACATTCTCTGATGCTAGTGTGTACATTAAGTCCATGAGCCAGATTCTTTGATATCTTGTCATGTACTCGGTAGAGTACTATTCTATTATGTTATTTTATATGCTTGGTAATGCTTAGTACCTCTGACTGATGGTCCGACTGCAGCGGGTAGCCATCGTATGCTCTTTGGTGCTAACGTTATTATCAAGTATGTAAAATACATTCCCGGTATCGATTTGTATCTTTTAGACTATGCCTCGAGTACATTGACCTCCTAGGATGTTATTCTTGCGTGCGGAATAGGTATGTGGTAATACCTATTCGGTTATGAGTTTGACGCGCGTTTATTGTTATAGCGTCAGATTACGCGGCAGAAACTCGGATGCTGGGCCTCATTCCCTTCGAGAGGAGCACGTATTTTCTTATTTGGGCTACGCGTTATTATTCTGGTGTGGTATTCTCCTGGTGCTTTGGGAATGGCCTTGGATTTTGTGTAACGGGTAATGCGATCGTTTCTACTTTTGTCGCCAAGATACACGTGAGGTGATTGACGTCGTTGCGACCTGGTTACAAAGATTGGAGAATCGAACGTGTAACTTCTGAACGACGTTGCGGATTGTCACGTGCTTGTTTTGGGCCTCGTCATAAGTGATATTTTGTGGATTGACCAATGGATTTGGCGTATGTGGAGAAAGTGAGTATGTGGACATTTAAGTGGCAGTGTACATGTGTTGTTCTTATGAATCTCATAACCGTCTTATTTGGATTTTGGACATATCGGTTATGACGGAAGAAATGGAGAGTTATATAGAGATTGTGGGAGCTATAAATAATTCTAATTCTTAGCGACTTTGGTCGGGAGATTTGATAAAGGAAGAATTAGAAATTGAAATAGCTACCGATATTGGAGATGTTTGCCTCGATATATGTGGTAATTGAGGGGAAAGAGATTTGAATATGTGATCATGGTAACATTGGGAGGTCAGTAATGATTGGAAGTTGGCGATGCTTAGTGATACCATGCGGCGTAAATTTCGAGATATAGTCGTTGTGGCTTCGGAATCACCGTGTTACGTCGATGTATGGCTTGGGCTCGATGGACATTGCTTTAGCACGCGAGCAGCAAGAGACGATATCCGGAATACCGAGATCGAGGATCCATTCGACCATTGCAGGGTTTGCTCGGTAATTCGGATGAGAAGATTCGGGTAGTTGCACTAAAGTTGACAAGTGACTTTTCTTCGACTGGTCATCTTATAAATGATTGGAGTTGTATTTGATCAGTCGGTTCTTTTGTTCTTCTGTGTTTCTTGTTCGAGGATTTGTGGCGAAACTTCGGCGGATCATAGCTTTTGATCCGTAATCCCGATTCGAGATCCGTCAATGGCTTCTGGTTTGACTTGAGGTCACATGCTTATTTATGGTGGTTGGGGTGAAATCCACCGGTGATTTCCAGGAAGCATGTTTCGAACTCTAAGAGTTATTTTGGCAATTTTTCATGGTTAAGTCGGGATTCTATCTGCTAACATTGGAACGATATCTTTTGATTCTCGAACATTTTTCAGGTTGATGGCAAATGTTGACGTTGACTATTTAGTTAGTCACGGAACACTTATCAAGTAAAGGTATCGGCTTTGTTCCTATTTCGACAAGTGTGGGAGGCATGTGGATAGTGCAACCTGGATGTTGGCGATTGTGGATATAAAGATTTCGACACCAAGGGGTCAGCGATATGGAAGTCATTGAATGTAGTATGGGATAAGAATTGAATGGTGTGATTCAATCGGAGGGCACTAATGACTCAAGTGACTTCATTAAGAAAAGCGAATCTTGAGAATGATAAGACGAGTCACGAATAATTATTTGTACTGGTTTTACAAGGCAATGTCAGATGAATTGCTTGAGGTGTTTTCATTGGTCGCTTATAATATAGCCGTAGCGTGTCGAGTCAAGGCTTGTGTTGAACGACGTTTCATTAGTGGAGAGAAATTTCTTTTGGGATCGTAGTGTGGTGGGACCACTTACTGATCCGGAGATGACTTGAGAAGTCATTATTTTTGGTGATGCGTGTTGGTGTTTTCGTCGGATAGATCACTGATTTGAGTTTTTCTCATGTCAGTTTTCATGGGGACGATATATTGACTGGAACTTCTATAGTTTAATTGAGGTTTGAGAATCTTATTTCTCGAGGGTTTCTTTTCTTTGATGCGAGTTAGTAGAGGTTATTGGATATTTGTTGGCTCGAGCAACTCAGGTTGGAAGGTTTATGTTATAAATTCGGCAAGTCTTTTGGGGTATTTGAGATGTTTTCTCTCGAGTTTAAGGTTATATGATGAAGTTCGATTTTTGTTGCAATGTTGTTTTTGATAATGATCGATTTAACAGTGCTGGTGTTAATAGTCGGTTTTGGAAACTAATTTTGACATCCGAAGGATTTCTTGATGTCATATCAGATCTGGTTTATTGATGGTAGCTGATGTATCCAGTTGGAAACCTCTGCTGGTGGTCACATTTGACGGTGATTCTGGTCCCACTCTTTTATGAGTTGTGAGTTACGAGAGTTGCTTTATCCATGGACGAGATTGGACTTTGATAAATGAGTTTCATGTGAAACCAGTCCTGATTATTGTTGTACAAGGAGCACAAATCGAGGACTCGTCCATAGAGCTTATGAGAGATAAAGCATAATATAGCTCACATGTGCATTTTCACCAGTTCGAGTGATGGGATGTTGTTGATTGGGGTGGCAATATGTAAACGTTGAGAGGTAAAACCCCAAAGTTCTTAGCGGCGTTTGTGGGTGTTAGTGTGAGATTTCATATCCCTATGTGATTTGTATGTACGGCGTGTCTCACACCCAAAGTCGGTTTGTTGATATGTGGGTGATAAAGATTGGGAGACTATTTGATGTCTAAATCCGTGAAATCTACTTGAAAATCGTGATTTATTTTATAGACTTAAAAAGAGTTGCAGGCAGTTTTACGGGTTCGAGGATATTTTCGCACTGCCTTGCACATTTGCATTGGGTGAATAGACAGAGATGTTTATTCATATCCTAAAGAATAGTTTGAGTCTTGTGAGATGTAGTTCAGGGGTTATGAGATGAGTAACTCAGAGTTCTGAGGATGGTAGAGATGAGACACTGAGTGTCAAGATTTATCGACTTTTAGGGGATGACGGAGCAGATTGATATGGCAGCTTATCGAAACTACCCAAGAGACATGACGTTTTTCCACGCATCTAGACTCCATGAGTAATTGCCGATCTTTCGCATATCTCGGAAATTTAACCTATCAACCGAAGGAAGATTTGAATGTCCAAGAGCTGTCAGTTGAAAGTGTTGACCAGGAGGACTAAATTGTAAGAGGTAAACGAACTACTACTTGAGAAACTGGAGGAGTAGAGAGATGTCGATACCCCATACTAAGTTTTGACGAGTACACAAATTTCGAGGACGAAATTTTTATAAGGAGGGGAGAATTGATACGACCCAAATCTGGAATTTCCTTTTTACGGTGTTACGCGTACTTTTACTCCTTGAGAATTGTTACGATTCGGAAAAGTTCTAAAGGTTGACTTTTAAATAAGTTGACCTGACCGAGTATTTTATTTCATGATGAAATACAAGTCGTTGAAACGAGTTCGTGGACACGCGGCACGATTTATTTGGAGTTGGTACGAAAAAGTTGTGACGTGGAAACCGAAACTTGCCGATTTTGGACAGGTATAAATAGCCGCGGGGAAATTTCCCGAAACGGCATTTTTCTCTTTTCTTTTCTTTTTCTTTTTCTTTTCTTCTCTCTTCCTCTTTCTCTCTCCTCTCCCCCGATTCGGATCGGCCTCCGGCCGATCTCCGCCGTCCGGCCGAACTGGGCCGGCGCACGGGTCCCATTCGGACCGGCTCGGCCTCCTCGTCTTCTTGGTGGCAGCGGCGTGGCGTGAAACGCCGCCGTGAGGCCGTGCGAAGCCGAGCAAGGTTCGACTGTGTCGAACCTCGTCCTCCCTCCTCCGGCCAAGATTCCACCCGATTCTTGGGGGGAAATGAAGACGTCGACGTGTGCAATCATTCCATGGAAGGAATCGAACCGAATTGCACCAGGTAAGGAGGAATTAGGAATTGAAAATTTTTAGGGTTTTTAGGAAATTTCGATTGAGGTTGTGATTTTGATGTTTTTCGTTTAATTGGAGACTTTAATCGTGTTCAAAACTTGAATTGGAGTGGATTGAGTGAAATTTGGAGTTTGATGGTTGAATTTTGGGAGAAATTGGTGGAGGGGCGGTTCTGCCGCCGTACCGGCCGCCTTCGGGGGCGGCTGCAGTGGTGTTGGGCGGCGGAGACGGTGAGATTGAGGGTCTGAGATGGTTTGGGATGATTTTGGAGTGGAATGGAGGTGTTTTTGACCTCCGGTGGCGGAGCTGCCGGCGGCGATGGCGGCGCTCCGGCGGTGCCGGCAGCGGTGGCGCTGTTCCGGCGGCCAGAGGTTGATGACGATGAACAGTAACAGTAAAAGGTAAAAGTAAAACGGTAAAAGGTGAAAAGTAAACGGTAAAACGGTAAAGGTAAACAGTAAACAGTAATTCGTAAAAGTAAAAAGGTAAAAAGTAAAAGTAAATAGTAAACAGTCAACAGTAAATGGTAAATAGTAATTGGATTTTAACCATTTACTGTTTGACTTTCAGAATTACTGTTTGACCTGTAATAATTACTGTTTGACCAGTAGATTTTACTGTTGACTTACCGTAAAAAGGGTAAAAGCTAATTAAAAGGATTTTACGACGGAATAACTATCAAAAGAATTAATCAGACACGGAGTGGGTGTCCTGAGTAAATTCGGACGTAGATTATCGGTATTAAAGCGTAACTCCTATACCGATAACTGAAAAGGAAAAATTATCGGACGAGCGAGAACGTCCGTGGTTTAGGTTTTATATTTGTTTTCCGAGGTTTAGAAATTTACGATTTCGCCCATGCGACAGGTCGAGAGGGTACTCGACGGGACGAGAGCCGAAACGGCTACCAGCTCGGGAAGACTGTGAGTGGATTTTTATTTTGAAAACAAATGCATGCATGATTATTTTATTGAAATGGAAATTTCTTTTAAAAATGAAATTTATTTTGATTAAATGATTTTAAAGTATGAAAGATTATATGAGGAAAGGAAAAATTTATGGTTATGTTTTATTGATAAAAATGATATTTATACTGGATTTTACTATTTCCTTGGGATATGAGATTCCCATGTGGTTTTATATTCTCGAAATATTTTGAGTATGTTAATCCGTAGACCGGAATGAAATTCCGGGGATTTTGTAAATTTTATTATTTATGATTTTTCTGACATGCGAGGCATGTCGATGGGATTTATATATATTTGATTTGATTTTACGGCATGTTGATTTGCCGGGGATTTATGGATATATTCTTTTGAGGCTACGAGTTTATGTGATTATATATATATAAGAGCCTCGGACGTACGGTCGGGGATCGTACGGATTGTTATATATAAGGGGAACAGTGTTTTTGGTTTGTTTTCGGATTTTCACCATACGAGGGTCCACGGTATTATTATATTGATGCTAGCTAGCGAGACCTCATCCCACGCGAGGTGACGACTTGACCATATAGGTCAGATTCACGCTCGGTGGTCGACGTAGGGTGGTATATATTGAGGCGGTGACGTGTCTAGGTAGTAGACTTAGACACGGGGGGAGTCAATAGGACTCTCGGACCCGGAGCCTGACGATGTTCCAGTTATTTATGGTGGGTAGACTTTCCCCTGTTGCATGGCCAATGGGATTTGGTCATGAGGATGTTTTTCACTGTGATTGCGGGAATATTTCCTCTGTTTAGTAAAGGTTTCAGTTTTTAATAAATTCCCGCATCAGTTGATTGAGATTTTTATACGATTATACGTTGTGGCTTCGGGAATATTTCATTTATGAGACTTTCAGCTTTTGATAGATTCCCGAACCAGTGGAACTAAGATTTTTATATGACCAAAGAGATTGATCGAGATGTATTATAAATTGATTTTCAAATGATTATGATTTTATATATATATATATAAACGAAGGAGTTTTGTTTAATTGAGTTGTCAGCGAAGCTGAGTTGTTTTAATAGAGTTTTTCATAAAATGTGGTACGTTTATATATAAATATGCATGCATTGTGATTTTCCGATTAGTATGAAAAAGTGGGAAAGTGATATAATGTTTTTAACGAAAAGTTTTAGTTGAAATCATTTTATTTTTATCCACTCACTCTAACGTTTTTAAATTACTTTCCCCTGGGCCCTTCGTTTTAAAATGCCCAGTGTGCAGACTTGTAGTTGAGGTCAAAGATACTCAGGTCGAGGCATAGTCAGCGTCAGTATTACTTCCGCTCGGTAGAATCTTTAATCCCTTGTCCTATTTGATTTTGTATCTTTAGCTACTTTCTATAGAATGCTCTGATAAAGTGTAGTTGTGATAAAGTGAGTGTTGTAACTGTGTTGCGAACTTGTTGGAAATTTGGGGGAGCAGGTGGCTCCTAGAGTCAGGGTGGATTTTATAGAAGTGTTTTGTGTTTTTGGCAGGTGAGGGTTGTCCATTTTAAGAGAGGTCATGCTGGTTTTTCGGTAAGATCTCTCTTAAGGTGGTCCCCGCAGGGTCTGATCCGGGTTTCGGGGTGAAATATGGTTCGGGTCCTGTCACATATATAGCCTGATAATAATATATATGTATAACTTTAATTAATAAGAAATTAATTAACACATACATATATATATATATAAATCCTTAATAATTAATTACATTACAATATATATTAGTATCAACATCAACTCATATATATATACCATTAATATATATATATATATTAACCATTATTTAAGTTACACTATATATCAACCATTATTTAAGTTAATTAATTACACTATATATCAACAACTATTAATTACACTATATATCAACAACTATTAATTAACATATATATATATATATATATATATTAACACTAATTAAAATAACATCAAATTAAAACACATAATTAAACTAAAACTCAAAATCAACATATATACATACATTCTAACACTAAAACAACAACCAATTAAACAAAAAATCACTTAATAAATCAAAATCACTAAAACTCAAAATCAACTCAACTAAAACTCAAAATCAACATATATACATACATTCTAACACTAAAACAACAACAAAACAAAAAATCATTTACTAAATCAAAATCACTAAAACTCAAAATCAACATATATATATATACACATGTGCGTACCTATATATAGCTCCACAATGTAAGAGAGGACGGATTTCAACAATACCCACAGATTTTTCACTCTTTCTCCCATTTTTCCCTTTTTTTTTGAAATGAGCAGCTGCTGCCCAGATCTGAAAATATATAGACTTATAGCCGACGAAAATGTCAACTTCGTCGGCCATACTTCCAAAAATTTTCGTCGGCTAATGTTTCGGAGAAAGGCCGACGAAAATACAAATCGTCGACTGAAATATGAATATAGCCGACGATTTTTTTTTTCACCGACGAAAAATAAAATCGTCGGCTATTCCTTAGAATTACCGACGAAAATTTTAATTCGTCGGCCGTGTTTTTTTTTTTCGTCGGGAAATCCCTTTTTTCTGGTAGTGAGTTCTGTATTAGCTACATTTGATGAAGAGGAACATATGTTGCTTGGCATTGATGGGAGCCGAAGCTCACATGCAATAATAAACCCTACAAAAGATCGTTAGTAGTATAAGCAAGTAGGGATCGTTCTAGGCCGGGGATTAAGGGTACCTGAGATATGAAATTGTTAGACTCAAACATATTCACATATATACAAAATCGTCAAACATATGGGGGTATAAGAGGTACGGCAGCAATGCTGCCCTAGACTACACACGGCACACATAACAGAAAATTAAATGCTGAAAAATAAATCCTAAGTCTACTATTTACAAGGTTGGTCGACATTCTTCCACAAAGCACTAACACAAAAGCAATCAAAACACGTAACAAACAAGCAAGTAAGACTCTCGGCAAAGTATTAAAGCGTTCTAGACTCAACTCAACTCCAACCCAACTAGAGCCGCAGCGGCCATCTAATTGTTAGACTTCTCTTGTACTTAGAATTAACTCAGCGTATAATCCTAATCTTGTTACTAACCGGTTTACATGACACGCAGCGTCGACACATGAACTAGCTAGTAAATACGCACAAAGTCCTTTTTAATTGGAAACAAGTCAATAGAGTAAGGTTGTCAATCATCTCTACAACAAGCATGTTCATTTAAATTACTCTAACCCTTGTGAAAAACAACACAAACTAAGTAACTCGTTGATTACCTAATCCATATTAATTTTTCGGCTAATGAGATTAATAATCTACGCATTGCACTTACATAGGCTACCAATCTTTAAGCACACGAATTTAAAGAACAAGTCAAGAAAACCCTAAAATCAATTTAACACATATTTTGCCGAAAATCCTAATTACTAGTTCATCATATAGTTTCCTTACTCTTTAGCATGCAATTCGTATTCTTACATCCAAACACCACATATAGATAAAGAAAACGCATTGAACATACAAATCATAAAACCAAATTTCAATCCAATTCATACATAGACATAAAAATTGAAACCAAGAATTCATGCTAACTTCATAGACAAAGTTTAACATAACTACGACAAAAATTACAAAGCCAAGAGAAGGGAGTGGATCACACATTAGAAACCTTGGAGACTTCGTCTTGTATGGATCCGGTGGTTGATGGTGTCGGATGGAGCTTCTGCTCGGCAGTGGTGGTGTCGGCAGCAAGGTGCCAAGGTTTCGGCAGAAACTTTGGGTGTGGTGGAGGTGGTTTTGGCTAGGGTTTTTGTGTAGGACTCAAGGGAAATTTAGGTAGAGCTTTGGCTAGATTTTTGTTTTGGAATGTGACCAGTTTTTCTATGTAAAAGTTGGGTATTTATAGGGAGAATACTAGGTCTTGCCGGCAGCCCTTCTTGTACAAGGAAAAACAAAACCTAATGGGATATGGTTTGAAACCTTCCTTTTTCTACTTCAATTAGGTTTTGTTTTTCTGAATTTTTCTTCAAGGCTTGGGCTTCACATCTTCATGGACTTCTTGTATGGTCTTGGACTTCAATTGATAGGCCTTGATCCATCGAAAATGCCCCATATGCCGGCAGCAACCAAAGACATCAGATCTACCAGGATCGGCAGCTTTTCCTAGTTTGACTAGGAGAACTTGTTTCTTCATGTTTTTCTTCAATGCTATGGCTAAATGTCGTCCTCCTTCCTTCCCTAAGCTTGGAATGTCTTCACAAATGCCCTTGTACATCATATGGTCCATCGAAATGAAGCACTTGTGAAAAGGAAGCAATCTGTCCCTGGAATCGGCAGCTTTGACCTTGTCGCAGTAATTCCGGCATATCTCCACCTTCGGAACTCCGATTGATGCGATTCCAAGTCTCACGTAAACTAGACACACATGGCCATCTCCCCATAAAATATCTCGGCCAAATTCCTTGCAAGTCGTCGGGAATGATTTTTCGAAGTTAGGACAAAGTCCCAGGAAAATCCTGGAAGCCCCTGGATTGGAATGCTCGGACTGCCGTTTTGCAGCCAACTTTTGGGTGGCTTCCCGAACTCCGATTGATCTGAAATTTTAACACAACATTCCTCAGTATATGAATATTAAGCACACAAAAGTTCATAGAATTCGGACAAGGATAGATCATATTTGTACTCGTCACAATGTCGCGAAAAAGACATATTTTACACTATTTTCCAGATTTCTCAAACTTAGTCATCTTTCGGATTATTAACCATATTTCACCAAAACTCTACCAAAATGACACTAACTACATTATGACTCTATCTTAGACAAATAAGGGTTAAACAAAGCATAAACGAGGGCATAAGCATATAATATCGTCGCACATTGTGCTCCTATCAGGCATATATGCTAACAACAATATTCTTTTGGCGGAACATCTCAACGACGAAGAGGATGGTGCTCAATCCGTAAGGAGAGGTGCAGTTCCTGGTCACATAACTATTTATTGTGATCGAGAAGCTGCTGCACACACTTTGTTCACAGATTATTTTGTTGATGTCCCTGTATATCCAGAGGTAAAATTTCGCGTACGTTTTTGTATGCGTAAAAGTTTGTTTTATCACATTACTGATGCAGTCAAGAATCATGAAAACTATTATATGCAACAACGCGATGGAATTGGTAGGATCAGACTCTCATCCCTCGTAAAATTCACTGCTTGTTTTCGAATGCTGGCATATGGTGTACCAGCTGATTCACTTGATGAATACTTGAAAATTGGTGAATCTACAGCAATTAGATGCATGAAAAAGTTTTGTCAGGCTGTTGTAGAGATCTTTGCAGAGAGATATCTCAGAAGGCCAACAACCAATGGTGTTGCCAGACTCCTTTATATTGGTGAGGAATGTGGATTCCCCGGAATGTTAGGAAGCTTAGATTGCATGCACTGGAGGTGGAAAAATTGTCCAGCAGCTTGGGCAGGTGCCTATGCCGGACGTAGTGGCATGCCGACAATTATTCTTGAAGTAGTTGCTTATTAGGATCTTTGGATATGGCATGCATATTTTGGCTTACCAGGCTCCAACAATGACATTAATGTTTTGGAAGCATCCAACTTATTTGCGGAGCTTGCTGCAGGTAAATCACCTCCGTGCACGTATTTTATTAAGGATAAGCAATATCATGTCGGTTATTACTTAGCAGATGACATATATCCTAAGTGGTATACACTTGTCCAAACTATTCATGATCCTCAAGGGAAGAAAAAGCAATATTTTGCCACAAAACAAGAGTCATGTAGAAAAGATGTTGAACGTGCTTTTGGCGTTCTTCAATCACGTTGGGCAATTGTTAAAAGTCCGGCACGTTTTTAGACAAAACGTGTTCTACATGACATCATGACTGCATGTATCATTATGCATAATATGATTATTGAGGATGAGCGTGATTTATCAGCACCGATTAGGGAATTTAATCGTGCGCCTAGGCCTACCGTTGAAATTGTTGGTAATGAAGATGAACGATTTATTCAATTTCTTGCCCGAAATAGGCAAATCAAAGACAAGAAAGCTCATTTTGAACTACGGGATGCGTTGATTGATCATCTATGGGATCGTCATGGTAGAGATGAAGTTTGAAGTATTCCATTGGATGACATTATTTTTCATTTCTTTTTTCAATGTCGATTGTTTTATTTCACGTGTTTTATTAATTAGCAGACTATGTATTTTCCGTTTTATTTTATGATTTTAATGAAATAAAATAATATTATTGTGTTAAAAAATATGTACCTGAATCATTGTGAATGAAGTAGACTCAATTATGAGCTGTATGACATTATTTTACAATTGGCACACATATCAACATGATCAGATAAGATAAGGTAAGATTGTATTTGTTGACAATAAAATAATATGATTACGTGAATACATCTATACCATAAATACTCTGCTTCTTCCATTATACAGGACACACCAATTCTTCAACTGCTTCTTCCACAATACTTACTACAACCAAGCCTTATACTATTTCAATGTCTTTTTCTAAGCGTGGTCAGGCTTATACAATAGATGAAGATTTGCAATTATGTCATATCTATCTTGATGTTTCTCAATGTCCAATTAATGGTGTTAACCAAAAAAAAGGGTGCGTTATGGGAGAGAGTTGTTGTTGCCTACAATGAAGACAAGGTTAGAGAGATGATCAGGACTGGAATGTCGCTCCAAAGTCGATTCTCTAATTTGTGTTTACCGGTTAGTAAGCTTCGTGGTCATATTCGTCAAATTGAGCACCAAAATCCAAGTGGTGCGTCTGAAGAATGGATCGTAAGTATTCGTTGAACCATTATTTGTAATATTATATTTTAAGCTCCAAACTTACAAGATTTGTTTTTTTTTTCACTTGCTAGTTGAAGAAAGCTAAAGAATCCCTCCAAGATGATCCAACTTTCAAGAGGAAAAAGTTTCAATTTGATCTTGTGTGGCCTATTCTAAAAAATGTTGGAAAATGGCTGGACAATGCTACCCCGCACGCTGCTAAACCGCGAAGCAGAAATCAGTCATCTGAAGGATCTCAAACAGGTTCTCGCGCGACAGAGACATATGAAAATCCATCGTTTTGTGTTGATTTGAATGCAGATGAAGACGAGCAGGAGTACATCAACGATGAACTCGCTTCACCAGAGCTTCCCATAGGAACGAAGATGGCAAAGATGAGAAGGAAAGCCGCTGAGGAAAAGAAAAATGGTTATGAAAAGATCATAGCTGACATCCAAGCAATAAAAGAGTTGCTTGAGAAAAACATGTTGGAGAAATCAAGCTTTGCCTCCAAGATAGAGCAGTACACCTCAAACAAATTGAACATCCAACGTCAGCGTGATGAAGACAAAATCATGCTAACGAGCTTGGATTCTATAACAGATCCAATGGATCGTGAATTCTTGAAGATGAGAAAGACAAAAATCATGTAGAGAAGAGCTCGTGAGTCGCAATCACAAGAATTGTCCCCTACATTTGGTTACGGTAATTTTAATAATTTGAATCAATTCCAAAGTGGTTCTGAGGCTACATTTCATTCAGGAAATTTTGGTAGTACATTTCCATTTGGATTCGGAGGAAGTAGTGGGTATGGAGGAGCTTCATATGCTGGAGGAAGTAGTCAATTTGGAACAAATAGAGGTGAACCTGTCCCTGAGGTCAATCAGAGTGCCCGATTTCAGAGAAATGATGGTTACGGCGGAACTGATGCTAATATACCGGAATATTAGTTTATGTTTATGTTAATTTTATGAATTTATTTCATGTTGTTGAATATGTTCTTATATTTTTCTTCCTAGTACTCTTCTTCCCAACTTGAAATTTATTTTCAAGTATGGTTTTGACGAGACTATCAATAAAATAGTCAATTTACTTGGCCAATAACACATATGGGTATATATCATACAACAACAAAAAAAAAGAACATTTAAACACAAAATTATTAACATATCAAATATTAGGCTCATATGAAACGTCACAACGAGATCAAACTATGTAATAGTTTTTATATTTAAAGACATTATAATACATTTATATAACAAAATAATTATTTCCTAAATGCTAAATTGATAATACAAAATAAAAATAAAAGCCTTAATATAGTGGGGCCCGCAATATAACCTATGAAATTGGGTAGCCAAATTTGGCATGCCTCATGAAGGCCATTTTTGATTCTTGGAATTGGTGTAATTGACCTAGGGAGAGATGCTCTAAGGCATATATGCATTCATACCTTACGGTGGGAGATGTCCTGAGATCGGCAGACCAAACACTAAATTTAGCTATTTAGTGAGTATTTATCATATCATCATAGACAAGTCAAGAACTTTATGTTCAATTAAAAAAAAAAAGTTTTTATGTTATAGCTTTGTTGATAGTTTAATATCTTTGTCAATCATAGACTAACAAAAAGGTAAAGAGACTATTTAGCTATTTAATGACAATGCATGAACAATTAACAAATTTGTCAATGAACAATTTTTGTTTGGCAGAGCAATGAGAGGTTTTCTCTCCCTCAACCCTAGCCTCTCTCACTTCAATATTCAGCTATGGCGGCCTTATTTGGTCTCCTCTATCAGTCATGGTCTCATGACTCTCCCACCTCTATCAGACAACGATGGTACCCCCCACCTATCATCACTCAATTTTTTTTCTCGTAGCAAAGGACATGAGAAAGAGAAGGTTTGATGTCTGATCTAAGATGACATGTCGCTTGGTAGGGGCAAGAATTGATTCATATTCGTCAGAGTAGAGCGAGACTCATGACAGATCCATAGTGGGTTTTTGAACGTACGTCGTATTCTTGGGGTGTTTGATCTCAATCCGAGGTTTGATGGCAGAGGAGACTTACGCGTCGCACAAGTGTTGAAAAACTAAATCCTAGAAACAAATAACTCTCAAGCTTTTGATGGATGATTCTTATTCAATTCAAGAAACAACTACGGCTTACAACCCTAAGACTGTGGTCGACTCAACTAAAGAATAGCTCAAACTCTAACTAGTAAATAACAAGCTCCTCATAACTAGGAGTTATTAACAGATACGAAGACCAAGCAATCCTATCAACTCAAACTACTTAACCATCATCCAATTGAAATGCAACGACCAAGTCTCCAACAAATCCTCCCCTAAACTGATATTGCTATAAGCAATCAGTTTACTTCATTCCAGGTCTCCATACCAAGCAACCCTCGAATTTTCTCAAAAACTTCCAGCTTCAAAGGTTTAGTCATGATATCTGCAAGCTGCTCACTACTGCCACAATGTTTCAACTCAACAACTCCTTCTTTAGTGAGATCACGAAGAAAGTGAAATCTCACATCAATATGTTTGCTCCTTCCATGTAAAACATGATTTTTTGACAACTTAATGGTAGATGAATTGTCACAAAACACTGTAATACACTTACTCTGACAAGAACTGAGCTGATTGAGAACTCTCTTCATCCATATACTCTGACAAGCACAGGCTACTGCTGCAATGTACTCCGCCTCAGTTGTGGAAAGAGTAACCACTGGTTGCTTCTTGGAAGACCATGACACAGCACCTCCATTCATCACAAATACATAACCCGAAGTACTCTTTCTATCATCTAGATCACCAGCGTAGTCACTGTCAGTAAACCCAACTAACTTTTCTTCACCTCCTCTCTTATAGAATACCCCAAGGTCAGTAGTCCCCTTCAGGTATCTAAACACCCTTTTCACAACAAGCAAGTGTAACTCAGTGGGACTTGACATATACCTGCTCACAAGGCAAACAACATACATTAAGTCTGGTCTAGTAGCCGTCAAATACATGAGACTACCGATCATCTGCTTGTACATTGTTGCATCAACTTTGCTCCCTTCACCCTCCTTTGTCAACTTAGTACCAGGGACTATAGGATTCTTGACTGAATTGCGTACCCCCATTCCAAATCTCTCTAAAACTTCTCTAGCATACTTTCTCTGACATATGTGTATACCCTTTGAATTTTGCTGAACCTCCACACCTAGGAAATATTTCATTTTCCCTAGGTCTGTCATCTCGAACTCAGTCTTCATGGAGCTTTTAAACTCTTCAATCAAACAAGCATCATTACCAGTGTAAATTAGGTCATCGACATAGAGACTTACAATCAAGATTCTTCCTCCACCATCTGTCTTGACAAACAAAGTATGCTCATGACTACACCTCTCGAATCCTTGCTTAAGAAAGTATCCCTCTATCTTGCTGTACCATGCTCTAGGCGCCTGTTTCAATCCATACAAGGCCTTTTGAAGCTTGTAAACTTTTTCCTCATCACCTTTCTGTATATAACCTTGTGGTTGTTCAACGTAGACATCTTCATTCAACTCTCCGTGAAGAAATGCACTCTTCACGTCCATTTGAAACACCAACCACCCTCTGTGTGCTGCCAAGGCTAAGACCATTCGTATGGTATCCCACCGAGCCACAGGTGCAAAGACCTCATTGTAGTCTATGCCATGTTCTTGTGCGTAGCCCTTTGCAACTAGACGAGCTTTGCACTTGTCAATCCCTCCATTCTCATTCAGTTTTGTTTTATAAACCCACTTCACTCCAATCTTCTTAGCTCCCTTTGGCAAGTGAACTAGCTTCCATGTCTCATTCTTTGCTATAGCTTCAATTTCCAGGTCCATTGCCACTCTCCATTTCTCACTTCTTGCTGCCTCCTCATACCTTGTTGGATCTTCATATGAAATAAACATGGACAGGCTTTGTTGAACATCATCTTCCTCTTGAGCATTTTTACTTCCCGATAAACCCTCTCCACTCGTATAATCTTGCATCCAGAAAGGTGGTCCTCGGTTTCTGCCTTCAGGAGAGTTTGGTGTAGAACCTGGTTGTGAGTCTGATGCACTTGTGTTTGAAGCTACACTTGAACCAGCCTCATTCAAACCACTCACTAAGTCTTGTAGCTCTTCTTCTGTATCTTCATCACTATCTTCAGTGTCATCAACTTCTTTATCACTATCCTCCCAATGAAGCATATCAAGCCTCGCCTCTTGTTCACTCCTCCCCCACTTCCAACTCTCATCTTCATCAAACTGAACATCTCTACTAATCACTACCTTCTCAGCCACCGGATCAAATAGTTTGTATGCCTTTGACTCTTCACTAACACCAAGCAACACACATTTGTGACTCTTGTCATCCAACTTCACCCTTTTAGCATCTGGAATATGAACGTGTCCAACACACCCAAACACTCTAAAGTACTCAACACTAGGTTTGACTCCACTCCAACACTCCTCCGGTGTCTTATCTTTCACAGCAATAGTAGGGCTCCGATTTAACACATGAACAGTCCACCTTACTGCTTCAGGCAGAAAGACTTAGGCATCTCCTTTTCAGAAAGTAAGCATCGAACCATATTCATGATAGTTCGATTCTTACGTTCTGCAACCCCATTTTGTTGGGGTGTATATGAAGCAGTAAGTTGTCTTTTGATGCCATGAACCTTGCAAAACTCATTAAATTCATTTGAAGTAAACTCACCTCCCCTATCAGTTCTTAAACAACATATAGACATTCCCTTCTCCTTCTCCACAAGAGCTTTGTAAGATTTAAATGTTGTAAAAGCTTCACTCTTCTCAGCTAAGAAATAGACCCAAGTCTTCCTACTAAAGTCATCAATAAAGCTCAAGAGGTACCTTTTGTTACTGTTTGAAATAGGAGTTATTGGACCACATATGTCAGAATGAATCAACTGAAGTGGCTGAGAAGCTCTCCAGTTGCTCTTCTTTGGTTTAACTTCTCTATGTTGTTTCCCGACCATGCAACTTGTACACACCTTCTTTGTAACTCTGATTTGAGGCAGCCCATTCACCAATTTCTTGTGTTGCAAGATACGAAGATTTTTGGAACTCAAGTGACCGTACCTTCTGTGCCAAAGCTCACTGATGTCTTCTGATTCCGTCTTCAAACAAGTTGATGATTGAACCATTACATTTGCCAAAAGAACAAACATCCGATTTGCAGACATGTGTGTTTGCATGATGAGCCCTCTTCTCGGATGATAGATCTTACAAGCTCCACTTTGGATCAAAATAGCTAGTCCCTTTTCTTGCAATTGGCCTATACTCAACAAGTTATTCTTTAATTCAGGAATGTAGTAAACATCAGTAACTACTTGAATAACTCCTTCGACTTGTAGCTTGACATTCCCTCGTCCCATTACTGGCATCCTGAAATCATTCCCCAGCTTCACTGTATGCCTGAACTGATCATCAAGATTACTGAACCACTGCTTGTTGCCTGACATGTGATTAGAGCATCCAGAATCTAGAAACCACACTCCTTCCCTGCTTGAGTTATTAAGCTCTACATGAGCCATCAGTAGCAACTCTTCTTTTTCATCGAGCTCGGCGTAATTGGCTGTTTTCTCCCAACTAGGGCATTCATACTGAAAATGCCCTAGCTTGTGGCATTTGTAACATTCCACAATTGCCTTGTTAAAGCCCTGTCTACCTCCACCTCGACCTCTTCCTCTACCTCCAAACTTGTCTTCAATAGAAACCTTGAGAACCTGCTCCTCTGTTACATGCCCTTTTATCCTTTGTTCATGCACCAACAGACTACTTTGCAACTCATCGATCGTTAAAGTGTCCAAATCATTAGATTCTTCCACAGAACAAACAACATAGTCAAATTTGGATGTCATTGAACGTAGGATTTTCTCAACTATCACCACTTGTGCCATATTCTCTCCATGCATCTTCATTTTGTTGGCAATTGTCAACGTACGAGCAAAGTATTCTTCCACTCCTTCTCCTTCCTTCATGTGAAGAACTTCGAACTCCTTCCTCAGGGCTTGTAATTATGCTCTTTTCACCCTTGTCGTACCTTGGTATTTGAGTTTCATGGAATCCCAAATATGTTTGGAGGTATCCTTGATGAGGATAGTGTCCAAAATTGTACGATCTATGGCTTGGAACATATAGTTCTTGAGCTTGAGATCTTTCAACTTCAACTCCTCAAGCTGCTTACGTTGATCCTCCAATTGCTTTCGTTGGCCTTCTGTGATCTGAGGTCTCTCTGTTGCCACCATCGAAGAAAAAGATCTTGGTTCGCTTGCTGTTGATGTTGTTGGTGATATCTCTGTCGGGATCCCAACCTCTATAAGGTTCCAATACTCCTTGGAACGGATAAAGTTCTCCATCATCAATGCCCAATGAGCATAATGCCCATCAAACTTTGGAATTGCTACTGGCACAAAACTACCCTCAGCTGCCATTCTCTCACTCTCTGCAAAGAAATCTTATTTCAATGCTCCTTAGGTCAGGCCCCAGTGATGGGGCTCTGATACCAGATGTTGAAAAACCAAATCCTAGAAACAAATAACTCTCAAGCTTTTGATGGATGATTCTTATTCAATTCAAGAAACAACTACGGCTTATATAGCCATTACAGAAGGATAAGAAATTCAAAACAAACCACATCTTTACAACCCTAAGATCTGTGGTCGACTCAACTAAAGAATAGCTCAAACTCTAACTAGTAAATAACAAGCTCCTCATAACTAGGAGTTATTAACAGATACGAAGACCAAGCAATCCTATCAACTCAAACTACTTAACCATCATCCAATTGAAATGCAACGACCAAGTCTCCAACAACAAGGAGATGCAAGAATCACCCGACGATCGAAGATTTGGTCTGAGTTAGGGTCACGACGAAGTTTCTTGGTGCAGTGGTAGCGGAGCTCAAGTCGGTTTATGCTAGGGTTTCCAAGTCTTGTTGGGTGCCTATATCAAATTGGGCTAGCTTGTGGACCTAACGAAAAGCTTGGTAGATTTGGGGGCCTTTAAGATGGAATTGGTCTCTTTTGCCGGCCGACAGAAAAGGTTCCAACCTGCTAGGGTTCTGAATTTGAAAAACCGAGAGATTTTAATTTTACTAATATGAGAATTCTAGTGTTTACAACCTATTGCTATGCTACTTAAGTCGTAGAATATGCTAGTTTCTTTGTTAAGAGTGTTTGATTTACAAAGAATAGACCTATGCTATATACTAACTTAGTTTTTCTCAAGACCTCTGTTTGTCATAGATGGCAATTGAGGGGTATGCAATCGCTATTCAGACAAAGGGTGATTGACTGAACTGTTTGCAGAGTTAGGGTTTAGGACTCTCTCTCTCTCTCTCAACCCTAAAGCGACGGCCTCTTGACTCTCTTCCGACGAAAATATCTCTCGTCTGGTGGCGGCCGCTGTCCTTGACTGGTCCTTTGGACTCGTCAACAGTATATGGCTTTGTTGCTGGACGGGATGTTGAATAAATTCCCTGGATAATTTTGATTTGGAGTGGTTGGATCTTGACTTTGCACAACGTGTTTTCTGGCAGCGGTATGATTCACTTTTGGGTTTCGATGGTTGCATCTGAACGGAATTGAAGGACCTTGAATGCGCAGAAGTTCTGTTTATTCTCTAGATACAGAACTTTTCGACGCTGAATTGGCACTCCAGATTAGCGGCGAGGCAAGTCGTGAAGGTGTGGTTTAGGTGACGGTGGTGTGGTGGCGCTTTTGTTGTGAGTCGCGACGACGTGGTCTGGTCGACGTCTGGGTGAAGGTTGAGCAAAAGGGTGGCGGTGCGACATCGAATTCCGATGGTGGTAATGGCTAATGTCAGGCTGCATTGGTGGGCCGGGTTGGGTCATTTCTTTTTGGCTACTATTTTAGGGCTGCTATTATGGATTGAAAGCTTTTGCCCTAATCCATTTCTATGTTTTAGTTTTATCTATTACCAATAATTCATTGTATTTTAAGAACTAAATGTATTTATTGTGCAATCGATGTACTAGCGCCTCTAGAGTAGTACCGAAAGAAGATATCCGCTACCTATACGAATTTGATCTATGTAATGATTAAGTCTATTTTCTATGTTCCATTGTCGGTACTAACACTAACTGTTTATTTGTCCATCAAAAGTAACGACAGGGTATGTAACAACCTTTTTTGGCTTGTGGTGAATATATTATTGCCCGAGACTTATTCAAAGAAAAAAAAAACTATTCAGGTTTAAGGTTTTTCCCTGATCTTTATAAAATTATATGATTTTCCATCAAAAAGAAAAATTAACAAATTTGTCAATTCGTTAATTTAACAACCCTTTTGACAATTTTGTTGGAACTCAGATTTACCTGAAAAACTGACAAAGTCTTAAAAAAAATTCAAAATAGCAATAATGTTGGAGACTTATAGGTTGTTCGTCCAAGTGTCTAACATTATCTTCTTCTTTTTTAATAACGTACACTAGCATTCACTACCAGAAAAGGCGTCATAGCCGACGACGCCATCTCGTCGGCCGTTTCCATTAATTCGTCGGCTATAGTCATAGCCGACGAAGTATCGTCGGCTATTCTCTCGTCGGGACTGCTCCGTCGGCTATAGTATAGCCGACGATACACCAGGTAAGTCGTCGGCTTATAAAACACTAGGTATAGCCGACGACAAAAGCGTCGTCGGCTATACTTCGAACATTGCCGACGACAAAATCGTCGGCTTCAACAATTACGTAATTGCCCCTAACCCGAAGTATAGCCGACGACGCTGTCGTCGGCTATCCGTCTGTTATAGCCGACGACACTATCGTCGGCCATACCAATCGCCGGTACCAGAACGGCTTTTTTTGCCGGAAGCCGGGAAGGTATAGCCGACGACATATGTCATCTTCGTCGGCTATAACAGTTATAGCCGACGAAATTTGGTAAAAATCGTCGGCTATAGCATTTATAGCCGACGAAATAATGCCAATATCGTCGGCTATAACCCCTAAATATTTAAAAAAAATTAAAAATTTAACTCGGGCCCAATTTCACTTCGTCTTCGGTTTAGCTGCAGAAAATGCACAACAAACATCCAAATATCCAACAAATATCCACATCAATCCATCCCTAATATCCTACATACTGTACAAATTAACCCCCTAACTACTCATCATCACCCCCTAAACGCGTAGCGTCGTCGACCGGATCGTTCGAGTTCCGGTGGCTATGGCTGTCCTGATCGGCTGGCGTACTCCGATACGGGGGGGGGGGAGTGGGGACGACGAACTGGGGCATCTGTGGCGGAGGCGGGGGCTGGAGTCCAGCCTGTTGGGCCTCCCAAGACTGCTGCATCCATCGGTACATCTCCGCCACAGATGCGTCTCTGGCCTGCTGCGCCGAAGCCTCCGCGGCCCTCGCCAACTCCGCCTGCTGGAGCGCCTCCACCGCCCTCGCCAACTCCGCCTGAGTCCTATGCAGCTGCGTCTGCAAGTCTCCTCTCGTCGAAGTCGCACGCTGCGTGCTGGGATTGGCCGGCGTGTACTTGAGAACCCCATCTCCCGCCGCGCCTAGGCCTCTCTGGTAGAAGTAGTTGTTCCCCGTCCCTACCGCCGCGTGCATGATCTGAGAGGCCAAGCGCGGCTCAAGGGTGTCGATCGTGGAGGCAAACTCCGCGATAGCCTCGTCGGACGCCCCGTCTCCCAGGGTGTCTCGCGCGATCCCGAAGGTGATCGCGTCGGTCTCCGCATCTATTTCCGCCTAATTGACAAGAAAATATATATAATAAACGAATTAAAAAAAATATATATAAATTAATTTAATGAAACACTTTTATTGAAGATGGGCGAATACTTACCACTTGGTCGGGACGCCCCGGATACATCTGCGCATGAATCCACGACAACGGCCTCAGCGGTCGGTCCCTCCTCGCCATCTCTGCCCACTGCCTCCAGGAGCGGGCGCCGCCGTGGTGGGGGTGCTCGTTCCTCCTGCGGTTGTCGCTGTTCGTCCGCGAGATTTTCTGTATTATAAGAACGAACATATAAACGCAAATATAAATTAGTAACTAAATTAAAATATTACGAACTAACCAAAATAAAATTATTAACTAATTTAGTTACTAACTAATTTAATTTAATTAGTAACTACTTAACTAACTAATTTAATTTAGTAACTAACTAACTTACTAACTACCTAATTTAATTTAATTTAGTAACAAAATAACTAACTACGTAACTAACCAACTAACTTAATTTAATAACTAATAACTAACTAACTAACTAATTAATTTAATTAAGTAACTACATAATTTAATTATTAACTAACATTAAAAAGTTATATACTAGCAGGCTAAATTTTCTTACCGAGACCCTGTCGCTCCCGAAGTAGGCTACCAGCCATAGCCACTCGTACTCCCTGTACCGGAACTCGTGGGGGGTTGCACCTCGCCCCAAGCGCTGCTCCACATGGTACGTCCTGTAGTGCGTGGACAGCTCGTTCTTCCACTCGGAGTACCTATATTAACAAAACACAACTGTTAGATATATTCGTACACTGCCAATAAATATATTTATACAAAAAAAAGCAAAACACATAACCTGTTCTTCAGCTGCTCGTCTCTCCACCAGTCCAAGGTAGGATGGACTCTAAACCATTGCTGCAATATTATAAATTAATTAGAAAATATTTTTATATAGTTATAAGGTCTGAATTCATAAATATTTATTTTCTATAATAAAAATCATATTTAACTCACCGACAGTGCATTGTACACTCGCGCCTTGATCTCATCGGGCACAGAGCCCCAGTCGGGCCACAACAGTGGGACCCTGTCCCGCACGAGCATGCCCGTCGCGTTGATGTACTTGGTGGTGGTGTCTCTCCGCTCAATCGGGCGTCCATCCTCACTGGGACCGGGCAGGATCTCTCTGATCCCACCGGCCAGCTCCCTCTCCAGGGTCGACATGTTCGCTGGCCCTCTGGTCCGTCTCGTCCCCGCGGGTTTATTGACGAGGACGCCTGTTAAAATGAACACATAGTTAAATAAGTATTTAAACTAACTAATTAAATAATTAATTAAACAATCTAAATAATTAATTAAACTAACCAATTACCTGCGTCGTTGTACTGCTTGTCCTTCTCACGAACGGCCCACAGGCCGCGGCAGTCCTCTGAGTCGAAAGGACTGTAGAAGTAGGCCTCCTCCCAGGGAATCTCGTGGGGCCGGTCGTGCCTCCAAATCTGCCTCCCCCTGGCGTCGTACTCAGGGATGGCAGGGAGGAACTGGACCATGTACATCCCCGATGGCGGAGACATACGGGGCGTGGACCCTGAGGGGCCTGCTCCCCCTGACGGTGGGCCCCGTAGCTGTGGACGCTGTCGCTGTGGGGGGACAGGGAGCATCTCTGGAGGGTCCAGATCGGCGCGCGGTGGGGTCGGCTGCCGATCCTGGAACAGTGCTGAAGTGCACTGGGGTCTGGTGGCTCTGCGTCCTCCTCCGACACTCGAGTCAGGGCCCGCTCCCGTCGACTCATACGAGGAGCCCCCACGTGGATCGCTCGGGGTCAATCCCATCAAGGTCTCCTCTCGTCGACTCATAGGCCGGCCTAGGCCCCGACGACCGCTGGATCCGCTCCCCCCACGGCTGGATCCTGCCTGAGCGTCGGGGTCGCTCTCGGTCCGTCTGCCAAGCCATCGGTCTACAAAGCGACGGTTTCCTGCACAATTAGTATATAAATTCCATAAATTACACAAAAATTCCACAAAAAAATTAAAAACTTCATTCAATGTATATATACCTAATTATATATATACGTACCTAAATATATTTATACCTAATTATATATATATATTCCGAAATATAACACAAAATTCCTTAAATTTCACAAAAAAATATAAAATTTTGGTAAATATATATATACCTAATTATATATATACATAACTATATTTATACCTAAATATATATATATATATATATATATATATATTCTGAAAAAAAAAATATATATATATATATATATATATATCCTCCTAAAAATTACACAAAATATTTATACCTAATTATATATAAATTAGTATATAAATTAGTATACTAGTATATAAATTCAACAAAATTCCACAATTAGTATATAGAAACTGTAAATTTAACAAAAAATCCACAAAATTAGTATATAAATTCCACAAAATTAACAAATTTAACAAAAAATCCACACAATTCCATAAATTTCACACAAACCCTAAATTCCACAAAAACCCTAAAATTCACAAAATTCGACAAAATTAATAAAAACCCTAAATGAGGCTCGATCGGGACTACCTGACATGGTGGTGCAGTCTGGACGAGGACCGGTGGTGCGGTGCGGCGGCGGCGGCGGCAGGGGCGACGGCGGCAGGGGGTTTCGGGTCGGCTAGGGGCGGCTGCGGCTGGGCGGCTGCAGCAGGGGCGGCAGAGGCGACGCAAGGCAGGGGCGGCTACGGCGGCAGGGGAAGCTACGGCGGCTCGGGGCGGCGGCGGCAGGGGGTTTCGGGTCGGGGAGGGGTCGGGCACGACGGGGAGGGGGCGGGGAGGGGGAGGGTAGCTAGGGAGGGGGAGGCTCGGTCGGCGTCGGTGGTGGTCGGTCGGCGTCGGGGAGGGACGGGCGGCTGCGGCAGTGGGGATTTAGGGTTTCTGGAAAATGAGGGAGGCGCCCTCTGTTTCGGTTTAAATCGAAGGACTATAGCCGACGATGTTATTTTAATTCGTCGGCTATAGTTATAGCCGACGAATTTCGTCGGCTATACTCTGACGGGCCGGGCCGAAATCCGGGCCGGGCCGAAATCCGGGCCGGGCCGAAGTTGGGCTTTGCGGGCCGGTTATAGCCGACGAAGTTAAGAATATCGTCGGCTATAATATGCATGTCGTCGGCTATAATATGAATCTCGTCGGCTATACTTTACGCTCTCAGCAGCCGTCAGATCTCGCCCATCCAACGGCGGACAATGAAACGGCGCGGATCGCAAGAGTTTAGCCGACGAAGTTAAGGATTTCGTCGGCTATTCCCTGGTCAACTGCTTGGTCAAACCTCTAAACGCTTTAAAACGGCAATTGGCCCGTCTAGATGACGTTTTTTTGCCTGACCTTCAACAGAGAATAGTTTCAAATCGATGCGACGCAACTAACCGTATAAAAATTTTCCTCCAAATATTTACCGACCGTCAGGCTACCCATAGGAAAACGGAAGTAAAAAACACCTAACCGCAGCATTCGGCACACAGATTTTGTCGGAATCTTCCCATTTTTCAACCGTAGTCGTATTTCAATATTTCGGTCGTATCTTATTTCACGACACTTTTGCATTTGAACGGTCTACGTATGGTAACTATTTGAAACTATACATTCACTTAAACACTTAGTAAATAAGTTAAGGAACATTAGTGCATATGTTCCGATTTCGAATCTAAAAGTTTGGAAAATCTATTCCAACCGTCAGATATCACCGTTAAGATTAAATACATGTATGAAAAAAAATCCAACTACATCTGACAACGTTAAAGGCTCGATCGGGACGGTCAAACTGCTTGGTCAAACCTCTAAACGCTTTAAAACGGCAATTGGCCCGTCTAGATGACGTTTTTTGGCCTGACCTTCAACAGAGAATAGTTTCAAATCGATGCGACGCAACTAACTGTATAAAAATTTTCCTCCAAATATTTACCGACCGTCAGGCTACCCATAGGAAAACGGAAGTAAAAAACACCTAACCGCAGCATTCGGCACACAGATTTTGTCGGAATCTTCCCATTTTTCAATCGTAGTCGTATTTCAATATTTCGGTCGTATCTTATTTCACGACACTTTTGCATTTGAACGGTCTACGTATGGTTTCGGTCAATATACTTTAGCCGACGACTTGCAAGTCGTCGGCTACAGTATAGCCGACGAATTGGAAGTCGTCGGCTACAGTATGGGCATTATAGCCGACGAATTATGGTCCATTTCGTCGGCTATAACGCTGATCTTTCTGAAAATTTACCATTTAGGGCCTGAAAATTGCCTATTTCACCTGATAAATTCCTGAATATCGCACAAACAAATCAATACAATTTCCCATAAATTCGGAAAACGGTAATTAAGGACAAAAAATATTTTCATACATGCATGCACCATCGTACACAAATACATACATAAATAGTATACTAAGGATGATAATCAGAATCATCCTCATCACTTGAGTCAGACGTAGTATAGTAGTTAATATCTGGCAACCGGTGCTCGTACTCGTCGTCTGAGTCATCGTCGGCCTGATATAGACGATTCGGATTAACATCATACATGGGCACCTGACCCCTAGGAAGTCGGACCACTCTGCCCGGCGTCACATTATTATCGCGGATGGTGGAGGATTCCGGAATGTCGCCGGCGTCCGGCTCTTGGTATGCGGTCGCTTCTTGACACTCTGTGCTCACACCAAGTGTGGTAGCACTGTATATGTCTCGCTGAGACACATGGTTAACTACCTTCCACGTGCCTTTGTTCAAAGGATCGTCAAGATAAAAGACCTTTTTGGCCGCTGTGGCGAAAACAAAGGGGTCGTCTTCATACACACTAGTGGCGGTATTCACCGAAAGTATGCCGTACTGATCGATCCGTATGCGGTGCGGCCTAGTATCAAACCATCGACACTTGAACAAGTGGACTTTCATGCGGTTCCCATAAATGAGTTCAACAACTGACTGTAGGACACCGTAAAAATCCACGCCCCCCTCTGCACCATCCACCATCACCCCACAATTCTGTGTTTTGCGTTCCCCGTCTCTAGCTTCACATATATACTTAACGCCGTTGACATCACACATTGGGCGGACTGTGGAAGATATCGGCTTCATCGACAACAGCCTCAATTCCTCTGAGTAATTTGTATGACCACCACTCGCAGCCACTTGCATCAGCTGAAAAATATAACTCAAATCACTCGGTGTGTTTATGATTAAAGAATAGGGAACTGTAAAAGAAAGCCATCTAATATATATATTTATACACTTACCCATTGTGGAAAATAGTCTGCAAACGTCGTGTTGTGGTAGTCGACATCACCGCGAACTTCCTTGCAGTGAAGATGGTGACGTTTCCAATATTGTACCTCCGGACAGTTTATTAGAACCCACCAGTGGGCAATCCCTACCTCATGGTCAGGCAACTTGTCCACACCCTTTTTCTTGAAGCTTCCGTATGGTACAACAGAGTTGGCGACGATAGATAGGTTGAACTCGGGGTCATCTCGACTTGGATGTTGTGGGGGGTCCTCCATCGCTCCCAAGTACAACTTGGCGTACGTTACACACTCATGCGCAATGTAAGCTTCAGCAATACACCCCTCAGGCGCAGATTTATTGTGCACATATTTCTTGTAGTCTCCAAGTTGTCTGCAAGGTTAACAAGTGCATGTTAAGAGCATGCAACTTTTATTTAAAAACATGTATAAATCAAATTTATGAATAACATGTACCTTTCGATGGGATACATCCAAGTGTAGTGTACGGGACCGGTAAGCAACAATTGTTGGAGAAGATGGATCATCAGGTGAGGCATGATGTCAAAGAAGTTTGGGGGAAATATCCTCTCGAACTTGCACAAGATAAAAACGATTTCCTCATGCATTCTCATGAGGTCTGATTTTCTAACTTCTCTAGCGCATAACTTCTGGAAGAATCTTGACAACGCCACCAACGGCTCAACCACTTCATCCTCCAAGTACGCTCGAATGAAAATAGGGAAGAGGCGTTGAAGCAGTACATGGCAGTCGTGACTCTTCAATCCGTACATCTTGTTGTCTCGGTAGTTAACACACTTGCTTATGTTACCCGCATAGCCATAAGGATACCTGCATAGCCATTAACAACAGTTAGATTTCATGTATATATAGTCGTCCAACAAGAGATGGCGGATTCTTTAGGGAATACATGCCTAATAAAAAGTTACCTGACATTACTCAGCCATCCAAAGATTTCATGTTTCTGGTCCCTGGTGACGGTGTAAGGAGCTTGGGGCATTTTGCTCCTGCCCTCTCTCAACCACAAATGGTCCCGCAGTCCCATATTTCTCAGATCAACGCGTGCCTTGGGGGTGTCTTTTGTTTTCTTCTCCCAATTCAAAACTGTGCCAACCACGGCTTCACCCACGTTCTTCTCTATATGCATGACATCCAGGTAGTATCTGGTAGCCAACCTGGCCCAATAAGGAAGTTCCCATAAGATGCTCTTGTGTGACCAGAACCTATACCGATCCGGCCTCTCTGGAATCGTGCGCAACACATCGGGATGATTGCTAAGCGGACCAAAGTCATACTCATTCAACACTGCCAATATTTCCTCCCCTGTCCATTGCTCCGGTGCCCAGCCCCTTTCTTCAGTCCCATCAAAAGCCTGTGCATCGTCCCTAAATGGATGGTCATGCGGAAGCCAACGACGGTGACGCATCTGGACAATCTTGCTGCAATGAGGACTGGAGCAATCAACAGTCATGCACTCTGAACAAGCCCTGTAACCCCTGGTGACGCTGCCCGACAACATACCCCTCCCAGGAAAGTCACTGATCGTGCCAACAAGCATGGCATGCATCCGGAACATCTCATTTTTGAACCGGTCGTAGACCAGGTGGCCGTTCAGACTCAAGTACCGAAGCTCCTCAATTACGGGTCTCAAATACACATCGAGACACTTTCCCGGATAACCTGGGCCTGGAATCAACAATGTGAGCATGTTATATTCCTTCTTCATGCACATCCACGGTGGAAAGTTGTACGGAATCAAAATAACTGGCCACACACTGTACTGAAGCTCTTTCTTGCCAAAAGGGTTGAAACCGTCGGATGATAGCCCTAGCCAAACATTTCGAACCTCTGATGCAAATTCAGGAAACTCCAACACGTTCTTCTTCCAAGCCTCTCCGTCGGCGGGATGTCTAAGGGTGTCATCGTCAGGCACATTCCTCTCAGCCCACCATCTCATAGCTTCGGCCGTGAAAGCACACATGAACAACCGCTCAAGCCTATCAATCAGCGGGAAGTACCGAAGTATCTTCACAGCTTTCTTGTTCCCTTTAGGAGTGAACTTATACCGCTCTGTATTGCATAATGGGCAGTATTCAAGATCTGCAAGTCCTTCCCCGTAAAACAGAACGCAATCGTATCTGCATGCATGAATCTTGATGTAGGAAAGGCCGAGATCTTTAAGGATATGTCGCACCTTATGATGACTGGTAGGAAGCCGATGTCCGGGGGGCATCGCCCCACCCCATAGCCGAAGCCAATCATCAACCGATTTGATAGTGCCTTTGTTCTCCGTTTTGATCTTCATCACTCCCATGACAGATTCAAGGACAGTCTTACTGCATCCGGGGTACAACGGAGTCTGTTGCAATGCGATCAGGTTGTTGTACTTTTCCATACCACTTGTGTTGACCGGAGATCGGGGTAATGGCTCGAGTGGCTCAATATCAGGGAAACACTCCATCTCCGGAGGTGGGAGTTGCACATCTGGTGCTTCCTCAAAGACACCGCTCTCACGAGGAAACATATCGTTGATCCAGTTCGTTGTCGGATCATTGGAGGAACTCCCTCTCTCGGCAAATTGTCCATGATCATGACGACCCGCAAACTCTGGTTCACCGTGATAAATCCAATTAGTGTATAGGACCCAAAATCCATATCTAGCCAGGTGTTGCTCCACTGTCTCTATGGAAAACCGGTGTCGTGGGGTGGCACACTTGCACTTTTTACACGGACAATAATGAAGTGTAGTGTCTCCACAGTTAGCCATCACAAAATCCAGGAAACTCCTAACTCCATCATGATACGCCTGATCCCATCTTCCAAGGGTAATCCAACTCTTGTCCATCCTGTAAATTCAAGAAATAAATATAGCTATATATAGATATGTATATATACACGTACTACGTACGTACGCACGTACTAATTAATTAAAAAATTCATCATTACACACACACATATATATATATATACACATGCATCCCTAAATTAATTAAAACATCGTCAATCTCCCTAATTAATTAAACACAATGTATTTTTTATATATACCAACAATATATTTTTAATTACAATTAAATTAATTAATATATATATACATTTTTTCATCAAATTCATCTAAAATCACCTATAAATCAACAATCAATCACTAATCTTCAACAAAACTTCAATTCTATCTAACCAATACAACATATATATCAACCCATTAATAATCTCATCTCAACACATATATATATATATCAAATTAATCACACATTTATTCTAATTAAACTCTAAATTAACACACCTCTGCATATAACCAACTAAATCAACACACACAGCAATATACGTACCTTTCAAGCTTATGGCCGAGGTTTTGGACGATTTCAGAGCGTTTTGGACGATTTCATCGACGAATGAGCTCCCTGATGCAGAAGGTCGATCTGATATAAGAGTTATAGCCGACGAATACCCTCCTCGTCGGCTATAACCAAAAACTTTTCGTCGGCTATAACTATTATAGCCGACGAATACCATTCTCGTCGGCTATAACCAAAAACGTTTCGTCGGCTATAGTTATAGCCGACGAGTTGTCGGCCGTCGTCGGCTATAATATTATAGCCGACGATGTGGCCGACGAAATAGTAATTCGTCGGCTATAAGGGGTTATAGCCGACGAGATACTATTTCGTCGGCCGTTTTTTCCCATATCGTCGGCTATAACCCCTTTTCTGGTAGTGATTGTTCAAGATAATATCAATTTTTTTTCTTTCGAAAAATGTGGGGAGTTAGTTTTCATCTGTATTGGGGAAGTTGCAGGGAAATTTTTTTTAATGACACATCCATTATCTCCTTTTTCAAAAATTATTATTTTACTATTTACAGTAATATCCTTTATAGATTTAAAATTTATTTTAATTTAATGATAATTATGTTATTTCACGTCCGTTTTGGTTGACAACACATGTTCTCTTAAATAATAGTATAGATTATTATTTTTGTTTTTAAGCTTTTGGACTTTATCTTTTTGTTTTGTCCCTCTTCTTTTGTAACACTAAGAGGTTTAGGAATGTTTTCACTTGTTCCTTTCAAAAAAGAACGTTTTCGCGAGATTACATAACTAGCTAGCTAGGTTACGGCTCCTTTACAATATAAACCAGTAGCAACACCTTGGGAACCTTGCATCGATAATAAACAAAGTAAGTATTTCGATTGATTTCTCTACTTTGTTTTCAAATATCTTTATAAACATCTTTGAATGCATATGGTTAGTTTGCTGTGATGATCGAACTCTGTTACTGTACGTATTATCCTCTTCATCGATTGCCATTCTATACATGTAAAAGGTACTTGGTGATTTCTATCTGCACTACCTCACGATCGTTGCGTTCCGTTTTTCAGTTTTTTTTCTAAATATTTCATATTGAAAGAGCCTAATAAATCTTTGCTTCTTTTTTGTTGTTGTTGTTGTTGATGCTTTTAGTAAAGTCTGCATTCGCACCACTGCAGAACATGTTCGAAGCTTCAGAGAAAAAGTCGTCGCTTCGACACCGAAGAGATAAAGCGGTCGTCGCTCGAAGTCGTCGCTTCATTTTCATCGTTTCGATTTCGAGGCGACCACTTTTGCTACAAAAGTCGTCACTTGGATATTTCAAGCGACGACATCAAAGTTTGTCGCACATACTGAGCGACGAAGTTTGGGTCGTCTCCTCAAATTCGAGGTGACGAATTTTGGGTCGTCGCTTCCACTTCTAGGAGACGAATTTTGACTGGTCGCTTACAATTTGAGGCGACGAAGTTTAGGTCGTCTCCTCACATTCGAGGCGACAAAGTTTGGATCGTTGCTTGCACTTCTAGGAGACGAATTTTGGCTGGTCGCTTACAATTTGACGGGACGAAGTTTAGTTCAAAAGTCGTCGCCTCATTATAATCTAAGCGACGACCTATGATCAATATTCGTCTCTTAAATATTTGTTACAGAGACAGAATAACAGAATTGATCTCTTTTTTTCATTTTGAATATGCAGGGAGCGACGTATTTTGTGCAATCTTCGTCGCATCAACAGAATCTAAGCGACGAACAATGATCAATGTTCGTCGCTTCAAAATTTGTTACAGAGGCAGAATAACAACATTCTGGTATTCTGAAACATGCATTTCATTCATTTGTGAGACCTGCATTTCATTCAAATCACATATCCAACCAACATTTCATTCAAATCACATATCCAACATAACACAAACACTATAAATACATAGATTTCATTCAAAACTATAATGTGTTCTAACAATGATGTACATATGTTCCAAGTACAAAGTAACGAAGGGTCCTACTCTAAGTCTACGTCCATTGCCCCCATACCTTCAGCACATGATGATCTATCGGCAATCGTCGGAGGGTTTGCGGCGGCGGCGGCGGCAGCGGCATCCGGATTGGTCGACATGCCGAGGGCAGCCTCCATCCTTGCAATACGTTGCAGCATCTCTTCTTTTTCGATTCTGCTTTCTTCTTTTTCGATTCTTCTAAGTTCATTGGCGGCTGCTACTTCTGCCCTCAACTTCTCAACCTCTGAATCGTTGCTGGACACGCGTGCACCGCCTCTTGGTTTTGCCGGGCGTCTTAATGCACCTCCTAGCCCTGCAAAGATCGTAAAACACAAAAAATTATTCAAATTAAATTCTCTTTCGTATCTAAAATAGAAACTGTTATTTTATGATTTGTACATACCTCGGACTCTCGTCCCCGGCTTCCCGCCCAAACACTCGTCTACTACCGCTATTTGTTCTTCGACGGTAGCGGGGCCCGTCGCTTGACTGCCGCTCCCCACACATTACCAGATCGGACATAATAGCCGACGAAAAAAATTTCGTCGGCGATTCCAAATTTTCGTCGGCTATTCCTTCTACCGACGACAATTTCGTCGGCTATAATTCGTCGATAAAAGGCCGTCGGTAAAACTAATGGTCGACGAAAATAACGAAATCGTCGGCTATTATCGAGTATGGCCGACGATTTTACCGACGAAAATTAATTTTGTCGACCAAACCTTGGCAAAATATCCGACGAAATTCGTTGGATATTTTCGACTATGGCCGACGATATTGTAAACTATAGGCTACGAAATTCGTCCGCTATTTGTTCTGAAATATAGCCGACGATTTCATCTATTTCGTAGAAATATATTAATATTTTAATAGGCATTAATTAGTTATAGCCGACGATTTCATCTATTTCGTCGGTTATTTCGTCGAAATATATTAATAGGCATTAATTAGTTATAGCCGACGAAATAATGTCATTTTCGTCGGCTATAACGGTTATAGCCGATGAAATTTGGTAAAAATCGTCGGCTATAGCACTTATAGCCGACGAAATAATGCCAATATCGTCGGCTATTCTTAATTTTTGGGGAAAAAAAATTAAATTAATTTCTAAATTACCATTCCAAGCAACCTGCAATTCACAATGACAATCCATGCATTTACACCAACAAGAAACACGTCTAAATGACTTATTATTTAATTTGTTCCAATATACATAAAATATAACCCTAATCATCACCTAAAGCACTAAAGTCCACCACGTCATCCCCAGCATCCTGCTGTCCATCATGCTCGTCATCCTGCTGAACGAACTCGGGAAGTTGAGGCATTGGAGGCTCAACTAACGGCTGAAACGGGGGCGGGGGTTCAAGGCCTTGTTGTTGTGCCGCAAACATAGCATACAACCAGTCTTGTTGGCCGGCGTAGTTGTGTCGCCGAATTCTCTCGCATTCAGCATGCCAACTGGACATATCCAAATGATACTGCTGTGTTCTGCGGTGTTTCTCCTGTGATCTCTGGAACTCGGCCGCCAATCTTGCATTTTCTTGTACCAATCTCTGCATTTCCCCCCTCATCTGTTGGCTGTCCCCGCCTCCCTTGTTTTTGAGCTCCCTTAGTGGTCTTCAGGAGCCATATTCCAGAACTTCCCAAACCCCGGCAGTAGTATTGGTTTGACCGGTCTGGGAAGGCTACGTCGAACATCCTCGCTGCCGTTTGAACATTCGATCTGTCGACCTGGCGCAGGGCTTCTTGCAGATCTGCCTCTGAAATGTTCGGTAATGTCTCCCGAACTACTTCCTGCAACACTTCTGCTTCGGCCCGGTTCACCCTCTCCTAATTGAACGGGAAAAAAATAATAATTAATATTCTAACAAATATATAATTAAGTAAAATTAATATTAAAATTTTTAAATCATAATCAACGACTTACGAGCTGTTCTGTCGCTTGTGGATAAGCGATCTTAAACGTCTCCACGTACGGGTTGCTATCAGGATGATCTCTGAGTGCCTCCTCCTGATATTGTGAAAATGGCCTAGAACCAGCATGATGGGGGGTTGTGTTACAGCGGCGGTTCGCAGAGTTTATGCGAGACCGTTCCTTCAAAAAAATAATAAAATATTAGAAAAATGCATAAAAAAATATTAGTGTAATAATTATAAAATAATTAAACTAATAATTAAAATATTAACAAAATAAACATTTATTGTTAAGTTTAGTATTTACCTGCATAAGTGGGTTGTTGAAGTCTACTGTCTTCAACCAACGCCACTCGTCACTACCAGAAAAAAGGGTTTTCCCGACGAAAAAAAAAACGGCCGACGACTAAAAATTTCGTCGGTAATTCCACAGAATAACCGACGATTTTATTTTTCGTCGGTAGAAGAACAAAATCATCGGCCATAGTTTGTGAATAGCTGACGATCCTTTTTTTCGTTGGTATAAACAAAAATCGTCGGCTATATTCAGATTTCAGTCGACAATTTGGATTTTCGTCGGCCTTTCTCTGAAACATTAGCCGACGAAAACTTTTGAAATTTTGGCCGACGAAATTGACATTTTCGTCGGCTATAAGTCTATATATTTTCAGATCTAGACAGCAGCTGCTCATTTAAAAAAAAAGGAAAAAAAAACGGGAGAAAGAGTGAAAAATCTGTGGGTATTGTTGAAATCCGTCCTCTCTTACATTGTGGAGCTATATATAGGTACGTATATGTGTATATATGTTGATTTTGAGTTTTAGTTGAGTTGATTTTGAGTTTTAGTGATTTTGATTTAGTAAGTGATTTTTTGTTTTGTTGTTGTTTTAGTGTTAGAATGTATGTATATATGTTGATTTTGAGTTGTAGTTGAGTTGATTTTAAGTTAGAGTTTAATTACGTGTTTTAATTTGATGTTATTTTAATTAGGAGATAATATATATATATATATATATATATATATATATATATACATGGCTTTTCTGGTGCGGACGTCCGCACGTACTGTTCATGGTGCGGATGCGGCGTTTCCGGCGACCGGCGAGGCGGCGACGGCGTATCCGGCCACTGGGCTTTGCTCGCCCCACGCCGGCGACCCCGTCTGTGCCGGCCCGAGCTCCATCGCCGGCCGGCAGCCGGCCGGAATCTGCAAAAATGCAGAAAAATGAACAGTACTTGTCATTTTTCTGCATTTTTGCAGATTCCAGCGGCTGCCGGCCGGCGATGGAGCTCGGGCCGGCACAGACGGGGTCGCCGGCGTGGGGGGAGTAAAGCCCAGTGGCCGGATACGCCGTCGCCGCCTCGCCGGTGGCAGGAAACGCGGCATCCGGACCGTCCGGACGTCCGCACCAGAAAAAAATTATATATATATATATATATGTATATATATATATATGTATATATATATATATATATGTATATATATATATATCTGTGTGTGTGTGTGTGTGTGTGTGTGTGTGCGTGTGTGTGTGGAGTTTAATTATATATATATATATGTTAATTAATGGTTGTTGATAGTGTACTTAACTTAAATAATGGTTGATATATAGTGTAACTTAAATAATGGTTGTTAATGGTATATATATATGAGTTGTTGTTGATAATAATATATATTGTAATGTAATTAATTATTAAGAATTTATATATATATATATATATATGTGTTAATTAATTAATTTCTTATTAATTAAAGTTATATATATATATATATATTATTTTCAGGCTATATATGGATCCGGATAAGAGTTTGATTTCGCTTCCAAGGCATGACCGACGATACACTACAGGAGTTGTGAATTTTTTGCAGTTCATCGAGGAAAATGCAAACGGGAATGAATACCATTCTTGCCCGTGCAATAAATGTAGGTGTCGCAGTGATATGTGTCGATTTCTGATTAGGACAGTATGGGAGCACCTAAAAAGTAATGGGTTTTGGCCGAAGTACACACGTTGGATATATCACGGTGAGCCATCATTAGATGGATCGCATGATCATGGGCAGTTTTTTGAGGCGGCCGCGGCAGTAGTAGTACATCCAACGATCCAACAATGGCATTCGTCAACGACGTGTTTCCTTTTGAAAGCGGTGTACGTGGGGAACAATATATGCATGACCCGGTGCTGCCCTTCCCACAAGTTGTCAACACTGCTGCCTTTGATAGGTACAACAAACTGATTGCATTGCAACAGACCCCTGTGTCTTCAAGTTCTGAGAAGACAGTTCTTCAAAGTGTGATGGAGGTAATGAGGATTAAAGTCGAGACAAAATCGACTATCAGGCAAGTGGATGAATATCTACAGTACACTTCTTCGTTGTTGGAGGAGGGTCATCGTAATCCTACCAATCACCGTAAGGTCCGAAGTATCCTCAAAGATCTAGGGCTTTCCTACATTAAGATCCATGCATGCGCATTTGACTGCGTTCTCTTATGTGGTAAAGATGCAGAAGGGAATGACCTTGCTACCCTTGACGCATGTCCGATATGTCAGTCTGACCGATATAAGTTGACGGGAGCAGGCAATAGGAAACCTGTGAAAGTGTTTCGGTATTTTCCGTTGAGAGATAGGCTTGAGCGGTTGTAAATGTCAGAAACCACCGCAAAAGCTATGAGATGGCACGGTGAGCGGGACGCGGGAGACGCAGATATCATGACACACATCTCTGACGGAGCGGCTTGGAAGCATAAAAACAATGAGTTTCCTCATTTTGCATCAGATGTCAGAACCGTCAGGCTCGGGCTCTCAACCGACGGGTTCAACCCTTTAGGCACCATGAGTCTTTCATATAGTATATGGCCGGTGGTTTTGATACCTTACAACCTTCCTCCGTGGATGTACATGAAGAAGGAATATAATATGTTGACGTTGTTGATTCCGGGGCCTGGTTACCCAGGGAAATGTCTCGATGTGTATATGAGACCATTGATTGAAGAGCTTAAGGTATTGTGGGACGTTGGTCATCCCACTTTTGACAAGTACAAGGAGGAGACGTTCCAGATGCATGCCATGGTTATTAGTACCATCACTGATTTTTCTGCTTATGGGATGTTGTCGGCAGCATTGTTAGGGGATACAAGGCTTGTCCAGAGTGCCTCAGCGATTATGAGAACACCCCTCATTGCAACAAGATATGCAGAATGGGTCATCGTGTGTTCCTTCCGGCGGATCACCACTGGCATTACGAGTCCGCCGCATTTGATGGAACCGAAGAACACGGTGGTCCTCCCAGAAGATGGACGGGAAGAGAAATTTTAGCAGTGCTTAATGAGTACGATTTTGGGCCCCTCAGCAATCATCTCGATATTGTAGCGGAAATACCTGAAAGACCTGAGGAGTACAAATTCTGGACACATAAGAGCATATTGTGGGAACTCCCGTACTGGTGTGAGTTGCTGATCCGTCACTTCCTAGACGTTATGCACATAGAAAAAAATGTTTCTGAAAGTGTGGTGGGCACAACGCTGAACTTGGAGGGGAAGACGAAAGACGGTCCTAAGGCTCGCACTGATCTGCAAAACATGAATATCATAAAACAACTATGGTTGAAACAAGGGAAGAGAAAAATGTCTCAAGCTCCTTACACCGTCAAGCTTGAGCATAAACCAGAAATTTTCCATTGGATAAGTCGGGCCAAGTATCCTTTAGGCTTTGCTGGAAATAAAGCCAAGTGTGTGAACAGACAATTCAACAATCTTTACGGGTTGAAAAGTCATGACAATCATATCCTGCTACAACGTCTCTTCCCGGTTTTCATTCGACCGTTCCTTCCCCGTCACGTTGTGGAGCCGTTAGTAGCGTTGGCAAGATTTTTCCAGAAGGTATGCACACGGAAAGTGAGAAAATCTGACCTCCGGGAAATGCAACAAGACATCGTTCATATCATGTGTAAATTTGAGATGATATTTCCTCCAAATTTTTTCGACATCATGCCTCACCTCATGATCCATCTTCCTCGGCAGTTGCTGCTTACCGGTCCTGTGCACTTCACTTGGATATATCCGATGGAAAGGTACGTATTTTACACTTTATGTTAATTTCCTCATCAATATATGTGTTTTAGTATTAATGTATTATCATAACACTTTAAAAACTTGATTTATAAGCAACTTGGACAATACGGTGATTTTGTCCAAAACAGATCCGCACCTGAAGGATGTATAGCTGAAGCATATATTGCGCACGAGTGCGTCACCTACATGAAGCTGTATTTAGGAGCGTTACAGGAAAGCATACCGGAAGATGTACCTTCACAGTTCAATCTTTCCATACTCTCCGACGATGTTGTACTCGGTGGAAAAATGCCAGTTTCCTACAAGTTGAAAGATTATGAGGTAGTCATTGCACATTGGTGGGTACTAATTAACTGTCCAGAAGTTCAGTTTTGGAAGAACATGCATCTAAACTGTGAACAAGTAGGAGGTGATCTACATTACCACAACCGGACATTCGCAGAGTATTTCGGCCGCTGGGTACGTAACTTTAACATTAATCTATACGTATTTATATATTATTGTGTATAATTATTCATATTTATAGTTGATTCTGATGGTTGCAGATGGACCTTATTAAAAATGATAATCACCCAAATTGGTCGCACGAACTCAGACTTCTAGCGATGAGGCCGGTCTATTCAAAAGTTTATGCGACGTGCAAGGTAAATGGTGTGTTATTTCGATGTGAAGAGAGAGACGTCAGACTGAAAACACAAAATTCAGGGGTTATGGCACATGGTGGGGATGATGGACTTGACTATTACGGTGTTCTCCATTCAGTTGTGGAACTACATTATGGGGAAGGCATGAAAGTGCAAATTTTCAAGTGTAGATGGTTTGACACACGGCCGCAGAACATGAAAACCGATCAATACGGCATAACTTCTGTGAACACTAGTACATCATGGTATGAGGATGACCCGTTCGTTTTAGCCACATGGGTGAAACAAGTGTTTTATCTTGATGATCTCGCCAAGGGTGACCCGTGGAAAGTAGTCAACACTATCCACCATCGCAACATTTACCGGGCGTCTACACTTGGAGTGGCTGAAGAGAACGAGGAAGGTTGCACCGCGTATCAAGAGCCCAACTCAAACGGTATTCCTGACTCCTCTTTTATTCACCTCGACACGCCGGTGCGAATTCGACGTGAAGAGCCACTGCTTGTTGATGTTGATCCAAATGAAGAAACTAACGAGGACTCTAGTGGTGAGGAAAGACATAGATTACCCCTATCGAGCAATTCAGAAAACGAAGAAGACTCATCCGATGATTCCGATTACAATCCGACGGATTAAGTAATGTAGATGATGTCATCCTTTCATTTGTGATCCACTAATTTCTAATGAACGAGCGTGGGGATGAGCCTCCCAGCTAGGCTGGGTTCCAAACCCCTTAAAAAAAAATTTGAAATATGTTGACTGCTGGGTTTCTGTTTTCTTGATGTTCAATTTTGGTTATATATGAACAGGAAATAGGAAAACGAGAGGTGTAAACCTACTGATTTTTTTTTTTACCTTTTTCATGGTATAGCCAACGAACAATGCATTATTTCGTCGGCTATACTCATAATAGCCGACGAAAAAAGCATTATTTCGTCGGCTGTACTCATAATAGCCGACGAAAAATTCATTATTTCGTCGGCTATAACTATATTGAAAAAATACATATTTTATTTTAGACAGAAAACGACAAAAGATTAGCCGACGAGCACGAGTCTCTCGTCGGCTATGATTTAGAAAAAAAAAAAAAAAATGACCATATTCCATTTTCTATCACTAACGATAAACCATTGCTTCATCCTTCAAACAGAAAAAAGTCGTGAAATAAGATATGACCGAAATAATGAAATACGTCCACAGTTGAAAAATGACAAGATTCCGATAAAATCTGTGTGCCGAATGTTGCGGTAGACTGTTTTTTACTTTCGTTTTCCTATGGGTAGTCTGACGTTCGGTAAATATTTTGAGGAAAAAATTTTTACGATTAGTTGCGTCTCATCGATTTGAAACTATTATTTGTTGAAGGTCAGGCCAAAAAACGTCATTTAGACAGTTCAATTACCATTTCTAAGCGTTTAGAGGTTTGACTGACCCGGTTGACCGTTCCGATCGAGCCTTTAACGTTGTCAGATGTAGTTGGATTTTTTTCCATACATGTATTTAATCTAAACGGTGATATCTGACGGTTGGAATAGAGCAACGAAATTAAATAAAGTAATAGGGGCAGCAAACTAAAATCGGATCCCAGATTCAATTAAGTTCCAATTTAATTAGAGCCTTCGCGGTATATCTAATTATTCAAAACATCACAAGTATTTAGAATCAACTTCGCGTGTAATCCTAAACATGGTACTAATCGGTTTAAAAACACTTCGCGTAGAAATTAAACACAGATAGCACATAAGCACAATATGTCGAATTGGAAACATGTTAGCAGGTATGGCGTCACTCATCCCACATCGACATGCAAATTTCCAGAATTATTCTAGCCCTTTAGATTAATACAAATTAAAACCAACTTCGCGTATGATTCAACATGTATTAAATCGGCATGTGAAACCAACACACAAAGGATAGTCATGGCCAAGACTACCTCCATGCATACGATTTTTATGCATACAAATTCAGGAAATCAACCTAATTAAATCAAGAAAACATGCAAAAGCCTACTGCCCATAATACCATATTCGATTAAACCACATGCATAATTCGGAAATTAAACCAAAGATAACCAAATAATATAACAAGAATTCGGAAATCCCAAGAATAATTTACAAAACCAAAATTACAACCAAGAATCCATACATATTTCATAGACAAAATGATGTATAAGTACAAAGAAACAAAAGCCATGGAAAATTACAATCCGAATTGAGAACCTTCGTTGAAGAATTCGGCAAGAGGATTGGTGATGGTGATTGGAATAATTTTTAGGAAAGGTGGTGGAGATGGTTTGGCTTTGCTCTATGTGAGGATTGTTATGGTGGAAATTCGGTAGAGTTTTGCTAAGTTCAAGTGAGGAAGAGAAGATGATATTTTCTGTGTGAAAATCGTCCAATATATAGAGGCAAAAGGGTGGCTGCAACTAGGGTTCACAAAACCTAGTTTTTCTCAAACTTATCCTGCTGGCAGATTTGACCTTCGAGTGAAGATTATGGAATATCATTCTCTAGAAAATAGATATTGAGGTGATTCCAGTTGGGTTGGAAACTAGACTCTCGCAGCTTTCTATCCATATAAGGCTTGAATTGTGATTCATTGTGAGCTGTCCAGGAGAGTCCGTGGACGTTGAGAGACGTGCACAGGAATTTTCCCGAAATTAATCAGGATTCTTTTTCTTTCTCTTATTATCTGAATTCTTTTCTTCTAGACTCGTCTTGGCCTTATCTTGGACTTGAATCTTCTCATTAAGTTAGTATGGACATATCTTTAGGTCCATAATATCCGATCCATGCTTGAAAAGTCCAAAGGAAAGCTTTCCTTGTGCAACTGGGAAAGTTGTTGTTTTCCCGGCAGAATGACCTTACTCCAGTAAATCTGGCATAACTTCCTCATCAGAGCTCCGATTGATGCGATTCTAAGTCCCAGAGAAACTAGACACACATAGCTACCTCCATGTAAAACAGTTTGATCAAATTCCTTATGAGTCGTCGGGAATGATTTTTCGAAGTTGGGACACAGTCCCAGGAAAATCCTGGAAGTCCTTGGATTGGTTTGCTCGGACTGCCAAGTTGCAGCCATCTTTTGGGTGACTTCCCGAACTCCGATTGATCTGAAATTTTAACACAATATTCCTCAGTATATGAATAATAAGCATACCAAATTGCATTAAATTCAGACAAGGATAGATCGCATTTTTACTCATCTCAGAATCACGAAAAAGACAGCTTGCATTATTTTCCAGATTCCTCAAATTTAGTCATTTTTCGGATTCTTAACCAACTTTTCGCTAAACTCTACCAAATTAACACTAAACTATATTATGACTCTTGTTTCTGCACAAACCCTGGGGTCTGGTAGAGACAGGTGAATCTTCGTGCTATCTCCTGTAAACCTGCTTACTAAGGGGAATACCGGGCGGGCCGGTCTTCTCCTCTCCGATGCCTAAGTTAGTATAGTTGGAATAGATATAACTTAAGCACGTATATAAGCGGTAGGAAGGATCAGTTACTTATTAATGAGGGTAGTTGTTGCCCTTATATAGGTGGCCAGGAGTGAGGTCTGGCCTTACCCTTCGATGTGGGACTAGTTCCCTTCTGTTTGCACACCAAAGGGCAGCTTTGGTGACCTCTTAGGCAGGCAGGCGCCCCCGGACCCCGGGCCCCTGGTAGCAGGATGGACTGCTGGACCCCGAGGCCGGGTTCTGGTGATCCGGTCCCGGGCCCTGGGCCGGCCCCTGGTGCACTAGCTGCGGGCATGCGGGCCTGCTGTAGCCCCTCTGTGGCTACTGTCAACAACTCTATCTTAGACAAATAAGGGTTAAACAAAGCATAAATGAGGGGAAAAACATATAATATCGTCGCACATTGTGCTCCTATCAGCTATAAGTCGTCGGTAAAACCAATGGCCGACGAAAATAACGAAATCGTCGGCTATATTCGAGTATGGCCGACGATTTTACCGACGAAAATTTATTTTGTCGACCAAACCTGGACAAAATATCCGACGAAATTTGTAGGATATTTTTGAGTATGGCCGACGATATCGTAAACTATAGCCGACGATATCTTCTGTTTCGTCGGCTATTTGGTCTGAAATATAGCCGACGATTTCATCTATTTCGTCGAAATATATTAATATTTTAATAGGCATTAATTAGTTATAGCCGACGAAATTTGGTAAAAATCGTCGGCTATAGTACTTATAGCCGACGAAATAATACCAATATCGTCGGCTATTCTTACATTTCGGGAAAAAAAAAATTAAATTAATTTCTAAATTACCATTCCAAGCAACCTGCAATTCATAATGACAATCCATGCATTTACACCAACAAGAAACACGTCTAAATGACTTATTATTTAATTTGTTCCAATATACATAAAATATAACCCTAATCATCACTTAAAGCACTAAAGTCCACCACGTCATCCCCAACATCCTGCTCTCTATCATGCTCGTCATCCTGCTGAACGAACTCGGGAGGTTGAGGCATTGGAGGTTCAACTAACGGCTGAAACGGGGGCGGGGGTTCAAGGGCTTGTTGTTGTGCCGCGAACATATCATACCACCAGTTTTGTTGGCCGGCGTAGTTGTGTCGCCGAATTCTCTCCCATTCAGCATGCCAACTTGCCATATCCAAATGATACTGCTGTGTTCTGCGGTGTTGGTCCTGTGATCTCTAGGACTCGGCCGCCAATCTTGCGGCCAATCTCTGCACTTCCCCCCTCATCGGTTGGCTGTCCCCGCCTCCCTTCTTTTGACCTCCCTTAGTGGTCTTCAGGAGCACTATTCCAGAACTTTCCAAACCCCGGCAGTAGTATTGGTTTGACCGGTCTAGGAAGGCTGCGTCGAACATCCTCGCTGCCGTTTGGACATTCGATCGGTCGACCAGGCGCAGGGCTTCTTGCAGATCTGCCTCTGAAATGTTCTGTTGTGTCTCCCGAACTACTTGATGCAACACCTCTTCTTTGGCCCGGTTCACCCTCTCCTAATTGAACGGGAAAAAAAAAATTAATATTCTAACAAATATATAATTAAGTAAAATTAATAATTAAAATTTTAAAATCGTAATCAACGACTTACGAGTTGTTCTGTCGCTTGTGGATAAGCCTTCTTGAACGTCTCCACGTACGGGTTGCTATCAGGATGATCTCTAAGCGTCTCCTCCTGATATTGTGCAAATGGCCTAGAACCACCATGATGGGGGGTTGTGTTACGGCGGCGGTTCGCAGAGTTTATCTGAGACCGTTCCTTCAAACAAATAATAAAATATTAGAAAAATGCATAAAAAAATATTAGTGTAATAATTATAAAATAATTAAACTAATAATTAAAATTCTAACAAAATAAACATTTATAGTTAAGTTTAGTATTTACCTGCATAAGTGGGTTGTTGAAGTCTACTGTCTTCAACCAACGCCACTCGTACTCCCTGAACATGAACTCTCTTGGAGTACCCATACGACCACGGTTGTCGTATTCGGTAAAGTGGGTACGGAGCTCGTTCTTCCACTCTTTGAACCTACGGAAAAAACAAAAGTGCATTAGAAATATTATTAATATCATAAAATATTTCAAATTATAAGATGAGGAATTCCCAACGTACCTCAAGTTCTGCATCGAGTCCGCCCAATCCTGCTTGTGTTCGGCAATCTCGAAGTATGCCTGAAAGATAATATTTTATTAGTTTTACAATTATAATAATACCGAAAATTATTAAATATTACGATAAAGAAATTAAATTTTCTAAATTACTCACCGACGCGGCGTTGTTGACCTCCCTCTTTATCTCTTACGGCATATCAACCCACCGTGTCCACAACATAGGGACTCTATCCCTAATCAGTGCCCCCACGCAACCCGCGTAATCGAGGTTCGTTGATCTGGATCCTCCCCCTGCTCTCAACAGTTCTCCTGAGGGTGTCAAAACATATGACACCTCTCGTATCCTCGTTGAACTGCTAGCGGCTGTCCTTATCACATAAACGACGATTGGTTAATAAAATTAAATATTAGTGCGTTAATTTTAATAAAATATTTAATTAATAAAATCAAATGTTACCTGAACTCGATGACCCGTCTGTCGACTTTTCTTTTCTCCTCGTCGAAATCAGGAGCTCAGGTGTCTCAAATGGCTGCTGATGGTTTGCCTCCGCAACACTCACGTACTGAGGCATAGCAGGTCATATGGGCACACCACGAAAGTCGACCTCGGGTATCGCAGGAATGTTGTACGGGAGGTAGAGCTGATTTGGGAGAGTAGGCCCCTCAGTCGAGTCAGCAGCAGACGTCGCCGGACTCGTCATCGGCTCCCGATGAACCTCAGGCATACGGACCTGAGGAACGTCTGCAGCTATCTCGTCCTGAAATTGCTGCCTACTGAACCTCGGAGCATCTGGCCCTAGATGGGGACGTGAACTGCTCGACGGCCGCCCCGCCTGGAGAAGGGTCTGGTGCCGAGAACTCACACTCCTCCGCGGCTGGGATGAATCCACAGTCCTCCGCGGCTGGGAGGAATCCACACTCCTCCGCGGCTGGCTGGTGGTCCTCTCAGGCTGGCTAAGGGTCCTGTCGGAGTCTGCGGAACCGGCGGAACTTCCAGAACCCCTCGATCTGGAACGACGGCCTCCGAAGAACTGTCTGAATGCATCGACCATCTGCAGCTTGAGGCATTAATACATTAATTAATATTAAATTATATTACATTAAATAACAAATTCTAATTAATATAATAACCAATAATACTAACATATTTCAAAACATACTAACAAATTAATATTTAAATTTTAACTAATTTTAAATAATACTAACCATTAACCTAAATATAACTATTTATATACAAATATAACTATATTTCATTATTAACATATATATAAATACAAATAACCATTTATATATTAACAAAAATATAACCATTTATATAAGTGGATTTTAGAAAAAGGGACCATCTAGCTTTGTAAATTAGAAAAAAAAACCTTATGTTTTTCACTTCATAAAAAAGGGCATGTTTTTAATATTTTTATCAGAAAAGACTCTTTTCAATTTTACTAAATTATAATAAAGGGCTGTTTTTAGTTTTGTTTGTGACTATAATACCCTTTTCTTGTTTTTTTCTTTTCTTTTTTAACATGATCCGATCATAATTTTCTTTATCTCCCAACAGACCTCTCTCTCTCTCTCTCTCTCTCTCTCTCTCTCTCTCTCTCTCTCTCTCTCTCAGGGCCACGTCGACGACGAGCCACCGCCACCGCGATTCGCCGCAGCCAGGGATTCAATTTCGACATCAAGCCGCCGCACGTCAATGTCCAACTCGACGCAGGAGATCAAGTCCCGAAGCGCCGAGAAGATTTCGTCTTGGACATAAGCCCCGTCGCCGCGGCGCAGGAGGAGAGATTTGATGATGTGGCGACGGATGAGGTGGTGTCGAGGAAGCAGGTGATTGTGGTGACGTCGCTTGTTGGTTTTTTTTTCCTGCTTCTTTCAACTTGAATTGGATTTTGATATCAAATTTTGGTGATTTGGAGTGTGTGTTGGATTGCAGATGCTTATTTTAGGAAGACCGGGTTGGAGAGGTCAGTAGCTATTTCTAGAGATTTGGAATGGTTTGGGGAACAAGGCAATGTGATTCCGGAGCCCAGCTAGAGGTGCCTCTGTTCTTGATTCACTTTGTGGGAAAACAACAGAGCTCTGGCTTAAAAGAGTAAGGGCACTGTCTAGAGGTGCCTCTGTTCTTGATTCAGCAACTGACCTGCTCATGTGCCTTCAAACTAGCTTATATGCTTTGGAAGAAGAAGATACTAATCTGAAGAATTGTTTCTTGGACCTGGGCTCATTTCCTGAAGGCAAGAGAATCCCTGCTTCTGCTCTAATTGATATTTGGACAGAGTTATATGAGCTGGATGAAGATTATATGTCCATTACAATCCTCCAAGAGCTTGCCACTGGGAGTCTGGTTAATCTTATAGTCACGACTCACGAGGTATGATACTAGACTCAACTATTACTATGTTCATATATAGATGCTAATGAGAATATGATAAGTAAGTGCCTAGCTCTAAGAATTTTGTTTAAATCATTACCAGGAAGGAGAGGATGGAGGTGGATGGGTATCACAGTGAACACTTTGTCACCCAGCACGATTTGCTTAAACAGCTAGCTATCTACGAAATGAAACTAGACCCCAACAAAAGAAGATTGATTATAGACAAATGGGGAGACAATCTACCCAAGTGCTTGACAGAAAAGAAGCATCAACCCATCAACACTCAACTATTATCAATTTCCTCTGGTTCTCCCGAATCCATCCTCTTGGAAAATACCTATACATGCGTGCATATAATCACACACCAACACAAGCACAAATATACTTGAATCTTAAGTGCTACTGGCCAGTATTTGTAGTTATAGTTTACTTCATGATGGGTTGCTTGATTATAAAGTCACTTATGCTGGTCTTTGAGTTCTTGCTTGTGGCAGGGTTTTGCTGTACCGAAAGAGAAACAAGGGGACGTTGCAAAGTTTTCGTCCATGGACAACCTGCTGAACTTACGCAGGGCAGCATCGTTATTGCAGCAGTTACAAGTTGTACAAATACATCGATAGTTACATTGATTGTTCGTTGGTTTTACGTTTATTGAATCAGCTACTTGTTAAGTTACATTGAAATTTAGGATAACGGTTACATTTATTTTATTCATGTTGATTTCGGCAGCGGAACACTGCATTGTGTCATGTATTTTTACCATGATAGTTACTTGGATAGTTACTTAGATAGTACTTAGTTTTGAACTAACAAGAACTGTTACTTTGATAGTTATTCAGATAGTTACTTCGATAATTACTTAGATATTACTCAGTTTTTAAGAAACATGAACTGTTACTTAGATAGTTATTTGGATAGTTACTTCAGTAATTACTTGGATAGTTACTCCGATAGTTACTTGAATAGTTATTTCGGTAGTTACTTTGATAGTTCCTCCGATAGTTACTTTGATAGTTACTTGTTACTTGGATAGTTACTTAGATAGTTAGTAAGATAGTTACCAAGACGATAGTTACTTAGATAGTTAGTAAGATAGATGATACTTACTTAGATAGTTAGTAAGATAGATAGTAAGATAGTTACTAAGATGATAGTTACTTAGATAGTTAATAAGATTATAGTTACTTAGATAGTTAGTAAGATAGTTACTAAGATGATAGTTAGTAAGATAGTTACTAAGATGATAGTTACTTAGATAGTTAGTAAGATAGTTACAGAAAATGTTACTTTGATATTTACGCTGCCGTGGTGCGGTGCAGCGGTACGCTGCATTGTGTCCTGCATTTTTCATTGTTGGTTCAGTTGCTTTCGATTTTTAAGCTCTTGCTTTTCTGTCATGCATTTTTTTAATTTTTCATAGTTACTGTGATAGTTACTTGGATAGTTCTCAGCTTTTGAACAAACAAGAACTATTACTTTGATAGTTACTAGCATAGTTAGTCAGATAGTTACTAAAATGATAGTTACTTAGATAGTTAGTAAGATAGATACTAAAATAATAGTTACTAAAATGATAGTTACTTAGATAGTTAGTAAGATAGTTACTAAGATGATAGTTGCTTAGATAGTTACTAAAATGATAGTTACTTAGATAGTTACTAAAATGATAGTTAGTTAGATAGTTAGTAACGTAGTTAGTAAGATAGTGAATCCGATAGTTACTTCGATAGTTCTCAGCTTTTGAACAAACAAGAACTGTTACTTTGATAGTTACTAACATAGTTACTAGCATAGTTAGTCAGATAGTTACTAAAATGATAGTTACTTAGATAGTTAGTAAGATAGATACTAAAATAATAGTTACTAAAATGATAGTTACTTAGATAGTTAGTAAGATAGTTACTAAGATGATAGTTGCTTATATAGTTACTAAAATGATAGTTACTTAGATAGTTACTAAAATGATAGTTAGTTAGATAGTTAGTAACGTAGTTAGTAAGATAGTGAATCCAATAGTTACTCAGATAGTTACTCTGATCGTTACTGGGATAGTAACTCCGATAGTTACTAAGATGATAGTTAGTTAGATAGTTAGTAACATAGTAAGATAGTTTCTGGGATAGTTACTCCGATAGTAACTAGTTATTTCGATAGTTACTCGGATAGTTACTCAGATAGTTACTTTGATAATTACTCCGATAGTTACTGAGATAGTTACTCTGATAGTTATTGGGATAGTTACTCCGATAGTTACTTAGATAGTTAGTAAGATAGTTACTGGGATAGTTACTCCGATATTTACTCTGATAGTAACTAGTTATTTCGATAGTTACTCTGATAGTTACTCGGATAGTTACTCAGATAGTTACTTGGATAGTTTTCAGCTTTTGAACAAGCAAGAACTGTTACTTTCGTAGTTACTAGCATAGTTAGTCAGATAGTTACCAAAATGATAGTTACTTAGATAGTTAGTACGATAGTTTCTAAGATTTATAGTTAGTTTGGTAGTTATTTAGATAGTTAGTAAGGTAATTACTAATTAAGATGATAATTACATAGATAATTAGTAAGATAGGTACTAAAATATTTACTAAGGTGATTGTTACTTATATAGTTAGCAAGATGATAGTCACTTTGATAGTTAGGTTAATTGTTACTTTGATAGTTAGTAAGATGATAGTTACTTAGATAGTTAGTAAGTTGACAGTTACTTAGATAGTTACTAAGATGATAGTTACTTAGATAGTTACTAACTATATAAGATAGTTAGTAAGATGATAGTTAGTAAGATAGTTACTAAGATGATAGTTACTTAAATAGTTAGTAAGATAGTTACTTCGATAGTAACTAGTTATTTAGATAGTTACTCAGATAGTTAGTACGATAGTTATTCTGATAGTTACTGAGATAGTTACTCTGATAGTTACCTGTATAACTACCTTAGTAACTATTTTAGTAACTATCATCTGAGTAAACTATTATTTGTAACTATGTTAGTAACTATATTAGTAAGTATCAACTTTGTAACTATCTGTATAACTATTTTAGTAACTATCTTAGTAACTATCATCCTCGTAACTATCTTAGTAATTATCATCTGAGTAAACTATCATATGTAACTATGTAAGTAACTATCTTAATAACTATCAATTTGGTAACTATCTGGAGAGATTCCAGTGCTTCTCCAACTCACGGAGCCAATAGTTAGGCTATGAAGAATTGCTAGTTTTGTTCTAAACCAGAAAAGGGTATGCTGGTTTTGTTGATTATCGAAGAGGCTAATTATAACAAGGGTTTATTCCTATAATACTGAGAACCTGAAAATTTTCATACTACATTAGCAGCTTCTCTTAATTAAGCAGCTCTAATTAGGTTTTCTCGGTTTGCTTAGAGTTCCTGTCCATTTACTTAGCAGGCTATCATAGGATTCCATTACATTCGTGTGCAACACACACTGTGGAGGTTACTGTACAAAGTCATTGAAGGGCTTTATATTTTAGTTCAACTAATTGCTCTAGCCTCTGGATATCGATCTCATGCTACAAAATCTATAAAGCAACACTAAATAACGAAAATGGAATAATGGTGATCAATCTGATGATAACACAAAGGAATTAAGGATGATCAATAGCCACTCCAAACATCTCAACTGAAAACAAAATTATTCTGCAAACACAAACACTGATTAACATGGCCTAGCTTGAAGTATTAAATTCCACATACATCTAGCGCGAAGCAGCAAAGCTAGCTCTGACTCCTGATGGCATTTTAAAAGGAAACAAAGCTCGGAATATGGATCCATGGTTTCTTAATTGTTGGTACCTCATTGACCTCAACTCGGACAAGACCATTTGTTCCAAGTGTATAAGTATACAAGAAATGCCTACGTAACAGCAAAACTCGCCCTTGTGCATAGCTCACCAATTCACAACAATGTAGTTGACGAGAGCTGTCTCTAATTTCAAAATTTCTGGTCCAAGACTCAATGCCATAATCCTTCATCACCCAAACAACTATTTTATCATGATAAGTATCTGCTAAAAAGAGCCTTCCATCCAACACTCCGAAATCTCTGAATTGTAACAATTCAGGTAATGGTAATCGTTGGAAACGCTCATTTTCGATATCAAAAGCAATTATCGAAGGAGTATCATGGCATATACAATAAAAATGAAGAAATCCATTCAGATATACCCAAATCACAATCTCCCCAAATCCCACCACCAAAACCCTAGAACAAAATGTCTGACCCTTCTCACCCAGCCCTACCCCGCCGCCAACGGCCACCAACACCCCAACGGCGCCACCTACCCCAACTACCCAGTCTACCAGCAACAACCTCCTTACAACTTGTACACCGCACTTGCCACCTTCGTATGTCGCTTCGTCATCACCGGCTCCCTCTTCCTCATGGTCTGGCTCATCCTCCGCCCCAAGATCCCCGACTTCCGCGTCGACTCCTTCTCTGTCGCTGGCCTCAACGTCTCCTCCTCCGGCCGATCCCTCACAAGATGACCATCGAGTACGACCAAATCGGCGCCTTCGTCTACTACCGCTCCGGCTTCATCTCCGAGACCAGAGTCCCGCCCTTCTGCCAGGGCAAGCGCGTCAGGAGCGCCGTCAACACGACGGTGGGTCCGGTGGGGACTCTCTCATGCCTGCCGGAGAAGGATGAGAGAGAGGAGAGAGTTGAATTTTAGAGAATTTGAGAGAGGGGGTGGCCGGTATTAGATAGATGGGACAGAGAGATTTAGGTTTCGTTTTTCTTTTAATTAAAATAATTACAGTGGCATATTTTGTAATTATTTTATATTTAAAGGTTATTTGTTTAACGGTGTCTCTCTTTATAAACATGTCAAAATTTAGGCCTTTTTTCTAATTTTAGACCTTTAAAAGTCTTAAATTATAAATTCCCCTTTATATAATTAGACTACCAATTTATATATATAATTAATTTAACAATTTATATATAACAAATTATATAACAATTAAATTTATTAACAAATATATAACAATTTATGTAATTAAAATTAAATATATAACAAATATATAACAATTTATTATATAACAATTTATATAATTAAAATTAAATATATAACAAATATATAACAATTTGTTAAAATTAAATTTATTAACAAATATATAACAATTTATATAATTAAAATTAAATATATAACAATTTATATACCTAAATTATAAAATTAAACTAAATTGAAAAAAAAAAAACCGAATCGGAGGAGGAGGAGGGGAAGGCGGAGGGGAAGGAGGAGGAGGATCGGAGGAGGAGGAGGTCGGAGGAGGAGGAACGATGGCGCCGCCAATTTGAGGAGGAGGAGGAGCAGAGCGGCGGATTGGAGCAGGAGAGCGGCGGATTGGAGCAGGAGGAGGAGAGAAAAAAGTCGGCTAGGGTTCGCGAGTTTCTGATTTATAGCAGAAAGAATAGCCGACGATTAAAAAAGATTTCGTCGGCTATTTAAAGAATAGCCGAAGAAATCTTTAAAATCGTCGGCTATTCTTTGAATGTCGTCGGCTATGCTTTAAATATCGTCGGCTATACTTTGGAAGATCAGCAGCCGTCTGATCTGAGCCATCCAATGGCGGACAATAAAAAGGCGCGGATCGCAAGAGTTTAGCCGACGAAAATATGCTTTAAAAATTTCGTCGGCTAAACTTAAATCATAGCCTACGATTTAAAATATTTCGTCGGCTATGCATTGGAAAATCAGCAGCCGTTGGATCTGAGCCATCCAACGGCGGACAATAAGCGGATCGCAAGAGTTTAGCCGACGACATATAATTTTCGTCGGCTAAACTGTTGGTCAAACCACTAAGTCAAACCTCAAAACGCTTTAAAACGGAAATTAGTCTAGTTAAACGACGGTTTCTGGCCTCACCTTCAACAGATAATAGTTTCAAATCAATGAGACGCAACTAATCGTATAAAAATTTTACAAAATTGATTTAACGAACGTCAGGCTACCCATAGGAAAATGGAAGTAAAAAACAGTTAACCGTAACATTCGGCACACAGATTTTGTCGGAATCTTGTCATTTTTCAATCGTAGACGTATTTTATTATTTCGGTCATATCTTATTTGACGACATATTTGCATTTGAAGAGTGTACGTATAGTAACTATTTGAAACTATACATTCACTTAAACACTTAGTAAACAAGTTAAGGAACATTAGTGCATATGTTCTGATTTTGAATTTAAAAGTTTAGAAAATCTATTCCAACCGTCAGATATCACCGTTAAGATTAAATACATGTATGAAAAAAAATCCAACTACATCTGACAATGTTAAAGGCTCGATCGGGACGGTCAACCGGGTGAGTCAACCCTTTAAACGCTTAGAAATGGTAATTGGCCTGTCTAAATGACGTTTTTTGGCCTGACCTTCAACAGATAATAGTTTCAAATCGATGAGACGCAACTAATCGTGTAAAAATTTTCCTCAAAATATTTACCGAACGTCAGGCTACCCATAGGAAAACGGATGTAAAAAACAGTTAACCGCAACATTCGGCACACAGATTTTGTTGGAATCTTGTCATTTTTCAACCGTAGACGTATTTCATTATTTCGGTCATATCTTATTTGACAACATATTTGCATTTGAAGGATGAAGAAATGGTTTGTCGATAGTGATAGAAAATGGAAGCTAGTACTCGTCGGCTATTATTTTGTCGTTTTCTATCTAAAATAAAATATGTATTTTTCAATATAGGTATGGCCGACGAAATCACGCATTTTTCGTCGGCTATTATGAGTATAGCCGACGAAATAATGTATTTTTCGTCGGCTATTCTATGAAAAAAATTAAAAAAAATCAGTGGTTTTACACCTCTCGTATTCCTATGTACTGTTCATATATAACCAAAATTGAACATAAAAAAAAAAGAAACCCAACAGTCAACATATTTCAATTTTTTTTTAAGGGGTTTGGAACCCAGCCTAGCTGGGAGGCTCATCCCCACGCCCGTTCATTAGAAATGAGTGGATTACCAATGAAAGGATTACATCTAAATTACTTAATCCGTCGGATTGTAATCGGAATCATCGGATGAGTCTTCTTCGATTTCTAAATTGCTCGATAGGGGTAATCTATGTCTTTCCTCACCACTAGAGTCCTCATTAGTTTCTTCATTTGGATCAACATCAACAAGCAGTGGCTCTTCACGTCGAATTCGCACCGGCGTGTCTAGGCGAATAAAAGAGGAGTCATGAATACCGTTTGAGTTGGGCTCTTGATACGCGGTGCCACCTTCCTCGTTCTCTTCAGCCACTCCAAGTGTAGACGTCCGGTAAATGTTGCGATGGTGGATAGTATTGACTACTTTCCACGGGTCACCCTTAGCGAGATCATGAAGATAAAACACTTGTTTCACCCATGTGGCTAAAACGAACAGGTCGTCCTCATACCATGATGTACTAGTGTTCACAGAAGTTATGCCGTATTGATCGGTTTTCATGCTCTGCGGCCGTGTGTCAAACCATCTACACTTGAAAATTTGCACTTTCATGCCTTCCCCATAATGCAGTTCCACAACTGAATGGAGAACACCGTAATAATCAACTCCATCATCCCCACCATGTGCCATAACCCCTGAATTTTGTGTTTTCAGTCTGGCGTCTCTCTCTTCAATTGTATGACTCACTTAAGAGGATACAAGTTCTAAGAAAAACTGCATTAAATTTCAATTCAATGGTTCTTAGAAACAAAAATATTCAAAAAACTTCTTAGTTTAGTAAAAATAAAAGTTACAAACTTGAACACAAGAAACAAATAAAAACTCATAAACAACTCAAGCCATAACATCAACAATTTTTAGCTTGTCTTCAATTCTTCAATGGTCTTTGTATCATATTCACAACTTTTGAAAGCTTGTAAAAATAACGATGATGGTTGAAAAATATAATTCAAACTTTTCACAGTTTTTAGAAATATGTGGTACAAACAAATACGATGATGAGAATTAGAAAATACTTTCTTAATGACAACATAAATTGATGCAGCGTGATCTATAAAAGAAAGTCTTCGATCTCTTTCATACAATAACTTGTGCAAAAACTTTAAACAATCCCGTAGATGTCTCTTTAATTTCTCTATCTAATAATCCACATCCATATAGGATTATAAGAGAATGGTGATTCCAACTATCAAAAAACACTAAGGTATGACAATTAAAATTTTTAAACAAATTTACACTTACTGGAGTAGGGGCCACAGATTCATTCGCACCGTCACTCTCGAAACAGCTTGAATATGACTTTGTGAAGCATACAGATCGCAGATAACTATTTAATAATCTTAACAAATATGTTATTTGACGTATGACAATCTAACATAAAGAAATTGCGCCTAGAAGCACTATTCTAACTAAGGAATCATGATGTATACCGAAACTAAGAAAGAGACTAAGAAATAACAGTTCATACAATTACCATTATAGCTGCTTAAGCTTGTGTTTTGGCCAGTTGCAAGAAAACGAACAAGATATCAAATGTTAATTTGCGATCACATAAAAGATATGAAACACAATCAACTAGAGATCAAATAATATAAACCACACTAGAAGTTCAAGAAGAAACAAGCAACAATTGATTTTTTTTCTTTTTGAATGATTCGTTGTTCATGAAATCCTCATATATATAAATTCCATGTATTAAGAAATTATTAATTTTAATATTTAATAGGGTCTATAAGAATTCTTAAACTTGCGTTATCTTACAATTATAGCAAATCATTAATTTAGCACACTATACTTGAAACGAGACTGGCAAAAAATAATACTTTTTGGTGTGATTATTAATTTATCGGGATTAGTCAAAACGGAGAGAGAGAGAGAGAGAGAGAGAGAGAGAGAGAGAGAGAGAGAGAGAGGAAAAAAAAAACAATTGCCGCTCTCCTTATTTCCCTCATTTTATTTATGATTCTTATAAATACCAATTCGTGATTTCTCGTTCTTTATCCTTCAACTTGAATTATTTTTCCAATTAGAGTTTGAGTTTAGAGAATTGTGTTAGGGTGATTATCATTTTTAATAAGGTCCATCTGCAACCATCAGAATCAACTATAAATATAAATAATTATACACAATAATATATAAATACGTATAGAATAATGTTAAAGTTACGTACCCAGCGGCCGAAATACTCTGCGAATGTCCGGTTGTGGTAATCGAGATCACCTCCTACTTGTTCACAGTTTAGATGCATGTTCTTCCAAAACTGAACTTCTGGACAGTTAATTAGTACCCACCAATGTGCAATGGCTACCTCATAATCTTTCAAGTTGTAGGAAACTGGCCTGTTTCCACCGAGTACAACATCGTCGGAGAGTATGGAAAGATTGAACTGTGAAGGTACATCTTCCGGTATGCTTTCCTGTAACGCTCCTAAATACAGCTTCATACATCCTTCAGGTGCGGATCTGTTTTGGACAAAATCACCGTATTGTCCAAGTTGCCTATAAATCAAGTTTTTAAAGTGTTATGATAATACATTAATACTAAATCACATATATTGATGAGGAAATTAACATAAGGTGTAAAATACGTACCTTTCCATCGGTTACATCCAAGTGAAGTGCACAGGACCGGTAAGCAACAACTGCCGAGGAAGATGGATCATGAGGTGAGGCATGATGTCGAAAAAATTTGGAGGAAATATCATCTCAAATTTACACATGATATGAACGATGTCCTGTTGCATTTTCCGGAGGTCAGATTTTCTCACTTCCCGTGTGCATACCTTCTGGAAAAATCTTGCCAACGCTACTAACGGCTCCACAACGTGACGGGGAAGGAACGGTCGAATGAAAACAGGGAAGAGACGTTGTAGCAGGATATGATTGTCATGACTTTTCAACCCGTAAAGATTGTTGAATTGTCTGTTCACACACTTGGCTATATTTCCAGCAAAGCCTGAAGGATACTTGGCCCGACTTATCTAATGTAAAATTTCTGATTTGTGCTCAGGCTTGACGGTGTAAGGAGCTTGAGGCATTTTTCTCTTCCCTTGTTTCAACCATAATTGTTTTCTGATATTCATATTTTGCAGATCAGTGCGAGCCTTAGGACCATCTTTCGTCTTCCCCTCCAAGTTCAGCGTTGTGCCCACCACACTTTCAGAAACATTTTTTTCTATGTGCATAACGTCTAGGAAGTGACGGATCAGCAACTCACACCAGTACGGGAGTTCCCACAATATGCTCTTATGTGTCCAGAATTTGTACTCCTCAGGTCTTTCAGGTATTTCCGCTACAATATCGGGATGATTTCTGAGGGGCCCAAAATCGTACTCATTAAGCACTGCTAAAATTTGTCTTCCCGTCCATCTTCTGGGAGGACCACCGTGTTCTTCGGTTCCATCAAATGCGGCGGACTCGTAACGCCAGTGGTGATCCACCGGAAGGAACACACGATGACCCATTCTGCATATCTTGTTGCAATGAGGGGTGCTCCCATAATCGCTGAGGCACTCTGGACAAGCCTTGTATCTCCTAACAACGCTGCCCGACAACATCCCATAAGCAGGAAAATCACTGATGGTACCAATAACCATGGCATGCATCTGGAACGTCTCCTCCTTGTACTTGTCAAAAGTGGGATGACCAACGTCCCACAATACCTTAAGCTCTTCAATCAATGGTCTCATATACACATCGAGACATTTTCCTGGGTAACCAGGCCCCGGAATCAACAACGTCAACATATTATATTCCTTCTTCATGCACATCCACGGAGGAAGGTTGTAAGGTACCAAAACCACCGGCCATATACTGTATGAAAGATTCATGGTGTCGAAAGGGTTGAACCCGTCGGTTGAGAGCCCGAGCCTGACGTTTCTGACATCTGACGCAAAATGAGGAAACACATTGTTTATATGCTTCCAAGCCGCTCTGTCAGAGATGTGTGTTATGATATCTGCGCCTCCCGCGTCCCGCTCACCGTGCCATCTCATAGCTTTTGCGGTGGTTTCTGACATGTACAACCGCTCAAGCCTATCTCTCAACGGAAAATACCGAGGCACTTTCACAGGTTTCCTATTGCCTGCTCCCGTCAACTTATATCGGTCAGACTGACATATCGGACATGCGTCAAGGCTAGCAAGGTCATTCCCTTCTGTATCTTTACCCCAGAAGAGAACGCAGTCAAATGCTCATGCATGGATCTTAATGTAGGAAAACTCTAGATCTTTGAGGATACTTCGGACCTTACGGTGATTGGTAGGATTACGATGACCCTCCTCCAACAACGAAGAAGTGTACTGTAGATATTCATCCACTTGCCTGATAGTCGATTTTGTCTCGACTTTAATCCTCATTACCACAATCACACTTTGAAGAACTGTCTTCTCAGAACTTGAAGACACAGGGGTCTTTTGCAATGCAATCAGTTTGTTGTACTTGTCAAAGGCAGCAGTGTTGACAACTTGTGGGAAAGGCTGCACCGGGTCATGCATATATTGTTCCCCACGTACACCACTTTCAAAAGGAAACACGTCGTTAACGAATGCCATTGTTGGATCGTTGGATGTACTACTACTGCCCGCCTAAAAAAACTGCCCATGATCATGCGATCCATCTAATGATGGCTCACCGTGATATATCCAACGCGTGTACTTCGGCCAAAACCCTTTACTCTTTAGGTGCTCCCATACTGTCCTAATCGGAAATCGACACATATCACTGCGACACCTACATTTATTGCACGGGCAATAATGGTATTCATTCCCGTTTGCATTTTCCTCGACGAACTACAAAAAATTCACAACTCCTGTAGTGTATCGTCGGTCATGCCTTGGAAGCGAAATCCAACTCTTATCCGGATCCATATATATATAGCCTGAAAATAATATATATATATATATATATAACTTTAATTAATAAGAAATTAATTAACACATACATATATATATATATAAATCCTTAATAATTAATTACATTACAATATATATTATTATCAACATCAATTCATATATATATATACCATTAACAACCATTATTTAAGTTACACTATATATCAACCAATATTTAAGTTAATTACACTATCAACAACCATTAATTAACATATATATATATATATATATATATAATTAAACTCCACACACACACACACACACACACACACACACACATATATATATATATATATATATATATATATTTTAACACTAATTAAAATAACATCAAATTAAAACACATAATTAAACTCTAACTTAAAATCAACTTGTTTCTGTCTAAACCCGGGGGTCTAGTAGATACAGGATAATAAAGATATAAAGGACACTGCGAGTATAGTGGTTCACCGTGCCATCAGAGGGCACGGCTACGTCCACTTGGAATCCACTAGGCGTGGCCAATAAGCCATCGGATTACAAGGGTGGAATGCCTTGGATCCAAGATCCCTTATACTAAGGGGGAAGCCTTCTATTTATAGAGAAGGAAGGCTTCCTCCTTCACCATGTTTCCAATGTGGGATGCCTTACTACACTATTACATATTTCCCTACTCACGAAGCTACTTCAGGCGCCCGGTGGCACTGCTTCCGAGTACGGCACCGGTGATGTGGAACCATGGAGATGTAGCCAGGGTGCTGGACCACTCGCTAGATGCCGGAAGTAGGACCCCCGATGCCGGTTGCACGGTCCACGAGGTCGCCGGATGTGCTTGGCGGTATACTATATGTACTGTCAACAAGTCCCCCAAGTTCCCGAGTAAGAGTGCAATCTTACTTGGGGAGTTAATCACCATGTGCCGCCAAGCGTAGGCGGTGACCGAGTCACCCCTACTACCTCCAGTCCCCCAAGTCCCTAAGTAAGATTGGGCTCTTCTCGAGGTGTTCGAATGTCGAGTCCCCCAAGTCCGTGCTGGAGATGTGACTTGGCCGGGAGTGTTGGGGTGCCGGGAGTGATGAGGCCTGGCGAGATGAGGTGGTGGGTGGCCAGGGAGGATCCGGGTTTGCCGGTCCTGACGCGCTGAAGCCTGATCGGGCGGTGCTGGCGGAGCCGCTGCTGAACAGGACTGGGCCGGCTGAATCCGGCGCGACCCGCTGGCTGGGGTGACCCGCCGGATAGGACCGGTCGGAGAGCTGGCGCTTCCGTCCGGGCGCTCCGCCGTCGGACGGATCGGAGAGCTGGCGATACCGTCCGGGCGTCAAGTCACCGGACGGATCGGTGAGCTGGCGATACCGTCCGGGCGTCAAGCCACTGGACGGATCGGTGAGCTGGCGATACCGTCCGGGCGTCAAGCCACCGGACGGATCGGAGAGCTGGCGATACCGTCCGGGCGTCAAGTCACCGGACGGATCGGTGTCCTCGGCGATTCCGTCCAGGCGCTAAGCCGTCGGACGGATCGGTGAGCTGGCGATACCGTCCGGGCGTCAAGTCACCGGACGGATCGGTGAGCTGGCGATACCGTCCGGGCGTCAAGACACCGGACGGATCGGTGTGCTCGGCGATTCTGTCCGGGCGCTAAGCCGTCGGACGGATCGGTGAGCTGGCGATACCGTCCGGGCGTCAAGTCACCGGACGGATCGGTGAGCTGGCGATACCGTCCGGGCGTCAAGCCACCGGACGGATCGGAGTGCTCGGCGATTCCGTCCGGGCGCTAAGCCGTCGGACGGATCGGTGAGCTGGCGATACCGTCCGGGCGTCAAGTCACCGGACGGATCTACCGTAAATCGATGTATTGGAATGCGTGCACCGTAGTGCGATGCATACCGATGCATAATGATGGCGATGCACTCTGATATGATCGTGCAATGCTGAAATGATCAACCGATGCATAATGATATGCGCAGCACTGATAAGCGCATAATGACATGCGTGCAATGGTGCATACTGATATGCGATGCATTGCAATGCTGAGATGATCAATCGATGCATAATGATATGCGCAGCACTGATAAGCGCATAATGACATGCGTGCAATGGTGCATACTGATATGCGATGCATTGCAATGCTGGGATGATCAATCGATGCATAATGATATGCGCAGCACTGATAAGCGCATAATGACATGCGTGCAATGGTGCATAGTGATATGCGATGCATTGCAATGCTGAGATGATCAATCGATGCATAATGATATGCGCAGCACTGATAAGCGCATAATGACATGCGTGCAATGGTGCATACTGATATGCGATGCATTGCAATGCTGGGATGATCAATCGATGCATAATGATATGCGCAGCACTGATAAGCGCATAATGACATGCGTGCAATGGTGCATAGTGATATGCGATGCATTGCAATGCTGAGATGATCAATCGATGCATAATGATATGCGCAGCACTGATAAGCGCATAATGACATGCGTGCAATGGTGCATACTGATATGCGATGCATTGCAATGCTGAGATGATCAATCGATGCATAATGATATGCGCAGTATGGGATGATGATGTGAGGACTCGACCGCTATTGAGGCGAGTCTCATATTGCTAGACTGCGGGGAGATTACCCCGGTGTTGCGGCCTGTTTGAAGCACCGGTGAACACTTGCTAGTTCTTCTCAGCTTATATTGAATAAGCGTTGAGGTAAGGGGGTGGCATTGAGGTGACAAAGCTCGCCATGTAGCCCCATGTTTGATCGCCTTTCAATGCGATGCAGGGTTTTTATCCTGCTGGACAAGCGTGCATGGGTTAGATGCAGACTCGCCCGGGTGTATAAAGTCCGCCGGTCGAACATTTTCGACCGGTGTCAGCCATGGTATTGGGCGGAACTCAACCGTTGGCGGACATCATGCCATCTCCAGACGAGTCCCCCAGTGAAGTGCCATGGGCCAGGTGCATTATGTTCCTGGTAGGGGGGCGGCGTTGAGGTGACAAAGCTCGCCCTGCGTCCCCCTGTTGCCGCAGCTAGTGCGATGCAGGGTTTTTATCCTGCTGGACAAGCGTACATGGGTTAGATGTAAACTCACCCGGGTGTATAAAGCCCAAGCCGGTCGAATGTTCTCATGACCGGGGTCAGCCATGGTACTGGGCGGAACTCGACCGTTGGCGGACATCATGCCATCTCCGGACGAGTCCCCCAGTGAAATGCCATGGGTCCGGGTGGATTATGCTTCCCGGAATATGCTCTCGCATTCTAATGCATAATGACGGCGATGCATACTGATATGATCGTGCAATGCTGAAATGATCAACCGATGCATAATGATATGTGCAGCACTGATAAGCGCATAATGACATGCGTGCAATGGTGCATACTGATATGCAATGCATTGCAATGCTGAGATGATCAATCGATGCATAATGATATGCGCAGCACTGATAAGCGCATAATGACATGCGTGCAATGGTGCATACTGATATGCGATGCATTGCAATGCTGGGATGATCAATCGATGCATAATGATATGCGCAGCACTGATAAGCGCATAATGACATGCGTGCAATGGTGCATAGTGATATGCGATGCATTGCAATGCTGAGATGATCAATCGATGCATAATGATATGCGCAGCACTGATATCACATGTCTAATTATCAATATTTCCCAACAGATTATGCACAGGTGAAGCACGCGTTGAGTAATAACAGATAAGTTAGAATACTTAGCTTTGGAGAAAGCTGCCGGATTTTGCGGCTTAGAGCAGTGGGTGTCCAGAGTAGATGCTTGGGTGCCAAGAGGAGACTGCTGCAGCCCAATCTGCTGGAATCCGGCCCAAGATGCTGAACAGGACTGCTGCAGCCCAAACCTCTGCTGCAGCCCAATCTTGGTATCCGGCCCAAGATGCCCGGCCCGTTTTGCATGGGATGATGACGTTGACCGGTGGACCATGCAGCTTGAATTTCTGATTTTCCCGCCAACTTTCTTTTTGCTTCTCCTGCTTCTGCACGCCGTTCTCGGTCTCGTCCCTCGTCTCCGCCCGGCTTCTCCCGCTTCCGCTTGGAGACCAGCCGGACCGGCAAGGAGGCCACCGGTCCCCGGAGAGGTGGACGATCGGTGCCCGGTGAAGAGGTGTCCGTACCGGAGGAGGATGACGCGAAGGGGCCAGAGCCGGAGGAGGAGCCCGGCGACCCGCCGCTAGCCGAACCTGAGGAGGCTGCGCATCGGAGCCCGGGGAGGAAGCCACCGGAGGTGCTAGGGCCGATCCGGGGTGCTAGCTCCGGGCGGTGCCATGGGCGCCGGTGTTGAGGCTGTAGGTCACCGGAGAGGACGTATTCGCCGGACTGCCGACCGGGCCTATGCGGGTGAGTTGCAGGCTTCGCTGACCGTGGCCTGCTGCGGTGCGAGGCGGAGGGAGATGGCTGGAGACGGCGGTGGCCCGAGTTGACCGCATCGGGTGAGTTGACCGCATCACGATTGGGCCGGACTTGCTTGTTGGATGAACCCGGCCCGGCCCATCTTGCATGGGATATACGTTGACCGGACACTGCGGCTTTGACTTTCCCATTTCCCGCCAACTTCTCACTTCGCTACTCTCTGCTTTCTTTCCGGCTTCTTTCTCGGTCGGCGCCTCTCGGCCGGTACCCTTCTCGGCCGGCGGCTCATTCTCAACCGGGGATTGTCGTCCGGGCGTCCCGGAAACGAGCTGCTCCGGAGGAGCAGACGAACTGCACCGAAGACGAGCCTGGCCGGACCTCTCTCCCGCTCGGGGCTCTCTCTCGGCCGGCACCACTCTCGGCCGGTGCTCTTCATCTCGGAGACGAGCGGCAACGGTACCAGACCGGACCCCGCTGGAAGCTGCCGCACCGCACCGGAGCCTGGGGTCTGCTGGAAGCCACTGGACCGGAGCTGCTGCACCGCACCGGAGGACGAAGCCGCACTGGACCTCGCGCGCAGATCGGCCGAGCTGCATGCTGCTGACCGGCGATGCTGCACCGGAGGGCTGCTGCTTGGGGGACGGACTGCTGGCCGGCGATGCTGCATCGGAGGAGCGCTCGGGAGAGGTGGAGAGACTGCTGGCCGGTGAATGTCTGCCTCTCGGGGAGGACAAGACCGGGCTGACCCGCGTTGACTGGGCCACACGGACAGATGACCGGCTTGACCGGGCAGGACTGACCGGGCAGGGTTGCGTGGCCTGCTGACTTGTACTGGGCGGGCTAGCTGGGCAGGCTGCTGGCCTGGGCCAGACTGCCAGCCTGGTTGACCTGTTGTCCGGGCAATAGCCTGCCGGCAGAGCAACGCAGTTTTTGTAAGTATTCCCACAGACGGCGCCAATTGTTTCTGTCTAAACCCGGGGGTCTAGTAGATACAGGATAATAAAGATATAAAGGACACTGCAAGTATAGTGGTTCACCGTGCCATCGGAGGGCACGGCTACGTCCACTTGGAATCCACTAGGCGTGGCCAATAAGCCATCGGATTACAAGGGTGGAATGCCTTGGATCCAAGATCCCTTATACTAAGGGGGAAGCCTTCTATTTATAGAGAAGGAAGGCTTCCTCCTTCACCATGTTTCCAATGTGGGATGCCTTACTACACTATTACATATTTCCCTACTCACGAAGCTACTTCAGGCGCCCGGTGGCACTGCTTCCGAGTACGGCACCGGTGATGTGGAACCATGGAGATGTAGCCAGGGTGCTGGACCACTTGCTAGATGCCGGAAGTAGGACCCCCGATGCCGGTTGCACAGTCCACGAGGTCGCCGGATGTGCTTGGCGGTATACTATATGTACTGTCAACACAACTCAACTACAACTCAAAATCAACATATACATACATTCTAACACTGAAACAACAACAAAACAAAAAATCACTTACTAACTCAAAATCACTAAAACTCAAAATCAACTCAACTAAACTCAAAATCAACATATATACACATATACGTACCTACATATAGCTCCACAATGTAAGAGAGGACGGATTTCAACAATACCCACAGATTTTTCACTCTTTCTCCCGTTTTTTTTCGTTTTTTTTTTTAAATGAGCAGCTGCTCAGATATGAAAATATATAGACTTATAGCCGACGAAAATGTCAATTTCGTCGGCCAAAATTTCAAAAGTTTTCGTCGGCTAATGTTGCAGAGAAAGGCCGACGAAAATCCAAAATCGTCGACTGAAATATAATATAGCCGACGATTTTTGTTTATACCAACGAAAAAACAGTATCGCCGGCTATGGTTACACTATGGCCGACGATTTTGTTTTCCCACCGACGAAAAATAAAAACGTCGGCCATTCTATGGAATTACCAACGAAAATTTTTAGTCGTCGGCCGTTTTTTTTTCGTCGGGAAAACCCTTTTTTCTGGTAGTGTTTAATGCGTTTTTCTTAACGCATAGTTAGTTATGACGTGGATAGTTTCTTTATCATGTCACATTCTATATAGAGATTGAATAAGCCCAAATATTTCATATCTTTAAGTATTTGAAAGAACCATTTGCGTTGCGTGGGCGCAGAGCTACACATAGCTTTACAAATTTTCATCGAATGAGATCGGTCGAGTCTTACATATTATGTTTAAGTACAATCATGCGTCATTACATTTGTATAGGAATTTCATTTCCCAACACTTCTTCGTCATCTTCCTTTAGATGAAAAACGGATCTATTGTTAGAGTAAAGACTTCGACTGATCATGGGAGTATATGTAGGCCTCACTTTATTCTTTAGAGTGCCTAAGCCGATTGATGTATGGTCACCATCATTACAGTCATTGAGTTTCATTTCAAGACTGTGTATTCCCAAGATCTTTTCATTCTTAACTTAGGATTTACAATACATAGAGTATCTCTTAATTCATTTAGAGTCTGTGTATATCCATAATGAGCACGCAAGGGCATAATTCACCAATCTCTTCCCAATCAAGTAGTCACTTTAGTGAACGTTTCAATTTCTTTTGCAAACGCACTTATGTGATCTAGTGCAACTTGATTTGGGTGGATGAAGTCCGTTTAGGATCCTCATGTATATCTCTTAATTTAGATCCCCATAGAGATATATAAGCTGCATGTTCAGTTTTTCGAAAACTACCAAACTGACAAGGTAGTGGAGTGCAATGACATCCATTACGAGAAATTGTCTCCTCGTAGTCCATTACGAGAGAATATCTCCTCGTAGTCGATTCCAGTGCGTTTTTGAGAAACGTTGCGCCATAAGGTGAGTCTGCATACTCTTATTCTCATTACGCATTCTAACAAAGATATATTTGATAGGGTTTATATTTGCGGTGTCGGCGTCACCTACCCAAATACCTATCTCTTTGTTTATACTGAATCGCTTCTTTCCATTAGGCCAGTTTACTAAGTTGACATTTTTCAACGAAGTATGGTTCGATAGTAGACTCATTATTCCACGTCCTCATGTACACTAGTGTAATGTGTTTGTAGAGATCTCTATACTTTAAGGATTGGTTCTAACATTTGAGGCGTCCCCCAATGATAACCACAATCCATAAATATTATCATGAGACAGATTTGAGTATCACTGATCAATAGATCAGGTTGTGCCAAACTTGTTTTCTTCCTTTACACAAGTATGTATCGAACCTAAGGTGACCTCCCCCTCTTCCTTGGAGAGCCACGGCTTGTGACATCATTTATGCCGCTTATGGCTTCACCATGCCACCATCCATGGTGGCAGTGCAATACCCAATTCCTCTTGGGTGGTACCATGTCCTTTTGATAAAACACAATCCTTACAGGTATATTGTGCAGCAGGTTTATGTGTTCTCGTCACTTTAATGTATAAAATATCTACATACCTTACTTTGTGTCATTTTTGGGGATCGAGATGAGACACAGTGAGGACAAACCACGACAATTCCTGTCATTCCACTTGAACATGCTTGTTCTTATCTCCCCCTAACGACGGGAAGACTGTCTCATCCAAGTGACACACCGCAAATCTAGCGGTGAGGAGATCGCCTGTCAAGGTTTCGACATAGCGGACTATAGCTGGAAGTTCATATCCAGTATAAATATTTATTCATCTCAAGTAACCCATCATTGTGCGCTGTGGCGGCGCAATTTTGACACATAAAACATTTAATGGAGCTCAAGGATTGTAGATCCGTGTCAATCCAAAAGAGCTCAAGGATTACAAGTTCGTTTAAAATCCTTTAAAATCCTCACACATAGTCACTAGCTATGGTGTAAATTGGTTCAATGATGATGGTCATAGATGAAAAAGTAACGATGCATGCAAAAATTGCATAACCCAAAACGGAAGTATTGGTGTGCTTTACCAATATTAAGACTATTACTGTAGTCGTTTTCTGTGAGACCAATTGGGTTTTTATATAGAAATATGATGTCCATTACAAATCCCATATAATAAGCCATAAAATCATCACACCTACGGAAATTAACCCGGCCTAGGTGCTTTGACTTTCTAGCATAAGCAGCATAAATTTTAATTGTGGATGGTGTCATGACACGTGACCAGCGTGTCGACACAACAACCAACACCATAAAATATATAAGGTGTCCGCAAGTTGGTTGAATCAGTCCACTGAATCATCTTTGGATTCAATATAAAAACATAATGAGAACACATGTTTCCTTTGCATATGATGGTGTCAATCATAATTTTACCAGTAGGCTTTGAATGATGTACTTTTATTCATAAAATCACGATGGATGTCAGAAACATAATAGGGTATAAGTGCATATACTTGTGCATCAAATATATTATAATGCCACCTTAGGGGAGCGGTGGAATTTAGGGATTGAACACACGTCTTCAATCCTACATGGATTATGTCGAAACAATATTTAAGGATAAAATGTTCTTTGGTCATCCTCGGTTTCGTGTGTCAACCATATTCTTCTGGTATTTGCTTCTATTCATCCAAAATATGGGTGTCCATAGTAATTTCTTTAATGTATGGATCACCATATCAAAGCCAATCTATGTCAAAATTCCAAAAGATCATTTTCTTATGACTTTGGATTCAATTAGCGGTTACATATAACCCACTAAGTTGACATATAAATTTCTCTAATACGCGTTTACATCCGTACTCATTAGAGGTAATGCAAAAGAGCTCAAATGAATTCTCACTTCTGTCTTTTTCACATGAAAATCGTGGCATAAATTTCTTTATAATGTGGAAAAAATTCAATTTTCTCTTGGCATAATTTGTCAATTTGACATATGCTCATTATATACATCGAAACGTAATTCAAGTTCTTTAGAGTAACTCAATGGGGATTGTAATAAAAACTATGGTAATCCCAGTTAGGCATGTGCATTATGAATCCCAAAAGAACAGATATACCGATCCTTATCATTTTCATTATAGTACTACTGTTCTTTAGTACTATTGTGCTATTTTTGTGATATATTAGTACCATTGTCCTTCAGTACTATTATTCTAGGGATTACATGGTGCGTTTCTTTGCCCACAGTTCTTTATGTCATGCCTATATTATGATATGTTGCTTTACTTTATGCAATACTTTGCAAAGTTAGATGTAGAAAATTGAATCATGTATATTATGAATAAAATTTGAATAATCTCAATTCCTTTAGAAAAAATTCAAAAAAATTAACGTGCCAACGATTACATTTAGTCTTGTCCAATTTATAGATAGAAACATTAAGACCAAAAATCTAATTTAGGCATAATAGCCTTTATAAGGATATCTTAAAAATTTAAAAGTAGACTAATCAAAGTCTATCTTGGGTGGAGCCAGATCCTTTTGGCTCTTTTAATAGCTGCAATGATGAGATGTGTCATTGACATCTTCTTCCCATATGGTATGCCTTTAGTTGTAAATTCATTTTCAATGTTCTTGTTGGATATTGAAGATATTTTTCCGAAATCCGCGTACTCGTATGATTCTTTATACTTATTGTAAGTCGTAGCTAATTCTTTGCTAGCTTGTAATGTCGTATCAATTCTTATTGATTTACAACAATGGTAGTGTTTCATTGCACATGACATGTCCCCTATGTCATCTTTTAAATGTTACATTGTTTCCACTTACTTTTGGATGATTATATGAATTTTACGTCCATGGTAATTACCCTTTGTTTTAGGGTCGTTGCATTACTTTGCCCAATTTGTTCAAGAATATATATGTATTTTTCTAAGACCTTACATCGTGATTGCCTTTTGATTTAGGGTTGTTGCATTACTTTACATAATGTGTTCCAGGAAATTTCTTTTTCTCATACCTTACATTGTCATTGCCCTTTGGGTTAGGTTTGTTGCATTACTTTGCATAATTTGTTCCAGGAAATTTCTTTGCTATTTACATAAAGCAGTTTGCATAAATATACCATGCTCAAGCCTTAGTTGGCTCAGTAGGGGAATTTGGCACTCAAGTTCTTCAGAGTCCAATGTGATGATTAAACCATCTGTAAAATATTGGAAGAATAAAATGTATTAATTTCACGGTTAAAATGACATTCACGACAACTAATATAAACCAAGATACATTATGGTAAATCCGATGTTTTGTGAAATTTCGTTATCACAATAAAATTTTGGTTTCTCCATTTTCATTGCATGTGAAGCTAATGAAATTCCATTATCGTTACTTTTTACACAATTAATAAGATATCCATCTTGAAAAATTTTCAAGAAATAAAAATTAGATTTCAAGACCGAAATTTGCAATGGTCATATTTTTCTTGCTTCGTGAAAATACTTTTTTTTCACAGTAGTAGGTTTGTCCATTTTTCTTTATATTACAATGCTTATGAAATTACATTATCATGGCAATGCTCAAATTAAATAACATGTTAAATAAAACAATTATTTAACACTAATAAAATGAACAAATAATGCTTCAAGTTTCACATTTATATAAAATACTAATGCGATCAAATACTGAATAAAGCATTATATCATATAATAACTAAAACATAATATAACGAAAGCAAAAATTCAATTTAAATATTACTTGTAAGTTTGCCAAATAAACTACATATGAAGCGATTGCTCGATCTCCGACTCCAAATTGTCGTCACATTTTAATCGCCGCATCGTAATTGATATGTCACATAAAAACAAACAATATTCATATGATTAGTCACTTTAATCATATATATTTTACATTTACCATATAAATTAAATAATTTCATATTTACTATTAAATTCGTACAACAGTAAATAATCACACAGCAAATATAAATAATTATGCGAAATTTCAAAAATTACCTTTAAATTTTTACCAAAAGAGATAAAAATTCCCTTTTTTTTTTCGTGGGTCGGGTCAGGCCCAAGGATCCGCGGGTCGGGTCGGAATCAATTTCTGGATCGGGTCGGGTCGAGCTGCAACCGGGTCGGGTCGGGATCCGTATTTTTGCCGACGAGGCTTTGTCGGCAAAGAGGTTATTTGCAGCGCAGGTGGGGGACGATCTGGATGGATCGGATCCGTTGGAGGTCGTCGGCGCGGGTCAAGAGTTCCGATCTGGAGCTGGGTAGTCCGATCAGTGTCGTTGGCGCGGGTCCGAGCCGGAGGCAGTGTTGTTGAGCCGGAGGCAGCGTCGTTGGCGCGGGTCCGAGCCGGAGGCAGCGTCGCTGGGTGTCCAGATCAAATTGGAGGAGGTCCGATTGGGATCGGGGCGAGTGGGAGGAGCAGCCGATCGGAGTGTTTCGGCTTCGTCCGATCGAGGCAGCAGGTTCGACCACAGGGCGATCTGGAGGCTGGCGTGCGGAGGCGACGGAGACGATCTGGAGGCTAAACCCTAAGCCTAGCTGGGAAGGAGGCGACGGCGGCCTTGGAAAAAAAAACTAGGGTTTTTTTTTTTTTCTTTTGGCTAAAAGCTCTTGGTTAGACAAAGTGCTGATAACGTGTTGTAGAATAATCGGAATTGGTCTACTCATTTCATTGATAATCTCCTTTATATAGGGTGAGTATTACAACGGTAATAGTAAATACATTAATGACAATAATGACTACCTAATTATCTCTCGTCCGTTACATTGACGAAGGCACATAATGTGTTTTTCCTTCAACATAAATTGAATTTTAGTGAATTTTAGTGAAATTTAATTTTAGTGTAATTTAGTGAAATTGTGAAATTTAGTTAAATCTAAATTTAGTGAAAATGAAATTTTGTGAAATAGTACAATTTAGTGAAATTTTGTGAATTTTATGGTAGATTAGGTTAAAATTATTAATTAATGAGGTAATTGGTTTGTGTTGTGTGTGGATTGTGGTAGTTAGGATTTCTGAAACATGCGAGTGGCTGAGTGAGGGAGTGTGGTGCCGTGTGTAAATTTATGGTTTCATATTATATATAATTGTAGTGTTTATCAGCTTAGAACTCCCATTTGAGAATCAACAACTCATCTAGTTGATCGAGATGAGTTGTTGATTCTCGAATTGTCCCATTTTTGGACACTTTAGGTGAACACGACTTTGTTGATCATTTTGCTATTCATGTGGTTTCCGTTTCAGTTTTGGGATATAGTTTCGACAGTGTCTCTCTACAATGTTCCTCGAGTGCAAATTAGGTTGTTTAGATTTTTGTGCACTTGAGGAACTGTAGGGAGATGCTGCCGAAAATTCCCAAAACTGTAGCAGAATCCACATGAATAGCAAAATTATCAACAAAGTCGTGTTCGCCTGAAGGGGATATGACACCGTCAAGGTTTTTGATTGTAGGAATAAGGAGAAGAAGTGTTAGGACAGGTTTTTGATTGTATCATAACTGTTGTGTGCTAACCTTATGCATATTCTCTGTTTATGTTATGACAGGAAACATGGATGATGTCCCCGACAAATCTTTTATGAATCATTATTATACACACCCTGACTACATAACAGGCGTAGTTAACTTCATCAATTTTGTGAAGACTCACACTATTGAAACCCAATATCTCCCTTGCCCGTGCGCAATTTGCAGAAATGGTCCTTATTATAAGGATATCGTAGAGATTTATCATCACTGCATGCACCATGGTTTGGATCCGACTTACACAGTTTGACACCTACACGGGAAAGTTTCTGGTCAACCGTCAATGATCAGTCGACGGAGACAGTGGCTTCAAGACAGAGTCGAGGCTTCCAGTGTTGCCGGTCCTTCAGTGATCCTAAACCCATTGTATGAAGGGAGTGAATAAACTGTATTAAGTGCCATATTACATGCAATGGAAATTAAAATTGAAAATGGATGGTCAGATACGAATATTGATAAATTGTGTGGATGGTTGCATAAGTTTTTTAAAATGCATAATTTCCTTATGAGTTATTCGAGAATTAAAAAAATCCTGAAGAATCTTTCCCTTGGATATGAAAAAATTCATGTTTGTGAGTTCAACTGTTACCTATTCAAGAGGGCTGTAAATAAAACTCGTAGGACTTGTCCAGTATATGGTGCTCAAAGATATAAGCCAGATACGAATGACATTCCAAAAAAGGTAATCTGGTATTTTCCTCTCACTCCAAGGTTGAAACGCCTATTTATGTCTCCATAGACAGCAAAGCATATGCGATGGCATAAGGAGAGGTGACTAGATGAAAGTACCCTCTGGCACCCATCTGATGGAGAATCATGGCAACATTTTGACAGGACATTTCCAGGTTTCGACGACATTAAGGGAAGAAATGTGCGGCTTGGAGTGGCAACTGATGGTTTTAGTCCATTTGGAACAATGACAACTCAGCATAGTACATGGCCCGTGGTTGTGATGTCATTTAATCTACCTCCTAATATGTGTATGAGGAAGGAATATAGTATGCTGGCCATGTTGATTCCTGGCCCTAAATCTCCAGGAAAGTGTCTTATTGTACTCATTCGTCCATTAGTCAACGAGCTCAAAGATTTGTGGGAAAACGGAGTCTCTACTTTTGACAGAGTCGACAATGATGTATTCACGATGAAGGTAGCGGTGATGTGTACTATAAGTGACTTTCCTGGTTTAGGGATGCTTGCGGGCTCAACAGTGAAAGGGTACAAGGCATGTCCAATTTGTCTAGATGAGCTTACGACGGAGCATATTTGTGGGAGAATTGTTTATGAAGGGCATCAGAAATGGCTCGACGAGAATTCACCAATGCGATCTAGTTTGACATTTAACGGGAAGCGGGAGTGGGGACAAAGACCAGCTCATAAGAACGGAGATAAAATTTTAGAGGAAATTAGGTCACACAGTTACGTCACTCTTAGCCAGCATCTGGATTTTCATGTCCCTTATAATGCAAACAACAGACAATGTTGGACTCACGAGAGGGTATTTTGGATGCTTCCCTATTGGTCATCGTTGTTACACAAGTACTGTTTAGATGTCATGCACATTGAAAAGAACGTGAGTGACAATATCCTTGCCACCATTCTTGCAATTGAAGGGAAGATCAAGGATGGTCCAAGGGCTCGCGAAGCTTTGGAGAAGAGGGGAATACGCAAAAGGCAATGGTGTTCGAAAGTTGAAAAGAGGACGGGAAAGGTTCCTCATGCACCTTTTTTAGTTGAAGATGATTGTCGTGAAGAAGTATTCGAATGGTTTCACGGTGTTAGGTATCCACTTGGCTATACTGGAAGTTTGAGAAATAAGGTGAAACTAACCGAGAAAAAGTTCTATGGATTGAAGACGCGTGATTGCCATGTTCTGCTTCAACGTCTTCTTCCAGTGGTTATCCGAGGATTTTTACCAAATAACGTCATGAAGCCATTGATAGCATTGTCAAATGGGTTTCGGAAATTATGTGCCAAGGAGTTGAAGAAGGCAGATGTCCAACAGATGACAGATGAGATAGTGATCATTCTCTGCAATTTGGAGTTGATTTTTCCTCCAGATTTCTTCACCTCTATGGTTCATCTCATGGTTCACATTCTCGAACAAGTTATGCTTATAGGCCCAGTACATTTTACATGGATGTATCCGATAGAAAAGTATATGCACTAACCAAATATGTTTCTTTTGTTCAAACTAAATTTACACTAACTTTATATATGCACTAATCATATTCATCATTTTATAGGCAATTAGGTGATTATAAACAGTCAATAAGTAATACATGTTAACCAGAGGGGAGTATTGCAGAAATGTACATATCATGGGAGTCGGTGACGTACTGTAAGTCTTATTTGCAATTGGAAGATGTTGAACAGCCCAATCCCCCAATATGGAATATTAATTGTATTTCACAGTTAGTTCAGCCGTGTATTATGGATACCATCGGAAATATCAGGTTAACAGAGGAGCAAACGGCTAAGGCTCACTGGCAAATTTTGATGGTTACAGAAGAGGCTCAAGATTACGTGGACACTCATTTGCAGATGTACACAGCGAAACATGGTGACGATTACGACGAGCGTCTCATGAGGAGGAGTTTCCATCGATGGTTCTTAAGATATGTACGAAAATTGAATTTTTTTTTTCTTGTACAACGATCCTAAACCCTAAATAGTATAACACTAACACTATTATTTTTTCAGGCAACCCGTCGACATGATGCTCAACACCTTAATTTTAACAGGGCAATATGGTCATTGGCTCGAGGTCCGCAATTCACCCGGATTTATAAGGCATGCTATGTGAACGGTATCAAGTATGTCTCATTCGATAGAGATCAAATGCTCGTGACTCAAAATAGCGGGGTGATGTTAAGCACGAAAGTTGGAAACATGTCCCAACACTTCTATGGCCATCTTGACTATGTAGTCGACGTATGTTATCCAGACAACTTGTCGGTCGTGTTGTTCAAAGTTATATGGCACAACACCACTGTAGATGATGAAGCCGAAGAAATTGACACCGTCAAGGTAGATCATGGTCTGATATATGTGGATACAAACACTAGTTACTATGAGAATTCACCATTTTGTCTTGCTATCAAGACAAAACAAGTTTTCTACGTGGACGATCCTGTGGCAGGTGGTACTTGGAAGGTGGTGCTAGAAATGTCGCACCGAAATGTATATAGTGCCGAAGTACTGACAACAGAAGATAGAAGTCGTCCTTCAGGGAATCAAATCCCAGAGCCTTACCAAGAGGACACACTTAGTTCAATGCAATTTTACCATATTGATGCATCTAATCTCCAACTCGATTTAGAAGTACACGAATGGTGTGAGCCTAAGCTCACATGCAATAATAAACCCTACAATCGTTAGTAGTATAGAATAAGTAGGGATCATTCTAGCCGGAGATTAAGGGTACCTGAAATATGAGAATGTTAAACAAAACACACATATATATATATATATACACAAACAATGTCACTTTATTCACATATATACAAACAAGAAACGAAATCATGGGGGAATTGTGATCGGCAGCAAAGCTGCCTTCTAACATCTAGGCACGAAAGTAAATTGCTGAAAATAAGTCCTAAGTCTAATATTTACAAGTGATCATCATCTCTCACAAAACATTTAGCACCAAAGACTCTTTAACAAGTAGATTCGCATGCAAGAAGGTAAGAGACAAGTATTTAGCATGTTCAAAATTCAAATTCGTTTCGACCGCAACTAGAGCTTTCGCTCTGTACCTAGTTACTAGACTCCTCAAGTTCTTTTAGGACAAACTTTCGCTCTAGCCCTAAAGATTTTTATGCTAATCCGGTTAAGACTTAACATATATCGCACAAGAGTCTTAAATCGAAAACATGCAAATAAGCAAGGTTGCCAATCATCTTATTTAACATACAAGTTTTAGCTAAGGTTTTATACCCTAGGTGAGCACAACAAATCAAAACAACCGTTAGGCCTATAGTTTTATTCATTCTACTCAGGTTAGATGAAACCTAACACCTAGATTTACATGCAAACAACAAATGCTTAAGCACAACTAATGTTTCGGTTTATAAGGAACATCCTTAGCCCACTAACCAATTTAAAACCTAAACATGCTTCTAATACCACTGCCATAATTATCAAACATACAAAAATCCACAAGTTACATATTACAAATTAGCATGCAAAATCATTGTTCTTGTCGAAACCTAAACTTAAATCTAAGCATCGATTCAAACAAGTCCTTAACATACAATTTATAAAACCAAAATCGATTCACACATAGACATATAAACCAACACCAAACATACATGAATGTTTCATAGACAAAACTAAACATAACTAAACAAAAATTACTAAACCGAAGAAGGGAGTGGATCACACTTTGAGAACACCTTGAGAGCTTCACGTCGTGTGGATCCGGCGATGTGTGGAGGATGGAGTGAGGCTGCACGGCTGTAAGGTGGCTCGGCAGGATCTTTTCCAAGTTTCGGCAGAAACTTGGTTGGTGGTGGATGGTGGTTTCGGGTTTAGGTTTTTGTCTAGGAAGTTTGGGGAATTTTGGTAGAGTTTAGGCCTTGTGTTTAAGCTTGAGATGAGATGATTTTTCTGTAGGAAAACATGGCTATATATAGAGGCAAATTCGGCAGAAACCCTAGGTAGAAAACCTAGTTCAAATCGGCAAAGGCAATCCTTGTGCAACAAGGTTTTGGTTTCTTCCTTTCTTGGTTCTTCTAGGAAACTTTTTTTTCTGATTTTCTTCCTTGGATTGGGCTGTATACTTTCATGAACTTCTTGTGTAGGCTTGAAAACTCCATTTGGTGAGCTTGGTCCATGGAAAAATTCGCCAAACCCGCAAGAACACAAGACCGGCAGCAACTCGGCTGGAATGACCTTGCTCCAGTAAATCCGACATATCTCCCTTCTGGAAGATCCAATTGATGCGATTCCAAGTCTCAGATAAACTAGACACATATAGCCATCTCCCCATAAAATATCTAGATCAAATTTCTTGTGAATCGTCGGGAATGATTTTTCGAAGTTGGATCAAAGTCCCAGGAAAATCCTGGAAGCCCCTGGATTGGTTTGCTCGGACTGCCGTTTTGCAGCCATCTTTTGGGTGACTTCACGAACTCCGATTGATCTGAAATTTTAACACAACATTCCTCAGTATATGAATAATAAGTACACCAAATTTCATAGAATTCGGATAAGGATAGATCGCACTTTTGCTCATCTCAAAATCACGAAAAAGACACATTTTGCACTATTTTCCAGATTTCTCAAACTTAGTCATTTTTCGGATTCTTAACCATTTTTCCGCCAAAACTCTACCAAATTGACACTAACTACATTACGACTCTATCTTAGACAAATAAGGGTTAAACAAAGCATAAACGAGTGCATAAGCATATAATATCGTAGCACATTATGCTCCTATCAACGAAAGGAATGAAGAATTCGATGAGGAAGAGGAAGATGAAGACGGTGAATTCGATGAGGAGGAGGCCGAAAGATGAAGACGATGAGGAAGAGGAGGATGAAGACTACTAGTTATTATTTCATATGTTGTAATATGATGATGACGACATATATATATATATATATATATATATATATATATTTCATGTTCCAATTTCGAACAATATTTAAAATCTAAACATTAAAATGTAAAGACACTTAATCTTTTAAGTACGTCTGAAGCGACCAATTTTGACCAATATTTGGATGAGAGATTATTCAGTTCAATAGATTAGGGATTTAGGATTGATTATAAGCCACCATATGTATATCGTGATTTTGTGGTGATTCCATGGTGGTGGTTCTTACTGAACGCTGGATATATGATTTTCTTGATGTTGAATGCATGAAATTCAGTATGCCTGAAATTCAATCCAGGAAATTAGGTGAAATTTAGGGTGATCACTACTTGTTGAGATGAGCAGCTGAGTACACAGAAGTCTGTGTTCAAACTAAATTAGTCTAGAACTCCAATTGATTAATGTTTTCGGTCACAATTTATGCTATTTGGCCAGGGCCATTTGACAAATATATTTTTGCTACTATTTGTTTGCTTGTCTCTTAATATTCATGCCTATATTATTTAGCTCCTCGAATGATAGTATAGCCTCTGCATCAAAACCGCCTGCAAACAGTTTATTGATTGTGTCAGTACTTGTTGATGAGAAAGTAGAGTTAGCAATTTAATTAAGTACTTGTTGAAACCGGTCTTGATTTGATCATAATGATTTGCCTAGAATAGGTACGATTTTTGTAAACTGAATAGGTGTGAGTGAAGCGAAAGTTTCATCACAGCAAGATACTTTTATGCGCTATTTAGTCGCTTCTTGTGCATAACTTATAAGTACATGGCATTAGTGAGAAAATTTAATGCTTTCTATACCATCGATGGTTCTTTCAGCAGCTCTGTTCATTTTCATCTCTAGTACTGAAAAGTGAAAACTATCCTCTTACTCATATCCTTGCCTTAAGTTCTTTGTGATTCTTCTATACATTTAGAGATACTGCTTATGCCTACTGCTATAAGCATTTAGAATTTGTTCAAGGTCCCTGCAATCTGAAACCATTAAAGCACAAAAAGAAAAAAGACCGTACTTTATACTGCTTGCTGGTAGCAGGGTCATTTCTGTATTGATGACAGCATAAGAAATATTGAACTGTTGAATTGGTCTCAAACTAATAGTTGATCTCAACTTCTCAGAATTTGTGGGTTAACTTAGACTTAATTATGATAGCTTTTAGGAACAATTTTGAAAAGGAATATAGGGGCTGACTTAGACACTTACACTTAATTATGCAGCTTATACTTGTTTCTTTCCTTGGTCTTCTTTTCATATGGTTGTACTCATTAGTATATCTGCTGAATTGGTTGTTGCTTCCTATACTGCTTCCCTTACTATATATTTGAAGCTATCTGTTGAATTGATTTTGCTATATATTGGCAGAGGTTGTTGATATGTCAACGGGGAAGCAGGTGATGGGCCCCCTGAGAAGCTTGGCATTGTGACGGGCACAAAAACTGAGTATTTAAAGATGATGAACAACCACCAGCCTCTAAAGGTTGAGTACGCGGAAGAACACAAGGGTCTCAAAGAATTGAAGTGGAGGCCTTTGATGTCTCGAGACGTTGGGACCGCCGTCCGGAGTAAAGTTCTGATGCTTGCGCCTTCATTTGCTAAGCTGGCTGAGGAGCACCGAGATGCACTGAGTACTTACATGGAGGTAAAAGTCTATTTTTGAATAATTTCAGAATTTTTTTTAATTGAAATATGATATTCTATTTCTAAAGCATTTTTTTGAATTGTTTTTTTTTTCAGATGTTCTATGACCTCCCTCCCACCGAGACAGGCGTGGAAATACATTGACGAGACCGCTGCAAAGATCTACAAGGATTGGAAGTACAACTGTCATATTCACTACGTCGAAGTATCAAAGGCGACCTGAGCAGTGGGAGTACCTCAAAGTCCACTTTGAAGACGGCGATTATAAGGTAATGAATATTAATTTATAGGTTTTCATATTTCATATAACAATTTCTGCCTATTCTTATATGAAATATGTTAATTATATATTGGGCTAGCATCTGTTTAGTCCTTCAACTTTAGTCTTCTAATCTGTTTAGTCCTTCTCTTTCTAAATGATTTCAAATAGTCCCTCAAGTCTCAAGTTTAATCCCAACAATCCATTCCGTCCAATTTCGTCATTAAATTAATGACGTGGATGTTAACTCTCCTAAGTCAGCGCCATGTCACTGTAACAGTGCTTGAAACTGACGAAATTGCCCGCAACCCCTATTAACATCGGGTCTGAAACCTAATCCCATCGATATCCCTTATTTATTTCTCTTCAAAAGATCCCATAATCCCTAAAACTGAAACTATCAATGTTGTTTGGGGATCGACTCTCAAATCTGTAATCCCCAGAACCCAACTAATTAAACGAAATACCCTGTTATGAAGTTCCCCGAAAGCCAGATAATTCCGACGAAGGTAGCAGCTTTTGAATTCAAGCAAGGTAGTCGAAGAGAAGGCGAAGATGGTGGTGAAGGACATCGAGGCGTGGATTCATCGACAAGGAGTCCGAATAGATGTTGTACATCAAGAGATGATTTTGAATTGAAAAAAATTGTGGGTTCAAATTGGTGAGTTTCTGGGTTCATGGAGTAATTATAGTTTGGATGAGATTGAGAGTTTATGAAGGATAGTTGTTGTATTTAAAGGGTTTTGGTATTGTTTAATGGTTTCAATTTATAGATTTCCCAAAATCTTTTGGAGTTTCTGAGATTTGGATCACATGTCTCGGAAGAGTTGATATGGAGGCTCTTCATATAGTTTTTGTTTAGGAATAGAAGCAATTTTATAAGGTTTTGCTGATGCTGGTTTGTGTTTTAAAATTGGTATTTTTGCGGTATTAAGTAATGCTGTAATTTTAATCTTGTTAAACTAGAGCTTTTTGATTAGTTTGCTGTAAATTGATGCAATCTTATATTCAAATAATGAAAGTGTGGATCATGAATTATGGTTATTGTGGTTTTTGTTCAAGGGTTTTTGATTATATGATCTATCAGTCTTCTTATATTCGTATTTGGAAATTATTATGGGTTGTTTTGGTACACACATATACGGGTTGTTTTGGAAATTATTGTGGGTAGTTGGCTGCTATACATATCTGTTTCTAGGTCTTGCACGATAAGTCAAAATTGATAGGTTTAGATCCAAGGTTTTGAACCATTTTTGAAGGTGGAAAACTGGAAATTGAATGATGGGTAGTTTGGTAAGTTAACAATGGAGCTGACCTTGGCAATCCATTAACAGCCATGTCATCACTCTAACGGCAAAATTTGACGGAGTGGATCTGTGAGATTGATTTTGAGACTTGAAGGACTGTTTGGATTAAAACAGAAGGAGGGGCACTAAACAGATGAGGAGGCTAAAGTTGTGGGAGCAAAAACACGGGAGGGAGGAGAAGAATCAGAGATGAAGTGAAAGGAGTGAAAGGAGTGCGAAAGTGGGAGCTTAAAACAAGCAGACGTGATTTGACATTTGGTCTTGGTAACTGCAATTTAGTCCACTACTACACACAACGGTTGGAAAAGCAACCGACTCATCAAACCATTTCTCTTCTCAGTGAGAGAGCACGTGTCCATGCAAAAAATGGGCTTAAGAGACCTTGGGCCAAAGGCCAGGTCAATAGGCTAAAAGTGATGGGCTAGGAGCCAACTAACATGTCCTAATAGGAAAAGTGATTTTCTTACTTTTACAAACAGTACAAGAAGCAAAAAGCACACCCAACATTTAATGTATGAACAGTGATCATCCTCAAGCACAACTTACAACCTTAATAGAACAAATGTAAAAGCAAATGGTGTAAGAACCCATGTGCAAAAAGTTTCTCCCCCTTAGAATATGCCGAAAGGAAAACAATAAAACAAAATAGAAAACATGAAAAGAGAACTACTGTACATCACGGGATGGGATTACCTTTTCTGATCCAAGATTTTGCACAATGGTCAAGGCATAGACTCACAAAGTAAAACACCTTTTAACCACTCAAAAATAATCAAATTTCAAGTAAAAACATGTAAATGTGACTGTCTGGTTGAAGATATGGTCCAAAGTGGACAAAACAAATTCAGTGGAGAGTGTGTGAAATATTTCAATAGACACAAAGAGGGCTCATGGATATGCATCAAGTGAGTTGGAGATTGAGTAGCAGGCTGAGGATAGTAACGGTTGTATCCAGCCTTATCTCACCAGTAGGATTCTTCCTTATAGCTTCACAATTCCAGGTTTCTTTAGGCACTTGTGCCCACATGGTCACATACTCAGTTCAATTTTGGCCATTTCTGGAACAATCGTCCTCATAGGGTCATAAAAATTTTTGATAGTCCATATAGACTTTATCAAGAACCCCATCGAAGGATAGAAAAACATTTCGGGCATCCCCACTGATCCGTGTAGCAAGCCTATTCACTAATGACTCCCAAGTCAGACGACTTTAGGGCATTAAGCATAACAAAGATGCTCCTAAGAGTGAAAGACTCGGATTCTTTAGTGGAGGAAGCAGCTTATATATATGTTTTTTTCAAAGACTAACCAAGGTACTTTCACCGGGGAGATCAAGTCATTCTCGTTTCTACCTTCCAAAGAATCGTGGAAGCCACCCAAAGGATGGCTACTTTGAGAATAACCTGACCTAATCAATTATTCAAAAACCACTGTGGTGACCAAGCCACTCTCGTTTCTGTCTTCTAGCGAATCGTGGACACGACTCAAGAGATGACTACTTTGAGAGTAGCATGGCCATTGCAATCCTCATACCTCCATCTTACTTGATACAAATCAATTGAGCAAAGCACAATGTGGGAGAAATGTGGACAAAAAAATGTGAACTTGTTCTGAGATGTAGACCACAATCAATTCAAGGAGAGAGCAGATGCACAAGCACATGAGCTACCGAAAAGTGATCATTCAGGTAGTAAAGGACGCAAAACTTAGGTCAAGATCAATGACTACTGAGGATATCACCACACGTTCCTATCCCGTGAAACTGAGAACTAAAAACTTTTTAAAACTACATTTTTTTATTTTTCAAAATAAACTATGTACAGGGCACGTTCTCAGGGGAAGATTAGTGTGGGTCACAGACACCAATTGCCTTCCTTAAGCTAGTGAACCTAAGGTTGTCAAGTGGTTTTGTGAACAAATCAGCCAATTGTTTTTCAGTGGGAATAAATGTTAATTCAAGCAAGTTATCTTCAACCAAGTTTCGGATGAAATGATATCTAATCTCTATATGCTTCGTCCTAGAATGCAGCACATGATTCTTAGAGATATTGATAGCAGAAGTATTGTCACAGAATAGGGATAGAACCTCTTGTTGAAATCAGTAGTCCGCGAGCATGTGCTTCATCCATAAAAGTTGTGTGCAGCAGGTTCCAGCAGCAATATACTCTGCCTGAGCTGTGGACAGGGACACACAGTTCTTCTTCTTGCTATGCCACGAAACAAGGTTGTTTCCCACAAAGAAAGCACCATCGGAAGTACTTTTCCGGTCGTTAGCATCTCCTGCCCAGTCTGAATCGGAGTATCCTGCAACCTCACAGTTAGTGTCGAAGGTGTAGCTAATCCCAAGGTCAGTTGTACCTGCAATGTACTTGATAATGCGTTTGACCGCCTTCACATGTGATTCCTTGGGGTTGGCTTGATACCGAGCACAAACTCCTACACTATAGCATATGTCTGGTCTGCTAGCTGTCAAGTACAGCAAGCTACCAATCATGCTACGGTAGTTAGATTGATCAGCATCAACTCCATCAAGACCGACTGTGATCTTGCAGCTAGTTCCCATGGGATTTGGGACGGGAGAGGATGTTTCCATCCCAAACTTCTTCACGAGTTCCTTGGCATACATGGATTGGGATATGAACAGGCCATCATTCTTTTGATCAACTTGCAAACCTAAGAAGTAGGTCAACTTCCCATAGTGGCTCATCTCAAACTCCTTAGACATAAGATCTGAAAATTCTTTAACCAAGTGATCGGAAGTCGAACCAAAAACAATATCATCCACATATATTTGGGCAATAAACATATCTTTAGAGGTAATTTTTACGAACATAGTCTTATCAACAGAACCTCTAACATAACCATGCTCAAGAAGGTGTGTGGACAGTCTCTCATACCAAGCTCTGGGCGCCTGTTTGAGGCCATAAAGTGCCTTATCTAGCCTGTAAACATGATCAGGATGTCTAGAGCTTTGGAAGCCTGGAGGTTGTGCAACATACACTTCCTCCTTGAGAATGTCATTCAAGAAAGCACTCTTCATATCCATTTGGTACAAGGTAAATTTCAAGTAACAAGTTATTGCCAAGAGTAACCTAACTGATTCCAACCTTGCAACCGGGACAAAGGTTTCATCAAAATCAAGTCCCTCTATTTGTGAGTAACCCTGAACAAGAAATCTAGCTTTGCTCCTGGTTATCACACCTTTCTCATCCGACTTGTTCTTGAACACCCATTTGGTGTCAATCACGTTCTTGTTTTCAGGTCGTGGCACAAGGTGCCAAACCTTACTTCTCTCAAATTGATTCAATTCTTCTTGCATGGCATTAATCCAATCAGTATCACAAAAGGCTTCTTTCACATTCTTAGGTTCTATGGTGGACACAAAACCAAAGTGCATGACTCTATCTATGGTAGACTTATGCATTGCAAAAAAACCTTTTTAACACTGCATAACTGCTTACCACACGTTTTACCTTGCTGCTTGTGACAGTAGATTGTGAAACATCACCAATGATGTCAGAAGGAGAGTGGTCTTTTTGCACTTGTCGCTTTCCAATCCTGTGTGGAGGCTGGGTAGCTATGGTTTCATCCCTATGACCTTCCGCGGGATCGGTAACCTCATATCCATCCCCCTGATCATTTTGATCCTCTCCATTGTTTGAGTCAGCCTCGTCAGCCGAAGAATCCTCCTTGCAGATAGCAGCATCTGCTTCTGGCTGCTTGGGATCAGCAGGTGTTGTTGGATTATCTTCAGATGTGCAACCGGTCAAGTGAGTACACCCAAGACCATCATCAATAGCAGCGTTAATGGTTTCCATTAGCTTGCATGAGACTTTGTTATAGACCCGGTATGCCCTGCTTTTGAGAGAGTAACCAAGAAAAACACCCTTATCACAACGTGCATCAAGTTTGGTCAGATATTCCTGATCCTTGTAGATGAAGCAAGGACTTCCAAACAATTTCAGATGGGCCAGATTAGGTTTCCTTCCTTTCCACATCTCATAGGGAGTCTTATCAGTTCCTGGCCTGAAAATAGCACGGTTAAGAGTATAACAAGCATTTCTCACAGCCTCTGCCCAGAAGGAGTGAGGGAGACCAGAGGCATTAAGCATCACCCTGGTCATTTCCACTAAAACTCGATTCTTCCTTTCAACAATCCCATTTTGTTGGGGAGTGATCGGAGAAGAGTATTCATGGTGCACACCAAACATATCACAGTAATCATCAAATTTTGCGTTATCAAACTCAGTACCATGATCTGTTCTAATTCTAACAATGTGTTTACCTTCATGCATTTTCTCATTTGAAACCCTTTTGGCAAACTTAGCATACATGTCAAAGCTATCAGACTTAGATGCAAGAAACATAACCCAAGTGAACCGAGAGAAATCATCAACAATAACAAGAGCATATTTCACACCATTTAGGCTAAGAGTCTCAACCGGTCCTACCAAATCCATATGCAAGAGTTCTAACACATTAGAGGTAGGTTGAGCATTAAGAGCAGAGTGTGGAGAGCGTGTAAGCTTACCAATTTTACATTCTCCACACATACCTGAAGCTTTCCCGGAAAGCTTAAGGAGACCTCTAGCTACTTCCTTGGTTGATAGCTTGATGATGTCCTGATGGTTCAAATGGCAAAGACGTCTATGCCAAAGATCAAGAGGCTGCTCCCCAATTTGTGCACAAAAGCATAGTTGAGGCTTGAACTCCTTTCGAGCCATGACACAATAGCAATTGTCCTTGGTCCGATCTCCTTGCATGACGCTCATCCTCATTCCATTTAGAACCAGACATTTGATCTTGTCAAAGATGACACAGTCGTTCTCATCAACTACCTGACTAACACTCAGCAGGCATACTTCCAAATCTTTGACGAGTAGGACATTCTTTAGTTCCGAGAGACCTGGAGCCCTTACTGTCCCTTTACCAATGATTTCCGAATTTGCTCCATCCCCGACTGTAACGCACCCAACTAGATAGACATCATCCCTTGATGCGAACCACTTGGGATCACCAGTCATGTGAGCCGAGCACCTACTGTCAACATACCAGGAATCAGATTTCCGAGCTGACAAGGCAGTGAGTGCAACATTGCAATAACCTCTTGTTCTATGCGGAGTTTTTGGCTTCAGAGCAATTCGGCTGAGAAAACAAACTCTAGCAGCATTACCATCTGAGTCTGAATCATATTCATCCTCATCATTGTGATCTTCTACTTGAGCAGGCTACTCCTGAGCCTTGGACTTGGTCTTCGGAGCCCAGACTTTCTTGCTAGAAGGATCCCTAGGGTTAGGGTTAGCAAAAGACTGAACAATCCTCACAAGTTCCTTGAGAGAGTTCTCAATGGAATCCTTGAGAGATGTCAAAAGCTCACTCTCCATATTCTAAGCAGAGCCTCCATTATTTAGCTTGTAGCAATATAGTCGAATATGACCCATAACACCACAATGATGGCATTTTGGAACAAACTTGGTCGTGATCTCTTTGGGCTTGGAGACTTCCTCCTTGGAGGACTTCACCATCTTCTTTGTATTCTTCTTGCTTGGTTTTGATTGATTAACGATCTCAAAACCTAGACCACTCTTGTCATGACCAGGTTTTCCCTTATTAACTATTTCTTTGAGCTTATCCGAACCAACGGAGAACTTCTTATATTCCTTCTTCCAATCTTCTTGCTGCAACTTCAAAGTGGCCTTCTCGAAGGAGAGGTTGCTAGTCAAGGCATCCTTAAGTCTCAGACTTTCTTCAAGAGACTCCTTCTCCTTTATCAAGGCTGACTTGTCGGCCTTCCACTTCTTCTTCTGGGACTGTAGCTTGTCTTGCAATTCCTTGACTTGGTTCCCACTCTTGGTAAGCTCGTTTGACAAGGTCTCAATCTTGTCAAGTATGGACTTAGATGCGATATGCAAATCAGAATATGCATTGTGAAGCTCCTCATCATGTTGAGCTTCGTCATCATCATCTATATCAGACTTCGAAGCATTGGCAAGTTCAACCGATGCAATGAAGGCAATGGTCTCCTTCTCTTCCTCTTGGTCAGAGGAAGGTTCAAACTCACTGTCCGACCAAGTGGCCTTAAAAGCCTTTTGCTTCGTTCTGTTTGCACATTCAGCAGCCTTATGGCCAACACCACCACACTCGAAACACTTATCATTCTGAGGAAAGTTTCTAGGTTTGAAGGTAGATCTAGGATTTCTAGGGTTACTAGTTTCCCCTTGTCGAGGATATTTGGTATTGGTTGTAGCCCCCTTTTGGTTAAACTTAGGATTAAACCCTAGGTTCCTCTTCTCCCTAAGAATCCTCTCCAATTTTTTTGTTAAGAGAGCAAACTCTTCCACTGAACTATCACCTGACACAGACTCTTCCTCTACTTCCTCTTTAACTACAGTAAAGGCTAAGGATCTATCCTTTTTAGAGGATTTCCTCTTGGCTTCAAAGTTTTTGAGGTTTCCTACAAGCTCATCTAAGGTGTAAGTGGTCAAGACTCTAGCTTCTTCTATGGCAATCTGTTTTGACTCAAAACTAGGTGGTAAGGCCCTCACAAACTTTTGAACCATACGTTGAGGATCAATAGGGTGATCTAAACTATGGCAATGATTTGTAATGGCAATCATATGTCCAAGAAATTCTTCTACAGTTTCATCCTCACTCATTTTCAACTCCTCAAACTCATGTAGTAAAGATCTGATTCTTTGTTCATTTACCTTGTTTGTGTCTTCATGAGCAATGGCCAGGATTTGCCATGCATCTCAGGCAAGGGTGCAGTTGATGATCCTTCCACGAACGTCTTCAGATACAGCCATGAAGAGGTTGTTCAAAGCCCTCATGTTAGCTTTGGCTTCCAACCTTTCATCTAGAGTCCATTGGTCTCGTGGCTTTGGAATGGAAGGTGCAGTTTCTGTTTCCACCGTCATAGGGGCTGAATACCCAAACTCAACTGCTTCCCATTGTCTTCCATCGTCCTGGGACGAGAGGAAAGTAAACATCATAACTTTCCAATCCGAATACCCTTTCCCATTGAAAAAGGGAGGAGAATTCAGTGAGGAACCGAATCTGTGGTCCATTTCCCTCTAAAAGGATCTCACCAGCAAGCTAGTGGCTGCTCTGATACCACTTGAAGGTCCTAGAGGGGGGGTGAATAGGACTCTTTGCAACTTTTTCGTTATATGTTGTAATTCGAGGCTAGTAAGGAGTTGTGCTATCCTGATTCACAGTTTGCTACGATTATGCAAGTAAAGAAAAAGATTGTTGAAAATAAAAACAACACAGAGATGTTTTTCTTTAACGCAGAAACCCTGAACTCAGGGAAGAAAACTGTGTGCCCTTATCCGAAGGACAAACCTTTCTACTATGTGATTCGTAGACTTATACAAAAATAGAGTCTGGGATACCAGACCTTGTTGTTATCATGTTCTATGACTCTACCTAGTCTACCTAGAACGCTCTCTCATCTTGTCCCCTAAGTCCTCACACATGAAATGGATACAAGAGCTTCACTCAGACCTTAACTACACCTTAGCTAACTCTGCTTGTGAACTCTTGGGGTCGTTGCACCTCCAATCACCACCTCATGTATTGGAATGCAAATGCTTTATGATTTTTGAAAACGGTTTTTGGTTTCTCAAGCTCTAAGATTTATAATCACTAGGAAGACTTAAAGTAGTAGAGAGTAAGAACACAGCCAAGCTGATATTCTTTAATAATAACAAAAACACAATAAAATTGACCACCAAGCAAAATTACTTTACTTGGTATTTATAGGCAAGTGTGAATTGCTAAGAGAGCAACACGCATGCCAAAGGATTCAGAAAGTTTGGACTGATGTGTTTGACTTAGATGCTGTTGAAAACCTTTGTAGGACAAAGCCAAGCACAAAAGGACAAAACCAACTTTCCGAAAATGGCTAACTTTTCATAAGAGGGAAAAAGGTTTTGCAAAAGCATTCCAAAAGAATGTCAACAATATGAATAGGCCTAGGATCAAACAGCCTACTATCAACTGCATAGGTAAGTGTATCACAAACCAAGCATAAACAAATGGACCTTGAAAACAACAAGGTCACGGGTTGAAGAATTCATTCACCCTTTGATAGTTTGAGCACCAAGAGCATCACATGCTTGGCTAGCTGTTTGAATTTTGAAAAGCAAATCGACTGGAAACAACTAGAAATGCATTGAGAAGATAAATCACAGTTTTCAAGACGATTTGAACAAAGCCATAAAAATACCCAGAAAACTTGGGATACAAACCAGTACTTCTATCCTTAGTAAGGAACATAGGATAAAAAGTGGTACTGCTATCTCCAGTGAAAACATGATATGTATATGCATGAATATACCTTAGTTTTCTGAGGTTGTGTTGGGCCTTGAACTGGTTGGGCTTCATAGCTTCACTTGTACTTGTGCTGGGACTCATCATACTACATCTTGGGCTGTGTTTTGGTCCATAATGATGACTGCCAACATCTTTATACTTACAGAGGCCGAAGCATAAATTCCTTGTGCCTTTCCGACTAGCTTGGAACCCAGCTCCGGCCCGGAAGTCAAGGGGTCGTCCATCATCACCACCGCACCGAAACCTGTGGAGGAGTTTTGGGTCGTGGGAGCTTCGGCAACCCTAATGGCTGTCGGGCTGCGACCGCTGACAATGTCGTGGAAGTAGAAACAGAGATGACTCAGTTTCTCTTTCTTAAGGCCATGTTTCGCTCGAGACAAGGGTCTTGAGAAATGGTGGTCGCCGACGCCGACGAGGGTTAAGAGGAAAAGAAGAGTCAAGAGAATGATGAAGAGGGAACTGGACTTTTGGAGGGTCTTGGCCATTGTTGGAGACAGAGGATCGGAGTGTGGTAATTGGTAAAGCTTTGCAGCTATAGGCTGCGGTTTTATCACTTGGGCAAAACCCTTACATAAGACGAAAGGAGAAATGCGTATACATTCCAGGAGTGCTTTACACTTCAATTAATTGAAGCATGCAGTCAATTTCGTTTTCTACATTTTGATGGGAAATTCTGCAATGTATGGCAGAATAATTGGAGTTTAGGTCATGCATGGACCATGGTGGAGTCTGAAGACTCTGAAGAGATGACCACCATGGCCAGGTTTTAATTAAAATAAATAAATATCATAGATTATTTTTTTAAAAGAGTTTAGAACCTGGCATCACCACCGGGAGGCTCATCTCCACGCCTATATGTGTGTGTGTGTGTGTGTATATATATATATATATATATATATATATATATATATATATATAAAATCTGTGTGTAAAGAAAGTCCAGTTTGCCCTTGTAATATAAACTCTAACCGTCAAACTTCAAACTCTAAATTCAAATTGATTTTCTATTATAAATATACCCTATAAATATGTGACTTATGAAATTTTCATTTTATGAATTTAGCCATTATAATGACAATATGCATACTAATGCGGTATTACTTTATTAGAATATTATACTCAAGTGTACAACTTTTCGAAACAACTATATAAAAGAAGTCAAATTTAGAAAAATTCTATGATATAGAATTTGATCGCTATGATGAAATATGGTGATGGTCAAAAAATCACTTAAATCCGACAAAGTTAGAACCCCGATCGATGCGGTCAACCTTATTTAAACTTATAGCTCTCTATGGAGAGCCAAAGTATAAGGAGATAAACGTTCCCAGTTTTTTATATGGCTGATTACGTCTCATTTATTTGAGAGTTTAATGTTTGGAAGAGTCGACGAAACAAAGTCATCTAAAGGTACGTAATAGCGTTTTCGTGTAATAAGTTTTATGAAAATATGGTTGACCGTTTCGATCGAGTATCGAACGTTCACGAAACGAGTTGATTTTTCTCCTCTACTCATATTTAACTATAACGATCTCATCAGACGGTCAAAATTTTCATTTTGTGAATTTAGCCTTTATAATGACAACATGCTTACTAATGCGGTATAACTTGATTAGTAGATTATACTCAAGTGTACAAATTTTCGAAACAACTATATTAAAGAAGTCAAATTTTGAAAAATGCTATGAGATAGTATTTGATCGTTATGATGAAATACGGTGATGGTAAAAAAATCACTTAAATCCGACAAAGTTAAAGCCCCGATCGATGCGGTCAACCTTATTTAAACTTATCTCTCTTTATGGGGAGTCATAGTATCGGGAGGTAAACGTTCCCAAATTTTTACATAGTTGATTACGTCTCATCTATTTGAGAGTTTAATGTTTGGAAGAGTCGACGAAACAAAGTCATCTAAAGGTACGTAATAGCGTTTTCGTGTGATAACCCGTAGAGACCCGACCGGAGTAGAAATTTTAACGGGTCGGGCTTTACGGGTTTTTGATAGAGCGGGCTTGACGGGCTCTTAACGGGCCGAGTTTCTAACCCCTAAACTAAGCGGGCTTTTAGACAGGCCGGGCCGGGTTTGAAGCTCATCGGGCTTGGGGGCCGATCGTACTTAATGATGAGACCTAGCTACAACAGTGAAAGATGTGACAGATCGATGGGTGTTCAAGTCATTTGGTGCCTATAGTATTTCGGCTTGGGCTCGTAGTTGGGCCTGCGCTCATGTGGGGGGTTTCAATAGAAGCTGCTATCTCCAACCCTACTGGGAAGGAGTTTATACTTTAATTATGTGTTTTCTCTCAAAGTCTAGTACTCGTTAGGTAGCTTTTATTCTAAAATGCATCTATGTTTTTGCATGTGTCACAATTGCGTGTTTTCAACAAGTGAGGGTATAAATGATTAAATGTAATGCACTTTAGGAGGCGAGGTTATTATAGTTATTATAGTTTGTGTTAAGTTTGCTATATGCGAGTTGATCAGTTTGTAATAAGCTATGCATGCGTGAATAAGTTTGAGTTGTTCACCCGTCAAAATCTTATTCATTGGTGTGAGTGCAGGATGGTTATATGCTTCTCATAAAGAATTACGACAGTATAAATTTTGCTAGAAGTGATGCATCCAACAAATTGTCAAAACCGTAAAACTTGACTGAAGTATCAAAACTCAAACAAAATGGAAATTTGTCTCGTTCGAAATAAAAATTACCAAACATGATATGTACAGTCCTTAATCAGTATCTACCCTTACTTCTGCCGTGTACGTTACCTCCGTTTGCACAATCTTTTTTGTTACCTACTCAGTCATCAACTCTGATGCTAGTTTAAATTATTCAGATCATTTTACTCGCATTATTTTCATACAAATATCAATGAGGACCATTAATGGGAGCCTCTCCAATGAGGAATATTAAGTTACTTTCTTATTTCACCCCACTTTTCGATCGCATACACACATTTTCACTGTTTATTTGTTAGGTATATGTGTATAGATCATTTATGCAAATTTTCATCCAAATTGAAAATCGTTAAGGTATTCATAAGCATGATTTACCAATTATGAACTTGAATGATTCATATGTGACAAATTTGGTTTATCTATTGATTTGATCTATTTTGATACATTAACGATTACTAATTTAACTGAAAATTTGATGGCACACATTCGAGAGATTCTCATAAATTTTATACCACTAACTCCAATAATTGTGTGTTTTGATAACAGTGATGTATGGACCAAATTGTTAAAACCGTAAAATTTGATCCAAGTACCAAAACTCAATCGGATAGGATATTTGTCACGTCAAGAAAACAAATTCAAATCGCTTTACTTGCACTGTTCCCATACAAATATTAGTAACTATTGATGTATGGACCAGATAGCTAATTTTTTTTTTTTTTTTTAATTTGATAAGCAACTAGTTACAACCTCCCATTTACGAATGAAAGACTATGCGAGTAAATCAAATGGTATGCGAGAAAGTGTTAAAATTCTAAAATTTGATCTAAGTACCAAGACTCAAACAAAAGGGAAATTTGACACGTCAAAAAAAGATAATTACTAAACCTAATTAATAAGTATATATATGTATGGTCCTTAGTCGGTATGTATTCTTGTTTATTTCGTATACGTTACCGATGGTCTTTTTTCATTAGGTAATCGGCCATCAACTTTGATGCTACCTTAAACTATTCTCATCACTCTACTCGTGTCGTTGATCACCATTATAAATAATAATCAAAGACAAGCTTGATAAAATTAACAAAGCAATTCGATAGGTTTACAAACTCATCCATCCAAATTCGAAATGTCTTCAAGCGTGTCACTCAACCTAACCCATGTTTCACTTGTTTTGTTGGCTATAATCATGTATCCATTTTCTGCCGAGGCTTACCATGTTACATTCACATATAGCCTGAGAGGCTACATCCGGGATCCCTTAGACCCTGGTCTCAACAGTTCATCGACCATTACAAAGACATTCTACATAACCAAAACCCCAAGCTGATACTCAGAAGTAGTACCCAGATGGGATCTCTCCCTAATGCCACTAGTGGGTGACCGAGAAAGCAACAAGGCCCTTGTTTGTGGAGTAATTACACCAAAGACGACATCACACGACTCAAATGATTACAACAATTATAAGCTGCAACCATTAATGGTAAAAGGAGTCTTGAATAGTAGTGACCCAATTGACAATCTTGTGGTGACATCACCATGTACTCAGCTTGTTTGCAGAACTATTTCTCTTACTCGTGTTGCCTTCGGCGCTTCTGATCTGTTATCAGTCACCGGTGAAGTGTCTATAGATGTATCATGTATGGATATTTATCATATGCTCATCAGCTCATGTATCTATTCTACTTTATGTAGATTATAAATATATAGACTAAATAACTAATAAACAACGTCTGTCGCGCCTCTTTCGTTATAGGGCATGAAGTTCATGAAAGTTGTTCTTCATCATCTATAAAACTGGTGTGTAAGTGATTGTAAAAATACATGCTTTTCTCCTAATATACGTGTAAGTTAATATTCTGTCACTGTTAATATTCGACTACTTGGGCCGTTCATCTCAAAACCAACATAAAACCCAGTCAGCCCAGCCCACATCGCAACACGAATCACTGAAACCCTACACGGGGTGCAGCGCTACTATAAAACAGAACAAACACACGCAGCCTCTCGCGAATTCTCTCTCACATCCCTTGGGGCTTTTCAGCAGCCGCAGCTCCAGTGAGAAACCCTAGCAGCAGATCAAAATGCCTGCCGGACATGGTCTCCGTTCGCGAACCAGAGACTCGTTCTCTAGGGCCTTCAGGAAGAAGGGTTACATCCCACTCTCCACTTACCTGAAGACCTACCGCATCGGTGACTTCGTCGACGTCAAGGTTAACGGTGCCATCCACAAGGGTATGCCCCACAAGTTCTACCACGGCCGCACCGGGCGCGTCTGGAACGTCACCAAGAGAGCCATCGGTGTTGAGATCAACAAGCAGGTCATTTGCTCAGATCCCCTCTCTCTCTCTCTTTTTGTTCTGTTCTTCCATGTTTTTGTTTGTCAAGTTTGTTTGAGTTTCGTTTTGTGTTTCGATTTGTGAACTGTTGTTGAAGTATGATGATTTAACTGTTTGCTTCTGTTTAGGTTAAGAGTGTTTGGTCTGGGTAATTTGTTTTTTTTTGGTGATATCATTTAGTGGAAATGTTTGGATTTGATAGTACTTTCGTTGATGTGTGAAGGTTTTTAAAAACGAGAATAAATTTAGTTGGCTGTGTAGTTCATCTTGTTAGTTTTACTTTTTATGTGCCATATACTGTTTAAATGGGTAGATTTATGTTTTCTGGTATGTTTGGTAATAATAGACACTGAACTAAAACTTCCGAATGCGATTCGGTCGAAAGGGAATAATGTTGTTTTGTTGGGCTATATATAAAATTAGGGTTTTAGGTTTAAGTGATTACTATGTATGTTGTGGTTAGAGTCAAGAAGATGAGTGTTTTGCTTTCAGAAGAATAGAGATAATACAGGTTGCTCATTCATAAGCTTGTGATCTCACATATTTAGTTTTGTGCATTTGTTGAATTGCACATCTTATTTGTTATGACCTGTATCTGCACATTTTAGTTAGATGATTTTCTGATTGTATACTTTTAAATGAGAGCAGGTGGGTAACAGGATTATCAGGAAGAGGATCCATGTGCGTGTGGAGCATGTGCAGCCATCAAGGTGCACTGAAGAGTTCCGTTTGAGGAAGGGGAAGAACGATCAGCTCAAGGCAGATGCTAAGGAAAAGGGTGAGGTCATCAGCACCAAGAGACAGCCAAAGGGTCCCAAGCCTGGTTTCATGGTTGAAGGTGCAGTTATGGAAACTGTTACTCCTATTCCATATGATGTCGTCAATGATCTTAAGGGAGGTTACTAGGTTTACATTTGGCTTTGTTTATCATCCGGACTGTTTGGATGTCTATTTAGTTTGTCCTCGGATAAAGTTTTGAGATATTTTTATTTGTTGAAGAAGAATTGCTCTAGTTTAATTAATGTGTTCTGAACTTCTGATACATGTGATGTTTTGGAGTACAATTATGTTCGAATCTGGAAATTATCTTTTGCATTAGGTGAATGCTTTTGTAGTATTCTTCAGTTGTTTGCCTATGTTCCAGTTTTTATATCGAGTCAAGCTGAGTTAAGTTTTCTGCAGTCTCATCCCTGCTGCTACTGCATAAGATGATTGTTGGGGATGGAGGATGACTTATAGATTGATCGCCCATTCAATTGTTTAGGAAAAGTTTTTCTATGCATTGCAATTTGTCACTCAAACTCTGTTGCTTGTTTTTGGTTTTGATGCCTTGGTTCTTAAATATTTTATCCATCACTTATTCATGGGCACTTTAATTCTATTCAAGGAAATCAGTTTTTTGCATGATATTTGATGAAAACAGATATGGTTTGGATGTACTGTTTGTTTTGAAATCGAAAGACAAACATGGGTTAAATCTTTCTGTCAAAATTTTAGAAAGTTAAAATGGCATATTCTCGTTAGCAGTATGTTGTTTGAAACTTGCTGCTGTCAAACAGCATAAGCGAAACTTGTGGAACGGCATTTTGAATCAGGAGTTTGAATCTGCTGTTGGTCCCAGGGGGCTAAATTATGTCTTACGTTTTGCATCCGTGATTGCATGACCAACTCCGGCAAATGATTTGCGGTGTGAATGCCCGTGATTTGAGCATGATTCCCCAGTCCAATAATGTTCATGGGCTATAGGTAAATAAGACAATACATTGTGAGCCATTAAATGAAGGTTAGGAAGGTAAGGTGAAAAAAAAAGTCAGGAGAAAATTCAATTCAATAGGTAAAATGTATGAATCCCGACCAAGATAATTTGAATTGAGAACACTTCAAAGTTACACTTATTTTCTTTGATCGATTGTGTTCGATCTATAACCTACATTCATTATGTTTGAAAATATTGAAATTGATTGCTCTGTGTAGCTGATAAAACACCTGTCTTATATTGTTCTTTTTTTTTTGGATCAAAATGGGAATTTCATTCAAATGAAATGAGAACTACATCAAGAGTGATCAATGGCCTCATTAAACCCTACAAATATAGGAAAGAGTACCACACTCCAACTCAGATGTAGTTGATATACACCTGTCTTATATTGCTTGTTGTAGTGTCAAACAAGATGGTGTTTTCATTATTTTTATTAGAAACTTTGGCGCCGTGTATAACAAGACATTAACCTTTTAACTTTTAAGGACTCGTATATCTCACAAGTCATAGAGTCTAAAACTCTGACTGTACTGAAGATGAAAGCATTCTGCACTCTCCTCCTCATTCTTCTCGTTTCAGGTTTCTCTTTCAGTTACACATCCTACTGGTTTTCAAGTTGTCTGATCTGATATTATCACTCTTGTTGTTTCTTTTTCTGCTAATTTCAATATTAATTTCGCACACATGTTATGGTACAGTTAACTACAATATAAGCTCATTTGGAGTCTGCATATCATATTTCTTTTAAGGATCAGTTCCGATCCATTGTCCATGAAAATCACTAGCTCAAGATCCGGTGATTGATATTAATTGTATTAAGAAAATGCTTGATTGGGTTTTAATTTTGAACTAAACCTCTAGATATTCATGGTCCATTGCCTCATACTTGAATCATTTGCATGTTCCTGCTGTTGGATTTTCTGGACAGTTTGGATCTTGGCATCCTTAACTGTCAACAATGGGGCACATGCGGTGAGGATCCCCGAGCACTCATGTCATAAGCAGATTGAATCAAGCAAATGTGAGCTCCAGAAATGCATTCAGGAGTGTGCAAAAGTACCATATGTTATTGCACATACTATTGCAAGGATCCTCCATACTGATATGTCTTAATCCTTGCAATTGCAATACTGCAGCTGCGAGATAAACTATAAGACTACGACTATGAATCATGAGGCAATGTATAACATCAAACACAAATATTGGTAAATAACAGCATTGTGAATTGTTGTTAGTGAGTTATGTATTTTTGTGTATGTTTGCAAAGTCAGCTTTAATAGCTACAAGCCTACAAATACAAATGTGTAGTTTTGTACGTGATGCACGTTTTCTTTCATAGTTTACAAGAATTTGTGTAACAGAATATTTTCAGTGTATTGATGTTCTTCTGCTATCCCTCTTTACTGGCAGGCGGCTAGTTAGCAAGTCTGTGTGGAGTCGAGTATGGTGAATGTATGGAAAGACTAAAACAATGAAAAACATTCATGCTAGAACTTTTTTCACTTCAATATTAATAAAGTTTGTGCTCAGTTCTGTTGTCATTAGGCCTTTCAAGAATGACTTGTCCCAGCGACATCCATACTATAAGCTAAGTAACTCGGTAGTATTTCATCTTCATATTCATTCATACTTTACATGTCGAGTATCAGTAAAGAAAATGGTTTTAACATCACATAGCCGATAGTACATCTCCAGCAAATACATATCATGTCACACTCGTCAAAGTTTTCTTAATCCATACATTCTCCTATTTGACGACAACTTCTTCAACAAGCACGACCTCCTCTTCCTCTTTGCTATTTCTAGATGTTCGTTGGTTGCTACATTGAGACGCATTTTACATTCCAAGGCAGAAGAAAGATCTTTAGTACATGCAGTGAGCAGCGCCAATTATACTCGTGTCTGAGACCCCAGGTTGCTGTTGCCCATGCAATTGCAAGTCCACAAGACAATAGTTCTAGAGCTCCTTACAGTTAACAAGGAAGTACTATAAAAGTGAAGTTATTAGATTGTTGAAGACATTTTCCGTCATCCAAGCTAATTAGTTTCCCATTTGGATTTGTTTTCCACAATTTACAATACATGATTTCTTTTCTTTACTAATAGAAATTAGTTTTCCAGTCCGACCGAAAGATGATCGAGTTTGTTCTTTATATAAGTACTAGTCTTAAGGGTTGAAGCCTTCATGATTCCGCACAGATAGTTCAAACAAACTTCTGAAAGATTAGATACTTTTGTTTTGATTTTTGAGGTTTTGTGAAAGATTTGATACTGACACCAATGGAGGATCATACTGCTCCAGCCGATAAATGTGAAAAGAAGAGAAACAAGAAGCTAGGAGGATGTGCAACAACCTTGCTCCTGAGAGTTGTGGAGAAACTGAAAGGCTCGAAACCCAGCTCCATCACCAAAGTTGGTAAAGGAGGGAAGCAAAGAAAGATGTGCACAGAGGGCATGTCAACACCAACAGGAAGTAAGCTCTTGCGGTCAAGCTCAGGGATTGTAACTGGTGTTGATACTGGCAAGGAGGAGATGAGAAGAATAGGAGAGATGCCTCCGACGAATTGGATCGGCGGACAGACCTTCAAAAAGACCTACTTTGTTGCCAAATGTCCTCCAGAAGGGACTTGCCCTCGAAATAATTCTTGCAAATGATGAGTTAACACAATAATACGTAGTGTAGTACAGTCTTTTTTATTACTGCCATGCCTTTCCTTTGATGTTCGTAAAATCATAAAGGTTTTTATAAAGTTCTGCGCAATTTTTTTTGTTTAATTTAAATTTTAAGCTATGTGATAACAAAAGACGGTATCTACTGATTATATTGCAACATGTTCATGTTTTACGAAAGAATGAGATGAGGACTCGAGCGAACCTGCTATACTACTAGAACAAATCAGGATTCTCCACACTTTGGCCTTCGGGGCAACGATTGCAAAGCTCCTACCTTTCTTAAAAAAATCGTCTGTTCCGTTACCAAGCCTTTGCATCCAACATGCATCAATGTTAAGTTCACTTGGGGCTTGAAACTTATTTCAATTAGTTTTCCTTCATCTTATTCTTGATATCTCTGTGAAGGACGAATCGTCTTGCCTTGGCCTAATTCTACCAGCACTCCAATTCCATCTCTAACCCGCGAAGTTCCAGAATAGAAGAGCTTGCCCCACCCGTGAAGGCCGTGAGTAAATACTTCCTAATAGGTAGAGCATAAACTGAAACACTCTGAACTCTTCGTATTGATGGGAAAGGCGAGGAAGAAAAAAAAAAGTGTTGGGCATAGCAAGAAGTAAATTAACGAAATCAGTCGCATTTTTTATACTCGAGCACTGAACAAGGAAAAAAAACATTTACAAATAGTCCTCGCTACAATTGCATAACCGTATCTGCAACAATTGTTTCTTGCAACTTCCAGCATATGAACCTATCCCACTTCACTACAGCCAGTTGCGAGAATCACTTCACTACAGCCAGTTGATAGGACCCAGCATTCAAAATCGAGAACCCTTTCGATCGCTACTGCAGCAGCTCAATGAGGCATTGCTAGACAAATACACATGAAATAGCATCTAGACACTAGATACCATACTTTCATCTGATTAACTCGTGCTCAGGAGGAATGACTTGATAAACAATTAGCCAGAAAGCCAAGCAGAAAACAAAAAAATTGAGTCACAAGAATGCACAAATTCGTATACAACCAACCACATACTAATCCAGTGGCCACAAAACTCTTAGCGGTGATAAGCAATTAAGCATACACCAAATTCTATGCAAGCAACTAATATCATTACTTCCCCATTTCTGATACACTTGTTCATCAAGTAGCACAAGCAATGCAACAACGAGACTGGTATGTAAGCAGCAACCAGCTCGGGATATATACATAATACATGCATATCCGAGCATCAGATAACATAACCACCAGTGCAGTTATCATGTCGACAGTAGACGACCCCACATTCACTGTTATACCCATGCCAACATAACACACAAATCACGGCAGATTTTTTAGCTTATACACATGCCCGATATATAGCTAGGAAGCTACAATCAGCGAGACAACTCATAATAGACAGCAAAAACCCCTAGATAGCAAACTGGAAATTTACTATCAGCTTGAAACTGAAATAACAGTAACAAGATACCACTTCACAACTAAACCCACAATCTTCTCGTGCAAGATCCTATATAAGCAAGTTCAGCAATAAAGAATATGTTCTAAAACAGGTTATATAGTCTTGAACACCCTAAAAGAATTAGCCATGAATTCATTACCGTGTATTTGTGGCTGAAACATCGACACTAGTGATCAGGCTTTCATTGTAGTCACCACAATTCATAGTTGATATCCACAACAGTGTCAATGAATCACACGTCCAACTTTTGTATAGCTTCAACTTGCACCATGAAGCAATTACAAAATCGTTTTCGTTCACATGAGTTACAACTCCATCTCGAATTCAAATGCAGCATCAGCTACAGGTAAGGACCCTTTCAACATGCATCCACCTTCTCATAGACCCATTTCAGGGTCAATTTTTTTTTATAAAAATAATAATAAATAAACAAGACCAAAGAGGATAATCAGGTCAAACAGTAAAATCCTAGACCATTTATCACTTCATAGAAACAAAGAGTCCGACCATACTCTTACCAAAGTTCGTCTTGTTGGAGAAAACCAGTTAAGTTATTGGCCCAGCAAACAGCTGACTGCAAATACAGTCATACTTCTAATACCAGCAAACAGCATCTCATTCACCACTAGAAACAGCATCAACGGCTGCTAATCAACATCCACTATCCTGCCTCAGTAACTCTTATCCCGAACACAACTATAAAACCCAAAAAGTAGTCCATGATGAATTAGTTCAATACATGAACCAGCTAAACTACCACTTGCTCATAATTGAGGAAGTAAGAGAGAATGCTACAGAAGAAATAAACTACAAAGAGAACTGAAGAGGAAAGGCACACATACTAATGAAATTACAGTAGAGATTTTTTTTTCTTTGGTCTGATAAGAAAGTACACTAGAGAACCCTTTGGAAATACTGTAATACCAACCTACAAACTGCAAAGTGCAATAACTGCTTATCTGTCCAAATTAATAAAGGAAGGAGGGAACACCAAGGAAAAGTCCTACCCAAACTAGCATATCAAAGTTCAGATAAAACTAAGCATGGTCATCCATGATCCAGCAAAAGAACATCCATAGATTCGATATGAGTCCAGGAATTGCATAGTAACCAGAAAAATCAATGCTGCAAAATAGATACAGAAATTTAGTAGTTTAGTAATAGAAAGTGATTCCACAAGCAACTAAAACCATACACATTAACTCACATCATCTGTATGTCGAGGGGATGGACTTGGAGTATAAGAGCGACGACCACATGGTGAAACACTTCGAGAAGCAGGGGATCATCCATCAGGACTATGTCCATAATGACTGACACTGCGGCGTCTGCTTAATAGAGAAAGGGTCCTGCGAGGTGTAAGGCTACGCCGAGCAGGGGATGCACTGCACCACAATAAGTAAAGTTTATTAAAGTAAAGTTTATTAAAGTACTCCGATGCTAAAACAATATACAAAAAGGATCGGAAATGATTATAACCTATCCAAAGAACGGCTACAGATTGGACTCCGACTCCGCCTATCATCATCATCATCATCATCATAACGGCCTCTTCCCCTGCTCCTGTAGTAATCAGGACTGTCACTAGGACTCCTGCTTCGTTGATGGTAGTCTCTATCCCTCCCATGGCGGTATCTGTCGCGTTCATACCGATCCCAACTCCTACTGCGGCTTCTCCTCCTGTAGTGTCGATCCCTACAGTCATCGCGGTACCTGACAGATTTGAAGTAGTGAGTGATACATATTTACTAGTATATCATCAGAAGCTCTGCTTGATATAATATAAACAGGTACTTAAAAATTAAGTTTAAACTGTGCAGAAACTCCACAAAACAAATTACAAATGTGAGGTTCCTAATACTTATGTCTCCCGTTTAATTAGTCCCAATAAGCAGTCATTCAAAACTGGAGTTGGATGCTTTCCATTACGTTCCACCCTATAAAACAATATAGCAGTGGGAAGGCAGAAGTTAGGTACCACAGTTTTCCAACATCTGTTCCTAGAGTTGAGGAAAAGAAAAAAAGAAAGAAAGAAAAAAAAAACCAGCATGCTCACCCAGTTGGTACCCAGTGAGCAATTTTGCCATTCTTATCTGTTTCCATCCCTATCTAAGAAAGAAGTCTTCACATTCTTGGTCCATTAGTTATACATTTTTGTATCAAAATGAAAATGTATGATAGATAAATCAAGTGAAAACACCTAAACCTCGACCACAAACAAACAGGAAGCAGGAAACTAACCTTCTCCTAGGACTGCGACTTTGTGACCTACGCCTTGATTTTGGTAGAGTTTCACTAATCCTTCCTTTATGGCTGAAGGTATAAACTGAAGACATAAAAGTATGTTAATGCCAAATGGTGGATGAAACCAGACAAGTGCAATTTAGTATATGTAGGCATACGTAGACTAAACATAAAAAAGATTCACAAGTGAATGAGACTCCATAGACATAAATCTAAGAGTACATAATTGAAAAACCACCCATGCACAACTGCTTTAACTAGAATCATGATCCACCGATAATGCAACAGAATGTACACTTCACAAAGCAGTCAACAAAGAACTGTTCAGCATCCTCAGTTAGGGATTCACTTGCAACATCGATGGGCAAGGGTGGAAATATATTTAACCCAGAAAATTTACAAAGCAAATGTAAGACAGTAATTGAAGTTCATAGATTACTTAATGTACACATATCCAACCGAAGCTATGCTTTCGCCAATCAGCAACCCACTATATACAAACATACAAATAACAAATATAACTTACATCCTCTCTGCATTAGGCCCGTATTTTGCAAACTGAACGACCATCAACAACTCTTCCTGATAGAAGAAAAAGAGAAAAAAAAAAATAGCAAGCTCTGGTTAGCAACTAGTGACCCAGTTTTCAAATAATAAATTGATTAGCATACCGTCGAGCCTCTCAACTGCTTTCTGTGCCTCATCCGCATACTTGTATCGCACAAAAGCAAATCCCCTCGACTCGCCGGTCCTAAACCACCAGAACACCCCAAAATCAATCATTCCTCACACACACACAAAAAAAAAAAAAAAAAATTTCAAGCTAAACAAATCAAAAAGAAGGAAATCCTACAATTTCCAAGCCCTCAACAACTTCAAAGACATCAAATTAGGAAAAAAAAAACAGAGGATCAAAGGCTTTCATTTCCAACATCTTCTGCACATGAAATTAGGAATAAGATATACAAAGAACAAATGGAATTACACATAAAAAACCAATGAAATTGGGTTTCACACATGATCTAATGTATCCCCAATGTTCTTAATTCTTGATCTTATCTTAAACATTTCAAGATAACTGAGAAATCAAAAAGGATGTAGAGTAATGTAAATCAAACCTTCGGTCTCTTGGGATGAAGATATCGACGACCTTGCCGTACTTATCGAAAAGCGGGAACAGATCATCAGCATTCGTCCCTGAATATAAAAGAATCGATCAATTAACACCAAGAATCAACAATTAAAGAAATTCAAAATAAAATGAACAAGATAAACAGAACTTACGGAAGGTGATGTTGAGGACGAGGAGCGAGTAGGTATCGGTGATGTCAGGAGGGCCGGACCTTCCGAAGTGAGACATGGTTGGAGCTGAGCTAGTGAGAGAGAAGGAGATTAGGGTTTGTGGTGATGAATTCTTGGGGGAGCCGAGGAGGATAGAAGTTTCCTGAAGTCTACTGGGGTTCTGGAAATTTCAACTCTCTTAGGTGAATAATCAGCTATGAGTTAAAACAATTTTGTGTATTATATGTGGAGCTGAAACACTTACTGAGATTTTATGTGGACGTCCCTGACTTTTAAAACCACGACCAAAAGATGAATTAGCTATAATTATACCTTGTCAAACAACGACAAGCGTGACTCGTAGATCACCGTGGTACTGATACTATCTAAACTTAACTATCCGTGAGATGTTAGGTTTTAATCACCAAAGATCTCAGTACGATTGGATATAGTCCCACTAATTTATAAGTTTAATTTGTTACTTTTCCGATGTATAATCTCTCCTCTCTAATATAGTCTTAATGGATTTAGTACCATTACCAAATAGCTAAGGTATGGGCTCGAGATCAAACTCCTCCATAGCCTTGAATGTCTTTAATTGCCTAGCATTTTCAGCCAGAGCATCTTCAAGTCCTTTTTGAACCCTCGAGTGTCCCTAAATATGATCCACCCACAAAATAACAGGTTACATCCAAGCTACTTAGGTAGAAGGCTTTAAAATGATATGGGGTGAGGTTTTTATATTGTTTGTGTTTCAAAATCAGACCATGACATCCCCGAGATATGCATACATGCACTACACATCTCATGATAGTACGTCTCGTAGGTCTCTTACGTGTCCCATGTGTTATGGTACCAACCCTAAAAGATGGAAAAAATGTCAGGTCCATTAGGCTTTTTTACTATTCAATAAGTAATCAGTAAGCACAAATGATAACACAAAAGTTAATGAGTCACTTACTCATCTACATAACCTGGTGAATTTTTTCAAGAAGAGGGAACTGAGAGAGAAATCCAAATGTCTGAAACTGTTGTGTAAGCCTCGTGAACAAATGTGTACGAGAACTACAACCTTATTCTTTTCGTCAACCCACTCATCCATTCTTTTGAATGTTGCAATCTTAAACATTAGTAAAACATTTTTGTGCACATTGGCAAGGATGCAAAATAGTTCTAACTGCTTCGGCGACTAAAAAATCCTTAAGAGCATCCGCACCCATGAAATGGTCTTGCTCAAGCACCTGGTGGGCCCAGGAGCAAATTTTGCTCAAGCAAATGGAAATCAAATTTTGCTCCACCCAAATCGATTTTTTCACACACCCATTAACAATTTGCTTGAGCAACTCAGTTTTGTCTTGTTGTGAAATGATTAAATTTTTTTTACCGGATAGATTAACCACCAATAATAATGTGTCACGTATCATTATCGACTCGATATTATCCAAGATTTTCGATAAGATTTCCGATTAATAGATAATTGACACGTTAGTATATGCCTTGAACTAGTCATCTGGTGGCGCTGACAGAGGCGGGGATCTCGCTGCCCGGTCAGCGAGTCGGGGTCCAAGGGCGACGCGCCCAGGTTTTGGGGGTTCGGGGGCGCAACGTGACCCCCGATGGGGGTTCGGGGACAACGCCCCCGAGGCCCACGATATCTGTTATGTTGGGGTAGGTTTTCCTTTTGGGTTCAATTTAAGTATGTGTGTTAATTTTAATATGTATTTCTATTTCATCTTAATAAATAAATTTTTTATTTCTCGAACAAATTAGTGTGAGTTGATTAAAAATTGAAGTAGTATTTATAAGCAAATTTTTGGGAGAGTTTTGAAATTTTTGGGATTTTTTTCCTATTTTTTGGAATATTTCCGTTATGATCAAATTGTAGCCGTTGTCTTTGAATTCTGACCGTTGGATCAAAATTTCAGATTGAAATGGAAGGCCCAGATTGATTTGCCCGTTTTTAAATTTTTGACCGTCAGCCTGCCACGTGTCGTCTTCTCAGTGGCTGTTTTTAAAACAGCCACTGTTCATCGTCTTCTCCAAATTTTCCCGCCGTTTTCTGCCGTATCTTCCCGGCTTCCGTTCGCCGCCGTCCGGCCACTCCAGCCGACGTGCCACCCACCAAAATGATGGGCTCAAGGTGCTCTTTCATTTGGGACCGGTCTCAGGGGCATTTTCTTGATGTGGGAGGTGCGGCAAATCTCGGGAGCCACGGCCACCGTCGAGTGCGGCGCTCGGCTTCACCTCCGGTTCGTGCTAGTGCTCGAATGTGCCGGCCACGAGCTTTTGTGCCTCTCCAACGTCCGAAAAGCCAAACAAACCCAAGCCCGGCCCCACCAGCTGCTCGAGCAAGCATCGGAGCAAAGTTTGCTCGAGCCTTCGCTCGAGCACTTTGACTCGTTGACTGCTCGCCCGGTTGCTCGCCGTTTTCGACCCCGGTGCGTGCTGTTTGAGCACCTTGCTCGAGCACCTTGGACGGCCCCACCAGCTGCTCGTGCTCTTGCTCGCCCGGTTGCTCGCCGGTGCGGGTGCTCTAATATCTGATTTATAATCCTTGTTATTCAAGTAGACCGAGTAGTTAGCACCAACAACATAGTCAGTCTTGATCTATAACCAAAGTACTATGTCATCCTTGAACATGACACTCAAAACGTGCACAAACTTGTCCCTAAACAATATGACATCCTCTCCTCGCATCCCAAGCTTTTCTCATTCTCCATCATTCTCGAACAAAGTGTAGACTCTTTTGGGTCTCTAAAAAAATGATGTTATAGTTTTGAGAATGAGGAAAATGTCATGGAGGTGTAACCAGTGGTTGTTAATCAAACCCACAACGTTACTATACGGATAATTGAGTTTGTTGGTGCATCTATTATGGTCAGGGACGAAAGATAGTACAAGCTTCTATGGGCTACAGCCCAGAAACTTTTTTTGCTTTTTTTTTTCTTCAAATATAATAGGTTATGTACTTATATATATATATATATATGAAATAAGTAGGTTTTTTTGAGTTATACTTATACCCCATATAAAAAATGGCTAAAAAATGGTATCTTGAGGCTTCACACGCAACATTAATTAAGGTTTTTAGAATCTTTAAGTCCAAGCTAGTATCATTATTCTCTGGAGACCATGGCATTTATCAATTTCCTGAAACAATCCAACATTTACTACATTGGTCACTTAAATATTGGCTACATTCATCAATTATATAATAATAATTTTGAATTTTTTTTATAAAAGTAAAATCTAACCCAGAGTATTTTAGAACTCTGGCTCCGTCCCTGATTACGGTTAATAGTTTTGATCATATGAATTTTCTACTTTCACATGGGTTTTCTCTTCGTTATTGGTAGATATTATGATCAGCCATGAACTTGAACCTAGAAAGTGATCAAATGCGAAGGAATATTAGCAAGGTGACAAGACGGGGGGACATGGATGCAAGGTGAAACAAGAACCCATAATAGCCCACATACCTAATCAAGAAGTTGGTCAACAGTCAACACTAGCTGCAAATGATGCGTTGATAGGGAAAACAACGAATTTGCGGTGATTACCATTTGAAAACGCCCTATCTCAAGGCACACATTAGTGAGAATGTGAATGTGAATGAGAGTAGGGCTCTGCATATGTAATATCCTGATTTTTCACGTTGGTAAAATTTTATTTTTCTATTCTTGCGTAGAAAATAGAAAGTAAAGGTTACCATGAGTTCGTCGCATTTTTCAAGGATTTTTTTCGGATTCCCAAGCTATTTTTAAAGATTTTTGAAAGTTCTGTCGAAATTCAATCATATGATGATCGGCGTAGCGGAGTTTTATTGGTGGAGAGAGTGACATGTGGCGTTGAGATGTATGACAAGCTGAATGCTGACCTCGCTGATGACGTCAACATCAGTTTTAGTCATGTGACATGTGGTGACATGTAATAGTATGATATTGTGGTGTGACGACACGTGGCACTAAGGGAACTAACCCTTACGTGACACGTGGCAGATGTAAGCCTATGAATATGGCAACCCCTTTTTCTTGCGTTTTTTTGTAGCTTACGTAAAATGACATGATTTTGTTGATATATTACATAAGACACTCACTGAGCTTGAGATTTTGCTCATTCACCCATTTATATTATGTTTTGCAAAAAAGTGCTTAGGTTTTGTCGAGTCAAAGTGTCTGACTAGGCTACAGTAAAGAGCCTACAATGAAGTGTTTTTACTTTTATGTACATTTCAGTTTGTAACACTCGATCACACCTCAAAATCGACGCCGGATGCTTAAGCCTCACCGACACGGGGACCTTGACGTGACAGCAGAGTATGATCATAATAATTGCTCCAACCAACTAAATATTTTGGTGTTGGGTCAAGAGGTTGAAGATGTAAGAACAACGCAGTGTTGATCTCTTCTTTGATCTCTTCTTCCTCAAAAGTGGTAGGAGGAAAAGGAAGAGGAGATATGAGTGACGATGGTGATGATTTGGAAGGTGGGGTAGAAGAAGGAACTTTAGAAGGTGAGAGCGCCATGGGAAAACAGTGAGTAGAAGTTGAGGATGAAAATAGAATTGAGTATATGTATGAAGGAAGAACACCGATTTACACGCACAAAACAAAAAATCATACAATCAATGTTAAAACCAGGAAGACGACACGTGGTGGACTAGGGAGTAAGTGTTATGGTAAGATTGAGATGCTAGAGCTAAGTAAAAGAAAATGTGCTAAGAAAAGGAAGGAACATAGTGTTTACGGCCGGGTGTAAAACTAAAGGATATGATGAGGGTAATGTTTTGGGGGTGTAGAAGATGTTGGTGTCTGAGTGGAGTCTGGCGCTAATAACCTTCCGCTTGTGAGGTTATGGATCTCAATCTGCTTAGTGTGGAAGAAGTGACTTCGAGGGATCTCCGCCTAAGCACGCAGTATCTCTTCGGGTAGGTCGTTGATCGGTTGCAAGGCGATAAACAAACTCGTTAGGGGGACGACCGGAAATTTTTGAGCATCAACCCTCTGATCCTCAAGTCAAGGCAAGCGGACATGGATTTATTGGCGGACCTCGGAGCTTGAGTATTGCCAATATGTGATAGTTGTTCAGCACATTCAGACTCTAGGCGTGCGTCCACGTATACGTCCGGCCATCCGAAAGTGGATACATTCGCGCTCTGAGACTAATATATAGTATGATTAGCGAGTGGTATACACCAACATATGAAATAAATATACTTTGCCTGAGGAAAAAATTAAATATATATAGGGAGATCATAAGAGATGGCCAGGCTATCCTTGTAATGAGTGCAAAGGTTAAAGTACAAAGTCATAGTAAAAATAGATAGGAGTGAAGAGAAAAATTGCAAAGGTTAAAGTACAAAGCCACAGTGAAAATAGATAGGACTGAAGAGAAAAAACTGGGATAAAAGAGAAGAACTATGAAGAACAAAGGACAAGAAGCACTACTTTTAGTGCTAGGATAGTACTAGCAACAACACCGGAGTACTCAATTGACCTACTAGCTTGAGGTCCTTTTACCGGTATCAATGTATTATTTAGAATGAAACGTATTATTTAAAGTGAATGGTTTAAAATTAGAAAAATAATAGAGTCTCATTGTAAGATTCTTAAATTCGTTAGACCAAGATCTAGAACTTACATGATCTCACATAATCATTCAACATAAGGCGGAAACATTATTAACATAAACTACATACCTTGTTCCATTAGAGTAATATATGTAGTATACCAAGACTTAGCGATTCGGCGAAGTCGTCAATTACAGATATGAGGAAAAGGTTTCTCTCTCAGCCCTTGCACCTTAAGCTCTCATACGTGTTTAGAGTACTCTTATTTAAGTACATAAGATGGAATTGTGTACAGAATATATTGGGTGAGAGAGGACCAATTTCCATGAGTGAATTAAGTTATTTCCATCCATCATAGAAATATGTTAGGAAATTACCTCTGATTGATCAATTTGGATCCATCAATCAGTCTATCAAATCATATATGGAATATACACCATAATCACCAAATACTCCATATGATCCACAATTAGAGGAGTAAATTCTTACATTCTCCCACTTGGATCATATGATAGAAATTAGTGGATTAATAGACAACCATTAGGCGCGCAATACAATTGATTGAATCCTTACTTTCATATGATCATCATACACACTATTGCAAGTACCATACTAAAGTAAGTCATGGCGGTCATATCTCAAAACTATCAAGTGAAATAATCCCTTCCATGTACTATATCATTAGTAAACTACAAACAATAGCCAATAAGTCAGAGGTCTCTTAATGGTCTAACCATTATGTCTCTAGCAAAAGGAGACGTTCCTATTGTCAATCATCCAAACTCATACATGTACATTCATTGGAAAATAGGAAAATTATTAATCAGAAACTTATTCATAATAGAGCTCAGAGTGTAGCAAAAATAGGACAAATATTCTACAGACCAAAATCATGGATTATGACAAAGACCCATCCTTTCAGCATGCTCAGTGAATGCCTTTGGTCCTAACCCTTTTGTAAGTGGGTCTGCAACCATAAATTTTGTACCTATATTAACAATAGACACTCTTTGTTTCTGAACATCCTCCTTCATAGCAAGATATTCAAGGTTAATGCGTTTAGCACCTTGAGAATACCTATCATTTTTGGAGAAGAAAACAGCTGCGGTGTTGTCACAATGAATTCTCAGCGGCCTAGCAATACTGTCGACAACACTAAGCCCTGAGATAAAATTCCACAACCACAATGCATGAGTTGTAGCCTCAAAGACTGCCACAAACTCAGCTTGCATGGTAGATGTAGTGATACAAGTTTGCTTTGCACTTCTCCATGAAATTGCCCCTCCAGGTAGTAGGAACAAATAACCAGAAGTTGATTTTCCAGTATCAAGGCAACCACCAAGATCAGAGTCTGAATAACCAACTACCTCAAGGTTATCAGATCTTCTATATGTGAGCATATAATCCTTTGTTCCTTGCAGATACCTCATCACCTTCTTTGTAGCTTTCCAATGTTCCATTCCTGGATTGCTTTGGTACCTTCCTAACATCCCAACCGCAAAACTAATGTCTGGTCTTGTACAAGTTTGTGCATAAACCAAACTTCCTACAGCGGATGAATAAGGAATTCTTTCCATGTCTTTTCGTTCCAATTCATTTTGTGGACATTGATTAAGACTAAACTTGTCCCCTTTCTGAATTAGAGCAATGACAGAAGAACATTTTTCCATTCCAAATCTCTCTAGAACTCTTTCAATATAGGTTTTCTGAGACAACCCCAACACTCCACGTCATCGATCTCGAAAAATTTCAATTCCAATCACGTAGGATGCCTCACCCATATCTTTCATTTCAAATTTCTTAGAGAGAAAGTTCTTAGTTTCATGTAATAAACCAAGATCACTACTGGCAAGCAGAATGTCATCAACATATAGAACCAAAAATATAAACTTACTCCCACTGACCTTCAGGTATATACATCGATCAACAATGTTTTCCTTAAAACCGAAGGAGACAACAGTATCATTAAACTTGAGATACCATTGTCGGGAAGCTTGTTTAAGTCCATATATTGATTTCTTTAATTTACAGACCATGTGTTCCTTTCCTTTTGATGAGAAACCTTCAGGTTGATTCATGTAGACTTCCTCTTCTAAGTTCCCATTTAGAAAAGCCGTTTTCACATCCATTTGATGTAACTCTAAATCAAAATGAGCTACAAGTGCCATAATAATTCTGAGAGAGTCTTTCTTAGAAACAGGAGAAAATGTTTCTTTGTAATCAATGCCTTCTTTCTGAGTGAAACCTTTGGCAACAAGTCTGGCTTTATAACGTTCTATGTTGCCATTAGAGTCGTGTTTGGTCTTGAAAACCCATTTACACCCAACTCTTTTACATCCATCAGGCAACTCAACGAGGTCCCAAACTTTGTTTTGGTCCATTGATTTCAGCTCATCATTCATGGCATCAATCCATTTCTCAGAATTCTCACATTGAATGGCTTGTGAATAAGAAACTGGATCCTTACTTGAACCAATGTCAAATTCAGATTCTTGTACGTATACCACATAATCATTCGAAATAGCAGGTCTCCTATTTCTTTGAGACCGTCTTACCTCTACTTCTTGTGGTTCTTGTGCTACAAATTCATTAGCGATGATTTCATTAGGTGGGTTTTGGTCATTCAATTCTTGATCATTTACTACATGACCATCCATTCCATGATCGTTGACTTCATGATCATTAATTTCTTGATTATTCAATTGTTGTCCATTGTTGTTTGTTTGTACAACAACTAAAGGAACAACCTTTGTTTGAGAAGGCATAGGTGTTGGAACCTGCACCCTAATCTCTTGAATAATCACTTCCCTCTTTTCACTCCCACTAATTTCGCCATTTTCAATGAATCTAGCATTTCCAGTTTCAACAATTCTTGTACTATGATTAGGACAATAAAACCTATAACCTTTAGACTTTTCTGGGTAACCAATAAAGTAACCACTTTTCGTTCTAAAGTCTAATTTCTTTTCATGTGGATTATAGATCTTAACCTCTGCAGGGCAACCCCAAACATGCAGGTGCCTTAAACTTGGTTTCCTTCCTGTCCACAGTTCAAAAGGTGTCTTTGGAACTGCCTTACTAGGAACTCTATTCAATAAATATACAGCGGTTTTTAAGGCATGCATCCACAATGATATAGGTAATGTTGAATTACTCAACATACTTCTAACCATATCCATAAGAGTACGGTTACGCCTTTCAGCAACACCATTCTGCTGTGGCGTTCCTGACATAGTGTATTGAGCACAAATGCCATGCTTTTCAAGGAACTTAGCAAAAGGACCAGGACGTTGTCCTGACTCATCATACCTTCCATAAAATTCACCACCTCTATCAGATCTTACAATTTTCACTTTTCTATCTAATTGTCTCTCAACTTCAGTAATAAACACTTCAAGAGCATTTACAGATTGAGATTTTTCATTCAATAGATAGAGATAACCATAACGTGAAAAATCATCTATAAAGGTAATGAAATATTTTTCTCCACTAAAAGATGGAACATTAAAAGGTCCACATATGTCTGTATGAATAATTTCAAGAAGCTCAGAACTTCTTGTGGCACCTTTCTTGGTGTGTTTGGTTTGCTTTCCCTTAATGCAATCCACACAAACACCGAAATCAGTAAAATCTAGGTTTGGAAGAACCTCATTCTTTACCAATCTCTCCATTCTTTCTCTGGATATATGACCCAGTCTTTTATGCCACAAGAAAGAGGAAGATTCATCTGTCAAGCTACGTTTAGTTCCAACTTTAGGATGCAGGGTTAAAAGTGTTTCAGCGAAAAGACCATCAAGCTTTATTTTATACAACCCATCAATCAAAATACCAGAACCAATACAAGATTTATTCTTAAACAAACTCAAACTTTTATTTCCAATATTCCAACTAAAACCATCAAGATCAAGTCTAGAAACAGAAATTAAATTTCGAGAACAAGTAGGAACATAAAGAGTTTGAAATAAATCCAAATAATAACCAGTATCTAAAACCAAACGAAAAGTTCCAATGGCCTCAACTGGTGCTTTGACCCTATTCCCCATATAGATAAAATTTTCATTTGGATTTAGGCTTTGGGTTGTAAGGAATCCCTGCATCGAATTAGAAACATGAACAGTAGCACCTGAGTCAGCCCACCAAGTATTATAAGGAACTTCAGCTAAATTTGATTCGAACAATACATAAGCCAAATGCTTACCTTTCTTTTCGAACCATGCCTTACGTTTAGGGCAATCATACTGATAATGTCCATTCTTTCTGCAAAAATGACATTTGTCCTTCAGTTCCTTATTAGGAGCCTGAGCAGCATCAGCAGGTCCATTATTCTTTGGTGGTCCTTTCTTAGCACCCTTTCCAGGTTTTCTTCCAAATTTCCTTTCAGCTCCATGACCTACAAGGTGAATGGAATTTTGTTCTTGTTGCTTAAGCCTTCCTTCCTCTTGAACAAGCATACTGGACAATTCATTAACATTCCACTTATCCTTAATAGTGTTATAATTAATCTGAAATGGCCCATACTGAGGAGGTAATGAATTCAATACAAATTGAACAAGAAAAAACTCATCCACATTCATTCCCAAGGTCTTCAACCTTGCTGCCAGATTTGTCATTTCAAGAATATGCTCATGCATGCTTCTACTACCATCAAATTTATTGGTGGTAAGTTCAGCCATTAATGTCCCTGCAAGAGACTTGTCAGCACTCTTGAAACGATCCTCAATGTTCTTCAGAAATTCCTTAGCATTTTCAGCATTCGGAAGTGTGGTCTTTATGTTGTTTGCTAAAGTCATCCGCATTAGCATAATGCTCAGCCTATTAGACCTTTCCCAATTATTATAGAAGGTCTCATCTTCTTCAGTGCTCTCATCAGTTAAAGCATCAGGTTTCTCAGTTCTGAGTGCCAAATCCAGATTCATAAAACCTAAGTGAAACTGGATTTGTTCACTCCATTCAGAGAAATTCAATCCATTGAGCACCGGAATAGACGAAGCATGCGAATGAAGCGAAACACGAGCTGCAAAACAGTAATACAAAGGCTTACAACATTAATTCTTTGAGTCATTAAACACATATAAACAATGAACATATCAACACAACACTCCTTTGGGTAGTTGTCATGTTAATATTTAACATAATGATGCATTTATCATGATTTGAGCAATGAATATAATTCCAATTAGACAGGTTCGTAATCTTTGGATTTCCAAACTAATCTAACAGGATATATACAAAAAAAAAACTCCTTTCTTTTCATTAATCATATGAATGGTTAATCTACCTTTGGGCGATTCTTAAATTCTTATGAAAAATAAAGATCAATTTGCTTATGAATATTCATTTCATATGCATCAATATCACAAGTAAAGAGATAATCATCTAATAGAATGGCCACTTTGGTGACTAACAAACCACCATACTATGAATTTCTAATTTAGATGAATAAACCATCAAATTAACATCCATAATACCAGCGAAACACAACTGCTAGTTTCATACCATATATCCTTATATCATAACACATAAGATGCAAGGCTAGCTTGTTATCAAACACAAACATATATACACATCTCATACATACCAAGAGGATATATAAATCATAAATCAATTAACGGAGAATCATGAAAGCTCTAGAACGTGGCTCTGATACCACCTGTAAGATTCTTAAATTCGTTAGACCAAGATCTAGAACTTACATGATCTCACATAATCATTCAACATAAGGCGGAAACATTATTAACATAAACTACATACCTTGTTCCATTAGAGTAATATATGTAGTATACCAAGACTTAGCGATTCGGCGAAGTCGTCAATTACAGATATGAGGAAAAGGTTTCTCTCTCAGCCCTTGCACCTTAAGCTCTCATACGTGTTTAGAGTACTCTTATTTTAGTACATAAGATGGAATTGTGTACAGAATATATTGGGTGAGAGAGGACCAATTTCCATGAGTGAATTAAGTTATTTCCATCCATCATAGAAATATGTTAGGAAATTACCTCTGATTGATCAATTTGGATCCATCAATCAGTCTATCAAATCATATATGGAATATACACCATAATCACCAAATACTCCATATGATCCACAATTAGAGGAGTAAATTCTTACACTCATCTGACTCTATAGGAATGATACATTTGTGTATTTAGTTTTACATATTGCATTAGGCTGGACTGATACTTGGTGATGTAATTTTACGAGTGTACGTAGAATGACCGGTACACTGGAAGACCTTCAACTCCAGTATGCTTTCATGGGGACTCTTTCCAACAGCCTCTAAATTAGCCATCGGCGCGTGTCCATATTCAAGAGTGGAGCAATTCTTTCCTCCGTACATTCAAGCAGCTACTGCGCGACTGAACGTGGTATGTCCCTGGAAATTATATCTTACAATGCTGTTTTGAATATTTAAACCTGAGTTTAATAGATCAAGTAGCAAGAACACAACTATTGGAAAAGTAGATTATTAGATTTTAAGTTCGAGTCACGACAACGAAATATGTATAAAACCCTTAGGCTATGTTTGTTTCATGGAATTATTGGGAAAGGAAAGGAAAGTGGTTCCCATAGCATTGGAAAATTGGTGGGAAAGTGGTTCCATCCACACACCCCATGGAATCACTTTCCCTTCCATTTTCATGCAATGATTACAAACTTTTGGACCAAACTAGCCTTGCAATTATTAGTTTTATGAGGGTATCATGGGAAAAGTTGATAGGAATTTTATTTACATTTCTTAGTCTTTTCAAACACAAGAAAGGAAATTTATGAGAATTGAAATTTCCTATACCCATGGAAATAACAAATAATTCATTTCCATTCCCTTCTATTCCGTAAACTAAACGAGGCCTTAGTCCATTCGAAGTGTCAAATCCACCTGGCAGGCATAACGGTAATATTTGACAATAAAATTACTACTCCAACCGAGTATTCATATACACGTGGATTTGACTACAGCCTTCTTCCTGTCAAAGTTGACGGGCCGGCTCAAATTGTCAAATATTTTTTTATTATTCCTCACTCTCCCTCTCGCTCACCCTCATTCACTCTCCTTCTGTTTTTCGTTTCTCGTATCTCTCTTCTAACATATCAATCCCAGATTAATCAAGAATCATGAATTCATGATATTAGGCATGAAGATCTAACTCGCCTTGATGCAAGCATACCGACTGAAAAATCTCTTAGTCGAAGAGGCTGAAGCCCATGTCATCATCGGACTCCTCCTTCTCTTCAACCTTCTCATCCTTCTTCTGTTCAGCAGCAGCAGACGCCGCAGCACCACCAGTAGCTGGCGCGGTAGCCACGGAGGCGAGAATGGACTTCAAGTCCTTGGCGGACGGGCTGGCGTTGCCGCCCAAAACAACGAGCAAGTAAGCGGCGACAACCTTCATCTCTCCTCCACCGGCGCTTCCACTGCCAACGCTGGTACTTCCACCTCAATATCGGCCATCTCCCCAAAGCAATCTCGACCCTCGATCTCATAGCCCACCAAGGCTCCCACCCCGAACTCGCCACCTACTCCCTCCTCCTCAAGTCCTGCCTCCGCTCCCGCAACTTCCACCTCGCCAAACTCGTCCACGCACGCTTCTCCGACTCCAATCTCATCCCCGACTCTTTGATGCTCAACTCGATGATCACCGTCTACTCCAGATTCGGCGACCCCAAAACCGCCCGATTCATCTTCGATTCCATAGCAACAGAAAATAAAGATCTTCTCCGACTCCAATCTCATCCCCGACTCCATGAGGAGGGTTTTTACCCCAATGAGTTTTACTTTGCGTCTGTTATCCGGGCGTGTTCGAATTCAGAGCGGTTGGAGATTGGGAAGGTGGTTTTCAGGTCGGTGATTAAGACTGGGTATCTTGAGTCGGATGTGTGCGTTGGGTCTTCGTTGATTGATATGTTTGCCAAAGAAAGAAAGATAAGACACTACCAGAAAAAAAGGTTTTCCCGACGAAACCGTTTTTTCGTTGGTATTTTTAAAAAATCGACTGCTACATTCATATTTCAGTCGACGATTTGTATTTTCGTTGGCCTTTCTCCGAAACATTAGCCGACGAAATTTTTTGGAAGTATGGCCGACGAAGTTGACATTTTTGTCGGCTATAAGTCTATATATTTTCAGATCTGGGCAGCAGCTGCTCATTTAAAAAAAAAAGGGAAAAACGGGAGAAAGAGTGAAAAATCTGTGGGTATTGTTGAAATCCGTCATCTCTTACATTGTGGAGCTATATATAGGTACGTATATATGTATATATGTTGATTTTGAGTTTTAGTTGAGTTGATTTTGAGTTTTAGTGATTTTGATTTAGTAAGTGATTTTTTGTTTTGTTGTTGTTTTAGTGTTAGAATGTATGTATATATGTTGATTTTGAGTTTTAGTTGAGTTGATTTTGAGTTTTAGTGATTTTGATTTATTAAGTGATTTTTTGTTTAATTTGTTGTTGTTTTAGTGTTAGAATGTATGTATATATGTTGATTTTGAGTTTTGGTTGAGTTGATTTTAAGTTTTAGTTTAATTATGTGTTTTAATTTGATGTTATTTTAATTAGTGTTAATATATATATATATATATATATATATATGTGTTAATTAATAGTTGTTGATAGTGTAATTAACTTAAATAATGGTTGATATATAGTGTAACTTAAATAATGGTTGTTAATGGTATATATATATATATGAGTTGATGTTGATAATAATATATATTGTAATGTAATTAATTATTAAGGATTTATATATATATATATATATATATGTATGTGTTAATTAATTTCTTATTAATTAAAGTTATACATATATATTATTATCAGGCTATATATGGATCTGGATAAGAGTTGGATTTCGCTTCCAAGACATGACCGACGATACACTACAGGAGTTGTGAATTTTTTGCAGTTCGTCGAGGAAAATGCAAACGGGAATGATTACCATTATTGGCCGTGCAAGAAATGTAAGTGTCGCAGTGATATGTGTCGATTTCCGATTAGGACAGTATGAGAGCACCTAAAGAGTAATGGGTTTTGGCCGAAGTACAAACGTTGGATATATCACGGTGAGCCATCATTAGATGGATCGCATGATCATGGGCAGTTTTTTGAGGCGGGCAGTAGTAGTACATCCAACGATCCAACAATGGCATTCGTCAACAACGTGTTTCCTTTTGAAAGCGGTGTACGTGGGGAACAATATATGCATGACCCGGTGCTGCCCTTCCCACAAGTTGTCAACACTGCTGCCTTTGACAAGTACAACAAACTGATTGCATTGCAACAGACCCCTGTGTCTTCAAGTTCTGAGAAGACAGTTCTTCAAAGTGTGATGGAGGTAATGAGGATTAAAGTCGAGACAAAATCGACTATCAGGCAAGTGGATGAATATCTACAGTACACTTCTTCGTTGTTGGAGGAGGGTCATCGTAATCCTACCAATCACCGTAAGGTCCGAAGTATCCTCAAAGATCTAGGGCTTTCTTACATTAAGATCCATGCATGCCCATTTGACTGCGTTCTCTTCTGGGGTAAAGATACAGAAGGGAATGACCTTACTAGCCTTGACGCATGTCTGATATGTCAGTCTGACCGATATAAGTTGACGGGAGCAGGCAATAGGAAACCTGTGAAAGTACTTCGGTATTTTCTGTTGAGAGATAGACTTGAGCGGTTGTACATGTCAGAAACCACTGCAAAAGCTATGAGATGGCACGGTGAGCGGGACGCGGGAGACGCAGATGTCATGACACACATCTCTGACGGAGCGGCTTGGAAGCATATAAACAATGAGTTTCCTCATTTTTCGTCAGATGTCAGAAACGTCAGGCTCGGGCTCTCAACCGACGGGTTCAACCCTTTCGGCACCATGAGTCTTTCATACAGTATATGGCCGGTGGTTTTGGTACCTTACAACCTTCCTCCGTGGATGTGCATGAAGAAGGAATATAATATGTTGACGTTGTTGATTCCGGGGCCTAGTTACCCAGGAAAATGTCTCGATGTGTATATGTGACCATTGATTGAAAAGCTTAAGGTATTGTGGGACGTTGGTCATCCCACTTTTGACAAGTACAAGGAGGAGACGTTCCAGATGCATGCCATGGTTATTGGTACCATCAGTGATTTTCCTGCTTATGGGATGTTGTCGGGCAGAGTTGTTAGGGGATACAAGGCTTATCCAGAGTGCCTCAGCGATTATGGGAGCACCCCTCATTGCAACAAGATATGCAGAATGGGTCATCGTGTGTTCTTTCTGGCGGATCACCACTAACGTTACGAGTCCACCGCATTTGATGGAACCGAAGAACACGGTGGTCCTCCCAGAAGATGGACGAGAAGAGAAATTTTAGCAGTGCTTAATGAGTACGATTTTAGGCCCCTCAGCAATCATCCCGATATTGTAGCGGAAATACCTGAAAGACCTGAGGAGTACAAATTCTGGACACATAAGAGCATATTGTGGGAACTCCCGTACTGGTGTGAGTTGCTGATCCGTCACTTCCTAGACGTTATGCACATAGAAAAAAATGTTTCTGAAAGTGTGGTGGGCACAACGCTGAACTTGGAGGGGAAGACGAAAGACGGTCCTAAGGCTCGCACTGATCTGCAAAACATGAATATCAGAAAACAACTATAGTTGAAACAAGGGAAGAGAAAAATGCCTCAAGCTCCTTACACCGTCAAGCCTGAGCATAAATCAGAAATTTTCCATTGGATAAGTCGGGCCAAGTATCCTTCAGGCTTTGCTGGAAATATAGCCAAGTGTGTGAACAGACAATTCAACAATCTTTACGGGTTGAAAAGTCATGACAATCATATCCTGCTACAACGTCTCTTCCCTGTTTTCATTCGACCGTTCCTTCCCCGTCATGTTGTGGAGCCGTTAGTAGAGTTGGCAAGATTTTTCCAGAAGGTATGCACACGGGAAGTGAGAAAATCTGACCTCCGGGAAATGCAACAAGACATCGTTCATATCATGTGTAAATTTGAGATGATATTTCCTCCAAATTTTTTCGACATCATGCCTCACCTCATGATCCATCTTCCTCGGCAGTTGTTGCTTACCGGTCCTGTGCACTTCACTTGGATGTATCCGATGGAAAGGTACGTATTTTACACCTTATGTTAATTTCCTCATCAATATATGTGATTTAGTATTAATGTATTATCATAACACTTTAAAAACTTCATTTATAGGCAACTTGGACAATACGGTGATTTTGTCCAAAACATATCCGCACCTGAAGGATGTATAGCTGAAGCATATATTGCGCACGAGTGCGTCACCTACATGAAGCTGTATTTAGGAGCGTTACAGGAAAACATACCGGAAGATATACCTTCACAGTTCAATCTTTCCATACTCTCCGACGATGTTGTACTCGGTGGAAACATGCCAGTTTCCTACAAGTTGAAAGATTATTAGGTAGCCATTGCACATTGGTGGGTACTAATTAACTGTTTAGAAGTTCAGTTTTGGAAGAACATGCATCTAAACTGTGAACAAGTAGGAGGTGATCTCGATTACCACAACCGGACATTCGCAGAGTATTTCGGCCGCTGGGTACGTAACTTTAACATTATTCTATACGTATTTATATATTATTGTGTATAATTATTCATATTTATAGTTGATTCTGATGGTTGCAGATGGACCTCATTAAAAATGATAATCACCCAAATTGGTCGCACGAACTTAGACTGCTAGCGATGAAGCCGGTCTATTCAAAAGTTTATGCGACGTGCAAGGTGAATGGTGTGTTATTTCGATGTGAAGAGAGAGACGTCAGACTGAAAACATAAAATTCAGGGGTTATGACACATGGTGGGGATGATGGAGTTGACTATTACGGTGTTCTCCATTCAGTTGTGGAATTGCATTATGGGGAAGGCATGAAAGTGCACCTTTTCAAGTGTAGATGGTTTGACACACGACTGCAGAGCATGAAAACCGATCAATACGGCATAACTTCTGTGAACACTAGTACATCATGGTATGAGGATGACCCGTTCGTTTTAGCCTCATGGGTGAAACAAGTGTTTTATCTTGATGATCTCGCCAAGGGGGACCCGTGGAAAGTAGTTAACACTATCCACCATCGCAACATTTACCGGGCGTCTACAGTTGGAGTGGCTGAAGAGAACGAGGAAGGTGGCACCGCTTATCAAGAGCCCAACTCAAACGGTATTTCTGACTCCTCTTTTATTCGCCTACACACGCCGGTGCGAATTCGACGTGAAGAGCCACTACTTGTTGATGTTGATCCAAATGAAGAAACTAACGAGGACTCTAATGGTGAGGAAAGACATAGATTACCCCTATCGAGCAATTCAGAAACCGAAGAAGACTCATCTGATGATTCTGATTACAATCCGACGGATTAAGTAATTTAGATGATGTAATCCTTTCATTTGTAATCCACTCATTTCTAATGAACGGGCGTGGGGATGAGCCTCCCAGCTAGGCTGGGTTCCAAACCCCTTAAAAAAAAAAACAAAAAAAGACCAGCTACCATTTTCTATCACTATCGACAAACCATTGCTTCATCCTTCAAATGCAAATATGTCGTCAAATAAGATATGACCGAAATAATGAAATACGTCTACGGTAGAAAAATGACAAGATTCCGACAAATTCTGTGTGCCGAATGTTCCGGTTAACTGTTTTTAACTTCCGTTTTCCTATGGGTGGTCTGACGTTCGGTAAATATTTTGAAGAAAATTTTTATACGATTAGTTGTGTCTCATCGATTTGAAACTATTATTTGTTGAAGGTCAGGCCAAAAAAACGTCATTTAGACAGGCCAATTACCATTTCTAAGCGTTTAAAGGGTTGACTCACCCGGTTGACCGTCCCGATCGAGCCTTTAAAGTTGTCAGATGTAGTTGGATTTTTTTTCATACATGTATTTAAGGTGAACGGTAATATCTGACGGTTGGAATAGATTTTCTAAACTTTTAGATTCAAAATCAGAACATATGCACTAATGTTCCTTAACTTGTTTACTAAGTGTTTAAGTGAATGTATAGTTTCAAATAGTTACTATACGTAGACTCTTCAAATGCATATATGTCGTCAAATAAGATATGACCGAAATAATGAAATATGTCTACGGTTGAAAAATGACAAGATTCCGACAAACTCTGTGTGCCGAATGTTGCGGTTAACTGTTTTTTACTTCCGTTTTCCTATGGGTAGTCTGACGTTCGTTAAATCAATTTTGTAAAATTTTTATACGATTAGTTGCGTCTCATTGATTTGAAACTATTATCTGTTGAAGGTGAGGCCAGAAACCATTGTTTAACTAGACTAATTTATGTTTTAAAGCGTTTAGATGTTTGACTTAGTGGTTTGACCAACAGTTTAGCCGACGAAAATTATATGTCGTCGGCTAAACTCTTGCGAGCCGCTTATTGTCCGCCGTTGGATGGCTCAGATCCAACGGCTGCTGATTTTCCAAAGTTTAGCCGACGAAATATAATTTTCATCGGCTAAACTCTTGCGATCCGCGCCTTTTTATTGTCCGCCGTTGGATGGCTCAGATCAGACGGCTACTGATATTCCAAAGTATAGCCGACGATATTTAAAGCATAGCTGACGACATTCAAAGAATAGCCGACGATTAAAAAAGATTTCGTTGGCTATTTAAAGAATAGCCGACGAAATCTTTTTTAATCGTCGGCTATTCTTTCTGCTATAAATCAGAAACTCACGAACCCTAGTCGACTTTTTGCTCTCCTCCTCCTCCTGCTGCTCCAATCCACCGCTCTCCTACTCCAGTCCGCTGCTCTGCTCCTCCTCCTCCTCAAATCGGCGGCGCCATCGTCCCTCCTCATCCGATCCTCCTCCTTCCTCAAATCGGCCGGCCGGCCTCCTCCTCCTCCGATCCGGTTTTTTTTTTTTCAATTTAGTTTAATTTTATAATTTAGGTATATAAATTGTTATATATTTGTTAATAAATTTAATTTTAACAAATTGTTATATATTTAATTTTAATTATATAAATTGTTATATAATAAATTGTTATATATTTGTTATATATTTAATTTTAATTATATAAATTGTTATATATTTTTTATATATTTGTTAATAAATTTAATTTTTATATATTTGTTATAATTTAGGTATAGAAATTGTTATATATTTAATTTTAATTATAAAAATTGTCATATAATTTGTTCTATATAAATTGTTAAATTAATTATATATATAAATTGGTAGTCTAATTATATAAATGGTTATATTTTTGTTAATATTTAAATGGTTATTTGTATTTATATATATGTTAATAATGAAATATAGTTATATTTGTATATAAATAGTTATATTTAGGTTAATGGTTAGTATTATTTAAAATTAGTTAAAATTTAAATATTAATTTGTTAGTATGTTTTGAAATATGTTAGTATTATTGGTTATTATATTAATTAGAATTTGTTATTTAATGTAATATAATTTAATATTAATAAATGTATTAATGGCTCAAGCTACAGATGGCCGATGCACTCAGACAGTTATTCGGAGGCCGTCGTTCTTCCAGATCTAGGGGTTCTGGAAGTTCTGCCGGTTCCGCAGACTCCGACAGGACCATTAGCCAGCCTGAGAGAACCACCAGCCAGCCGCGGAGGAGTGTGGATTCATCTCAGCCGCGGAGGACTGTGAGTTCTCGGCACCAGACTCTTCTCCAGGCGGGGCGGCAGTCGAGCAGTTCACGTCCCCCTCTCGGGCCAGATGCTCCGAGGTTCAGTAGGCAGCTATTTCAGGATGAGATAGCTCCAGACGTTCCTCAGGTCCTTATGCCTGAGGTTCATCGGGAGCCGATGACGAGTCCGGCGACGTCTGCTGCTGACTCGACTGAGGGGCCTACTCTCCCAAATCAGCTCTACCTCCCGTACAACATTCCCGCGATACCCGAGGTCGTATTTCGTGGTGTGCCCATATGGCCTGATATGCCTCAGTACGTGAGTGTTGCGGAGGCATACCATCAGGAGCCATTTGAGAGACCTGACCTCCTGATTTCGGCGAGGAGAAAAGGAAAGTCGACAGACAGGTCATCCAGTTCAGGTAACATTTGATTTTATTAATTAAATGTTTTATTAAAATTAACGCACTAATATTTAATTTTATTAACCAATCGTCGTTTATGTGATAGAGACAGCCGGTAGCAGTTCAACGAGGAATACGAGAGGTGTCATATGTTTTGACACGCTCAGGAGAACTGTTGAGAGCAGGGGGAGGATCCAGATCAACGAACCCCCTAATCAGGAGGTTCAGGGGAAAAAACGCCGCGATTACGCGGGTTGCGTGGGGGCAATAATTAGGGATAAAGTCCCTATGTTGTGGACCCGGTGGGCTGATGTGCCCGAAGAGATCAAGAGGGAGGTCAACAACGCGGCGTCGGTGAGTAATTTAAAAAATTTAATTTCTTTATCGTAATATTTAATAATTTTCGGTATTATTATAATTGTAAAACTAATAAAATATTATATTTCAGACATACTTCGAGATTGCCGAACACAAGCAGGATTGGGCGGACGCGATGCAAAACTCGAGGTACCTTGGGAATTCCTCATCTTATAATTTGAAATATTTTATGATATTAATAATATTTCTAATGCACTTTTGTTTTTTCCGTAGGTTCAAAGAGTGGAAGAACGAGCTGCGTACCCACTTTAATGAATACGACAACCGTGGTCGTATGGGTACTCCAAGAGAGTTCATGTTCAGGGAGTACGAGTGGCGTTGGTTGAAGACAGTAGACTTCAACAACCCACTTATGCAGGTAAATACTAAACTTAACTATAAATGTTTATTTTGTTAAAATTTTAATTATTAGTTTAATTATTTTATAATTATCACACTAATATTTTTTGATGCATTTTTCTAATATTTTATTATTTGTTTGAAGGAACGGTCTCGGATAAACTCTGCGAAACGCCGCCGTAACACAACCCCCCATCATGGTGGTTCTAGGCCATTTGCACAATATCAGGAGGAGGCGCTTAGAGATCATCCTGATAGCAACCCGTACGTGGAGACGTTCAAGAAGACTTATCCACAACCGACAGAACAGCTCGTAAGTCGTTGATTACGATTTAAAAATTTTAATTATTAATTTTACTTAATTATATATTTGTTAGAATATTAATTATTTTTTTTCCCGTTCAATTAGGAGAGGGTGAACCAGGCCGAAGAAGAAGTGTATGAGCAAGTAGTTCGGGAGACACAATCGAACATTTCAGAGGCAGATCTGCAAGAAGTCCTGCGCCAGGTCGACCGATCGAATGTCTAAACGGCAGCGAGGATGTTCGACGCAGCCTTCCCACACCGGTCAAACCAATACTACTGCCGAAGTTTGGGAAGTTCTGGAATAGGGCTCCTGAAGACCACTAAGGGAGGTCAAAAGAAGGGAGGCGGGGACAGCCAACAGATGAGGGGGGAAGTGCAGAGATTGGCCGCAAGATTGGCAGCCGACTCCCAGAGATCACTGGACCAACACCGCAGAACATAACAATATTATTTGAATATGGCCAGTTGGCATGCTGAATGCGAGAGAATTCGGCGACACAACTACGCTGACCAACAAAACTGGTGGTATGATATGTTCGCGGCACAACAACAAAGCCTTGAACCCCCGCCCCCGTTTTAGCCGTTAGTTGAACCTCCAATGCCTCAACCTCCCGAGTTCGTTCAGCAGGATGACAAGCATGATGGAGAGCAGGATGCTGGGGATGACGTGGTGGACTTTAGTGGTTTAAGTGATGATTAGGGTTATATTTTATGTATATTGGAACAAATTAAATAATAAGTCATTTAGACGTGTTTCTTGTTGGTGTAAATGCATGGATTGTCATTGTGAATTGCAAGTTGCTTGGAATGGTAATTTAGAAATTAATTTAATTTTTTTTCCCCAAAATGTAAGAATAGCCGACGATATTGGCATTATTTCGTCGGCTATAACTAATTAATGCCTATTAAAATATTAATATATTCTGACGAAATAACCGACGAAATAACCGACGAAATAGATGAAATCGTCGGCTATATTTCAGAACAAATAGCCGATGAATTTCGTCGGCTATAGTTTACGATATCGTCGGCCATACTCGAAAATAGCCAACGAATTTCGTCGGATATTTTGCCCAGGTTTGGTCGACAAAATGAATTTTCGTCGGTAAAATCGTCGGCCATACTCGAATATAGCCGACGATTTCGTTATTTTCGTCGGCTATTGGTTTTACCGACGCCGTTTTTCCGACGAAAGTTTCGTCGGCAGAAGGAATAGCCGACGAAAATTTGGCATAGTCGACGAAATTTTTTTCGTCGGCTATTCTGTCCGATCTGGTAGTGAGAACACCTCAAATCTGGAGGTCGATTAATGGACATGAAGTGATTTCTTTGGGATGCAGAAGGAGGGTTGATTAGTTTTGGTAGAAGAGATAAAGGTGAGGGAGGTTTCAGAACGTGAAGTGAGAAAAAATTTAATTTTTTTTTTATTTTTTATATTAAAGAGTAATTAATAAATAATATAATAATATTTGAAATTAACAGATCGGTTGGAGTAGAAGTTTGTCAATTTTGACAATTCCATGTCATATGTCAAATTTCAAATTTGACAATACAATTTAACTTTTCAATTGGACTTGCTCTAAGAGCATCTCCAACGAGTGAGCTATTCTCGCCAAATCAGCAAAACGGTAATTTTTGGCTGCCGAAACTCTCCTTCAACCGAAGAGGCAATTACAGATGTGGCAGCTGCAAATTTGACAGTTCTCCCTCTTCCTGTCAAATTTGACAGGTTCAACTCAATATGCCATTTATTTTTTTTATTGTTTTCTTCCTTGCTTCTCTCTCTCGTCTATCTCTGATCGTCTCTCACTCTCTCCTCTCTTCTCATAGAAGTATTTGAAGGAGATCCACTGCTGCTATTGCATCCTCTCATGCAACAAAACAAGAATCATATAAACCTACTTTCACTTTTGATTGTTCTAGGAACTCCATCTTCAACCTAGAATTTCTGGAACATCTGGAACATTTGGCATAGGCTCTCTAGGCCCCTCCTCTTCCATCCGCCTTCAGCTATACCCGAATCGACTTGAAGGAGAACCCAAAGACCCAAATCAATTGAAAAAGAAAATTTGACGGTTATGGGTATTCATTTGATTATGAATTTTTTATTTATTTGGAACTCTGTGGGATGGAGAGTTTTAGAGTAAGAGAATAACGTTGGATGTTTCCATTGGAAACACAGGAGAAAGAAAGACTACTGCGAAAGAATTAAGAAGAGATAGAGAATATAAAGAAGAAAAAGAAAAAGTGATTTTCTTTTTTATGTATAAAATAATTCAAACATAAATATCTATTGAAAAACTCATGAAGAAGGTGTTTTTTTTTTGACGATGAAGACTCGTGAATAAGGTTTTTCCTTCAATTTATTTTTCGTCTGTTCAATGGAGTTGGACTGTGGGAGTGAAGTTACAAATGTCCCATACTACGCAGGAAAATGACGTGAGTGAAATGTTACAAATTCTACATAATAGTGCCTACCCTACCATGGGAGTCAGTAGGTGCATATGGTCAATTGGTCATAGTTTCAACTCATGCTAATCCAATTATGCCCCAAATTAAATCCACCCCGTGAGCGATACTGTTCGTGGCGGATTTAGCACCCGGCGAACAGTCAGCACTTGGGGGTGGCGGACGTGAAGTCCTTCGTGTGTCTTCTGTGTGCGTAGGTGTGCCAGCACCTTTGGAGTGGTGCAACTCGACTGCGGACGACCCCTGGCGAGTCCTCTCGTCTGCTCCCAATAGACTCTGACTTCTCGACCAAGCAACTGTTACGCGGGCGCTGACTAAGCCGGCGTACATGGATCGAACAAGACCTGAATAAAACTGGTTAACAGGATTTTCTTCTCAACCCCTCGACGGATTGAGGATCTTACTTTGATCCGGAGAAGCAAAGCAGAGCTAAACCAAGATCACGGGTGTTTGTTACCGGGGTAACGACTCGATTGCTACCGGAGTAGCGGACTGACTCGATAGGCTCAGCAACCGCTCGACACGAATGCGAGATGGGATCAATCGCAGGTGGAGGCAAATTGCGTGAGTTGCTCCGGAGAGGCTTTGCAAGTTAGCGTTGCGCTAGAACTTGTGTTTGTTTGTAGATGGTTGAGAACCTTTCTCTAGTTACAAAAGAGTTATATTTATATGGTTCACGAAACCCTAGTGCTTGAAGATCCAGACCGGCGGATTCCGAGATTGACTAGGACTGTCCTTCCTTAAACGACCTCTAATCAGATCGGTTAAGAATAAATTGAGATCATAATTTCCCTTTACTTAGGGAACTCATTCCACACCGTATATTGTCCGGATCATCACTTAATTAAAGCCGAGATAAGCCAAATCGACTCCAAAGAGAATCAATCACTGATTTGGCTTAAGATACCTTTCGGAAATAGATTACTATCCACAACAATCCCTAGTTATCCCAATCAGCGTTACACCTTATTATCCGTTAAGGTAACTCGTGTATTGTGTAATTGGATTACTACAAAATAACCCCAATCTGATCGGGTAGCAGATCAATACTTTCGATCCAAGCAATCTTTCCCAAATGGAATAGGAAGTGCTCATATTGGATTCGGTTTAACCTAAATCTCTCTGGGCCTCGGGGTAAAAGCCCAATTGAAGTAAACTCCAATTGTGGCCCAAACATTGCCCCCCAGTCTCCGATATTGAAAGTCCAATGAAATAGAAGGGAGACTGAGCCCCAAACGTCGGCCCATCCACAGCATTTAAATATTTGGACTGTTGCCCCGTTTCCTCACCAATCACAGTTTTCCCAAATTGAAACAATATCATTGTTCATCTAAACCCTCAATTGCCGCAAAACCCAACGTTTCAAAAGCTCAAGAACCCCTTTCGGATTCTTTATAAATCTAGCCGAGACCCTTCGGTTTCTCCTTCAGACCATTCTCTTCCCTTCCTCAGCTCAATCTTAGAAGAAACCCAAATTCGAATCCAATGGCCTCAACAATGAATTTCGCAATCCGCTGCTCTACAGCGAACAACGCCAACAATCAACTCCTCCCTCTCATCACCTGCTCCGGGGCCGATGACCGGACCTGCCTTAGTCTTTCCCAAGAGCAACAAGCCTCTTTGGGTCCCTATGTAGTGGGTTATAACGCTGACGACGACGGCGGAGCACACAAGATACTCGACGGCCCGGCTCTCCCGCTGCCGGTAATTTTCCGCTCTGAAGACCAGGTGGAATGCCCCAACTTCCAATCCAATCACCACCAAGCCGCCATTAACCATGCCACCTGGCCTCAGGTTAAGCCCTGGATGAAAGAATGGTACGCGATAAGGCTCCCCCTCGACAAGGAAATCTGGAGAAAGGCTGGAGTTGCCGACGTAATTAAACTATGCTTCAGCCTCAGCCCAAAAGGAGGAAACATATGCTCTCTCATCCCGCTTATCAGCCTCTGGAACCCCTCGGTCAACGCTTTCGAGTTTAAATTCGGCCATGCTTCCGTCACATTGCTGGACCTCTATGCCGGAATCGGGTTCCCTCTCGGCACCAAACCCTATGATGAGAGTGACTATTCTGAGAAGGCGTTCCCCCGAAGCACTATTGGTATCGCTGAAGCCGCTGGGTTCGAGAAGTGGGTGAAGATGTTCTCCAAGGCAGACAATGCGCTGGGTGGAGTAGCATTTCTAGCCTTCTGGCTTAACAAGTTCGTGTTCTGCTTCAACACCAACAAGATGACCAAGGTCTATCATCGCATGGCGGAGGTGATTTATGCTGGCCAAGAGATTGGCCTTGGCCAATTTGTTCTAGCACACCTCTACCGCTGCCTTCACCAAATATCCGCCCAGCCCATGGACTGTGCCCAGTCTGGCCTGCTCTGGATCTTAGATATCTGGTGCCAGATGCACTTTCCCCAACTCATTCCAGCCATGAAGGGGAAATCCAAGCCTGATCAGGTTGTAGGGCAGGAATACGTTGGATGCGCCCCCAACCCAGACCTCAGCTATGCCGTCTGCCTCGACATCTTCTTCAACACAACCGCCAGTGAGTTTTTTGCAGAGGTACAGCGACTGATCCATCTAAAGTACCCGCGCGGGCTATCTCGGGGCTTCCTCCCGTCCAGTGAGCTAGGAGTAAAAGGTCGAAGGATCTTCGTCCATTGTACTTCCATGGCGGACCTGCCCCTCTTCTGCAGTGACAAAAGGAATCCCAGCTATGAGGTCTATGCGCCTCACGTCTTTGCCCGGCAGTTCGGACTCATTCAACTCCTGCCATATCCGCCGTTGAAGAGTGTGAACCTTTTCTCGGCATGGCGGAACAGCAGAGAGTTCCCTCCAGTGTCAGCTGTCAGCCAAAGACCCCGCCTGGAACTCCTCGACATGCCGGGCTGGGAGCACTTTCCAAACCTGCAGGCCTCCATGGATGCCACTGGCTCCTATCAGTGCTGGTGGGCGCATCAAAGAGGCTCGCTCTTTGATCAGCCATCCGTCTTCTACTTCCAGAGGCTCTTTCGAAACCAGGGCAAGCACCTTCCCCAACCTGATCAAAAGGTGCTAAAGGGCGATCCGCTATATCTCAACCTGCCCCCAGGAAAGGTAATAAGCTTCTGCTTTTAACTGCTGTTTTTGGTTTGCCAGAATTCTCCGTATAACCCTTAATTGTTTGATGAAAACAGGCATCTGGCCAAACCTCAACGGATAGAGGAAAACGGAAGGCTGACTGTGAGCTTCATCCGCGCCCAAAGAGGGGCAAGACCGTCATCGAGGCGGATGAAGAGCCTGATGAAGTGGAGGATGACACACCCGTAAGTGGTTTCAACCCTCCCTCGTCTCTTTGTGGTTTTTAATTACCAGCTTATAAATGCAAATGTGATGTAGATATCCAAACTCTATCCATCCCTGCAGACCCTTGTACTCTGAAAGAGGAGCTCCTCATCCGCTGCAGCCGCCAGCCGAGGCCCTGAAGTGATTGAACTTTCTTCTGGTGAGTCCTCATACTTCTCTGAAGATTCCTCAAGCTCCTCTAGTCTTGAGCAAGATTATCTGGACCTCTTCCAAAATCTTCAAGAGATTTGTGGCGATTGTTTTCCTCAACCCGTTGCTCTGCGCTATCTTGATCCTCATGCAGGTACATCCTCCAGTCTTCCACTAGCAGTTGGTCAGCGTTCCATTATGCCAACCCTGACATCTTATGCCGTTGCAGAAACTGGGCCGGAGATGAGGGAAAACCCTAAATCTAGTGTGGCCGAGGCCACGGCGGATGAGCCCCTACCATTTCCTAGTGGTGCACATTCTTCATTACCTCATCCGCTGGCCTCCACCTCGTCTCCAGGATTAGAGATAGAAGAAGAGCCGCCCATCATTGGCGCCGAGCCTTCCACTCCTCCACCTGATCTGGCACTAGCAGAAGCGGCAGAACCCACTGGTGAAGCGTCCTTGGCGGATGCTGCCCCCCGAGTCGAACAAATTCCAACCCCAACGGATGACTTGCCTGGACCTGACCCGCAAGAGCAGCCAAGGCTCCCTCTAGACAGGCCAAAGGTTTACTCTCAACCAGAGATTGTTGAGGTATGTTGTACATCTACCTGTGTTATCACCATCTTTGGTTAGAATTGTTCCTAACCCTCCTTTCTCAAGAACAGGTGGATGATGATGTTGTGGCCACTATCAGTGTCACCCCACTGGCGGCGGATCCTGGTCCAGTGGAGTCAGCCATTGTGCTGACTCCCATGCCACAGACTCAAGCACCCACGGGTTTGGTCGTTGCCTCTCCATCCGCCCAATCCTCTGCGACCCCTGGCGGATCTGGTTCTGGAGTCCAGGACAACCCTGCATCCTCCTCCACCTTGGCCGAAGACTTCTTCCCCTCACCGTGCAGCCCAGAAGAGGAACCAGTGGAAGTACAGGAGGCATGGAGTTTCCTGGAGAGCTTGGGAGAGAAAGATCCTGCTGACGCCCAGGTAGCGGACGAACTTTTTGCCGCCCTACAAGTTCTTAAAGGCCAGTTTCAGCAGCTGCCTCCCGAACTCCAAACTGAAGCCAATGCCTCCCTCCTTCGCCTCCCAGCAGAGCTAAAGAGCTTGCAGGAAAAACTAGCTGCTCGGTCCCCCCAGCATGCCAAGCTCCAAGAGGCTGACATAGCCTTTGCCAACGCTGCCCGTGCCTATAGAGACTTGGTCGCTGCGGCCAGTAACGATACGGAGACGGCTGAAATAGCTAGGCTTGAGCAGCAAATCGCCCTCCTCCGCCAGAAACAAGCTTGTCGCGCGGAGCAAATGAACCAACAAAAGCTCTTGGCGACCAAACTACAAGAGGAAAGGCACTAGGCGAAGAAGGCCAAGACAGAGCTGGACCGCCTGATCAGCAAGACCAAGGCCAAAATCAAGAGATTGGGCCTGCACCTGTATGAGTTTAGGCACAACCCATGATGAAACTGGCTTGATATATATATATATATATATATATATATATATGTATTTTGTTTATTTTATTAACAACCAAGCCCACCAACTAAGCCCAACTTAGTCTGGTTCAAACATCAGACCCTCTGCACGTCTGACCAATCATTGCTGGCAAAGCTGCAGAACCGGTTCTCTAGAATTTGAAATTCAAAAGCAAACGGTCCCCATACCCAACTGCCTAATAACTGCGCAATTCCAACTCAGCCCTTGGATTGCTTCCCAACGAGGCTATAAAAGCAACACCCTTTGGCTGAAACTGAGAACCCCAAATCGCCTGATAATGTTGTTTCTTATTTCTTTCCTTAGGTTCCCCCACCAGCCGCTAAGGCTTCCTCAATCTTTTCCACCAGATCTAATTCGGATGTTCCTCCGAACACCCCTGAAACATAGCACCCCATGTTAAATAAACTCCGAAACATAACATCCCATGTTACGTCCCGGGCGGATGTGGTCACAGATTGGTAGCCGCTGATTGGGCGTCATTCTACTTGCATCTGCCGGGGGTCTAATACGGATGCAGTTTTGGGTATCATCCCCCTGCCTCATGGGACCATTTGTCTCCACCTGAGTTGAGGCCACGCCGGTGTGGGGGTGGTTATGCCTTAATAGACCCGTCGTCTTCTTCGTTATGAAGGGAATTCTATCTCAATGATCGTCTTCCAGATCTGAGATAGGCCATTCTTCGGCGGAAATAGATGGCGTTCGTCTATTGGGCTCTTGGAGCAACAAGAGATTCAAGGCAGCAAGTCCCTATTCGCCACTCTGCTCCGAAAGGAACCAATATTGACTCTACCAAACAATCTTCATGCTCTATCCGCTCGGCGAAATTCCAGATTGAAGGACTGGCGGATATCCCTTACGCATCGGGATGGTATCAGAGATAGTTGGCGGATATGTTTCTTTATTTAATTTCTGCCTTTGTAATAGCCGCGGCCGCAAAGCCCCTTATTTTGCAAATAAAACATCACTTTATAATCAAGACTTGCACTGAATGTCCTATTACCAAAGGCGAGAATTAGGGCGCACCCCAAACGGATGCTCCTGAAAACCCTAATTCAGGGGATGAAAGGGCCTAACCCTACGGAGTGTTCAAAAATTTTCAAAATTATGCCCTCCGAAAAATCCGAAAAATATGGCGGATATTGCCCTTAGGTTGCCCCCCTAGTTCACTTGGCTGCGCGGATGTGTGAAAGACAAAGCAAAGCCCAGTAAACTAAATAGTAAAGATAAATGGCTTCCCAAAGTGGGCTAAGCTCAAACGGGTGAGAGAAACCCATCCGCCGTGAGGAAAAATGGCCTGCTAGCAATAGATAACAAGCCCAATGACCGGCGGCCCAACCCATAATGAAACTTGGAATAGGCAAGCTGTCATTAATACGAAATTTGATCAACGCAGCACCAAAAGAGGGGTGGAAGCCCGAGGATTTGTCAGTCAAACCCCATTTATCACCCTTACCGATTCCCAACCGAACGGGCGACCGAAACGGGCAACCTCATAAAGATGGGCGAACCACAGCAATAAAGTCATGGAAACCCCCAACCGTTGGATTCCCCTGAAATGCAGTATAAAAGGAAACCCTTGTGGAAGAGGAAACGCACTCGGCTGGCCATCTTAGAGCAACATGGCAGCCATAGTAACACCTGCAAATGGCCAAACCCCTTGGTTGACCCAAGCCGTTCCACCAGATATGCTGATAGTCTGCGAAACACCCTATAACCTCGGTTACCTAGCGTTAAGCAAATCCTAACCCCGGTCACCCAGCGTTACGCGCCCTGGGCAAGAGCTTCGAAGTGGTCAGCTAATATCTGGCCAGTCTTGGCTGTTCCCCAAGGCAAATAACACCAGTAACCTGGTTAGGTACCATCTTCAGCGGCGGAAGAGAATCCTGAGCCCAAATTTGGCAGCTACTGAAGGGCACATGGCAGCGATGATGGAAGTGCATCAATCACGACTGCCTCCAGCACGCGGTCGGGTGCTGCCCCATTTCCATTTGCCCCACATCAGCCGCCCGCCGCCTTCCAAAGCGGGGATGTCATGAGTCCCTTGGGACGGGCCCGTCGGCCGGTGATGGTTCCAACAGTGCGGGGGAACCCCGTTCTGTAAGCTTCCTCTAGCGGATCTAGAACGGGCTAGAGATATCCGCCAGCAACGAGGACTCAGAAATGTAGATATGGTTTCAGAGCTAGTTAGTAGCTCTTTATGTTTTCCTTTCCCTGTAATGCCTTTGGCCGCAAAGCCTTATATGAATGTAGCCAGTTGCAATTTCAATACTTATAGCCAAGAATCAGCAAAGATGGGAAATCTATTGATAAATAAAAGTACAAGAACATAGCCACCCCAAACGGATGTCTAGATAAAACAGGGAAAACACAAAACCCTAACAGTTTTGCCATAAAAACAAGCAACCCCAAAACATGGCGGAAGCACCCCTAGCGGATGCACCGCTCTGACTTGATGCCCCCCGAGCCCGGTGGACTAAGAAGAACTTGGATCAGTGTCATCATCCGCCGGGGGGGTCTCATACTCCCAAACACTTGGAAAGTATTTCTTGAGATAGCGCCCATTAATTGGGTTTCTGTGAACTTCTCCTTCCAAGTCTCTGAGCTGGTAGGCTCCCTTGCCCACAATACGATCAATGACAAATGGACCCTCCTAGCGAGCACTCCATTTGCCCCGTCCTAGCTCATCAAGGGGCAAAGCTACCTTCCAGACCAAGTCTTCCTCGCCATAGGACTTACCCTTGGTCCGCTTATCATATGCCTTGGCGATCTTCTGTTTCTCCAGGATGATATTGTCCAAGGCCTCGAGCCGCTTCTCGTCAAGGTCTTCATGCTCCTGGAACATGGCCTGAACATAGTCCTCACCAAGCAGCTGGTGTTGCTCATGAACCCTCAAAGAAGCTACATTGATTTCCAATGGCAGAACGACATCATGGCCGTACATCAACGAATAAAGAGTAGTACCAGTAGGAGTCCTTTTGGAAGTCCTATAGGCCCATAATGTGTTATCCAGCTGAGTGTGCCATGATCTTGGGTTATCTGCGAGCATCTTCTTCATGATGGATATGATAACCTTGTTAGTAGCCACTACCAGAAAAGGCATTATAGCTGATGAAATTGCAAATAACGGCCGACGAACTCTTTATTCGTCGGCTATAACAATTATAGCCGATGAAATTCGTCGTCTGTAGTGGTATTTCGTCGGCTAAAATGGTTATAGCCGACGATATCGTCGTCGGGTATAGTTTTACAGACGGCGTATTTCCGACGATGTTATAACCGACAATATGTCGTCGGGTAATGGTTATAGCCGACGAAATCGCCGGCTATAATAATTATAGCCGACGATATCGTCGGCTATAACCATTATAGCCGACGACTTAAATTCGTCGGCTATGATGCCTTTTCTGGTAGTGAGCGTCTGCTTGACCATTGGATTGAGCATAATAAGGAGAAGAATGCAGGAACTGAATACCGTAATCCGCTAGCCAAGTCTGGGTTTTCTCGGCCATGAAACCTGCCCCCCTGTCCGCTACTATGCATTTTGGGATACCATATCTGCAAATAATATTTTGGAACACAAAGCGGATGACGGTGTCAGCATCACAGTTCCTCGTTGGGATAGCCTCTACCCACTTGGTAAAGAAATCAGTACCCAACAAAATAAACTTGTGCTGTAAGGATGAATGGGGGTTAATCTCTCCCATGAAATCCAATGCCCAACCCCTACTGGGCCAAGGTTTGATAATAGGTTGTAGAGGAATGTTTGGGATCCGCTGAACTGGTCCATGCTTTTGGCATTCCCGACAACCCTGAGCAAAACTATGGCAGTCTTTCAACACAGATGGCCAGTGGTATCCATATCTTCTAATGAGCCACCTCATTTTGGGTCCGGATTGATGAGAACCATAGACCCCTAAGTGTACCTCCCTCATGATCCGCTTGGCCTCAATGCCAAAGATGCACCTTAATAAGACTCCATCTTCCCCTCTTCGGAACAATTCATCACCCCTGAGAAGGTAATTAGTCGCAAGGTATCTGATTCTTCTTTCAGATGGTGCAGATGGGTCCTTCAAATATGCGATGATTGGTATTCGCTAGTCAGTATCAATAGGCTCGACTGTAGCGACCAACCACTCTCCGCGGTCCTCCCGGCGGATGGCAAAAGATGGTAGAGTTCTGCGCTCTACCTTAAGGATTCTTTCCTTAACTCTGTGGGCTAAGCTGATTCCCGTGACCAACTGCGCCAACTCATTAGCTGCAAAGTTCATCTCCCTGGGAATATAGTCTAAGGAAACATCAATGAACCGGTCCAGCAACTCAATAGCCCGCTCGTAGTAATGCAGCAAATGGAAAGAAACACACTTGTAGACCCCCATAAGTTGATTAATGACTAGCATAGAGTCTCCAAGTACTTCAATTTTTTGTGCCCCTAGGTCTAGCAGTAATTCCAGCCCAATGAGAAGTGCCTCATACTCTGCCTGGTTATTGGTGCACATCCACTCCAGCTGAAAAGAGTAAAGATACTTGGTACCTGCTGGATTCTGGATACAAACCCCTGCACCCGCCAATTTACTGGTACTGCTACCGTCAAAGTGTAAAGTCCAAGGCTGGTACCGGATCATGCTAGCAAACTTTGGCGGTTCTGTGAATTCCTCCTCGATAGGATGGTGTAAAAGAAAGTCTGCTATCGCCTACCCAGTCATAGCCTTCAGCGGCGCATATTGCAAGGAAAATTCTGAAAGGGCTAACATCCACTTGCCAATCCTACCCCTTAAGATAGGTCTCGTTAGCATATACTTCACCAAATCCGTCTGTGCCACCACTATCATTGTGAATGAAAGCATATAGTGGCGGAGCTTAACACCAGCAAAGTACAGGGCCAAACATAGCCGTTCGATTGGTGAATACCTGGTTTCTGCATCTAACAGTGTCCGGCTAATGTAGGAAACTGCATATTCAATCTTCTTTCCATCCGCCAGAGTCTCATCTTGGGTCAGCAGACCTGCAATGGAAATATCAGACGCAGAAATATATAATTTGAGGGGAATACCAGGCGTGGGCGGCCGAAGGACTGGCGGACTAGCCAAGTATTCCTTGATCCTGTCGAAAGCATCTTGATGCTCAGGACCCCATTTAAATTCTTCTCCTGGTTTGAGTTTGAGCAGGGGAGAGAAAGGCGCAACCTTGCCTGCTGAGTTGGATATAAACCTTCTGAGGAAATTAATTTTACCCAGCAAGCTATGTAACTCCTTCTTGTTCCTTGGCGCTGGTGCATCTAACACAGCCTGGACCTTGTCACCAGCCACCTCAATGCCTCTCTCATGCACCACAAACCCTAGAAAGTCACCAGCACAAACCCCAAAAATGCACTTGGCTGGGTTCATTTTAAGCTGGTGCTTTCTCATGATAGTGAATACCCCACGGAGATGATCAATGTGGTCTTCTCTTTTCTTGGACTTGACCACCACATCGTCGATGTAGACCTCTAGGATATCCCCCAATATCTTACTGAAAATAACGTTCATTGCACGTTGGTATGTAGCTCATGCATTGGTTAAGCCAAATGGCATAATAAGATATTCAAATGCTCCTGTGAATCCGGGGCAGCGGAAAGCCGTTTTAGGGATGTCTGACTCATATATAGGAATCTGGTGATAACCCGCCGTTCCGTCCATAAATGACAACATCTCATGCCCCGCTACTGCATCCACCAGCATATCCGCTATAGGCATAGGATAGACATCCTGAGGCGATGCAGCATTCAAATCTCTGTAATCCACACAGACTCTAATCTTGCCATTCTTCTTCCGAACAGGAACAATGTTGGATAACCATTCCGGATACAAAGTCGGTCTGATTATCCCAGCCTCAACCATGCTCTGAACCTCTCGTTTGATTGCCATTGCAGTTTCAGCATTCATCCGCCGTTGCTCTTGCTTAACTGGCCTGCATCCTTCCTTGATGGGAAGGCGATGGCAAGCCAGCTCCTTTGACAAACCCGGCATATCTTGATATTTTTCTGCAAAGCAATCCTTAAACTCTTGCAGCAACCCAGTCAGTTGCTGTTTCAAATCTGGTTCAAGGTACTAACTAATCCCCACCTCCATGGGCTCTGTTTCTGTTCCCAAGTTAACTTTCTCTACGGGATCACGTACCTTGGGTGGAGTGTCATCCAACGCTGCTGGAGCAGGCTGAATTACATCCACCCCTGTAAAAGCATCAATATCTTCTTCCTCAATGCACTCAACCAGTGCAACCCCTTCCCAGGCCATTTGCTCTAATCTATAGATAGATAACTGTTGCATTAATAAAGCAAAGGCCTCTGACTCCTCTTATGAGAGGACGTCACTCATTGGATACGTTGGGAAGAAGCTCAATGGAAATTGGCCGGCTGTAATCCGCCATAGCCTGGGCAATTCCCCATTGAGACAATTCATTCTGGGTCACCCCGATTGGATATCCCTTATGATCAATAGCCTCCACTCTGAGAGGTCTCATGTTTCTTGTGTAATAGCTGGCCTCCAACTGGACGGCCGCTATAGAATAAGGACGCTCATCCGCCTTGATGAGCACTGGTAAATCTGCGACTGGATCCCACATGATCATCTCTTGATGAAGAGATGAGGGAACTGCTAGTGCCTTGTGGATCCAGTCCCTCCCTAGAATCATGTGATAGGGAACGTCCGCCTCAGCAATGAAAAACCCTTGGTAGGCGTCTGAAGGTCCTATCTTCACCTTAAGCATGACCACCCCAGCAGTAGGAGTAACATTCCCCGAAAACCTCTTAACCTTGGAGACGGTATTGATGAGTTTCTCCTTTGGAATTTTAAGCTGTTCCTTGGTGGTGGTGGTGATAATACTCACGGCAGCTCCGGTGTCTATTAAGACCTTGCGGACCTTAATCCCTTCCACCTCTGCTATGACATACAAAGGCTTCATATGCTGCTACATGTTAAATGTCGGCTTGGCGAACATCATGCATTGCTTCAAAAAGTCTCCAGCCCCCTCAGGATACTCGTGGTTGGACTGGAAAACCCCAGGCTCTACCTCCGCCTCACTATCATCCTCAGGTTCCTGCACCAAATATACTGGTTTGGCCGATTCTTCATCATCGATGAAGTGTGCAGTGGACATAGGCTCTGGCAGAGCATAAGCTGACGAGAGTATAAAAGCCATGTTGCAGTGGTGTACCATAGCTTCATCCTCAACATGTTCTTCTACCATTGGCACGTCATCCTCATCTGCCAACTCTGGTTCATCCTCATAGTCGACCATCTCGTCCTCCTTGTCGAGGTCTGCATCTCCTACTTCAGAATCAGCCTTCACGCTAGAGGCAACAGAGGATGGCCTTGTTGGCACATGCATCTGCAGCTTCTTAGCTGCATACTCCACAAAGTTGGTCGGCGCCTTTGGCTCCTTTGTATTGGCCTGTGATAAGACAGTGAGCGGCCTGCTTGGCTCTGTCAATGCTAAACTGGATTCCTTGGGAACAATGCCTCCCGCAGGAACCCCCACGCTACTCGTGCTTGCAGCCACTGACGTACTGCTCTCCTTAGGCACCCACCTCATAATGGTGGAATCCTTCCTGGTGTCAATCACCATCACGTCCTCCTGAGCTTCTGGCACCACCTGCTTCCCGGCAGCCTCTGGCTGTGCCCTCCTTGGGGGAGATTGTCCGTCTTTTGACCGTTCCGGAGAAAATGCCAGCTTGGTCCTTGGCCTTGACTGAGGTGCTCCAATGGATCTTGGCAGATTCGCCAACCTGTCATGAACGTTCCTCGGAGGAGCTGGTGGAGCCTCAACAGAGCGCTGCCACCGGGAGTCCACATAGGACTTAGTCCTGACTCTGTACCGCCTGTGAACCTGCTCCACTTGCTCTACAGGTACCGACAGCTCTACCTCAGTTACCTTCCCGGAAGCCAGATCCGCCAAGGTCTTCTTCGCCTTGCCAAAGCGCCTCCTTTCATTCCGGGTGGTAACTGCAGCAAGCTCAACCGCTTTACCGTCTCGCTGTGTATACCATATGTCCGCCTTTGGGTCATTCCTAGAAGCTGGTGGAATGTACACTTTCACAGATGGCTCTGGATTCGCAGCGTTGTACGAACCCCCAGCCGTGGCTGACTTCACTCCGGAAGGCCCTGGGTCCTGCCTGGGCCTCGCCCTGCTAGCATAACTATCCTCGGACCCATGGTGAAACTTCACCCGCTTGTGACTCTCCCTTCCTGACCTTTCGGGAGGCGGATGTTCCAACTTAGCCTTTTCGAAGGCCCTCTTTTCAGCCTTCTCCTCTGCCTCCTTCACAGCCGCCTGAAATTCCTCGTAAGTAATCGGCTGCACTGTATTCAACCTACAGGTTAAGCAAAGTTTAGACCGAGGAACTAACACCATATCCTTTTCTTCAATAGCCCCGACCCAGAACTCTGGGCAAGGACTAGGTCTGTTCTCAGCAAATTTCAGCTTTCCATCGTTCAGCCATTCCTGCAGCTGATCCTTAATACCTACACATTGAGAAGTACAATGATCAGATGAACGATGAAAAATGCACGTGTGACCGCCATCCCCACTATTGGGATGACATTGGTAAAACTCCCGAATCTCCGGTGCCCCCTGGTGCACCATAGCTTCCCAGATTTCCTCCGCTTTACTTGCGTCATACGTGTACTCCTGAAACCTGGAAACTTGCTTCCCAAGCTGCTGCGTTGGACCTAGACCGACACTAATTTCAATCGCATTCACCCGCGGGCCGGTCTTAGCTGCTGCCCATTGAGGCTCCTTGGGAATCTCCAACTGCAAGGTTTTGTCATTGATCCAGGTCTGTAGCTGATCCTTCAACTTCACACAATCCTTGGTATTGTGGTTGTTCATATTGTGAAAGCTACAGTACGTCTTTCCAGCCATGTAATCCGGTTTAGGAATGAATCCGCCCTCATGCTGTAGACGCCCCTAGTTGAACAGCTCCTGCAGAATTTCTGGAGCCTTGTGAGCATTATAGGTATACGAGTCAAAAGCTGACTTGGTTGGAAGTGGGGTCACTATCTTCACAGTCTCCCTGACCAACCTTGCGGTTTTGGACTGCAAAGGTCTCTGATCAGTCCGCTCTATAGCCGCCACTTCGTGTTCCAATTCCTCATCATCAACCCATGTCAGGATTGGTCTAGGCACCGCATCCGCCTGGATAGTCGCCACCGTCGTAGTAGCAGCCGGAAGTGGAGCCTTGGGCTTTAGAGTCCCCGGATAGTAGGACACAGGAGTCCCCTTCCTTATTTCGTTCCTCTCCTTGGACCGATCAACATAGTGCTGCTTTTGACCTAGCCAATTGGTCAGATCCGCCATAGTGGTCACATAAACCTGCCTGAATCCCTGGTGGATCTCATCCACCAAACCATCGATCGCCATCTTGACTGCGTGTTCTTCTGGAATATCCATCTCGCACCGGGTTAACTCCAGCTTAAACCTTCTTAAATAATCAGTGGCGGATTCGTCAGGCCTCTGCTCCATTTCCGCTAGGTCCTTGACCCCAATCTTCGCCTCCACAACACCAAACATAGTTCTGAAGAGAACCTCCATAGTCTTCCAGTCTGGTATTGATCCAGGCTTCAACCGCTTATACCAAATAGCTGCTTCCCCCGCCAGCGATGTGGGAAAAAGCTTTAGCTTCATAACTGGGTCTTCAGCATATTGACCCGATTCGTTGGTGAAACGCATAATGTGCGTTTCAGCATCCTCCGACGTCTGGCCGGTGAATGGAGTGAAACAGATTGGCTTGAATCCGGCAGGGAACGGTATTGCATTGATCTCTCGAGTTAATGGATTCTCATACGTCTTGTCGACGTCGGGTAACCCCTGCAGTTCCCTAAGCTTCTCAGCAAAAACCCTGCCAATATCCTCCATGGTCAGCTGGGCCACGACATTCGCTGGTGGCTCTGGTGGATTGTTGCCACCCTGTTCATTAGGAGGGACATTGTCGCCTGTTTGGTTGTTAACTGCCCCGGCATTAGGTCTGCCGGTCCCGCCACGACCAGCTGCTCGTCCCCACCTGTCTTTCGGCAGATTTGTACGGTCAGACCCCTCAGACTAGTCGAACCGATCATAAAGCTGCCCCATCAAGGTGTTCATGTTCTCGAGCGTGGCATTGGTAGCAGCCAACTGCTCCTGTTGCTGTCGCCAGCAATTATCAGAGTTTTTGACATGGGCAGCCATGCTATCCGCCAGTAGCCTCTGCTGTCCGGCGAGATAGTTGAAATTGGCAGTGAACCCCATTTGCTCTATCTCCATTCGCTTAACGGATTCACATAGATTAACGACCACATTGTTGGCCTTCTTCAGAATTTCATCTGTACGACAAGATTTGTCGATCAACATCCTCAGAGTGTCCGTCACCTCTGTGGGAGATGCAGTCTCCCCAGTAAATGGTGCAACAGGGGACGCAGGCGGATCCGCGGACTCGTCCGCGAACCCCTCCTCTAAGAAGCCAAATGAGGCTGCCCGGTTGGTAAGGCCAAAAGAACCATTATCAACCTGAGAAGCAGCCGTCACCTCTACTATCTCCCCCTCATTCGCGACAACTAGTGCCACGGATGCTGGGGTTTGATTCTTCCTGTCTCGCACGGCCTTGAGGGCTGCAGCAATAGTTGCTTCATCCCCCAGGGTCCCGCCGAACACTTCCTTAGCTTCAGCGTCAGTTAATCCCCTACAATCAGCTTTTCCATGCTTGATCAGCTCATTATGAGAATTCTTCAAACAATTCATGGTTATCCTTTTGTAAGGATCACCCTACGTAGATCCCGCAATCTTGACACTGGTCCCACTGGGCGTGCCAAAATGTTCGTGGCGGATTTAGCACCCGGCGAACAGTCAGCACTTGGGGGTGGCGGACGTGAAGTCCTTCGTGTGTCTTCTGTGTGCGTAGGCGTGCCAGCACCTTTGGAGTGGTGCAACTCGACTGTGGACGACCCCTGGCGAGTCCTCTCGTCTGCTCCCAATAGACTCTGACTTCTCGACCAAGCAACTGTTACGCGGGCGCTGACTAAGCCGGCGTACAGGGCTCGAACAAGACCTGAATAGAACTGGCTAACATGATTTTCTTCTCAACCCCTCGACGGATTGAGGATCTTACTTTGATCCGGAGAAGAAAAGCAGAGTTAAACCAAGATCACGGGTGTTTGTTACCGGGGTAACGACTCGATTGCTACCGGAGTAGCGGACTGACTCGATAGGCTCAGCAACCGCTCGACACGAATGCGAGATAGGATCAATCGCAGGTGGAGGCAAATTGCGTGAGTTGCTCCGGAGAGGCTTTGCAAGTTAGCGTTGCGCTAGAACTTGTGTTTGTTTGTAGATGGTTGAGAACCTTTCTCTAGTTACAAAAGAGTTATATTTATATGGTTCACGAAACCCTAGTGCTTGAAGATTCAGACCGGCGGATTCTGAGATTGACTAGGACTGTCCTTCCTTAAACGACCTCTAATCAGATCGGTTAAGAATAAATTGAGATCAAAATTTCCCTTTACTTAGGGAACTCATTCCACACCGTATATTGTCCGGATCATCACTCAATTAAAGCCGAGATAAGTGATGGAGCTATTATCCAAGAACATTGTACCTGCAAAACAACTTCATACACATATTACCCTTCTTGTGTCATCGTTAGTATAGGACAAGTAGGGATCGTTCAATCCGGGGAAATCAAGGGCTTTCAATCACATAAAGCATTACAAAATCATATTGGGGGTTTGATATTTGATTCTAAAACCTACTGAAAATTACGAAAATAAAACCTAAATTATATATTTACATATGATCAACATCTTTCAAACAAAACACATCACACAAAAACTCACATGCACATAACAAACCGATCAAAGACAATAATACGGCAGCAACTTTATTGAATCCGATTTCATGCAATTTAGTTCCAATTAAAACTAGAGCCCTTCGTGGTTCTTCTAATCATTCAAAACTCCTTAATTATTCTGAATTAGCTTCGTACATAACCCTAAACATAATGCTAATCAGTTTAAAGACACTTCGTGTAGAAATTAAACCAAGAAACACATAAGCACAATGAGTTGAATTGGAAACATGCAACAAGTATGGCGTCACCTCACCTTGCTTCAACATGCATATTTTCTGAATTACTCTATCCCTTAGAACCAATACAAGATAAATCAACTTCGTGTATAACTTACCTCATATTTGTGGTTCGGTAACATAAAGAATTAAACCCAAGATCAGCCTAGCTAAAGCTTCACTTAACCCTAAAACTTGTTGTGCATACGAATTCAGAAAATAAACAAAATAAAATCATCAAATCATCAAACAAAGTTACTGCCCTATTACCATACAATCAATTCGTCATACACATGTTCATCAATTAGACAAAAAGAAAACCAAAACACATAACAGAATTTCGGAAATCCAATGTAAAATTAATAAAACCAAATAACAAACCACAAATCCTTACAAACTTCATAGACAAAGTTAAGTAATTATACAGAAAATTACAAGCCATGAGAGATGAGTGAATCACACTTTAAAAGAAACCTTGAAGAGGAATCTGCAAAGGAAGATTCGGTGGGATGATGTCTTGCGATCGGAAGTGGTGATGAATGGTGGAATCAGCTTGAATTTTCTATGGGATTTGTGGTGCTAATTGGACAGAGTTTTGGGTAGTGAAAAGTGAGAGAGAAGAGATATTTTCTGTGTGAAAATCGTCAAATATATAGAGGCCAAAGGGTGGCTGCAACTAGGGTTCACAAAACCTAGTTTTTCTCAAACTTATCCTGCTGGCAGATTTGACCTTCAAGTGACGATTATAGAATATCTTTCTCTAGAAAATAGATATTAAGGGAATTCCAGTTGGGTTGGAAACTAGACGCCTGTAGCTTTCTATCCATATAAGGCTCGAACTCTGATTCATTGTGAGCTGTCCGGGAGAGTCCGTGGAAGTTGGATGACGTGCACAGGAATTCTGCCGAATTTGATCAGGATTTGTTGCGATTTTCTTCCTCTATTTTCTGCCGAAAATTCCCAAGATAATGACTGAATAATTGAGCAATATCTCTTTAGGTTTTCCATGAATTAATTCAGCCAAAAATCTTGCACTAAGGATGGAATTCAGTCCACATTCGTAAGCCAAATCCATGTAGAACTCGGTTTAGGTTTTCTTCTTTCGGTAGACTTGACCTTCGTGCATTCAAACTGGCATAACGTTTTGCTCAGGAAAGATTTTTCTGCGATTCCAAGTCTCAGAGAAACTAGACTCGTAGAGCTTTCCAACGGTGTATGGTACGTTCTCTGGTTCCAAGCAATGTGTCCCACAGAAATTCCGGAAGTCAGGACACAGTCCTAGAAAAATCCTGGTAGTCCCTAGTTATCTTTGCTCAAACTGCCAAGTTGCAGCCTTCATTTGGGTGACTTCCCGAACTCCGATTGATCTGAAATTTTGATAAAATACACTTTAGCTTCCCAATTAAATGCACACCAAATTTCATCAAATGTGGAAAAGGATAGATCAGTTTAACACAGGCTTCAATATCACGAAAACAACATATTTTGCACTTTTTGCTTAGATTTCTTTACTTAATCGTTTTTTTGACAATTAAACACATTTTCTCCAAAACTCTACCAAAGGGACACTAAACTAAAATATGACTCTATCTTACAACAATAAGGGTTAAGCATTGGATAAATGGGGGTAAAAACATATTAAGAACGTCGCATTTTATGCTCCTATCAACTACCCCACACTTAGCTTTTGCTAGTCCCTTAGCAAAATAAAATATAAGACTCTACTAAAACTACTACTGCCCCTAAATAATTGTCTCAGGATCTTCAAAACACATAGCTTTCAAGTTTACGCATTCTAATGTAAGCACATAAATTTCAAGCGTCATAGATAGTAATCATGATATGAATAAGTCAGAAGTGAGAAAAATAAGCATGTAAACATGTTAAGTTGATCTAATCCTCCTCACTAGGCATACTCTCTTCTTTTCACACATGATTATGGCAATATTCACTCAAGGTATATACAAGAGAACAGATTGTAAGGCAACAAATAGCTTGCATATTTCATCAAATAAAAGCACTTTGTGAATAGTATTTTCTGGAAAATCTCATGTAACAATTATGTGCACGAATGGACCAAAACCATATGCTTACTCTTGAGAAGATCTCCACAATCAAAGTTTACCAATCTTAAGAATCACGAAAAGATCAAAATAAAGGGGATAATGAGGTTAGGCATAAGGAATTCGAATTTAGAATAGTGGTGATTAAATGTCACCAAGACTTAGCAAAGCTCAATACACCTTATGACTTCAATTCGAGGGCCAAATTTCATCATGTTGGACCCAAACTTCATTCTTTTCTTCCCCAAAACATAGTGAATAAGGACAAAGGTCAAATATAACAATAATAGACCTTCAATTATCACACAACTCCAAATTCACAACAAGAACTCAATCCAAACTTTTTCTTTTGTTTGCCGAAACCTTTTCTTTTTCTTAGATCGGATTTTTGTTTTTAATTTTTTCTGTCCGATTTTTCTTTTCTTTTCTTTTCTTCGGCAACACATATATTTTTCATGTAATTGGACAAGTTCGCCCCACACTTACTTCAAATCATCACATCAACTCACAATTCCACAATAAAATTCAGCTTTACCAAGTCTTGATAACAAGGGAAAGGGTTAAACTATTCTGAGTTCAAGGAATGTGTTTCATGGTGATGAAAGAAAATGGCTGAATATAGGCTCAATGGGGTTAAAACTAAGGAGTCACACGACGGGCACAAATTAGGCACATGCTTTGTTTGGCTTTGGTGGTAATCCTAACAAGATCTTTTCAATCATATTCAAAATCATAGCATAGTCATGAATAATAGTCTCAAAATTCAACAAGAGCAAGTTCTAGCATTCTAGAGTCCATCAACAAGCTATAACACATAGTCATTGATTATGCAAAGAATAATGAGGATTTGAAAATTTTCTTCTCATTTATAATAACTCATGAAGAAAGCATATAGGCTCTAAAGCTCACATTGGATGTTATGGAATACAATCACCTCAAATAAGCATGCTTCTCATATATCAATCAAAATCTCACAAATTCATACCAATCATATTATCCATGAAACTCACAATTTAATCTCATGATCATGCAAAACCATCATCTATGCATTCAAAGACATAATCATCATAGACTTATTTAGGGGCACCTAAGACTCAAACAAAACAAAACAAACGAAATTTTTTTTTTTTTAAAATTTTTTTTTTATGACTCAAACAATTAAAAGACTCAAAACATGTGAAACATATATCCCTACCCCACACTTAGAAAATTACATTGTCCTCAATGTAAATCAGAAATAAAGTTGTAACTTCTAAGCATATGATAATTCAACAAGTTCCACGTTTATACAATTCAACCAAAAAGAGTTTAGGGATTTAGAAAATTCAAACTCTCGTTGATGGCTCCTTCACAATTTTGGTTGAAATGGGTTGCCTCCCATGCAGCGCTTAGTAGTTTATAGTCCTTTAGCCTAGACTCTTCTTCTCCATGTTCATGCCGATCTTGGTGGATCTTCAATGTCAATTTCCTCAAGTTGCTCTTCAAAAGGCTCATAATAAGGCTTAAGTCGATGACCATTTACCTTAAAAGTTTTACCTGAAACTTCGCTTTTGATTTCTATAGCACCATGAGCAAATACGTTAGTAACAATATAAGGGCCAACCCAACGTGACCTTAATTTTCCAGGAAATAATCTAAGACGAGAATGATATAACAAAACTTTTTGGTCAATTAGAAACGTCTTTCTTCTTAGCTTCTTGTCGTGGTATATCCTCGTCTTCTCCTTGTAAATCCAAGATGCATCATAAGCATCATTCATGATTTCTTCAAGCTCTCCAATCTGCAATTTTCGGTGGATACCTGCATCATCAACATTTATGTTAAATTCTTTTACCGCCCACCATGCCTTGTGTTCCAATTCCACCGGGAGATGGCATGCTTTGCCATAGATAAGCCTAAAGGGAGACATCCCTATAGGTGTCTTGTAGGCAGTCCTATACGCCCACAAAGCATCCTCAATTCTATCGCTCCAATCCTTCCTTGTTGGACCAACAGTTTTCTCTAATATTCGCTTGATCTCCCTATTTGATACTTCTGCCATTCCACTAGTCTGAGGGTGATATGGCGTTGACACCTTGTGAGTGACTCCATATTTCCTGAGCAAAGCCTCTACAGTTCTGTTGCAAAAGTGAGAACCTCCATCGCTTATAAGCACACGTGGTACTCCAAACCTAGAAAATATGTTAGTTCTCAAGAATCCTGCAACAACTTTAGAATCATTAGTCCTTGTGGCTTTCATCTCCACCCACTTAGAAACATAATCAACCGCCATAAAATCAATATCCCAAACATCAAATATTTCAACAATAATTATAGGGGAGAGAGGCATTTGATCTTTAGAACTGATATTACCTATTCTTTGGCATTTATCGCATGTCATACAAAATGTATAAGCATCTTTGAAAAGTGTAGGCCAAAAGAATCCACAATCCAATACCTTAAGGGCAGTACGCCTAGGCCCAAAATGGCCTCCACACGCCTCAGAATGACAAAGAGCAAGGATCGGCCTATGCTCTTCTTGTGGGACACAACGTCGAATGATTTGATCACTACAATGCTTCCAAAGATATGGATCATCCCAAATGTAGTGCCTTGACATCTTTTTAATCCGTAACTTGGTATCCTGCGAAATGTTACTAGGAAAAGTCTTAGTAACCAAATAATTCACAATATCAGCATACCAAGGTGCGTGTGTCTCCAAACGAAAAAGTTGTTCATCCAGAAAAGATTCTTGCAAAGGCAACGTCTCTTCCTTTTGCACAATTCTGCTCAAATGATCCGCTACAACGTTTTCGCTTCCCTTCTTATCCTTAATTTCGATATCAAACTCTTGGATTAACAGAATCCATCGAATCAAACGTGGCTTGGAGTCTTTTTTCTTCATCAAGTACCTAAGGGCTGCATGATCAGAATAAACAATCACTTTAGAATTCAATATATGCACAAAATTTTTCTAAAGCAAAAATAACAGCCAATAGCTCTTTCTCTGTGGTGGAATAATTCAATTGAGCATCATTTAAGGTCCTAGAGGCATAATATATGGCATTCGGCCTCTTGTCTTTTCGTTGACCAAGAACTGCTCCAACGGCATAGTCTGATGCATCACACATTAGCTCAAATGGAAGACTCCAATCTGGTGGCACCATTATTGGGGCCGATGTTAACATCATCTTGAGCTTGCCGAAAGCTGCTTCACACTCTTCACTCCACACGAACGGAACGTCTTTCTGCAAAAGAGAACACAAGGGTTTCGCTATCAAGGAAAAATCCTTGATAAACCTTCGATAAAAACCTGCTTGGCCAAGAAACGAATGTACCTCCCTCACAGTTGTAGGAGAGGGTAAGTGAAACATAATATCAATCTTAGCCTTATCAATATCTATTCCTTTTGCAGAAATTATGTGACCTAAAACTATTCCTTGATTAACCATAAATTGGCATTTTTCCCAATTTAAAACAAGGTTAGTTTCAACACATCTTACCAAGATTAACTCTAAATTTTCTAAACATGCATCAAAGTCTTGTCCATAGACACTAAAATCATCCATAAACACTTCAATGATATTTTCAATATAATCAGAGAAAATGGAATACATACAACGTTGAAATGTACCTGGTGCGTTGCATAAACCAAAAGACATACGTCGATAGGCAAACGTACCAAAGGGACATGTGAACGTTGTTTTTTCTTGGTCATTCGGATGAATACAAATCTGATTGTACCCGCTATACCCATCCAAAAAGCAATAGAACTCGTGACCAGCCAATCTCTCAAGCATCTGATCCATGAAAGACAAAGGCATGTGATCTTTTCTTGTAGTCGCATTCAACTTTCTGTAGTCAATACACATCCTATGACCTGTGACCAATCTCTGAGGCACGAGCTCATTCTTCTCATTCTTTACCACAGTAACTCCACTCTTTTTGGGTACAACTTGGACATGTGAAATCCATTGGCTATCCGAGATAGGATAAATAACGCCACAATCTAACAATTTGATCACCTCGTCCTTCACAATCTTCATCATTGGTGGGTGAAGTCGTCTTTGGCCCTCTCTTGTCGGCTTGGCATCCTCCTCCAACAAGATCCTATGAACACAAGTTGTAGGGCTTATTCCCTTGATGTCCGCCAACGTCCATCCTATGGCGGTTTTGTTTCTCTTAAGCTCGTCGATCAATCTCTTTTCTTGCTGCTCGCTCAGCTTTGATGACACAATCACTGGTAAAGTATCATCATCTCCAAGATATGCGTACTTCAGATTATCAGGTAGAGCCTTAAGCTCTAATTTTGGGGCCTGTTCCACAGATGGTAACAATTTATTAGTGGTAATTGGAATTGATGTGAAACGTTTATACCTTAGATGAGGGACTGCCTCTAGCTCGGCAACAACATTCATGATGCTCGGCTCTAGTTCAAGCCGAGACTTGCCATTCCAATCCGTCGTCTCCTCTCTCTTTTGATTGTCAATTCCGGCCCTCATCTCAATAGCTAATTGCTATTGATCCATAGTTTCTGATAAAACCTGTGCAAAAGAATCAACAACATTAATAGCATAGCAAGGTTTTAAATCAGAAACCGGATACCTCATAGCTTCAAACATGTTGAAGCTAATAACTTCACCATCAAACTCCATGGTGAGGTTGCCTTCCGCAACATCTATCTTTGTTCTTGCGGTTCTCATAAATGGTCGCCCCAAAAGTAATTGAGTTGAGTTGTGGGGCGAATCTTCCATATGAAGCACATAGAAATCTGCAGGAAATATCAGATTATTAACCTGCACAAGAACATCCTCAACATATCCCTCAGGATACTTGTTAGATCTGTCAGCTAGTTGTATAATCACATTGTCTCTCTTCAATTCTCCTAGACTTAGAGACTTATAAACATTGTAAGGCATCACATTAGTTGACGCCCCTAAGTCTAGCAAAACGTTAGAAAAACAACATCGACCAATAATACAAGGAATTGTAAAACTGCCAGGATCTTTCATTTTGGGAGGAAGCTTTCTTTGTATAACGGCAGAAACCGTCTCACTCATCTTCACAACTTGCTCCTCTCTTGTATGCCTCCTTGTTGTACAAAGCTCTTTCAAAAATTTGGCATACTTGGGAATTTGCTTGATACACTCAAGTAATGGAATATTCACCTCCACTTTTCTGAAAATGTCAAGTACCTCCTCATCTGATTTCTCCTTCTTTGATTTAGCAAATCTGGAAGGAAAAGGTAAACACGAAGATTGGTTAGTAATAACTAAACCACTTGAGTTAGATTTATTTACCTTACGTGTCTCTTAGGTGGCGCGATATTTCTCCAAGTCCCTTTTCTTCATAGCATCGAGCTCATCCTTGCTCGGTTCACCATTCTTGGCCTCTCTGCCGTGTGCTGCCCCTTCATTGCCGAGTGCAGCCTTATGCTCGGCCTCATCCTCATCATGCAAGATCACGGCCTCACTTGTCTTCCCCACTTTCGGCCCTTCCAAGATCTTTCCACTTCTCGTGGTGATTGACTTTGCTTGCTCATTCTTGGGGTTAGGGATCACTCCTCCAGGTAACCTCCCTTGTTCTTGGATCTGCCCCATAAAATCCACAACCTTTCCCATCTGATTCTTCAGCTCAGAAATATCCTTAGTGTTTGAGGTTGTAGATTGCAATAAAGTGTGAGTTGCATCATTCAAATATTTCAGCATAGCATCATAGTTAGGATTCGATGATGCTTGAGCATTGTTGTAGAATTGTTGCTGAGGTCTTGCAAATCCTTGAAATTGCCCTTGAGGTCTTGGTTGATACACCATGTCTCCTTGGTTTGCTTGTGGTGGCGCCAACGGTTGAGGGTTCTGAACATTATTATTGTTGGCCCAACGAAAATTAGGGTGATCGTTGAACCTTGGGTTGAAATTCCCAAACCGCTGCCCTCCTTGTTGTTGAGGAAACCCAATGCATTGGCCTCCTCAAAATGCTCGTCCACTCCAAGTTGAGGACATAAATCAGTTGCATGTCCCTCCATGCGACATACACCACAAACTTGAGCTTGCTTCGGCTTCATCATTTGTGTCATCATCTGAGTGATTTTCCCCATATCTTCACGTAGCTCCTTGATAACACTAGACTCCTCAAATCCGCTAGTCTCACTAACACGCTTAGAAGAAGTAGACCCGAACTGTTGCTGGTTAGTGAAATGCATCTCCAACAAGTTCTTAACCTCCTCTTTGCTCTTCTCCATTAACGATCCTCCTGCAGCTGAATCAAGAAATCGTCTCTCCATAGGGCGCAAACCTTCATAAAAGTACTGAAAAAGAAGACCCTCACGTATCCCATGATTAGGACACGTTGCCACCAAAGACTTGTACCTATCATAGTACACATCAAAAGCCTTATCCGGTTCTTGTCTGATTGACGTGATCTCCTTTCGAATCTATGTCACCCTTGATGAAGGAAAATATTTGGTGAGAAATTCCTTTACCATAGTGTTCCAAGACGTCATCTTTCCTGGTGGCATAGCAAAGAACCACTCGGCTGCCCTATCTTCAAGTGAGAATGGAAAAGCTTTCATCCTCACATATTGCAAATATGCACCAGTTAGACACATGGTTTCACATCTGAACTCAAATTTCTGAATATGGCGATTCGGACCCTCTCCACTAAGTCCATAGAACTTCGGCAATTGGTGGATAAATCCACCCTTCAACTCAAATTCTGCTGATTTGCTAGCTGCAATAGCAGGATATGTCACATTGCTTGGCCTTACTGCCCCTCCTTGTGGTGCATCAACTTGCCCATTTTCTTCCCTCAATGAAGTCATATTAAATATGGGATCAGGTAAATCAAAGTTCAAATATTGAATTGGTATGGGACTCTGAAGTAGCTCAAACTCTGGTTCTTCGTGAAACAAAGGATTGAGTTCACACGAAGCTTCTGAAGGAAATGGTGATGGTGGTGCAACGAAATTTCTATCAAAAAGTGATGAGGTGGGAGATACAAACTGATGTTCTGGTGATGGTGAACGTGCTTGACCTAGCGTTGCTGGCAACTCTAGATCGTATATCTCTCCAATTCGATACAAACGGCCTCTAATGTCGCATGACCAACTGGACATTCATGTACCTGAAATTATTCGAAAATCAAGTGTTTAGGCAAGGAATTCAAAAAGAAAAATAAAAGTATTTGTGTAGTTAGAATTTGTGTGAGTGTTATTATTGTATAAGTATAGTCAACGAAATATATATAAGTATCACACAAGATTTTCAAGCTTTCACAAAATTCACAAGTAACAAACAAGAATTCGGTCCTAGTTTTCCAAGAGTGTCGAAAATAGTATGAGATTGCCGAACCTAGAGTCTATTTCTTTTATTCACACAATTTTAAAATTCGAGGTACGTGGAGCAGAGGAGATAACAGTGCAATGGACTGATGCAGCCCAAGGTAGTATCATGCTTATTCCGATATACCTCAAAAAATTAAAGACGAATTTTGTTTTGAAGAAAATAGATTCACATATGTTCAAGTTATCTTCTAGTGTCTAAAGTGAGGTGATGCTTCGGCACAAGCTGTTGTCTAGGGTCGAGCGTATTTCACTTTCTAAGGCGGTGTCGTTAAGATCCACGGAGAGTGAACTCTCTTTAGGAACCAGGCAGATCTCGTTGTTGGACACCACGGAGGACAAGTCCCCTATCGACTCACTCACCGAGAATGAACATCAGTCTGTGGGCCTTGAGAATCAGTTTTACAAACCTGAGAACCAATCAATGAAAATAACTTGCCCCATACTTTGTAAAATAAACTCGGATCCCTAGCGGTCTACAAATGTTGATTAAAACCGCCCTCAACCTCATAAAAATAATAACTTTGCCAAAATGTCGCTTGTATGCGTGGGGGGGGGGGGGGGGGGGGGGGGGAGTATCCCGCGTTTCCCAGTCTACATAAAACGGATCCAACAAAGCATCATTCGTATGAAGGGTTTAGGTTATGATCAACAAAAGAGGCTTCACCTACATGTTACACTTTAGAAACTACAATAAACTCAAACATACATAAAACTATCACTTCCTAGAAATTTATCTAAGTGTTACAAACAATCACACACACATGATATATCACATACTCGGCAAACTCATGGAAAACCAAAAACCAAAAACTGAAATTTCCTATTTACTATTACATGTCCAAAAATCCTATTATACATATCCCAAAACTAAGGAAAAAAAATTATACACATCCAAAAATTGATACAAAGTTACAAAGTAAAACTTCATGAATCAAAACTTTATAATTTCCCCGGCAACGGCGCCAAAAATTGATGGAGCTATTATCCAAGCATATTGTACCTGCAAAACAACTTCATACACATATTACCCTTCTTGTGTCATCGTTAGTATAGGACAAGTAGAGATCGTTCAATCCGGGGAAATCAAGGGCTTTCAATCACATAAAGCATTACAAAATCATATTGGGGGTTTGATATTTGATTCTAAAACCTACTGAAAATTACGAAAATAAAACCTAAATTATATATTTACATATGATCAACATCTTTCAAACAAAACACATCACACAAAAACTCACATGCACATAACAAACCGATCAAAGACAATAATACGGCAGCAACTTTATTGAATCCGATTTCATGCAATTTAGTTCCAATTAAAACTAGAGCCCTTCGTGGTTCATCTAATCATTCAAAACTCTTTAATTATTCTGAATTAGCTTCGTGCATAACCCTAAACATAGTGCTAATCAGTTTAAAGACACTTCGTGTAGAAATTAAACCAAGAAACACATAAGCACAATGAGTTGAATTGGAAACATGCAACAAGTATGGCGTCACCTCACCTTGCTTCAACATGCATATTTTCTGAATTACTCTATCCCTTAGAACCAATACAAGATAAATCAACTTCATGTATAACTTACCTCATATTTATGGTTCGGTAACATAAAAAATTAAACCCAAGATCAGCCTAGCTAAAGCTTCACTTAACCCTAAAACTTGTTGTGCATACGAATTCAGAAAATAAACAAAATAAAATCATCAAATCATCAAACAAAGTTACTGCCCTATTACCATACAATCAATTCGTCATACACATGTTCATCAATTAGACAAAAAGAAAACCAAAACACATAACAGAATTTCGGAAATCCAATGTAAAATTAATAAAACCAAATAACAAACCACAAATCCTTACAAACTTCATAGACAAAGTTAAGTAATTATACAGAAAATTACAAGCCATGAGAGATGAGTGAATAACACTTTAAAAGAAACCTTGAAGAGGAATCGGCAAAGGAAAATTCGGTGGGATGATGTCTTGCGATCGGAAGTGGTGATGAATGGTGGAATCGGCTTGAATTTTCTATGGGCTTTGTGGTGCTAATTGGACAGAGTTTTGGCTAGTTAAAAGTGAGTAAGGTCATTTTTCACTAGGAGGAAGTTATGCCGGATTTACAGGAGTAAGGTCATTCTGCCGGGAAAACAACAATTTCCCGGTTGCACAAGGAAAGCTTTCCTTTAGACTTTTGAAGCATGGATCGGATATTATGGACCTAAAGATATGTCCATACTAACTTAATGAGAAGATTCAAGTCCAAGATAAGGCCAAGAAGAGTCTAGAAGAAAAGAATTCAGATAATAAGAGAAAGAAAAAGAATCCTGATTAATTTCGAGAAAATTCCTGTACACGTCTCTCAACTTCCACGGACTCTCCCGGACAGCTCACAATGAATTAGAATTCGAACCTTATATGGATAGAAAGCTACGGGAGTCTAGTTTCTAACCCAACTGGAATCATCTCAATATCTATTTTCTAGAGAAACATATTCCATAATCTTCACTCGAAGGTCAAATCTACCAGCAGGATAAGTTTGAGAAAAACTAGGTTTTGTAAACCCTAGCTGCCTCCCTTGCCTCTATAAATACCACAACATAATTTCAGAATAATCATCTTCTCTTCCTCACTTAAACTTGCCGAAACTCTGCCGAATTCTCTCCAAAAATCCTCACTAAGAACATAGCCGAACCATCTTCCACCACCTTTCATAAAATCATTCCAATCATCAACACCAATCCACTTGCCGAGTTGTTCAACAAGGTTGTCACTTGGATTGTAATTTTCGATGGCTTTAGTTTCTTTGTATTTATACATTAATTTGTCTATGAATTATGTATGGATTCTTGGTTCCGATTTTGGTTTTGTTATTTATTCATGGGATTTCCGAATTCTTGTTATATTGTTTTGTTTTCTTGTGTTTAATTACCGAATTATGCTTGTGATTTAATTGAATATGGTATGATGGGCAGTATACTTTTGCATGTTTTCTTGATTTAATTAGGTTTATTTCCTTAATTCGTGTGCAACCGAAGGAGATGTCTAGATGCATTCGAAAAGCCATGAGTGTTGTCTAGATGTTGAATTCACTTGCCGATTTAATACATGTTGGATCATACGCGAAGTTGGTTTTAATGTGTATTTATCTAAGGGCTAGAGTAATTCTGGAAATTTACATGTCGATGTGGAATGAGTGACGCCATACCTGCTAACATGTTCCAATTCGACATATTGTGCTTATGTGCTATTTGTGTTTAATTTCTACGCGAAGTGTTGTTAAACCGATTAGTACCATGTTTAGGATTATACGCGAATTTAATTCTAAATACTTGTGATGTTTTGAATAATCAGATATACCGTGAAGGCTCTAATTAAATTGGAACTGAGTTGATCTTGAATTCGATATTTGCTTGCTGCCCCTATTACTTGTTTTAATTTCGTTGCATGTGTAATGGGTTTTGTGTTTTGTGATTGTGTGGAAGATGTTGATCAATTGTATATAATAATTTAGGATTTAAATTTGTAAAAAAAATCAGTAGGTAATTAGACATTAAAATTCGACAAACCCCCTTATGTGCAACACTTTGTGTGATTGAAAGCCCATGATTTCCCCGAATAGAACGATCCCTACTTGTCCTAACTACAATTGATAAAAGAAGGGTATTATGTGTATGAAGTTGTTTTGCAGGTACTTTGTGCTTGGTACTTTGATTTACCTGATCCCATATTTAATATGACTTCATTGAGGGAAGAAAATGGGCAAGTCGATGCGCCACTAGGAGGAGTGGCAAGACCAAGTAATGTGACATATCCTGCTGTTGCACCTGGCAAATCAGCAGAGTTTGAGTTGAAGGGTGGATTTATTCACCAATTGCCCAAGTTCTATGGATTAAGTGGAGAGGATCCTAATCGCCATATCCACAAGTTTGAATTTCGATATGAGTCAATGTGCCCAACTGGGGCAGATTTGCAGCATGTGAGGATGAAAGCATTTCCTTTCTCACTTGAAGAAAGGGCAGCCGAATGGTTTTATGCAATGCCACCAGGGAAAATGACGTCTTGGAACACAATGGTGAAGGAATTTCTCACCAAATATTTTCCTTCATCAAGGGTGATACAAATCAGAAAGGAGATCACCTCAATTAGACAAGAGCCAGACGAGAGCTTTGATGTGTACTATGATAGGTACAAATCTTTGGTGGCAACGTGTCCTAATCATGGGATACGTGAAGGTCTTTTGCTTTAGTACTTTTATGAAGGGTTGCGCCCTATGGAGAGACGATTTCTTGATTCAGCTGCCGGAGGATCATTAATGGAGAAGAGCAAGGAGGAGGTTAAGAACTTGTTGGAGATGCATTTCACTAACCAGCAACAGTTCGGGTCTACTTCCTCCAAGCGTGTCAATGAGGCTAGCGGATTTGAGGAGTCTAGTGCCATCAAAGAGCTTCGTGAAGACATGGGCAAAATCACTCAGATGATGACACAAATGATGAAGCCGAAACAAGCTCAAGTTTGTGGTGTTTGCCGAATGGAAGGGCATGTAACCGATTTATGTCCTCAACTTGGAGTGGACGAGCATTTTGAGAAGGCCAATGCATTGGGATTTCCTCAACAACAAAGTGGGCAGCGGTTTGGGAATTTCAACCCAAGGTACAACGATCACCCAAATTTTCGTTGGGCCAACAACAGCAATGTTCAGAACCCTCAACAGTTGGCGCAACCACAAGCAAACCAAGGAGGCATGGCGTATCAACCAAGACCTCAAGGACAATTTCAGGGATTTGCAAGACCTCAGCAACAATTCTACAACAACAATGCTCAAGCATCGTCGAACCCTAACTATGATGCAATGCTGAAATCTTTAAATGATGCAACTCACACATTGTTGCAATCTACAACCTCAAACACTAAGGATATTTCTGAGTTGAAGAATCAGATGGGAAATGTTGTGGATTTCATGGGGCAGATCCAAGAACAAGGGAGGTTACCTGGAGGAGTGATCCCTAACCCCAAGAATGAGCAAGCAAAGTCAATCACCACGAGGAGTGGTAAAGTCTTGGAAGGGCCGAAAGTTGGGAGGTCAAATGAGGACGTGGTAGAGCATGATGAGGATGTGGCCGAGCACAAGGTTGCACACGGCAAGGGTGAGGCAGCACACGGCAATGAGGCCAAGAATGGTGAACCGAGCAAGGAGGAGCTCGACGTTATGAAGAAAAGGGATTTGGAAAATGATCCCGCAACCTCAGAAACACACAAGGTAAATAAATCCAACTCCAGTGGTTTAGTTAATACTAACCTATCTTCGTGTTTGCCTTTTCCTTCCAGATTTGCAAAATCGAAGAAGGAGAAATCAGATGAGGAGGTACTTGATATCTTCAGACGTGTGGAGGTGAACATTCCATTGCTTGAGTGCATCAAGCAAATTCCCAAGTATGCCAAGTTTTTGAAAGAGCTTTGCACAACAAGGAGGCATACTCGTGAGAAGCAGGTGGTAAAGATGAGTGAGACGGTTTCAGCCGTCATTCAAAGAAAGCTCCCACCGAAAATGAAAAATCCTGACAGCTTTACTATTCCTTGCATTATTGGACAATGTTGTTTTTCTAATGTTTTGCAAGACCTAGGAGCGTCAATTAATGTGATGTCCTATAATGTTTACAAGTCTCTAGGTCTAGGAGAATTGAAGAGAGACAACGTGATTATTCAGTTGGCTGACAGATCTAACAAGTATCTTGAGGGATATGTTGAAGATTTTCTTGTGCAGGTTAATAATCTGATATTTCCTGCAGATTTTTATGTGCTTCACATGGAAGAGTCGCCCCACAATTCAACTCAATTACTTTTGGGGCGACCATTTATGAGGACAGCAAGAACAAAAATAGATGTTGCAGAAGGCAACCTCACCATGGAGTTCGATGGTGAAATAATTGGCTTCAACATGTTTGAAGCTATGAGGTATCCGGTTTCTGACTTAAAACCTTGCTATGTTATTGACGTAGTTGATTCTTTTGCACAGGTTTTGTCAGAAACTTTGGATCAATAGCAACTAGCTATTGAGCAAGGGGCCGGAATTGACGCATTAGGGGAGGAGATTTCGATGGAGGCATGGTAAGATCTTGAGCCGTGCATAGCACAAGTAGTTGCCGAGCTAGAGGCAACACCCCACGTGAAGAGGTCATGTCAATTTTTGTCAATTCCCATTTCCCCTAATAAAATTCTACCATCTGTGGAACAGGCCCCTATTTTAGAATTGAAGGTGCTTCCCAACCATTTGAAGTATGTATAATTGGGAGACGATGACACACTACCATTTATTGTGTCATCACAGCTGAGTGAGCAGCAGGAAGCACGTTTGACTAGCATGCTGAAGAGAAACAAGACCGCCATTGGATGGACGTTGGCGGATATCAAGGGAATCAGTCCTACAACTTGTGTCCATAGGATCTTGCTTGAGGAAGGAGCCAAGCCTACTAGGGAGGGTCAGAGACGTTTACACCCCCCTATGATGAAGATTGTGAAGGACGAGGTGATCAAATTGCTGGATTGTTGAGTCATTTATCCTATCTCAGATAGCCAGTGGATTGCACCTGTGCAAGTTGTACCTAAGAAGAGTGGAGTCACAGTTGTGAAGAATGACAAAGATGAACTCGTGCCCCAACGATTGGTGACAGGTCATAGGATGTGCATCGACTACAGAAAGCTGAATGCTACTACTCGCAAGGATCACATGCCTTTGCCTTTCATGGACCAGATGTTGGAGAGACTAGCTGGGCACGAATTCTATTGCTTCTTGGATGGATACAGCGGTTACAATCAGATATGCATTCACCCAGATGATCAGGAAAAGACGACGTTCACATGTCCATTTGGTACGTTTGCCTATCGACTCATGCCTTTTGGTTTATGCAACGCACCAGGTACATTTCAACGTTGTATGTACTCATTATTCTCTGATTATATTGAAAATATCATTGAAGTCTTTATGGATGATTTTAGTGTTTATGGAAAAGACTTTGATACATGCTTAGAGAATTTGGAATTAATCCTGAAAAGATGTGTTGAAACTAACCTTGTGCTTAATTGGGAAAAATGTCATTTCATGGTAAAACAAGGGATAGTTTTAGGACACATAATTTCTGCAAAGGGTATTGAGGTTGATAGGGCCAAGATTGATATTATACTTCACTTACCCTCCCCTACAACTGTAAGGGAGGTACGTTCGTTTCTTGGCCATGCAGGTTTTTACAGGAGGTTCATCAAGGATTTTTCGTTGGTGGCCAAGCCCATTTGTGCCCTCTTGCAGAAGGATGTTCCATTCATATGGGATAAATGGTGTGAAGATGCATTTGTGAGGTTGAAGAAGCTTTTGACGTCAGCACCTATCATGGCGCCACCAGATTGGACATTGCCATTTGAGATCATGCGTGATGCTTCAGACTATGCAGTTGGAGCAGTTCTTGGACAGAGAAAAGAGAAGAAGCCGAATGCCATTTATTATGCTTCTCGTACATTGAATGATGCTCAATTGAATTACTCTACTACTGAGAAAGAACTATTGGCTGTGATATTTGCTTTAGAAAAATTTCGTTCATATCTTTTGAATTCTAAAGTGATTGTTTATTCTGAACATGCAGCCCTTAGATATTTGATGAAGAAGAAAGACGCTAAGCCACGTTTGATTCGATGGATTCTCTTACTCCAAGAGTTTGACATCGAGATCAAGGACAAGAAGGGGAGCGAAAATGTTGTGGCGGATCACTTGAGCAGAATTGTGAAAGAGGAGGAAACGTTGCCACTTCAGGAAACTTTCCCAGTCGAGCAGCTTTTTCGAGTGGACACAAAAGAACCTTGGTATGCAGACATTGTCAATTATTTAGTTACTAAAACTTTTCCAAGTACATGTTTGCAGGCAACCAAGACGAGGATTAAAAAGAATGCAAGACACTACATATGGGACGATCCATATCTTTGGAGGACTTGTAGTGATCAGGTTATAAGACGTTGTGTGCCACAAGAAGAGCATAGGCCGATCCTTGCATTTTGCCACAATGAGGCGTGTGGAGGACACTTTGGAGCTAAGAGGACAGCCCTCAAGGTATTAGAAAGCGGATTTTATTGGCCCACGATTTTCAAGGATGCATACACATTTTGTATGACATGTGATAGGTGCCAAAGGACAGGTAACATTGGTAAGAGAGACCAAATGCCCCTAACTCCTATAGTCATTGTCGAAATTTTTAATGTTTGGGGTATAGATTTTATGGGACCTTTTCCTTCATCAAAGGGCTTTCTTTATATCTTATTGGCTGTTGATTATGTGTCTAAATGGGTGGAGGCGAAAGCCACAAGGACTAATGATTCTAAAGTTGTTGCAGGTTTCTTGAGAACTAACATATTTTCCAGGTTTGGAGTACCTCGTGTGCTTATAAGCGATGGAGGTTCTCATTTCTGCAACAGAACAATAGAGGCTTTGCTCAAGAGATATGGAGTCACCCATAAGGTATCCATACCTTATCACCCTCAGACGAGCGGAATGACGGAAGTGTCCAACAGAGAGATCAAGAGCATATTGGAAAAAACTGTGGGCCCATCAAGGAAATATTGGAGTGACAGACTTGATGATGCATTATGGGCTTACAGAACGGCATACAAGACACCCATTGGGATGTCTCCATTTCGGCTTACATATGGCAAGGCGTGCCATCTTCCAGTAGAGTTGGAGCATAAGGCGTGGTGGGCGGTCAAGCAATTCAACATGGTGCTTGACAAGGCTGGACTTCACAGGAAATTGCAGTTGAGCGAGCTTGAGGAAATCAGGAATGAAGCATATGATGCTGCGTGGATTTACAAGGAGAAGACGAAATTATTTCATGACAAGATGATAAGAGGCAAAACGTTTCATATTGGTCAAAAAGTCTTGTTATTTCATTCTCGTCTTAGATTATTTCCTGGCAAATTGCGTTCTCGTTGGGTTGGGCCTTATATTGTTACTAATGTGTTTTCTCATGGTGCTATTGAAATTCAAAGTATTGAAACAGGAAAAGCGTTCAAGGTGAATGGTCATCGACTTAAGCCTTACTACGAACCTTTTGAGGAGCACACCATTGAGGAGATACAGTTTAGAGACGCACTAAGATCCTGATGATATGGAGAAGAGTCTAGGCTAAAGAACTATAAACAATTAAGCGCTGCATGGGAGGCAACCCATTTCAACCAAAAGTGTGAAGGAGCCGTCTACGAGAGTTTGAATTTTCTAAACCCTAAACTCTTTTTGGTTGAATTGTATAAATGTGGAACTTGTGTGATTTATCATATGCTTAGAGATTACAACATAATTTTTGTGTAACATTGAGGACAATGTAATTTTCTAAGTGTGGGGTAGGGAATATATGTTTCACATATTTTGTTTTTGTTTTTGAATTTTGTTTTTGTTTTTGAGTCTTTGTTTTGAGTCATAAAAGAAAAGAAAATAAAAAAATCAGAAAATCAGAAAAATAAAAAATAAAAAATAAAAAAATTTTGTTGCTTTTATTTATTTTGTTTTGTTTTTGAGTCTTAGGATGCCCCTAAATAGTCTATGATGATTATATCTTTGAATACATAGATGATGGTTTTGCATAATCATGAGAATTAATTGTGAGTTTCATGGACATTGTGATTGGTATGAATATTTGAGACTTGGACTTATTTGTGTAATAAGCATGCATGTTTGTGTTGATTTTGTTCCATAATAACCTGTGTGAGCTTTGATGTCAAATTCTTTCTTCATGAGTGATAAAAAAAATTGGGCAGAATTTTTCAAAACTTCATCATTCTTTGAATATTCAATGACTATGTGCCATAGCTTTTAATGAACTCTAGCATGCTAGAACTCACTCTTGACAATTTTTAAGACTATTATTCATGAAATGCCTTGATTTGAAAAGGATTGAAAATATCATGTTAGGATTACCACCAATGCCAAATAAAGCTTATGCCTAATTTGTGCCCGTTGTGGGACTCCTTAGTTTTAACCCCTTTGAGCCGACATTGTGCCATTTTATTTCATCACCATGATACACTTTCCTTGAGCTTAGAACAGTTTATCCTTTCCATTGTTGTCAAGACTTGGTAAAGTTTATTTGGAATTTGTTATTTGAAGTGATGTTATGAAGTAAGTGTGGGGTAAAACTTGTCCAATTGCATGAAAAGAGTGTTGTTGCCGAAATTAAAAAGAAAAAGAAGAGAATTCGGACAGAAAAATGAAAAGAAAAATTGAGCCGAATAAAATGAAAAACAAAGAATATTTCGGCAATGAAGTGAAAAGAAAAATAATTGGATGAGTTCTTTTAGTGAATTTGGAGTTGTATTATTATTTGAAGGTCTATTATTACTATACTTCACCTTTGTTCATATTCACTATGTTATGAGGAAGAAAAGAATGAAGTTTGGGCCCAACATGATGAAATTTGGCCCTTGGAGTGAAGACATAAGGATTTATTGAATTTTGCTAAGTCTTGGTGACATTTTATCACCATTATCCTAAATGTGAATGCCTTATGCCAATCCCCATTATCACCTTTATGTTGATCTTTACATGATTCTTAAAATAGGTAAACTTTGATTTGTGGAGATTTTTGTCAAGAGTGAGCATATGGCTTTGGTTCATTTGTGCACATAGTTGTTACATGAAGTTTTTCCTGAAAGATTAATTCACAAGGTGCTTTTGTCTGATGAAATATGCGAGCTATTTGTTGCCTTACAATCTGTTCTCTTGCATATACTTTGAGTGAATTGTCATATCATAAGTGAAAAGAAGAGAGTATGCCTACTGAGGAGGATGAAATCAACATAACATGTCATTGCTTGCTATTTTCGTTTCTTACTTGTTCATGCTATGATACATGTCTATGAAGCTTAGGATTATTGTGCTTACATTGAATGCTTAACTTGAAAGCTATGTGTTTAAAGATCCTGAGACAATTATTTAGGGGCAGTAGTGTTGAGTCTTTTTGTTTGTTTTGCTAAGGGACTAGCAAAGACTAAGTGTGGGGTAGTTAATAGGAGCACAATGTGCGACGATATTATATGTTTTACCCTCATTTATGCTTTGTTTAACCCTTATTTGTCTAAGATAGAGTCATAATATAGTTTAGTGTTAATTTGGTAGAGTTTGGCGAAAAGTTGGTTAAGAATCCGAAAAATGACTAAGTTTGAGGAATCTGGAAAATAATGCAAGTTGTCTTTTTCGTGATTTTAAGATGAGTAAAAATACGATCTATCCTTATCCGAATTTAATGAAATTTGGTGTGCTTATTATTCATATACTGAGGAATGTTGTGTTAAAATTTCAGATCAATCGGAGTTGGGAAGTCACCCAAAAGATGGCTGCAACTTGGCAGTCCGAGCAAACCAATCCAGAGACTTCCAGGATTTTCTTGGGACTGTGTCCCAACTTCGAAAAATCATTCCCGACGATGTATAAAGAATTTGATCAAACTATTGTATATGGAGGTAGCTATGTGTGTCTAGTTTCTCTGGGACTTCGAATCGCATCAATCGGAGCTCTGAGGAGGAAGTTATGCCGGATTTACTGGACTAAGGTCATTCTGCCGGGAAAACAACAATTTCCCGGTTGCACAAGGAAAGCTTTCCTTTGGACTTTTGAAGCATGGATCGGATATTATGGACCTAAAGATATGTCCATACTAACTTAATGAGAAGATTCAAGTCCAAGATAAGGCCAAGAAGAGTCTAGAAGAAAAGAATTCAGATAATAAGAGAAAGAAAAAGAATCCTGATTAATTTCGGGAAAATTCCTGTGCACGTCTCTCAACTTCCACAGACTCTCCCGGACAGCTCACAATGAATCAGAATTCGAGTCTTATATGGATAGAAAGATACGGGAGTCTAGTTTCCAACCCAACTAGAATCACCTCAATATCTATTTTCTAGAGAAAGATATTCCATAATCTTCACTCGAAGGTCAAATCTGCCAGTAGGATAAGTTTGAGAAAAACTAGGTTTTGTAAACCCTAGCTGCCTCCCTTGCCTCTATAAATACCACAACATAATTTCAGAATAATCATCTTCTCTTCCTCACTTAAACTTGCCGAAACTCTGCCGAATTCTCTCCAAGAATCCTCACCAAGAACATAGCCGAACCATCTTCCACCACCTTTCATAAAATCATTCCAATCATCAACACCAATCCACTTGCCGAATTCTTCAACAAGGTTGTCACTTGGATTGTAATATTTCGATGGCTTTTGTTTCTTTGTATTTATAGATTAATTTGTCTATGAATTATGTATGGATTCTTGGTTCCGATTTTGGTTTTGTTAATTATTCATGGGATTTCCGAATTCTTGTTATATTGTTTGGTTTTCTTGTGTTTAATTACCGAATTATGCTTGTGATTTAATTGAATATGGTATGATGGGCAGTAGGCTTTTGCATGTTTTCTTGATTTAATTAGGTTTATTTCCTTAATTCGTGTGCAACCGAAGGAGATGTCTACATGCATTCGAAAGGCCATGAGTGTTGTCTAGATGTTGAATTCACTTGCCGATTTAATACATGTTGGATCATATGCGAAGTTGGTTTTAATGTGTATTTATCTAAGGGCTAGAGTAATTCTGGAAATTTACATGTCGATGTGGGATGAGTGACGCCATACCTGCTAACATGTACCAATTCGACATATTATGCTTATGTGCTATTTGTGTTTAATTTCTACGCGAAGTGTTGTTGAACCGATTAGTACCATGTTTAGGATTATACGCGAAGTTAATTCTAAATACTTGTGATGTTTTGAATAATTAGATATACCGCGAAGGCTCTAATTAAATTGGAACTTAGTTGATCTTGAATTCGATATTTGCTTGCTGCCCCTATTACTTGTTTTAATTTCGTTGCATGTGTAATGAGTTTTGTGTTTTGTGATTGTGTGGAAGATGTTGATCAATTGTATATAATAATTTAGGATTTAAATTTGTAAAAAAAAATCAGTAGGTAATTAGACATTAAAATTCGACAAACCCCCTTATGTGCAACACTTTGTGTGATTGAAAGGCCTTGATTTCCCCGGATAGAACGATCCCTACTTGTCCTAACTACAATTGACAAAAGAAGGGTATTATGTGTAAGAAGTTGTTTTGCAGGTACTTTGTGCTTGGATTATAGCTCTATCACGTATTATTGTCTTTGATCGGTTTGTTATGTGCATGTGAGTTTTTGTGTGATGTGTTTTGTTTGAAAGATGTTGATCATATGTAAATATATAATTTAGGTTTTATTTTTTGTTAATTTTCAGTAGGTTTTAGAATCAAATATCAAACCCCCAATATGATTTTGTAATGCTTTATGTGATTGAAAGCCCTTGATTTACCCGGATTGAACGATCCCTACTTGTTCTATACTAACGATGACACAAGAAGGGTAATATGTATATGAAGTTGTTTTGCAGGTACAATGTGCTTGGATAATAGCTCCATCAATTTTTGGCGCACCCTTCTTGTGTCATCGTTAGTATAGGACAAGTAGGGATCGTTCAATCCGGGGAAATCAAGGGCTTTCAATCACATAAAGCATTACAAAATTATATTGGGGGTTTGATATTTGATTCTAAAACCTACTGAAAATTACGAAAATAAAACCTAAATTATATATTTACATATGATCAATATCTTTCAAACAAAACACATCACACAAAAACTCACATGCACATAACAAACCGATCAAAGACAATAATACGGCAGCAACTTTATTGAATCCGATTTCATGCAATTTAGTTCCAATTAAAACTAGAGCCCTTCGTGGTTCATCTAATCATTCAAAACTCCTTAATTATTCAGAATTAGCTTCGTACATAACCCTAAACATAGTGCTAATCAATTTAAAGACACTTCGTGTAGAAATTAAACCAAGAAACACATAAGCACAATGAGTTGAATTGGAAACATGCAATAAGTATGGCGTCACCTCACCTTGCTTCAACATGCATATTTTCTGAATTACTCTATCCCTTAGAACCAATACAAAATAAATCAACTTCGTGTATAACTTACCTCATATTAATATTTGTGGTTCGGTAACATAAAGAATTAAACCCAAAATCAGCCTAGCTAAAGCTTCACTTAACCCTAAAACTTGTTGTGCATACGAATTCAGAAAATAAACCAAATAAAATCATCAAATCATCAAACAAAGTTACTGCCCTATTACCATACAATCAATTCGTCATACACATGTTCATCAATTAGACAAAAAGAAAACCAAAACACATAACAGAATTTCAGAAATCCAATGTAAAATTAATAAAACCAAATAACAAACCACAAATCCTTACAAACTTCATAGACAAAGTTAAGTAATTATACAGAAAATTACAAGCCATGAGAGATGAGTGAATCACACTTTAAAAGAAACCTTGAAGAGGAATCGGCAAAGGAAGATTCGGTGGGATGATGTCTTGCGATCGGAAGTGGTGATGAATGGTGGAATCGGCTTGAATTTTCTATGGGATTTGTGGTGCTAATTGGACAGAGTTTTGGCTAGTGAAAAGTGAGAGAGAAGAGATATTTTCTGTGTGAAAATCGTCAAATATATAGAAGCCAAAGGGTGGCTGCAACTAGGGTTCACAAAACCTAGTTTTTCTCAAACTTATCCTGCTTGCAGATTTGACCTTCGAGTGAAGATTATGGAATATCTTTCTCTAGAAAATAGATACTAAAGTAATTCCGGTTGGGTTGGAAACTAGACACATGTAGCTTTCTATCCATATAAGGCTTGAACTCTTATTCATTGTGAGCTGTCCGGGAGAGTCCGTGGAAATTAGATGACGTGCACATGAATTCTGCCGAATTTGATCAGGATTTGTTGCGATTTTCTTCCTCTATTTTCTGCCGAAAATTCCCAAGATAATGACTGAATAATTGAGAAATATCTCTTTAGGTTTTCCATGAATTAATTCAGCCAAAAATCTTGCACTAAGGATGGAATTCAGTCCACATTCGTAAGCCAAATCCATGTAGAACTCGGTTTAGGTTTTCTTCTTTCGGCAGACTTGACCTTCGTGCATTCAAACCGGCATAACTTTTTGCTCAGGAAATATTTTTCTGCGATTCCAAGTCTCAGAGAAACTAGACTCGTAGAGCTTTCCAACGGTGCTTGGCATGTTCTCTGGTTCCAAGCGATGTGTCCCACAGAAATTCCGGAAGTCAGGACACAGTCCCAGGAAAATCCTGGTAGTCCCTGGTTATCTTTGCTCAAAATGCCAAGTTGCAGCCTTCATTTGGGTGACTTCACGAACTCCGATTGATCTGAAATTTTAACACAATATACTTTAGCTTCCCAATTAAATGCACACCTAATTTCATCAAAGTTGGAAAAGGGTAGATCAGTTTAACACATGCCTCAATATCACGAAAACAACATATTTTGCACTTTTTGCTCAGATTTCTTTACTTAGTCGATTTTTTGATAATTAAACACATTTTCTCCAAAACTCTACCAAAGGGACACTAAACTAAAATATGACTCTATCTTACAACAATAAGGGTTAAGCATTGGATAAATGGGGGTAAAAACATATTAAGAACGTCGCATTTTATGCTCCTATCAATAAGCCAAATCGACTCCAAAGAGAATCAATCACTGATTTGGCTTAAGATACCTTTCGAAAATAGATTGCTATCCACAACAATCCCTACTTATCCCAATCAGCGTTTACACCTTATTATCCGTTAAGCTAACTCGTGTATTGTGTAATTGGATTACTACAAAATAACCCCAATCTGATCGGGTAGCAAATCAATACTTTCGATCCAAGCAATCTTTCCCAAATGGAATAGGAAGTGCTCATATTGGATTCGGTTTAACCTAAACTGATAGGAGCACAATGTGCGTCGTTCTTAATATGTTTTTACCCCCATTTATCCAATGCTTAACCCTTATTATAGTAGGATAGAGTCATAATTTAGTTTAGTGTCATTTCGGAAGAGTTTTGGAGAATGTGTGCTTAATAATCAGAAAAATGACTAAGTAAAGAAATCTGGAAATAAAGTAAAATATGTCTTTTTCGTGATTTTGAGGCTCGTGCTAAACTGATCTATCCTTTTCCAAATTTGATGAAATTTGGTATGCATATAATTGGGAAGCTAAAGTATATTGTGCCAAAATTTCAGATCAGTTGGAGTTCGGGAAGTCACCCAAATGAAGGCTGCAACGTGGCCGTTTGAGCAAACCAATCCAGGGACTACCAGGATTTTCCTGGGACTGTGTCCTGACTTCCAGAATTTCTGTGGGACACATCGCTTGGAACCAAAGAACGTGCCATACACCGTTGGAAAGCTCTACGAGTCTAGTTTCTCTGAGACTTGGAATCGCATCAATTGAAACTCTGAGGAAAAAGTTATGCCGGTTTGAATGCACGAAGGTCAAGTCTGCCGAAAGAAGAAAACCTAAACCGAGTTCTACATGGATTTGGCTTACGAATGTGGACTGAATTCCATCCTTTGTGCAAGATTTTTGGCTGAATTAATTCATGGAAAACCTAAAGAGATATTGCTCAATTATTCAGCCATTATCTTGGGAATTTTTGGCAGAAAATAGAGGAAGAAAATCGCAACAAATCCTGATCAAATTCGGCAGAATTCCTGTGCACGTCATCCAACTTCCACGGACTCTCCCGGACAGCTCACAATGAATCAGAATTCGAGCCTTATATGGATAGAAAGCTACGGGAGTCTAGTTTCCAACCCAACTGGAATCACCTTAATATCTATTTTCTAGAGAAAGATATTCCATAATCTTCACTCGAAGGTCAAATCTGCCAGCAGGATAAGTTTGAGAAAAACTAGGTTTTGTAAACCCTAGCTGCCTCCCTTGCCTCTATAAATACCACAACATAATTTCAGAATAATCATCTTCTCTTCCTCACATAAACTTGCCGAACCTCTGCCAAAATATCTCCATAAATCTTACCAAGAACAAGGCCGAATCATCTCCACCACCTTTCCACAAAACCTTTCCAATCATCATCACCAATCCTATTGCCGATTCCTTCAACAAGGTTGTCATTAAGATTGTAATATTTCAATGGCTTTGATTTCTTTGTATTTAAACATTATTTTGTCTATGAAATATGTTTGGATTCTTGGTTTTATTTTCGGTATTGTTAATTTTATATGGGATTTCCGAATCTTTGTAATAATTGTTTGGTTATTTCATGTTTGATTACCGATTTATGCATGTGATTTGATTAAATATGTATGATGGGCAGTAGGATTTTGAATGCTTTCTTGATTTAATTAGGTTTATTTCCTTAATTCGTGTGCAACCGAAGGAGATGTCTAGATGCATTCGAAAGGCCATGAGTGTTATCTAGGTATTGAATTCACTTGCCGATTTAATACATGTTGGATCATACGCATGTTATGTTTTAATATGTATTTATCTAAGGGCTAGAGTAATTCTGGAAATTTACATGTCGATGTGAGATGAGTGACGCCATACTTGCTAACATGTTCCAATTCGACATATTGTGCTTATGTGCTATTTGTGTTTAATTTCTACGCATTGTGTTATTAAACCGATTAGTACCATGTTTAGGATTACACGCATGTTGGATTCTAAATACTTGTGATGTTTTGAATAATTAGAATAACCGCATTGGCTCTAATTAAATTGGAACTTAATTGATCTTGAATTCGATATTTGCTGCTGCCCCTATTGCTTGTTTTAATTTCATTGCATGTATAATGAGATTTGTGTCTTGTGATTGTGTGAAAGGTGATGATCAATTGTAGATAATAATTTAGGTTTTAGAATTTGTAAAAATTCAGTAGGTAATTAATCATAAAAATCGACAAACCCCCTTATGTGCAACACTTTGTGTGATTGAAAGCCCTTGATTTCCCCGGATAGAACGATCCCTACTTGTCCTAACTACAATTGACAAAAGAAGGGTATTATGTGTATGAAGTTGTTTTGCAGGTACTTTGTGCTTGGATAACATGTCCATCATAAACCCCTCTGGGCCTCGGGGTAAAAGCCCAATTGAAGTAAACTCCAATTGTGGCCCAAACAGATACATTACTATCATTGGGGTATACTTTCTCATATTTATATGACCTAGTGACGTAAGGAGGGACGTATATACTTCACATGAAACATATATAATTAAGTTTCGTACATTAGATAAATAGAACGTTAATTCCACATGTTTTGGTATCTGGTCTTGATTTGGATCTCGATCTACATCCAAAAGAACAAAATGTAGAGCCATGTGAGTTGTTCATGGCGTGCAAAGTAGTGTGAAATGTTCACAAATTCAAACTCCTATTACGGCTACATTGTCCTCTTCTCTTTTACCTCTTCTTTCCTACTAGTAATTATGAATAGTAAAACTATATTTAGTTGTATAGATCTGATTTCTCTATTTGGATTTTCTGTGTTTCGATTTACTCGGCTCCATATAATTATTGGATTGAGAAATTATGACTAATTATTTACATCAATATTCTTACTCAATCTAATAGTTATAAAGATTCCAAACAAAGAAAAACCAATTCTTAATTGTATACTCTAAAATCAACTCAGATGTCGATCATATTAGATAATATAACTGTTCGAAATATATATAACTGTCTAATATTTTGATGTCTCATATGAAAAATGGATGGTTCATAATGAAAGGTATTTCATATTCACTTTGTTCACTACTCCACCCAGTTTCCACATCCCATCTTGGATTAGGACTTCAAGATCGAGTAACTAACACGTATATTGACTATGTGGACTTAAATTAGTACTCAATTGGAAACGTACTCCTATCAACCTTATCAACAAAACCAAAACTGGAGTCTTCCGGTAAAAACAAACCAAATAAAGCATTACTAGCTAGTTTATGCTTTTCTTGTCCAAAGAGAAAAAGAAAAAGAAACTTTTACGTGGGTCTCAGAAATTGATCCCTCTTTCTCATTCACTCACTCTTGTCCCTCGTACTCGATCTATCAGTGCTTCCAGGCCAACAAGTCTATAAATAGGGAGGGCCGGACTAACAAGACCTTCACTCAGAAATCAATCACCTCTTGCATACCTTCCTACAAACTCTAAGCAATCAAGAGAGATCGAAATGGCATTCTCAAAGACTTTCCTTGTTGTCGCCCTTGCCTTTGCTGTTCTCCTCATCTCTGCTGAGGTCTCGGCTCACCGTGACCTAGCTGAGACTACCACCACTACTCGTGAGTTTCTCTTTTCTTAATCAACTCAGATTGATCGTATTGCATTTCATGATTTGACTGTGTTATGTTTCTTTATCACTATTTCTCTAACGCATAGATTTTTTCGAGTGTAGAGAACGCCAACACTGATGGTTACCACGGACACGATCACGGACATGGCGGCCATGGAGGACACGGTGGACACGGAGGACACGGAGGGCATGGAGGGCATGGACCTCATGGTGTTGAGACTGAAACTGAGAACTAGATGATGATGATGAACGTGTATGCATGCAGTGGTGTACATTCCAGGCGTACGTGGAATCAGTAGTAGCTTGTTTGGTTATGAATAATAAGTGTGTATTGGTTGAGCAGTCCACAAAACTCTCAATCGATCACATCTCTGTAATTCGATCCTCGGATCTTCATCATGTCATGAACTATCTATGATCCACTTTATATTAGCTGAATTCATGCTTGTCTATATATTTCTATATCAGATCGAGAGGGGGATAAAGACATGCTAGAGCATACCTAATAACTTAAAGAGAATATATCGCCGGCCGGCTCCAACATTAACGTAGTTCTCGTAAAGTTCTCTAGGAAAGCACCAACTTCTAGCCAGAAAACCTGGCACTTTGAGGTGCAAACATGAACGTCGACGAAAGTATACAAGACCGGGGATGGGGTTTATTAAGGTGCAGAATTTGCAGACTATTAAGGTCCAGCAGTCCAGATAAGCTCATGAGCACATAAATAACGAGAGAGACAGCTTAGTAGATCTTTTGCAACTCGGCACAGCAAAACTAACTTTTTGTTGATGACAGAATCATTAAACTTTCCCCTTGAAATTTTACCCAAAGGAAAAGAAAGAGAGAGAGAGAGAGAGAGAGAGTAATTCCAAGTTCTTCATAGCTACTAGCTATTAGCTTGTATAGCTATTGGCATGCAGTCATGCACTCCTACGATAAATGCTTCTTTTCTTTCTTCCACGCGCGTTGTATTCAGCTTGATTAATATTTGGATAGTTCTCCCTGGATTTTGAATTTGCGTTTTCTGCATACTTCCCAGATTATATTAACAAGTATATATATAACGGTCAAATGAAGATAAGAAAAGTACCGACTTCGTCTCTTATCCTAAAATCCTCATCAGGTTTTCCAGGCCTCCAGCCATGAGACTTCATATACCTTCTTATCCGTACCAATTAATTCGTGAAGACCAACGAAAGCCTTATATAGAGACATACGCATGACTTCGATCGATCGTCTCGTATATCCTTGTTGGAACTAAATCGATGGAGTCGCCACCCAAGAACTGTACGCCATGATTTACTAGATAGATAGATAGATAGATATGTAGAAGGAACATAGAGATAATCGCGCGTTTTGCTCTCGAATGTTCTCTCCGGTTTCTCTTTAATTATTTTTGCTATTAACTCAATGGATTTGACGAGCTGCACCAACCAATTAAATACATGTATTAACCAAAATCAAGCCAAACTGCATTATATATGCTTTTGGAGTACTACTCTCGGCTAGTACTCGATCAATAGAAGTCGGGCCGGGAATACGGAACTGGACTGAAATCATTTTCCATGAAATTATATAATTACCAGACTCATTATAATTATCAGCTTTAATTTCTATTGTAAAGCACTTAAATCACTATATAATTAAGTCGTCCATCATTGTACTATACTTTGAACAGTTCGTTATAGATTAATTAACCTACTCTAAAATTAGTTTTGTTTCAATAGATATCAGAACTTAATTAAAGCTGTGCATCACTATATAATTAAGTCGTCCATCACTATATCTTGGTTTATATATATAACTTAAACCACTATATAATTAAGTCGTCCAGCTTTAATTTTTCTATTAATCAGAACTTCTAATACACTACTGCAGGGCACAAATGAAGTGACGACACTTCGAGGGAAAAGTCGTCGCCTCGGATCTGTACCGACGAAAAGTCGTCGCTTCCTGGTCGTCGCTTCAAAGTCGTCGTTTCGACACCAGGCGACAAATAATGGACAACTGGTCGTCGCCTCAGAATATCAAGCGACGACTACAAACTTCGTCGTTCAGTATAAAGCGACGAATATTCTGTGTCGCTTTCTATCTGTCGCGACGAACTTTGATTCAAAATTCGTCGCTTAGTGTCACGTTTCACAGAAGGAAATATTGGAATATAACATGGAAGCGACGAAGGTTGCTTGTCGCTTCAGATGTGATGCGACAAATATGGATCAATATTCATCGCTTCGTTCTGAGGTACAGATTGGAAATACAGGTTTCTGGTAAGTTTTGAACGCATTTCAAGATCGATAAAATAACAGAAAACCTACATTCAAATCACATATACCACACATCCAACATTACACACACACACACACACACATTACATTAGCAAACGTTTAAAATTTTATTTAAATCTACAATATGTTACATAATTACGATGACGATAATCCTCGGGAATGTACTATAATATCCATCAAGCAACAAAGCTATTTTAGAATGAAAAAAAATTGTCCTAATCAAGGTCATCAGCGGGGATACGTAATGAAGCACATGAGGATTTTTCAGGGAGTGGAGCTGTTTGTACCGCAACGGCTTGGGCCGCTATCAAAGTGTGGATGTGACCCTCCATCTCTCTCATACGTTGTTGCATCTCTTGGTTCTGTTGGATGGCGGTTGCTAGTTGGGTCCTCAACTCCTCATCTTTTGGGACACGCGTGCACCGCCTCTTGGTTTTGGCGGGCGTATTAATGCACTCCCTAACCCTGCAGAAATGGTAAAAGAGAAGTCAAATAAAAAACCATTTCGTATCTAAAAACTAAAATTTGCAAAAGATTTGGGTGAAAAAATAAAGTACCTCGGACCCTCGTCCCCGGCTTCCCACCCAACTCCTTCTCGACTATCGCCATCTGGTCGTCGACGCTAATGTCGCCCGTTACCTGACTGCCGCCCCCTTCATCACTCACTCGGCTAGCACATAGCTCGTTCATCTTCCTCTTCACCGCTGCCTGCAAATAAAAACAATTATTAGATTAGGGTTATTATACATTTTAATTCAAAAAAACCGAAATCACAAGCCGATAGAGAAGTGACTCACCACTTTCTTTTGCGTATTCTGCGATTTTTGATAAACATCGCATACTGTCTGCTGTATAGGTGCAGGATGCCCTTTCTCCTCGTTTGCAGTGACCCGGTAGCTGTAGGGAGTGGTGCCGGAGTGGTGGTTGATTGCATACCTCTTCTCCTTTCCCTTGTTCCGGTTAGCCGCGTTCCGGGCACACATCCTCTACAAAACACAGTGGATCATATAATTAATATATCAGATTAGGGAGAAATTGGACTAAGCGTGTAGCTATAAATTAATATTCATTACCTTGTAAGCGTCGTCCTCAAAGTGGGCTTTGAGGTACTCCCACTGCTCAGGTCGGTGGATGGACTCCCAAGGCGTCGCCTTTGATACTTCGACGTAGTGAGTATGGCAATTGTACTTCCAATCTTTGTAGATCTTTGCTGTGGTCTCGTCGATGTATCTCCACATGTCTGTCTCAGTGGGAGGGAGGTCATACCACATCTAGTAGAAAACAATTGTTCAAAAATGCATTAGAAATTGAATATCATATTTCAAAATTAGAAATATTGAGAAAAAAAATCCGAAATTATTCTAAAATAGAAATTTTACCTCCATATAATGGGTAAGTGCATCTCGGTGCTCCTCAGCCAGCTCTACATATGAAGGCGCCAGCATTGACCCTTTGGTCCGGACGGCGGAGCCGATGTCTCGAGACATCAATGTCCTCCACTTCAACTCTTTCGGACCCTTATGCTCTTCCGCGTACACAACCTTCAGAGGTTGGTTATTGTTTAGCCCCTTCAAATATGCCGTCTTTGTCCCCGTGATGATGCCAAGCTTCTCATTCTCCACTTCAACTCTTTCCCCCGTTGACATATTAACAATCTCTGCCAATATAATGCACAAATGAAAACTGAGGATGGACAAAGTAATAGTAAAAGCTATGCCATGCCACAAAATCAAAAGTTCCCATCCAATTATTCAACTAACCCCGTCCCACACTCTAATATGCTGCTTTCAATCAAATATATACACACACACGAGCATCATAAAACTAGTTATATATATGTTATACAATTATACTGTGTTTTGTACAAGGAAAAGTGGTGCCACCAAATTGAAAAAGGCAGCAGATCCTATAGCAAGTCAATGTGATTTTTATTCAGGTAGCTTGTTAGTGTAGCAGAGCGAAATGTCAAGACTCGTAGGATTTGATTTAGTTGACATTTATAGGATGACAATGCTTGGAAGTTAGAAAAAACAAGACAGTATGCATATAGTTATATCAATACATCCTATCTAATATTTTGAAATTTTCCCAATGAATTTGGTCTCAATCTCGAATTCAAATCCCTACTGGTTCAATCAAAGCAGTAGCCTCAGCAACAACTATATATATATATATATATATATATATATATATATATATATATATATATACACACACACGGCATGTTGGAGATAAAAGAGATTAGATAATCACACACGGGCATATATTAAAATTCATTTTAAATCTAACTCTGATCATAATTAGAACATTCTAAAAAAAGTGTCTAACTAATCATGACACCTCAGTGAAACACACTTATTCTTTAGAGCAAGTCATAAGGAGTTTCCACATAAAGCATATCTCTGTTATAGCATATTAGAAGTCAAGTGGTAAACACACATCCAAGTAGTATAAAAAAAAAAACTAAAAATAAAATAAAATAAGAAAAGGCATAAATGTCTATGGCTCAACCTAACCATCAATTTTATTTAGTCTTTAAAAACATGAATATCAAATTATAGCATGATGGCAGTGCACAGAAGCTGCTTATTGAATTACGAATCTGCTTATTGTTAACTATTAGATATTAACAAATGATATTAGAAGAAGTAAAAGAAAACAGAACACCTTATAGTTACTTTTTCTTTCCTTCAGCAACAACTTTGAAATGCATATTATGCAATGTTGACTCTTTCTAGGTTCAACGCTTCAAACCGAATGAGTAAACATGTTTACGTTTATCCGGCTGCTTAGGACCCCTCTTGGTCCGAATGCGTAACGGAGGACCGACTTCGGTGTGCCCTTCCACGGCGGCGGCCCTGGCTCCAGCGGTGGCGCCAGCGCCAGCTCCGGTTCCGCCAGCTTCCAGCAGGGCCCGACCCCAACACGTCTGTTTCGTCCAAAGATGGGGCCGGTACCAAGGTCCCGACCGCCGCTCCCGTCATGTTTGCATTTGGCGTATCCGACGACGTCGCCGCCGCGGCCGCCACTCTGGCGACAGCTTCTGCCGCCATCCTCTCCCTCCTCGCGTCGAGCTCCTTCTTCCTCTTCTGGGCACTACAACCAGGTGCCATTGATGATTTGAATTAGGGTTAGGGTTTGAAGGTCCGGATTTGGGGGTTTTAAATTAGGGTTTATGGTGGGATTAGGGGTTTCGATTTTGGGGGTTTTTGGTGAAGAAGGATTAGGGTTTAGGGTTGAATCGAAGGGATTGGGGATACGGGTTAGGGTTTCGGGTTTAGGGTTTAGGGGAAATGAGAGAGAGAGCGGGAAATGAGAGAGAGAGATGTTGAAATCGGGCTAATGAGGAAGAAGGTTCTGAAACTCAGGTTATATTAGATATGAAGCGACGACTTTTGGCTTAACGCGTCGCTTCAATTTTAATGAGCATACTTTGTCGCTTGATTTGTATCCTGCGACGAACTTGTTTTCAATATTCGTCGCTTCATATGAACTGAACATATTAAGATTATGCTTATATATATACATAAGTTTTTATTTAATAATAGTATTATTAATAGGCGTTAAAAATTACAACAATATGTGGTTAACATCATCATCATCATCATATTACAACCTTTAACATATTAACTAGTAGTCTTCCTCTTCGTCGTCCCCGTTATCATCGTCTTCATCTTCCTCGTCGTCATCGAATTCATTGTCTTCATCTTCCTCGTTCTCATCGAATTCATCGTCTTCATATTCCGATGCCTCACCGTTTGATTCTTCATTCTCTTCATGTACTTCTAAATCGAGTTGGAGATTAGATGTATCAATATGGTAAAATTGCATTGAACTAAGTGTGTCCTCTTGGTAAGGCTCTGGAATTTGATTCCCTGAAGGAGGCCTTCCACTTCTGTTGCTAGTACTTCGGCACTGTATACATTTCGGTGCGACATTTCTTGCACCACCTTCCATGAACCACCTGCCATAGGATCGTCCAAGTAGAAAACTTGTTTTGTCTTGACAGCAAGACAGAATGGTGAATTCTCATAGTAACTAGTATTTGTATCCACTGAGATCAGACCATGATCTACCTTGATGGTGTCAATGTCTTCGGCGGTCTCATCGTCAGTGGTGTTGTGCCATATAACTTTGAACAATACGACCGAGAGATTGTCTAGATAACATACCTCGACTACGTAGTCAAGATGGCCATAGAAGTATTGGGACATGTTTCCAGCTTTCGTGGTTAACATCACCCCGCTATTTTGAGTCACGAGCCTTTGATCTCTATCGAATGAAACATACTTGACACCGTTCACATAGCACGCCTTATAAATCCGAGTGAATTGCGGACCTCGAGCCAATGACCATATTTCCTTGTTATAATTAACGTCTTGAGCATCATGACGACGGGTTGTCTGAAAAAAAAAATGGTGTTAGTGTTATACCATTTAGAGTTTAGGATTTTTTTTAAAAAAAACATCCCTAAATTTCCGTACATATCTTAAGAACCATCGGTGGAAACTCCTCCTCATGAGACGCTCGTCATACTCGTCACCATGTTTCTCTATGTACATCTGCAAATGAGTGTAAATGTACTCTTGAGCCTCTTCTGTATGGGTCAAAATTTTGCAATGAGCCTCAGCCATTTGCTCCTCTGTTAACCTGATATTTTCGGTAGTATCCATAATACATGGCTGAACTAACTGCGAAACACAGCTAATATTCCATATTGGGGGATAGGGCTGTTCTACATCTTCCAATTGCAAATAAGACTTACAGTACGTCACCGACTCCCATGATATGTATCTTTCTGCAATACTCCCCTCCGGATAACGTGTATTACACATTGACTGTTTATAATCACCTAAGTGCCTATAAAATGATGAATATAATTAGTGCATATACCTTTCGTTAGTGTAAATTTAGTTTGAACAAATGAAACATTTTTTGTTAGTGCATATATCTTTCTGTCGGATACATCCATGTAAAATGTACTGGGCCTGTAAGCATAACTTGTTCGGGAAGGTGAACCATGAGATGAACCATAGAGGTGAAGAAATGTGGAGGAAAAATCAACTCTAAATTGCACAGAATGATCACTATCTCATCTTTCATTTGTGTAACCTCAGCCTTCTTCAATTCCCTAGCATATAATTTCCGAAACCAATTTGACAATGCTATCAATGGCTTCACGACGTTACTTGGCAAAAATCCTCGGATAACCACTAGAAGAAGACGTTGAAGCAGGACATGCCAATCATGCGTCTTCAATCCATAGAACTTATTCTCGGTTAGTTTCACTTTATTTCTCAAACTTCCCGCATAGCCAAGTGGATACCTAACACCGCGAAACCATTCGAATACTTCTTCACGGAGATCCTCTTCAACTAAAAAGGGTGCATGAGGAACCTTTCCCGTCCTCTTTCGAGCTTCCGAACACCACTGCCTTTTGTGGATTTTCCTTTTCTCCAACGCTTCGCGGGCCCTTGAACCATCCTTGGTCTTCCCTTCAATTGCAAGAATGGTGGCAAGGATATTATCACCCACGTTCTTTTCAATGTGCATGACATCTAAACAGTACCTGTGTAACAAAGATGACCAATATGGAAGGATCCAGAAAACGCTCTCGTGGGTGAAACATTGTCTGTTGTTTGGATTATAAGGGACATGAAAATCAGGACGCTGGCTAAGAGTGGCGTAACGGTGTGACCTGATTTCCTCCAAGATTTCATCCCCGTCCATATGAGCTGGTCTTTTTCGCCACTCTAGCTTTCCGTTAAATGCCAAACTGGATCGCATTGGTGAATTCTCATCAAGCCATTTCTGATGCCCTTCATAAACGATTCTCCCACAAATATGCTCCGCCGTAAGCTTATGTAGACAAATTGGACATGCCTTGTACCCTTTCACTGTTGAGCCTGCAAGCATCCCTAAACCAGGAAAGTCACTTATCGTACACATCAGCGCTACCTTCGTCATGAATACATCATTGTCCACTCTGTCAAAAGTAGGGACTCCATTTTCCCACAAATCTTTGAGCTCGTCGATCAATGGACGAATGAGTACACTAAAGCACTTTCCTGGAGATTTAGGGCCAGGAATCAAGACGGCCAGCATATTATATTCCTTCCTCATACACATATTAGGGGGTAGATTACATGGCATCACAACCACCGGCCTTGTACTATGCTGGGTTGTCATTGTTCCAAATTGACTAAAACCATCAGTTGCCACTCCAAGCCGCACATTTCTTCCCTTAATGTCGTCGAAACCGGAAAATGTCCTGTTAAAATGTTGCCATGATTCTCCATCAGATTGGTGCCAGAGGGTATTTTCATCTACTCGCCTCTCCTTATGCCATCGCATATGCTTTGCTGTATGTGGAGACATAAATAGGCGTTTCAACCTTCGAGTGACAGGGAAATACCAGATTACCTTTTTTGGAATGGCATCCGTATCTGGCTTATATTTTTCAGCACCACATACTGGACAAGTCCTACGGTACTTATTTTCATTCCCCCTGAATAGGTAACAGTTGAATTCACAAACATGAATTTTTTTCATATCCAAGGGAAAGATCCTTCAGGATTTTTGTAATTCTCGAATAACTGACAGGGAAATTTTACTTTTTAAAAACTTATGCAACCATCTGCACAATTTATCAAGACTCGTATCCAACCATCTTTGTTCAACTTTAATTTCCATTGCATGTAATATGGCACTTAATACAGTTTCTTCACTCACTTCATATAATGGGGTTTGAGACTCCCTCAAAAGCCTTTCATATTTAGCATAATCATCATCTACTATGTCATTGAATTGAGCTTCAGCATTTTCTCCATCATTCACATTATGTGGTGCATCTCCATCGTACCCAGGATAGTACAGAAATACATCTTGTATAATCTCCACAGGCGGAACCACTAAAGGACCGGCAACACTAGAAGCCTGGACTTTGTCTTGAAGCCACTGTCTTCGTCGACTCATCATTGCTGGTTGACCAGAAACTTCCCCATGTAGATGCCAAACTGTGTAAGTCGGATCCAAACCACAGTGGATGCAGTGATGATAAATTTGTACGAGTTCCATATAATAAGGACCATTTTTATAATTTGAGCACGGGCAAGGGAGGTACTGGGTTCCAACAGTGTGAGTCCTCACAAAATTAATGAAGTTAACTACGCCTTTTCTGTAGTCAGGGTGTGTATAATGAAGATTCATAAAAGATTTGTCGGGAACATCATCCATGTTTCCTGTCATAACATAAACAGACAATATGCATAAGGTTAGCACACAACATTTATGACACAATCAAAACCTGTCCCAACACTTCTTCTCCTTATTCCTTCAGGTTGAGTCCTATCCCCTTCAGGCAAACACGACTTTGTAGATTCTTTTGCTATTCATATCATTTCTGCTACAATTTTGGGAAATTTCGGCAGCATCTCCCTACAGTTCCTCAAGTGCACACAAATCTAAACAACCTAATTTGCACTCGAGGAACACTGTAGAGAGACAATGTCGAAACTATATCCCAAAACTGCAACGGAAACCACATGAATAGCAAAAGGATCAACAAAATCGTGTTCGCCTAAAGTGTCCAAAAAAGGGACAATTCGAGAATCAACAACTCATCTCGATCAACTAGATGAGTTGTTGATTCTCAAACGGGAGTTCGAAGCTGATAAACACCACAATTATATATAATATGAAACCATAAATTTACACACGGCACCACACTCCCTCACTAAGCCACTCGCATGTTTCAGAAACCCTAACTACCACAATCCACACACAACACAAACAAATTACATCGTAAAATTCTAATTTCACTACATTTCACTATTTCACAAAATTTCATTTTCACTATATTTGGATTTAACTAAATTTTACGATTTCACTAAATTAAACTGAAATTCAATTTCATTAAATTTCCCAATTTCACTAAATTTCCCCATTTCACCCAATTTCACTAAATATAACACTTTCACAAATTAACTAACATAATCTCAATTTCACCAAAATCAACACCAACTCCATCATATATTCAATCACCCAACACTAAAAACAACACAAAACACATTATAAACCAAATCCAACTCAAGATATCAAACACTAAATTAAACCAATCAAAACTAAATATGGTGATTACAATGAAGAGGAGAGATTATACAAACCTGTAAAGCAATTGGAAGAGAAGACCCAAGCTTAATTTTGGACCCCAAAATTGAAGAAATCAGCAGTTTTGGAGATTTTTCACAGCTTCTACAGTATTTAGAAATAATTTCTTCACCTTCTGTGTTCTGTATGACCCAAGGCTTTATAACAGATTTCAAAATTTGAAGCGACGAAGATTGATCAAAATCCGTCGGTTCGTTTATTATGATGGGACGACGTTTAAAAACTCGTCGCTACATTTTCCAAACCCTGTTTCTCTTACGATCCGAGGCGACCTAAAACCATTATTCGTCGCTCCTTTTTTTTGAAGCGACGACTTTTGATCAATCGGCGTCGCTTAATTTTTTTAGAAGCGACCAGTTATCACTACTAGATCGGACAGAATAGCCGACGAAAAAAATTTCGTCGACTATGCCAAATTTTCGTCGGCTATTCCTTCTGCCGACGAAACTTTTGTCGGCTATAATTCGTCGGTAAAACGGCGTTGGTAAAACCAATGGCCGACGAAAATAACAAAATCGTCGGCTATTTTGGAGATGGCCGACGATATTACAGACGAAAATTCATTTTGTCGACCAAACCTGGGCAAAATATCCGACGAAATTCGTCGGATATTTTCGAGTATGGCCGACGATATCGTAAACTATAGCCGACGAAATTCGTGGGCTATTTGTTCTGAAATATAGCCGACGATTTCATCTATTTCGTGGGTTATTTCGTCAGAATATATTAATATTTTAATAGGCATTAATTAATTATAGCCGACGAAATAATGTCATTTTCGTCGGTTATAAAAGTTATAGCCGACGAAATTTGGTAAATTTCGTCGGCTATATAGCTTATAGCCGACGAAATAATGCCAATATCGTCGGCTATTCTTACATTTTGGGGAAAAAAATTAAATTAATTTCTAAATTACCATTCCAAGCAACCTGCAATTCACAATGACAATCCATGCATTTACACCAACAAGAAACACGTATAAATGACTTATTATTTAATTTGTTCCAATATACATAAAATATAACCCTAATCACCACCTAAAGCACTAAAGTCCACCACGTCATCCCCAGCATCCTGCTCTCCATCATGCTCGTCATCCTGCTGAACGAACTCGGAAAGTTGAGGCATTGGAGGTTCAACTAACGGCTGAAACGGGGGCGGGGGTTCAAGGCTTTGTTGTTGTGCCGCGAACATATCATACCACCAGTTTTGTTGGCCGGCGTAGTTGTGTCGCCGAATTTTCTCGCATTCAGCATGCAAACTGGACATATCCAAATGATACTGCTGTGTTCTGCGGTGTTGCTCCTGTGATCTCTGGGACTCGGCCGCCAATCTTGCGGCCAGTCTCTGCACTTCCCCCCTCATCTGTTGGTTGTCCCCGCCTCCCTTCTTTTGACCTCCCTTAGTGGTCTTCAGGAGCCCTATTCAAGAACTTCCTGATAGGAGCACAATGTGCGACGATATTATATGTTTTTACCCTCATTTATGCTTTTTTTAACCCTTATTTGTCTAAGATAGAGTCATAATATAGTTTAGTATTAATTTGGTAGAGTTTGGCGAAAAGTTGGTTATGAATCCGAAAAATGACTAAGTTTGAGGAATCTGGAAAATAATGCAAGTTGTCTTTTTCGTGATTCTGAGATGAGTAAAAATGCGATCTATCCTTATCAGAATTTAATGAAATTTGGTGTGCTTATTATTCATATACTGAGGAATATTGTGTTAAAATTTCAGATCAATCGGAGTTCGGAAAGTCACCCAAAAGATGGCTGCAACTTGGCAGTCCGAGCAAACCAATCCAGGGACTTCCAGGATTTTCCTGGGACTGTGTCCCAACTTCGAAAAATCATTCCCGACGACTCATAAGGAATTTGATCAAACTGTTTTATATGGAGGTAGCTATGTGTGTCTAGATTCTCTGGGACTTGGAATCGCATCAATCGGAGCTCTGAGGAGGAAGTTATGCCGGATTTACTGGAGTAAGGTCATTTTGCCGGCAAAACAACAACTATCCCGGTTGCACAAGGAAAGCTTTCCTTTGGACTTTTGAAGCATGGATCGGATATTATGGACCTAAAGATATGTCCATACTAACTTAATAAGAAGATTCAAGTCCAAGATAAGGCCAAGAAGAGTCTAGAAGAAAAGAATTTAGATAATAAGAGAAAGAAAAAGAATCCTGATTAATTTCAAGAAAATTCCTGTGCACGTTTCTCAACTTCCACGGACTCTCCCGGACAGCTCACAATGAATCAGAATTCGAGCCTTATATGGATAGAAAGCTACGGGAGTCTAGTTTCCAACCCAACTGGAATCACCTCAATATCTATTTTCTAGAGAAAGATATTCCATAATCGTCACTCGAAGGTCAAATCTGCCAGTAGGATAAGTTTGAGAAAAACTAGGTTTGGTAAACCCTAGCTGCCTCCCTTGCCTCTATAAATACCACAACATAATTTCAGAATAATCAACTTCTCTTCCTCACTTAAACTCTGCCGAATTCTCTCCAAGAATCCTCACCAAGAACATAGCCGAACCATCTTCCACCACCTTTCATAAAATCATTCCAATCATCAACACCAATCCACTTGCCGAATTCTTCAACAAGGTTGTCACTTGGATTGTAATATTTCGATGGCTTTTGTTTCTTTGTATTTATACATTAATTTGTCTATGAATTATGTATGGATTCTTGGTTCCGATTTTGGTTTTGTTAATTATTCATGGGATTTCCGAATTCTTGTTATATTGTTTGGTTTTCTTGTGTTTAATTACCGAATTATGCTTGTGATTTAATTGAATATGGTATGATGGGCAGTAGGCTTTTGCATGTTTTCTTGATTTAATTAGGTTTATTTCCTTAATTCGTGTGCAACCGAAGGAGATGTCTACATGCATTCGAAAGGCCATGAGTGTTGTCTAGATGTTGAATTCACTTGCCGATTTAATACATGTTGGATCATACGCGAAGTTGATTTTAATGTGTATTTATCTAAGGGCTAGAGTAATTCTGGAAATTTACATGTCGATGTGGGATGAGTGACGCCATACCTGCTAACATGTACCAATTCGACATATAGTGCTTATGTGCTATTTGTGTTTAATTTCTACGCGAAGTGTTGTTGAACCAATTAGTACCATGTTTAGGATTATACGCGAAGTTAATTCTAAATACTTGTGATGTTTTGAATAATTAGATATACCGCGAAGGCTCTAATTAAATTGGAACTTAGTTGATCTTAAATTCGATATTTGCTTGCTGCCCCTATTACTTTGTTTAATTTCGTTGCATGTTTAATGGGTTTTGTGTTTTGTGGTTGTGTGGAAGATGTTGATCAATTGTATATAATAATTTAGGATTTAAATTTAGTAAAAATCAGTAGGTAAATTAATTATAAAAAACGACACCCCCTTTATTTCCAATACTTTATGTGATTAAATGCCCTTGATTTCTCCGGATAGAACGATCCCTACTTGTCAATACTACAATCGACACAAGAAGGGTATTATGTGTATGAAGTTGTTTTGTAGGTACTTTGTGCTTGGATAACATCTCCATCACTTCCCAAACCCCGGCAGTAGTATTGGTTTGACCGGTTTGGGAAGGCTGCGTCGAACATCCTCGCTGCCGTTTGGACATTCGATCGGTCTACCTGGCGCAGGGCTTCTTGCAGATCTGCCTCTGAAATGTTCGGTTGTGTCTCCCGAACTACTTGCTGCAACACTTCTTCTTCGGCCCAGTTCACCCTCTCCTAATTGAACGGGAAAAAAAAATTAATATTCTAACAAATATATAATTAAGTAAAATTAATAATTAAAATTTAAAAATCGTAATTAACGACTTACGAGCTGTTCTGTCGCTTGTGGATAAGCCTTCTTGAACGTCTCCACGTACGGGTTGCTATCAGGATGATCTTTAAGTGCCTCCTCCTGATATTGTGCAAATGGCCTAGAACCACCATGATGGGGGGTTGTGTTACGGCGGCGGTTCGCAGAGTTTATCCGAGACCGTTCCTTCAAACAAATAATAAAATATTAGAAAATTACATAAAAAAATATTAGTGTAATAATTATAAAATAATTAAACTAATAATTAAAATTTTTTAAAAAATAAACATTTATAGTTAAGTTTAGTATTTACCTGCATAAGTGGGTTGTCGAAGTCTACTGTCTTCAACCAACGCCACTCGTACTCCCTGAACATGAACTCTCTTGGAGTACCCATACGACCACGGTTGTCGTATTCGTTAAAGTAGGTACGGAGCTCGTTCTTCCACTCTTTGAACCTACGGAAAAAATAAAAGTGCATTAGAAATATTATTAATATCATAAAATATTTCAAATTATAAGATGAGGAATTCCCTACGTACCTCGAGTTTTGCATCGCGTCCGCCCAATCCTGCTTGTGTTCGGCAATCTCGAAGTATGTCTGAAAGATAATATTTTATTAGTTTTACAATTATAACAATACCGAAAATTATTAAATATTACGATAAAGAAATTAAATTTTTTAAATTACTCACCGACGCCGCGTTGTTGACCTCTCTCTTGATCTCTCCCAGCACATCAGCCCACCGTGTCCACAACATAGGGACTCTATCCCTAATCAGTGCCCCCACACAACCCGCGTAATCACGGCGTTTTTTCCCCTGAACCTCCTGATTAGGGGGTTCGTTGATCTGGATCCTCCCCCTGCTCTCAACAGTTCTCCTGAGCGTGTCAAAACATATGACACCTCTCGTATTCCTCGTTGAACTGCTAGCGGCTGTCCCTATCACATAAACGACGATTGGTTAATAAAATTAAATATTAGTGCGTTAATTTTAATAAAATATTTAATTAATAAAATCAAATGTTACCTGAACTGGATGACCCGTCTGTCGACTTTCCTTTTCTCCTCGCCGAAATCAGGAGCTCAGGTGTCTCAAATGGCTACTGATGGTATGCCTCCGCAACACTCACGTATTGAGGCATATCAGGCCATATAGGCACACCACGAAAGTCGACATCGGGTATCGCATGAATGTTGTACGGGAGGTAGAGCAGATTTGGGAGAGTAGGCCCCTCAGTCGAGTCAGCAGCAGACGTCGCCAGACTTGTCATCGGCTCCCGATGAACCTCAGGCATACGGACCTGAGGAACGTCTGGAGCTATCTCGTCCAGAAATAGCTGCCTATTGAACCTCTGAGCATCTGGCCCGAGAGGGGGACGTGAACTGCTCGACGGCCGCCCTGCCTGGAGAAGGGTCTGGTGCCGAGAACTCACACTCCTCCGCGGCTGGGATGAATCCACAGTCCTCCGCGGCTGGGATGAATCTACAGTCCTCCGCGGCTGGCTGGTGGTCCTCTCAGGCTGGCTAAGGGTCCTGTCGGAGTCTGCGGAACCGGCAGAACTTCCAAAACCCCTAGATCTGGAAGAACGACGGCCTCCGAATAACTGTCTGAGTGCATCGGCCATCTAGAGCTTGAGGCATTAATCCATTAATTAATATTAAATTATATTACATTAAATAACAAATTCTAATTAATATAATAACCAATAATACTAACATATTTTAAAACATACTAACAAATTAATATTTAAATTATAATAAATATATAACAATTAAATTTATTAACAAATATATAACAAATATATAACAATTTATATAATTAAAATTAAATATATAACAAATATATAACAATTTATATAATTAAAATTAAATATATAACAAATATATAACAATTTGTTAAAATTAAATTTATTAATAAATATATAACAATTTATATAATTAAAATTAAATATATAACAATTTATATACCTAAATTATAAAATTAAACTAAATTGAAAAAAAAAAAAACCAAAAAACCTTCGGATCTGTTTTGGCGGAGGAGGAGGAGAGGAAGGAGGAGGAGGTGGCCGGAGGAGGAGGCTGGATTTCGAGGCCGGTCGGAGGAGGAGGCTGGATTTCGGGTCTAGGGTTAGGAGCTAGGAGGAGGAGATCGGACGGCGCCGGCGCCGATTTGAGGAGGAGGAGGATGACCAGTTCGGAATGGAGGAGACGCACGGCCGATTTGAGGAGCGGAAGAGGAGTTTTTGCGGATTTAGGGTTGAAAAAGTCGGGCTGCTGCGGCTGTCTGCTTTTATAGCAGAGAGAATAGCCGACGAATTAAAAGATTTCGTCGGCTATTCTTTGAACGTCGTCGGCTATTCTATGAACATCGTCGGCTATACTTTGGAAGATCAGCAGCCGTCTGATCTGAGCCAGCCAATGACGGATAATAAAAAAGCGCGGATCGCAAGAGTTTAGCAGACAAAAATTATATTTCGTCGGCTAAACTGAGAGAATAGCCGACGATTTAAAATATTTCGTCGGCTATATATCCTTTGGAAAATCAACAGCCGTTGGATCTGAGCCATCCAACGACGGACAATAAAAAGGCGCGGATCGCAAGAGTTTAGCCGACGACATATAATTTTCGTTGACTAAACTATTGGTCAAACCATTAAATCAAACCTCTAAACGCTTAAAAACATAAATTAGTCTAGTTAAACGACGGTTTCTGGCCTGACCTTCAACAGATAATAGTTTCAAATCAATAAGACGCAACTAATCATATAAAAATTTTACAAAATTGATTTAACGAACGTCAGGCTACCCATAGGAAAACGAAAGTAAAAAACAGTTAACCGCAACATTCGACACACAGAGTTTATCGGAATCTTGTCATTTTTCAACTGTAGACGTATTTCATTATTTCGGTCATATCTTATTTCACAACATTTTTGCATTTGAAGAGTCTACGTATAGTAACTATTTGAAACTATACATTCACTTAAACACTTGGTAAACAAGTTAGGGAACATTAGTGCATATGTTCTGATTTTGAATCTAAAAGTTTAGAAAATCTATTCCAACCGTCAGATATCACCGTTAAGATTAAATACATGTATGGAAAAAAATCCAACTTCAGCTGACAACGTTAAAGGCTCGATCGGAACGGTCAACCGGGTAAGTCAAACCTCTAAACGCTTAGAAATGGTAATTGGATTGTCTAAATGACGTTTTTTGGCCTGACCTTCAACAGATAATAGTTTCAAATCGATGAGATGCAACTAATCGTATAAAAAATTTTCCAAAATTGATTTAGCGAACGTCAGGCTACCCATAGGAAAACGATAGTAAAAAACAGTTAACCGCAACATTCGGCACACAGAGTTTATCGGAATCTTGTCATTTTTCAACCGTAGACGTATTTCATTATTTCGGTCATATCTTATTTCACAATATTTTTGCATTTGAAGAGTCTACGTATAGTAACTATTTGAAACTATACATTCACTTAAACACTTAGTAAACAAGTTAAGGAACATTAGTGCATATGTTCTGATTTTGAATCTAAAAGTTTAGAAAATCTATTCCAACCGTCAGATATCACCGTTAAGATTAAATATATGTATGAAAAAAAATCCAACTTCAGCTGACAACGTTAAAGGCTCGATCGGAACGGTCAACCGGTGAGTCAAACCTCTAAAAGCTGAAATGGTAATTGGACTGTCTAAATGACGTTTTTTGGCCTGACCTTCAATAGAAAATAGTTTCAAATCGATAAGATGCAACTAATCGTATAAAAATTTTCGTCAAAATATTTACCGAAGGTAACGCTACCATTAGGGAAACGAAGGAATAAAACCTTTGACCGCATCTTTGACACTCAGATTTTATCAGAATTTGTCATTTTTCAACCGTAGACGTATTTCATTATTTCGGTCATATCTTATTTCACAACATTTTTGCATTTGAAGGATGAAGCAATGGTTTATCGTTAGTGATAGAAAATGGAATATGGTCATTTTTTTTTTTTTTTTTTCTAAATCATAGCCGACGACAGACTCGTACTCGTCGGCTATTCTTTTGTCGTTTTCTGTCTAAAATAAATATATATTTTTCAATATAGTTATAGCCGACGAAATAACAAATTTTTCGTCGGCTATTAAGAGTATAGCCGACGAAATAAAATTTTTTTGTCGGCTATTATATGGCAAAAAAAAAAAACAGTTGGCAAGGAAGCTCAAGCACAGATTTTATCTGCAGTTGGCAGTGCTGTTTATCTGCAGTGCTGTTCAAGCAAAGTTCAGTTGGCAGTGCTGTTTATCTGCACCGAAAACTGTACTCTGTCTCGAAGGACTGGAAACCCTCTAACTCAAATGAAAAAATGGATGACTCAAATGGCAAAAGTTAAATGTTGCATTTGGCACACAGATTTTATCGGAATCTTGTCATTTTTCAACCCCTGAATGTATTTCATTATTTCGGTCATATCTTATTTCACAACATTTTTGCATTTGAAGGATAAAGCAATGGTTTATCGTTAGTGATAGAAAATGGAATATCGTTATTTCAAGAACTTCATCAAATATGATCATATGCACATGCACCTATACTCCAATAGTATTTCAACTGATTCAAAAAGGAGGAAGAATTCACCATCTACGTAATTTTATAGGAGCTTGAAGGGATAGTTACCAGTTGGTAAATGGGTTTCACATGTGATTTTGTCAGTATGACATCAAAGAATGGTTTCCCAGAAAGTGGCCAGAATTCATCTCCATTCACTTCAATTACAGAATTCGATGAGGATTGAGCCATTTCAGGGACTTCAACTGGCTTCACATACAGATGATCTGCAACAAAGATGTGTGCTCTAAGGCTTTAATTTCAAAGCAAACATACTCAAGACTACATAAACACAAAATACAACAAAAATCCTATGATAGGCAATCAACTTTCCGATTTTAGTGATTACTGAGAGCAAAGATCACCACAGTATCCCAATAAGACACTTTCAAAGCCTTGAACAAACTCCAACATCATGTTTCAAACACAGTAACACACCGACATTGCAATTCTTTTGATCATATCAAAAGAGCCAAGGCTACCCCTTCTCTCATAAGTTCTCTAAGATTGAAAAGGAAAAAACTTTCTGACAAAGTGATTCCAGAATATGGAGAAACAAATGCATAATGGTTAAATTATGAGTACAGTAAAGCTGTGTTAGAGTTTGTAGAGTGAAGACAGTACCTTTGGAGTTGGTTGGTGAGGAGTTACTGAAGAGTGGAGAAGCCTAGAGGAGCCGTGCGGATACTTAAAAAGAGGGGAAAGTTGCTATAGTAAAGAGTGACAAATTTCTGAACAGGTGAAACCTGACTTTGATTTTACCCTCTTTCACTCTTTCTCCCTTTTTTTTCATTTTTTTTGAAATGAGCAGCTGCTGTCTATATCTGAAAATATATAGACGTATAGCCGACGAAAATGCCAATTTCGTCGGCCAAACTTTCAAAAGTTTTCGTCGGCTAAAGTTTCAGAGAAAGGCCGACGAAAATCCAAATCGTCGACTATTCTGTGGGAATAGCCGACGATTTTTTTTGTTTACCAACGAAAAAAAAATCATCGGCCGTACTATGGGAATAGCCGACGATTTTTTTTTTTTACCGACAAAAAAAAAATTTGTCGGCCATTCTTGGGAATAGCCGACGAAAATTTTAGGTCGTCGGCTATTTTTTTTTTTGTCGGAAAAACCTTTTTTTCTGGTAGTGTATATATTCGTCGCTTCGGAGTGTTGAAGCGACAAAGTTTGATTTCCCCATTTCAATATTGGTCGCTTCAGTTCTTGATTCCAGTAGTGATAGATTAACCTACTCTAAAATTATAAACAATAACAAAAATTACTTCAAATTCAGAAAATAACGGAACGTTACTTCAAAAATTGAGATTAGAGTGCATTGAATACGAGAAAGCTATCGAGCCTATGCAAAATACCAATACGGCAGAATACCAACTAACCAATTAAAGTGCAGTGGAGTCGCTACGTACGTTCCAATCCGTAAAACAAAATCGATCGAGGCCCCGCATTCCATACTTGAGTGTCAAGTAGTGACGCAGCGAGGGACGTATGCTACTATGCCTTGCTGGGCTATCTATCCACCACTGTAATCTCCTTCCATATCCAAATCTCCATCTTTGCTCCCCTTTGGTCGAAAAGAGCTAAAAATAGTTGATGAAAATTGCCAAAATGGCATAAAAACTATCATATCCTCCCTCTGCTCTAATTACTTGTCGAACAAAGAGATCTATTAGAGAATATGCCGCTCTCGTCGACAGTGTGAATGCCTCCCAATTCAAACTCTGCGGCCACATACATTTATCATATGGCTTTTAGAATCGATCGAGGTCCTACAATACGTGTTTGCTCCTGTTGTGATCTTCAAATTTCAACCTCCTGTTGAAATCCTTGGCTCTTTATTTATTGAAAGCTAGCTAGATCTGCTTTATCACCGACGTGTTTGGTCTTATATGTGGATGATCGATATCGTGCATGGAGTTGAAGAGGAGGAAACTTCTAGTGTTAGTCATGCAGTACATTTTATATATGTGTGATATTAGTTAATCAACCAAATCTCAACAACTGCCTTGACTCAGAGTCATGCACAAAAGTTGATTCACAGATTTTCTTATGAATGGATCTCACCATTCTCAAACACATATAATCCTAAGGGAAAAAGACCATTTGAACAAAATGAGTTTAAAAATTACCCATTACAATGTTTATATCCCAAACCAATGAATCTTGAGAGAATTACACAACTACCCTAATAAATATAATTCAGTCATATTAAAACATATTTACCCTAACCAATTATATATTAACCTCTCTCTCAACAACACAGAAAAAGAAAAAGAAAAAACCCTAGTTCCCCAAATCCCCGTCGCCGCCGCAGCAGCCCCTTCCCCTCTCTCTCTAGCCGACTCTCTCATTTTCCCCTCTCTCTCTCTCTCTCTCTCTCTCTCTCTCTCTCTCTCTCTCTCTCTCTCTCTCTCTCTCTCTCTCTCTCTCACGGTAAGGGTGAGAATGATGCTTTCGTTTTTTACCATGGTGTTGGTTCGGCCTATAGACCTTGGATATAGGCTTTGGACTTTGGATGCCACTCAAACTTGTACAATGGTGTTGGTTCGGCCTTGAGCAAATTCCCTGCACAATACCTCAGCGGCATTTCGGGGATAATTATGTAGTGCTCGGTCACTGGAAAGCTATGAACCCACCCTGGCGCAGGACCTTGGGTGCAATCAACCCGCCCGATTACCTTCCTTTCATTCGTACCAGGCTCCATCCTCACCGCCAAGTAACCCGGGTTGATCAAATCTGGCAACAAAGTCAGGAACTCGGAATCTGTAAGAACTCCCGTAGACTCCATATACAATCAGCATAATCAATTAGTGGGGGTCAGTAATCGATTACTGGGGGTCAGTAATACTATTGACGGCGGGTCCTCCTCCTCCTCCAACATTAGGGTTTTGATCGAATTGGGAATACTATTACTGGGGGTCAGTAATCGATTACTGGGGGTCAGTAATCGATTACTGGGGGTCCGTAATCGATTACTGGGGGTCAGTAATCGATTACTGTGGGTCAATAATCGATTATTGGGGGTCAATAATCGATTATTGGGGGTCAATAATCGATTATTGACGGCGGGTCCTCCTCCTCCTCCAACATTAGGGTTTTGATCGAATTGGGAATACTATTACTGGGGGTCAGTAATCGATTATTGGGGATTAATAATTGATTATTGGGGGTCAATAACATGATTACTGGACAATATGAAATCTGTAACCTGATTACTGGGGGTCAGTAATCGATTACTGGGGGTCAGTAATCGATTACTGGGGGTCAGTAACTTGATTACTATGGATCAGTAACTCCAGTAACCTGATTACTGGGGGTCAATAATCGATTATTTACTGTAATCTGTAAATTATTTACTGAGGGTCAGTAACCATCGTCAATAACCTGATTATAAAAAAAAAAAATTAAAAATCTGGCGAAAAAAAAAAATTCCGGCGAAAAAAAAATTGGTGCCCGGAATCCGGCGACTCCGGCGACCGGCCATGGGAGGCCGGAGGAGTTGAGTGATATTTCGGCAAAGTTCGTTTTTTTTATCTTCCACTTTCTCAACACATTATAATTCAAAAATATGTTAGATAAGACAAAAGGACAAAAAAGGAAGAAAAAAATTAAATTTGTACTAGAATTGAAAAAGATTTGTTCAAATGGGCAATAGAGTTGTTACCTTATGTTGAATAGGGAAAAAAAATAAGTTTGTCATTTGAATGGGCAGTCAGGGGGTCAAATTAGCACCAAATAGACATTTTCCCTAATCCTAATTTTGTATCGGCTAAAGAAAACTGATAATTTCTCAAACTTTTTATTTGACATTAGATTAAAGAGCTGCTGTGGCTACTTTATAAACAACTTCTCATATTTTTTCGACTACTTGTAAAGTCTTAATTAATGAAACAATTTCTCCACAATTTCCTTAACGAACAATTGTACGTTATTAGAGAATAAGTCTATGGTATGTACTTCACACTAAAACCCCAAAAAAAGTCTGACAAATTCTAATAACACAAAGAAACCCTGCATGCATTCTATCTTCTTGTATGCGTCGCAGGTCTCCTTATTCTTGTATTGGTATTTACTGCTTGCTTTTATCCAACATGTCAAATTTTTTTTTTACCTTCTCCCTAAGTTACCTGAGAAAAATATATCAGAATCACGTAGTACATGCGGTCTAATGGATGGCCGGCAACGAAAAGGACTTCGATAACAACTAGTCTGTACTTATATAAATCCCACCCAATTTTCCTCATCCATACCTCTTATCTATGCATGCATGCCTGCGTTATAAATCTCCCTGAACATCTCCTCTACGACAGGGACGGAGCTAGGATTAGATTTTAGCATAGATTAATCATTTCAATCTGATGTATACTGGGTTAATACAATACAACTAAGTGAAGTTCATGCTATTATGCTTATAAAATTAGACAAAATGGAGAAAGTCCTCTGGGCTACAGCCCTCTTAGCCTTCTTCTATCCTCCGTTTCTGTCTACGTGGACTCAAATTCTTGCTTGATTGAATTGTAGGAAGTCAAAATTGAGATCCTCCTATATATATATCCATCTTATCATCAATACCAAATAATAAAAGCATATTATTGATATTTAAGTAACATGTTCATACTTCTATTCCAGAAAGACAAAAATTATTAAAAACGTAGGCCTCACAAATTGACCTCGATCTCCGATTTTTTTTTTTTTTCACTCACTCTTCGATCTCCTCACTCTCTCTTGCAGCCAGTGTCTATAAATAGAGAGCGCCAAGCTACATTAGTTCACTACAAAATCATTCACCTCTTACTTCATAGGTACAAACTGTAAGCAATCAACTGAGAAAATGGCGTTCTCAAAGACTATTCTTCTTGTTGTCTTTGCCGTTCTCCTCATCACTGCTGAGGTCTCAGCTCATCGTGACCTAATTGAGAAAACCACTGCAACTACTGGTAAATCTCGACCCTTGATCGCTTTTATAATTCCTATGAAGAATTTACTCCTGTAATATTCAATATATATGAGTTAACTGAGGCATGCATGCATTGATGCATATGTAAAGCGAGTAGTTTTGATCTTTTTATTACGATATATAGAATACAGTAGGTACATATATCGTCTTTTATTTTCCTTTCTAATTTTTGAGATATATTTTCGAATGAAGATGGCAGAGGGGGATACAACCAAGGAGGCAATGGAGGAAACGGAGCATACGGAGGAGGAAACGGAGGAGGCAGGGGAGGATACGGAGGAGGAAGCAACGGTGGAGGAGGAAGCAACGGAGGAGGAGGCAGGGGAGGACACGGAGGAGGAGGAGGACGCAACGGCGGAGGAGGAAGCAACGGAGGAAACGGAGGAGGCAGGGGAGGACACGGAGGAGGAAGCAACGGTGGAAACGGAGGAGGCAGAGGAGGAAACGGAGGATATGGAGGAGGAAGCAACGGTGGAAACGGAGGAGGCAAGGGAGGAAATGGAGGACATGGCGGACAGGGAGGACAGGGAGGACGTGGAGGACGTGGAGGGCATGGACCCGAAACCCAGAACTAGGATGATCCTGCTGCTGCTGCAAGAGTATTAGCTAGGACGGAAGCTTGCACTAGCTAGCTTCTTTGCTAAATTTGTATTGGTTGAGCAGTCCACAAAACTCTCAATCATGCATATCTATGTAATTCGATCCTCGGATCTACTTAGTTTCTTCTACGTACTACCTTTATTCTACTTAATTTTCTAAGTTCATGGTGTCGATTATATTTAGCAACTCAAACGAACCATAAAAATTGGTAAAAGGTTCACCAACATATGTTATCGCATACCCTAATAACCAGTTAAAGTGAGAGGTTTAAGAAACATAATTAAAGCGAAGGTTTACGTGACATATATGCATATTGCGATGTATCTAAAGTTAGTTTTAGAAGTAAAAATACACAGCGTACTTCGCTTTCAACGAATACACCAATTTATAAGAACATCATCTCTACTATTAATGCATGAAATACTTGTCAATAGAGGCTCTTGTTGGCATATAACGTACGTTGAATCTGAGTCTCCTACGTGTTGGCTCAATCAGCTCTGAGCAAAAAAAGCCTCAGGAAAATCTCTCATCTACTGCATCTTTTAGGCTGAAGGATTAGAGGAACCCTATATATCCCAGTTCGTTCTTTAAGAATTATGTCCCGTGATGTGAATTCTGTGCTCATTAGCTTCGTGGGTTCTGGCTAGGGATTTGACCTACAGACAAAAATCTTCTCAATTCTATTTGTTGGACAAGCAGACAGAGTCCACTACTGTGGGTCACAACCGAAGCGACGACTTTTTGTCGTCGTCTCGACACAAAAGTTGTCGTTTCAACACCCTACCGACAACAAGTCGTCGCTTCAGATTCGTCGTTTCGATTCCAAGCGACAAATAATGATTCAATAGTCGTCGCCTCAATATTTCAAGCGACCACATCAAACTTCATCGTTCAAGGCGAGCGACGACTTTTGACCCGTCGCTTACCATCTGTGGCGACCGATTTTGACTCGTCACTTGCCATCTATGGGGGCCAATTTTGACTTGTCGCTTACAATCTGCAGCGACCAATTTTGACTCGTCTCTTGGAATTCTATGCGAGGAAGTTTGGTTGTCGCCTCATGTCTTTAGCGACAAACTTTTAGTCAAAAGTCATCTCTTCATTTTATGTTTAATAGGAGAAAATATGGGATGATCAAAAGGAAACGACGAACAATGATCAATGTTCGTCGCTTCATTGTTTGTTATAGAGAAGGAAAACAGAATCCTGGTCTGGTTTCATTCACATCTAGAACCTGCATTTCATTCAAATCACATATCCAACATACATTTCATTCAAATCACATATCCAACATAACACAAACACTATAAATACATAGATTTCATTCAAAACTATAATATGTTCAAATTACAAACTAACGAAATGGTCCTAACATATATTATCGTCGAGGATACCTAATCTAGGTCATCATGGGGGATACGTAATGAAGCACAAGAGGATATATCGGCGACTGGAGCTGTTGCGGCGGCATTGTCATCCTGATTGCCTTGGGCCGCCATGAAAGCTCGGACGGTAGCCTCCATCTCTGCCATACGCCGCTTCAGGCCTGCATTCTCGTCTTCTACAGTTGCTAGCTTGCTCCTCAAATCGTCATCTTTGTGGGACACGCGTGCACCGCCTCTTGATTTTGGCTGGCGTCTTAATGCACCCCCTATCCCTGCAGAAATGGTAAAAGAAAAACATCAGTCAAATTAAAATCTAAAAACTAAAACTTGTAAAAGATTTAGGTGCAAAAATAAAGTACCTCAGACCCTCGTCCCCGGCTTCCCACCCAGCTCCTGCTCGACTACAGCCATCTGCTCCTTGACGGGGACTGGAACGGGGCCCGTCAGCTGATTGCCGCCCGCTTCATCAGTCGCTCGGCTAGCACACAACTTCTCCATCTTCCTCTTCACCGCTGCCTGTAAAAAATATTATCCAATATGTTTGTGTTAGTATAGTTTTTAATTCAAAAAATAAAAATCAGAAACTAAAAACCAAACTCTTGTATGTAACTCGTCGTCACTCACCACTTTCTCCTGCGCATTCTGTGATGATTGATACACATCACAGACTGTCTGGAGGATAGGCGCTAGATGTCCTTTCTGCTCGTTTGCAGCGACCCGGTAGCTGTAGGGAGTGGTGCTGGAGTGGTGGTTGATTGCATACCCCTTTTTCTTTCCATTGTTCCGGTTAGCGGCGTTCCGGGCACACATCGCCTGCAAAACAAAATACAAATATATAAGGGCTAACTATTGTTTAGTCCCACAACTTTAGCCTCCTCATCTGTTTAGCCTCCTCCATAATTTATGGGTCTTTGTGCCCGTGATGATGCCGAGCTTCTCAGGGTGCCGCCCCTTCACCTTCTCTCCTGTTGTCATATCAACCAACTCTGCATATAAACAAAACCAAATTAAGACTATGCATAACTAACTAAAAAACTAAACAAAGCCATGAAAAATGCAGGGGATTTTCGACAAAGAACATGGTCATAACGACCTCCAAAAAAGAAATAGGCCAAATTATTCTGTTTATTTTCATTGTTTGTGTTATAAAAAGAGGATAAGACACGTCAATCAGTTGACAATAAATTTGGCAATTTAGAGATGTAGCAGCCGTGTGAAATGAATGATGCTGATAGTAACTTAAGAAACCTGCAATACACTCATGTCTAGTTTAACTGGCTTGATAGAAGCCCAAACAGACAAGTACGTGCATGTCTAGTTTAACTTCCTAAAGATATAGGACTGAAAAAGGATGAGAAACATCTCATATCAATCATTTGTAATAATGAGCTGCAAATTTGAGAAATTTCCAGAAAACAGGTATGAAGAGAGAAAAATTCACCAACAATAGGCCTTTTAGTATTTTCAAATTAAAATCTCCAGAATTGAAGTAGAGATACTAAGATACAATATGCCAAAATTTCAAGTCATTTGGAGTTCAAATGGATGGTTAAACATAAATCCAAAGTGACTGCAAATGCAGTTTCTGCAGAAATCCTGAAACACTGTAAACTTTAAAATAGCATAAGTTTCTCAAATCAACTCCGTTTTGCATGAAACCAAGTTCAAAACGATCATTGAAGAGTCTAATTTTACTGTGAAAAACTGAGAACAATACAAGAAGATTTGGTTTAACGAAAATCATGGAAAATCCCACTGGTTCAGCAAGGTTGTGTCATTGAGGCATTTTATCGAACATGTGGTGTGCATTATGGTAACCAAATCTTTCCCTGTATTTCCATAACAATATTGAGACAGAGAGACTGAAATGTGTGCCCAGAACAAGAGCATTGTTTAAAAATCAGTGTCTAAATCATGTTTCACTCTACCAACAATTAAATGCAACACAAACGTGAATCTCTGAAACCTCCCTAAAAACCTATCAAAGCATTCATCTAACCACAAACAACATGCGCAGATCTGAAATTTAAAATCGGAAAGAAAAATTAAAATCGGAAAAAAAATATTAAAATCGAAAAAAAAAACTTACCCGGTTCCTTAGGACCCCTCTTGGTCCTAATGCTTAAAAGAGCACCTTCCTCGCCCTCCACAGCGGCAGAGGAAGAAGCAGCTCTGGCGCCACCGCCTCTGTCAGCGCCACCTCCAGCAGCTCTCAAGCCCGAACCCGAAAGGTTGGTTTCTTCAAGAGACGGCATTGGTACCATCGTGCCCGCCACTGGTCTCGCCGTCGCAGAATCCACTGCCGCCGCCTTCGCCGAATCCACTCTCACCTTCGTCTCTGCCGCCGCGGCAGCCAATCTCGCTGTAACTTCGGCCGCCCTCCTCTCCCTTCTCGCCTCGAGCTGCTTCTTCCTCTGTTGGGCACTAGAACCTGGTGCCATTGATGAATTCGAAGGGATTGGGGTTTTGTTTGGAATTAAAGGGTTTCGGGACAAAGATTAGGGGTTTCAGGACAGAGATTAGGGATAGTATGGGGGTTTTTGGTGAAGATGGAAATGAAGTAATTCGAAGGGATTGGGTTTTTGTTTAGGGTTTCGGGTTAGAGAGCGGGAAATCGTAGATTTTCAGAGTTTAAGGGTTCAGGAAATTGAAATCGCGCCAATGAGGAAGAAGGAGCTGTCTGTAGGGGTGGACATTCGAAACCGAAAACCGAAAAAAACCGAGCCGAAATCCGAACCGAAACCGAAAAAAACCGAACCGAAAGGAAAAAACCGAACTGAACCAAATCAATTCGGTTTGGTTTTTGGTTTTACCTTGTGAAAAACCGAACCGAACCAAAAAACCGAATTCTCATTAAAAAGATGTCGTTTTGTATTTTATTATTAAATATTTGATTTGTTTTGATTAATGTGATTTTAGGTTTTATGATTATATATTTTACTTTTTTATTAATATTTTATATTTTATTTTGTTTTTGTGTGAGGTTGTGTGCATGTCAAAATATTCAAAATGTCCGTGTAGGACTCTAGGTAAAATATTAAGAGTGTTGTGTTGCCTAAAAAATCCAAGGCCATATTTTTTTAATTTCAAAATATTAAATTATGATATCATAGTTTGAATTTTTAAGAGTTAAGATTTTGGTGGTTACAATTTTTGTAGATTGATGATTTGTTGTCATAAATATTACCAATAGATTGTATGCGTATGCTTATAAAAATAAGGAACTATCAGGAACAAAAAAAAACTCAATTACTTGAATTGTCGAATTAGCGAATTTTGAATTTTTCACAAAGTTTTTTTTTTAAATACAAATATTTAATATTACATTTTTTGCAAAAAAAAAAAAAAAACCGAAAAAAAACTGAACCGTTCGGTTTGGTTCGGTTTTCGGTTCCCTCCCTCCAAAAATAAAAAACCGAACCGAACCGAACTGAGTTTTTAGTTCGGTTTGGTTCTCGGTTTTGGTAAAAAACCGAACCGAATGGAACCGAATCCACCCCTAGCTCTCTGTGTTCATATAATCAGATACAAAGCGACAAACATAGAGAAAAATCGTCGCTACAATATCTGATTTACCTGAAACGACGAACTTTGTCCAACCTCGTCGCTTAATATTTAAGTTAGCGACGAAAACTTAAAGTTCGTCGCTTCATGTGATTTGAAGTGACGAAGTTGTACCTCACTAGGTAACCTAGTGAGGTATAAGTTCGTCGCTTCATGTGATCTGAAGCGACGAAGTTGTACCTCACTAGGTAACCTAGGGAGGTTCAATTTCCTCGCTTCAGTGTTCTGAAGCGACGAACATTGGCAGACTTCGTCGCTTGATAATTGTTTTTATTTAATTAGAATATTGTAAATATTGTTCAAAATTACAACAATAAATATATATCATCATCATCATATTACAACATGTACCATAATGAACTAGTAGTCTTCCTCGTTGTCGTCTCCGCCATCATCGTCTTTATCTTCCTCGTCCTCATTAAATTCATTGCCACTGTCATCTTCCTCTTCCTCACCGTTTGATTCTTCATTCTGTTCGTGTACTTCTAAATCGAGTTGGAGATTAGATGCATCAATATGGTAAAATTGTATTGAACTTAGTGTGTCTTCTTGGTAAGGCTCTGTGATTGGATTCCCTGAAGGAGGCCTGTTATCTTCTGTTGCAAGTACTTCGACACTGTATACATTTCGGTGCGACATTTCTTGCACCACCTTCCAAGTACCACCCGCCGCAGGATAGTCCAAGTAGAACACTTGTTTTGTCTTGATAGCAAGACAAAAAGGTGAATTCTCATAGTAACTACTGTTTGTATCCACAGATACCAGACCATGATCTACCTTGACGGTGTCAATTTCTTCGGCATCCTGATCGTCAATGGTGTTGTGCTATATAACTTTGAACAACGCGACCGACAAATTGTCTGGATAACATACCTTGACTACATAGTCAAGATGACCATAGAAGTGTTGGGACAGGCTTCCAACATTCGTGCTTAACATCACCCCACTATTTTGAGTAACGAGCCTTTGACCTCTATCGAATGAGACATACTTGATACCGTTCACATAGCACGCCTTATAAATCCGGGTGAATTGCGGACCTCGAGCCAATGATCATATTGCCCTGTTAAAATTAGGGTCTTCAGCATCATTTATTCTGTTGGCCTGAAAAATAGATGGTGTTAGTTTTATACTATTTAGGGTTTAGGATCTTTGTACAAGAAAAAAAAAATACAATTTTCGTACAAATTTTAAGAACCATTGATGGAAACTCCTCCTCATGGGGCGCTCGTCGTAATCGTCATCATGTTTCGCTATGTACATCTGTAAATGAGCGTCCATGTAATATTGAGCTTCTTCTGTATCCTTCAAAATTTGCCAGTGAGCCTCAGCCGTTTGCTCCTCTGTTAACCTGATATTTTCGGTGGTATCAATAATACACGGCTGAACTAACTGAGAAACACAACTAATATTCCATATTGGGGGATTGGGTTCTTCATGTTCTTCCAACTGCAGATACGACTTACAGTACATCACCGACTCCCATGATATGTACATTTCTGTAATATTCCCCTCCGGGTAACGTGTATTACTCATTGATTGTTTATAATCACCTAATTGCCTATAAAATGATGAATATGATTATTGCATATATAAAGTTAGTGTAAATTTAGGAGGAAAAATCAACTCCAAATTGTAGAGAACGATCACTATCTCATCTTTCATCTGTTGGACATCTGCCTTCTTCAACTCCCTAGCATATAATTTCTGAAACCAATTCGACAATGCTATCAATAGCTTCACGACGTTATTTGGTAAAAATCCTCGGATAACTACTGGAAGAAGACGTTCAATCAGGACATGGCAATTATGCGTCTCCAATCCATAGAACTTTTTCTCGGTTAGTTTCTCCTTATTTCTCAAACTTCCCATAGCCAAGTGGATACCTAACAGCACGAAACCATTCGAATACTTCTTCACGACGATCCTCTTGAACAAAAAAGGGTGCATGAGGAATCTTTCCCGTCATCTTTTCAGCTTCCGATTTATGTTGATTTTTGCGGATTTTCCTCTTCTCCAAAGCTTCGCGAGCCCTTGGACCATCCTTGGTCTTCCCTTCAATTGCAAGAATGGTGCCCAGGATATTGTCACCCACGTTCTTTTCAATGTGCATAACATCTAAACAATAGTTGTGTAACAACGATGACCAATAAGGAAGCATCCAGAATACGCTCTCGTAGGTCCAACATTGCCTGTTGTGTGCTGAGTAAGGGACATGAAAATCCGGATGCTGGCTAAGAGTGGCGTAACTGTGTGACCTAATTTCCTCTAAAATTTCATCTTCGTTCTTATGAGCTGGTCTTTTTCCCCACTCTGGCTTCCCGTTAAATACCAAACTGGATCGCATTGGTGAATTCTCGTTGAGCCATTTCCGATGCCCTTCATAAAAAATTCTCCCACAAATATGTTCCGCCGTCAGCTCATCTAGACAAATTGGATATGCCTTGTACCCTTTCACCGTTGAGCCCGCAAGCATCCCTAAACCAGGAAAGTCACTTATAGTAAACATCACCGCTACCTTCATCGTGAATACATCATTGTCGACTCTGTCAAAAGTAGAGACTCAATTTTCCCACAAATCTTTGAGCTAGTCGATCAATGGACGAATGAGGACACTAAGGCACTTTCCTGGAGATTTAGGGCCAGGAATCAACACGGCCAGCATATTATATTCCTTCCTCATACACATATTAGGGGGTAGATTATATGGCATCACAACCACGGGCCATGTACTATGCTAGGTTGTCATTGTTCCAAATGGACTGAAACCATCAGTTGCCACTCCAAGCGGCACATTTCTTCCCTTAATGTCGTCGAAACCTGGAAATGTCCTGTTAAAATGTTGCTATGATTCTCCATCAGATAGGTGCCGGAGGGTACTTTCATCTAGTCGCCTCTCCTTATGCCATCACAAGTGCTTTGCTGTGTGTGGAGACATAAATAGGCATTTCAACCTTGGAGTGAGAGGGAAATACCATATTACCTTTTTTTAAATGTCATCCGTATCTGGCTTATATCTTTCAGCACCACATACTGGACAAGTCCTACGAGTTTTATTTGCAGCCCCCTTGAATAAGTAACAGTTGAACTCACAAACATGAATTTTTTCATATCCAAGGGAAAGATCCTTCAGGATTTTTTTAATTCTCGAATAACTCACAAGGAAATTATGCTTTTAAAAAACTTATGCAACCATCCACACAATTTATCAATACTCGTATCCGACCATCCATTTTCAACTTTAATTTCCATTGCATGTAATATGACACTTAATACAATTTCTTCACTCCCTTCATACAATGGGGTTTGAGACTCCCTTAGAAGCCTTTCATACTCAGCATAATCATCATCTACCATGTCATTGAAGTGAACTTCAGCAGTTTCTTCAACGACATTATGCGGTGCATCTCTGTTGTATCCAGGATAATATGGAAATACATCTTGTATAATCTCCACAGGTGGGATCACTGAACGACCGACAACACTGGAAGCCTCGACTCTATCTTGAAGCCACTGTCTCCGTCGACTGATCATTGCGGGTTGACCAGAAACTTCCCCATGTAGGTGCCAAACTGTGTAAGTCGGATCCAAACCATGGTGCATGCAGTGATGATAAATCTCTACGATATCCTTATAATAAGGACCATTTCTGCAAATTGCGCACGGACAAGGGAGATACTAGGTTCCAATAGTGTGAGTCTTCACAAAATTGAAGAACTGCCATGTGCCTGTTATGTAGTCAGGGTGTGTAAAATGAAGATTCATCCAAGATTTGTCGGGGACATCATCCATGTTTCCTGTCATAACATAAACAAACAATATGCATAAGGTTAACACACAACATTTATGATACAATCAAAACCTGTCCCAACACTTTTTCTCCTTATGCCTCCAAGTTGGGTCCTATCCCCTTCAGGAGAACACGACTTTGTTGATCATTTTGCTATTCATGTGGTTTCTGCTACAGTTTTGGGAAATTTTGGCAGTATCTCCCTACAGTTCCTCAAGTGCACAAAAATCTAAACAACCTAATTTGCACTCGTGGAACATTGTAGAGAGACATTGTCGAAACTATATCCCAAAACTGTAGCAGAAACCACATGAATAGAAAAATGACCAACAAAGTCGCGTTCGCCTAAAGTGTCCAAAAATGGGACAATTCGAGAATCAACAACTCATCTCGATCAACTAGATGAGTTGTTGATTTTCAAACGGGAGTTCTAAGCTGATAAACACCACAATTATATATAATACGAAACAATAAATTTCCACACGGCACCACACTCCCTCACTAAGCCACTCGCATGTTTCAGAAACCCTAACTACCACAATCCACACACAACACAAACAAATTACATCATAAAATTCTAATTTCACTAAATTTCACGTTTTCACAAAATTTCATTTTCACTAAATTTAGATCTAACTAAATTTCACAATTTCACAATTTCACTAAATTACACTAAAATTCAATTTCACTAAATTGGGCAATTTCACTAAATTTCACTAAAATTCAATTTCACTAAAATTCAATTTCACTAAATTTCACTAAAATTCAATTTCACTAAATACCACAATTTCACAAATTAACTAACTTAATCTCAATTTCACCAAAATGAACACAAACTCCATCATATATTCAAACACCGAACACTAAAAACAACACAAAATACATTATAAAACAAATCCAACTCAAGATATCAAACTCTAAATTCAACCAATCAAATCCAAATATGGTGATTACAATGAAGAGGAGAGATTATACTAACCTACAAAGCAATTAGAAGAGAAGACCCAAGTAATTAGACCCAGAAATTGACGAAATCAGCCTATCTTCCCCCTTTTTCACAGCTCCGGAACAATTTTTTTTTTCTAAAACTTTAACTTCTGCAATCTGTTGAAGTCGGGGACTTTATAACAGATTTTAAAACTTTAAGCGACGAATATTGGATAAATACCATCGCTTCGTTTATTAAGTCAGCGACTAATATTGATGAAGGTTATTAACTTCGTCGCTTGAATTTTATGTCGGTGACGAAGATTGAATTTTCGTCGCCACAGTTTACAAAACATGGTTCTTTGATGATCGGATGCGACAACCTGCCATTATTCGTCGCTTTAATAATTTGTGAGCACTACTATTGATCAATAATCGTCGCTATTATGTTTTAAAGCGACGAATCCTATATTGGTCGCTTCGATGTGTTGAGGCGACGAATTTTGTGTTTCCCTTTTCATTCTTCGTTGCTTCATTCCTTGCTTCCAGTAGTGGTCTCTGATGAGTCTGATCCCCACTTTCATTTGCAGTGACTTTGGGTGGTCGCATACCTTTGATTTCGGATTCTAAAGAAATCATGTACGTGAATGATACTTTGATCTTATTCTAGTAGATCTGTTTTTATTTGGGCGTTCAAGGCGGGTGTCTGACCACCCTTGTCTCATTTTCAGATTGAAAATGTGATCAGATGGTTCATCTTGAACCCACTATTGATCATGACATCGATCGGGAAACAAGTCAAAGCACTAGGTACTGAAAGTCACTGATGATAACCCTATTTAGTGTACGTGAGTTGGTCATTCTAAATCATTGGCTATTTTGAATAAAAATATACAATATTTGCACATAAGAGATTTGAGTTGGCCATACATATAACACAAATTACTGGATATCTTATGATATTAACACTCTTGTATGTTAATTGCCCGACTTTCTGATAGGTTGGTTGCTCGAATAGATAGAAATCATAGAATTCATAATTAAATACAAGAAATTCTACACACCTGATGGGTGTGCGAGTGGGAGAAGTTAGCTAAAGAAACTAAGAAATTATATGCCTTGTGTTGACAGTAGCCATAGAGAGGATACCCAGGTCCCCAGACCCGCAGCCAGGACTCCTGGACCCGACCCAGGGGACGGAAGCGTAGCATGGACACTTGGTCCCGCGCCAGGGCAGGTCCTACTTGTGGCCGGGGCCTAAGAATCGGGGATAGTAGCTCCCCAAACAGGGGCCAAAGCAGTCCAGCAATATGAGCAGAAGGGGGGCCAGTCCCACATCGAACGGTGAGGTCAGCCCCTCATGCTCGACAACCTATATATGAGTCTCAACTACCCTAATTAATAGGTAATCAATACTTCAACTATTCATTCCCACTTAAGTTAGCAGTTTATTCCAACTATACTGACTTAGGCATCGGAGCGGAATAGTCCGGCCCCACCCGGTATTCCCTTAGTTAGCAGGGTTTGTAGGCAAGAATCGTATTAAGATTCACTGATATCTGTGAGTCTACGGATTCAGACAGAAACAATTGGCCCCGTCTGTGGGAAGAGTTCAAAAAGTTTGTGTTGTCGTACTAGCGAGAACGGAATCGATCAACCTATGGGTCACAAAAAATACACATGTCTGGAAGTACAAGAGAAAAGAGGGAAAGAAATCCAGAGGACCGGTGGGTTCTGGAGCCGGTGCTAGTCCAAATCTCGGGGGCGGGGCATGGGCAGCCCGCTGGTAGCTGCAGTCAGAATATTGCTACCAACCGTGATCCGGGCGGTACGTTCGGTGACGCGACAGTGATCTACGCGGACGATTGCCAAGTCTTGGGCCTGGAACCCTCACCGACGGACGATTGCCAAGTCTTGGGCCCGGCGGACGATTGCCAAGTCTTGGGCCTGGAACCCTCACCGATGTCCCCCACGGCCCCAAGCCGAGGGGAAGAGAGCGACCGGGATAGGACAGAAGCCACCACTAGGCATCAAGACATGAGTTAATGCCGCACTGGTGGCTGCCTTGGAAAGAGGCCAGCAGTGCAATGCCGCTCTGGCAAAATCATTCGCGCCAAACACAAAAGAGCCTCCCCGCTAGGAAGTAGGCCAGTCATCGGGAGGGGAGAGGGACTGAGAGGACCCGTCCCGAAAATTCCCTCGGAAAATTCGAAACAGGTCCTAATTAACCCCAAAACTAAAATAAAATTTCTTTGCTCCCAAACCGCCAACACCCACCCACTGGGAACAAAGTTCGACCAAAACGCCGCAGTTCCGAAATCGGGTCAAATCCGGTCAACGGTCAACGGTCAACGCCGGTCAACGGACTCAACGGTCAACGGTCAGAGTCAAAATCACTATTCACTTTACTATTTAACCTTATTACTGTTACTATTTACCTTTTTACTGTTTTACCGTTTCTTTTTACTATTACTGTTTTACTATTACCGAATTACTATTTACCACTTACCAAGTTACTTTTACTTTTTACCTTTTTACCCGCACCACCTCTGGCCGCCGGCAGCCGCAGCGCCGCCGCCACCGCCGCCGGCAGCACCACCACAGAGGCCAGAACGCCTCCAATTTTTACCCAAATGATCCCCATCACCTCAGGACCTCCATTCCATCGTCCCCACCGTCCTTGGGGGCCTCCTCCGCCGCAACCGGCGGCCCAGACGGCGGTCCAACATCCCCAATTCCAAATTCTCACCAAAATCAACCAATCCAACAACAACCAACCCCTATTCGACTCAAAACAACACCCTCAATCCAATTCTAGCCTCTAATTCCATAAACAATAACACAATCAACCAAAATCACAAAACCCCAATTCGGGTTCAAACCCTAGAAATTTCCAAACCGAAATTTCTACTTACCTTGGCCGAACTGATTCGATTCGCTTGGGGAGAAGGATAGCTGGCTCGAAGACAAGCCTTTCCCCCCCTGGAACTCGCCGATCGGTGGCCGGAAGGAGGATTTCCGGCCTCCCCGAATTACCCATGTTCTTGGCCCGAAACGGGTGAACGGCGGCGCTACGCGCCACGCCGTCACCCTAGAGAGAGAGAGGAGGAGGAGCCGAGCCGAGCCGATCGGCACCGGTGGCGCGCCGATCGGTGGCCGGACGGCGGAGGGCTGAAGGTCAACGCCCAAGGATGGGGGCTCGGGCTCGAGCCCGATCGGGGGGAGAGGGAGAGGGTGAGGAGAGAGAGAAAGAAAAAAAATAAGAAAAAGCATCCAAAAGGAATATTCCCTCTTTTTCAAAAATATTCCCGACCCGGAACGTTCCGCTCGTTTCCGGAAATTCCTCTCCCAATTTCAAGTCATAACTTTTTCCTACGACGTCCGTTTCACGCGTGCAGCGTGTCTACGAACTCGTATCGCCGCGCTCTACAACTTTCATGAAGAACATTTTTCAAAACTTATAACGGATCACCAAGTCAACTTTTTAAAAGGTAATTTAAGGTTCGGGTCGTTTCAGGGACACCGGCGTGGCGGGAGACGTGCTCCCGGCGAACACGGTGCCACCAAAGATCGTCCCAGCCCCTCGGAGAGACAGCGGCTCGTTCGAGGAAGATACCATCAGCTCGACCGCATGGGCATTGCAGATACTATCCGACTCGGTGTCAGATATGAAGGCCCAGATGGAGGGCAACGAGAGAAAGGCTGCGAGACCGCCGGAGAACGCACGATTCAATGAGTGGGCCAGACCCTTCTCACTCCGGGTTCTGGACTCCGGAAGATCCGGCACCCAAAAGTCGCTAAAGCTGACATACTCTGGGGCCGGCTGTCCATACCATCACTTGAATAGCTTCCGGTCCCAAACGTGTGCTAAGAGCTACTCCGACACCATTTGCTGCAACATATTCCAGGAGACCCTGTCCGGAGAGGCGCTAAGCTGGTTTTACGAACTATCGACGAACTCTATAGAGGCATTCGAGCAACTGGCCGATAGATTCGTGGGCCGGTTCATATTAAGGGTCGAAGTGGCCCGGACCTCGACGGTCCTCTTTAACTGCAGGCATGCCGACGGCGAAAGGCTGAGAGCTTTTGTTAACCGATGGCAAACGGCCACCGCCGGGGTAACGACGAACTGATGGCGATGACTATCAGGCACGCCCAAGCAGACCATGAAACTTATGGGAGCTGTCAACACAAGAGAAGGCAGGAAGAGCCCGAGCCCGCCCCACAGGAAGCCAAAAATTGGCAGCAGGGCCGGGACCGAGGAGTCTCGACCGACAAAAGACCAAGAGGTTGGGGGAACCAGCAGCGCCGGAGGGACTATGTCGACATTCCCCCACGAGCAGGGAACCTCCCATCCTACCAGCAGCAAACCCGCCCCCTAGCGGTCATGCCAGCAGGACGACAAGAGGTATTCTCTACTTTGACCTCCTCCTACCAGGATATCCTGTATGAGAACGGGAACAACATCCCCCCTCCACCAAAAAGGAAGCACCCAAAGGGGAACCTGACCAGGGCACAGACCGGTAAATACTGCTCCTACCACGATGAAGCCACACACCACACAAACGATTGCCTTGCCTTGAAAACAACGATTGAGGGCCTAGAACACCGCGGCGACTTGCAGCGGTATCAAGGGTAACCCGGACATTGGGGACCGCGCGGAATCAGGACAGACACCAACGCTCATACGACTGGTCGAAATCTTAAACACGTATAGAAGCTCAGCGGTCCAACAACTTGTCAGCCTGAGTAAGATGCTAGTTTTTTCTTTCCTAAACACAACTAGCTAGACATTCTAACCAGTTCGGCAGGTGTAATTTCAGCAGTTGTCTATTCCAACTTTGTTTTCAACTAAGTACAAAGGGCAATCCATGGGTAGCCAAGTCAGGAAAATTGAAAAAGGCACAACACAAGCTCAGACAAAATGTCATTTCATTATAACTCAGGGTAGCGTGTACAAAAAAAAAAAAAAAACTTAAAGCAAAAAGGGAGGACGGGAGTGTATAAAGTCTGGAGCCTGCTAGGGCACTTCCGCCTGCTCCCCCTCTTTAGCAGGAGCTCCTTCAGCAGCGGTTTCTCCAGCGGCATCTTCACCGACCGGCTCGGTGTCACCCTCCTGAACCTCTTCTTCATCCGCCTGCGGCGGCGGCAACTTTGAGACGTCAAGATACCCCTTACTCTTCCAGTCGTCATAAGCATCAGCTATCCCTGCCTCCCGGGCCCGTTCCAGCAGGTCAAGAAGCTCATTACTTTCTTAATACTTCTTAACCGCCCGTTGGTAAACCTCCGGATCATTCACATTGACCGGCCCGCCGGCAGAAGCGGAGCCCGTCGCCACCTGCTGATGGAGCTCCTCGACCTGGGCCTCCAACTCGGCCCTCTCCTCCTCCAGGCCCTTCTTCTCCTCTTCCAGAGTTTCGACCTGGGCCTCCAGCTTGCCCATCTGCTTCCTGGCCCTCTCTTCCAACCGGGTTTTCTCCCGTTGGAGCTTGGAATTCTCTGCCTCCAGGAGCTCCCGGGCGCTTGTCAACTCCGCCACCTGCTTCTTCAGCTTTGGTAGCTCTTCACTTGCACCCGACTGATACAAGTGGTACAACAGCTACAATTTAACAGGCACCAGTTAGAAAGCAACAAATCATGAAATAATGTTGAGCGGATACCGGTGGCAAACTATCCTTACATGGAGGGCCATCTCCTTGGTTTTTAGCCGGTGCTCCTCCGGCCGCTCTCCCGGAACCCCAATCTTCTCCAGCTCCATTCCCTTCACGTCCATGAGCAGGCTCCGGGCGAAAGAGTCATCCGGGCAACTATACTCCGGGCCCGGCCCCGCAGCAAGAGTCTTCTCCACCCCCGATGCTTTTGTCCCTGCAGCAGCAGAGCTAGTGGCCGTAGGAGCATCGTCGTGGGCGGTAGGGGTGCCACCACGCGTCAGCTTCAGCCGCTTGACCAAACTCTCACCAATCAACCGGCCAGTGAAGGTAATAAGCGCGGAGGCCGGCATCTCTTGAGACCTCTTCCTCCACTCACCCAGATCAACGTGCAAAGAAGAAGATTGAGCAGTAGACGGTGGGGACCTGGCAACTGTTGGCACCAGCCCCAGCCGGTGTGGAATCCTTGCAGCACCACCCGGGGGCTTGGACGGCCCACCAACAACCTTCCTGATAGGAGCATAAAATGGGACGTTCTTAATGTGTTTTTACCCCCATTTATCCAATGCTTAATCCTTATTGTTGTAAGATAGAGTCATGTAATTGAGTCTTGAGTCTTGGTTGAGTTTAATGTGAGAATGTGCTTAAATAGAAGAATTTGGACAGAAATTATCAAAAGCCTATTCGAAAAGTCTCTGAGATGTTTTATGGAATCTATAAAACATAAACTTTGCTTCGATAGATTTTTCTTCTCTCATATGCAGTTGACAAATAAAGGATTGAGCATGACAAGATTCACTGAAATTGGAGCAAAATAAGATGCAAAGAATCACAAGTTCAAATCGGATGCAAATCCAGAAACTTCAGAATTTATTGACCTTTTATCTAATAAATGCATCCCTTCCAGAAGTCAGGATTTGTTGCACATATTAGCTCTAGAATTACTACGGTTATCCGAGTAGTAGATACCATCAAACAAACTATAACTGATTTAATGAGCCATTCGCAGTTTCACAGTCTGAATTAGTTCATACTTACACATGCATGGCTTAATCTTTGAGACAAGCATATGACTACTGGCAGGATCAACCAGGTAGCATTCCTTTGCCGACGCCAAGCACCGCGCGAGAGACCCGCAACGAGCATGACAGTCGTTCATGTCTAGCGACAAAACGCTGGAATTTGGACATCAAAGGTGCGAAGACACCCAAGCCCACCGAATGTTCCGTATCCGAGGCATTAAGTAACAACCTAAGAACCGTCGCATGGTGTACGCCAAACAGCATGACCAATGCGAGGGGCACAGAGGCTAATACAATGTCCTCCCCCTAACCGTAAGGTTAGGGAAGGAAAGGGTAAGCGAGAGGCACCATTCCTTTAAACATAGGTAGCAAATACAGGAATCGATTTGAAGCACAAGAAAGTCTTGATGCATCACTTGACGTGGAGCGTGTGCAGACAGTTCGATGCCAAAGCACGGAGCCCGCCAACCCACACAACCAATTCACCACTCAGAATTTATTCCCACCGATTGACAAGGAATTGGAAGGCGAATTTTATATTAATGAAAGCTCTATGTATCTACTTTCATATGCAACTGGAATCGCAGCAAAAGCTTTCCGGAGCAAAAAGTTATGCCGGTTTGAATGCACGGAGGTCAGTACTGTTGAGAAAGAAAACCTTCTGTCCGATTTTAGTGTTTTCTATTTTTCTACATCAAAAGCTTATCCAAGACTATCATTGAGGAGCTACTGTACATAATGATGCATTAAGAAGTCATCCTAGCAAGGGCCAATTTGAAGAACAAAGTAAAAGAAGTTCTCCCAAGTCAATTAGGAGAAGAATGGAATCGGCTAAAGAAGCTTTCCCGGTCTATCTAGGGAAGCTTTCGGCTGCCTCTTGGATATTTTGTTCATCAAAGATTGAGTCCAGTCCGTCAACTAGTCTATGATGCATTGATCCATGGAGAAATCGGCTGAATTAGAGAAGAAAAGAAAGAAGAAATCGGAATGGAAAAGAAGAATCCTAAACCGAGTTCTACTTGGATTTGGCTTACAAATGTGGACTGAATTTCATTCTTTGTGCACGATTTTTAGCTGAATTAATTCATGGAAAACCTAAAGAGATATTGCTAAATTATTCAGTCATTATTTTGGGAATTTTTGGCAGAAAATAGAGGAAGAAAATCGCACGTCATCCAACTTCCACGGACTCTCCCGGATATCTCACTTCGAATTAGATGACGAGCCATATATGGATGGAAAGCTACGGGAGTCTAGTTTCCATCCCAACTAGAATCACCTCAATATCTATTTTCTAGAGAAAGAAATTCCATAATCTTCACTCGAAGGTTAAATCTGCCAGCAGGATAAGTTTGAGAAAAACTAGGTTTTGTGAACCCTAGTTGCAGCCAACCTTTTGCCTCTACATATTGGACGATTTTTACACAGAAAATCATCTCTTCTCTCTCACTTTTCACTAGCCAAAACTCTGTCCAATTAACACCACAAATCCATACAGAAAATACATAGCCGAACCATCAATTTTCCATACAATCGCACCATTCCATCACCATCGAATCCATCTCTTGCCGAAGTCTCTTCAAGGTTCTTCTAAAGTGTGATTCACTCTTCTCTCATGGCTTTATATTTTCTGTATTTTTGTAATATTTTGTCTATGAAGATTATAAGGATTTGTGTTTGCCGAATTGTTTGTAATAATTCTATTTTGGATTTCTGAATTTGCTACTTGGATTTCTGAATGCCGAATTATGTTCTTGATGTGTTTCAATCTTATGCAGGGTTTATGATATAGTATTAATTGCATGTGTTCTTGATTGTGTGTTGGTTTATTTTCTGAATTCGTATGCACAAAAGTGATGCACTTAAGGGCTGCCTAGGCCATGGCTTTTCTTTAGTGATAACTTCATATGTCGAATGTAACATAAGGATAATTATACACAAAGTTGATTGTTTTTGTGTTAATTCTAAACTAATTAGCACCATGTTTAGGATTATGCACGAAGCTGGTTCTAAATAATTGAGGAGTTTTAATGATTAGAATAACCAGGAAGGCTCTAATTAAATTGGAACTAATACTAATCTTGAGTACTTGCTGATTTTGCTATATTGTTACCTTGTACGAAATTGTTACATGTTATGTGAGTTTTGTGTGATGTGTATTGTGTGAAAGATGTTGATCATATGTATATATTTAATTTAGGATTTATTTTCGTAATTTTCAGTAGTATAGAATCAAATTTCAAACCCCCAATATGATTTTGTAATGCTTTATGTGATTGAACGCCCTTGATTTCCCCGGATTGAACGATCCCTACTTGCTCTATACTAACGATGACACAAGAGGGTAATATTTGTATGAAGTTGTTTTGCAGGTACAATGTGCTTGGATAAATAGCTCCATCAATTTTTGGCGCCGTTGCCAGGAAAATTGAAAAGTTTTGATTCATGAAGTGTTACTTTGTAACTTTATATCAATTTTTGGATGTGTATAATTTTTCCTTAGTTTTGGGATATGTATAATAGGATTTTTGGACTTGTAATAGTAAGTAGGAAATTTTGGTTTTTCGTTTTTCGTTTTTTATGAGATTGTTGAATATGTGATGTAATATATGTGATTGTTTGTAACACTTAGATAAATTTCTAGGAAGTTGATAGTTTTATGTATGCTTGAGTTTATTGTAGTTTCTAAAGTGTAATATGTAGGGGGAAGCCGCATTTGTTGGCCTTAGCTTTAACCCTTCATACGAATGATGCCATGTTAGGTATGTTTTAGTGTAGACTGGGAAACGTGGGAAAGGTCCCCCCCCACGCATAAAGACGCTAACTTGGTATTATTTTTATGAGGTTGAGGGCGGCTTTGATCAACATTTGTAGACCGCTAGTGATCATAGTTTGTTTTACAAAGTATGAGGCAAGTTATTCTCATTGATTGGTTATCATGTTTGTAAAACTGGTTCTCAAGGCCCACAGACTGATGTTCATTCTCGGTGAATGAGTCGATAGGGAGTTCGCTCTCCGTGGTTACCAATAATGAGACCTGCCTGGTTCCTAAAGGGAGTTCGCTTTCCATGAATCATAACGACACCGCCTTTGAAAAGTGGAACACGCTCGAACTAGTCGATAGCTTAGGCCGAAGCATCACCTCACTTTAGACGCTAGAAAATAACTTGACATATGTACTCTATTTTCTTCAACCAAAATTCGTCTTTAATTTTTTAGGTATATCGGAATAAGCATGATACTACCAGGGGCTGCATCAGTCCATTGCACTGTTAACTCCACTGCTCCACGTACCTCGAATTTTAAAGTTGTTTGAATAAAAAGAAATAGACTCTAGGTTCGGCAATCTCATACCATTTACTCGACAATTTTTTAAAACTAGGACCGAATTCTTGTGTGATACTTGTGAAATTGCTTGAAAGCTTGAAAATTTCGTGTGATACTTATACAAATTTCGTAGGGTATATTTATGCTAACATTACACTAATTCTAACTACACAAATACTTTTATTTTTCTTTTTGAATTCTTTGCCTAAACACTTGATTTTCGAATAATTTCAGGTACATGAATGTCCAGTTGGTCACGCGACATTAAAGGCCGTTTGTATCAAATTGGAGAGATATACGATCTAGAGTTGCCAGCAACTCTACGTCAAGCACATTCACCATCACCAAAACATCAGTTTGTATCTCCCACCTCATCACTTTTTGATAGAAATTTCGTTGCACCACCATCACCATTTCCTTCTGAAGCTTCATGTGAACTTAACCCTTTGTTTCACGAAGAGCCTGAGTTTGAGCTTTTACAAAGTCCCATACCAATTCAATATTTGAACTTTGATTTACCTGATCCCACATTCAAGATGACTTCATTGAGAGAAGAAAATAGGCAAGTTGATGCGCCACAAGGAGGAGCGGCAAGACCGAGCAATGTGACATATCCGGCCGTTGCAACTGGCAAGTCGGCTGAGTTTGAATTGAAGGGTGGATTTATCCATCAATTGCCGAAGTTCTATGGGCTTAGTGGAGAGGATCCGAATCGCCATATTCAGAAATTTGAGTTTAGATGTGAAACCATGTGTCCAACTGGTGCGGATTTGCAACATGTGAGGATGAAAGCTTTTCCATTTTCACTTGAAGATAGGGCAGCCGAGTGGTTCTTTGCTATTCCACCTGGCAAGATGACGTCGTGGGACACAATGGTGAAGGAATTTCTCACTAAATATTTTCCTTCATCAAGGGTGACACAGATTAGGAAGGAGATCACTTCAATCAGACAAGAACCGGATGAAGCTTTTGATGTGTACTATGATAGGTACAACTCATTGGTGGCAACGTGTCCTAATCATGGGATACGTGAGGGACTTTTGCTACAGTACTTTTATGAGGGCTTGCGCCCTCTGGAGAGACGATTTCTTGATTTGGCTGCCGGAGGATCGTTAATGGAGAAGAGTAAAGAGGAGGTTAAGAACTTGTTGGAGATGCATTTTACTAACCAACAATAGTTCGGGTCTACTTCCTCTAAGCGTGTTAGTGAGGCTAGCGGATTTGAGGAGTCGAGTGCTATCAAGGAGCTTCGTGAAGACATGGGGAAGATCACTCAGATGATGATGCAGATGATGAAGCCCAAGCTAGCTCAAGTTTGTGGTGTGTGTCGCATGGAAGGGCATGCAACTGATTTGTGTCCTCAACTAGGAGCGGATGAGCACTTTGAGGAGGCCAATGCATTAGGCTTTCCTCAACAATAAGGAGGGCAGCGGTTTGGGAATTTCAACCCAAGGTTCAACGATCACACTAATTTTCGTTGGGCCAACAACAACAATGTTCAGAATCCTCAACCATTGGCTCCACCACAAGCAAACCAAGGAGGTGTGGCTTATCAACTAAGACCTCAAGGGCAATTTCAAGGATTTACAAGACCTCAGCAACAATTCTACAACAATAATGCTCAAGTATCATCGAATCCTAACTATGATGCTATGTTGAAATCTTTGAATGATGCAACTCACACTTTGTTGCAATCAACAACCTCCAACACAAAGGATATTTCTGAGTTGAAGAATCAGATGGGAAAGGTTGTAGATTTTATGGGGCAGATCCAAGAGCAAGGTAGGCTACCTGGAGGAGTGATTCCAAACCCCAAAAATGAGCAAGCAAACTCTATCACGACAAGGAGTGGTAAGGTCTTGGAGGGGCCGAAAGTGACAAGGAAATATGAGGCTGTGATTGTGCATGAAGAGAACGACGATGAGATTGTTCACGGCAAGGAGGCCGACGCCAATAATTTGGCCAAGCAAAGACCGAGCAAAGAGGAGCTCGATTTGATGAAGAAAAGGGATTTGGAGAAAGATCCCGCCACCTCAGAAGCACAAAAGGTAAATAAATCTAACTCAAGTGGTTTAGTTAATACTAACCAATCTTCGTGTTTACCTTTTCCATCTAGATTTGCTAAATCAAAGAATGAGAAATGGGATGAGGAAGTGCTAGATATTTTTAGACGTGTGGAGGTGAATATTCCATTGCTTGAGTGCATCAAACAAATTCCGAAGTATGCCAAATTTCTGAAAGAGCTTTGCACAACAAGGAGGCATACACGAGAGGAGCAAGTTGTAAAGATGAGTGAGACGGTTTCTGCCGTCATACAAAGAAAGCTACCTCCCAAAATGAAAGATCCTGGCAGTTCTACAATTCCGTGTATTATTGGTCAATGTTGTTTCTCTAATGTTTTGCTAGACTCATGGGCGTCAATTAATGTGATGCCTTATAATGTTTATAAGTCTCTAGGTCTAGGAGAATTGAAGAGAGACAATGTGATTATACAATTAGCTGACAGATCTAACAAGTATCCTGAGGGATATGTTGAGGATGTTCTTGTGCAGGTTAATAATCTGATATTTCCTGCAGATTTTTATGTGCTTCACATAGAGGAATCGCCTCACAATTCAACCCAATTACTTTTGGGGCGACCATTTATGAGAACCGCAAGAACAAAGATAGATGTTGCGGAAGGTAACCTCACCATGGAGTTTGATGGTGAAGTTACTAGCTTCAACGTGTTTGAAGCTATGAGGTATCCGGTTTCTGATTTAAAACCTTGCTATGCTATTGATGTAGTTGATTCTTTTACACATGTTTTATCAGAAACTATGGATCAATAGCAATTAGCTATTGAGATGGGGGCCGAAATTGACAACCAAAAAGAGGAGGAGACGATTGTGAAAGAGGAGGCTCAGCTTGAACTTGAGCCGAGCATGACAAGCATCATTGCCGAGCTAGAGGCAGCCCCTCGTTTAAGGGTTCATCATTTCACGTCAATTCCAATTACCACTAATAAATTATTACCATATGTGAAACAGGCCCCAAAATTAGAGCTTAAGGCTCTACCTGATAATCTGAAGTACGCATATCTTGGAGACGATGATACTTTACCAGTGATTGTGTCATCAAAGCTGAGCGAGCAGCAAGAAAAGAGATTGATCGATGTGCTTAAGAGAAACAAAACCGCCATAGGTTGGACGTTAGCGGACATCAAGGGAATAAGCCCTACAACTTGTGTTCATAGTATCTTGTTGGAGGAAGATGCCAAACCGACAAGAGAAGGCCAAAGACGACTTCACCCACCAATGATGAAGATTGTGAAGGACGAGGTAATCAAATTGTTAGATTGTTGCGTCATATATCCTATCTCGGATAGCCAATGGATTTCACCTGTTCAAGTTGTACCCAAGAAGAGTGGAGTTACTGTGGTAAAGAATGAGAAGAATGAGCTCGTGCCTCAGAGATTGGTCACAGGTCATAGGATGTGTATTGACTACAGAAAGTTGAATGCAGCTACAAGAAAAGATCACATGTCTTTGCCTTTCATGGATTAGATGCTTGAGAGACTAGCTGGTCACGAGTGCTATTGCTTTTTGGATGGGTATAGCGGGTACAATCAGATTTGTATTCATCCGGATGACCAAGAAAAGACAACGTTCACATGTCCCTTTGGTACGTTTGCTTATCGACGTATGCCTTTTGGTTTGTGCAACGCACCAGGTACGTTCCAACGTTGTATGTACTCTATTTTCTCTGATTATATCGAAAATATCATTGAAGTTTTTATGGTTGATTTTAGCATATATGGAAAAGACTTTGATGCATGTTTAGAAAATTTAGAGTTAATGTTGGTGAGATGTGTTGAAACTAACCTTGTTTTAAATTGAGAAAAATGCCATTTTATGGTTAATCAAGGTATAGTTTTAGGACACATAATTTATGCAAAAGAAATAGAGGTTGATAAGGCTAAGATTGATATTATGCTTCACTTACCCTCTCCCACAACTGTGAGGGAGGTACGTTCGTTTCTTGGCCATGCAGGTTTTTATAGGAGGTTTATCAAGGATTTTTCCTTGGAAGCAAAACCCTTGTGTTCTCTTTTGCAGAAAGATGTTCAGTTCATGTGGAGTGAAGAGTGTGAAGCAGCTTTTGGCAGGTTGAAGACTCTATTGACGTCGGCCCCTATAATGGTACCACCAGATTGGAGTCTTCCATTTGAGCTAATGTGTGATGCATCAGACTATGTCGTTGGAGCAGTTCTTGGTCGACGAAAAGACAAGAGGCCGAATGCAATTTACTATGCCTCTAGGACCTTGAATGATGCTCAATTGAATTATTCCACCACAGAAAAAGAACTATTGGCTGTTATCTTTGCTTTAGAAAAATTTCGTGCATATCTATTGAATTCTAAAGTGATTTTTTATTCTGATCATGCAGCCCTTAGGTATTTGATGAAAAAGAAAGACGCCAAGCCACGTTTGATTCGATGGATTCTCTTACTCCAAGAGTTTGACATCGAAATTAAGGACAAGAAGGGATGCGAAAACGTTTTAGCGGATCATTTGAGCAGAATTGTGCAAGAGGAAGAGACGTTGTCTTTGCAAGAATCTTTTCCGGATGAACAACTTTTTCTTTTGGAGACACACGCACCTTGGTATGCTAATATTGTGAATTATTTGGTTACTAAGTCTTTTCCTAGTAATATTTCGCAGGATACCAAGATACGGATTAAAAAGATGTCAAGGTACTACATTTGGGATGATCCATATCTATGGAAGCATTGTAGTGATCAAATTATTCAACGTTGTGTCCCACAAGAAGAGCATAGGCCGATCCTTGCTCTTTGTCATTCTGAGGCGTGTGGAAGCCATTTTGGGCCTAGGCGAACTGCCCTTAAGGTATTGGATTGTGGATTCTTTTGGCCCATACTTTTCAAAGATGCTTATACATTTTGTATGACATGTGATAGATGCCAAAGAACAAGTAACATCAGATCTAAAGATCAAATGCCTCTGTCCCCCATAATTGTTGTTAAAATATTTGATCTTTGGGGTATTGATTTTATGGGACCTTTTCCATCATCCAAAGGTTTTCTTTATATCTTATTGGCAGTTGATTATGTTTCTAAGTGGGTGGAGGCAAAAGCCACAAGGACTAATGATTCTAAAGTTGTTGCAGGATTTTTGAGAACTAACATATTTTCTAGGTTTGGAGTACCACGTGTGCTTATAAGCGATGGAGGTTCTCACTTTTGCAACAGAACTGTAGAGGCTTTGCTCAGGAAATATGGAGTCACTCACAAGGTGTCAATGCCATATCACCCTCAAACAAGTGGAATGGCTGAGGTATCGAATAGGGAGATCAAGCGAATATTGGGGAAAACTGTTGGTCCAACAAGGAAGGATTGGAGCGATAGACTTGAGGATGCTTTGTGGGCATATATGACTACCTACAAGACGCCTATAGCGATGTCTCCCTTTAGGCTTATCTACGGCAAAGCATGCCATATCCCGGTGGAATTGGAACACAAGGCATGGTGGGCGGTAAAAGAATTTAACATGAATATTGATGATGCAGGTATTCACCGAAAATTGCAGATTAGAGAGCTTGAATAAATCAGGAATGATGCATTTGATGCGTCTTGGATTTACAAGGAGAAGACGAGGATATACCATGACAAGAAGCTAAGAAGAAAGACGTTTCTAATTGGCCAAAAGGTTTTGTTATATCATTCTCGTCTTAGATTATTTCCTGAAAAATTAAGGTCACGTTGGATTGGCCCTTATAGTGTTACTAACGTGTTTGCTCATGGTGCTATAGAAATCAAAAGCGAAGTTTCAGGTAAAATTTTTAAGGTGAATGGTCATCGACTTAAGTCTTATTATGAGCCTTTTGAAGAGCAACTTGAGGAAATTGACGTTGAGGATCCACCAAGATCGGCATGAACATGGAGAAGAAGAGTCTAGGCTAATGGACTATAAACTACTAAGCGCTACATGGGAGGCAACCCATTTCAACCAAAATTGTGAATGAGCCATCAACGAGAGTTTGAATTTTCTAAATCCCTAAACTCTTTTTGGTTGAATTGTATAAATGTGGAAGTTGTGAATTTTATCATATGCTTAGAAATTACAACATTATTTCTGGTTTACATTGAGGACAATGTAATTTTCTAAGTGTGGGGTAGGGAATACATGTTTCACATATTTGTTTTTGTTTTTGAGTATTTGTTTCGAGTAATAAAAAAAATTAGAAAAATTTAAAAAAAAAATATATATTTTCATTTGTTTTGTTTTGTTTGAGTCTTAGGATGCCCCTAAAGTCTATGATGATTATATCTTTGAATGCATAGATGATGGTTTTGCATGATCATAAGATTAAATTGTGAGTTTCATGGATATTATGATTGGTATGAATTTGTGAGATTTTGAGCCTATATGCTTTCTTCATGAGTTATTATTATAATTGGGCAGAAATTTTTCAAATCTCATTGTTCTATGCATAATCAATAACTATGTGCTATAGCTTTTTGATGGACTGTAGAATGCTAGAACTTGTTCTTGTTGAATTTTGAGACTATTATTCATGACTATGCTATGATTTTGAATATGATTGAAAAGATCTTGTTAGGATTACCACCAAAGCCAAACAAAGCATTTGCCTAATTTGTGCCCGTCGTGGGACTCCTTAGTTTTACCCCCATTGAGCCTATATTTAGCCATTTTCTTTCATCACCATGATACATATTCCTTGAACTCAGAATAGTTTAACCCTTTCCCTTGTTATCAAGACTTGGTAAAGCTGAATTTTATTGTGGAATTGTACTTTGATGTGATGATTTGAAGAAAGTGTGGGGTGAGCCAATCCAAAATTATAAAAAGTTATACATGTTTGCCGAAAGAAAGAAAAAATTAATTCGGACAGAAAAAGAAAATAAAATTTCGATCCGAAACAAAGAATAAAAGATTTCGGCAAACAAAAGAAAAGAAAAGTTTGGATTGAGTTCTTGTTGTGAAATTGGAGATTGTTTGATAATCGAAGGTCTATTATTGTTATATTTGACCTTTGTCCGTGTTTACTATGTTTTGGGGAAGAAAAGAATGAAGTGTGGGTCCAGCATGATGAAATTTGGTCCTTTAATTGCAGTCATAAGGAGTATTGAGCTTTGCTAAGTCTTGGTGACATTGTTATCACCACTATTCTAAATTCGAATTCCTTATGCCTAACCCCATTATCACTTCTATGATCTTTTCATGATTCTTAAGATTGGTAAACTTTGATTGTGGAGATTTTCTCAAGAGTAAGCATATGGTTTTGGTCCATTCGTGCACATAATTGTTACATCAGATTTTTCAAAAAATACTATTCACAAAGTGCTTTTAGTTGATGAAATATGCAAGCTATTTGTTGCCTTACAATCTATTCTCTTGCATATACCTTGAGTGACTATTCCTATAATCATGTGTGAAAAGAAGAGAGTATGCCTAGTGAGGAGGATTGGATCAACTTAACATGTTTACATGCTTATTTTACTCACTTCTGACTTATTCATATCATGATTACTATCTATGACGCTTGGAATTTTTGTGCTTACATTAGAATGCTTAACTTGAAAGCTATGTGTTTTAAAGATCTTGAGACAATCATTTAGGGGCAGTAGTAGTTTTAGTAGAGTCTTTTATTTTGTTTTGCTAAGGGACTAGCAAAAACTAAGTGTGGGGTAGTTGATAGGAGCATAAAATGCGACGTTCTTAATGTATTTTTACCCCCATTTATCTAATGCTTAACCCTTATTGTTGTAAGATAGAGTTATGTAATTGAGTCTTGAGTTTTGGTTGAGTTTAATGTGAGAATGTGCTTAAATAGAATAATTTGGACATAAATTATCAAAAGCCTATTCGAAAAGTTTCTGAGATATTCTATGGAATCTGTAAAACATAAACTTTGCTTTCGATAGATTTTTCTTCTCTCATATGTAGTTGACAAATAAAGGATTGAGCATGACAAGATTCATTGAAATCGGAGCAAAATAAGATGCAAAGAATCACAAGTTCAAATCGGATGCAAATCCAGAAACTTCAGTAGATTTCAGTGCACGTCACTCAATTTCCTGAATTTATTCCCGCCGATTCACAAGGAATTGGAAGGCAAATTTTATTTTAATGAAAGCTCTATGTGTCTAGTTTCATATGCAACTGGAATAGAAGCAAAAGCTTTCCGGAGCAAAACGTTATGCCGGTTTGAATGCACGGAGGTCAGTACTGTCGAGAAAGAAAACCTTCTGTCTGATTTTAGTGTTTTCTGTTTTTCTACATCAAAAGCTTGTACAAGACTATCATTGAGGAGCTACTGTACATAATGATGCATTAAGAAGTCATCCTAGCAAGGGCCAAGTCGAAGAACAAAGTAAAAGAAGTTCTCCCAAGTCAATTAGGAGAAGAATGGAATCGGCTAAAGAAGGTTTGTGCTTTCCCGGTCTATCTAGAGAAGCTTTCGGCTGCCTCTTGGATATTTTGTTCAACCAAGATTGAGTCCAGTCCATCAAAAAGTCCATGATGCATTGATCCATGGAGAAATCGGCTGAATTAAAGAAGAAAAGAAAGAAGAAATCGGAATGGAAAAGAAGAATCATAAACCGAGTTCTACTTGGATTTGGCTTACGAATGTGGACTGAATTCCATCCTTTGTGCAAGATTTTTGGCTGAATTAATTCATGGAAAACCTAAAGAGATATTGCTCAATTATTTAGTCATTATCTTGGGAATTTTCGGCAGAAAATAGAGGAAGAAAATCGCAACAAATACTGATCAAATTCGGCAGAATTCTTGTGCACGTCATCCAACTTCCACGGACTCTCCCGGATATCTCACTTCGAATTAGATGACGAGCCATATATGGATGGAAAGCTACGAGAGTCTAGTTTTCAACCCAACTAGAATCACCTCGATATCTATTTTTTAGTGAAAGATATTTTATAATCTTCACTCGAAGGTTAAATCTGCCAGCATGATAAGTTTGAGAAAAACTAGGTTTTGTGAACCCTAGTTGAAGCCAACCTTTTGCCTCTACATATTGGACGATTTTTACACAGAAAATCATCTCTTCTCTCTCACTTTTCACTAGCTAAAACTCTGTCGAATTAACACCACAAATCCATACAGAAAATACATAGTCGAACCATCAATTTTCTATACAATCGCACCATTCCATCACCATCGAATCCATCTCTTGCCGAAGTCTCTTCAAGGTTCTTCTAAAGTGTGATTCACTCTTCTCTCATGACTTTATATTTTCTGTATTTTTGTAATACTTTGTCTATGAAGATTATAAGGATTTGTGTTTGCCGAATTGGTTGTAATAATTCTATTTTGGATTTCCGAATTTGCTACTTGGATTTCTGAATGCCGAATTATGTTCTTGATGTGTTTCAATCTTATGCAGGGTTTATGATATAGTATTAATTGCATGTGTTCTTGATTGTGTTCTTGACATAACTTCATATGTCGAATGTAACATAAGGATAATTATACACGAAGTTGATTGTTTTTGTGTTAATTCTAAGGGCTAGAGTAATTCTGAAAATTTACATGTTGAAGCAAGGTGAGGTGACGCCATACTTGTTGCATGTTTCCAATTCGATTCATTGTGCTTATGTGTTTCTTGGTTTAATTTCTACACGAAGTGTCTTTAAACATATTTAGGATTATGCACGAAGCTGGTTCTAAATAATTGAGGAGTTTTGATGATTAGAATAACCACGAAGGCTCTAATTAAATTGGAACTAATACTAATCTTGAGTACTTGCTGATTTTGCTATATTGTTACCTTGTACGAAATTGTTACATGTTATGTGAGTTTTGTGTGATGTGTATTGTGTGAAAGATGTTGATCATATGTATATATTTAATTTAAGATTTATTTTCGTAATTTTCAGTAGTATAGAATCAAATTTCAAACCCCCAATATGATTTTGTAATGCTTTATGTGATTGAACGCCCTTGATTTTCCCGGATTGAATGATCCCTACTTACTCTATACTAACGATGACACAAGAGGGTAATATTTGTATGAAGTTGTTTTGCAGGTACAATGTGCTTGGATAAATAGCTCCATCACTTCCCCGATCCAGAAGCCGCCTGGGGTCCCGAAGCGTGAGTCTTCACGCGCTTTAAGACGTAATCCTCGTCAGCAACGTCTAGCGAAATCGGTTTATCATGTACGGTCAACTCCCGGGTTCCCCGGTCGACCGTGGACCGCGTGGCAGCGTCCCCCTTTTCCTTCAGCTTCGAGACCAGATCCTGATTGTCCATCGACAACGTTTCGTGGGCTTTAATTGCCGTCCGGGAAGACACACCTGCAGAACACAAGGCAAACAGACTAGTCAACACCAATTCGCTCAACGAGATCAGAGCTACAACCTACATTCCACCTCCCACCGGGATTCCCCCTAGATGACATAGTTCCAGCACCTCCCGCCGGATAAAGTTGTAGGAACTCCGCTCCAGGTCCGACCAACACCCAAATACCCGGGCAATCCTATCTCTCTCCAGCTCTGATAACTGATACGACTGATCACCGATCGGCTGAAAGGCACCGGGAACCCGGTAAGTCCTACTCCTCTTCTGCCAGCCCCCTTGCCAGCACCACCTTCTTTCTCCAATTATTGTTGAGCCAGGAGGGCAAGTGGATTATCACCGGCTTAAAATGCCGGGCGGAAAAACTCACAGACCCCCGGGCCTTATTCTTCTTTGAGTATGTCAGTCGGTACAAGGCCCGAAACTCATTTACCGTTGGGCAACTCATATCACTCAGCGAGTAGAGACAACCCAGGCTCAATAGTTGCCTCTACTGGTTCCCGGGAAGCTGTGCCGGTGATAGCCTGATGGCACTATGCAGGTACTGCACAAAGTTCGGCAGTGGGAGCGATAGCCCATGCCAGAATTGGTCCTCGTGAATGGCAACCCAACCTTCCTTCCGGTTGCAGGCCGACTCTCCGGCATACAGAGGCCGCAGATGTACCTTTCCGGGAATATTCCACCTCGCCCGAAAAGCAGCAATCTCCCCAGGAGTTAACGAGCACTCTGGCTCATCACAGTTTATGGTTCTATCCCTGTCCACAAGTATGTGGCACGTGGACCTCTCCTAGGCGGGCAGTGCCCAAGTACACTCCGTACAGAGCACCCTCATGTCCCAGCGACCCGGACGTTGACGCCTCACCAGTCGAACGGGCACTGGCGTTCAGCCAAGAGGACGAGGAGGCAAGCAAGTCCTCCATCCTTTCTTGGTCGTCCCTCACCGGTCGCCTGGCGGCCGATTCAGAGATCTCATTGGAGCTCCCAGAATCCACGTAATCTAAAAAAAAAAAAACCCCTTGGCCATTCAGAAACACAACCTAAAACCACCACCGTAGGGCAGTACGAAGCATATAGTGCTTCAGCACAGCCTACACCGGCCACTGGGCTTCTCAGCCGAAAATTCCCAGCTCTCGCTGAGATTCGATACTACAAGGGTCCCATCCAAAGGGCTAATCTAGATACAACCAAGTGCCCATCGGTTCCAAGCACGAACAAAAAATGGAGGAAAAACAATTTCAGAGTCGCAAAGGACTGAGACTCAACGATTAGTATGCACGACGACGGAAACGCAATAGCTCGAAAGCACCGAGTAATTGTATTGAGCGAGGCTAAAGAAGGGATCAGTTTTCAGTCAAAAGAAAAACACACCAAGCGGCAAGGGTTTATATGCAGGTCCAGCGCCCTTGAATTCTCCCCCTAAACTACTCAGTAGGGCAACTGAAACGCCCGCGGATCCGGGCCATCCATTCCTGACCGTCTCCTAGCGGCACGTGTCCCAGTATTGGTAACTTCCCAGGCCATCATAACTGATGAGACTAATGAAATACCCCCTTCAATGCATGTCAGTCACTTGCCTCGCATGCGGACGGTAGTTGAAAAAAGCAGGGGACATAATCGAACCGTCCCGCCTAGAGCCTACTCCACCTAACCCTGAAATACTCCCACAAATCGAGGTATCCCACCGGAAGAACTCTTTCTCTAACACAGGAAACCCTGCAGGATTATTATTGTTACCGCTGAAATATTCCAACAAGTACGGGGCATTTTAACATATATTCCAACGGTACGGGGCTTTTAACCGGTTGAATTTATTCCACATTTCCAGCCAAACAACAACGGCTCGATATTCCCCGGGACAAGTCTTCCTCTAGCACAGGAAACCTCTTCCCGCAGGCTAAAAACCCTGCATCAATATTATGTACAGGCTACGATATTCCAACCGAAGTGCCTGCTCCGGTTCAAGGCTATCCTAATCGTCGGTCCATCCAACTTCAACTATTGGATGCGGTATCACACCGGCCATAATTGCACTTGCTTATCGCTCTCCTACGAAATAACCGGTTCGTCGAACTGAGACATTCCTACGGACAGCCGTGTACGACCTAACGCATCCAATGTTCCATCGGGCTTTATAAACCCGGGAGACTTGATCCTCTAACACAGGACAACTCTTCCCGCAAGCTAAAAACCCTGCACATACATCCCACCTGCAGGAACAAATGCAGCGACGTTGGGACGGCTACCAAGAACTACTCCGGGACACGCCACCCATCGGGAGACTTGATCCTCTCATACAGGACAACTCTTCTCGCAGGCTAAAAACCCTACACATACCTCACGTATGTACGTCAAAGGGTATGAAACGATTGGGGATGTCTCCGGTACCAACACGGGACCGCTTCACCCCGGGAGACTTGATTCTTTAACACAGGACAACTCTTCCCGCAGCCTAAAAACCCTGCACATACATCCCACCTGCAGGAACAAATGCAGCGACGTGGGGACGGCTACCAAGGACTACTCCGGGCCACGCCACCCACTGGGAGACTTGATACTATAACACATGACAACTCTTCCCGCAGGCTAAAAACCCTGCACATACCTCATGCCTATACAGGCAAAGGGTATGAAATGATCGGGGATGTCTCCGGTACCAACACGGGACCGCTTCACCCCGGGAGTCTTGATCCTCTCATACAGGACAGCTCTTCCCGCAGGCTAAAAACCCTGCACATCCTATATGCCTGCAAGAATAAGAGGCTGTGAAACACGTGGAGACGGTTGCCTAGGATCACTCAGGGCCACGCCACCCACCAGGAACTCCTATAACACAGGGCATGTTTCCCGCTGGTACTGGGTGACCCCTTCAAACTGTTCAAGGCACTCAACGACTACTGTGGCTACCGTTCTTAACTTAGGGGACTCATCCCATTCGCTATATTCACCGGGTTATCCCGGAACATAGCATGGCGGATTTCAACGTCACATCATCCCATTCGCTATATTCACCGGGTTTTCCCGAAACATAGCATGGTGGATTTCAACGCCACATTATCATCTCATGTACTACATCTTGTACTCATATGCAACTGTCAGTGTCAACATCATAACCATGCACTCATCACATTATGCATCATCATAACAGGTTTATTAGAATGCCCGGCTAAGCCCAATCTTAAACGCGGACTTGAGGGACTAGGCCACAGTTGGGTAAGTGCCCCAGCGGGTCTGCGGGCCTATAAAGGAAGACAGATTTAAGTCCCCATTCAAGATGACACTTGATCGGGAACTTAGGAGACTTGTTGACAATAGCCATAGAGAGGCTACCCAGGCCCCCAGACCCGCAGCTAGGACTTCTGGACTCGGCCCAGGGCCCGGGAGTGTAGCATGGACACCTGGTCCCGCGCCCCGGCAGGTTTTACTTGTGGCCGGGGCCCGGGAACCGGGGATAGCAGCTCCCCAAACAGGGGCCGAAACAGTCCAGCAATATGAGCAGAAGGGGGGCCAGTCCCACATCGAAGGGTGAGGCCAGCCCTCACGCCCAACAGCCTATATATGAGTCTCAACTACCCTCATTAATAGGTAATCAATACTTCAACTATTCATTCCCGCTTAAGTTACCAGTTTATTCCAACTATACTGACTTAGGCATCGGAGCGGAATAGACCGGCCCGCCCGGTATTCCCTTAGTTAGCAGGGTTTGCAGGCAAGAATCGCACCTAGATCCACCAATATCTGTGAGTCTACGGATTCAGACAGAAACACCTTGTTTTCATATTTTTTTTCCCATTATTTATGATCTAGTACTAATTAATTTGGTTTCTATATTAGCTTAATTATTTACTGTAATATCCTGATTTTTTAAGTTGGTCAAATTCTATTTTTCTTGTGAGAAATAAAAAGTAGAGGTCGCCACGAGTTTGTCGTATTTTTCGGTTAATTTTTCAGAGTCCCGAGCTATTTTTAATTATTTTTAGAAGTTTCGTCAAAATTATTTCAAGTGGTGACGTGGCAACTTCCCATTGGCCATACATTTTACTTAGCGACCAAGGCTAGTAGCCAAATGCTTCAGCCCCAATCCTTTTTTTCATGAGTCATGTTGACAAATGTCACAAGAAGGAAGAATGTAGTGTGAGCTTGTCTTGTGTTGACACGTGTCATGAAGCCACTAATGATTGAGTGACACGTGGCAATAGTTTTCCTATAAATAGGGACCTGATCAGCCCTCTTGTCGTACATTTCTCTTCTCCCTCCAAAACACTTTCTCTCCCTAGTTTTTATTATTATTTTATTAGATTTGCGACGAAACTTCCGCGGATCATAACTTTTGATCTGTAACTCCGATTTTGAATCCGCGAGTGGCTACGGATTTGTATTGACGCAATGTTTCTATCTATGGTAGTTAAAGTTAGATCCAACGGTGATTTTTAGAAGACTCGTTCTAGGTTGCTTGATTTACGATATGGGTGTCGATTCGGTTCGTCGAGGTGAGTGGTTTATGTAATGTGTTTCAAATATTCTTATATACTTTTAAAATAGTCGAAAAATATGTTTATGGTCTATTTATGAAATGTTGACATTGTTTGACATTATTTGTTATGAATGTTGGTGATATTTAGATTTCTTGATTGGTTATTACGTATCTTCAATGTTGGAAAGGATGTGTTTTTGTTTTGAATTATATTATCTGATCATGCATTTCATGATGGGAAAATGGTGAGATTGGAAGTTGAAGGGAACATGAATGTTTGGGAAATGAGTTTATTATTGATACAAACCTTTCGTGTAGTTGAGTTAACTCATGGGGACATCCAGTAGCTATGATCAGCCCACATGTGCATGAGTTTGGGGAAAGTATGCCCCTTCGACGCAAGAAGTCGATAAAATGATCTATTTTGGGTTTCGGGACTGGGGACCATGAGTATAACAAGAACACTAATGAAAGAAGAAAAATATATATTTGAGGGCAGTGAAAAGTGTGAGGAGGAACATTACATACATGCATTGTTATTATGTTATATGTTTTGGTTCGCTCGTATTATGTTTATACTTGTTTTGTTGCGTGTGTAAAATGACATGGCCTTGCTGGCATATTACATAGGTCACTCACTGCGTGCGTGATTTCGCTTACCCACCCATTTACTTGTTGTTTTGTAGAGAAGTGGTTAGTGTTTGTTGAGTCGGAGTGTCGGACGAGCCTAGGGTGAAGAGCCTAGAATAAAATGTTTTTTATTTTTTTATTTAGATTCCGCTTTGTAACATTTCACTCACACCTCGGGATCGGCAACGGGTGCCTAAAACCCCACCGACGCCGGGACCGAGGCGTGACATTTACATTAAAAAGAAAATATATTTTAATTCTAACAGCAAAGATCTAAAGAACTTCCAATCATATATTTTTGTAGCTCGCTAACCTTGATATGCAGTTAAATTAATGTCGGATACATTTAGCAACACCTGAAATAACAACACTCGAACAATGAAAAACCGACAATAAAAATCGATGGTGAACATGTTAAGTATTTATCAACTTGATGTTAGATCAATATGGACTTGTCACATATTAAATGATAATTATGCTTAATGACAATACTTACTTCTACATGAAAACAAATACAGAACCATATCTAGTTGATAATGATTTCGTGTATTACATCATTATTGTAAGGAATCCTAGTTATAGTCTAGAAGCAAGACAACAAATTAGTATTGTATCAGGAATCTAATTAGAAGACTTAACTCGCAAGGAATGTCCTTAATGGGAGAACTCTTTAGGGTTAATAATTCTATATAAATAGATGGTATTGGTCCCTGTTATCACCACGAGATATAGCGTAAGTTATGTCCATTGAGAAGCTTATTGTGGTGACTAACATAAGGCCTTTGCCTAATATTTTTGTGTTTCAGGTTTGCATCAATGGAATGAGCTATGGTTCATGATGACGGTGATTTAACTTCAAGTTTAAGTCTAATGATTATGGTTATGCATATGATCTATTGTATTGTGAACATATTGATTTTGGTTTACATAATGGCATCAGAGCCTTTTAAAAGTTCACAAAATTTTCAGTTTTGCATAACAAAATCGTTTTAGGGTTTTCTCAAAAAAAAAAAAAGAGTTTTGCTTTATGCATGTTCTTGGCCCAACCGACAGCAAAAGCAGATCCAGTCTCGACCCGACTCGAAACTCAAGAACAAAATCAGAACTCACCGTTGCATTCTGCAACGGATAGTTTTGGCAGAAGATGGAGCAGAGATTGGATTGGATGTGCTGGGGACTTTTAAGTCTCTTATGGGATTCAAAACCCGATTGATGTGGATCAAGAAAGCCAAGAAATAGTTGCTGCATCAAGTTTATAGCTTCCGCTGTGTTCTGTAGCAAATTTGGAAAAAAGCAAAATAGGTTTTTCTGAAAATTTTGGTTTCAATTCAAGCATCTAAATCTATATATGATTATGCATAAGAACCCTAGAGCACTCCCGGTGTGCACATAAGTTGGATTTGTGTGTTTTGTGCAGGATGAAACTTAAAAAGATGTGTTCTATGGAATTGGATTGAAGTATGTGTTCTGTAATTGATAATGATGCATTCAGTTATTAAAGTCCCCCAAAATTTATGCATAGAAAAGTTTTTACAGGCACATGAGCTTAGTTTTCTTACAAAGGGTAACTTGGATAGAAATCAAGTTTTCAAGCTCATACAAGTTTGTGATTTTCTGTTGATATAAATGGATATATTGCACAAAGCATTTTTCATTGATATCTGCAGGAGATCTTGTGGTTCAACAGACTAAAAAGTTGTGTTATGCATTTTAAATATTGCTTTTTATCTTCCAAAGAAGTGTCAAAGTATGATTTTAGAATGCAAACAACAGTAAGCATATTTGATAGAAATATATCAGGATACTTGGAATTTAATCTTCTGTCTAAAGATGTGGATTTGGTTCCTTGAATAACATATTTTTATCAAGTGTGGCTTATTGATAAAGAACTACAGGATACTGATTTTCTGCTCAAAAGTGTTACTCAGTATTGTTTTATGGATATGGACTGATGTGAATGCAAGTATATATGTATTGAGTTTTCTGAATGTTTTTGTTTTGTGAGTGTTTTTGTTATGCTTTGATTAACTTAAACGAATTCATAAAACATTGAAAACTCTAAAAGCTTACAAAAATTGAGAACTCACAAAATCTTTTTCTTTTGCTCCTTAGGTAACACCTACATGACCTTCAACAATGTCTTAATGCTTATTAGTTCAAACTTTAGAACCTGGAGAGACTCTGTAGAAAACTACATCTGTATGCATCAGATAATAGGTTTTTGTTTTCATGAAGAGCAACCTGATACCCCAACAGAAGATGATAAACCCTCAATCAAAGCTCACCATAAGAAATGGATGAGATCTAATATGATGGCCAAGAATGTGATTAGGACTTCTATGTCTAGATCAGTGAGAGGTTGTGTTTAGGAACCAGAGTTAGCTGCTGATTTCCTTGAGGTTGTATCAGCTAAGTTTAAAGAAAGTGAAAAAGCTGAAATAGCTAGGCTGAGCAAAGAGTATCATACCCTATGGTAGTCTGGAACAAGACCTGGAGGTGTAAGAGGGAATATAATGGAGTTGATTAACATCAACAATAGGCTGAGAGAGATGTTAGTGAGAGTAAAAGATCAGTTGCTGATGCATCATGCACTAAACACGCTCCTTAGCAGTTTTGACAATCTCAGAAAAGTTATAATGCTCAAAAAGGAAACTGGTCCCTAAATGAACTCATCTCAATCTGTGTTGATGAGGAATCTAGGATCAAGAAAAACCAGTCTCAGTCCATCACAGTCAACCTAGTTGAGAAGCCTAAGAAGAAAAAGACTCAAAACAAACTCAAGCCTACCAAAACCATCACCAAGGCATCTGCATCCACAAGACCAAAAGAAAATAGGCCATTCAGATACAAGTGCTACTTTTGCAAGAGAGTAGGGCACATGAAAAAGGACTGTACAGGTTATAAGGCTTAGCTAGCTAAAAAAGGTAAGATGATTTCTGATACAATATTTTCTTTAGAAATTAATCTTATAAATGTTGAACCCCAGTCATGGTGGATAAATTATATTTCTCCTATTCACGTCACTAATTCTTTACAGAGATTCACAAAGAGGAGAGTCCCAAGAAGTGATTAAGTGAACCTGAGAGTAGCCAATGGAATGCGAGTGGGAGTCAAAGCCATAGGAACCCTCAAGCTTGATCTAGGATATGAAAACTTTTTATTTTTGGATAATGTTTATTATGTACCTTCCATTAGAAGGAATTTATTAGTTTCAGTTTCTCAATTGATTAAAGCTGGTTGTAGACTTTTGATGGATAATAGTGGAATTACTATTTCTAGAAATTCAAAACAGATTGGTTCTGGTGTGATATTGAATGATTATTTACAGCTTAATTGTTCTATGTCTCAACAAGAAATTTCTCTTGTTGAAAAAGAAAACACTAATAGTACTAATGTCTTGATTGGTGTTAAAAGAACCAAACAAAATGAAAAGTCTGCATATCTATGGCATAGAAGACCCAGCCATGTTTCAAAAGAGAGACTGAAAATTCTGGTTAAAAACAATATCCTAAATGAATTGGATTTTTTAGATCTTAATGATTGTGTGGAATGCTTTAAGGGAAAAATGACAAATAAAAGAAAGAAAACTGCAGTTAGAAGCCAAAATTTGCTAGAACTCATACATACTAATATCTGTGGTCCATTTAAACATCAAACTATATGTGGTAATGTGTATTTCATTACATTCATTGATAATTTCTCTAGATACAATTATGTTTTTTTACTATCAGAAAAATCTCAAACACTTGAAACTTTTAAAATCTTCAAGATTGAGGTAGAGAATCAGCTAGAGAAAAAAATCAAAACAATTAGATCAGATAGAGGTGGGGAATTTTATGGAAAATACACAGAAAATAGTCAGCAGAAGGGTCTTTTTGCCTTGTATTTACAAGAGCATGGAATTAAAGCTCAATATACAACACCCTATAATCCACAACAGAATGGTGTTGCAGAGAGAAAGAATAGAACCCTTCTAAATGTGGTTAGATGTATGATGTGTACAACTGGCTTACCAAAATTCTTATGAGGAGAGGCTTTGAAAACTGCAAATTACATTTGCAACAGAACACCTAGTAAAGCCGTTGAGAAAACTTCATTTGAATTATGGTGTGGTAGAAACCAAGTCTTCACCATTGTAATGTATGGGGCTGTCATGCAGAAGCTCAGATTTATTATCCAAACTTGAGCAAGCTTGATCCTAAATCCATAAGCTGCTATTTCATAGGTTATCCAGAAAAATCTAAGGGATATAAGCTGTATTCTGCTAAACATAAGCCTGGAATTTTTGAAACTCATCAAGTCAAATTCTTAAATGAAAAAGTTCACAATACAGAATATGAGGATTTATCCTTATATTTTGAAGAAATTGTGACTGATGAGGATTGGAAAAATGTTTTGCCCTTTGAAACTGAAGAAATAGCAGATGACATTATTCAAGAAAATCAAAATGCAGAAGATCAAGAAATTGATCAAGAAATGCAAATTGATGAACAACCAGCTGCAACAGAACCACATGCTGCAGAACCTCACATTATAGAGCCACAAATTAGAAGATCCAAACGAGCTAGAAAATCAAAATTGGGGGGGGGGGGGGGGGGGGGGGGAGGGGAAGATAGTGATTACATTGTCTACTTAGATGAAGTAGACATTAATGAAGACTGTGCAGAAGACAGTGATCCAACAAATTTTGATCAAGCAGCAGCAAGTCAATAGGTTGCAAATGGGTTTATAAAACCAAGAGAGATGCAACTGGAAATATTGAAAGGCATAAAGCAAGGCTAGTGCCAAAGGGATTCTCACAGAAAGAGGGCATTGATTACACTTAGACATTTTCTCCAGTCTCATGTAAAGACTCTTTCAGAATTATCATGGCATTGGTGGCACACTATGATATGGAGCTGCATCAGATGGATGTAAAGACAACATTTTTAAATGGAGAGCTTGAGGAGGTGATTTACATGAAGCAATCTAATGGATTTATTGAAACTGGAAATGAAAACTTAGTCTGTAGATTAAGAAAATCTATTTATGGTATAAAACAAGCTTCTAGGCAATGGTACAAGAAATTCAATTCAGTAATTTCTTCATTTGGCTTTACAGAAAATTTGGTGGACGAGTGCATTTATCTAAAAACAGTAGGGAACCAATTTATTTTCTTAGTACCGTATGTGGATGATATACTTTTGGCCAGCAGTAATCTTAAGCTGCTTCAAGATACCAAGAGCTTTCTGTCAAATAATTTTGACATGAAAGATTTAGGTGAGGCATCCTATGTACTAGGGATAGAAATTAAAAGGGACAGAGCACAAAAACTGTTGGGATTATCTCAGCAGAATTACATCACTAAAGTTCTTAAAAGATTTAGTATAGAAAAGTGCTCAAATGAAGAGGTTCCCATGTCTAAGGGTGATAGACTCACCAAAAATCAGTGTCCACAAAGTAAAGCTGAAAAGGAAGATATGAAAACAAAACCATATGCTAGACTTGTTGGAAGTCTCATGTATGCTCAAGTCTGTACCAGACCAGATTTGGCATTTGCAGTTGGGATGCTATCAATGTTTCAATCAAATCCAAGACCGGAACATTGGGTGGCTGGGAAGAAAGTTCTGAGATATTTACAGAAGATAAAAAGTCACATGCTCATATACAGAAGACTTGAGGATATGAAACTTGTTGGTTTCTCAGATTCTGATTTTGCAAGGAATTTTCCAGATTCAAATAAGTCAACCTGTGGTTATGTATTTATGCTGGCAGGTGGAGCAGTTGCTTAGAAAACAATGAAGCAAACCTTGATTACAACCTCCACTATGCAAGCTGAATATATAGCAGTATATGAAACAATGTGTGAAGGGCTCTAGATTAGAAATTTCCTAGAGCAGACTAAAGAATTGAGTCACATTCTGGCTGATGCACTTGTTATATACTGTCATAATGAGGCTGCTGTGTTCTTTAGCAAGAACAATAAAAGGTCCAGAAACTCAAAACATATAGACTTGAAATATTACAGTGTTAGAGAAAGAGTCAAGTATGGTGAGGTAACAGTCTTAGACATTGACACTAATTCACAACTTGCAGACCCTTTCACTAAAGCACTACCAGTAAAAGTATTCAAGAAGCATGCAGAAAGTATTGGAATTCTTCCAAAGTTAGATGCTTAGGTTCAGTGGGAGTTAAGACTAGTACGAGCAAACTTAAAAATATTTTATTTTCTGAGTTTTTGTGTTTTTAGTTGTGATATCAGTATAAATTGCAACTTATTTTTGTAATGACAGTTTTATAAATATAAGTTTGAGGTATTTCAGAATTTTTGCATTGCTGCAGCTTTATATTTGTTATGAAAATTATTGTTTTAAAGTTCTAGTCATATATATACTTGTTATCAGCTGATCTCATTTATGTTTAGCATAATATTACAGTACAAGCAAAAGTGAGATAATTGGTGTTCAGTAACATTGCTTGACTTCTGGTTTTAAGAACATAAAGTTGGACTTGATATATGTTTTTACTTGTTAATACACATTAACACATATTTCAATACTGCATGAGAGACATATGTGGATTGTAGAATCTTATGTTGTGGTACAGAACCTCTGCATTTTTGTCAAAGTGTAACTTAGTTCTTGCTCTGCATAAGTGACTGTAATTCGACCATGTTGTGAAGGGATTTTTTTGTTCATTTGTTATCTGGCGCGCACTACAGTAGGTAGAATAGATCTTGTCATTCTTAGGTGCTAGTTATCGTTTATGGCAAGTGACAGTCCAAGTGAGAGATTGTTAGATCAATATGGACTTGTCACATATTAAATGATAATTATGCTTAATGACAATATTTACTTCTACATAGAAACAAATACAGAACCATATCTAGTTGATAATGATTTCGTGTATTAGATCATTATTGTAAGGAATCCTGGTTATAGTCTAGAAGCAAGACAACAAATCAGTATTGTATCAAGAATCTAATTAGAAGACTTAGCTCGCAAGGAATGTCCTTAATGGGAGGACTCTTTAGGGTTAATGATTCTATATAAATAGATGGTATTGGTCCCTGTTATCACCACGAGATATATCGAAAGTTCTGTCCATTGAGAAGCTTATTGTGGTGACTAACAGAAAGCGTTTGCCTAGTACTTTTATATTTCAGGTTTGCATCAATGGAATGAGCTATGGTTCATGACGGTGAGTTAACTTAAAACTTAAGTCTAATGATTATGTTTATGCATATGATCTATTGTATTCTGAACATATTGATTTTGGTTTACACTTAACACAGCAAAATATCAATCCAGTAGTAGCTTGAAAACAGAGGCAGATGGTAGCCCATCAGCCGCTGGGCAAGTTTTAATTGGACCAAGCTTTTTTTTGTTTTCTGCTGGGTAAAATTAAGAGTTTCACAACTCCCATATATCATACATGCTTATTAAATTACTATAGTATGATATTAATCATATTATTGACTTCCTAGATTAGTTTATTGAATTTTACTTGGCCTTTTAGTTTATATATACTCTCTCACAATCTCTTACCCTTTCTTTTTAAAGATTATAATGTTTGTTAAGATACGTCAAAAAATGGGAGATACGATATTTCATTAATTTGATTTCATGCCATATTGATTTACAAAGGTCATGTTATTTATATAATTAGAAACTGCTCATACCCTATGGGTGTGGAGATGTAATAGCCCAGCCCATATACTTAGGATATTGTCCACTTTGAACCCACCGGCCCGCACAGATTTATTTCTGGAGGCTCACGAGCAACTTCCCAGTAGGTCACCCATCTTGGGATTGCTTTGAGCTCAACAAGCTTAACTTCGGAGTTCACATCCTCTCCGAAGTCATTGAGCCCCCAAAACGCGTCCTTAAGTATTGAGCTAACCTACACATATAAGCACAACATCCACTCTTCCCCGGGCGATGTGGGATGCGTGACCTACCTACCTGCAAGCTTCCCTAGCCAGGTCAGGTTGAGGTCATCACAATCCACCCCCCTTAGGGTCCGACGTACGCGTCGGCACATTTCCGGCCAGAGACAGGCTCTGATACCATTTGTAACAACCCAGCCCATATACTCAGGATATTGTCCGCTTTGAGCCCACCTGCCCGCACAGATTTATTTCTGGAGGCTCACGAGCAACTTCCCAGTAAGTCACCCATCCTGAGATTGCTTTGAGCTCAGCAAGCTTGAATTCGGAGTTCCCATCCCCTCCGAAGCTATTGAGCCCCTAAAACGCGTCCTTTCTGGAGTAGCTGTCAGTGCTTTCCAAGCACCCGCTCACTCACAGCTAGATATTGTCCGCTATAGGCCCACATGCCACTCTGACACCCCACAAAACGCGTCCTTAAGTATTGAGCTAACTCTGCACATATAAGCACAGCATCCACTCTTCCCCGGGCGATGTGGGATGTGTGACCTACCTACATGCTAACTTCCATAGCCAGGTCAGGTCAGGGTCATCACAATGGTATCAGAGCCACTCTGTCGTGTGGTGGGAGTATGCCGACGAGGACGTCGGACTCGTAAGGGGGGTGATGTGCCTTATATGTGCATGCCCACCTCCATCTAACACGAGGCCTTTTAGGAGCTCAGTGGCTTCGGAGGGGATGAGAACTCCGAAGTTAAGCTTGCTGATCTCAGAGCAATCTCAGGATGGGTGACCTACTAGGAAATCGCTCGTGAGCTCCCAAAAATAAAACTGTGAGGGCCAGAGAGGAGAGTGCTCAAAGCGGATAATATCCTAAGTGTGTGGGCTGGGCTGTTACAGGAGAAGTGAGTAGTTAACAGCCTAGAAATAGAGAGTTAATTTCTGAAAAATAAGAGAAAAATTATTCATGACTTTTACGTTCATATCCCTAACAATTAGATACATTCATAAAGTTGTTTAATATTTCAAGGGTATGAGAGTAAAAAAGTTATGTTTTACCTAACAAGCCATATTTTTTTAATAATAATATAGATTAGATAGGATGATACATTGATACCATGATAAAATGATCATAAATACGGGAGAAACTATATTTCATTAATTTGATCTCGCTAATCGCTATAATTAGGTTTTGAAATAATTTTTTTCCGCTCACCTAACTTTCGGATTCTAAATCCGCCACTACTTGAAATGCCTACCAATATATATTAATATTTCAAACTCCTTTTACTGTTTCTTTAATCTACTTGAGAAAGATATATATATATATATATATATATATATATATGTCAGTCAATTAATTGGTAAGTACAGTTTAATGACGGTCGGCAATGAAAAGGCCATTAGTCTGCTTTCTAATAAATTTCAGCCAATTTTCCACATACATCGTTGAAATCTTATCTATTTATGCATAAGTGATCAAGACTGGAGTATCAATTATTTCTTCTATCAAGACTGGAGTATCTATTTTCCACGTATTCTTACTTGATTGAATTGTACGAAGCTAGACTCTCGATCCTTCTATCAATCCACCATATCATCAGAACCACTTAATTAAAAGCATTAGTGATAAATAAGTAACACGTAAGACGTCCATTGCTTTCGATCTATTCCTGAAGGACAAAAGAAAGATAAAAAATGTATGTAGGTCTTGCAAATCGACCTCAATCTCTGCCTTTTGTCTTACTCATTCTTCGAGCTTCCCACGTACTCTCACAAGCTGTAATGTGTGTATAAATAGAGAGCGCCAAAGCTCCATTAAGTTCACAACAAATCAATCACCTCTTAAACACATCTCCTTCACAGACATTTACTGTAAGCATTCACTGAGAAATGGCGTACTCAAAGACTATTCTTCTTGTTGTCTTTGCCGTTCTCCTCATCACTGCTGAGGTCTCGGCTCATCGTGATCTTTCTGAGACAACGGCTGTAATTAACTACTGGTAAAACATGGATCTGGAACACTTTCTTACATGCAGTTACATAAAAATTGTTCCTGTAATAACGAGTTTGTGAATAATTGAGGCATGCATGCATAATTGTATACAGAGCGAGTCATTCTGAATTACATTAATATATATAATTTAGTCTTTTATTTTCCTTTCTAACCTTTATGTACATTTTTCCAATGAAGATGGCAGAGGGGGATACAACAAAGGAAATGGAGGAGGAAAGGGAGGACAGGGAGGCAAGGGAGGAAACGGAGGAAAGGGAGGGGTAGGGCGTGGACTCGAAACCGAGAACTAGATGATGATCCTGCTGCTGCAAGAGTTCTAGGGTGGAAGAAGCATGCACAAGATTGTTTGCTGATCAATAAATTTGTATTGGTTGAGTGGTCTACAAAATCTCAATCATATTTCAATTTATTCGATCCTCGGATCACTTGTTACATGATGAGTACTATCTGTACGTAATCCAGTTATTTTCCTGAGTTTGTAGTGCCAATTATAGATTTGATTTGCTATATATATACGCCACTACATATCACAAAACCCTATTCGTTTTAAGAAAAGCAGTTAAGGAGAAGGTTTATTACGTATAATTCCGACAAACGGACATACCAACTTAATTAGACTACTACCAGAAATTCTTGTATGCATGGCCGTGTAGGTACACAACACAATCTTAGCCATTTAAAATACTTTATACGTAGGACCCACCATGTATCTATATGAAGTCATCTAATCTCGACTATTCAAACTGTATGTGTATGTAAACGCCGTGTACTGAAGATACTCTAAACTCCTACAGCAAAAAAAAAAACCACAAACAAACAAACTTTTACGACTATTCGTCGGAACCAAACTGCTCATTTCGAATTTCATCACTTAACAGCGGCCAGAAACAAGCAAACGTAGGCAGCAAAGAAACTGTGGCCTTAAGCCCGGTGAATAAAACTCCTCTTTGCTCTTCGCTCCTAGGGATCTAGATACCTCAACTGGCTTTTCCCGGCCCGGATGAAATGAATTTTGGATTAATCCTGTTTCTGCACAAACCCGTAGGCCTGGTAGAGACTGGTGAATCTAGATGTGATCTCCTCCTGCGAACCTGCTAACTAAGGGGAATACTGGGCGGGCCGGTCTTCTCCTCTTCGATGCCTAAGTTAGTACAGTTGGGATGAATAGTCAACTTAAGCAAGTATGATAAGCATTTGGAGAGATCAGTTACCTATTAAAGAGGGTAGTTGAGGCCCTTACATAGGTGGTCGGGAGTGAGGTCTGGTCTTACCCTTCGATGTGGGACTGGTTTCCTTCTGTTCGCACACAAAAGGACAGCTCTGGCGGCCTGTTCGGCAAGCTGGCGTCCCCGGTCCCCGGGTCCCTGGTCACAAGGTAGACTGCTGGACCTCGGGTCCGGGTACTGGTGATCCTGCTCCGGGCCTCAGTCCGGCCCCGGATGCACTGGCTGCGGGTCTGTGGGCTTATGTAGCCCCTCTGTGGCTACTGGCAACAAGTCTCCCAAGTTCCCGGTCAAGTGCAATCTTGAATGGGGACTTAATATGACTCGCTCCTGCCCCGCAGACCCGCAGGGTTACCGACCCAACGGTGCCCAGTCTCCCAAGTCCGCATTGAAGATTGGGCGTGACCGGGCGTTCGGGCAGAGAAGGCGTGGTGATGTGAGGACTTGACCGGTGGACTGCCATGTCGGGACGAGTCCCCCAAGTTCCCAGGGTGAAAAACTGCTGCCAACGGTGAGGCAGGCAGGGGAGTAGCCCGGTGGTTCGGCAGGCTTGTGCTGGAATAAGCGTGGGGTATTATAGAGTTGCTAGCCTGCGGGGAGGCCTGTTGGAGCATGGAATAAGCCAACAGGTACCCCGGTGGGGTGTTGCGGCCATGTTGAAGCACCGGTTAACACCTGCTAGTTCTTCTAAGCTTGTGTTGGAATAAGCGTGAGGTAATGTGCAGGTTTGCTAGCCTGCGGGGAGACTTGTTTTGTGTTAGAGAAACAATCTGCCCGGTGGGGTGGCGTGGAGATAACAAGTCTCGCCATAGATCCCTAAATTTATCACAGTTCAGTGTGATGCAGGGTTTTTAGCCTGCTGGAAAAGTTTGCATGTGTTAGATGTAAACTCTCCCGGGTTTATAAAGCCCATGTGTTTGAAGCCTTGAGTTGTTGCTGGCTTGTCCCTGCTCGCAGGGGCGAAGGAAAGTGACTAAACCGGTGGAATGCCTTGGAGCCGGTTGAATGTCACATAACCGGTGGAATGCCATGGAGCCGGTTGAATGTCACATAACCGGTGGAATGCCATGGAGCCGGTTGAATGCTACATAACCGGTGGAATGCCATGTAGCCGGTTGGATACTACATAACCGGTAGAATGCCATGAAGCCGGTTGAATGCTACCTAACCGGTGAGATGCCATGGAGCCGGTTGAATGCTACCTAACCGGTGGAATGCCATGGAGCCGGTTGGATACTACATAACCGGTAGAATGTCATGGAGCCGGTTGGATACCACATAACCGGTGGAATGCCTTGGCCCTTGGAGAAGTGGGGGGGCTTGACGCCTCGGTTCCCGCCCCTATCTCCCTTAACTGCCGCTTGTAGGTGGGACAGGTGGCTGACATGCAATGAAGGAGAGAGCCCATCAGTCCCATCAGTTATGATGGCTTGGGAACTTTATCGATGCTGGGACACGTGTCAGTAGGGAGCGGTCGGAGATGGAGGGAATCTGCGGCTGGGGTTGCCTCTCCTTTTTGCTTGCCCTAATTATCAACAAGGTGTAGTTTTGCCGCCTATAAGATGCTTCGCACCCCCCTCCTCTCTTCCTGTCGTATTTTGCTGAAGCTTGGCTCCTCATCTGTCGTCTGCCTGTGTTGTTATCTTGCTACACAACTAACTGAGCGTAGGGTAAGTTCTGTTCTTAGGTTTTATGGAATCTGGGAGGTCAGCCAATCCTGTCGGTGTCGGCCGTGCGTCGACGGGAGGGTCCGTGAGGCACCAGCTGTTGGATGGCGACAGGGTAATTTTTTGTGACGAGCCGACCAGAAGCATGACTGCTGGCGAGATAAGGGATTTTCGGGCGAAGTGGGGCATTGACTCCTCCGTTAAGCTCCGGGGCCTATATCCCGGGGAACTGGCCTGCAACCCGGAGGAGGGTTGGGTTGCCATTTTTGAGGATCAATTTCGGCACGGGCTATCTCTGCCGCTGCCGAAGTTTGTCCAGTACGTGCTGAGCCTGATAAATGTCTCCCCCGCCCAGCTTCCTAGCAACCAGTGGAGGCAGTTGCTTGGTCTCGGGTGTTTATTCAGTCTTAGCAACATGGACTGGCCCACGATAAATGAGTTCCGGGCGCTGTATAAGATTCTCTACTGTAAAAAGCCCCAGGCCTCCGGCTGTGTTAATTTTGCCGCGCGGGACTTCGGTCCTCCCATCACTCACCTGCCGTCGTCGGTTTCGAATGTATGGAGGAGATCGGTTGTGATGGCCGGGGGTAGGTGGCAGCGTAATTCGAGGAGCTTTCGGGTGCCCGGGGCTTATCAAGCTATTGGGGATCAGTCGTACCGGTTGGTCGACTTGGAGAGGCAACGGATAGCCCGACTTTTTGTTTGCTGGAATAGTTTGGGCCAGAGCTCTTACAATTTCATCCGGTGGAATGTGCTGGAGATATGCCAGATGGGCAAGAAACCTGGTAAAGTGCCTTGCACTGTTGTTTTGTGCGGTCGTATTTTATTCTAACCGCTCGGTTTATTCATTTGCAGCTAATGCCCCCCGGCTCGCTGTTCGGAGCGAGGAGACCGACGAGGCGGATGACGAACTTGTGGCCCAGAGGTTGATGGAGATAGGAGAGATGGCCTCGAAAACCGTTGTAGATCCGGACACCCTAGAGAGCACGGTGCATAGTACTCCTGTGCCGCTCATGTTTCCAGATTCCCACTATGGTAGGCGGCCGGGTGGTGAGGATAATGCCCCACTTGTTATTCGGGAAGTAGGATCGGTGGGCTCACCGGGTCCGGAACCTCTAGCGCGGCCGGTGGGGATACGAGCCCCGCGGGAGAGAGAGGTAGTGGAGATGACTGGGTACCGCAGAAGCGGTCTTGGCGAAGCTCCGGTTAAGAGGGCGAGGATGTTTGATGCCGGGGCGTCAAGCTCGGCTGGTGGGGGGTCAGCATTGGTTCTGGCGGAGGGAACCGGTGGCCGAAGGAGTCGGGAAACCGTTGAGCCGGAAGCCGATCGCGGCTCTGGTGGTGGTGGTTTTGGTAGGTTCGTGGCATCTACCATTGAGGCCTTGGGACTTGATCGGGAGGCCGCCGGAGATGTGCGGTCGGGCGAGAGCAGGAAGAAAGCTGTGGAGTTGGGTCTTCGGGTAAGTCTGATCGCGTACCTGTGGCACTGAGGTTCTTCTGCGCTCCCTCTCCCTTTTTGATGCTACGAGCTAATATTCTTCTTTTTTGTACTTGTACCAGCTGGTGCATAGCCCTTTACGCCGCTGAGCCTAGTGAGGAGACTCCGGTTCTGGAGAGGCAAGTGGAGGACGTCACCATGCAGCTGTCATTGGCGGAGGCTAAGCTTGTGCAAGAGAGGGAGGAGGCCGGTCGGCTGGCGGCCGCTCGGGAAGAGAGGAATATGGAATTGGAGGCGAAGATTTTGGAGCTGCAGACCCAAGTAACAGCAGTCCTCAAGAGAGGGGAGAAGCTCGTAGAGTCCCGACTTGCCGAAGCCGCTGATAAAGCTATTGACGATTTCCGAGAGTCGGTGGAGCTTGCAGAGATGCTGGAGGCCGCCCGTGCAAAGAGTATAAATGATGCGTATCTGGAGTGGAGGGAGAAAGGGTGGCTTGATGCCGAGCGGATGGAGGCTGAGGTAGCCTTGGCCGAGAAGCTGGAGCAAGAGCGGTCTCTCAAGGTTGGTGGGTCAGGGATTAGAGGCTCCGATGGCGCTGATTAGCGGTTTTTTTTTTATATATATATACTTGGCAGATGTATCTACTTTGTAACCAGCTGTAGTTCATTCTAGAGGCAGTGACTATCTGTTTTGAACGTTGGTACTAAATACAGTACTGTCCATTTTTACGACAGTAATCTCACTTAGGGTAGAACCGCAAATGCTGGATATTCCATGGGCGGGTGGAGTAGATGCCTTCGGTGTCTATGATGTGGAATGTCGCCGGACCTGCGGTTGCGGTGATTTGGTAGGGCCCTTCCCACGTTGGCTCCAAGGCCAGCGGTTTTTTTCTGAACTTTCTTCATCACCCAGTCCCCCACTTGCAACTTCCTTTCCCGGACCTTTTTGTCATAGTATCGAGCGACCCCTTGCTTGTATGTTTGGTTTCGCATATGCACTTGGTCGCGCCGCTCCTCTATGAGATCCAGGTTGAGCCGTATGCCTTCGGCGTTGGTTTCAGCGTCATAATTCTCGACCCTGCCGCTGGGCATGTCAGTCTCTACGGGGAGTACCGCTTCCCTCCCGAATGCCATGCAGAACGGGGTCTCCCCCGTTGCTTGGGTTACTGTCGTCCGGATGGCCCATAGAACCGCGGGGAGTTCCTCAGCCCAACATCCTTTTTTGTCATCCAGCTTCTTCTTGAGGAGACTTTTGATAATCTTGTTGACCGCTTCCACCTGGCCGTTGGTTTGTGGGTGCGCCACTGAGGCGAACAACATCCGGGTCCCCATGGAGGCCGTGTACTAGATAAGATCAGCATTGTTGAACTGTGTCCCGTTATCCGTGACTATGGTCCGCGGCACCCCGAACCTACAGTAGATGTTCTTCCATAGGAATTTTCTTACCCGCTCCTTGGTAATCTTTACTAGGGGCTCCGCCTCGACCCACTTAGTTGGATAGTCAACGGCTACAATGGCGTACTTGTATTGTCCCACAGCTATTGGGAAAGGGCCGATGATGTCTAGCCCCCACTGTGCGAACGGCCATGGCGCTAACAGAATTGACAACGCGATTGCCGGAGCATGAGATGTAGTGGCGTACATGTGGCACTTGTGGCAGCCGCCTGATATTTTTCTCGACGCTGCTGCCATGTCTGGCCAAAAGTATCCTGCCCGTAGCGACTTATGAGACAGGGATCGGGCCCCAGAGTGGTTACCGCACACTCCTTCGTGGATTTCTTGCATGTTGGCTTCTCCCGCCTCTTTAGTCACACATTTTAGCTGGGGGAAGCTGTACCCTCTTCGGTATAACTTGCCGCCGAGGAGGCTGTACCTAGCACACCGGAGGTGTAGCCTCCACTTTATCCTGGGGGCTGGTTTTGTCAACCTGGTATCTAATTATCGGATCCATCCAGCTTGGTGGTGCCTCCTCTACCGCAAATATCTCGGAGATGGTCTTGCTTATGCTCGGTTTCTGGAGGGTTTTAATCTTAGCTCTTCGGTACTCCGGTGGGTAGTTTCCGGTTGCCAACCTTGCTAGGGCGTCCGCATGCCTATTTGCCTCCCGGGGTATATGCTGAATCGTAGCGCCCTGGAATGGCTCGATCAGGATTTTGGCCAAAGCCTAGTAGGAGGCTAACTGAGGTTCCTTGACTTCGAACAGCCCTTTCATCTGGTTTACCACCAGGCTCGAGTCACTGTATATTTCCAAGGATGGGATCCCCATTTCCTTGGCTAGCTGCAAACCGGCTATGAGGGCCTCATATTCAGTGGCGTTGTTGGAAGTATTGAAGAGGAACCGCAGGGCATACTCGTACGACTGGCCATCGGGCGAGGTTAGCATGACGTCGGCTCCACTCCGCTTACTCGTTATGGAGCCGTCCACATAAAGCTTCCAACTGCTGGGGAGGCCTGGTTCGACCTTTATGGCTTGAACTGCTTCGGTGCCCTCGGACCGGCCGGAGTGCGCTTCTACTGCCATCGGGGTGAGTTCGCATATGAAATCCGCAGCGGCCTGGCCCTTGATGGCCGTTCGCGGGGCATAAGTGATATCGAACTCTCCCAACTCGACTGCCCAACGTACGAGTCTGCCGCTAGTATCCGGTCTTTGCAGGATCTGCCGTAGAGGGTGATTGGTATACAAGGTGATGGAATGAGCCTGGAAATAGTGCCGGAGCTTCCTGGCGCTGACGATTAGGGCCAGAGCCAGTTTTTCAATGTCAAGGTATCGGCTTTCGGCTCCGGTAAGTCCCTTCCCTACATTGTATACCGGGAGATCGAGTGTGCCCTCTTTCCTGACAAGAGCCGCAGAGAGGGCCGTTCCTGATGCAGCTATGTAGAGGTATAGTATCTCGCCCGGCACCGGTTTGGATAGAAGGGGTACTGCAGACAGGTACGTCTTGATGGATTGGAATGCCGCCTCGTGCTCCGCCGCCCAGTGAATTTTCTTGAACTGTTGCGCCTTGAGCAGTTTAAAGAATGGGGCGCACTTATCGGTCAGGCGGGAGTTAAATGTGGCCAAGGCGGCTAGTCGGCCGGTCAGCATCTGGACCTGGTTTCTTTCCCCTGGTGTTTCCATGTCTAGGATCCCTTGGAGCTTCAGCGGGTTAGCTTCTATCCCCCGATGGCTGATAATGTGGCCTAGGAACAGGCCTTCTGAAATCCCGAAAATGCACTTCTTCAGGTTCAGGCGCATCCCAAACTTGAGCATCTTACCGACGACTACTGCCAAGTCTCGGACGTGGGCCCCTGCGGTCAAGCTTTTGACTAGCATGTCATCCACGTATACTTCCACCGTTTTACCCATCTCCTGCTCCAACATGCGGTTTACCATCCGTTGGTATATGACCCCGGCGTTCTTTAGACCGTACGGCATCCTCTTGTAGCAGTAGGTCCCTCGGTCAGTCGTGGTGTGCTCTTCATTGTCCGGGCTCATCCTTATCTGATTGTATCCGGCGTAGGCATCCATGAAGCTGAGTAGTTTAAAATCGGACGTGGAGTCTATAAGCTGGTCTATTCGGGGGAGCTGGAAGCTGTCTTTTGGGCACGCCCGGTTTAGGTTGGTGAAATCAACGAACATGCGCCACCGGTCGGTTCCCTTCTTTGGGACCATAACTACGTTGGTGAGCCATCGGGGATACTGGACTTCTCGGATGAAACCTATGCCTCTCAGCTTCTGCACTTCCTCTCTGATCGCCTCATACTTCGCCGGGCTGAAGGACCTCCTTTTCTGCCTCACCGGGGGAACGTTGGGCAAAGAATTTAGCCGGTGGACGGCTATTTCTGGGGATATGTCTGGCATGTCCTCGTAGGACCATGCGAACACTGAACTGTTGTCTCGGAGAAAGGTGATGAGCTCTTGCCTGACAGCTGGGGCAAGCTTCGTTCCTATAACCACTTTTCGTTCCTGGTGATCCTCCGAAATGGAGATTGCTTCGGTTTCTTCCACAGCCGACGGTCGTTTTAGCTTCTCGTCGTTGGAGTTGGTGTCATCACGGGGGTCAATACTCGGATCCTGTACTGGCGCTTGTTGAGTAGCCGTGAAGACCTCGGTCCGCTTTCTCCCATGGGTCAGGGCCTCCGCATAATATCTGCAAGCGATCTTCTGGTCCCCGCATATGGTAATGACACCGGCGGGTGAAGGCATCTTTAACATCAGCATATGGCCGGCTATGAATGTTTTCAGCCTCCACAACCCCGGCCGACCGATTATGCCATTGTATGAGGACAGGCAATCCACGATGATGAACTCCAGGTGCTCCTTCCTCGTCCTGTCTCTCTCGTCGAAGATTAACGGCAGGTAATCCGATCCCAAAGGCTGGACCACCTCGCCGGAGAAGCTTATCAGCGGCTCGTTATCCTGGGATAACTTGCCCCTTCCTCGGTGCAGCCCCTTGTATGCGTCTCGGAACATCACATTGACAGAAGCCCTGGTGTCGATTACCATGCGGCTGGTTATCCAGTGGTCTATTTGGACCGTAATGAGGAAGGGATCGTTGTGCGGTTGGATCAAATCCTCCGGTTCTTCCTCCTCATAGAACGTGACCGAGTTCCATCCGGTTTTAGCGGCTTGGCCGCTTTCTCCCCCAAAGGCATATACTTCCTTTCCCCGGATCGACCTTAAGCATCGCTTCTTCGAGCTTCGGGTGAGTCGATCTATGTGGTCCCCACCATGTATCATATATATGCTTCCATGCACCTCGATCCCTCCGGGGACTCGGGTGCGTATGGTTCCTACTTCTCGGGCACCCTGCCTGTCCCTTTGCGGGTCATCTATCCGGACTCGGCCGTCCACAACCGTTCTCTGGGGTCGTTGGTCGTTAGTCCAAAGGGCTGGGTCTTCGGGTTTTCCTGCTGGCATAATGGCCAGGGCCCGCGGTTGTCGCCCCATTGGCGCTGCTGCCATGGGCCGTGCCGGTCGCAAAGGCGGTGGTCTTCCACCTGCCCGTGAACTGCTGTCGCCGCTCCGGCGGGGTCGCCAATCCTCCCATACTTCGGCTTTCTTACTGGTCGTAGGCGTACGATTGTGATCCTGCCGCCCCGCTTTGTTTTCACGGGAAGATGCTGGTAATAGGTCATCCAACCTTCGCTTGGGCATCTTATCCCCATACGTCTCATGCTCCGCCTGGGCGTGCTTGACGGCTACGGTCATCAACTCGTCGTACCCCAGTGGCTCCTTCACTCGCAGGGCGTACGAGAGTTCCCCGGGCCTCAACCCCTGCTTGAATGCCATCTCAGCGATCCTTTTGACCAAGTTCCTGACCCCGGCCGTGGCGATATGCCACCGGTTAACGAAAGCGCGTAGCGGTTCGCGGTCAGTCTGCATGCAATCGAAAAGGATTGTTGACGTTTGGGCCGCCTTGGCTCTAAGGACGAATTGACCGACAAACTTACCAGCCAGCTGTTCGAATGTTTCCACCGAGTTTGATGGCAGCTCGTAGAACCAGCCCAATGCCTCCCGCGAGAGCGTCTCTTGGAATACATTGCAGCACGTGGCGTCTGAGTAGCCCTTTGTGCCCGCTTGTGACTTAAAGCTGTCCAGGTGTTGGTATGGACAGCTCGTTCCTGAGTACGTCAGTTTCAGGGACTTTTGGTAACCAGATCTTACGGATTCCCTAACCCGGTGTGGAAAAGGTCCAGTGCGTTCGTTGAATCGCGCACTGTCCTGCGGTCGCACCGTCCTTTTCTCGCTGGCCTCCAACCGGTCTTTTATGTCCGACACCGAGGCGGAGAGCGTCTGAAGCGTCCTTGCGGTAGAGCTGTCCTGCTCGCTCGATGCCAAGCTCGTTCGGTATGGGGGCTCAACCGGGCCGGAATTCCTCAAAGCTTCCGGAAAGAGTGGCGTGGGCAAATGCGCAGTCTTTCTCCTTCCCGTAGGCTGTCCCACTTCTAGGTGCGGGAACTCGTTACCTTTATTTGTGGGCCGTGATGCCGCCCGAGAGATGTCCTGCTGGTGTCCTTTCTCCAGGGCCGCCAATAATGCGATGTTTACCGCTTCCAACTCTTGGCACCGGGCATCCGCCCTTAGTCGGTCTCGATTGCCCTCCTCTCGCAATCGTGCGACTTCTGCCTTCATCTTTTTTGTCTCCTCCCCCGCATCGTATTGGTCAGGATTGTCTGAGCCCCGGCGATCGTGGGTTCCGTCCCGGTCGGGAGAAGGGGCAAACCTCGCGCTGACCTCAGATTTAAGGTTTTGGGCCCGGTCGGGGACCCGGACTCGCTCTTTCAGCTCTCTCCCGCCAGCTTTTATCTTCCTTCCCTCCATGGCCTCCAGATTGTTGACTTACTTTCAAACTGTCTTTCAAAGGATCGATCGGGTTCTACCCTCCGGTAGAGCAACGCTACTTTTTTCGTGGATCAAATGGTTTCCACAGACGGCGCCAATTGTTTCTGCACAAACCCGTAGGCCTGGTAGAGACTGGTGAATCTAGATGTGATGTCCTCCTGCGAACCTGCTAACTAAGGGGAATACCGGGCGGGCCGGTCTTCTCCTCTCCGATGCCTAAATTAGTACAGTTGGGATGAATAGACAACTTAAGCACGTATGATAAGCATTTGGAGAGATCAGTTACCTATTAAAGAGGGTAGTTGAGGCCCTTATATAGGTGGTCGGGAGTGAGGTCTGGTCTTACTCTTCGATGTGGGACTGGTTTCCTTCTGTTCGCACACAAAAGGACAGCTCTGGCGGCCTGTTCGGCAGGCTGGGGTCCCCGGTCCCCGGGCCCCTGGTCACAAGGTAGACTGCTGGATCTCGGGTCCGGGTGCTGGTGATCCTGCTCCGGGCCTCAGTCCGGCCCCGGATGCACTGGCTGCGGGTCTGTGGGCTTATGTAGCCCCTCTGTGGCTACTGGCAACAAATCTCATTCGAGGTATCTCAATGGCTCGACCCTAGTGTCCACTGGGCAAGTGTGCAGTTGAGCGGTAGCCAGCCTAGCGAGGAAATCCGCTTTGGTATTCTCTACCCGGGGGATCTGTGTGACATTATAGAATTTGAATTTGGCAAGAAGTGCCTTTACATAGCCCAGGTAGGCAGTGATGACTGATGAGAAACAAAACACATACGGCAACATTGCAACAAGCAATCTCCAAAGTTGAAGTGATAAAAGTTATCAACTGTATATGAAACGTGGACATGGCACAAGATCGATCAGGGAATATCCAAGCTTCTGCTATATATTTTTATCCAACAATCAAGTGACATAAGGAAGGACGTCCTCCTATGGATACTTGGCTATACGTGTGTATCCATTACCAGAATGTAATTAATCTTAATTAATTTGATAGATTTGCAAATCTGTTTGGTAAAATAGGGGAGCCATGATGATCAATTCAAACTCTGTTGCCTCCTCATCCAGTCATAACGCTCTTATACAGAGTCACGTTCAGGGAATGTTTTGGCTTCTACTTTATTCCTGGAATGAATAATGTGAAGAAAAATGACTCTATTCAGCTAAGCGCCTAAGCTAACCGTTTCCGTTCTTCTCAAAAGAGAAAGAAAATAAGTAAACCTAACCCTTGCGCCTGCATATTTTGTCGTTAATAAAAACCTTCACAAGTTTAAGCTTATTTGTGACAACCCTTGACTACCTACATGCATATATGCCATTAGATCATAAAACGAGTGATTGACCAGCAACTTCTTTGATTTAAGGAATGTAAATATTAAGTAGGTTTACACTTGGACTGCAAAATTTGATGTGAATTAAGTGCGGCTGAAAATTAGAATTACGACTTTGAGGACTCAATTATCATCATGAGTAATAATAATACTATTTTAACAACTCATGTGGTAATCGTATATTTTACAACTTTAACAACTCAGTTTCAACTTAATTTGATAACTAATATTATTAGTTTAACGGCTTATTGTATGCTATGCATCAACATATCTTAGTCTTACTCCATACATTAATTTATATCTATAATTCGCTACAAGTGCATATAGCATGCATAACTTTAAATCTATAACTTGTACATAGATACAGATATATATATGGAAAAGAATTTGCTCTATATTTAGAGTGCGCGCGTGCAGCTTTGCACTTAAGTGTACGTCTCTATTAGAAAGCAGTATGCCTAATTGCCTACTTGCATTGTGACTTGTTCTGAGGCTCATTGTTTATCTCACTCTGTAGTTTTTATATGTGAGGCGTTCTTCTATCTTCATCTCCTGAATTCTACCATTGCTTTACATTCGGCTTTTTAGTTAATTTTCTCTTAGTCATTTTTAAAGAAACTAATTTAATTAAAAACAAAAAAGAGACATCGAGGACACTTTCCTTATGATAGTGCTAGATTACTCATGATTTTAAATCAGATTTGTTCTCATCGATATCGATCTATCTAGCTACTTTCTCATCGAAACGCACTCGAGATCTTATAGAGAAATTTGCAGCCTCGCGTCCTTGCCTTGTTTCTTTATACTTGATGAAACAACCCACTAAGAAATGGCCGACACTGAGATCTTTATGGCAACGTGCATGCAAGTGTAGATATATAGTTTCTCATGCAAGCATGAGCTAGGTTATGCATTACTTACTTTAACTTTGCCTTCTTCTATGAATATTTGCTGATAACTATTGACTATCTTGGACTTCAATTCTTACATATTAGAGACGTAGTCCTTTAAACCTTATCAGAAAACCTAATAATGCACTCTCTCATAAACAACTCGTTTGTGCCAGCTTTTTTCAAAATGTAAAAAAATTAGACTTGAGTCTCACTAGCTAGTTCGCTCTCGCTTTCTCGATTGCTCTCACTTCTCACTGATCTCATACGTGTCTATAAATAGAGACGGCCAACCTACATTAAGTTCACCCCAAAATCGATCACTCTTACATACTCTTCACATAAGCACAAGTTAGCAACGATCAACTCAGAATGGCATTCTCAAAGAATCTTCTTCTTGTTAGCCTGCTCTTTGCCGTTCTCCTCATCTCTTCCGAGGTAGTCTCAGCTCATCGTCTCCTATCTGAGACTACTACTACTCGTGAGTTTCTTTCATTCTTTGCTAGCTAAAGATGTTAATGTAGCTCTTATAATTTAATTTATTTACTGTCCAATTTGATCCACTTGCATGTGAATTGAAAACCAAGATATGTATAGTACATACAATTTTTATTTTCCATCTAAACATTTAAGTTTTTCTGACTGCAGAAAGCTCAAACACTGCTGGGTTCCATGGCAACGATCATGGACATGGTGGCCACGGAAATGGAGGACACGGAGGACGTGGTGGCCATGGAGCCGCTGCTGACACTGCTGGCCATGGCAATGATCATGGACATGGTGGCCACGGAGGACGTGGTGGCCATGGAGACGCTGCTAACACTGCTGATTTCCATGGCAATGATCATGGACATGGTGGCCACGGAGGGCATGGAGGACACGGAGGACATGGAGGCGCTGCTCAAGAGACTGAGACCGGAAATTAGATAACCCTTTGTTTGCATGCACCTTTGCATGCAGTGGTGTGTGCATCGGAGCCTTGGTGGTGTACCTGCTGGCTGAGTATCAGTCACTCTAGCTTGTTTTCAGTATCAATAAATTTGTATTGGTTGAGTAGTCCATGAAACTCTCAAATCAATATATGATGCTTCTTTTTCAAGGTTTATCTCTGTATTTCCTCGGGTCATGATCTCCGTTTTATGTACTACCTATATTCAACTTTATCATGACTTTCATACGCTGAATTCAATATATATAAACAAAGAAAATTATATAAAGACACGCGGCAGCGATCCGTATCTGATCCTAAGATCCACATGTCACAAAAATGAAAACAATTACGTACATTAATCGATCTTAACACTGGTGCAGTAGTTATGAATAGCAAAGTCCAGGCTCGAACTATTACAAAGCTGTTGCTTCTGCATGGAATGCCAAACTTAGAATCTTGGAACTAATTTGGCAAACGACCTAAACAATGACCATAATCGATCATATTTCAAGTGAAATTAACCTTTCTAATATATGCCACTTACTGAAGAACCGTTCTTGTAAGCCCCCCTGTACGTATACTCGAGTATGAGCCAACCACTTGGAGGAAACTTTCATTTTGTTGGAACAGGTTGAGCAGTTATAAAAGCTTGTAAGAATTAATGCAGCGCAGCAATTGATCATTCTTCCACGGTTACTTCTATCCTCTTTCCATATACCATTTCGAAATGGTGGACGGGGTTGGACGGCATGGAGCTCATGTGTCCGGTGGTCATGCATGAGACTGAAAACTGGGATTTGCCTGCGCGTACATTGGAAGCCTCGGCCTGCTGCCAGCAACAGTGTTTGTATTATACGTGTGGAATCACTAGCTTGTTTACTTAATTGAGGAATGCACTTGTACTGGTTGAGTAGTCGTACAAAATTCTCATTGACAGACACCAGCGACAGACACCAGCACATACACATGCATATAATGCCTGTTTTCTTCAGGTGATCTTATGTCTTTGTACGTAATTATTCCCTTCATTATGTTTGCAAGGATAGGTATGTAATATTTGCAAATAATTTACTTTTAAGTTTCCTTAATTTTCTTAGCTCTTATTTTGTCAAAAGTATCGAACAATGCAAGGATAGGTATGTAATAGATACCAACCTTGTGTAAGAGAATATATAACAATCACAATATTTACAACATACTATAACACAAGTACATAAACACTGTTCATTTGAAAGAATTTTTCCAAATTTTGTCCTTATTTTACATTTATTTACGATTATGCCATTCGTTTTTTTTTCTCTTACAAAGCCTGCCGATCTTTTTCTATCCAAAAAATTATGTCGTGTATAAAACCTGGAAGCCCAACTATTATGTTCACTTCTCAATTCTCATTCCGTTCGTTGTTATCTTTCCACCGCCAGTCAGCCACTAATGTTCTTCAAACCATTGTTCTTATCACTTCCACCACATGGGCTGCTCTTTCAAAACTCATTCTATTGCTTTGCTTTTATATCCACCGTTTTCAACTGCTTTCTTTTATTTCTCTCTCGCAATATAGTTCCGGAAACCAAAAGTAAAAGAACTTAATTTCACTGAGCGTACAAATAGAGAGTCACTTTCATCGGCTTCTTCAATCCTATTTGGTGGGTTGTTCTCAATTCCTCCCTAATTGTTGTTCTAATTGAAAAGACAGGAAATTACTGTGGTATGTATAGAATAATTTTTACAGTATTGATATATTTTGATGCTTTGACACTTGCTTCTTCTGATTCTGAATACTATTTAGTCCAACTGATTGGGTAGTATGGCATTCAATTAATTGAAATTTCTTTTATTTCTTCTTTGGTTTGAATTTAATTGTTTAAAGAGGCTGCATGTTATAGGTTTGCTGAATGATTTGTTGTCAGATGGTGATTCTAATCCTACTATTGATGACAAATATTGAAATTATATTTTTCAGAAAGGTCTAAGGAGCCTTCCAGGTTTTGGGTTCAGTGGGGTTTACTCTAACAAATTATGGATGATAGAAACATTAGTGGAGTCTGTACGATCATTACTCTTGATCATGAAAATACTAATGCTTCGAACTTAATTGGCCTTCTAATTCATAATAGAATAGATACAGATAGGTAGCCAACTGAAATGTATTGTTAAATCTAAAATCTTATTCATATTTCTATGAGGCATATGCCCAAGTATCTCTATCCATAAATTCGACGTTGAAATAGTGTGCTTCTTATTGTCATGTTCGAAACAGGGTGGAAATAAATCTGCTCAAAGACATGGTGTCTTTTCAATATAAGTACAGGATCAGAGTCCGTGTATCAAGGGTCTGGAGACCAAGAAAGTACAACAGTGATGACTTGGATGGACTGCCACTACAACAATGGAAATCTTAGGCGATGAAAAATTTTCGTCACCTAAGAGTGATTTTCGTCTCCTAAGAACTTAGGTGAGGAAATTTTCGTCACCTAAGTTTCGTCGTCTAAAGTTTGTGGCCTAAGCAAGTAGACGACGAAAATTATAAATTTCGTCACCTAAAAAAGTACTTAGACGACGAATTATATTCGTCGTCTAAGAATGATTGGTGACGAAAAAAATTCTTAGAGGACGATATTTTTCGTCGGCTATGGACTTACTTGGACGACGAAATATAATATTTTCGCCGACTAAGTAAATCACTTAGGCGACGAAACTATTATTTTCCTCGCCTAAGTTATTTACTTAGACGACGAATACATTATTTTCGTCGACTAAGTAAATCACTTAGTCGACAAAACTATCATTTTTCGTCGCCTAAGTGGTTTACTTAGTCGACGAAACTATCATTTTCCTCCCCTAAGTGATTTACTTAGACGACGAAAATAATATATTCGTCGTCTAAGTAAATAACTTAGGCGAGAAAAATGATAGTTTCGTCGCCTAAGTAGGAATTTATATTTAAAAAAAAAATACCGAAATTGAGACAAAATATTAATTAATATATTAAAAAAAATTATAAAATGATAAGCAGCCATTGTCAACAGATCAGACAAAGCCAATTTCTCTAAAGCCATTAGTAACACAAGAATGGGATTCATTTGCTTAATTACGCATGATCAAAGGAAAAACTGGAAGCTCAAGAGGCTTCTCTGGTGCACCAACCATAACAAGTTTTCTACGAGCCTTCAACAAACCAATCAAAGGCACGAGAGGATGTTGTGCAGAAACCGTGTCAATGATCCCATCCATTGTGCCCATGGCGGTCTAGCTATAAGAACAGCGAAAAGAACACAATAATGGGATTCATTTGCTGGTGGGAAGATGCTACTGCTGCCCCTTTTGAGCGCCCGGTTGTTCCAGTTGATTCAGATGTCTGCTGGCTTTCATCACGAAGTTCTGCCATCTGCACAGCGTAGTACACGTTATGCATTTTTACCAACACAGAATAATAGCTGGAGCTTGCAGATAATAATGCATTTCATGCGAACCTTAGCTTGATAGAGTTGTTTAAGAGAGGCCTGCTCATGTTCAGGATATCCATCCTTGTGAGCAGAAAACAAAGACTCTGTGAGGCCTGAAAAATCAGATAAAGTTTCTATGAAGATCACATTGTTGATAAGTAGAATAATGCAGTTTCAACCAAAGCAAATATGAAGACTAACCAAAAACGCTAACATTCCAATTTAGTACGAACTAGCTATTTACATTTCTCAGCTGTGAGCCTAGGATTTGTACATTTTGCAATATCTCATCTTTTTATTAAATTTAATATTGAATTTTTTGGAAGTAGAAGGCAAAACCTAGGTACATTCGAGTTACAGGAGACCCAATACAGAGAACCTCGCTCTCCCTAAATATAGAAAAAGTAGAAATGTAAATTCCTAAAACTCCTCTGGCATCGGTATGCCTATATCCCAATAAAACTTTTCTGAGTTGATGATTGCTTCCAAACACAACCTACTTGCGCTTTTTTCCCTTTTTTGTTTTTGCTTTGTTTTTATTTTTAATTTTTTCAGCTGGTGAAAACCATTATCGATATCATGACCCTTCATTCACTATTACCATATTCTCCACACTAGTATTACAGTGAGAAACAAATTCAACTAAAGAGAGATCTCAAAAGAATAATTCATTACCCTCAACATCCAAATCACCACATCCTACAGCTCGTAGATCCTTAGCAAGTTCTTGTGTCTTCTCATATCCCACCACTAGCATTCTAAAATACTGATGTGACATGTGAAAAGAAAGTTAAGTGAAGAACTGGACTAACAATTCGTGAGCAAATAAGGAACTGCTCTAGTAGTTATACTCACTAATAGAAGGCCCCCTTCTTCCATAGGAGAGGCTGAGGCGAAGGCGAGAGGGAGGACTATGAGGCTGGGGCAGGTTTGAGGCAGGACTGAGGTGGAGGACGAGGCGGCGGTCACGAGGTTGAGGACGAGGCGGCGGTCTGAGGCGGGGGATCAAAAGAGTGAAGAAAGTTGGGGAAGTGAGGCAGGACTGAGGTGGAGGAAGAGGCGGCGGTCTGAGGCAGAGGATGGGGCGGCGGCCACGAGATGGGGACTGAGGCGGGGATGTGAGGCGGAAGAGGGTTTGAGCTTTTGTGAATTAGGGATTGATATATGTTAATAACTTAGGCGACGAACACATCACTTTCGTCTCCTAAGCCTACCACCTAGACGACGAAAATTTAAATTTCGTCTCCTAAGATAATTTCTAATTTTGGCAAAATTTATTGGCAGAATTTTAAGCCGCCAATAGATTATCTGAAATATATATATATATATATATATATATATTTTTACTTAGACGACGAAAAACACTTATTCGTGGCCTAAGTTCTTACTTAGACGACGAAACTGAATGTTTCGTCGTTTAAGTAAGAACTTAGGCCACGAATAAGTGTTTTTCGTCGTTTAAGTAAAAATATTTTTTCAAAAAATTATTTAAAAAAAACTTTATACTTACACGACGAATAATAAAAATTCGTCGCCTAAGTTTTTACTTAGACAACGAAATTTTATATTTCGTCGTCTAAGTAATCTTAGGCGACGAATTTTTATTATTCGTCGTCTAAGTATAAAGTTTTTTTTTAAAATCTATTGGGTCAAAAATCTATATATATATATATATATCTACATATTAATTAATACAAAAACAAATTAATAAGCCTAGTTTTATTCTCTTGAGGAAAACGGAATACAGAATACAATTAGGTTTAGAACGTTTATTTTATTATTTACCAACATGAAACTATAACCAAGCTCTAGAAATCGAGTACATATATGGTTTCTGTACTCGATTTCTAGAGCTTTGTTATGGTTTTTTATTAAGTTTTGTTATGGATTATGAAGTCTTGTTTCTGATATTTATGCTTAATGATATGTTATGATACTTTTGAGAATTGATAGTTGTTTTGTGGCCTTGATTATTTGCATATCTATTAGCTTGTTCTGTTATTTTTATTGTTCTCTTTAGGTGGTGGCTGCCGTATCTGATTACCTTGTTTTCGTTTACTAGGAAGAGACATTAGTAGTGGTCACTAGCTTAGGACTCTTTTTTGGATTTGGTACCAGAAATGGGAGATATAATAGTGCTCGTTACAGATTGTTGTGATTAATTATGCTCTGTCTGCTTGTGGGAAATGAGTCTCATATTTACCAACAGGAAACTATAACCAAACATAACAGATACAATTAGGTCAGCGAGATCCCCGAATGGCTGGTTCAAGACATATATTAATAGTCGAAGTAAGTACGTACGTACACACCATTTTATAATTGTAATTATACATCACAAACAAATTTATTGAATTTAAAAATACATAATTTAAATCATCATGGTTCTCCATCATAATCGTCATCGTCTGTATCGTTTGCATCTTCAATCATATCAGTGAAGTCATCATTGGAATCGTCATCGTTAGGGCCCTATCGATCGGAGCTCTAACTTTGTCGGATTTATTTAATTTTTTTACTATCACCATATTTCGTCATAACAATCAAATGCTATCTCATAGCTTTTTTCAAAATTTGACTTTTTTTATATAGTTGTTTCGAAAAGTTGTACACATCAGTATAATCTACTAATCAAGTTATACCGCATTAGTAAATATGTTGTCATTATAATGACTAAATTCACAAAATAAAAATTTTGACCGTTTGATGTAATCGTTATAATTAAATATGAGTAGAGTATAAAAACCAACTCGTTTCATGAGCGTTCGATGCTCGATCGAAACGGTCAACCATATTTTCATAAAATTTATCACACGAAAATGCTATTACGTACCTTTAGATGACCTTGTTTGGTCGACTCTTCCAAACATTAAACTCTCATATAGATGAGACGTAATTATCCATGTAAAAATTTGGGAACTGTTACCTCCCGATACTATGGCTCCCCATAGAGAGAGATAAGTTTAAAAAAGGTTGACAACATTAATCGGGGCTCTAACTTTGTTGGATTTAAGTGATTTTTTTACCATCACCGTATTTCATCATAATGATTAAATGCTATTTCACAGCATTATTCAAAATTTGACTTCTTCTATATAGTTGCTTTGAAAATTTGTACACTTGAGTAAATCTACTAATCAAATTATACCGCATTAGTAAACATGTTGTCATTATAATGGCTAAATTCACAAAATGAAAATTTGAACCGTCGGATATGATCGTTATAGTTAAATATGAGTAGAGTATAAAAATCAACTCGTTTCGTGAACGTTCGATGCTCGATCGGATCGGTCAACTATATTTTCATAAAACTTATCACATAAAAACGCTATTACGTACCTTTAGATGACCTTGTTTGGTCGACTCTTCCAAATATTAAACTCTCGTATAGATGAGACGTAATTATCCATGTAAAAATTTGGAAACTTTTACATCCCGATACTATGACTCTGCAACGAACGAGTGTAGTAATATAGATTTACTTAGGCGACGAAAAAATAGTTTCCTCGCCTAAGTGTAAATCTTAGGCGAAGAAAAAAAAAATTTCGTCGTCTTAGAAAATAACTCTAATGACAAATTTTTGTCGGCATCTTTGTATTTTCTTAGGCGACGAAAAATCTGTTTCCCTCGCCTAAGTTAAATACTTAGGCGACGAAAAATAATTTTTTCTTCACCTAAGTAAAGAGCTTAGGCGAAGAAAGATTTTTTCGTCACCTAAGTAAACACCTAGACGACGAAATTTGTTTTCGTCGGCTGAGTGTTCTCTTAGACGACGAAAATAATTATTCGTCGCCTAAGTATAGGCTTAGGCGACGAAATTTATAGCTTAGAGGACGAAATTTTTTTCGTCTCCTAAGAACTCTTAGGCGAGGAAACTATTTTTGTTTCGTCGCCTAAGGTATTTTTTCTGGTAGTGTGCACTACATCTTTATTGATGAGAACGTAAATTCCTCACTTATTGCTCACAGTCGATACCTAGCAGTCAGCATTAGGGGAAAAAAACACCTATATCAATAAAAGAAGACAACATTTGTGTTCTGCAACAAAATATGACAAACCAAATTATGTTTAGTTACTCCAATAACTATGATAAAACCAATTATATATTTGGATTAGTGTGCTTCAATCTCAGTATACCCTTTTTTTTTGGTTAGCCGAGAAAAGAGGTATATTGCTCTTTACTTTAGACTCAACTGTTTTCAATAATCAAAGATGCTTTAGCTTTTGTGGTAGTTTGCAGTTTGCATTGAATTTCTATCATACTAACAATTATATATTATGTTCACTAACAAAGCACCAGAGCCAGGAACATTATCATCGCCAAACACAAATAGATAACAAAGATTGATGTTCTAGATTGAACATCAATCACAAAACTTTTGTGTCTTTTGTAAACTTTGCTACATCAACATCTTTGTATTGACTGCAACTCATGCGACTGCCTTTTCTTATTAGGTAATAGGCGACTGACCGCCTTGAGTTTTTGTATAGTATTGACCGCTGCCCCTACCGGAGT